>CM069073.1:7730000-9165207 GCA_035220775.1 Malus fusca
CAGAAAAAGACATTGAGTCATTCATCCCAGTGCTTGTTCACACTTCTGTTGTTTTACCTCTATGGGCATGTTAGAGATATTGTAGTGGATGTACGCGGTGGGGTTTATAGATGTGGTAGTGAGAATGATTTATGCTTGTGCATGGGAAGGATTGTGCACTTGGGCTTTTCATGTTTGTATGGGAAACAGCAGGGATGAAAGGAGCTTTGCAACTGCGAGGCCATATATGGTGTGTGGGGGCTGGTTACATATACAGGAAACTCATTTTTTGGACACAGGATTCGTGTTTAAGCAACGATTGTTTTACAATGTGAGCTCAAATATCAGAGGCTATTTTGTGATTCATTGATCAGTGAAGAATTCATCGAAGTTGGGGTTGTTTGGAGAACTAGCAAGAATTGGATAAGTTGTTGCTGTTGAATGGTAATCTTGCTTCTAGAAAAGTGGTTGGTGCATGCATTGAAAATGCTAGACAATTCTAGCATGAATGGCATGTGTTCATTGTGTCCATAAGCAAAGTCCATGGTGGTGGGCTACTTTAGTAGAGTCATGAATAATGGCTAGGATGATTTCACACTTGGTATTCACACTTGGTATGGTTGGTTATACTTGCCTATAAATAGAGTATGTTGTTATGTTTAAGTAAGAAAGTAAGAAAAGAGAAAGAAGAAGTAAGAGAGACAAGAAGGCTCTCTCCCTAAAAGAAAAGAGAATTAGTAAAAGAAGCATCCATAGCTTCTAAGAGTGTTTGAGTGATTCCTCTTGTATTAGTTTGTGTGAGAATAAAAGTTTTTGTGTGTTATACCCTGAGTGTATTTTTTCTCTTGCCTATCAATTTCCGCTGCGTTACATTCTTCTTTGGAGATAAACATCTCCAAAGTAGTGAAGTCTCTTTAAACCCCAACAAAGTGGTATCAGAGCCATGGCGAACAACGCTATGGCTGCCTTCCAAGTTCCAGTGGTCAACAACAACAACTTCGATAATTGGAGTATCAAAATGAAGGCCCTTTTGGGAGCACATGATGTATGGGAAGTTGTGGAGAAAGGCTACATCGAGCCAGAAGATGAAGATACTCTAATCCAAGCCCAGAAGGAGAGTTTGAAAGATTCAAGAAAGAGAGACAAGAAGGCTCTCTACCTCATCTACCAAGCATTAGATGACAATGGCTTTGAGAAAGTCTCGAGTGCAACCTCCGCCAAGCAAGCATGGGAGAAGCTTCAAACCTCTTACAAAGGAGCCGAACAAGTGAAAAAGGTTCGTCTTCAAGTATTAAGAGGTGAGTTCGAATCTCTACAAATGAAAGGGTCTGAATCAATCTCCGATTATTTCTCAAGAGTCTTAGCTGTTTCTAATCAATTAAAAAGAAACGGTGAAAAGTTAGAAGATGTTAGAATTATGGAGAAAATACTACGCTCGTTGGACCCCAAATTCGAGCACATTGTCGTGACGATTGAAGAAACAAAAGACTTGGAAGAAATCAGTATAGAGCATTTAATGGGCTCGCTACAAGCATATGAAGAGAAACATAAGAAGAGGCAAGGGAATGATGAGCAGCTCCTCAAGACGCATGTTCAGCCAAAGAAGAAAGAAGAAAGCTTCGACAACGAGAGAAGCCAATATGAAAGAAGTCGTGGCCGAGGTCGCGGACGTGGGCGTGGACATGGACGTGGACGCGGTTGGAACTTCAACAACCATAGCAACTACGAAAGAGGAGAAAGATCAACAAAAGGTGGTGAAAGAGGACGCTCAAACTTGAGGTATGAAAAATCTCAAGTTCAATGTTACAACTGTCAAAAGTTTGGGCATTATGCTTGGGAATGTAGAGCTCCAAGCAACAAACCTGACGAGAAGGTCAATTATGTGAAAGAAGAGAATGGCGTTGTGCTACTAGCATGCAAGAACAAAGATGGAGACCAAGACTATACATGGTATCTTGACACCGGCGCCAGCAACCACATGTGCGGAAGAAGAAGCATGTTCGTAGAGCTCAATGAATCGGTGAGTGGCAATGTTTCTTTTGGGGACGAATCCAAAATACCTGTAAAAGGAAAAGGTAACATCCAAATTCCCCTGAAAAATGGCGGTCACCAATTAATTTCAAATGTCTACTACGTGCCCAATATGAAAAGCAATATTTTGAGTTTGGGTCAACTTTTAGAAAAGGGTTATGATATTCACATGAAAAATTATAGCCTTTTTTCTTAGAGATGACCGAGGAAGATTAATAGTCAAGGTGAAAATGTCAAAGAATAGGATGTTTCCTATGAATATTCAAAATGATGTTGCAAAGTGCCTCAAAACATGTTACAAAGACATATCCTGGCTTTGGCATCTTCGCTTTGGGCATCTTAACTTTGGGGGACTGGAGTTATTATCCAAGAAGGAGATGGTGAGAGGCTTACCGTGCATCATTCACCCTGATCAAGTTTGCGAAGGATGTTTACTTGGGAAACAGTTCAGGAAAAGCTTTCCAAAGGAGTCGACCACAAGAGCCCAGAAGCCACTCGAGCTCATTCATACCGATGTGTGCGGTCCAATAAAACCAAGCTCTTTGGGTAAAAATAATTATTTCCTTCTCTTCATTGATGATTTTTCAAGAAAAACCTGGGTATATTTCTTGAAGCAGAAATCAGAAGTCTTTGGAGCATTCAAGAAGTTCAAAGCCGCTGTAGAAAAGGAGAATGGTTGCAAGATCAAAGCCATGAGATCTGATCGAGGAGGAGAATTCACTTCAAAGGAGTTTCAAGAATTCTGTGAAGAACATGGAATTCGTCGACCGTTGACAGTTCCAAGATCCCCTCAACAAAACGGTGTAGCAGAAAGAAAAAATCGAACTATCCTTGACATGGTTCGAAGCATGCTCAAAAGCAAGAGATTGCCTAAGGAGATGTGGGCAGAAGCTGTAGCATGTGCTGTCTACTTATCCAATCGGTCTCCAACAAGAAGTGTGTGGGGAAAGACTCCGCAAGAAGCATGAAGTGGAAGAAAGCCAGGTATCTCTCATCTAAGAGTTTTTGGAAGCATAGCCCATGTACATGTATCAGACGAGAAGAGAACCAAACTCGACGACAAAAGTGAGAAGTTCATCTTTATCGGCTATGACTCAAATTCAAAAGGTTATAAGTTGTATAATCCAAACAATGGGAAGACGGTGATCAGTCGAGACGTGACGTTTGATGAAGAAAGAGAATGGGATTTTGGCTCACATGCAGGTGATCTTCACTTCTTTCCTCAATTTGAAGAAGAGAATGAACAAAGGATGATAGAGCAAGCAAGAGAGGTTCAACAAGAATCTACTACTCCACCTGCTTCACCAACATCAACCAATCATGGCAATTCACCAGCATCAACATCATCAAGTGGGAGTCTAAATGAAAGAGAAGTACCACGCACAAGAAATCTACGAGATCTCTATGAGGTAGCTGAAAGACTTGATAATCCTACACTTTTTTGTCTCTTTACTGATTGTGAACCAGTTGACTTCCAAGAAGCAGTGCAAGATACTAAGTGGAGGAAAGCAATGGATGAAGAAATTGAAGCAATCCAGAAGAATGATACATGGGAACTCGCTATTCTTCCGAAAGGACACAAAGCCATCGGAGTCAAGTGGGTGTATAAGACAAAGAAGAATGCCAATGGAGAGGTCGAAAGATACAAGGCGAGATTAGTGGCGAATGGCTATAGTCAAAGAGCCGGAATCGACTATGATGAGGTATTTGCACCCGTTGCTCGTTTGGAAACTATACGATTACTAATTTCTTTGGCAGCTCAAAACAAATGGAAGATTCAACAAATGGATGTGAAGTCCGCCTTCTTAAATGGTGTGCTTGAAGAAGAAGTCTACATTCAACAACCATCAGGCTATGAAATCAAAGGGCGTGAAGACAAAGTTCTGAAGCTGAAGAAAGCCCTTTATGGGTTAAAACAAGCGCCAAGAGCATGGAATAGTCGCATCGACAAATACTTCCAGGAGAACAACTTCACCAAGTGCCCTCATGAACATGCTCTCTACGTAAAAATCAAAGATGGAAATATTCTAATTGTGTGCTTATATGTAGATGATCTAATCTTTACCGGAAGTAATCCAAGCATGTTTGAAGAGTTCAAAAGAGTGATGACCAAAGAATTCGAGATGACGGACATCGGGCTGATGGCATACTACCTAGGCATTGAAGTCAAGCAAAATGAAGAAGGCATTTTCATCTCCCAAGAAAGCTACACAAAAGAGATACTGAAAAAGTTCAAAATGGACGACTGCAAGCCCATAAACACGCCAGTGGAATGTGGAGTGAAACTAACCAAGCATGACCAAGGAGAAAGCGTAGATCCAACATTTTTCAAAAGTCTAGTGGGAAGCTTGCGCTACTTGACATGCACAAGACCGGACATTCTGTATGTCGTCGGATTAATCAGTCGCTACATGGAGAATCCCACAACTACACACTTGAAGACCGCCAAAAGAATTCTTCGATACCTTAAAGGTACTGTTAACTTTGGCATGTTCTATTCAAGTTATGATAGCTACAAACTTGTTGGATACAGCGACAGTGATTGGGCAGGAGATTCCGACGATAGAAAAAGCACTACTGGATTTGTGTTCTTCATGGGAGACACGGCATTCACATGGATGTCGAAGAAGCAACCGATTGTCACACTATCTACCTGTGAAGCTGAATTCGTAGCTGCTACCGCATGTGTTTGTCATGCAATCTGGCTGAGAAACTTGCTGAAAGAATTAAGCATGCCACAAGAAGAACCAACAGAGATTTATGTCGACAATAAGTCTGCAATAGCTCTAGCAAAGAATCCAGTATTCCATGACATGAGCAAGCACATAGATACCCGCTATCACTACATAAGAGAGTGCATTACAAGAAAGGATGTGCAAGTTGAGTACGTGAAGTCTCAAGACCAAATCGCAGACATATTCACCAAGCCACTCAAACAAGAAGACTTTATCAGACTGAGAAACTCAATCGGCGTCACAAGACAAGATTAAGGGGGGATGTTGAATGGTAATCTTGCTTCTAGAAAAGTGGTTGGTGCATGCATTGAAAATGCTAGACAATTCTAGCATGAATGGCATGTGTTCATTGTGTCCATAAGCAAAGTCCATGGTGGTGGGCTACTTTAGTAGAGTCATGAATAATGGCTAGGATGATTTCACACTTGGTATTCACACTTGGTATGGTTGGTTATACTTGCCTATAAATAGAGTATGTTGTTATGTTTAAGTAAGAAAGTAAGAAAAGAGAAAGAAGAAGTAAGAGAGACAAGAAGGCTCTCTCCCTAAAAGAAAAGAGAATTAGTAAAAGAAGCATCCATAGCTTCTAAGAGTGTTTGAGTGATTCCTCTTGTATTAGTTTGTGTGAGAATAAAAGTTTTTGTGTGTTATACCCTGAGTGTATTTTTTCTCTTGCCTATCAATTTCCGCTGCGTTACATTCTTCTTTGGAGATAAACATCTCCAAAGTAGTGAAGTCTCTTTAAACCCCAACAGTTGCAGCAACTACGATGAGTTTAATTCAGTATGTTCTAGGAGTTCTTAACATCACTCGACAACAGACTGATGATTTCTTGAATATGTGAAATTGGTCATCTGCAAATGTCAAGTGCTGTAAATAGCTGAAATGATTAATCGTTATCATTTCATGTTCATCAGTTTCCTTGGTCATGAACAAACTACAATCCAGTAATAATAACAGGTGATGCCGAAAGAAAGAGATTAGACACACTGTTTGAATGGAAGTTGACTGCAGCAACCACAACAATAAAAAGTAGAGAGCATGGAGATTGAAAGAGTATTGTTTCAACATTGCCTTGCACTTCTGTGTTATGCATTGATGTCTTTACTAAGATCAGTAAAGAGATTTCTTCGGAACAATTACTTCCTCGGATTAATAAGGTTTGTTAACCTCGTTCCTGTCAAGCATTGAGTTTCAACAATTATATTTTTGAACAAGCAATTCCATATCCGTGCAAGTGTCGAAAAGGTGGTCAATGGTGAAAGCAAAATGAATCAATAATCAACGTAACTATCACGAAAGTGATGCTTAAAGCAACATTTTAATGGAAATCTTCACTACTTGTGGAAAAAAAAAAAGCAATTCCACATCCTTTGGGGTTTTCACGAGACGCTTCATGAGGAAAACATAATTAGTTAGGTAATTTGCCTCTTTGATATGGCATTGTTCAAAAGCAAGGAGATTTCTGACTGTCAGATTCGTGGTATCTGTTATTTTTAACTTTGGAATTTCAAGGATCCCACTGGAGAATTTTATGTCAAATAAGCTGCTGCCTGTTCCTACCTTAAGCTTGACTCCAGCCTGGAGTAGCTCTGTGATGTTGGGTGCGGCTGTGGTTTTAAATTTCATTATAGTTTTTTATTTAAACGGTTGGTAGAGAATTCTTATCAGATCAACAAAATGTTGTACTTCTACTCCAGAAGAACATATTGTGTTGAAAAGAACCTGAAGAATGAAGAATGGCAGCTGATTTTCAAGCGACCGCAAGTCTGGATGCACATCCCGCTTCATCATTGGTTTGTTAAAAATGTAATCATCTTCATCTCGAAAATTTATGGAATAGTTCCTCAATAAGAACTCAATGACGAAGGCAGCATCCATTAAAACAATTCTTACAAATTGATCACTGCTAAACTCAATGGATTCTGCATAAAAACCTCGCAACCTTCCCTCTTGCTCCTTTATCATTTGTATATAATCAAAGAAGCTTACCCCAGTTCGACTTAGAAATTGTCGCAGGTACCTTTTTTTGTGCTCTTCCATGGCTTTTAAGTGTTCCTTGCCATGGTGAAGTGGGCCTATGGAGACTACTTGAGGTGTGTATGCTTTCTCATTTCCCTGCCGTAGTCGCTCAGGAACTCTATAGATACACCGCAAAGGGGACAGGGGTAACAAGTTACGCAACTCCTCGAGTAATGGATCATAGGGGTTCTCTATGTCATTTGGAGCTTCATTGATTCCTTCCATTTTACCGCCTAAGATCGTTATCTGCTTTGATTCAAATATTTCATTATGCACACATTCCACTCAAATACTTCGAGCAAACTTCTGTAAGAAACAAAAAAAACCCCGCCATATGCCTTCGGAGTTCATATGAACCCTGACGAGCCATGGAAAAGTAGGAAAGGGTATCGAACTCAAAGTCGTCCTACTGTATTGCATGCCGAAACCTTAAGGCGTAAATTGACTCTAAATTTTCAATAAAAACAGACCGAGACTAATTAAAATTTCCTAGCCCGACTGATCTGCATGTACGTAATACGCTGGATCTTGATAAATAAAGTTGTAATATCAAAAGGGGAATTTATCAAATATAACAAAAAATTAACCCTTAATTTAAAAAATGTCAGTTTTTATAAAAACTTTCATATATATTCAAAATCTCACTTAAATAGACATAACTACCCTTAATTTATATAAATAACTAATTGTTAGACTTAACACTTCTTATGCTATAATCTCTAACTAAAACTTTCTCCTTTTTTTTTTCTTTTCTTTTCCAAACGAAGAGCAAAAATTTTCTCTCAATTTTATTTTAATAGATAATCAAGGAAACCTTTCTTTCTCACATGGTTCACAGAAAACACTTTAGTATATTATAAAAGTGAACTATTAGAGTAAAGAAATAAAAGTAATTATTTTTAAGCGTCGGAAATTTAAAGAATTGTACGTACAACCAAAATAAACAATAAAATGATCAAAAGAAAATATTTATTCATAAAACTCCAATTTAAAAGGCTTCTACAAAGTAGGATGAAGTTGAATGGGATTCCTACAAGTTTGTTTATAATGGCCATTTGAACCACATTTTGAACACTTTCGAGTTGATTTTTCTTCTCCACGTGATGGGATCCTCTTTTCTTTGCGCCTACCATATCTTCTTCGTGTAATTGGTGGTAGGACAATTCTTTCACTCACATCATCAGTTACTATCCAATCGGTTTGATCACCAACTGGCCATATTGCTTCTGCATAGGCAATGACCAAGGAGTTTGTTGTATAATAATGAGAACACATAGGATAACATGAAAGTTGTCGATGTCTACATGCAGCACAAGCATGTGAGCAAGGGAGTTGGTCAAGATCAAATTGTCGGCATGTGCAACTCTTTTCCTCTAAATTCACAACTTCAATACGAGATCCATCATATACATGAAATGAGTAAGTTGCAATGGGCGATACCTGCATGTTCACATACATATATATTACTCAAACAAAAGAAGAACTAAACAACCAAAAAAAATATTCCGCATAAGAACTACAAAAGCAATTCGCAATTAGTGATATGTAAGAGAAGTGGATGAATACCTTGAACTGCTGCATAAAACTACAAAGGCAATTATATAAAACCATAGCAGCAATTACGTTGAAGTTCACAAGATATGGTTTTTTACTTTTTTCTTGTCAAAGCCTAGTTTTTTTTTACTTTAGCCTTTTACATTGCAAACATACATTTATTCTTTACTAAACATGGCAGTGATGGATAAAGCTGCAGATGGGATATAAGAATCGGTAAAAATAGTTTAAAAACTTAAGAACAAATGAAAGTGTACCAAAATTAAATAGACAAATTGAACTAAAATCTATTTAAGTGAATTCAAAATACCTGTAATGATAATCCTTGCTTGTTATTTTCTCGCACTAATTTGTCTGCCCAATCTGTCAAATGTGTATTCATTTTGGCTGCCTCAGTTCGACGCTCATAAAACCACTTATGTAGAATATTCATTCTTAAATACTCAAGAAATCGTGTGATAGGTAGTTTTCGAGCATCTCTGGTGATTGCATTGAGACATTCAGCAATATTTGTTGTCATGATGTTGTACCGTTTTCCATCGAAGTACGCACGAGTCCAATAAGAGAACTACTTGCCTGTCGATGATGGCGATTAATAACGTCTAATGAGCATGAGTGCATAGTAATGTATTTTCTGACCTTGAAATATGATGATTGTTGTAATTTAGAAGCGGATAGTTTCCACTTGCATCCATCGCCGACACAACCAACTTCAAACCTTTCTTTGCTTGATCTCTTCACTCTGAACTCGTAATTGTTCTTCATAGCATGAATACCTAACTTTTTTTTAAAATCCTCCTTAGTCTCGTACAATTGGCCTACAACTATATCTCCATTTAAATTGTATAGGTCTGCCTTGTCTGCTTCATGTACAATATTTGTACCCTTGTGAACATTTGATCGGTTAGAGCTGGGTTTATCAAATTGCACATTAACAGGCACATCATCACATACCATCCCTTCAGGAGGCAACTCATTGAATTCAACACTATCTTGGAATGCATTATCAGACTCCATATGTGGCAAATTTTCAAATTCTTCATGATACGATGCATTCTCAACTTCTTGATTTACCAAGTCATTATCTGAATCATGTAGCACAATATCTTCCAAATCACCTTGAGTAACAAAGTTAAGACCTGTTTGTAATGGGTCATCATTATCTTCTGAAGAAAATACTTTCTGCTTTAATGTAACACACAAGGGAATCTTCCAAGACCTCGAAAGGTTTTCAAAAATAAATGCCCTCACATCATCATCATCAACTATATCTGCAGGCCATGTAGTTTCCATTGCGTTATATATAACTTTCATACTTATCACATACTCATTTGGGTCCACATTCACAATACCATTTACTTTCTTTTGAAGCTCTGCAAATGTAATTTTGTCTGAAACAAGTAATCCTTTCGTTTTGCAATTTTTGTACGTTGAGTCAGCCCACCTCCCACCATAGTTCACTAAAATTGTTAAACTAGACATTGTCCTGAAATATAAACAAAAACAATAAGAAAAAAAAAAGTGACATACAGACACACCTAAGATTGATATATATGTGCAAATAAAGAGGGTGTTGTGAAAACTGGACTGAATCATGAGAAAGGCTGGGCGTTAATATATACACAAAGCATCATGCATTTGAGCAATGGAAGAAGGACCTTGTTGCTTAAGGTGCTACTCTGGAAGTTAACTTCCAATTACTTTTATGCATTGAAAATAATTAAATTAATATTGCTTAACAAACCAACATAAGATGAATAAAAACATAGAAAGAAAAACTTTATTCCGTGAACCCTAATTGGAAATACTTTATTCCGTAAACCCTAATTTTTCAAATATGCATTGAAGAACTATTAGCTTTGCCTCTAACTGATTGGCAAAAGCAATTAGATTTGTCAATCTTTGACACGCCCCGACCCTGATATTCCCCGAATACCAGGGCCGATACGTGCTGGCCGACACCCGAGGGTGACGAAAGCCATTAATTGATACAAAAGCTAAGAATAAGAAATAAATAAGTGTTAGAAATTTAAAATACCATGAATTAATAATTTTAGGAACGTGCTCAGAGCATACAACTAAATCTAATCACTAAAAAGAATTAAGATAAAATTGGATGAATAAGGAAGTGGGTCCTACATCGAGAGGATCCGAATATGCTGCTGAGGAAGTGTCTTCACGCCGGGATTAGGTGCCTTGATTCTAAGTCCTGAATGGGGGCGCAAAACAAAGGTGAGTGGACCAAGTTCATATATACAATAATAATAAAACAGTTATCAAGATACTAACCCCCAAAGTTTAATAATGAAAACTACTAGTATAATAAGTGATGGATTTAATAAAAATACTAGCATGCCACAATATCTCAAAAGTCACATTGCGGAATCTCATCGCAGAAATCAAAATAGTAAACGTATCATAAATCGTCTCGTAAACACGGTGTGCTGCTAGAAAGATCACTGAATAAATATAACTCCCGGCCCAATGCCTGCACCTAAGTCTCTGTGCCCGTAGCCAGAGATAACTCCCTCCCGGCCCAGTGCCTGTCACTGTGTCCCTCAGCCTTTCGTTAGGGATTATTTCTCCCGGCCTAATTGCCAACACCAGATCCTCGCCCCAGGCGGCATAGTGTCTACTAGGTACGCACAAATAGTTACGTCTCTCATAAATAACCACTTCATAGTATAAAGTCATCCATCGTCTATACTATAAAGAGGGGTTTCGAAAACATGTTCTAGCATCATATCGTCATCTATCAGATAGTCTACAAGTTCATGGTTTTTATAGAAAATACGATATATTAAAATATAGCTCAATATAGGCCAACAATTAATTCCTCACCAAAAACACGAGACGAAAATCAATATATTAAATCAACAGGCTTCACATAAATCACTTCATAAATTCGTAGGCATGTTAATCATTTATGCAATTAAATTATCAAATCATGTAATTTTAGAAGGGGTCCACTCACAAATATTCCTTAGCAGAAGAGTCGCGCGAATAAGGATATAGAATTTCTCCACTAGCAATATTACCTAAAAACAAGAATGTAATAATTAAATAAAAGGATTTTCTAAAAGTTTAGGCTAAACTAATAAAATAAGGGAATTGGGTTTGGATGGGTTTAGGATTTTTAAGGGATTTTAGGAAACCTAGGTTTTGGGTTAAAATAGTTTAAGGTTAGGAAAAAGGGTTTGGGCATTAAGCCCAAACATATACTACCACACACACACACACACACACGGGCTGCTTAAAGCAGCCCACCCAAAACACCCACACAAGCACAAGGCCTTAAGGCCTCACTAACTGAAACAGGGATTTAAGCCCTTGATTAAAAACCGGCCCAAGGCCGAATCAAAACTAGGGCCCGAGCCCTTTGGGCTTTAAAACTAAATAACTAAAAATAAAAAAAGAAAAGGGTTAGGGTACTGGGCTTAGGCAAAACGGGCTGGAGGCCCGCGGGTCAGGAAATGGGAGAGGCCGGAGGCCTGGTGCCGAGGAAGAAGAAGGCCGGAGCTGCTACAGCTCCGGTCAGCTGAAAACGGGAGCTTCAAGCTCCGATCTAGGTACGAACATGAAGAACAAAGAGAGAGGAAGAGATTTCTACCTTCCAAACGCCGTAACTCGGTCGGAGGTGACCAGAAAAGCCCACGGAATGCACGGGTTCGCCAGAAAAATGGGTGTGCTCACCCACGACCGTTCCGAAGCAAAAACCTACGTAAAAAGGTAAGGTTCAAGCTTCTAAATCACAACCAAACCACAAACTAGGTACGAGAGTGAGAGATTTGAGACCTACCCGACGGGAAAATGGAAGAAAACTCGCCGGAGCTTTGCTCCGTGCCGTCGGTCTCGCGGGCAGGGGGAGTCCGGGGCTTGCTACAAGCCTCACCTGAGGGTGGTATGGCATTCGTGAGTCCATGAGGATAGAGAGAGAGGTGCGAGAGGTTGAGAGAGAGAGGTTGAGGATGAGGGAGATGCACGGGAGAGTGAGAGAGCTTCAGGAGGGAAAGAGAGAGATGAAGAAGAAGGAGTCACATGGCGGGGGGGGGGGGGGGTCAAAAAAACAAAGAAAAGAAATGGGGTTTGATGATTGACACGTGGCAAGGGGTGGCAATATCAACTTCTCCAATTATTTTGGGGGGGCGGGTGGTTGTAACAATCTTCCATTGACACAAGAAACCTAATTTTTCTAATTTTACAAAAATTGACAGTTCGTTCTTCAATAAAATTCAACCGAACGAAGAAACTACAAAAGCAAAGAGAAAACATAGACTAGGAAGAATGAAAAACTTAACCATCTACACTCACCTTTGTACGTTTAGGGTTGCACAAAGTCTCCACAGTAGCCGATGCCTTCACTATATCTCCACCATATTTTAGGTTTTGCCGTCCAAAATATCAATCTAATAGGGTTTTGGTTTTTCTAATTTAGTTGGTTTTAAAGTTTAAGGGCATTTGTGTCTATTTAAGTGATATTTTGGATATATTTGAAATTTTTTATAAAAACTGATATTTTTGAAATTAAGGGCTAATATTTGGCTATATTTGATAAATACTCTATCAAAAGATTAAACAGAAAAAAGAAAACCTTTGCTTCAAGAAGAAAAGATCGATGTGCGGGCAGCAATGCAGAAGGATACAAACCATGAGAAAAGATAAAGAACTGAAAAGAAAAATACAGAGGGAGTGAAGCCGCACCTGCTAATGCTATGTAAGAAAAACCAAGTTTGTAGTTTTCCTTTGGAGGATCCTCTGCTATATGAAGTGGAAACATTCTCTTTTCTCTTGGGTCAATGGAAGATTCTGTTTTTTTTAATTTTTTAATTTTATTAAAGCCAATGAAACCTCTGTCTCTTATTAATAGCAGAATCATTTGCTCGCACGCAAAACAAACAAAAAATGAACAAGTTGAAGGCCGGCATTACTCATTTAAATTAACAAGTCCATTTTATTCAACTGTTTGATTTGCATAAGATGTAAACAAACCCTAGTCTTACAAATTTGTATCAAAATCAAATAAGTTGTATTAACTGTCTCTACTACTTCATCCCGATGAACAAGTAAAACAAACCTTTATTTTGCTTCAACTGATAAAAACTTTCGAACTTAGAGACCAGAATTTAATCAAACCTTAGTAACAGAGATAACAAAGCTCACTGCTTGTATGGCAGTGAGCGTTATCAAAATAACAACTGCAATAATTTCTTTAGTTGCCCACGGCGAGTTGAAAAAATGTTTTATCAATTTCGACCTCCATTTGTGCCACGGCCTTGTGCAGTACTTGTTCAGGTCTTCACAAAGAGTAGCAAAACATAAGTAATTAGGGTTCATGATAACCCCATCCGCAAGGTTGTTAATCAGAGAGCACCCCTCACTGCTGTTACACAGCCTGTTTTCCAAAATTCCATACCGTTCTAGCAACTTCACATCCTCCGGCGAGTTTGCGAAACATCTTATGGTGAAAACATAATCATACGTAATTCTCGATGCATTAGCATTGTTCAAAGGCCATCAGATTTCTGATTATAAGTCATGTTGCATCACATAATGTTAATTTGGGGAATTTCCAAAATCCCATCTCTGAATCGTATGTCGAATAAGTTTTTGCTTGATCCCACCTTAAACTTGACTCCAGCCCGATGTAGCTGTCTCATACTGGGCGTTGTCACAGTTTTGAGTAACCCAGTTGTTGAAAAATGTCGACTTGATTGATGGATTATCATTGACGACCGTGTTGAAAACAGAATGCTTACCTTCAAGTCACTTGCCAGGAACTTTACTGGTGCTTCACTGGTACAGAAATCGCTGAAGAATAATGTAGCGGCATTATCAGGAGGTAGAATCTATAACCCGTTTGTGTTTCGGTACACCTAGTGAAAGGGAGCCCATGATTGTGAAATTACTCCCCCTGTTGTGTTGTCCATGTGTTAGGATTGAAACTTCGCCACACGTGAGGTGGTGTGTTGAGAATGAGTCCTGTTGGATTTGTGACCAAGTGGACAAGAAGCCAAAATACATTTCGGCTAATAAAATAGAATAAGGAAAAGGGGGACTTCATTATGATGTCTAGCCCTTGATTTGTGGCTTTTACAAAGGCAAAAAATATGTGGCCTTGTGTGATGAGTGCAGCCGAAAGAGAGAAGAGGAGAGAGAGAAGGCGGGGCCTTTTGTTTATATTAAGGCATTTGGTTATGCCTTTGGATGGGGGGGAGCGGCAGATGAGAGAAACCAGGGAGAGCATTCGGCTCTCCCATTTGAATATGAGCTGCTCCTTCCCACCATTTGTAATAATCTCATTTTGTTAGTAATCACTCAATCAAAGATGTTGGTGCTACTTGTGTAGCTTTTGGGAGAGAAGGATTTTGATATGTGTTTCTTCTTCTCCATTTGTTTCTTAGTTTGAGTGAGAGCTATTGGTTGTATGTGGGATTTGGGTTTGAGAGTTAAAACTTTATTTGTAATCTCCTTTTGATATTAGTGGAATTTCCTCGCCGTCTCGGAACTGGACGTAGGCTTACGCCGAACCAGTATAAATCCTTGTGTTCTTTGGATTATTTGTCTTGTCATATTTTTCCGTTGTAGCTTATTGGTTTCATATTTGACGCTTCCGCACAACAAGTGGTATCAGAGCTCTGGGTTTCGACTTGGGGCTTTGTACTAGTATGTCTATGAAATCTTCGAATGACGGTGAAATATGTTTTTTTGAAAAAATATGACAGGAGGAATGACTTTGGCATTTGGTCAATTGGAGATGCAGAGTTTGGCTGCAAAATGCGTGGCGTTGAAGAAGGATAGTAAGGGACTATGCTGCAGTCACTGAGCTCGCAGATTGGAGAATGGTTTCGAAAACAGCGTGTCTGCTGCAATGTTGTTGTCGATGTTGTTGAAGTGTTGGTGTTCGACGGCTGCAGTTGTAGTGTACTGCTTTTGGTAGATTCTCCGTTGGTCATCGCTGCACCGGCGGTGTTTGTAGGCTGTTGTCGACGAGTTGGGTGGGAAGAAGAAAAAGTAGAAGCTGTTGAGAATTGAAAAGAAAATGTTGGTTCCTTTTCTTTCGACATTTGTTTTGGCAGAAGGACATCATGAGGACAAATGATGTTGTTGGTTGAAAAAAAAAAGGGTTAAGTTTTCTTCTCTTTGGCATTTTTTCAACGGCAGAGAATTTTTTCTTCACTCCCACTAGTTGCTTTTGGAGCAAGTTGATGGAAACATTGGAGGAGTTTGTGAGGGCCAATTTGTTGAGTTCTGCAAGTTTGGATAGTGAGGCACCACACTATTTTGAATACACCACATGCACTGCAGAACATTTGTGTGGAACCCTCTTGTAGAAGGCAAGTTATATGCTTTCTAACTTTGTTTGGTCTATGGACATTTGGTTGGATTTGTTTGCCACTGCTATTTGGTTTGTTGGTCTCCATCATCTGCAATTAGTTTTCTTGAAGACTCCAGTTGAGGTATGGTTTTGGATCTCCTGCTGATTATTTGAATTTGAAATTTTTGGTTGTCCTGTTGGTGCTCATGTGATGATGGTAAACTTGAGTGGAGGGCATAGTTTTTTTGTATGTGGTATGTTAGACCTTATTGCCAAATTTGTAATCAGTTTTGACTTGGAGAATATGCCATGCTATGTGAATGAGTCTATTGGTGCAGTTTCAGACCATGGTGTTTGTGAGCAGGTGGAGTTCGTTGTGTGTCCAACTTTGGTATGGTGTGCTTGATCTTTTGTTGGTAATATTGAAGAATTTCAATTCTTCGTTTGAATCACTTTTGTTTTGGTCAAGACACTTATGGTTTGGAAATCTGGAGAAGACGGTAGAGAAATGTTCACTTTCGTTGGCTTTGGTACAGTTTGAGTCGAGGTGGAAATTGTTATGAGCACGGGTAAGTTTGGGGAATTTGATTTAGTTTCCGTTGTCTTTAGTTTGTACTTTGGGTGCTTATGGTGATTGTTGATTCGATTCTCTGTGATGTTTTCGGAACTTGGTCAAGGTGGAGATTGTTGGATTTGTGACCAAGTGGACAACAAGCCAAAATACCTTTCGGCAAATAAAATAGAATAAGGAAAATGGGTACATCATTATGATGTCTAGCCCTTGATTTGTGGCTTTTACAAAGGCAAAAAATATGTGGCCTTGTGTGATGAGTGCAGCCGAAAGAGAGAAGAGGAGAGAGAGAAGGCGGGGCCTTTTGTTTATATTAAGGCATTTGGTTATGCCTTTGGATGGGGGGGAGCGGCAGATGAGAGAAACCAGGGAGAGCATTCGGCTCTCCCATTTGAATATGAGTTGCTCCTTCCCACCATTTGTAATAATCCCATTTTGTTAGTAATCACTCAATCAAAGATGTTGGTGCTACTTGTGTAGCTTTTGGAAGAGAAGGATTTTGATATGTGTTTCTTCTTCTCCATTTGTTTCTTAGTTTGAGTGAGAGCTATTGGTTGTATGTGGGATTTGGGTTTGAGAGTTAAAACTCTATTTGTAATCTCCTTTTGATATTAGTGGAATTTCCTCGCCGTCTCGGAACTGGACGTAGGCTTACGCCGAACCAGTATAAATCCTTGTGTTCTTTGGATTATTTGTCTTGTCATATTTTTCCGTTGTAGCTTATTGGTTTCATATTTGACGCTTCCGCACAACAAGTCCCACATTGATGGGGGAAGGGAGCTTGCATGGGCTTGTAAGAGGTTGGACTACTTTCCATATTGCCAAATGGTTTTATGGTGGGAGCTTGCATGAGCTTGTAAGAGGTTGGACTACTCCCCATATTGCCAAATGGTTTTATGGTGAAACCTTAACTTCTTCACAACAACCTCATTGATTGGTTGAAAAATGAAAGGGAGTTACTTGTTTCCGTTGCAAAGCAACCTCATTGTTTGGTTGAAAAACGAAAGAGAGTTACTCGTTTCTGTAGCAAAGCTTGAGGTCATGAAAGAGGGGTCGTCTCAAGTCAAGGATGTGCTGACTCCTAGAAGCATAGGACACAAGGAAGTCCGGCATCAAGAAAGCCTAGTGCAGAAGAAGTTGACGAAGACATTGGGTCATTCATCCCAGTGCTTGTTCACACTTCTGTTTTTTTACCTCTATGGGCATGTTAGAGATATTGAAGTGGATGTACGCGGTGGGGTTTATAGATGTGGTAGTGAGAATGATTTATGCTTGTGCATGGGAAGGATTGTGCACTTGGGCTTTTTGAGTTTGAATGGGAAACAGCAGGGATGAATGGAGCTTTGCAACTGCAAGGCCATATATGGTGTGTTGGGAGGGGGGGGGGTGTGGGTGGAGGCTGAGGCCAGAGTGGTTACATATAGAGGAAACTCATTTTTTGTACACAGGATTCATGTTTAAGCAACGAGTGTCTTACAATGTGAGCTCAAATATCAGAGGCTATTTTGTGATTCATTAATCAGTGAAGAATTCATCGAAGTCGGGGTTGTTGTGGAGAACTAGCAAGAATTGGAGAAGTTGTTGCAGCAACTACGATGAGTTTAACTCAGTAAGTTCTAGGAGTTCTTAACATCACTCGACAACAGACTGATGATTTCTTGAATATGTGAAATTGGTCATCTGCAAATAGCTGAAATGATTAATCATTATCATTTCATGTTCATCAGTTTCCTTGGTCATGAACAAACTACAATCCAGTAATAATAACAGGTGATGCCGAAAGTAAGAAATTAGACACACTGTTTGAATGGAAGTTGACTGCAGCGACCACAACAATAAAAAGTAGAGAGTATGGAGATTGAAAGAGTATTGTTTCAACATTGCCTTGCGCTTCTGTGTTATGCATTGATGTCTTTACTAAGATCAGTAAAGTGATGCTTAAAGCAACATTTTAATGGAAATCTTCACTTCTTGTGGAAAAAATACAACCAACATAAAATCCACAATTCAATACTTTATTTTGTTGGAACATCTATTACACTCACTTCAAGGAAACCTGAGATTGCTAATGCAAACTCTGTACTCTCAAAGACTAGGCTGGACTTGTAAGGATACGGAGGATACGGTGAAGGAGAGACTTGCAAATCCTCCGGAGAAGGAGACACTTGCGGTCGTTGGTGCTTAAGCAGTAGATTTGATAGAGCACACAGTTTGTATGAAAGTGAGTATGAGGAGAATAACAGCTGCAACAACAGAAATAATCGTCCAAGGCGAGTTAAAATAATTTTGTCTCAAATTTGCCATCCATTTGTGCCTGTGAGTTCTGCAGTAGTTGTTCAGATCTTCACAAAGAGTGGCATAATAGTGGTTGCTAACGATGACCCTAGTGCCAAGGTCATGGAGCAAAGTAGATATCTTCTTGGTATCACCTAGCCAATTTTCAATAATTCCATACTCAACAAGCAATTCCACATCCCTTGGGGTTTTCACGAGACGCTTCATGAGGAAAACATAATTAGTTAGGTAATTTGCCTCTTTGGTATGGCACTGTTCAAAAGCAAGTAGATTTCTGACTGTCATATTTGTGGTATCATTTATTGTTATCTTCGGAATTTCAAGGATCCCACCGGAGAATTTTATGTCAAATAAGCTGTGGTCGGTTCCTGCCTTAAACTTGACTCCAGCCTGGAGTAGCTCTGTGATGTTGGGTGCGGCTGTGGTTTTAAATTTCTTTATAGCTTTTGATTTCAACGGTAGGTACAGAATTCTTATCAGATCAAAAAAATGTTGTACTTCTACTCCAGAAGAACATATTTTGTCAAAATTGTCTTCTTTTTCCCTGCTATAGATTACGCCTTTGATAAAAAAAAAGGAAATTTTAAGTAACGAAGGCTGCTGATTCGCAGAAGAAAAGGTTGTGTTGAAAAGAACCTGAAGAATGAAGAATGGCAGCTGATTTTCAAGCAACCGCAAGTCTGGACGCACATTCCGCTTCATCATTGGTTTGTTAAAAATGTAATCATCTTCACCTCGAAAATTTACAGAATAGTTCCTCAATAAGAACTCAATGACGAAGGCAGCATCCACTAAAACAATTCTTACAAATTGATCACTGCTAAACTCAATGGATTCTGCATAAAAACCTCGCAACCTTCCCTCTTGCTCCTTTATAATTTGTATATAATCAAAGAAGCTTACCCCAGTTCGACTTAGAAAATGTCGCAGGTACCTTTTTTTGTGCTCTTCCATGGCTTTTAAGTATTCCTCGCCATGGTGAAGTGGGCCTATGGAGACTACTTGAGGTGTGTATGCTTTCTCATTTCCCTTCCGTAGTCGCTCAGGAACTCTATAGATGCACCGCAAAGGGGACAGGGGTAACAAGTTACGCAACTCCTCGAGTAATGGATCATAGGGGTTCTCTATGCCATTTAGAGCTTCATTGATTCCTTCCATTTTACCGCCTAAGATCGTTATCTGCTTTGATTCAAATATTTCATTATGCACACATTCCACTAAAATACTTCGAGCAAACTTCTGTAAGAAACAAAAAAACCCCGCCATATGCCTTCAAAGTTCATATGAACCCTGACGAGCCATGGAAAAGTAGAAAAGGGAATCGAACTCAAAATCGTGCTACTGTATTGCATGCCGAAACCTTAAGGCGTAAATTGACTCTAAATTTTCAATAAAAACAGACCGAGACTAATTAAAATTTCCTAGTTCGACTGATCTGCATGCACGTAATACGCTCGTTCGTGATAAATAAAGTTGTAATATCAAAAAGATTGAACAGAAAAAAGAAAACCTTTGGTTCAAGAAGAAAAGATCGATGTGCGGCAGCGCAGAAGGATACAAACCATGAGAAAAGATAAAGAACTGAAAAGAAAAATACAGAGGAAGTGAAGCCGCACCTGCTAATGCTATGCAAGAAAAACCAAGTTTGTGGTTTTCCTTTGTAGCCGATCGTCAGAAAGTATATGTACCTGTTACAGATGAATCAATATTTGCAGCAGTAGTCACTAGGTCTAGTCTCTCTTTTGTTTTCCTCCTCTATGATAAGGATGGCGGTGGAGCATTTTATGGAGGATGTTTGGTTCGGTGGTGCAAGTTTTCTTCAGCTCTACGTACTTAATTTGGAGAGAGTTTCAAGCAGTTTGAAATGTGCTGCTTTTAAACATCTGCTGCTTTTAAGAATTTGATTAAACATTCTTCCTACAATTACTAGCCTCTCCGCACGCACTAACGTGCATGCGAGAGGCATTTTTGTATCACGGGTGCTACGCGCCCCTAAAGGTGTATTGTATTATTCTCTTTCATTGTAATTGTTAAGATATCTTTTAAATGTATTGTTAAGATATCTTATAAGTAACATCTTTTTAACGCCATATTACACGATTTGCCATTATGATGTACCTTTAATTAATTAATAATTATCATGTTAATATCCCAAATCTCCTAAAATGTAGTAGATTAGTTTTAAAAATCTTAACACATCAAACCTGATCTAATTATGCTTCTAACATGCATTTTATTCCTAACTGCACACCATACAAGTAACTAACGTGTTATCTTCTTCTACAACCATTAGCAATTTTTTCATGTCATTGCTTTCCTCAATCGGCCGATCAAACCCTCTTTCGTTCTCCCTTGTTGGTCATATTCATTTCCTTCATATTTCATTTTATGCACACCAAGATTTGAGTATCCATATCAAAGGGTATGTTTTTTGTTTTAGCACACTTTTTACCCATCTTTCCATCTTTTTCACGTATCATGGTACATTTGGAAAATAGAATTTAGTGGTACATTTTCTTTTAAAGGATAATTTGGTACGTTTCAAACCGATATATTGATACTTTTTAAGTTAGAATGGGTACGTTTCAATTTAGCATCGGTACGTTTCAAGTTGTTATTGAACGTTTCAAGGTGAAATTGGTACGTTTCAAGTGTTTCAAGGTGAAATTGGTACGTTTCAATTTAGCATCGGTACGTTTCAAGTTGTTATTGGTATGTTTCAAATTGATTTCAATTTAAAATTCACATTTATATATGGGTACGTTTCAATTTAGCATCGGTACATTTCAAGTTGTTATTGAATGTTTCAAGGTGAAATGGGTACGTTTCAATTTAGCACCGGTACGTTTCAAGTTGTTATTGGTATGTTTCAAATTGACCTGAATACGTTTCAAATTGATTTCAATTTAAAATTCACATTTATATATCTCATGCCGAATAACACTAATCTCAATCTAAAGACTCCAAACTCATCCTTTTTATCAACAACTTTTATATTTCAATAATAATTTTATGATGTGAACGAGCCAACAAAAGGGGTATAAACCCTGACACCAAAAAAAATTTCAAATTTCAAAGTTTATAGATAGTATTGGTGATTTAGTTAATAGCCATTAATAATAGGCCTAATTGGATAAATGGTCCCCGTGGTCATAAGGTATTCGGATGATAGCCCTTGTGGTAAAAAAATTCGGATTTAAACCCCTGTGGTCTAAGTCTGTTAGGATTTATACCTTTCTGTTAAATAATGCTGACGTGGCTGCCAAATGTCTGTCACGTGGCAAAAATAATAATTTTTAATTTTTTTTAAACCTGAATTTTTACAAAAAAAAAAAAAAAAAAAAAAAAAAACCAGATCTGCAGAAGAAGAACAAGCTCCCCCCCGCCCTCCGCCCGTTCCCCCCTGCCAGACTTCTTCTTCTTCTTCTTCCCACCGGAGCCTTCTCCCCGCGCTACCCTCCTCCCTCTCCTTCTTCCTTCTTCTTCTTCTTCCCGCCGGAGACCAGCTCCCCCCTCGCCGGTCTCCCTGCGCGACCCTCTTCCCTCTCCCTCTTCCTTCTTCTTCTTCTTCTTCTTCCCGCCGGAGCCCTCTCCCCGCGCGACCCTCCTCCCTCTCCCTCTTCCTTCTTCTTCTTCTTCTTCTTGCAGATCTGGGTTTTTTTTTTTGTAAAAATTCAGGTTTTAAAAAAAAAAAATTAAAAATTATTATTTTTGCCACGTGGCAGACATTTGGCAGCCACGTGGCATATATGTGGCAGCCACGTCAACATTATTTAATAGAAGGGCATAAATCCTAACAGACTTAGACCACATGGGTTTAAATCCGAATTTTTTTACCACAAGGGCTATCATCCGAATACCTTATGACCACAGGGACCATTTATCCGATTAGGCCTTAATAATATCCCTAAAAAAAAGGTATAAATCCTGACAAGCCAAAAAAATTCCCCTTATCAACTAAAAGGATAAAGTGGGAAATATCATTTTTATTTTTAAAAAAATAAACTAATGACATGTAAATAAAATAAATTTAAAAATGATTAGGTGGACACTAGTTAAAACGTCTTAATCAAAATTTTAAAAGAAAAAAAATGTTTAATAAAAATTATGTAAAAAAAGAGTGGGGGATTCTAATTTTTTTTTTCTTTTCATATAATCATTAACGAATGACGCAAGTATGATTGAACTGTCATTACTCAAATCCCAAACGCAACCGATTCGACTTTGGTTTTCAAGCTCTCATTATTCAGCCCACAGTTAAGTAACTTAAAGTTAGCGAAATTAAAACTTAAATTGCTGAAGAATAAGTTTTTGTAATGTTGTGAACGTTATATCATCAATATTGGATTGATATCTAATTTTGATTATCTCGCAATTGAGCATTGATCCTCATCATTTTAACCAATTTCCCATAAAGTTTATACTTAAGACCAAACATGGATTAATTAACTACTCAATAAGTTGAGATTATACTTCATCTCTATGGGCTTATTTTAGGCCATTACTCGACCCAAGTCAAATTCAAATCCAAGTCGGTCTCTATAATTAGTCCAAGTCAAGCTAATCTTGTGTATAAAATGTGCCCTAAAACTTGTGATAATCTAGGTACAATTGTATATAGGGATTGCAATGATTTTTTTTTTTTGGGTAAAAAAAAGTTTGGGAGGAGGTTGATTATTCCCACCACCCGTTGTAGGGCATACTCACAACCTCGAGCCGAAAGAACCTACGCGCGACACCTAACTGCCAGTTGTTATCGGTATGAATTTACGTAGAAATTTACACATCCAAGGACGAAGCCAGAGATCTACATGGATGGGGGCATCTTTAAACAACAAAATGAGTCAAAATCACAAATTAAAAAGCTCAAGAATATACTAAATAAAACACTTATATATTAGTCCATAAGGTTTTTCATACAACATATCACAACAATATCCATCGATGCGTTTTTATGTTTTGAAACCGTTGCATAATAACCTCATTACCAATACCATCAAACATATCTTTCTACAAAAATAACCATGTTATCATTTATCAATTAGTCTCTCATACAATTTCACAATCGATCTTCATAAATTTTATGGCCGAAAATGCTCTGAGCCTAAGGTGGCTCCGTCCGTGTACACATCACGCAACAATGAGAACTGCTGGCAACAAGATTCAAACCTTGATGGGGCGACACACAAGACATGGAGCTTACCAACAGAGCCAACCCTCGTTGGCATGCATTGGTGATTTTGTATATACATGCCGTTGATAAAATGTGCAACACGCTTTACCAGCAAAGATTATATTCCACAAAAATAGAATATGAGAACACATCAGGAGTGGTCATAATTTGATACCACTATACAACCACTCTTCTTTGTCTGTAGACTTACACGTATATGAGCAAAATACACAAATCCATGAACATCAGATTGATGCAACTGAATATATAGAAGCTTGCAAAATAATTTATTTTGAAGCACAGAGTTTAAATGAAATAGTCGTCGTTCATGCTTAAAGTTAAAGGGACAGATTTAATAGAGCACATTGTTTGTATGAGAGTAAGTATGAGGAGAGAAACATCACCAACAACAGAAATAATCGACCTAAGGCATGTTAAAATAATTTTGTATCAAATACGCCATTCATTTGTATCTTCAAGTTCAACAAATAATTGGTCAGGTCAACACTTACCCCTCTAAGGGCTGGTTTGGTATTGCTGTGCTTTGAAAAAAAACTGCTGTGAGAATAAGCGGTTGTGCTGTGAGAATAAGCGGCTGTGAAATAAATCAGTAGAGTGTTGGTAAACTTTTTTGTAAAAGTGCTTTTGGAAAAAAAAAACAGTATGATAGTGGGTTTTTTCATTAAAGGAGCAATGTAACTCTGTGTGCTTTGAAAAAAAGTCAGTTTTCCAAAGCTGCAAATAGCTGTTTCAGCTTTTCCTTTGGATTTCAGCTTATTCTCACAGCAGCTTCCAAAATAAGCCATTTTTTTTAGTTTACCAAATGTGGAGCCAAATATATTCACTAGGCGACACGTGGACTTTTGGACAAAAGAGGACAAAAATACCCTCGAGGCATACCAGGATTCCTACGCGCGAGCAGTGGGCAATCATCTTTCAATCAAGTCAAAAGTACCCAAAAAAGGTAACAATTAAAAACCTCTTTCATCAAATCCTTTCTATAAGGTATTTCCCAAGACCTAGAATTTTCTATTTCATTATTTAGCTAATCAATTAGCTAAATAATATATGTCTACCATATCTCCTAAAATCATCCTTAATAGTCAATTAAATCACCCAATTAATAGCCAAAACCGGCCCCCCACTTTTCACATCCTCATCTTTCCCATTTTCCTTATTAAAATAGTCATTCATTTTTATAACCACCCATTTATTCTTTTCATATTTAATTAGAATAAATTGGCTAATTAAACATGAATTTGACCCCCACAAAAACCTTATGGCCGGTTCCCATTATTCAAAATGGGGCAAGGCCTACCCCTATAAATAGGCACCTATTCTCACCAAAAATTCATTCCAAACCTCTTGCAAAAAATCCCAAATATTCTAAACACTATTTCTCTCTAAAATTCTAACTTTGGCATCGGAGGTTCTTCGGCCAAAGCCCCCCCCATTCATCGTGGGCGCATGAGGTTTTTGGTCTTAACCTAAGGTGCTAGTTGTTTAGTAGGTGCAAAATCGTCCAAGATCGAAGAAGAGAAAATTTGCATCCACAAATTGGTGCTTTCATTGAGAGTTGAAATCCATACTCGTAAAAGACTCTCGCGCAAAAAGGTTTTTTCTTTGTTTTCTAGTCCATTTGAATATTTTTCATACGTTCTTATTTATAGAATTTTTTTACTTGCAAAGGTTCTTTGATAAAACGTATAAGAAAAATATAATGGCTAGAAATTTAGAAAATTCCACAAGTGAAAATTCTAATGTTCAAGAAATGGGATTGCGGAGATCCGTGAGGCTAAATGCGACAATAAGGGGAGCGGCATCATCACCACGAGCTTCTACCATGGGAACCACCGTGGTGACTACCTCGGTAGCCACCCGCGGCGAGGTCCATGGTGCCTTCACCACGGCCACCATGGGAACCACCGCGATGGCTACTTCGGTAGCCACTCGTGGCGAGGTCCATGGAGCCTTCACCACGGCCCGAGCCGTGTCATCCAAGGCTCACGGTACCAAGACCACGATCCAAGCCGTGCCATCCAAGTTTACGTGGACCCAAGCCCAAGCCTCGCATTCACATGCACCGCGCATTGAGCAGCCTGCTCCCGTGATCCAGCCTGCTCCCGTCGAGCAACCCACTCCCGTGGCCCAGCCTGCTCCCGCTAAGCAACCTGCTCTTGCCAAGCAGCATGCTCTCGTGACCCAGCCTGCTCCCAACGAGCAGCCCACTCCCGACGAGCAGCCCACTCTCGAGGCCCAGACTGCTCATGTGGCTTTCCAAGCAGCCTAAGTCGGCCCAAGACTATCTCAACCATCTGGACCTACCATCGAGCCTGCTCCCGACGAACAGCCCACTCCCGTGGTCCAGCCTGCTTCCGTCGAGCAGCCCACTCTCACGGCCCAACCTGCTCCTGCCAAACAGCCTGCTCTAGTGACCCAGCCTGCTCCCGACGAGCAGCCCACTCTCAAGGCCCAGACTGCTCCCGTGGCTTTCCGAGCAGCCCAAGTCGGCCCAAGACTATCTCAACCATCTGGACCTACCATCAAGCCGGGGGCATTCTCACCACATTTTTCACGGATTTGACATTTCCCAACAGAAATCTCGCGCCCGGAGTCTACCACCCTTCCACTGCTCAAGGAGGCGCATTCCTTCCAAGCTCTTCCAATCCAAATGGCGAACAACACTTGTCTCGACAAGTCATAGAGTTGACGAGCGCCATTGCACAACAGACAACCTTGGTGAATCAACTTTTGCAAAGCATCGGGATCCAACGTGCCCCGGACGAGGTATCCCGAAGTCGGACAAGGGCAGACAGACATTTCCAGCAGCGTCCCGGCAAGCAGCCACTCGACCAGCCACGAGCCGAACGTTTGGGCAGTGTACATTCCCGTTTTAGAGCGCGAAAGAGCGTGCACTCTCGACTAGGCCCAAGGAGGAGCATACATTCACGGTTGGGGTCATACTCCGATAGTCAACATGAGCAACCTTCCGGGCAAACTGTCTATTCGCAGCTAAGCCCACAAGGAGTGTCCTCCACCTCACATCAGAGTAGGCAGCATGACGGACGAAGAGAAGCAGTCACTCAATCCAGCTCAAGTTCAACCAGCAGTCTGCGAAGAACTCGCTCGCCTACTAGGAACGCACCACATGCACTGCATCCGCGGATATTTCACATGTTAAACTAATCTAGTTTACATATAAAGGGCAAACATTATTGTTTGAGACGTCTCATATAAATGTTATATGCTTAAACGATAAAGTCCAAGGAATATGTGATTGGGAGAATGCAATCTAATGAAGTTAGATTAATGAGACCATTCTTTCGTAGACACATCCTAAACGTTCCTGATCATAGGATTGCCAATTGGACATTGACAGTCCGATAAGATCAGTACGTACTATGCCTTCTCTCAGGGAGAGTGACTAGTCTCGAGTCATTGGTGTGTGTGACATCAAGACAAGTACGTAGGTGCTCAAAAGAGAATGAGTCCACTGAACACGATCAACGAGGAGTTCTCATACTCATGTCACATGAGAACTCATGTTTGGGATAATGCAAATTAGTCATTTGACCTGAGGCATCACAGTTGTTGTCTTGTGGTTAAGTCCTTGATCTTTGATTATGTCAAAGTCACCCCATCGGGGTGTCCACGACATCATTGGGGTTAAGCCACTTAGTCATGGAGACAAGTGAATGCGCAACAAGGGATCTCTAACCTTCAATTGGCTTGAGGGAGAATACTCTATGATATGATTAAAATCTCTGGCCAGAGTATGAATGAGATTGGGGAATGCGTTCCAAATCACATTCAAGGTAATCATAAAATGCAAATGAATCACATTGGATAGTAGACATGAATAAATAAACTATCAAACCAAACAATGTGGTCAAGAGTATTAGATTAGAGAAAGACCGTATTGCATTTGTAATCCTAAACTGAATAGGTTCTGTACCTCTTCTGATTAGCTTGGGTAGCCATGATATGCTGCTAGGTGTCACTCATGGTTTGTGGAAGCCCTAAACGTGTGTAATCACTAAAGGGAGAATTGAAAGTAAGTTTCAATTCACAATCGATGTAAAATGGTTTTAATCGCCCACTGCCTCGCTAAAAGGAACCTAATGTATCGTACACCGTGTAAGGTGGAGATTGAAGAAAGAAAGGAGATGAATAAGAATAATTAAATGGTTTAATTATTTATGGCAAGGATTAATTAATATGTTAATTAATCAAACGAATAAGTTCGTTAAAGACCTCGGGATAGTTTTGGACCTTAAGGCCCAATGGGCTTCGAACGTCAAAGCCCATTGACTTAAGTTGTATGACAACTTAATGAATAAAGATTCACAAAGGCCCAAAAGCCCATATCCATTTAGTGTTGAATTAGGGTTTTTGGTTCTTTAGGTCATTTAAAGAAGTGACTATATAAAGAACTTTATAACCTAAAATTCATAAGTTGTTGATTTTAGAGAAAATTGGTGAGAACACAAAGCTTCCATTTCTCTCTAAGAGGCCAACCACCTTGGGGGATATTGTCTAGCAATTCTATTTCCTCAAGGTCACTCATTTCCTCTCCAATCCAACCTTGGTGTAGAATCTTTAGAGGTTCTCAATTTTGGGAACTTGGAGAACCTATTCTTCTAACCAAATCCATGGAGCTAAGAAGCAAGGAATGAAGGCCCTATCTCTTGGGTGATTATCCTTTGCATATGCAAAGAGGAATCTACAAAGGTAAATATTTCTCAACTAACAAATTGTTGTTTTTAAGTTGAGTCAAGGTTCACCAATCTACTAGGCTTTGAATTTCATGGTAGATGTTTTGTTTTTGAATGCATGAAAGCATGATTCCGCCTTTAATTGTTAATTGCATGCTATATGATGTTATTCAAATGAACATGTTTTTCACAAAATTTCCTTCAAGTGGTATCAGAGCCTAGGTCTAGTAGTTGGTGAATCATTTTGGGTTTTGTAGTTCATAGTTTTTGATTTAAAAGTTGTAATATGTTACAAGCTTTATTCTTGTTTCTTTGAATGTAAATTTTGTTAGAAAATTTGCCATCTCAAATGTTGTAGATGTAGTTCATATGAGCATGAATTTTGGAGCTAAAATTTGGTGCCATGTTTTTTGGGAAATTCGGCCAAATCCAAGGGGTGATTTTTTGGGTTCATGTTTGTCTTGTTAAAATGGTTTTAAAGTGACTTTTGGAACCCCTAAGTACCCTAGGATGTTAACCCTCTTTTGAGTGATGAAAATTTGAGTTTTGGTGAGTGAAAACATTCATGGAGCTATTATGAGTTTTCATGAGTGTTCTTCAATGTTCTTGAAGTTCTTGCCAAGAACAAAAAGTTTTGAAGTTTTGATTCAAAATGTTTTATGTTTTTACATAAAGTTTTGGTTTAATTTTAGTGGGTGATGATTATTTGTAAAGAATTATTAATGGTTTTAATGGTAGACAAACCTTTTAAAAAGTTTGACATAAATTCAATTAATGGTTATAATGGTAGACAAACTTTTTTAAAAGTTTAACATAAATTCAAAATATTTCATCTTTACCTCACCTAATAAAACCCACTTACAAAAACTTTGTAAAAATCATATTTTTTCTATCATGGCCGGCCACCCTAATTAAATAGGGTATTTTTGGGTCTTTTATTCAATTACATAAAGTTTTGATACTTTTGTGTATTTGCACTTTGGCCCAAAAGTTTACGTTTTTACGTTAAGGCCCAAAAACGTTAAAGGACAAATTGTTTTGCTCCTTTAATGAAGTTTTTTGTATTTGTTGAAATTTTTGGGTTCTAGTTGTAATTACATGAAGTAGTGGACTTTTGTGTTTTTACAAAGTGACCCCAAAAGTTTGTGTTTCGCAATATAGCCCAAAAAGTTGTGGTTATTGCATGATGGCCCAAATTAAGTAGGGAACAAAAATTGTTTTGTCTCTTTAAATGAGAATTGGATTTTCATTTCATTTAGCTCCATTTAAATCAATTTTATGGATACAAAAAACCAAATGAAAATGTTGCATTCAATTTAATTAATTAAAGTGTTGATTAATTAAAGGGTGATTATGAACCTAAGCCTACGATAATTGAGCTATGTGAAAGGCCGTTTCAAATTTGTTTGAACCATGGGAATGTGTAGATTAATTTTGGTTGTAATTTGATTTGATCAAATGTTGTAAAAGAGCATAAGCTCTTCTTTACTTTAAAGTAATTTGAATTATGCAAATGTTGTAAAGAGCATAAGCTCTCTTTTACTTTGAAGTACTTCTTTCTTGCTTTATTTGATATGCATGAAAATGAAGTAGTTGGGTCCAACGCCCCTAGGAACAACACGCCTTAATGTGATTAAACGCGTAACTAAAATCAATCTCCATCCCTAGTCCGAGATTCAACACTAGGCTCGTGTTGAATCTAAACAAAGGTTCATAGTCATCCTAAGGCCCTAAGGCAACTATATAGTCCATCAAATGAATGCAAACCTTATGTTAGTAGTATCATATACTCTTGCTTTAAAAACCGTTTTATAAATATAGTGGGAGTATTATATACAACTAAATTAAATCAAATGGACCAATAGTTGTAATAGGACCAAAATTGTTTTAATGTAGATTAAAATGAATACTTATATGTGATGAGACCTAAAACCCTCAACCAAACCATTATTAAGTTGAAAAGCGTGAGAGTGCTTAGAACACTCTTTCGTGGCCTTCCACCGTGGTAGGCTCCAATCGTTTATGACTTGTACACCGGCTTCACCCTATCATGGGGGAGTACAAAGTGCATGCTTATACTCAGGAGGAGTCTATATACATACTTGATGAGGTTAGTTTAGGCAACGAGGATGGCCGACATCGTATCATCGTGAGGCTATTCTTGAACCCCTTCACAAACTAAGCATGGTGGGAATGACTTAACTAAGTGCAATGGCGCCAACATCGTATCATCGTGAGGCAACATTCTCTAGAGGCCAAATTGATGGGTACTTGCATTAGTTGCAAATGAGTAAGCGTACTCTCTCATTATTATTAATGTTAGCCAACATCATATCATTGTGAGGTGGGCTTGGTAATAGTGAGTCTCCCATAACCTACTAAGAGTTTCCTCCAAAACTCTCGAATTCCAATGAGGGATATGGAATTTGCCAAAAATAGTGGGTGGTGCTATTTGATTTAAAGACCCGAATCAAATGGCTTAAAATCAATCAATTTATATTCGTTATGTATTTGTTTACCAATATATTTGCAAACGCTATCCAAAACTTGACAAAGAAAATCCGAATGTTTTAGTTTCCGGACTTGGTAACACAATCCCAAAGATTGTCTTAAATGGATTGTGCATGTACCTAAGAAGTCCCATCCTCACAATCTTCCTAATGATAATGTATCATTGGAAGAACATGTTAGAAATGTCTATCATGAAGAGGACAACACAAACAACTCTTGAAAGTTTGTAATTATGTTTAGAACATAATGGTTGGTTGACAAAAATAGTCCATCAACATGGACTTATGATGATTTTGAATCATTGAGTGTTGAAGTGATAAACCACTTAACGAGACGGAAACTAAGCTAGGACTTCACCTTTATGTCCCTATCCTAATGTATCACTAAGTTTATTGTAAATTATGCAGTGAACAATAACCACACACTCTCCAAAATGTTTGATGTGTATAACACAATTGAAAAAGGTTTCAAGAGAGATAGTGGGAGTTTAGGGACCATGACTATTGTAGTCAAAGGAGAAGTCAAATGAAGAAGATAAAATTAACTCCAAGGGAACAAACTTTCTTTATGAAAGGATGGACATTGGAAGGGGTATTTGCAAGAAATGTCTTGCAAGTGTCAAGAACACACCTTTCGAAGGTGTTGTAAATTGTTCTTGAATAGTTCAAAACAGTTGGTTCTTCTACTTGAATGCTTGATTCCGTATTAGTAACTATGTTTTACAATCGTTGTAAAAGTGTGGCTAATAAGAAGTAGAAGATTAATGAGAGAAGAGAAAGTACTTCACATTCGGAACGTGAATAAAATATAGATCTCTGCGAAAGCAGATGGTACTAACTTCCTCATATGAACTACCAAAGAAATTGGAAAAACCAAAGATTGTCTTTACATTCCAATTTTAAGGAACTCAATTCCATCACTATAGTAGAGATGGATGAATGTTTTGTTTGACAAAACATTGTTCTTTATTAATCACTGATTGGATTATAGTAATCTAATTGATTGTCTCTATAGTAGAGATGATATGGTAGCGTTAACTGTTTAGAATATAATGATGCTTAAAACCCAAAAGGTTGCAAGATAGTGACTAATCCCAACTGAGTTGTGATACCTCTAAAACATAAATTACGAGTTGGTCATAGATGGATGCTTTGGATCGTTAGATCCGGATCCAATACCTTCTTGTCAAAATTGTATAGAGGCGAAATGTTCGAATCTTTATTCTTTTGGAAAGAAGAAAGAATCACAAAGTTATTGAGGTTAATTCACTTAGATGTTAGTGGCACTTGTCCACAACATAATACTACTCATGTTGTTTGACATTCACCGAAGATCACTCTCGGTTGGACTATAGTTTATTATGAATAAACACAAGTCCGAATACTTTGCAAAAGGTTTCAAAGAATTCAAGAAATGTAAGTTGATGAGTAAGACGTCTAAAGTACTTACCTCCTTAGATTTGATCCAAGGAAAGGTAACACTTTAGATGAGTTTCCTTGAAAGATATCAAGGAAATTAGCATCATAAGATAATGATTTTCTCCATTAGGAGAAGAACGAACTTGAATAAGATTTAGTTCATTGGATATTATCAATTACCCATATATAGGATATATATGCTTCTAAAACAATATGATTGTCAATTAGAAGATCTTCCAAAATTTTCATAACTCCATAGGATGTAGTTGGAAAGAAAGACAAATCTTAATCATGTTAAGATTTGGGGTTGTGTGCTAATGAGCAATATTTGTTTAAAAATTATCTTGTGGATATCCTTAAATTAACCTTTGGATATCACTTCTATAAACCAACCAACAAATGTTGTTTGTTGAGTAGTTCATTGTAATCCTACAATGTGATTTGCCTTAGTGCAAATGAACTAGGAATAGAACTCAAAAGAATGGGTTCTTTGAGAGACAAGATGATAATCAACAAATATAACAACCTAGTTCCTATACCACAAGCTCCAAGGTAGTCAAGAAGAATTATAAACCGTCTCAGTTGAATGGTTTGAACTTTATGACTACATTGAGTGTATATACAACATATACTCAAGGAAATGGTAAAGTACCATTTGACCAGAAATAATGAAACCTTCATAGCTAATTGGTAGCTTAAGGTGACTACAATCAAAGAGAATGGTTGACTTTGAAGGAACCATCTTTGACGTAGTCTTAGTTTCAATTAATTCGAAGATTGCTAGCTACAACTAAATGGTGATTCAATGTTTGGACATGATATAGGTTTCCGAAACCATTATTAAGATAGTCTTGATAATTTATGTCTAAAACTATGAATCACAAGACATGTAAGTTGTAGAGATCCAACCATCATGGATCTAAGCAAGCTAGTGGGAGCCATAAACGTCTTATGAGGGAAAGATCAAATTGTTTGATTTCTCATAAAGATGTAAATGAATCTTTTGTTTACTAGGTTTACAAAATATTAGTGGGAGTTAATCATATTCCTAAATTTAAATATATGTATGATATATTAATTTTGGAAATGAAAAGAATACTTCATTATTAAAGTTATGACTTTAAACTTTCTATAACGATAGAATGTATATGGGAGACATAGTCTATATACATGGGATGGAAATCTATAATGATAGATTTTAGGATATAATTGGATTATATCATGCCCTAATAATAGACAAAAGGATGCTAGGAAGTTTCTCATATGATGATAAACTTCAATAAGAAGAACAACTCTAGTGAGACTAGGAGGTAGCTCTTCTCAAAGGGAACGTACCCTTTGACTCCCATAGAAATAATGCATAAATAGAATCCTTTATGCATAGGCAGAAAGGTGATTTACGTATTTCATATTGTATGAAAACGTTGATATGAATTGTACCTAGATCGGTACAAGACGATATCAGTGCAAGCCCAGGATCAGAACCATGGCAACTGTCAAGTGAGTCCTTGAGTATTTAAGAAATACTAAAGGATAAATTCCTCAAAGATCGAGGAAGAATTAGAGTAACGTAATGGAAGCGTAAATGTATTAGATTGTGAATCTAATCCATCATTGGATGTTTCTTCATTATGAATGAAGAGATAAACAGATAACTCTTTATTATGACTAAGGAGATATTTGGATGGAAACATTAAAGTAATGACTTTAGTGTGTTCCATTATAAATGCAAAATATATTGCCATATATAGAAGTTTACAACAATGTTGTTTGGATGGGAAAGTTCATTTATGAACTCTCTATTCGGTTCCAACCAGAAAGTGTATGACACTAATGGGGCGATAGCTCAAGCCTGGGAATCAAGGTCTCATCAAGATCCGAACTCATATGAGAGACTGAACCACATGATTGGGAATCATGTATAATGGTGACGTCGATATTCTCAAGGTTGCTTCTATGGATAACATATAGATATCCATTTCCTAGGCCTACTATTCAGCCATTTAGGAAATGACTACAGAAGAGGAATCATAACAGATGACCAAGCTGATTGGCTCTAGTGCAAGTGGGAGATTGTTGGAAATGTGCCCTAAACCCATTCATATGATGATACTTTACGGATATTTCACATGTTAAACTAATCTAGTTTACATATAAAGGGCAAACATTATTGTTTGAGACGTCTCATATAAATGTTATAAGCTTAAACGATAAAGTCCAAGGAATATGTGATTGGGAGAATGCAATCTAATGAAGTTAGATTAATGAGACCATTCTTTCGTAGACACATCCTAAACGTTCCTGATCATAGGATTGCCAATTGGGCATTGACAGTCCGATAAGATCAGTACGTACTATGCCTTCTCTCAGGGAGAGTGACTAGTCTCGAGTCATTGGTGTGTGTGACATCAAGACAAGTACGTAGGTGCTCAATAGAGAATGAGTCCACTGAACACGATCAACGAGGAGTTCTCATACTCATGTCACATGAGAACTCATGTTTGGGATAATGCAAATTAGTCCTTTGACCTGAGGCATCACAGTTGTTGTCTTGTGGTTAAGTCCTTGATCTTTGATTATGTCAAAGTCACCCCATCGGGGTGTCCACGACATCATTGGGGTTAAGCCACTTAGTCATGGAGACAAGTGAATGCGCAACAAGGGATCTCTAACCTTCAATTGGCTTGAGGGAGAATACTCTATGATATGATTAAAATCTCTGGCCAGAGTATGAATGAGATTGAGGAATGCGTTCCAAATCACATTCAAGGTAATCATAAAATGCAAATGAATCACATTGGATAGTAGACATGAATAAATAAACTATCAAACCAAACAATGTGGTCAAGAGTATTAGATTAGAGAAAGACCGTATTGCATTTGTAATCCTAAACTGAATAGGTTATGTACCTCTTCTGATTAGCTTGGGTAGCCATGATATGCTGCTAGGTGTCACTCATGGTTTGTGGAAGCCCTAAACGTGTGTAATCACTAAAGGGAGAATTGAAAGTAAGTTTCAATTCACAATCGATGTAAAATGGTTTTAATCGCCCACTGCCTCGCTAAAAGGAACCTAATGTATCGTACACCGTGTAAGGTGGAGATTGAAGAAAGAAAGGAGATGAATAAGAATAATTAAATGGTTTAATTATTTATGGAAAGGATTAATTAATATGTTAATTAATCAAACGAATAAGTTCGTTAAAGACCTCGGGATAGTTTTGGACCTTAAGGCCCAATGGGCTTCGAACGTCAAAGCCCATTGACTTAAGTTGTATGACAACTTAATGAATAAAGATTCACAAAGGCCCAAAAGCCCATATCCATTTAGTGTTGAATTAGGGTTTTTGGTTCTTTAGGTCATTTAAAGAAGTGACTATATAAAGAACTTTATAACCTAAAATTCATAAGTTGTTGATTTTAGAGAAAATTGGTGAGAACACAAAGCTTCCATTTCTCTCTAAGAGGCCAACCACCTTGGGGGATATTGTCTAGCAATTCTATTTCCTCAAGGTCACTCATTTCCTCTCCAATCCAACCTTGGTGTAGAATCTTTAGAGGTTCTCAATTTTGGGAACTTGGAGAACCTATTCTTCTAACCAAATCCATGGAGCTAAGAAGCAAGGAATGAAGGCCCTATCTCTTGGGTGATTATCCTTTGCATATGCAAAGAGGAATCTACAAAGGTAAATATTTCTCAACTAACAAATTGTTGTTTTTAAGTTGAGTCAAGGTTCACCAATCTACTAGGCTTTGAATTTCATGGTAGATGTTTTGTTTTTGAATGCATGAAAGCATGATTCCGCCTTTAATTGTTAATTGCATGCTATATGATGTTATTCAAATGAACATGTTTTTCACAAAATTTCCTTCAAGCTCCGCTACCCCAACAAAGGCAAATTCAGGAAGAAGTAAATAGACTCTTGACCAAGTGATTACATGATTTCCAACGTAACGAGGTCACCGACGAGGCACTACGACGGAACATAACCAACATAAGCAGGTCACCCTTCACGGAGGAGATCGAGCAGGCAGAGCCTCCACGCGAGTTCAGCATGCCACATTTCACATATTTCAAAGGGGATGAAGACCCGGAGAGACACTTAAAACATTACCAAAGCGCAATGATCCTTTATCGAAACAACGATGATCTCATGTGCAAGATATTCGCCACCACTCTACAAGGCGAGGCGCAAGATTGGTTCTACACCCTGCCGCCACAATCCATCCGGAATTTCTACGAACTTTCTTTGGTTTTCACCAAAGAATATTCATCCTATCGCTCGATCAAAAAGAAGTCTGACCATTTGTTCGACGTCAAGAAGAACCCAAGGGAGTCGCTTCGCGACTATGTGAGGAGGTTCAAAGTAGAGAAGGCAAAAATAGTCGGATGCAACGACTCGATAACTAGAGCAGCCTTCCAAAAAAGACTTTCAGCAGACCACCCGCTATTCGGAAAATTGATCATGAAAGAAGATCTAACTCTGGCAGACTCTTTTGCTTTAGCAGAGAAGCATGCACTTTGGGATGAGGCTCGCCAATGCACATTCAAGGACTTGAAGAAGTACCCGACATCACCTCCCTAGAAGCAGCGGATGACTTATTCACATGTTTGACGGTATCTAAAGTAGCAATAAGCTCTACCATCATGCGAGAAGAGCTGGGGGCCCGACTACCTGTATTCTACAGTTCAAAAGCTCTCCTCGATGCTATTAAAAATTCAAAAGCTAACTTTGGCGATAGTTGTTGCAACCCAGAAGCACAAGTTTTACTTTCAAACGCATGCAGTCATCCTCATGACGTACTATTCTGCCCAATCCAGACGCGCGACAATAAAGGCATAGACCCCGGCGAATGTAAAGTTTTCTGACCAACGCAACACTGGAATGACACACTCAGAAGCAAGTTTTGTCCTCGTCATCCTAAAAGATTCTACATAAGAGCAACATGTACCGGCATTTGAGTACCACTTCTTGTTGCGCACCACACGGCCCTAGCCGACCCTTGCTCAATGATTCAACTCTAGAGTGGCCCAATACCGGCAGTTGAGCATCTCCTGCTGCGTATAACATGGCCTCATCTCCACAGCTCCCTACTGCGCCTTCACGCCGAGCCTAGGTGACGCAACAGAGCGGCCCAACGATGCCTCAGAAGTAGCCGAGCACACTCTAGCCGCGCCTACTCCACCCGATGGAGACTTCTGGCATTTGCATGTCGACGGCGCAGAAAAGCCCTCATCACTGCCTGCAGAGAAGGATCCAAAAAGTCGAATCTCATATGGGAATGTTTGTACAAGATCAGCAGAGTAGGCGGCAAGAGTAATTACACACTCGCCACCATGAAACGGCAAAAATATTGAAAAGCAGTGGATGGCCTACAATCTGAAGAAGTACCATGTGTGACCTCCCGCTACATCAAAACCCGAAGACTCAAGAAGCTCGACGGGCACCACCTCACAAGCTGAGGATTATCCAGTTGTTATGCAGTTCTTACCTTACAGCTAAAGTTATCGTTCGTTTCACTCGTTTTTTCAATGAGGAATTTAGAAGTAATCAAAACTTGGCTTGGCTGCATGCTTACAACAACTAATCACTCATGCACTTCAAAAGAAGACTGCGCCCTTCTTAGGGACTCATCGCATGAATTGCGCCCCCCCGAGGGACCAACCATGCTCTCCAGTGCGAGAGGGTAAACCAATTCCCCGACACCCATATGGGTTAGCTCTCCAAGATGGGAGGATAAACTTTACACTCCGAATATCCAGACGTGGATGAGCCTGGCTGCCCTAGTATAACTAGATGCACGATGGCTTGCGCCGGGATTCCTAGAAGTAGCCGCAATGGTCTTTTTCAAGGCTTAGCTAATTGAAGGATTTTGGGTCTCTTGGCCTAATCTGTGGGGAACCGGGCCCTAAAGACGGAGAGGGCACATTACGCAGTACATCCGATGGACGGCTGCCCTGGAATCCTAAAGCTGCTACCGAGTGCACTAAGGTAGCCTACGAATTCCGGAAGACTGCCTACGGCTTGCCCTTCGAGCAGTAAAGCCGCGCTAGACTTATACAACCGCACATTCTTGTGAAAGGTTAAACAAGCTAGCGCGCATATACGAAGTTTTATCCACTGCCGACATGCTACGTAGTCGATAAGCTTCACCTCTGCCAAGCGCGGAACAACCTACACCAAGTCCTAAAGTGTTGTGATACTTGCTACGCAACCTACGAAATTGTAGAAAGTCAAGGTTAACAGCCTAGTGGTTACGCGGACTTGTCTGCTTCTGTAAGTAAGGCATCTGGCTGCCAACCCTATAGCTAACAACTTTGCAAAGTTCTACACCAACACCTACGGCTGCATAGGTGAGCTTGTCTGCTTAAAAAAAAGTAGCATGCTTGCCACTGGTCTATCAAGTCTAAAGGTTAGGGCATGAACAAAAGAAGTGAAGATGAAGAAAAACGAAGGAAAACATGTTTATAAACAACTAGCAAAGGCCAAAGGAGTTCAAGCAAAACAAGAGCTACAAGGAAAAACAAAGAAAATCCTAAAGGCTACCTAAAATACTACACTACAGCAGCTTGGACATCCCACGACTACTTGGTCGCCACACCTTCAGTAGTCGTAACGCTCTTGGCAGCGACATCATCCGGTGCTTCACCCCCGGCTTCCCCAGCCTGGGCACTAACTTCTCCAACTACTTCACCAATGGAAGCTTTAAAAGTAAAAGCAAATAAGTCTTCCGGAGAAATAGAGAAGGTCTTAAAGCCTCAAGCCCATCATTTTCACCCTTCAGCTGCTCATTCTTCTTAAGCAGACTAACACGGACACGCTGCAGCTCATCCACTCCCTTCTTAGCATAAGCAGCGAAACGAAGCTCAGAAACTGCAAACTTAAGATCTTGAATCTGAGGCGAATCAATCTCAGCAGCAAAGGGAGTAGGCTTTGGCTCCACTTTAGCAGCAGAGTCCACCTTACCACTCATCATAATAGCAAGTCTCTACAAAGGTGAACCGGACTTGGCTCCCAACGAACATCCTAGTATAGACTTCGGCACTGGGGGCATGATAAAACCTTTACGCTGAGCAATCTTATCCACAATTGTACTAGCCATTCTCAACATGGAAGACGCCACATGCTCAGATCTAGCAGCCTTATTTTTCTTCCCATTGGAAGAAGTCATGTCAATCACATACCTCTCGGTAGCAAGCGGACCCTCAGGAGCAGCAGAAGAAGTCTTCAGTTTTTTCTTAACTGACATCTCATGAGCAGGTGGGGAAGATCTCTTCTTTCCATCTTCATTCATAGTAAGCTCCACGACAGCGATCAGATGAGCCAATGCATCCGCCTTGATCCTCATTACCTCATCTTTCCGGAGCAACCCACATTTCTTTCAGCAAAGAGGACTAAGCAGCCAACGACATTCATGGTACTCAGCAGGGGAGCTCAACCCAGCATTCCAGCAGGCATGAGGCTTGCATGCCCAACATTCCAGCAGCCCATGAGACCCGCAATCTCCTTATTTCTCTCAATCGCCAGCCTGGCCCGAGTCAGGTCCAAGAGCCCAAAGGACATGAGCCATACGGCTCGCCTAGCACTGCGCCCCAGCGCCACAATCCTTGACCCCAACTGCACAAGCTGCCCTTGGTTCTAGCCAAGTCAAGCAGCTTAAAGCAGTGGTCCCTACCACAATACCTCATCGGCCCATGCCGAGCCGACTCCTGGCCTATGCCAGCCGACGTGCCGCACCACCTCGACGGCTGCCCTGCAATAGCACTATCCAAGAAGAAGGCAAGAAAAATTAAAATTTTCTTACATCGGTGCGGCACGGAAAAGACGAAGAAATCAACGAAAGACGGTCCTTTGCAAGAGCAAGATGTAGAAGATTGCTAGAGGAGGGGGAACAAATATCCTCTAACTTTCTCTCTCTTGTTGGGTAGAATAAATCGCTCTCCAAAGTTGATTTAATAACCCACTTAAGGTGGACTTAAATAGGTTTTGAGAGAAATTTATTTCCCTTTCCTAGAAGGATCTAATTTCCATTTAAAGAGAGAATCAACATCAAAATAGGAAGCAGTCTTAAGTTTCCTAAAGCAAGAAAATCTCTACACCTGTTGCCCTTTTCTGCAAGCAACCCAACAGGTGTGGGGGCATTTGTGGAGCCAAATATATTCACTAGGCGACACGTGGACTTTTGGACAAAAGAGGACAAAAATACCCTCGAGGCATACCAGGATTCCTACGCGCGAGCAGTGGGCAATCATCTTTCAATCAAGTCAAAAGTACCCAAAAAATGTAACAATTAAAAACCTCTTTCATCAAATCCTTTCTATAAGGTATTTCCCAAGACCTAGAATTTTCTATTTCATTATTTAGCTAATCAATTAGCTAAATAATATATGTCTACCATATCTCCTAAAATCATCCTTAATAGTCAATTAAATCACCCAATTAATAGCCAAAACCGGCCCCCCACTTTTCACATCCTCATCTTTCCCATTTTCCTTATTAAAATAGTCATTCATTTTTATAACCACCCATTTATTCTTTTCATATTTAATTAGAATAAATTGGCTAATTAAACATGAATTTGACCCCCACAAAAAACCTTATGGCCGGTTCCCATTATTCAAAATGGGGCAAGGCCTACCCCTATAAATAGGCACCTATTCTCACCAAAAATTCATTCCAAACCTCTTGCAAAAAATCCCAATTATTCTAAACACTATTTCTCTCTAAAATTCTAACTTTGGCATCGGAGGTTCTTCGGCCAAAGCCCCCCCATTCATCGTGGGCGCGTGAGGTTTTTGGTCTTAACCTAAGGTGCTAGTTGTTTTGTAGGTGCAAAATCGTCCAAGATCGAAGAGGAGAAAATTTGCATCCACACCAAACACATAAAACCCTCACAATTTTTTTTCATAGATGCTTTTTTTTAAGCACCTCATTCCCAAACCACCCCTAAAGGTATCATGTCATTTCACATTTGTAGGTAGACGATGTAGAAAATGTTGAAGAAGATATTTTCATTCATAGCTTAATTGTCAGTACACAAGAATACATATAGTCACAAAGACTCTCTACACAAGTGACCTTATCTTCTACAACTAATTACACAAATACCACAACTAACTATTTACTGTTGTAACTAACTTGTGACTGGTAGAATTGTAACGAGAAGCAGATTGAAGAGGCTGACTATATGCAGCGAAGGCCTGTGAAGAAGGCGTTGGGAGCAAAGGTGCTTGAGACTGAACAAAGAATGCTTGAAAGGGCTCAGTAGTAGTAGTGGACAGAGTGTGCTTTCGACGAGCCATGGAAAGCTCTTTGGTCAGCAACAGACCATGCAATTCATCAAGAGAAGTAGAAGACAATCGCAGCATGATGGAGTCAATAAATGACTCGAACTCATCAGGAAGACCGTGAAGTGTTGCAGCAATGAGATCACGATCAGAAACAGTTGCGCCAGCAGCATTGAGAGAATCTGAAATTTCCTTGAGTTGCTGTAGATATTCCGAGATCGATTGAGAGCCTTTTTGAATTGATTGAAGACGAGAACGAAGCTGGTGAATATGAGCTTCAGAGACTCCACCAAAACGTTGTTCAAGTTTCTGCCAAAGCTCTCGAGATGTGGACACCCCTACCGTGAATGGAATGAGATCTTCAGATAAAGTCGAGTTGAGCCAAATCAAGAGGTTTTGATCTTTTTCAAACCACTGCTCAAATGTTGGATTCAGTGAGCGATCAGGGAGAAGAGGAGCCGGACATGGCTCAGTACCGTCGACGAGGCCAAGAAGTTTGTACCGGCGCAAAATCGGAGCGAATAACGCACGCCATGGAAGGTAATTGGTGCGTTTGAGTTTAATTGGCACCATGCTACCAATATTTTGGATCGTAAGAGACATATACGAGTTCTGAGGTTGAGGATTTCCAGAGGAATTAGGGTTTGGTAATGACGATGAGATCGGCGGAGACGAAGAGCCAGAGGGGGAGGCCATGATAGACAAGCTCAAGATGCGAGAGAGGAGGAAGAATCAAAGACAGAAAGCACAAGATCGATCACGAAATCGATCAAGAAATCGATCGAGAAAGAGAGAAAACGATCGAGAAATCACCGACTTAAAATTGAAAGAAATTGCAGATGGAAACTACCATGACAGATCAAGAACAGTGATCAGAATACCAAATCAACGAAGAAATCTGATCAATTTGAACAGAAATCAGAGAAGTAGAGCGGAAGAAATGGAGGATCGAATGCCGGAAGGCGTTTGGCGATGAAACCATGTAGAAAATGTTGAAGAAGATATTTTCATTCATAGCTTAATTGTCAGTACACATGAATACATATAGTCACAAAGACTCTCTACACAAGTGACCTTATCTTCTACAACTAATTACACAAATACCACAACTAACTATTTACTGTTGTAACTAACTTGTGACTGATTTAGATCTCTCAATAGACGAGTCACAGAAACTTTTCAAGGGCAGCAAGATAACTAATTGCAACGTGCACTTGCAGTAAAGACATGCTTTCCATATTAATGGAAACCTGCCATATTGTATTTAAAACTCATGGAAGTTGAATCTTGACCTTTGTACTTGGAGTAAGGATACATGCTCCCACTTGGATACATGGAATATTTTGATCACCATTCTCAGGGGATGTCGATGCTCACTACTCTCTTTATCATTGTTGCATGAATTTAAATTTTAAAAATTTGTGTAGTTGATAAACACAAAATTCAAAACTTAAACTCATTTAGTGGTAATAAGTTAAGTGATGAGCATTACCAATATTTGAGAGTAGTATGCAAAAATGCACTCCTACCTCCTTGATATGGGACCCACACCATTGAAATTGCTTCAACATATCCTGCCTACCGTAAATGATATGGCACTTGACAAAAACTTTAAGGACCCCTCTCTCACCAGAGTCCAAACCAAACCAATAAATTGTCCCATTTTTCAATCATGTTGAGTCATCTACCACCAATCTTGACAAAGTGAAAAATTCCAACTATATAAATTTGACACACAATTGACATCATACATTCCTAGTCCATACATAATCATTGATGTTTTTTTCAATTAATTCTAAACTTAAACTCTCATTCGTAAGGTTTGAACGTGTAAACTCACTAGAATCTGAAGAAAATAAAGTGGAAGATTAAACGCCATTACACACACAATGATCAGTAAAATATATATTTTTTCTTCAAAATTGACATAATCATATAATAATATCAGCAGAAAAGTATGAGTCCAATGGTCCAGTTTAGACTTGTAAAGTTGAAAATGTATCATTTTTCATTTTGTAGACTTGAAATGTTGGTCTGTTTCTTCCATTGCATTGTCAAGTCTCTCGATCCTTCCTCCGGCTCATAGTTGTCCGCTGCTTTTCACTGGTAAAACACCCCCCCTTCCTCCCTCCTTTCTCTCTCTCTCTCTCTCTCTCTCTCTCAGTTCAGTGTTGCATGCAAAGTTTATATGTTTTCTTTGGTGTTGTAATAATATTTTTTTTGTTATGTCTTTAATCCTTTTGGACAAAAATGGGGGGGTTATGTTTAAGGTGGGAATGTGATAGATTCGGTTTCTGAACCTTCTAGATTCTGTTATTTGATTAGTTGTGTTGCTCTTCAATCTCCGAACTTTAAAATTAATCCTACCTACATTTTGCAGTAGCAATGGGAGATTGGAACTTCATTCATTTGAACCATTTCACGGGCTTCATATTTTTGTCTGTTATTCTTCTCGCTTCCGAAACTTGCCTGGCTCTTGTTCGAAATTTTGGCACAATTAATCCGCCGTTTCAAGGGGCCCAGATAAATTGGATCGATAATGGCGGGTTGTTTCTCTTGTCTAACCTGTCCGAATTCGGTTTTGGCTTCAAAAGATTCGAAACTAGTCCCCAAGATCGATTATTTCTGCTTGTTATTGTTCACATGGACAGTTCGAGGGTAGTCTGGACCGGGAATAGGGGTTCCCCGGTTTTAAATTCTGATAAATTTGTGTTTGATGCTAAGAGTGGTGTGTTCTTGCAAAGCGACGGAGGTGTGGTTTGGTCTGCAGATACTGGTGGCAAAAGAGTATCTGCAATAGAGTTGCAGGACTCTGGAAATTTGGTTTTGCATGGTGCTGACGGTGGAGTAGTTTGGCAGAGTTTTAGCCATCCAACTGATACCCTGTTATGGAACCAGGAATATTCGGAAGGAATGAAGCTGGTAAGCAATCCTAGCTCCAACAACTTGAGTTGTATTCTTCACATCAAGTCTGGCGACTTAGTTCTTTCAACAGGTTACCAAACACCACAGCCGTATTGGTCTATGGCGAAAGAAAGCCGTAAAACAATCAACATAGACGGTGGTGTAGTCACTTCAGCTACTATCAGTGAAAATTCATGGAAGTTCTTTGATCTATCCAAAGCGTTGCTATGGCAATTTATTTTCTCAAGCAATATTGATTCAAATGCCACATGGATTGCAGTTTTAGAAAGTGATGGATTTATCTCTTTCTACAATCTTAGAGGGTCAATTGATCCTTCAGGAACAAAAATACCAAGCGATTCGTGCAGCACACCAGAACCTTGTGATTCATACTTCGAGTGTTTTAGTAACAAGAACTGCCAGTGCCCTTCAGGTCTCAGCTCGCGTCGTAATTGCAAGGCGGGGGTTGTCTCCTCATGTGATCCTTCAAGGGGTTCTACAGAGCTTGTAAATGCTGGGGACGGGCTCTATTATTTTGCGTTGGGATATATTCCACCTTCTTCAAAAACTGATTTGAACGGTTGCCAAACGTCTTGCCTTGGCAAATGTTCGTGTGTTGCTCTGTTCTTCCAAAACAGTACAAGAAATTGTTTTCTGTTTGACAAATTAGGTAGCTTCCAAAATTCTGACAAGGGCTCTGGCTTTGTTTCTTATATTAAAGTCTTGAGGGATGGAAGCAGTGGTACCGGGGGGAGCAGAAGCAGAAGCAGCAAGAAGCGCTTCCCTTATGTTGTGATCATAGCCATCTCGACCGTACTTGCAATTATTTGTGGCTTACTTTATATGGGATGCCGATACTACTGGAAGAAGAGAAAATCGCCAGAGTCTCCTACGGAGACATCAGAAGAAGGAAATTTCTTTGAAAATTTGACTGGGAAGCCCATCCGTTTCAGTTACAAAGATCTTCGAACTGCAACTAATAACTTCTCGGTGAAGCTAGGGCAAGGAGGTTTTGGCTCGGTTTACCAAGGGATTCTCCCAGATGGGACTCGACTTGCTGTGAAGAAGTTGGAAGGCATTGGTCAGGGACAGAAAGAGTTTCAAGCTGAAGTTACCATCATTGGCAGTATCCATCATCTGCACTTGGTTCGGCTCAGGGGCTTCTGCGCAGAAGGAAGCCATCGACTTCTTGCTTACGATTACATGGCAAATGGTTCTCTTGATAAATGGATTTTCAAAAAATACAACAAAGAATCCCTGTTGGATTGGGAGACAAGGTTCAATATAGCATTGTGTACAGCTAAAGGACTAGCTTATCTCCACGAAGATTGCGATTCAAAGATCGTTCACTGTGACATAAAACCTGAAAATGTTCTCCTAGACGATAACTACCTTGCCAAAGTCGCTGACTTTGGTTTGGCAAAGCTAATGACTAGGGGGCAGAGCCATGTTTTCACAACACTAAGAGGAACCCGGGGTTACCTTGCACCAGAGTGGATCAACAACTCCCCCATATCAGAGAAGATCGATGTGTATAGCTATGGAATGCTGTTGCTGGAGATCATTGGTGGGAGAAAGAACTACGACCGGACAGAAACTTCTGAAAAGTCAAATTTTCCATCCTATGCCTTCAAGATGTTGGGAGAAAGAAAACTGAAGGATATCGTCGATACAAAGTTAGGGATAGATAAAGGCGATGAGAGGGTTGAGACAGCCATTATGGTTGCACTATGGTGCATACAGGAAGATATGTCTTTGAGGCCATCGATGACTAAGGTTGTCCAGATGCTTGAAGGCCTCTTTCCTGTTCCTCAGCCTCCAACCTCCGCCGCAAGGGGATCTCAACTTTATACAGACGTCTTTAAATCAGACAACAATTCTGCAGTGTGCCTTTCAGGCCCAAGATAAAATTTGTTGAACATGAGAGACGTGTAAGATATATTCCATGCATGAGTGATAAAATAATGCCTAGTCCAGTGTATTTAGATGCTGTGTTTTAGTTTAGGCGCTTGTACGATGTGTTTTTCCTATGCCACATAGATTGCATTTCATTATTTGTACCTGTATCTCCATATTCAACAAATCTAACTTTGCTCACATGGTTAGAGATTTGCTTTGAGGAATTAAGAGACCCACATTTTACCATGCACTTCTCTAATTGAGATATGCACACCAATATGGTCATTAATCTCACGCATAGACAAGCTACTGCAAATTAACAAGTACATATAGTGCATAATAGATATTGAATGGGAAAGAAGAGGGAGGAATTAAATAGGAAACTAAGGAGTACCTAACTTAGTGTTGATGCTTTGCGAGCACATCGGAAATAATTGAACACACCGTTTGTATGAGTATGATGATAAAAATATTGGTAATGACAGAAATAGTTGTCCAAGATGTGTGGAAATATTTTTGCTTCAGATTTGCCTTCCATTTGTTCCACGGCTTTTGTTAGTAGTTGTTTAGCTCCTTTGGAAGAGTAGCAAAATAAAATCTTTCTTTGTCCAACACACCACCTTTGCCAAGGTTGTTAATCAGAGTAGACACCTCATTTTTGTCACCAAACATATTTTCAACAATAATGCGGGTTAGATCTTCACCGACTCCCCTTTGCCCTAACAACTACTTGTCTAACCCACTAATGCTATTATTGTACTAAAAAAGTTTCATGTGGTCAGATGTATATGAGTAAGGTACATAAGAAAGCTTTCGTATTATACATACTGATGAGAAAGTTTGTCTATATATAGTTGTGTCTTTTGCAATGGGTCTAGCTACCTGCATGTGAAATTCTAACAACTCTTTTGACATAATACTTTATAGATGACAAATTAAGCCGAAATAAGCACAAACCGTACAGCTCTTATTAGCAACAGGGTTTACAAATGTCTACAACACAAAGATGAATCTCACTACGGACAAACCAGACAAACAAATAAAACAAGCAAATACTACGTAAAGGATAGGGAGAAAATGACGACTTAAGGATTGATACTTAATTAATGACAGAGATAATAGAACACACTGTTTGTATGAAAGTGAATACGATGAGAAAGCCAGCTGCAAAGACAGAAATCATTGCCCAAGGTGTGTTGAAATACTTTTGTTTCAAGCTTGCCTTCGATTTGTTCCATGGCTTTCGGCAGTAGTTGTTCAGGTCCTCAGAAAGAGCAGCAAAGTAGTAGCTTTCATTGTTCCAAGAAACCCCAATGCAAAGTTTGTTAATCAGATCAGAAACCTTATTGTTGTCGCCGAGCGTATTCACAACAATTCCAGACTCAACAAGGAGATCTACATCCATTGGGGTGTTTACAAAACCATCCATGATGCGAAGATAATCACGTATGTGATTCTCCTTGCAATGGCATTGTTCAAATACAAGGAGATTTCTGAGTGTAAGCTCCGTGTAATCGTGTATTTCTACTTGTGGAATTTCCAGAATACCTTGATTATTGAATTGTATATCAAACAAATTTTTGCTTGATCTTCTGACCTGAAACTTGACTCCAGCCTGGTGTAGTTTCTTAGCGCATGGTGTATTTAGAGGCCTCTCCGTTTGTGACTTCTTAGTTGGTAGAAATCTTCGTATACGATCACAGAAGTCCTTAACCTTAGGACTACAACAAGATGTGGGCCCTCCAGTTTGTGAGCTCTTCAAAGGTGGTTGAATTGGTAGATGTAAAGTTCTTATCAAATCAACAAAGTGTTTCACTTCCGAATTTGACTCCAAATTGTCTTTTCCCCCCTGTAAACGCACCGTCTCGTGGAAGAACATGTAAGAAAGCTCTACTAGTGAAGGCAGTTCCTCAGCATTATCCCAGTTAGAACTGACATCTGCGAAAAGATCTTCAAGAATGAAAAATGGCAGCTGATTTTCAAGTAAAATCATGTCAGGCGCTATATTTTGCAACATCCATGGTTTTGTGAATATCCAGTCATTATCATCCTCCAAACGCTTAAAGTTCCTCAATAGGAGCTCAATGATGAAGGCGGCATCAACTAAAATGATACTTACAAATACATCACTCTCAAACTCAGTGGCTTCTCCTTCATAACAACCACGCAGTCTTTTTTCATGGGTCATTATTTTCTTCACATAAACCTCCAAGTCTACCCTAGTCCGACGTAGAAAATATTGTAGGTACCTCTGTTTGTGCTCTTCCATGTATAACAAGACTTTGTGATCTTTGTTATCTCTGTTATCTTTGTAATGGTGGAGTGGGCCTATTGAGACTACATGGGGTGTGTAGGCCGGCCTATTGAGACTACATGGGGTGTGTAGGCCGGCCTCTTCACCCACCGCAGTCGCTCAGGAACTTTGTAGATACAACAGTGAGGGGACAGGGGTGACAAGCCATCCAATTTCTTTCTTATCGAAGTCACTATGTTGGCGCTTTCTTTGGGCTGGTTTGGTATTGCTGTGCTTTGAAAAAAAGCTGCTGTGAGAATAAGCGGCTGTGCTGTGAGAATAAGCGGCTGTGAAATAAAGCCAGTAGAGTGTTTGGTAAACTTTTTTGTGAAAGTGCTTTTGGAAAAAAAAGCAGGATGATAGTGTGTTTTTTCATTAAAGGAGCACTGTAGCTCCGTGTGCTTTGAAAAAACTGGCTTTTTTTCAAAGCAGCAAATAGCAGCTTCAGCTTTTCCTTTGATTTTCAGCTTATTCTCACAGCAGCTTCCAAAATAAGCCCTTTTTTTCAGTTTACCAAACACAAAAATGACCCTCAGCTTTTTTTCACAGTGGCTTTTTTTAAAATCACCTCAATCCCAAACGGGGCCTTTGTCATCTGGAGCTTGATTGCTGCTATCTCTCACTTTCTTCGAAGGCACTTTGTAGGCGTTTTCCATGTCATCTGGAGCTTGATTGCTGCTATCTTCCACTTTATTCCCCAGCATTTCTGATTTTAATAGATGAGGAGGAATTGATGAAGATCAATCTCAGTACTATCATGGGAAGTAACAACTAAAACAATATTGAAGGTTGAAAAATCCACAAACTCGAAATACTTTCAATTTGATTGATGACTGACTTCTGACTAAAGTCCAACCACGGTAGGCAAAGTTTATACACCTTGGTACGCCATTGTGGCATGCCTGACATATCACGAGTTACTACGTATTTCTTCACATGTTGATGTATATAAATTTGTGACATTGCTACTTTAACGTACGCATTTTATGTAAATCATTCTTATATACGGTGAGACTCTCTCTCTCTCTCTATATATGTATATATATTATGTAAATCATTCTTATATACAGTGAGACTCTCTCTCTCTATATATATATATATATATACCCGCATATACAAGTTAATCCAAATTAAAATACCAATCCTAATATTTTCACAGGGATTGAGAATCCCAGCTGTCCTCCTATAAACAGGTCACTCTCGGATCAGGATCCTCTCCTGAGCAAATGGAGAGGATCCTCCTGACCAGGCTCATTGGGTCGTTCAAATTTTATCCAACGGCTATAAATAGAGGGTCCCTCTAAAAATTATAATAATTATAGCTGTTAAATAAAATTTGAACGGCCCGATGAGCCTGGTCAGGAAGATCCTCTTCATTTGCTCAGGAGAGGATCCTGATCCGTCACTCTCTATGCTTCAATTAAAAATGATAGATGTGTGTTCCTCAAAACATGCAAGAGACAAACAAAATTCTACTGAAAGTTAAAAGAAGACGTGTTTCCATAACTAGTCTACCTTTCCTGATAAATTCCAATTTCCAAGTACCGTTCAAACATAAAAGGCTAAAATCTTCAAGAAATAAAAAATACATAAATAAGAAAATGTAGGTATTGTATATAAGTAGATTTTTGTTTCCCCCAAAAAAAATGAAAGTGAAAAATAAAATTAATTGATTTAACAAACCAAGCTGACGTGACGTCACTTGGGACTGTGACATAACCTTTTAATTCATCTCCGACGCTCAAGTGGAGCCATATAGTTGGGAGTAAATTGTAGCAATAGTTTCTCAACTTTAATTAAATTTGAGCAATAACTAAAAATTCATTACCATTGGTCCCTCAACTCATCAAGACATGTAGCTATGGTCTTTTTCGTCGACTTCGTCAGAATTTTGTCAAAATGAGTTATGTTGGAATGATCATTGCTACAATTGAGTTAAAGTTGAGGAATCATTTCTCCAATTGAATTGAAGTTGAGGGATCATTGGTAATGAATTTTTAGTTGGGGGATTATAGCTACACGTTTTGATGAGTTGATGGACCAATGGTAATTGATTTTTAGTTGAGGGACAATTGCTCCAATTAAGTTAAATTTGAAAGACCATTGCTACAATTTACTCTATAGGTGGTGGTGTAAATTTGGCTCGAAACAAGCCAAGAGGATATGAAGAGGAATTCGGGGAATTACAACAAGATCTAGATATAAGTGGTTTTTTTTTTTTTTTTGGAAACTAGGATCTAAATATAAATGGTTCAGTCTTAAATATACGGTGTCTTTTTTGTTTTTTGTTTTTGAGGTAAAAATATACGGAGTCTTTTGGTAATAAAACTCAACAGTTAAAATTCATTAAGCTCGAATACTATCCATATATTAAGCCTAAGTGGTTAATTAAAGATAATATCAATGTATGTTGTACTTAATAGTGGATGCTTATAAAAGTGAAGCATATATACACAGCCAAATTATCTAGCTAAAATAAAATTGAAACATATGTACACAGCCAAACTATTCAACTAAATGATATTAAGAAGAAAGCTGCAGCATCCCCTTAACCGGTAAATATGAACCTAAAAGCTTCAAAACAATGGATATGTGCAAACATAGCAGGGAAAAGAAAAAAGCCAGATGAAAGATTATAAATTGAAAAGTGAGTAGCTATTCGTACTCAAAAGAAGTCATCAAACACGTTTAGAAATGAAATTTATTGTTTTGAGAATAAGTGTGTGATAATGTTTCGAAGTGTCAATAACAATATTTTACATTGAAAAAGGGGAAAAAAAGTGAATTCGCACCTGCTTTGTATACAAGAAAACAAGCAAGTTTGTACGGTCAATTTTACCTCTTGTAGATGACTAAGAAAATTCAATACCTATTTACTTGCTCCTCTGGTAGATGAAAAATAATAGTTTTAACAATAGCACAATGATAGGCTTGCTATATATAACCAATTCTTCTTCAATATGTTTTTGCAGAACGTGTTTAATTCACCAAATTAAATTAATGTCGTGATTTATGTAGCTACCTACCCTTGTCTTTTCTTCCCTGTAAACATATGTGGTTGATACTAATTCTCCAATTAATGTAGTGACAGTCTGACGACTTGAATTTGGAAAAGTCTTGATATTTGTGCTATCTGTTGAAAATGCTGGTTGGTAATGAATGCCCACAGTGCATTGGTAGAAGTTTTTCAGCATTGGTAGAAGTTGTCAATGTCCATATAAATTGAAAACTGATTTTGGAGGATGCAGGATATTATATTGTCAAAAAGGGTGTTGTAAATTTCAAATGTAGTAATACGAGTTGCTCTATAAATAGAGCACTCGACTGCAATCAAAAGACAGTAGCAAACAACATTCATTCCTCCCTCTTTTATTTATCATTCACTTGAGTTATAATTACAGTGTGATATTTTACCTCTGCTTCACTCATTTCACTAAAAAGGTTATCTTTCTAACTTTTACATATTTATAACATGTTATCAGCACGAGTCTCTAAATATAACTATTCCTCATGTCTCTTCGCCGAAAGAAAGCAGAATCATTGATCAAGCGGCTTCAGTTAATAGCCTGCACTCTGCTTATGAAAACCAAATTGTCAGTTTCTGCATGGGGACATGCCATCCTACATGCTGCATCATCGGTTCAATTGAGACCTATAGCCAACCACCAATACTCCTCAGTCCAACTCGTGTTTGGACATCAGCCAAACATTTCACATTTATGAGTTTTTGGTTATGTTGTTTATGTGCCTATTGCACCCCCACAACGAGCTAAAATGGGACCTCAGCGTAGACTAGGAATTTATGTGGGTTTTGATTCACCATCTATCATCAGATATTTGGAACCCCTGACAGGTTTACAGCTCGTTTTGCTGATTGTCACTTGAATGAGACAGTATTCCCGTCATTAGGAGAGAAAAGACCGTTCCAGAAGAACGGAAAGAGCTGACATGAGTTGTTCCTACATTGTCTCATTTTGATCCTCGAAGCATTCAATGTGAAAAATGAAGTAAAAATGATCGTTCATCTTCAAAACATTGCCAATCAAATGCCAGATGCATTTAATGATGCTATGAAAGTGACAAAATCACATATACCAGCTGCAAATGCACCTGCCAGAATTGATGTCTCTATTGGACAAAATAAAGTGGCAGCGAATGATTCATCTGGTGCACACCTGAAGCGTGGTAGACCATCAGGTTCAAAAGATTCAGCCCCTCGAAAGAGAAAGACAAGGGCACAGCTGAATCCAAATGAAATCATTCAGGAAGAGATAATGAATGACAAATCTACAATTCATGATTTTGGACTTCCAGAAGAAGAAAATGTCCTTGATGAGACACATGTCCCTGAAGAGACAACAGTACATGAGAGCAAAGAAATCTCCATAAATTATTCATGTACTAATGAATTGTGTGATCGGAATGAAATAATCATCGACGATATGTTCGCATTCGCAGTAGCCACTGAAATCATATTAAGCGATGATCTTGAGCCCCGCTCTGTTGATGAATGCAAACAGAGACAAGATTGGTCTAGGTGGAAATATGCAATCTAGGCATAATTAAATTCCTTGGAAAGGCGAATTTTTTTGGACCAGTAGTCCAAACCCCGCCTGGTGTAAACCCCGTGGCTTACAAATGGGAATTCACAAGGAAACGAAATGAGAAAAACGAGATTGCAAGATATAAAGCACGACTCGTTGCACAAGGTTTTTCACAAAGACTTGGAATTGATTATGAGGAGACATACTCTCCTGTAATGGACGCAATTACGTTCCGTTACTTAATAAGTTTAGTGGTTTCAGAAAAGCTTGACATGCGACTTATGGATGTCATCACTGCGTATCTATATGGAGAATTAGATACTGACATATACATGAAGGTCCCATAAGGACTTAAGTCGCCTGAAACAACTAACAAACCACGAGGTATGCTCTCGATCAAATTAAGGCAATCGTTGTATGGGCTGAAACAATATGGACGAATGTGGTATAATCGTCTTAGTGAGTATTTGATCAAATAAGGATACATCAACCACGTCATTTTCCCTTGTGTGTTCATTAAGAAATCCAATTCTGGATTTGCTATAGTGGCAGTATATTTTGATGATATGAACCTAGTTGGAATTTCTGAAGAGTTACATAATATTGCTGAATATCTAAAAAGCGAATTTGAAATGAAAGACCTTGGAAAAACAAAATTTTGTCTCGGCCTGCAGATCGAGCATGGTGTTAGTGGAATTTTGGTCCACTAATCAACTTACATTGAAACAATTCTGAAGCGATTTGGTATGGACAAAGCTTATCCACTAAGCACGCCAATAGTCGTTCGTTCTTTGGATGTTAAGAAAGATCCATTCCGTCCAAAAGAAGATGATGAACGGTCCAGAAGTACCATATCTGAGTGCAGTAAGTGCTTTGTTGTATTTAGCACAATGTACTGGACCAAATATAGCTTTTTCAGTTAACTTGTTAGCAAGGTATATCTCTACTCCAACAATTCGTCATTAGAAGGGTGTCAAAGATGTATTGCGATACCTTCGTAGGACAACAGACATGGATCTCTTCTACTCAAAGAACTCCACAAATGATCAGGTCCTTGTTGGATATGCATATGCTGGTTTCCTCTCTGATCCGCATAAAGCCCGCTCACAAACTGGATATGTGTTCAAGAATGGAGATGCAACAATCTCATGGCGCTCAACACAACAAACATTAGTTGCTACATCTTCAAATCATTCAGAAATACTTGCTTTACATGAAGCAAGTCGTGAATGTTCTTGGTTAAGATCAATGATCCATCATATCAGGAATTTATGTGGTCTAACTTCGAAGACAGACACTCCAACTGTCATTTATGAAGATAATGCAGCATGTATTGCCCAAATGAATGAAGGATTCATCAAGGGCGATAAGACTAAACACATATCCCCCAAGTTTTTCAGTGCACATGAGCTCCAGAAGGCTAAAGTTATTAAAGTCAGACAAATCCGTTCTAATGAAAATCTGGCAGATTTGTTCACCAAATCTCTACCAAAATGCACTTTTCAGAAGTTAGTGCAAAGTATCGGATTATGTCGACTTACCAAACAACTAAATTTGGAGAATGCGGAATCAATGAGAGATATATATCAGGGGGAGCATACATGATACATGCATGTTGTACTCTTTTTCCTTCGATTAGGATTTTTCCTACTGGGTTTTTCCTATCAAGGTTGTAACGAGGCAACATAAGCATATTTAACACTATATCAACAATCTAGAAAAAGTTGTACTTTTTTTCCTTTGCTATGGTTTTTTTTTCCCACTGGGTTTTTCCAAGCAATGTTTTAATGAGGCAACTGATGTTGATATGTGGGCATCCAAGGGGGAGTGTTGAAAATGCTGATGGGTAATGAATGCCCACAATGCATTGGTAGAAGTTTTCCAGCATTGGTAGAAGTTGTCAATGTCCATACAAATTGAAAACTGACTTTGGGGGATGCATGATATCATATTGTCAAAAAGGGTGTTGTAAATTTCAAATGTAGTAATACGAGTTGCTCTATAAATAGAGCACTCGACTACAATCAAAAGACAGTAGCAAACAACATCCATTCCTCCCTCTTTTATTTACCATTCACTTGAATTATAATTACAGTGTGATATTTTACTTCTGCTTCACTTATTTCACTAAAAATGTTATCTTTCTAACTTTTACATATTTATAATATAACACTAGCCAGATTTATTTCACTTGTAGTACTTGATTAATTTAGCTTCTTCATAACTTATGATGTTAATCAGAGAAATGTTTAAACAACTCAAAGTATACAAGAAAAAGAAATATTCTCCCAATAGCGCAATAATAATTGCCGCGAGATGGGCTTACGCGATGAAAGCGATGAGAGAAAATCCAGTCAGAAGAATTTGCCCTAGACAATGTTTGTGGTGGAATGGAAGAGCAACCTCAATTTAGGTTGCAAAGACAACTATATAATTAAGCTACGGCACTTTAGGCATTTTTTATCATTTACCTCTCATTCAACCGTTCATATCTTTATTTCTATTTCAACAACCAAATAATAAAAGAGTAGTGTTATCTACACATAATTTTTTTATCTGGTACACACTCTTCTCAAATTTTAACGGTTAAATTGAATGAATTAAAAATAATTAAATAATAGAAATTAATTTTATTATAGCTAATTTTCCAATAATTTTTAATGTGGTACTGTTAGATTATTTCAATCAAACTAACAGTCAACTAGTTTGCATGGATCCTCCTTAACCTTTGGCTGGGGACAACAATCAATAAGAATGACATCACCAATATTACGTCATCTGGCAATAATGTTCCATTCACGTGGAAATAGAAGAACTTTCATTTAACGGACATAAATATTTGTACTACAGAGGCACACACTGCACCCAGTAGCAAGTTGTTGGATATTTAATTTGTGGGCTAAGGCTTTGGTACGAAAGTTTGAAATGTTTGAAGAGAAAGAGAGAATGCGTCACCGTGCATCGAAACCTTTTCTTTTAGACATTCTTTGTCTTCGCATTCAGACCATCTTTAATCTTTGGATTAAAATTTAAATTTTTTAACTTAGAAAATTTAGGTTTTAATCTATAAATAGTTTTTTTATTCCAACCATTTGGGGTTAAAATTTTAGCTCAATATTATTAAATAATGAATTTAAGCTTTTTTTTTCTTAAAGTAACTTTTTAAAAAGAAAAAAATTATGTAAATTGTCCTAGTTTAATTTATGAACATTTTAACCTAAGAATATATAGATTCTAACAAATAGTGAAAATCACTAACTGACATAATGAAACTCGTGAAACGCTATGAAAGAATATGAAACACATAAAAGAATTTTTTTTTTTTATAATTACCATAGTCATTGGTTTTAAATTTGGACTGTTAGATTTTTTATTTTTTTTTTACCGTTGGATTTCATTAAATTAAATCTTAACCGTTGGATTCAATGAATTTATAAATATAAAACTAAAAGAAATATACATATATGGTGGGTTATGACACACCCCAACCCGGAATGTCCATTGGGACTCCGAATCGAGCTGTGCTAGCCGACATCTGGAAGGTGACGAAATCATAAAATGTGATGATGTTGACATGTAGGGGACAAATCGCCAAATATGCCTCATTTAAATTCACTTTTGATTTTTGCCCCTCCAGAATTTAGTTGCAGAGCTCTTGTGATAACTAGGATTTCTTGCAAAAGTTGATATGTAGGAGGTATAATCATTACTTTACTTTTGCTACAAATTTATTTATGTTCTTTAAATCACTTGTGTGAAAATGGCTCAATCCTACTCATACGCACAACTCTTGTATTAGTATTTTTGAGGTTTTAATTTATCTTCACTTTTCACTTCACTACATTTTATGCTTCCGTCACATTCCAGATGTCGACTAACACAACTCAATTCGAGTATCCAGATAAACATTTTGGATCAGGGTGTGTCAATGGGCATTGTACGCACATCTATGCAAAACAGCTGGGTGGGAAGTGGGAATGAGGAACCCACTTTTTGTGGTTTTGATGAGAGAGCAGTAACCGGATTCTTGACTTATCTATGACCTTAATACTTCCTTGGCTTTAGTTTGAGTTTAGATTCCACATTCCCTATTGTTAAAAATAAAGGAACTTTAATGAAAAGTTTCTGGTACTGTTCATTTTAATGAAAAATCACATTTTTACACTAAAAAGTCAATCCTGGTACAATTCACTTTACCTTTTATTTTGTCTTTATCATTAAAACTCAAAAGTTTTCAAACAATTTTCATTAATTTTTCTTAAAAATAATTATAAAAAATTCCGCATTCCCTATAATCTTTTTATTTTAACTTTTTTCCCTTCCCACAACAAGAAATTTTTCAACCGACAGGTGGTGTTCCAACTAACCATTCATTGACAGCTGTAAAATAATAGTTAAACAACTTAAAAATAAGAAACAAATAACCAACGGTTTCAGTTCCCCAAATCACCCACCACCCATCCCTTCCTTCCCCCATTCGCGCCGACTGCCATTGCCCTCATTCCTCTCACGAAAACGTCGATCTTTTCTTTGAAATACCATCGATTTCTTCTTTAAAACTTTACTCATGCTTAATCATTTTCTTACATCAATCAAAAAAAGCAAAAAAATGAAATATAAATAACCGATGGGACTCTCGTCACGGAGATCCGCACTGTCCAACCCACCCATCCCTCTTTTCCCTCACGTCTCTCTCGCTTCCCCTCCCCTTCCCTTCTCATTTTTTTTCTCTTTTTCTTGCTCCTTCCTTTCTTACGCCGTAGAAGGACACAAAGGAATCTCGGCGACATCATAAGCCCTTAAATCTGAGGTCGGCGACAACAGATCTGAAGTGACACCGACCTTCCTTCGGAGTCCATGTTGGAATAAGAGTGAGCGAGAAAGAGAGGGAAGCAGAGAAGGAAAAAGAGGTAGAGAGAGAAGAGGTTGGGTGTCGCCGGCTGGGTGACATGGCGGCGATTAAGGTGGATGGTTGCTCTTGTGGTGGATGTTTGGCGTGGAAGGGTAGTGGAGAACATTAATTAATGTAGGGGTAAATTTGAAATTCAGTTAACAAAAATTCTGCTTGTTAAAAAAAATATTCCAAAATAAATGGCAACGTGGCGATCTTTTCAAGTTTTTAAACTGAAATACGCAGGTGTCAAGGCCTTATTGGTTTGGAACTCCAAATCAGCCTATGTTCCGGGTGCATTTTTGCTCACCTACACTAACTATAGGGTATGCTCACCACCCATTCCAATGTTTGCCATGTGTAATCCACACTAACTCTAGTTAAGCCATTTTTTTTTTTGCTTACATTTTGAATACAAACAGTGGGTTCGACTCTAAGTGATGAACCGACATAACCGGAGCTGTTAAAGCTTAAAGCTTTATCTCCTTCACGATCTCTCCCTATTATGAAAACCCTAATTCTAGCCCTACCCCCCAATTGCTAACCGTGTAATTCTAATAAAGACGTCGAATAGGAAAAAAATACAAACAGACTCAACCCTGCGCACGCATCTTTTGGGTTTTCCATTTGCTATTTTTGTCCGACTAGAAAAAGGTATGCAACTCCCACCTTTATTTGCTCTTTAGGATTATTATAGGATGTCAATATATATGCTTTTCTTAGGATTATTATAGAGTGTTAAAATATATGCTTTTTATGATTATTATAGGGTGTCAATATATATGCTTTTTAGGATTATTATAGGGTGTCAATTTAATCCAATATTAAGTAATTTGATACTTATACAGATGGAGAGACAACATATGCATGTGAGTGGCTGTTCAAGGCCTTTTTACAAGCCATGGATGGAAAAACACTAGGAACCATATTTACAGATCAAGCCCAATCAATTGTTGCTGCGATTAGTGAAGTATTTCCTAATTGCCACCACCGACTTTGTTTGTGGCACATATATCAGAATGCTGTGAGGAGCTTGAATCATGTTTTTAGTGAGTTTAAATCATTTACACAGGATTTCAAAAGATGCATATATGATCCAGAGACTGTTGAAGAATTTGAATCAAGTTGGAATAAGTTACTTGATGATTATGAATTGAGAGGAAATTATTGGCTAGAAGGGATATATCTATTACGTGAGAAATGAGCACAAGTTTATGGTCGAGACCACTTTTGTGCAGGTATTACTCTTGACCAATTCCTATTATATTATTTTGTACATATTATTCACAAGTTTCTTTTTCCACTATACTGTGATCAATTTCCATTTTTTTCTTAGGTATGACAACAACACAAAGAATTGAAAGCATGAACAAGTTTTTGAAAAAGTATTTTGCTCGAAACCTCATTCTGCAAGAGTTCTTCGTCCAATATGATAAAGCAGTAACGGATCGAAAAGAAAAGGAAAGACAAGCAGAAAATGCAACTAAACAGAAATTGCGTAGTTTGTATTCTGATTGGAATGTGAAGATTGAAGCAACAAAGCAGTATACAAGTAATATTTTTTATTGTTTCCAAGAGGAGGTTAAGAAAGTTTTAAATTTGAGGCCACTGAAATTAGAAAGTGATGATGGGCAAACACGTACATACACAGTAATGAACTTAGGAAAACGAGGAATTAATAGAACACTTATGTATGACCTTGCAATTCAAACAGTATTGTGTAGTTGCAAAAAGTTTGAGTTTGAGGGGATTCTTTGTGCACCTGCTCTAAAGTTATACTATGATTTAGATATGTCAAGTATACCATCCAATTATTATTTGAAAAGATGGAGCAAAGATGCTAAATGTGGTATTGGATTTGATTCTTATGGTGAACCGGCTGTGAGTAATTTAGACTCATATTCCTTCGTTCAGTATAGCGAGCTATCTAATATAGCACAAAGAATCATAGCAAAAGGTGCAAAAAATAGCCAAAAATGTAGTTTTTTGAAATCTGAGTTGTTAAAGTTGGAGAAAAAATTGGATAAGCATGCCAATTTTGGAGAACAAGATGATGGCACAAATGGTGTAAATTATGTTAAGCATGTGACTGAAGCTAAGAAAAATCTTAAGATCCAAGATCCAAAAGTTCAGAAATCCAAAGGTCGGGGCAAAGGTAGAATGAAGAGTGCTTTGGAATCTAATCAACCTAAAAAGAAAGGTCCATACAAGAGAAAATGTTAGCACATATTTGGCTTGTTTTTATTTACTATTTGATTCACAATTTGCATTTGTCAATGTAATTATTATTTTATTTGTTTAATAGCTTTTAAAGAATCCAATTCAAATGTATATGAGATGAACAAACCATCAACAAGGTATGCACAAACTCAGGTTTAAAGTTTAGCAATTTTTATCATGAATGTTTTATTTATTTATTTATATTTTTGTTCATTAGCATTGTTTTAATCTATTTCTGATGGATCAATTGGAATTGGTATCTAGGGACATATTGGAATGCCAAGTCAAAACCAATTCAATATGGCACCCGTAAGTCAAGTCACACATTTTCCTTATGGATTTCCAATTGTTCCTTGTGTTCAAGGGATTCAAAATCCGCCAGTTCAAGGGATTCAAAATCACCAACTTGGATTTCAAGCTATAAGTCCCATGATGTCCAATTACTCATTTATGTATCCTCGGGTTTGTACTTTCATTGAATGTACTATATATATAGTGTACTATATTTTTGTTCTCTAGTTTCATAAGTAATTTTTTTCTTTTTATTTATTTGCAGGAAAACATTCAACCAATACCTCTGGGAACCACTCCTCAACTAAAATTTTCAAATCCATCAACATCAAACATTCAACCAATACCTTTGGGAACCACTCTTGAACTGAATTTTTCAAATCCATCAACATCTTAGATCATGTTGTAATAGAATTTAGAGAATTTTTTTTTGAAACGACATCCTCTAAAGTGGAGAATATTCATCATACTAGCTTTGTACAATTATATTGTGATGAGTTTCATCTCAAATAATTGTATTTTGTTGGATATTGACGACGAAGTGAATTGATATAACTCGTATATCCATATAAAGTTAGAATCATATGCAAATGGAAGATCAAGCTCGCATATTTTAATTACCATAAAAATTTGATTACACATATTTTGATTACCATAATCTCGAACTAGTTACAGCTCCTATTTATGATAAAAACTCTTTACATGATCATACAATAGTAAAGATCCAAGTCATGGAAGTTTACATAAAACAACGACTATGAAGGCGTAATCGACATTCGGGTTTTAAGTTTATGTTTATGTTTTTTAAATTGGAATTAGTAGAGTTTCCAAAAAAAAAAAAGGAATTAGTTGAGTCTGTTTGTAAGGAATGATAGGGAGAAATCGCGAAGGAGATAAAGCTTTAAACTTTAGCAGCTCCGGTTCTGTCAGTTCATCACTTGACGAATGTTTGGCTGGTCGGCTGAAAGGCCAGAGCCGAACCCACTGTTTGTATTCAAAAAGGTAATTTTTAAGTTTTAATAAAATATTTAAAAAGAAATATGGAAGTAAATGAGTAAAAGTAGGATTCTCTTTTCTATTAATTAAAGCAAAAAAAAAAAAAAGGCTTAACTAGAGTTAGTGTGGATTACACATGGCAAACATTGGAATGAGTGGTGAGCATACCCTATAGTTAGTGTGGGTGAGCAAAAATGCACCCTATGTTCCGGGTATCTCGAAAAATTTCTCTAGACTTTTCCTCAACATATTATTTATTTATTTTATTTTATTTTAAGTACAAAGGAGGTATGTTATTTAATTTCACACATAGACCAGCTACCGCAAATTGACAAGTGTATATATAGTGCACACTAAAAATTAAATGGGAAATAACAGGAAGAAATTAAATGGAAAACTACGAAGTGCCTAACTTAGCAATAGACCACACCGTTTATATGAGAGCGAGTATGATGAGAAAAGTAGCAGCAATGACAGAAATAGTTGTCCAAGGTGTGTTGAAATATTTTTGTTTCAGATTTGCCTTCCATTTGTTCCACGGCATTTTTTTTTGGTAAAAATCTGAAAGTAGCAAGTTACAGTCAAAACTCCCTCAACTTTTATTAAAACAACAAACCCAAATTTACAATCAAACAAAAGGCCCAACTTAAAACTATACATAATCAAAAAGGGCCAAAACCAACAACAAAATAGAAAGAGGGCCCAACAATAGTGAAGCCCAAAAAACACATAACAGCCGATAAGCTTATACCGAAATCCCTCCACCAACAGAGATCTAGGCCAGCCAACTGAACACGTCAACCACCACCGAGTATTGCCGCCTCAGACACCACCGCCAACCTTGAACAACAACCAGATCACAACCATTAACAAGAGATAGTTGGCACCAAAGAGGGATTAGCCAACCATCAGTAAGAAGCTCGGGGAAACCCACGAGCAACACTGCCGAAAACGACAGACAACAAGGAGAACGTGGTGGTGTGGGAAACACCCGAGCTAGGAAAAATATCCCAGCTCTACATACGAACTCAATAGGAAATATGGCTGAAGATCGGACTGAGGAAGAGATGGGGAAAGGTATACCCACGAGAATTGAAGAAAATGACAGGTTGGAGGGAAAAAAAGGGAGAAAGATTAGTAGAAATGAAAAGAAAAGAAGAAGAAGAAAAGAGGAAAGAGGACATGGCAACTGACCCCAGCCGAAGCTAGGGCTGGTGCCACCGGAAGAACGGAGAAGGGAAAGGCTCACACAAATGGTGAGAAAGGCTCTCAATCTAGAGACAAAAGCTCTCACTGTGGAGAGAAACTCCGATAGAAACGTATATATTGTTCCACATCTTGTTGTAGTAGTTGTTGAGGTCCTCTATAAGAGTAGCATAATAGAATTCGTGTCTGTTGACCCAAATACTTGCCTTGACATGTAGTCGACTGCAGAACTAGAATAGTGTCATTTTCGTGATAAGTAATTTAAAGAGTACAATCAAAAATGGATTTGTTCTTGTTGTTGTATTCAACAAGTTCATGCTTCGACAAAAAAGAAAGAACAAGTTCATGCAACTTTATTCTTCTATTCCGATGTCTTCACAAAGAGTAGCAAAATAGAAGTATTTTGCAGCAATTCCTTATTCCATGCTCAACAAGCAACTGTTCATCCTTTTCAGTTTTCACGAAATGATCCATATGATGATGACTACTGCCTGGTGTAACTCAGTGATGCCATCATTTTCTTTTTTCCCATGTTAAGTTTGTGTTATTACAGGTATGCCATCATTTTTACAAAGTATATATATTGAATTTTTTTTATGTTTTTTTTTTAAGTTTGAGTTATTACAGGTATGCCATCTTTTTTACAAAGTATATATACTGAATTTTTTTTATATTTTCTTTTCTTCGTTCTCCCTTCTCTCTTCCTACTCGCTCTTATCTCCGTCCCTCAGCTAATGACGACGGCGAGCTATTTCCATTTGAAAGCCGGCAAATCGGACCTCACCGTTTCACCAATCGTCTCCCTTTCATCTTAGGAACAAGAAACACCAGTTGCATGCCTCGATTCGTTAGGGTTTTGACGAGGATTTTCGAAAACTCCTCAGAGTTTTCCGGCGTTTTTGTGACGATTTCGGTGAAGATCGGCGTCGAGGTTGGTCTCAAACTTTTCCCCAGAACCTTAGGTACCTTCTGCATCTATTGCGCTCAAAGATCTGCTTCAAATTTTTGATTTAATATAATTGGGTTATAGTTAATTTTTCGTGGATTTTTTCCTTTAAATTTCTGGCTTGTGCACAAATTTTCGTTAAATTTGTGGCTTTTTTTGGTGTGATTTTATCCAAAAGTTATGGTTGCCTTGAAGGGTGGTAAGCCCCCTCACTCTCCTATTTCTCTCTCACTACACTTTGTGTAGATTATATTTTGTTTGATTGCAGAGTTTTTGGTTCTTAAAAATCTCCAATTTATTTTATTTGGTTTCCTCTTAATTTTATTTATTATTGATTGTTGCCTAAAAATCTATAAAGGGTTGGTTTGCTCTTTTGATCGTGGACTAAAAGATTTGAATGAATTATGATAATCTCTTTAACTTTAACTAGCTTCAAATATAAGCTCTGAGTTTTCATTTCTATAGAAGCATGGCGGAAAACTATCCCCAAAAGATCTGTATTTTAATAGTTAATTCATTTTGGACCCTGGAATACGAGTTTCAAACGCTTCATAGATAGCATTGCAACTTCCAGATCATGCTGAAAGCAGAAAGTGCTTTTGGTTCATATTAAAGCAGTTGATAAAGTTGTTCTTCTTGCTTGATATTTAGTTCGTATTTTGATCGTCGACCAAATTCCCAGAATCAATCCACCATATATATGTTTTTATTACTCTTTATTAAGAGTACCTTTTTGTGCATATTGTTTGTACCATACTTGACCAATCCCGAAACTATTGAGTATCGGTCAACGTTATACCGTCAAGGACCCATAAGAGTTTCATTCCAACCAGGAGGCCAATCACAGCGCGACACGTGTCGACATCAGAAGCCAATCATAGCGCGACACATGTCAACATCAGAAGCCAATCACAACACGACACGTGTCAATGTCAAAACAAAGCTAGAAACTCTCTTCTATAAAAGGAGATCATTCTCCCACAATATTTTCAAATGTCATTTGTACTAAATCATTATAGTTACCAACAAAGTCTTATTACAAGCCAACAACAACTTCAGTGCATGGTATACGAAGATCAAGCTATTCAGCCCTCTTGCATCTGCTTCAGACATTTCTCCTCTGTAACAATGCAAACACTACAACTCGTAGAAAGCTTCACATGCTCTTCATCAAGACTGTTCGAAGCAAATTCAATTTATATGGTTCATCCAAACCTTCGACTACTACAAGATGTGGTTTGTATATGTTGTCTCTCTTATATTTTCAAATTTCCAGTTTTCCCAAAAAAAAAAAAAATTATGAAAAAGGGAAATTGGGAAATTCAACAAAGCTTCATCAATGGAGGACAACTACAATTCTCAAAAGCTTCACATACTCTTGATCAAGACAGTGTGAAGCAAAACCAATGCATGTTGCTAACAAGAGCTTCATCAATGGAGGGCAACCACAATTCTCAAAAGCTTCACACACTCTTGATCAAGACAGTGTGAAGCAAAACCAATTTATGGTGCCAATAAGAGCTTCATTAAAGGAGTTCAACCACAATTCGCGAAAGCTTCACACACTATTAATCAAGACAGTGTGAAGCAAAACCAATTCATGGTGCCAACAAGAGCTTCATCAATGGAGGGCAACCACAATTCTCAAAAGCTTCACACACTCTTGATCAAGACAGTGTGAAGCAAAACCAATTTATGGTGCCAACAAAAGCTTCATCAATGGAGGGCAACTACAATTCTCAAAAGCTTCACACTCTTGATCAAGACAGTGTGAAACAAAACCAATTTATGGTGCCAACAAAAACTTCATCAAAGGAGTTCAACCACAATTCTCAAAAGCTTCACACATTCTTGATTAAGATAGTGTGAAGCAAAACAAATTTATGGTGCCAACAAAAGCTTTATCAATGAAGGGCAACTACAATTCTCAAAAGCTTCACACACTCTTGATCAAGACAGTGTGAAGCAAAACCAATTTATGGTGTCAACAAAAGCTTCATCAATGGAGGGCAACTGCAATTCTCAAAAGCTTCACACTCTTGATCAAGACAGTGTGAAGCAAAACCAATTTATGGTGCCAACAAAAGCTTCATCAATGAAGGGCAACTACAATTCTCAAAAGCTTCACACACTCTTGATCAAGACAGTGTGAAGCAAAACCAATTTATGGTGTCAACAAAAGCTTCATCAATGGAGGGCAACTGCGATTCTCAAAAGCTTCACACACTCTTGATCAAGACAGTGTGAAACAAAACCAATTTATGGTGCCAACAAAAGCTTCAACTCCAAAGCTTCAACACAAAAGCTTCACCTACAAAACTTTAACTCAAAAGCTTCACCTACAAAGCTTCAACTCCAAAGCTTCACCTACAAAGCTTCAACACCAAAGCTTCACCTACAAAGCTTTAACACCAAAGCTTCACCTACAAAGCTTCACCTACAAAGCTTCAACACAAAAGCTTCACCTACAAAAACTTCACCTACAAAGCTTCAACCCAAAAGTTTCACTCACGAAAGCTTCAACACAAAAGCTTCACCTACAAAAGCTTCACCCACAAAAGCTTCAACACAAAAGCTTCACCTACAAAAGCTTCACCTACAAAGCTTCAACCCAAAAGCTTCACCCACAAAAGCTTCAACACAAAAGCTTCACCTACAAAAGCTTCACCTACAAAAGCTTCACCTACAAAGCTTCAACCCAAAAGCTTCACCCACAAAAGCTTCAACACAAAAGCTTCACCTACAAAAGCTTCACCCACAAAAGCTTCACCTACAAAGCTTCAACACAAAAGCTTCACACTCTTGATCAAGATAGTGTGAAGCAAAATCAATTCATGGTACCCAACAAAGCTTCACCTACAAAGCTTCAACACCAAAGCTTCACCTACGAAGCTTAAATATATATATATATATTTTTTTTTTTTGGAAATTCAAAAATTCGAAAATTAAAAAAAAAAAAAAATTGCCTAGGCCTCCTCTTCTTTGGGCCTAACAACTTTCATAACAAATATATATGAAGGAGGAGTTTTGGGCTACCACTTAGAAAGGAAAATGGTGAAGTCTTGTTACTCTAGAAAATTGGCTACTAGCAAGACACCTCCTTTGTCAACTCCCTCGACCGGAGACTTGGGGGACTCCTACCATATACTACTGCACCTTGATACTCTGAAGTCTCACGACTACTCAGTGACTTAGATTTTTCAAGTCTCCAACCGAGAAGTTTTCCTCACTCGGAAATTAAGGGAACATTACCTCAACCTACATGATTCACTCACAAAGCTTCAACAAAAGAAAAAAAAATTCAAAGAACTTAGTGAAGGAGGCCTTGGTGTATTTAACACAATACGTTGAAATGAAGCAAATCTTATTTATTGATATCTCCGATAAGTTACAAATATGTACATATACATGAATCAAAATAAACAAACAAGAGGGAGCATTCACAAAGGTTGCTCAGGAGAAGTCTCAACAGTCGGCAGAGCCTCAGAAAGAGAAGGCACCGGATGGTGATCATTCGGAGCCTCAGTATTAGGCAGAACCCCAGAAGGAGGAGGAACCGAATGTTGATCATTTTGAGATTCATTACGCGGTACAGCCCCAGAAGACGAAGGTAATAAATGCCTTTGGAACAAACCCACAAACCTTTGATGATCAAGTAAAATCTGACCATCAGATTCCTGCAGCTGGTCAAGTTTCCTCTTCATGTTTATAGCATAGTCATGTGCGACCTTGTGCAACTGTTTATTCTCATGCTTGAGCCCTCTGATTTCTTGTTTGAGACTTATCACTTCAGCCGCCAATTATTCAACTTGGCGGGTTCGAGCAAATAGGCCTTGGGCTATATTAGACACAGAACCTGCACACTGAACACTGAGAGCCAGAGAATCCTTAACAGCCAACTCATCAAACCGTTTGGAAAGTAGTCTGTTATCTTTGGGAGTGAGAAGGTTCCTGGCCACCATCGCAGCGGTCATATCATTCTTCATCACAGAGTCCCCAACAGTAAGAGGACCTGTAGGGGATAATTTGGATGAGCGCCATATGTTGTCTTGAGGAGGCATGGCTGCCTCTTCACCAAAGTTCAAGTCAAAACGACGATCGGATGGGCCAGACATTCTCATAAATGATGAAGGAGAAATGAGGTCCAATAAATCTCTGAAGTACAAAAATAAGGGGAAATTTCCTATAAGCAATAACTCTCTGAACATACTTCTTGCACACAATTGGTGCCCCTATAAAAGAAAGGGCAACAGGGCCGTTGGTTCAAAAATCGAAGAGGCACCACTCTTCGGAATTCGAGAAGCAGATTTTCCTGAGTAAAATATGTCGACAATCCCTACACGCAACATTAACTCCTCGGGTACCACATATAACTTTGCCAAAGATCTCTGACAAAGTTTAGACACATAAACTTTGAAGGTCCATCTACCTTACCATTACCCACAAGGGTAAAGGAATAACACCACTGCTTGATAACTGAAAAGTCCCTATATGTGTCAACCTCCGTGCTCCGTGGCAAGGCAGACTGGCAAAAATGCCCAACCTTTACTCACATCGAGAAAAGACTCCCACCAGGATTGCTTTCTCAAAAATCGAAGAGGCACCGCTCTCTGAATCTCTAGAGCCAGACTCCCACCAGGATTGCTTTCTCAAAAATTGAAGAGGCACCGCTCTCCGAATCTCGAGAGCCAAACTCCTACCAGGATTGCTTTCTAAAAAATCGAAGAGGCATCGCTCTCCGAATCTCGAAAGCCAGACTCCTAATAAGATTGCTTTCTCAAAAATCGAAGAGGCACCGCTCTCCGAATATCGAAAGCCAGACTCCCAACATGATTGCTTTCTCAAAAATTGAAGAGGCAAAATTCTCTGAATCTCGAGAGTCAGATCCCCGACATGATTGCTTGTTCAAAAACCGAAGAGGCACCGCTTTCCGAACTTCGAGAGCCAGATTTCCTTGGATAAAGCTTGTCTATAATTTTCACACTCAACATCAGCTTTCCAGATACCACAGACCACTTTTTCAAAGTGATCTGACAAAGTTAAACACGTGAATCTTGCAGCTCCCACTACATTGCTATGACCGAAAAGGGTAAATGAACAACGTTACTACTCGCTGTTAGGACAATTCCTATATATGTCGACCTTCATCCTCCATAGCCAGGCAAACCTGCAAATAAAAAAAAAGGCTCAACTTTTCTTCACATCCGAGAGGGCACTCTCAGCAGAGTCTCTCAAAATACTCAGCTTTTTTTCCCCCCGATAATACCTCTGCAAACAAGCCACACCAGAGCAAGAGTATCTCATATCATCAGGGTTAAAAGCAAGAGTATCTCATATCATGCTTTTTCCCTGTCTTTTCCTTTGTCCTTGTTCTTACCTGCAAGACAAGGAGAAAGAGAGCAATCAGTCAGCACCTGGAATCAAACCTCCAGTTAGGAATTGACTGCCAGGAACTCCTTGCTTGATTACTTACCTGGCATTGCTCTCGAGTACTCATCTTCAACATCTTATGCTTCCAGAAAAGATACCACATCTGCCTGAGGAACAGATAGGGCAAGTGATAAGGATACAATGAAGCATGTGGATACAAGCGCAACAGAACACGTGCCGATTCATCTATTACTTTGTCAACAGCAAAAGTATCACATATCATCAAGGTCGAACACACTCTTGATTTGATGGACTTGTTTTGACCCTCAAATTCTTGAGTCGGCCTTATACTCTGGAGGAAACCAGAAAACCCTCAAGCCCAGTTCAAGAATAAGCATGTGGAAAGTTACTTCTTCAAAAGAAAAAGTATCTCATATCATCTCTTCTCCTTTTTCTTCTCTTTATCCTTCATGCTGCCTGCAAGATAAGGAGAATGAGAACAATCAGCCGGAACTCGAAATCAAACTTCTGATCTGGGACTGATTGCTGAGAGCTCTGATTGCTTACCTTGCTTGTCACCTCTTTTGGCAGATCTCCTAGCTCGATGACTTGGGGGACTCCTACTACATGGTTTGTATCGCGCTTGACCAAGCCTGAAACTACAAGTAAGCTTCAAGTGAAATTGATACATTACTTTGTGCATCTCTACCGGTTAAAGATACCACCCCTGGATGGAGCAAAAGTATTTCCAGAGAAGATGCCACATCTACCTATGAGACATATAAGGCAAGTGAAAACGATACCACACTTCGGTACTTAGAAGTTTCGTGATTACTCAGCGGCTTGGATCTTGCAAGTCCCCAACCAAGGAGCTTCCCTCACTCGGGAACTTAGGGGAGCACTGTTTGTACCATACTTGACCAATCCTGAAACTACTGAGCATTGGTCAACGTTATACCGTCAAGGACCCAGAAGAGTTTCAGGCCAATCACAGCGCGACACGTGTCGACATCAGAAGCCAATCATAGCGCGACACGTGTCAACATCAGAAGCCAACCACAACACGACACGTGTCAATGTCAAAACAAAGCTAGAAACTCTCTTCTATAAAAGGAGATCATTCTCCCACAATATTTTCAAATGTCATTTGTACTAAATCATTCACTAGTACTCACTAAAGGAGAGCTTGAACTTATGTACTTGTGTAAATCCTTCACAATTAATGAGAATTCCTCTACTCCGTGGATTTAGCCAATCTGGGTGAACCACGTACATCTTGTGTTTGCTTCCCTATCTCTATCCATTTACATACTTATCCACACTAGTGACTGGAGCAATCTAGCGAAGGTCACAAACTTAACACTTTCTGTTGTACCAAAATCCTCACTGATTTTGTGCATCAACACATATAATTCATCAGCATATCTCAATCACAGTTGTATATGATTTTGTATAGAGAGAAAGTGGCTGGGATATGAGCAGTAGACGTTTTTACAAGGATGATGAAAATTTCGCAGAAGACGGTATATGTTGATGAGTTCGAGAAAAAGAAGAAGATAACATCTCATTTGAAAAGAGCAATGAGTAAGAGTAATTTTGGGTCCATCAAAAGTTCGATCTCATTGATGCAAAAGCTTGAAGGGCATTAGATGTGAGGATCCAAGCAGTATCCCGGTTGTGGACACAAGCTCGAAGGAAAGCCGGTACGAGTAATCATATTAATTCTTTTTTTTTTGGTACAGAGGATGGCAAAGCCAGACAAGCAAACCAAAAACAAAAAAAAACTAGGCAAGAACAGCCCTAGGAAGGGCTCTGCCAATAGAATCAGAAGCTAGAAAATTAGTGGCAGTGGTAGGAGGAGAAACAAAAACATGAAGGCCAAGGGATAGCCCATGACCCAAGTCATCCATGTGATCAGCTGATGCATTCTTTTCTCTATAGATATGAGTGACTTCGCATCTCCAATTTCTTTCAATAGCTTCTTTGCAGTCAAGAATGAGATTGTAAAGCGGGTGTAAGGCCAATATAGGTTTTTGGATTGAAATAACAGCATCCCAAGAATCGCATTCAAGGATCACATCCATGCAACCCTCGTCCCAAGCTATAGAAAGGCCCATGAGAACACCCCAAAGCTCAGCTTCCATGATGGTTCCTCTGCCTAAATTAGCAGCAAATCCCTTAATCCAATCCCCTTCAGAATTGCGAATCAAACCTCCAGCACTTATGTGGCTAAATGGGTCTTTACAACTCCCATCTGTATTGATTTTATATCTACCAATTGGCGGACGGATCCAATGGATCGCGATGATTTGTCTAGGAGGCTTACTAGAAGAACACTTGTTGGCATCATACCAATCCCTTGCAAATTGAAAAATAACCTTAAGGGGTGAGACAGACTGTTGTTGTCCATTATTGAAGACAACGTTGTTCCTCATTTTCCAGCAATACCACAGAGTTGAAGCAAAGATGAGGTTCCAGGGTAAACCATGAATGGTAGAACAGTGTGTCCTAAGATTTATGGCCATCCAACTCTGGAAATCAAGAGCAAAGGAATGGGCAACTTCAGGAGGGATTCCAACATTATTCCAAAGGGAAGGAGAATGCCTACAAGACCTGAAAATATGATCCATTGATTCCTCAACAATAGGGCAGATTGGACAACACGGATCATTGGTAAAACCTCTTTTAGCTCTCTGCACATTGGTGAGCATTTTCCCATGACCAATAGTCCAGAGAAAAGTCACTAATTTGTTGGGAAACTTGAGTGTCCAAATGAAATTCCATTTCCAGGGAATGATATCATCATCGCTAAATAGAGAGAGATAGGCAGTTTGGCAATTAATATTAATTCAACAATTTGGGGGGGAAACTTGAGTAATCATATTAATTCAACAATTAATATTCTTAGCTTGGCATACTGGTTGGTAGTAATATTTTGAATATGAAGTAAAATTTTATGCTAAATTTTTTATGCTAATATAAAAAGGGTCTATCTTTATCTTTTACTTTAATTTGTTTGTTTACTTTAATTCCATGTTTTTAGTTGAAATGTAATTAAATGGGATTTGTTACAACCATCCTGCATAATTAACCTCCGGGAGGAACATGGGTGAGCTCATGTTTTTTAGTTTGTCTCTTTCATATCTTTCAAACATAATTCAATACCTAAAAATTAAAAAATCGATCAACTAAGAGGCAAAAAATTGTATTAATTAGTTGTACAATATTGTACCATGACACTGATAGAAAATTGACTGTATATGCTGTAATACAACCTTGCATATATGGTGAATTTATGATGTCAAGAACCTCTCACTTTACATCTTATTAACTTGCTGTACAATTCAATTCACAAGCATATCTAAAAAAAAAAGATTTTGCTTTTTTTTTTTTTCATCTTATGTCCATATACAAATCCCTCGCGACTATGGAATGTTACAAACCTTTGAAATTCTTCACAATTGTCCAGTAATGTAGAACAGAAGCCATCAAATTCTTATGAAATATACATCTTTTTCTTTTCTTTCATCACATGATGATATTAGATATGTTTGGGTTATGAGTACATCATACATTCATATATGGAGGGGGAGAAACATTTGTACAGCCAAACATTCACCTTCAACCCTAATCTTAATCTATATAACTTGGTGCATACCATCCTTCCCTTCCCTTTTCAAGCAGCAAAATAGTGGAAATGTTGGAGGTGTCTGTGGTCTTTTCATTTAGTTGGTCTGGTGCTTAAGTTTGCAGCTTCCTAGGACATAAGTTATCCTTACTACTCACTTCGTAATCCACGGCTTAAATGAATCCACTATTTTTCTCACTCTTTTTGCTTATTGTGGAATTTGGGTTCTTTTTTTTTTTTTTGGTGATTTTTATATTTTATTGGTTAATTGGTTTTGTTGCAGGTTAGAGCGGTCGAGGTTCAAAAGATACTGGTAGAACTCAGACCGGTGTGTTATGCTTGCTGCTCTAACTGTTTCACTTACAATTTTAATAAGCTTCTTTTGCTGAATTTACTTTTGATTATCTTTTTTATGGAATTCAAAATTTTAGTTGCTTAAAATTGGTAATTTGTTTTGATTTGTTGTCATATAGTTGATTAGTTGGTAATTAAATGCAAATATTTTGCTTTAACTTTTTAAGAATCCAGATATTTTCCAAATCACAATCTGATTTGGATTGCATATAGTCGTACAAGTAATAAATGAAATTTCAAACAAGTAATGTTGGTGATAAAATTGACGATTTATAAATTATTTGACAATCCTGACCTAAGATGTGGGTTTAATTGGGTTTCCTTTTGTTTGTTTGTTGATGGCACCAAGTTGTGCTTTTTGCTTGATTCATTGTTTGGGTTATAATATGAACTTGAAAGGTGTAATATTAAAAAAATGTACACCCCATTTACAGGAAAACGAAGAAGAAAGAAGAGTGAAATACTTAGTGGCAATAGAGAACAACGTCAAAAGTAACCAAGATACCTTTTCTATGTAAAATATTCTACACATGTTTTTTTTCCTTATTGAACATATGTAATAGATTTTGATATATTTACTATATTTCACATATTTAATCTGTTTTAAAACCTGTGGCATGGCGCTGGCTAAATTGCTAGTTAAGTCTATATGAAGGGAAAAGTATACAAACTTTTGAGAACCGAAATTAAGGTTGGGAGATATTTGGAAGGGAGAATGCGATAAAGGAAAGAATAGGGAAATTAAAGGAAAGAACAAAATTTTGTGAGCTTTCCTACTTTTTGTGTCAATATATAATTTAGGTTGGGTTTTTCAATAAGATTTGGTCACTTGGGATACCTGAATTTGAAATTGGTGAGCACTACATTAAAAATTGATGAGACAGTCAAATGAAACTCATGAATCTCACCATGACCTTCTTTCCCATGGTGAAAAGCTACAATGAGACTTTTCCTCAACATATTATTTATTTATTTTATTTTATTTTAAGTACAATGGAGACATATTATTTAAATTTCACGCAGAGACAAGCACCTGCAAATTAAAAAGTACATATAGTGCACACTAGAAATTAAATGGGAAAGAAGAGGGAGAAATTAAATGGGAAACTTAGCGTCGAGCGCACTGGGAAGAAGAACACAGCGTTTGTATGCACTGGGAAGAAGAACACAAGGTTTGTAAGAAAGTGAGTATGATGATCAAAGTAGCAGCAATTACAGAAACAGTTGTCCAAGGTGAGTCGAAATATTTTTGTTTCAGATCTCCCTTCCATTTGTTCCACGGCTTTTTGTAGTGCTTGTTGAGGCCCTCTGTAAGCTTAGCATAATAGAATTGGTTTCTGTCAAACACAACAGCTTTGCCAAGGCTGTTAATCAGAGTAGACACCTGATTGTTGTCACCAAGCATAGTTTCAACAATTCCATTCTTGACAAGCAATTCCACATCATTTGGGGTGTTCACAAAAGAATCCATGAGGATGATATAATCAATTAAGTGGCGGGTATTCGGAGTGCAATGGCATTGCTCAAAGGCAATAAGGTTTCGGAGTACAAGCTCCGTGTTATCCTCTATTATTAGATTTGGAATTTCCAAAATCCCGTCTTTAAAACACATAGCAAATAGATTCTTGCTTGATCTCGCCCTAAACTTGATGCCAGCCTGGTGTAGTTTCGTCATGCTGGGTACAGCTAGAGTTTTGACTGACCCTCGATTGTCCTTCTCTTCCTCTTCCGTTGGTAGATTTAAAGCTCTAATCAAATCAACAAAATGCTCTACTTTAAAACTAGAGGAAGATTTCGAATTGTCTCTTTGCACGTATAAACTCGTTGATTCGTTGCAGAACTGGCAGGAGAGGTCAAATACTGAAGGCTTCTCCTCGGCGGCAAAGAGATCCTCAAGAACGAAAAAAGGCAGCTGATTTTCAAGCAAAAGCAAGTCAGGTACTACAGAATTTACCAACCATGGTTTGTGAAAGATGCGGTCATTGCTATCCCGCTCGATCCGTTTCAAGAACCTCAATAAGAACTCAATGATGAACGCGGCATCCACAAGAATGACTCTTACAAATTCATCACTGCTCAACTCAATGGTCTGCGCATAGCAACTGCGCAATTCCGCTTCCTTGCCCTTTATTTTCGTTACATAATCTGCCAAGTGGAAGTGGACCTTTGTCCGATCCAAAAAATACCGCAGATACCTCCTCTTGTGTTCTTCCATGTCTTTTAAGCCTTCCTTGCCGTGGTGAAGCGGACCTATAGAGACTACTCGAGGTGTGTAGGCCTTTTCATTTACACACCGTAGTTCTTCAGGAATTCTGAAGATACAACCCAAATTGGACAAGGGAGGCAAGCCCTCTAACTCCTCACTCATTGAATTTGCTAACTTCTGACTCATTGAATTTGATGACTCCTGACTCGTTGAATTTGCTAACGGAATGCAAGGGTTTTCGATGTCATCTGGAGCTTCGCTGGTTCCTTCCATTTAATGCTCATGTGTTTGTTGTTCCAAATCGTAATTACTGACAACAAGATGATGATCACCAACACATCAACAAACAATTCTTCGCTAACAGAGAAAATTAATCCAAGCATTGAGAAAACATGACAAAAATCAAAACCAATCTAGATAATAGAGAAAATTATTAATCCAAGAAATGCAAATATGTACACCCGAAAAAGTTAAATTTTGTTTTATATATTTGTGAGGAGTGCGTTTAGTCAAATTGGATTAATTTCTTCTATCTACCTTCTTATATTTGGTTTTAATTAATCAATGTGGGATGAGAGAAAAATATAGAGCAAAATAGTAGTATCTGCAATAATAAGTCATAAACTTCCAATTTCAAATCTTTTGTTTAATTGAATTTGAATATTCTGTTGGGTATTTTTAATTAGATTATGTAAACTGGATTTGAGTGTAAATTGGATTTGTATGTCTCTCATGGGTTTTATGAAGAAGTACTCCAACTATATGACAAAATGCGTAAACTGGGGGTTTGGGGAGATGGGTTTACATTTCCTTTGGTTATTAGGGAGTGTGCATGGTCATGTTATACATATGGGTTTTCAGAATCATCTTCATGTTGTCAACGACTTGTTGGTAATGAATGGGCAAATTGGTCATGTTATACTATGGTCTCTAGCTATGCCTTTAATTATGACTGCGATGGTGCTACTGAGATGTTTAGCAGGATGAATTTAGAAGGGTTTGTGCCGAACCCTGTGACTTGGACATCATTATTGTCAAGTCATGCTAGTTGTGGCCGCCATGAAGAAACCCTGGAGTTGTTTGGTAGAATGAGGTCGGTAGGAATTGAAACTACAGCTGAATCGCTTTCTGTGGTGTTATCTGTATGTGCTAATGTAGAAAATCAGCCGTGCTGCTGGTTTTTTTTTTCTTTTTGTTCAATCTGTGCAGCTGCTGATATGCTGCTGTGCAACTGCTATGTGACGTAATTATTCTGACTAAGCTGTGAATCTGTGCAACTGCAACTTCAATATGTGAATCTGTATAAAAATTCAGTCCCCCCCCCCCCACCCCCACCAAAAAAAGGACCCGTGGACCCGGCCCGTTTCGAACGGACTGAGTTAGGTCCGGTTCCTGTATTGAAATTTGCTGTACCCGGCCAGACCCTTTTTTTTTTAACGTTGGTCCAGTCCGATCCCTTTAAATTTGGGCCCAGCCTGACCCGTGCCCAACCCTAATGTGAAGAGGCATTTCACATTGGGGAAGTATACTAATAATTTAAAAATTAAATATAAGTAGTTCACTTCTAATTACATGGAGTCTTTTGATGACAAAACTCCGTAGTTGAGGTTCATTGAGCCAGATACCATCTATATATTAGACTTAAGTGGTTAATTAAAGAAAATATTAGTGCAGGTTGTACTTAATAATAGACACTTAAAAAATTGAAACATATATACACAACCAAACTATTCAACTCAAAGATATTAAAATGAAAGCTGCATCATTGAAGATATCAAATGAATAGAAAAGATCAAATAACATACATTAACGGAGGAGGTAGAAGAATAATTTAATCATGCTATAATAGTTAACCAGTTTCATAAATCACTAGGTCAAGTTGTGCACAAATTGATGAAATGTGATATTCATACGAGAAACCAATTCGTTCTTATCTCAAACATGAATCCTTCTTAACTTTGGCTGATGACAACAACAATAGCAAAGTGACATCAACAAGGTTATGTCATCAGTAGGGATGGGCAACGGTTATGGCGGGCGGGTAACCGCGGTTATTTACCCATAACCGTTTATGCTCATATCCGCATAACCGTTTACCCGTTAGGTAATTGCCTAAACGGTTATACCCATACCCATAACAGTTTATAAGCGGTTAACCATACCCATAACCGCATACCCATTTAACCGTAACCGTTTAATACTCGTTTACCCATTTACCCTTTTTAACCCGTTTATTTATTTTATTTTTTTTACCATTTACCCCTTTTCACCGGTTTACATGTTTTTTAACAACTTGAAAATTAAAAAAAATTGTCATAATTTTTTTTTGACAATTAAACACCGTTATAGGTACATTCATCATACATTTCCGTATTTTAATTTTTTAAGTCATTATATCATTCCAATAATTGAAATAATAGTTTATGGACGATATTTTTAACTGTTACCAAATGAAGGTAATATAATATTTGCCAAGTATTATTGGTTACGAAAACTGTTTAGAAGATAGTATTCTTGGGTTATTTAACCCATAATGTAAAGTATTAACATAATATATATAATGAGCTACATTATATTATAATTAGCTATATAAACCATGCACTATAGTCAATATCATTGATCTAAGTTTTGTCTGATAGAGAACATGGTTAGGAGAAGGACTACACTTGTTGAACATGAATCATGTCTTTTTGGCAACAATCAAAAGATGCAACATTCTCATCCCCCGTCAAACAGCCACACACACACACACACACACACACACATATATATATATTTTATAAATATTCAACATTACATATATAAAATAAATGGGTAAACGGTTTCCCGTTTATAACTGCGATTAATACCCATAACCACCCGTTTAAATTTCACAGGTAAACGGTTATACCCATAACTGTTTATTTATCTAAACGGTTACCCATAACCATAACCGTGAAGTTTAAATGGGCGAAACTGCGGTTATCCATAACCGCGGGTATTTTGCCCATCCCATCAGGCGCGTGAAGATAGATGAACTTTCATTTAAAGGCCAATATAATTTGGGGCATGAGGCCAATAATTGTAGAACAGAGGCATGCATACTACCATTCAAACATAAAATTAAAATCTTCCAGAAACAAAAAATACATACCTCTGTTTAGTTTTGTTTCTTCTCCTTTGATTCATTCAAAGACTAGAAATAATAAACACGTTACACGAGTGTGTAAGGAAAGAAAAGACGTACGTAGAAATCACTTCATAGCAGATATGTAAAGTATTGAGTTTCTATTCAAACTTACGTGCAATGAAAAGTAGATCAACTTTCTCTAAAGCACATCTTTGGAAAGTTAAAGTACTTTTCATGTAGAGAGTTGGCTACTCCCTGATCAACATTTCTCTTAATAATAAACCAATAGGTGCAAGAAAAGCTTACCAGAAATGCAAGACTTCCTATGTCGGCAGAATTTGAGGCTTGCCAGTTATAAATTATTGTAAAAGGAGATATATGTATGATATTATCATATAGTGTCAGGCACTCTTATATAATGACGAGAAACTTAATATTCTTAAACCATATTTCAATTCGTAGAGGGGCCGGGAGCATCGAATTGTCGCTAACTTACCTTTGGGTGCGGAGGTAAACCACAAAAAACCAATCCAAAATGAATACAGGTGAACCACAAAAATAAAAACTGAAATTCAAATACTCAAAAACAAATGAAATACATTCCCCATATTCATGCACATAATCCACTTCTCTCTTTATCTCCCCCTCTGTCTGACTAAACAAAAATCCTCAATCTCTTGTCAAAGCCGTAATAACATAACTCAACATAACACGGAATGAAAATCATTTACAACTTACAACAAAAGAGATTAACTTACGCATCACCACCTAAAAACACAAAAAACAGGAAACAACATTCTCCAAATACACAAAAAAAATAAGAATAAATGGATTTGCACAGATTCAACTTTGGGAGTTTTCTATTTCGTTTAACCCTCTGTTTCTTATGTTCCTTCTCTGATTTGTGCCTTATTCTCACTGTTTTTCTTGAATTGTTTGTTTTTCTTCGATATTGTGGTGTTTCGATCTGAAATTTTTTCGTATTTTAAGGGATCTTATTTCTGGTATCTGATTTGTGGAGGGTTTGCGTCTTTCTAAACGTGGCTCAAAGGCGATAAGGTTTCGAAGTATAAGCTCCGTGTTATCCTCTATCATTAGATTTGGAATTTTCAAAATTCCGCCTTTATCAATGAAACATATATCAAATAGTTTCTTGCTTGGTCTCGCCTTAAACTTGACTCCAGCCTGGTGTAGTTTCATCATGTTGGGTACAGCTTTGGTTTTGACTGACCCTCGATTTTTTGAGTTCTCTTCCTCCGTTGGTAGATTTAAAGTTCTAATCAAATCAACAAAATGCTCTGCTTTAAATCTAGAAGAACATCCCAAAACGTCTCTATCCACACATAAACTCGTTGATTTCTTGCAGAACTTGTAGGAGAGGTCAAATACTGAAGGCATCGTCACCAGCACCTCCAGAGTGGCGAAGAGATCCTCAAGAAAGAAAAACGGCAGCTGATTTTCGAGCAAAAGCATGTCAGGTACTACAGAATTTATCAACCATGGTTTGTTAAAGATGCGGTCATTCCTATGCCACACGGTATGCCCCCCGTCCCTCAATAAGAGCTCAATGATGAACGCGGCATCCACAACAATGATTCTTACAAATTCGTCACTGCACAACTCAATGGTGTGCGCATAGCAACTGCGCAATTCCACTTCCTTGCCCTTTATTTTCTTAACATAATCTTCCAAGCTGACCTCAGTCCGACAGAAAAAATACTCCAGATACCTCTTCTTGTGTACTTCCATGTCTTTTAAGCCTTCCTTGCCATGGTGAAGCGGACCTATGGAGACTACTTGAGGTGTGTAGGCACTTTCATGTCCACACCGTAGCTTTTCAGGAACTCTGTAGATACAGCACGAATTGGACAAGGTAGGCAAGCCATGTAACTCCTCTCTCATTGAAGTTGCTCACGGAATGTAAGGGTTTTCGATGTCATGTGCAGCTTCGCTGCTTCCTTCCATTTAATGCCGATGTGTTTGTTGTTCCAAATCGTAATTACTGACGACCAGATGATGATCACTGGCACAATAATAAACAAATTCTTCGCTATGATATTTTTAACACACTTCAACTAACTATTGAGAAATATGACAATAATCAAAACTAATCTAGATAATAATAAAAATTAATCCAAGCATTACAAATAAATACACCCGAAAAAAGTAAATTTTGTTTTATATATTTATGACAAGGAGTGCGTTTGGTCAAATTGAATTAATTTATTCTATCTACCTTCTCAATTTTTTTTTCAATCAACGTAGGGATTAGAAAAAAAATATAGAACAAAATAGTAGTTCTACAAATAATAAGTCAAAAACTTGTAGTCGTGTAGTATTTTTATAGAGTTGTGATGTCACTATGCAATTGGAAAGAGTTAAGTTTAAATTAAAAAAAAATATTTAAACTCATAAGCAAACAAATATAATACATTTTTATCAACAACAAATAAATATTGTGTTATAGGTACTTGTGATGCAAGTAGATAATACATTTAATATGTGATGGAGGTAGATTAAGAAAAATATTAAATCAATCTATATTTAGGTAAATTATGAACAAAAACTTATGGAATAGGCAGACAAACTTGTGATATAGGCAAATAAATACAATTAATTTGTGATATAGGTAGAGTATAAAAAATAATAGAGAGATACATTAAAAAACATGTGATATAGTTAAATAAACACCAACGAATTTCATAGAATCAATATGATTTTCATAAGAAAACAATGATATTGATGAGAAAAACACTAAAAAGAGTTTTAGAACAAAAAAGAAGGAGAAAAATTCAGCTACAAATTAATAATCAATGACAGTAAATGTAAGATCCCACATCACCTAGGGGAGTGGATCATGTAAGCCTTATATGTATATTCTCATATCTTCCTAGCACGAGGTCTTTTGGGAGCTCACTGGCTTTGAGTTTCATCGGAACTCCGAAGTTAAGCGAGTTCGCGCGAGAGCATTCCCATGATGGGTGACCCACTAGGAATTTCTCGTGTGAGTTCCCAGAAACAAAACCGTGAGGGCGTGGTCGGGGCCCAAAAAGGACAATATCGTGCTACGGCAGAGTCGAGCCCGGGATGTTGGTGGGGGCCCGGGCCGGGATATGACAATTTTGTATCAGAGCCAATCCCTAGTGAGGGCGTGGTCGGGGCCCAAAGTGGACAAAATCGTGCTACGGCGGAGTGGAGCCGGGGATGTGGTGGGGGCCTGGGAGGACGTCGAGCCCCTAAGGGGGGTGGATTGTAAGATCTCACATCGCCCAGGGAACTGGATCATGTAAGTCTTATATGTATATTCTCATCTCTTCCTAGCACGAGGCTTTTTAGGAGCTCACTGGCTTCGAGTTTCATCGGAACTTCGAAGTTAAGCGAGTTCGAGCGAGAGCATTCCCATGATGGGTGACCCACTGGGAATTTCTCGTGTGAGTTCCTAGAAACATAACTGTGAGGGCGTGGTCGGGGCCCAAAGCTGACAATATCGTGCTACGGCAGAGTCAATCCCTGGGATGTGGTGGGGGCGCGGGCTTGGATGTGACAGTAAATTTTATAAAACAATTAATCCTATAATTAAGGTATTATGTGTATTTACATATTTACTACAATTTATAAATTTTAGGGTATATTTGGTATGAAAATAAAAATAAACTAACATGTAATCCATCGGACCTATCTCAACAAAAACTTAAAGTGGACTATTTCTAATTATGGCTCACAAAATTGAACTTATATTAGGTTTACTATAAAAACAAAAACAAAAAATGCTTATCTATCTTGTATATGAGAAGAAAAAAAATACTAATACAAAAGACAAAAATGTCAAAAAGTGAACAAAAAGGAAGATGGTGGGGGGGGTAATAAATGCTAACAAAGTGGGGTCATTTTAAACTTTAAGACCAACTCCAACCCTCGGAGTAAGTTTCAAATTTTCCGCTCTATGCCCACCATTTCATTCCAACCCTTGTGCTAAAATAGATTAAGTGCTAGAACTAAAAAAAAAACATCAATTCCCCCCAAGATTTAACCCAAAATTAGTGGTGGGCCCCACGTGTGAGAGTGGAACAATGGGAGTGGACTGGACTCGCCCAGCCCATATGCGCCCATGGCCCAGCACACGTGCACTCACCCAACCCGCCTCAACTTCGCTAGCCAACCCACGTGGGGATGTCGGGCTACTGTCGGCCCATGACATGAGTCCAACGACTTTTTTTGGTGATCCCACGAGCATAATTCAAATGATTCTTGGAGATCCAACGATCCATTTTAATTTATTTAATTTTTAGTTTTATATTTATATATTTATTCAATCCAACGGCTGAGGTCGAATATAATCAAATCTAACGGTAAAAAAAAGATCTAACGGCTTAAATTTAAATCCAACGGCTAAAATAATTAAAAAACATTATTTAACTCAAAATTCACCCAAAAACTCTATAAATACATATGTATTTGTTCAAACATCACACAAAACTCACTTTTCTCCTACAATTCTTCCAATTTTTCTTTCTACCATCTTCCAAAACCATTTCTTCCCATTTCCAAAACATCCACACAAATCTCTATCATGTGTTTCATATTCTTCCATAGTGTTTCATGAGTTTCATGTGTCAATTTAGTGATTTTTCAATATGTATTGGAATTTAAATATTTTTAGGTTAAAATGTTCATAAAATAAATTAAGGATAGTCTACATAATTTTTTTTAAAGTTAATTTAAAAAAAATAGCCTAAATTCATTTTTTAATAATCTGGGTCTAAAATTTTAGGCCAAAAGTGTTGGAGTATAAAAAGCTGTTTCTGGATTAAAACCTAAATTTTCGTTGCTAAAAATTTTAGGTTTTACTCCAAGGGTTGGAGATGGTCTAAAGAGAAAAATATATATATAAAAAACAAAATTCAGCAAAAAAATAAAAATAAAAATAAAATAAAAAGAAAGAAATACTATCCATATATTAGGCCTAATGGTTAATTGAAGACATTATCAGTGCATAGTTATACTTAGTAGTGGAGACTTATGAAACTTAAACATATATACACAGCCAAACCATTCAAGTCAAAGATATTAAGAAGAAAGCTACATCATTCCCTTAAGGAGTAAATATGACACTAAAAGTTTCAAACCGATGAATATGTGCAAACATAGCAATGGAGAAGAAAAAAGCCAGACGAAAGATTATAAATTAAAAAGTGAGTTATTATTGGTACTAAAAATATGTTGTCTGACTCATTTTGAAGGGAAATTATTATTTTGAGAATGTGTGCATGATAATTTGTTGAAGTATTAATAACAATACTTCTCATCTAAAATTAAAAAAATAAATAAAAAATGTAGCGAATTCGCACCTGTTTTGTATACAGGAAAACAAGCAAGTTTGCAGGTTGATTTACCTCTTGTAGATGAATAAGAAAACTCAATACATATTACTTGCTCATCTGGTGGATTAAAATTAAACTTTCTTATAACAGTAGCACGATGATAGGCTGCCTATATATGAGCATTTCTTCTTCAATATGTTTATGCAGAACAGGTTTAAAGGCCATATTAAATTAATGTCGTGATTGATCATATTGCTACCTATCCTTGTCTTTCCTTAACTATAAACAAAAGTGGTTGATACTACTTCTTCAATTAATGTGGTCACAGTCTGACAGAACGTAAATTTGGAAAGTCTCGATATTGTGCTAGCCAGATTTATCTCACTTACTGTGCTCCATTTATTAGCTTCCTCATAACTAGTTATGAGAAGAAGAAAAAACTCCTTCACTTATACAAATAATAATTGCCGCAAGATGGGCTTTAGAGCGATGAGAGCAAATCCAGCCAACAGGATTTACCCTGGCCAATGTTTGTGGTGGAATGAACGAGCAACCTCAATTTGGCTTGCAAAGCCAACTATGTGAGCAAGGGTACTTTAGGCGTTTCCTATCCTCCACATTTATTATTATAGTGTTTGAAATTTCTTCGATATAAAAATTAGAAAAAGAAATCTTAAATAAAATCGACAGTTTTTGTCGATATTTTCGTCATATGGGTTAAATATCGACGAACTCCCATAGGATACTTCCTAAATTTTCATTTTAAATGTCCACATTTTTTAGCAAACTTCCATCAAAAGCAACCGCTAACGATATCGATATTGAAGGTTGATATTTTCTATAATTTAACGTAGTACTGCTAGCGTTAGATTAATTCAACCAAACTACAAACAGTCAACCAGTTCCCAAGTTGTGTACAAATTGATGGAATGTGATATTCATACAAGTAACCAATCCGTGAAGTTCATTGAGTGGTTGGAAAACTATACGTGTTGGAAGATCTTTATTTTGGGCTTTGACAATCAATAACAAAATGACATCATCAAGATTACGTCATCTGGCAATAATGGTCCATTCACGTGGAGATGGAGGACCTTTCATTTAGTGGACGTATATAACTGAGGGCCATGACCAATGAGGCCATTAATTATAGAACAGAGGCATACAAACTACCATTCAAACATAAAAAACTAAAATCTTCAAGAAACAAAATATGCATCCCTCTTTTCTTCTGTTTCTTCTATTTTGAATCGGTCCAAAGATTAGAAACAATAAGCATGAGTATTCCTACAATCAAGGAATAACGTTACTTATTTTATTAATTTAATCAAAAAATTAATTTGATAAAAAGGTAACAATAAAATAAAGTTGAATTACAATCATCGTGCATGTTTTAATAAAGTGGACTATTTCTAATAAGGCATACAAAAAATGGACTTACATTAAAGAATATTCAATTTCTCTTTATGTGATGCGAAAGAAACTATTATGAACATTCTAAAAAAATCATCAATAACCAATCTACGAGGTGAAAAATAAGAAAAAAAAAGTGTGCATTATAACATATTTTGGAATGCAAGTAACGTTGGTGATTAATATTCAGAAGCATGCTTGTGATTTCCAGAACACCTGCTTCTGCCACATCTTCTATCCCAGGCGAGATCTTCTTGCCCTTGCGCCTTCTCTTTGTAACTTTTATTTTCGTCTCGAAAAAAATTCACATTTATACTTCGCATTGGGTTGGTTTGTCATCGTTGCCTACAATTCATGTCCAATAAAAGCCATTTCTCAACGGTGGTGGATCCAACAAGATTTCCTGCCCAAGCCCGTTCCTAAAGTCCACGAGCGGCATGGTTTCTCTCAAGATTTCTGTACCCAACAACAAAGATTACTGGAAGGGTTCCAATCTCATTCTCTTTACCTTTGTTATTCCCGATTAAGCAACCTCGAATGGTTGATTGTTCAAGTCTTATGTGAAGATAATAACTTGCACGCCGTCTGTTTGATGTATTGTCTCAATTAAGTCATGGTCCTCTTACTGTTGCAATTCTATTTTCGCAGTGCCGAATTGAAGGGTAATTTGGAGGGTTTTTCTTTTTTTTTTCCCTAGCAAACAATGGCCTGTAGACATATAGAGAAGGTCATCTAGGGCGCAAAGCATCTAATGGCCAAGCGAAACAGAGCTTTGCATTTGAATGCGATGCCGTATCATTTCTCGGAGGAGTTTGGTGAAGAGCATTTGCCACCAGAGTGGTATCAGAAGGCATTCCCCAAGTTGGCGAAATTAACCCAATTGTTGAAAAAATGTCGATTTGATTGATGGAAGGCTAGTTAATATCAGTGTGATGGTTCGATTATCATTGACGACCGTGTTGAACACAGAATGCTTACTTTCAAGTCACCTGCCACGGTATTTATTGGAGCTCCATTGGTACAGAAAGCGCTGAAGAATAATGTGGCGGCATTTCGGGAGGTGTAGAATCTATAAGACTATAACCCGTTTGTGTGTTTCGGTACACCTGGTGAAAGGGAGCCCGTCATTGTGAAATCACTCTCCACAGTAGGTGGCTTTCTCAACATCTCTGCCCAACAAAGGCTGTCAGTGCGTGTCAAAATATCCCCACAGGTCGCACAACACCGCATATGGAGTGGCACACTTGAGGAGGTACTCAATGGATTGAAATCCGAGCTGGATTGTTTGGATTATCGGTGCCCAAGTAAACGGACGAAGATGGGACAGCAGATAGTTTCTAGCTGTCTAAAGTTCTTGGCGGACAGATCCACATCTGTTGCATATGACTTCTAGAAACTATCTGTTGCATATGAAGAGGCGTGTCTAAAGTTCTCATATGGTTTGCAAAAATGGGAAGAGGTTCTTGATATGTTCAACGACCTCATTGATTGGTTGAAAAACGAAAGGGAGTTACTCGCTTCCGTAGCAAAGCTTGAGGTCATGAAAGAGAGGCTGTCTCAAGAGGATGTGCTGACGGATAGAAGTGGATTAGAGATATTGAAGTGGATGAACGCGATGGGGTTTATAGCTGTGCTAGTGAGAATGGTTTCTGCTTGTGCATGGGAAGGTTTGTGACTTCAGACGAGGAGGATATGGTTTGGACCCCAGGGCTCTTGGCCTTTGCCAAGGTTGTTAATCAGAGCAAACACCTCAATTTTGTCACCAAGCATATTTCAACAATCATGCGGGTTAGGTCTTCAGCGACTCCCCTCCCCCTTAACAGTTAACTGTCCAACTCACTGAAGCAATTGTTGTACTAAAAAAATCCATGCGGTAAGATGTATAAGAGTACAAAATAATGCTAATCATTTTCAGGAAAAAGACGAAATTCTTCGTAAGAGAACGTACGGTACATGCAAAAGATTCCGTATTTTCTTTTGCCCCCTCTAATACACGGTTCCAGCTTAGGCTGAAGAAAAACAGAAAAGTGATTTCTAGCTTGCATACGTATAAGAAGCTCCCTACTTTTCTGCACCAAATAGAAATAGGTTTATAGCCATGGAAAAGTATAAGGCCTTTAATACGGTATTAGATGCTATCGTCCTTTAGATTTGATGCTTCCAGTAGAAAACATATCAAACCCAATTCCAAATCCAATAGCAGAAATCGAACATGCAAATCCACAGAAACAATCAAAACTCTAAATCGTAAATCCCTAATTCAACATGCATCCTAAATAGAAAATTAATCCCTAAATAGAGACGATTACCCGGGCTCCTCAGTTACTTGCAGGACGGCGGCGGTGACGGATGAAGAATCGGAATGCGAAACGGGGACTTCTGAGCTCACCGTTGTTGTAGAAATAGTAGAGAGAGAGAATCGGAGAATCGCTGGATCGTGGTGGCTCATGGCTGTGTGTGGTGGTGACTGTCCGGATTTGTGTGGTGGAGGGAGGCTTCGTTCGTCGGTTCGAGAGAGTTGCAGGCTTGCTGCAGTTGCTTTGAGAGAGAGACAGAGATGGTGGCTGTCCGTTGGGAGTGGGATGCTTCGGATGAGGGAGTGCGAGGAGACTCACAGAATCCGTATAACAACGGACGGCCAAGATGTCTAACTTAATCCAAATAATAATTATATATATTTTATTTATATGGTTTCCGTAGTTAAGTTAGACTGAATTCCGTACCGAATACTTTGGGATCGGTTCGGGATGTTGTACCGATATTTTGGGATTTTCGGTTTAAGTTTTTTCTGGTTCGGGGTTGGGATTTTCGAGATTTTTTTTTCCATATGTACGTATGCTTCATGCAAGCGTAGAAAAATTTGTCCAACGATCATCTCATATAAATATTTGAACCTACGAAATTTACATAAGAAGTGTATATTTAGTATTTACGCATGTATATTTAATCCATATGACCGTTCTATATATTTGCAAAATGGGTTTTGTGTTGGTGGGTGTGGTGGGAGAGTGATTTTTATTGCTTTATATTCATATACAGGTTTTCCCTTCCTTACTTCAACGCAGGTAATGCTCGCATTTTTATTAAAGATATGATATATGAAAATGTAATAAGTGTAGCATTACTCTTTTTTTTTAACTAGTTACGTACGTGCATGCAATGAGACATTTTATTTATTTATTTATTTTAGGTACAAAAGAGACATATTATTTAGGAAAAATTAGTATCCGGTCCCTAGTTCTTACTATTCATTGACTAAGACCTTATTAGTTCTTAAATTTTGATTCAAGTCCCTAGCAATAATGTGAAAATGAATTTACATGTTTATTATATAATTTTTTAATATAAAAATTAGTAATTAATTTAGGGTTTAATACTCACACCTCTATTGACACACCCCGATCCAGAGGATCCAGGCGTGCTGGCCGTCACGTGAGCGTGACGTAACCATAAATGCGAAACGGAAGCAAAACAATAACATTCATAAGAAGGAATTCAAACCAACTCTAGCTGAACAACCTAATAGAATAGCAAGATGAGTTATAAAGTAACCACATGAATTCAGAGCATAGGTTTAGGTGCAGTCAAGTAGGACTAAAACAAAAGTACATCACCCTCGGGTGAGTCCTACATGTCAAGTGTCTGTCAGAATGCCGGAAAAAGGCCTCGAGAGTCACCAACCGCTAACTAGAACCTGGAGGGGCGCAAAACAAAGATGAGTGGGTCAGTAAAACCAAATATTTCTCAAAACATTTCATTTAAAACAATTCTAACCCCTCACCGTAAAACATGTATACTTTCCCAGAAAATAGTGTATATATATATAAAACCATATGAATTCTCAAAACTCAAATCCCAAGTCTTTAACATTTTTCAAGAAAAATATGCCATGCCATGAATCAAAATATAAACCAGGTGAAATAAGGAATCAATCGGAGACCCTGCAGTTGGTCCTATACGATTAATTCTATAGCTCAATATCCCACTCAGCCGGAGTCACCACAGTGACCTATACGGCCCTACACTGCACATCACTCGGAACTACGTAAGGTAGTCTGTACGATGAAAGGTGTAAAAATACGCTCTAGTGCTTCTCTCATCAATCATCAGCGCGCATAACTAAGGTCACCCACTAGTCGGAATCACACCTAGTGATCTATACGACTAGCATGTCGGAACCCTCACATGGTCTGTACGACATCCACCTACTTGGATCCAAGACGAGCGTGCGGTGTGGTGAATAATATAAGCACTAACACCTAGGGTGCAGGTTATGAGCTTAAACGTCTCAACATCAAACAATTCAATGAATAATGAACTCACCTGACTTACCTGTGCCTCCACAGCACCATGCACATGTATGCATCATATATCAATCATATAATTCATATAACAATTCATATTTTCTTCAAATAATTCTATGCATGGCATTTGAAAAACATATTTTCAAATAAATGTATTTTCTGGAAAAAACAATAGTATATAGGTAATACGAAAACAAAACTGCCCACTCACTGGTAAGTCGATGGGTCGTAGCCCCCGTGACGTCCCTGGATGCGCTCGTCCTCGAGATAGGTGTCACCTATATGCGAAATAACTATAAAAACGTTAATTTTAAACACATCACCAATATTTCGAATTAACTTCTCATACGATGCTCAATTTAGGTATATGAATATACCACATCGACCTACTCGACGTCACGGACGTCGCATAATTTTTAGAAAAATTTTTGGAGGTTCCACGCGCCGTGGGTGGCACGGGTCCACGCGCATCTCCTTCTTCCTTGGCTCGCCGGACTGAACTTTCCGGTGGCCGGTTTCCGGCCAAACTTTGAACTCCTTGTTCTCCTTCGTTTTTCACCCATTTTCTTCGTATTTTATATCAAATTGAAGCCCCAAACATGAAGAATCACGATAGACTAGTTTAAGGCTCTAAAAATCAAGAAATCTCACCGGAAAAATTCCAAGAAATCGGCCAACTTTGAATCTCACGATCCCGACGTCCAAAACTTCCCAACGAACGTCCCCGAGCTTCCTTAGGACCTCCTAAAGCTCACTGTGAGCTTGGATTGTCCTAAAAATCAACCAACATAAAGTTCATGAATAGTGCCATTTTCGATCCTCGGGTTTTAAACGTGAAAACGAATGAGTTCTTACCTGAAAATGGTGTCTTTGAGTTCGTAGGACACTCACGAACACGATGGTACTATTTTCCACGTCGATCCACGAAGTTTGGGGTGGTTTTGGGTGTCGTCCGTACGTTTTGGGTGAGAGAGAGTGAGAGAGGGTCGAGAGGAATCAGAGAGAGAGAGTGCTACGGGATGAGGAGAGAGAGAGGGTAAGTTTGTGATGTCCCAAGCAATCCCTACCATCCAATACATCCCAATCAAACAAATATTCCAAACTTTAAAAATTCTATCCAACTTAATCAATTTCCACAAACTTAGGAACTAATAATGTCGCAAGCATACGTACCTTAGTACCCGTCAAGGGTAAAATCGTCATTTCACGTTCTCGATATATAAATCTCGGGACGAGCTGTGACATCTATTAAACTTCTAATTAATTTTCAATTCAAACATTTCCAAAATAATAAAAAATTAAATTAAATTAAGTTTGTACCTATTAGTTTTTTTATATATATAAAAAGATTCTCAATTTTCTAATCTTAAATGTACCCATTCATATAATTTTTCAATTTTTTTAATCTTAAATGTACCCATTCTCAAATATATCAATTTGTTATATGTAAAATGTACCCTTTTTTTAATATAAATTCCATTCAAAATTTTTAATCCATGTTTATATGGGTACATTCTTTTTTGTTGATTTGAGAATGTATCCATGTTTTGGTACGATAATTTTTTTTGTTAATTTTGGTTAATGTACCCATACATATATGTATACACACACACACACACACACACAATATAATAGAGAGTATAATTTATATTTTATTATTTTTAATCCCCTAAATTATGGGTTTTATTTAAAATCTCATTAATATAAACAATTACAAATTTCAATTTTTAATTTTTAATTTAAAAAATATAGTAACTTACATTATTACATTAATGACCTCAATAAAAAACTAAAAACTAACAAGGTTTCAATCAAAGAATATTGATAATTAGGGACCGCATCCAAAGTGTCCTTATTATTTAATTTCACGCATAGACAAGCTACTGCAAATTAACAAGCACATATATATAGAGTACACGTACTAGAAATTAAATGGGAAATAACAGGGAGAAATTAAATGGAAAAGTACGGAGTGCCTAACTTAGTGTTGATGCTTAGCTAGCAATAGACGACACCGTTTGTATGAGAGTGAGTATGATGATAAAAGTAGCAGCAATGACTGAAATAATTTTCCAAGGTGTGTTGAAATATTTATGTTTCAGATCTGCCTTCCATTTGTTCCACGGCTTTTCGTAGTACTTGTTGAGGTCCTTCATAAGAGTAGCATAATAGAATTCGTCTCTGAACACCAAAACACCTTTGCCAAGGCTGTTAATCAGAGTAGACACCTCATTGTTGTCACCAAGCATATTTTCAACAATTCCATTCTTGACAAGCAATTCCACATCATTTGGGGTGTTCACCAAATAATCCATGAGGAAGATATAATCACTAAAGTAGCGGGTATTTGGAGTGCAATGGCATTGCTCAAAGGCAACAAGGTTTCGGAGTACACGCTCCGTGCTATCGGATATATTTAGAATTGGAATTTCCAAAATCCCTTCTTGAAAACACATATCAAATAGATTCTTGCTTGATCTCGCCTTAAACTTGACGCCAGCCTGGTGTAGTTTCGTCATACTGGGTACAGCTAGAGATTCGACTGACCCTGGATTTTCATTCTCTTCCTGATCCGTTGGTAGATTTAAGGTTCTAACCAAATCAACAAAATGCTCTACTTTAAAACTAGAAGAAGATCCCAAACCGTCTCTTTTCACATATAAACTCGTTGATACCTTGCAGTAAGTGTATGAGAGATCAAATACTGAAGGCACCATCGCCGGCACCTCTGCAGTGGCAAAGAGATCCTCAAGAATGAAAAATGGCAGCTGATTTTCAAGCAAAAGCATGTCAGGACATATAATATTTATCAACCATGGTTTGTTAAAGATGCGGTCATTGCTATCGCGCACGACATACCCCCGTACCTCAATAAGAGCTCAATGATGAACGCGGCATCCACAAGAATGATTCTTACAAATTCATCACTGCACAACTCAATGGTGTGCGCATAGCAACTGCGCAATTTCTCTTCCTTGCCCTTTATTTTCGTTACATAATCTTCCAAGCTGACCCCAGTCCGATATAAAAAATACTGCAGGTACCTCTTCTTGTGTTCTTCCATGTCTTCTAAGCCTTTCTTGCCATGGTGAATCGGACCTATAGAGACTACTTGAGGTGTGTAGGCCTTTTCATTTACACACCGTAGTTCTTCGGGAACTTTGTAGATACAACACGAAGCGGACAAGGGAGTCAAACCATCCAACTCCTGACTCATTGAAGTTGTTAACTGAATGCGAGGATTTTCGAAGTCATGTGTAGCTTCGTTGCTTCCTTCTATTTAATGCTGATGTGTTTGTTACTCCAAATCGTAATTGCTGACAATGAGATGATGATCAGTGACACATCAATAAAAAATTCTTCGATAATAGAGAAAATTAATCCAAACATTGAGAAAACATGACAACAATCAAAACTAATCTAGATAATAGACAAAATTATTAATCAAAGAATTACAAATATAAAAAATTAAATTTTCTTTTATATATTCATGAGGAGAGAGTTTAGTCCGAATAATTCAAAAATTAAACATAAGTAGTTCACTCTTAATTAAAATTAGACATAAGTAGTTCACTCTTAATTACACGAGACTTCTGATAACAAACTCTGTAGTTGACGTTCATAGAGCTGGATACTATCTATATATTAGGCTTAAGTGGTTAATTGAAGTTTGAAGATAATATTAATGCAGGTTGTACTTAATACTAGACACTTATAAAACTGAAACACATATACACAACCAAACTATTCAACTCAAAAATATTAAAAGGAAAGCTGCATCATTGAAGATGATTAAATAACCTAAAAAGATCAAATAATATAAATTAACGGAGGATTAAAAAAATAATTTAATCAAACTATAATAGTCAACCAGTTTGCATAAATCACTAGCTCAAGTTGTGCATAAATTGATGAAATGTGATATTCATACAAGAAACCAATCCTTTCTTATCTCAAACAGAATGCTCCTTCCTTAACTTTGCCGTATGACAACAATCAATAGCAGAGTGACATCAACAAAGTAACGTCATCTAGCACGTGAAGATAGACGAACTTTCATAGGCCATAATTGTAGAACAGAGGCATGCATACTACCTTTGGGTGTGGAGGTGCTCTGTAACATGAGCAAGAAATATCCGCATATTCTTAAACCATTTTTAAAGCGTTTAAATTTGAATCAGTATCATTGAAGCAGAAAAGTGGATGCATCTATTTTTCCAAACATAAAAACGATAAAAAAAATATAAAAAAATAAAAAAAGAGAAAGATTTGTCTTCCAATAAGGTTGGTTGTAAAGAAAATTGAGGTTTCACCGTAAAACCAATAACAATATAGGAAGTAGCTGAACTTCTTTGAAGTCCATAGAGACCTTCCATTATTTGTTATTATCAAGATTTTAGATCCAATTTCCAGCTAGCATGAAACATAACAATCAACTTAAAGCTTCCATAAAATGGATAGATATGAGTTGCAAATCGTAGAAATTGAAATGGATACAACCCCGATGAAAGATTAAAGAGAGATGCAGAAGAAAGTGAAGCTGCAGGCAGGACTTCAAACCTGCTTATGTATAAGAAAATCAACGCATACAGATCGTCTTTTGCTCCTCCTGTTACCGATGAAGTGCAAAATTTCGCTTAATAATAGCACAATGATGGGATACGCAATTCTCCTATATATACTAATTGTAATCACAAGTTGCTATATAATTTACTTTGAAAAAAAAAAACAAGTTGTTTTAATTTATACCAAAACCAAAAGAAAAAGAATTCCCATATGTTTGATTTGGTCGAGTTAATAATATGGTTTATGTCTTCATTTGTAAAAGAGAAGTTTTAGATTTGATCATCGTCAAATGTGAATTTGAGCCATATTATTATGGTTAGTGCATTGTGAGACTTAGCCCATTCCTTCACCCCCTTAGACCTATCCCCAATTTGCTCCAACCCTTAGGCCAAATATGAGTTTTAACCAAAAAATCATTTTTGGGGCAAATTTAGGTCAAAATTTCCCTTGAGTTAGTGGACTGACTTACCATGTATGTGTATTTTTTTTTTCAGTTTTATATTTATAAATCCATAAATTCAACTGTTAAAATCTAATATGATCAAATACAAGGGTGAAAAAAAGATATAACGGTCCAAATTTATATCCTACGGCTAAATAATTGAAAAAAAGTTCTTTCATATGTTTCATATTCTTTTATAGCATTCCATGAGTTTCATGGTGTAGGTTTACTAATTTTTCAATATTTATCGAAATCTAAATATTTTTTAGTTAAAATTTTTACAAAATTAAATTAGGATAGTCTACAATTTTTTTTTTTAACTTTAAGAAAAAAAAATTATCCTAAATTCATTATTTAATAATTTCGGGCTAAAAATTTAATCCGAAAGTATTGGAGCATAAAATTGTTTCTAAATTAAAAATTTTAGGTTTCAACCCAAGGGTTGAAGATGGTCTTGATCAAAACAAACTTAAAGGATTTACAAATTAGATCTTGACTTTTTATAACAAGGGTTGCGAAAGTTAAACTAACCGAAATGATCTAATTCTAATTGTCAAACTCAACTTAATCTGCAGCTTAGTTTTAGTTGAGCAAATATTGACGAATGATGATGAATTGAAACTTAAAATAAATGGTGAAAGCAAATAAACAAAGAAGGTACGATCAACAAAATAAGAAGATAATCCAAGTATTGTCTTCCACTAGTTGTTCTCATTTTTTAATTAAAAAAAGAACATAAGAAGATAAAATAACATAAATTAACAGGAATGTAGAAGAATAATTTAATCAAATTATAATAGCCAACCAGTTCGCATAAATCACTGGCACAAGAAACCTATCCGTTCTTATCTCAAACATGAATCCTTCTTTTCTTTTTCTTTTTTCTTTTTTTTTTTGGTAAAACATGAATCCTTCTTAACCTTTGGCTAATGACAACAATCAATAACATAATGACTTCAGTAAGGTTACGTTATCTGGCAATAATGCTCCCTTCACATGGAGATATTAAAAGACGTTTCGTGTGCTTATAGAGAGTTGGCTACTCCTCTAGTTCGCCAATTAATTTTTTGTTAGGGTAAAACCTCAATTATTTTTTCATTACAAAAGGTAGACGGGTTGATCAATTAAATTCTTCTTGCTACCTACCCTTATTTTTCTTCGACTAAAATAGGCTTTTTAATCGAAATGGTCTCTAAGATTTGTATAACCCATCGCTTTGGTCTCTGAGATTGTCCACCATCCATTATTTTGGTCATTCCGCTAAAAACTCCGTTAAGTGTCCCGGAGCTCTTGGCCGGAAGTTTGGACAATTTTCAAAGCTTTGTAACTCAATCGTTTCTTAACCAAATTCGACCCATAATATAACAAAATGAAGATAGGAAAGTGTAGAACAAGATTATACCATTTGGAAGCCCAATGGTTGTCGGAGATGGCCAGAAAATAGTCTGAAATGTGACTGATCCGCGACAAAACTGGAAAACTCGCCGAAAACTAGGTAAACTTTAAACGTTCATAACTTCTTTAATACTCAACGAAATCGAGTGATTCAAAAATGAAAATCATACTTCTCAATGAGGCAAGGAGAATGGTACTTTATCGATGGATAATTTTCTGTGGTTTGGCCGGAAAATTGCTCGAAAGTGGCTAACTCGAGACCAAGATAGCCACTTTCGAGCCGTTTTCCTGCCAAACCACGGCAATTTAGTCATCTAGAAAGGTATCATTCTCTTCGTCTCATTGAGAAGTATGATTTTTATTTTTGAATCACTCGATTTCATTGAGTATTGAAGAAGTTATGAACATTTAAAGTTTACCCAGTTTCCGGCGAGTTTTCCAATTTTCCTGCGGACCAATCACCTTTCAAACTATTTTCCAGCCATCTCCAGCAACCATTGGGCTTCCAAATAGGTATAATCTTGTTCTATACTTTCCTATCTTCATTTTGAATTTGGTTAAAAAACGATTGAGTTACGAAGCTTTGAAAATTGCCCAAACTTTCGGCCAAGAACTCTGGGACACTTAACGAACTTTTTAATGGAATGACCAAAATAATGGATGGTGGACAATCTCAGGGACCATTTCTATTGATTTTCAATCTCAGGGCACAAAGTGATGTGTTATGCGAATCTCATAAACAATTTTGGCTAAAAAGCCATTAAAATATATAGTTGATTTAATTCAACGTGGTGAAATTAATTCTCTAGTATATAGTAAGACCATCTCCAACCCTTGACCTAAAACCTAAAATTTTTGGCTCAGAAAATTAATGTTTTAGCCCAGAAACAGCTTTTCTGCTCAAACCCTTCTGACCTAAAATTTTAACCCCATATTTTTAAAGAATGAACTCAGGCTAACTTTGTTTTCTTAAATTAACTTAAAAAAAAATTATGTAGACTATCGTAAATTGATTTTATGAACATTTTAATCTAAAAATATTTAAATTCCGATAAATATTGAAAAATTACTAAATCGATACATGAAACACTATGGAAGAATATGAAAATCATGATAGAGATGTATAAACACAAAATACATGAAACACACAAGACACACATAACACATGTGAAGCATAAAGCAACATCTTCCTCACATGTCCAATTACGACCTTTAATATGCTTTCTTGCCATCTTGAAAATTTTGGAAATAGGAAGAAATGGTAGAAAGAAAAATTGGAAGAATTGTAGGAGAAAAGTGAGTTTTGTGTGGATGTTTGAACAAATACATAGGTATTTATAGAGTTTTTGGGTGAATTTTGAGTTAAATAATTTTTTTTAAAATTATTTTAGCCGTTGGATTTAAATTTCAACCATTAGATCTGTTTTTTTTACTGTTAGATTTGATTATATTCGATCTCATCCGTTGGATTCAATGTATTTAAAAGTACATTTTTTTATAAAACAAAATTTGAATCTTGACCGTTGGATCAACCAATTGTCCAAATATATCAGCCGTTGGATGAAAGAAAAAAAAAAGAGTCGTTGGGCTCCTGATGGTGGCCGACAACTACCCTGATAGTGGGTCCCCTGTCAGGCGCTGAAGGCTTTAGCTCGCTGGGGAGATTGCGGCGCGTGTTTCGGCCGAGACTGGGCTGGGTTTGGGCGAGTCCATGCGTATCTGGACTAAATCCTGGGTGGTATTTAGCTTTCTTTTGAGTTTTAGCTTTTAGCCCACACATTTAGCATGGGTTGGATTGGGTTTAGGGGGGGAATAAAACCTAAAAAATAACATTTAGCCTAGAGTTGGATTTGGTCTGAGAAAGCAGGACAGAACTAAAGCTAACCCTTCCAATTCCCTAAATCTTAAATTGCCAAGAATTAAAAATAAAAATAAAAAAATAAAAAAAAGGAAAAGAAAAGGAATGAGCTGTCTTTGTTTCCAGTCAACAACTGGACAAAGGGTAATTTCGTAATTTTATGTGCAACCTGAAAAATAAACGAGGACAAAATCGTCAAAACATAGTTAATGAACAATATTTTGAACTGAATTTTAATATATAGTAATATATCTTTGCATGGAGAACGAAAAATAAGAACAACTTTTATTAAATTATTAGGGTTACAAATTTCTACAACGCAAATATGAATCTCATTAGGGCAAAAATATGCAAACGAAACTTGATATAGATCCAATTTTGTGAGCCACAATTGGAAATAGTTCACTTATGTGAAATAGGTCTGATGACTAGGATTACACATCAACATTTTCATATCAATAGGTTGGCATAATAAAATATATGTAAAATTGTTTAGACAGACATATAATATGACAGGAAAAACTAGCATACTTTTAGCATATACATGCACAATACTTCATATTCATCATTACTATTCAGACATATACATGCACAATACATGAAATCCAAATTTAAGCTTGCATAATGCATGTCCAACGCCCTAAAAATGAAATGCGTTCAAGAAAGTGGCCAAGCCAAATTTAGCCCTCATTGTTCTAGTTTCTTGAGATTTTCAAAAACACCCCATGTAGCTTGCAATACAATGCACCAAATCACATGGTAAACCAATTACAGAAGGGCAATGGCACAGCGCCGTTGGCACTCTCATGTTTAACTTTTGGCGCTACATATATTACGCGTATAAAAATTGTAAAATACTTAGTTTGAAGTGCTAAAAGCATTGCACTTAATAGATAGGTAAATAAATGTGTGGGAAAGAGGAAGAGTACCATGACAAAAGATGCTTCAATGAGAAATAGAATAGGAAACCCTTTAAAGAACGCGAAGGGTCCTTTAGATTTTAGAATCGTACACAATACTAAAATTGTACTTGTACCTGAACTAACAAACACCAAAATTTAATCAATTCAATCAAACTCAAATTAATTAACAAAATATTATTTTGTTTGAGAATTTTTTTAAACGATATGGGGTGACTGATGCTGCATACTGGGTGACTGATGCTGCATAACTGATGTTGCATATTGGGTGACTGATGCTTGGTGACTGATGCTGCATATGACTGATGCTGCATATGAATATTAGACGATATGGGATGACTAATGCTGCCATATTTTATGTTTCCTTTTTCCAAGTCTAATCCCTTAATTTGAGAAAGATTCACATCTAAATGACTTGTTGATAGTTGTGTGCTAGCTACTTGCTGCACTCCCTTAATTTAAGAAGTGACAACTTTAGGGTTTACCAGGTTAGTAGGATTTGCCAAGGTTGGGTTGCGTGTAACCTTCTACCTCATTATATATCCCCCCCTTGTACAATCAATCTATGAAAAATGCATTCAAACAAACTTAAAATTTCCACAAATCTCTGTGGTAGTCTACGTGTTGAAAAAATAGTTACACGAAAAAGGGAGTAGTTCTAGTTTTTTTTTTCTTCGAATGTTGCGACTAGTATAATCTTCTTCATCTACCAAAAACTATTCCTCCTTTTTTTTCCTTTTGTTCTTATTTGTTATGGTGTAGCAGGACATGATAGTTTTTTTTTTAGAAGTGGATTTGTGCTATAGCCGAGATGCTGTAGTTTTTATCCTACCTCAAAGAATTAACTATGCAACTAATCAAGAGCTTAAATAGCTGCAATAATTGTGTTCTAACTAAATTAGAAATAAGAAAAGAGAAAGGAAATTGATAACTGGGTGTCTAAGCTTGGCAAACAAAGACTAATTGAAGAAGAAATCAAAAAACAATTAAAGAAATAAGTACCTTGTTGTTGATTGAGAGGCCGAGGGAGGGAGACGAAGGAGAGGTGGTACGTGTTGGCCGTCGATGGCAACCACCAGGTGGCTGGTCGGCGAGGCGGGGTGAGAGAGTAGAACCAAGAGGAGCTGAAAGAGATGGGGTGAGAGAACAGAACAAAATATTTTTTTTTGAGTGGTGATATTTCCACCCCGATGTCTTATTTCCCCACCCACCATTTAATGAAAATGTTAATAACATATTTATCCTTTTAAAAGAAGACTCTTAAACCCCTATTTAATTCAGTACTAAAATTTTGAAAAGACAAAAAATAATTTAAAATAATAAATAAATAATGGTGGATGGGGTGTGATATCTTTGGGGGAAAGAGGTTGGGAAATATTTGGGTTAGAATCGGCGGAAAGGTTGGTGGAAGGAATGAGCGTGTGCTGGACTAAGGCGAGAAACTTCAATGGAGAAAAAAGAGAATTGAGTGTGAAATCTGCGGTTTTGACAAAAAAGGAGGAAGAAGAGTGGTTTAGGGGTCCGAAGTCTCTGTAGGGCGGCGATAGGTGTGAAGGAGATGATAAATGTCTAGGTCTTAGGTCTTGCATTTTCTTTCATTTTTTCTATTTTTATTTATTTAATTATAATATTATTTAAAGATATATTAGAGTTAATTAAAAAAAATATTATGGTTATTTTGGGAATAATGGTGGGTGGGGAAATAACATTTTACTTTTTTAATTTTTTATGGTGGGTGAGATTATCATGTGGGTGGGAAAATAAGACACTGGGGTGGGTCTAGTAGCACTCTTTTTTTTTTTAGGGAAAACGAAATAGGTTATCAGGTTTTACAATTTGGGAGTTTTGACATTATTATTTCAATATTTTTAATTTTTACATTTAATATTATAAGTGATGAATTGACTATTATGTGGCCTACTCTTTATATAAGTGATGAATGTAAAAATTTCGTCACATATTAACATTTTGTTCGGCGGTAAAATTTCCCGCCCAATAGTTTGTGACAAATTCAAAATGTTTATGTGACGCAAAATATTTTGGTGTTTGTGAAAATCTTTATGTGACGATTTCTAAAAAAGCCTCACTCATTTTACCGAAATGTGATGAATTTTTAGGTGCCACAAAAAATACCGTCACCTAATCCATGTTTTCTTGTAGTGTAACACGTTCTGAAGTGAAATTTATTCTTTGAAAATAAGTGCGTGATAATTTTTTTGAAGTGTCAATAACAGTACTTTCATTAAAAAATGAAGCGAATTTACACCTGCTTTCATACAGGAAAACAAGCAAGTTTGTATAGTTAATTTGCCTCTTGTAAGTGATTAAGAAATCTCAAAACATATTACAATAAATTTTCTTTTAACAATACACAATGATAGGCTAGCTACATATAAGCAAAAATAATTGCTGCTAGATGAGCTTACTAGCCTCTAGGGATGAGAGCAATGAGAGCAAATAGCAATGAGAGCAAATCCAGTCAACAGGATTTGCCCTAGACAATGTTTGTGGTGGAATGAACGAGCAACCTTAATTTGGCTTGCAAAGAAAACCATATAAGCAATGGTACTTTAGGCATTTCATATCATCCGCCTCTATTATTCATATCTTTTATATTTTTCTTTCCATTTCAGCAAGAAAATAATAAAAGAGTGGTGCTATCCCACACTTTTTTTTTTTAACATTCCGCATACTGTTCTTAATTTTCAACAGTCAAATCGAATAAATTAAAGAAGATTAAATAATATAAATTAATATGAATTGTGTAGAAGGTAAAAATTGATGTATAGAAAGTACCACACATAATGAAATTATTCTATTACATCTAATTTTTCCAATAGTTTAATGTAGTACTGTTAGGGGGCGTTTGTTGCGCCGGACTATCTCGGACTGGACTAACTTCAAGGACTAAGCTGGACTGGCTTAGACTAGACTAAGCTGGACTAACTTAGTGAAGTGTTTGGTGCAGTGTTGGACTAAGAAGCTAAATAATAACAAATTCTAATATTATATTATTTAATATATAAATTATTAATATTTTATTATGATCTCGGTGACCGGAGATGACGAGGAGTCTATCGGGAGTGGTTGTTGAGCATGACGAGGACGAGAGAGGATAGTCTTAGCTAGTCCCATGGTTATTGGGGGGGTCTCGCTAAGACCTCTTAGTGAAGGGTTTTGTCCATGCTAGTCCCCTTTAGTCTCATTAATGTTAGTCCCAGCATGGAACAAACACAGTATTGGACTAACAACTAGTCCAGTCCAGTCCAGTCCCACTTAGTGAGGGCAAACAAACACCCCCTTAGATTAATCTAATCAGACTATAAAAGTCAACCAGTTCTCAAATATTCTAAAGTAGTACTTTTTTTTCTTGAACAAAAAATATTATCTATACTAAAGGGGAGAGAGTATGTTTAGTCTCATAATGAGTTAATAACAATATAATTCAAATTCGTTTTTTGCGAGAATCGAATATAAGACATTTCATTTACAAATAAAGAAGAATTTAAAAAGGAAAACTAAAGAAAAGGGTTTAAAAACTTTGAGTTTTAATGATAAGGACAAAATAAAAGGTAAAATGGATAGTACCATGATTGACTTTTTAGTGTAAAAATATGGTTTTTCGTTAAAGTGAACAATACCGGAAGTTTTTCGTTAAAGTCCCCAATTTAAAATGGTACTGTTAGATTAATTATTTTAATTAGACTATAAAAGTCAACCAGTTCTCAAGTTGTGCACAAATTGACGGAATGGGAATAGGATATTCATACAAGTAACCATTCGGCGAAGTTTTTGAGTGGCTGGAAAATTACACGTGTTGGAATATGATTACTTGTATGAATCCTTCTTAGCCGTTGGCTGCCGACAATAATCATTAGCAAAGTGACATCAACAAGGTTACGTCATCTAGCACGTCAAGATAGACGAACTTTCATTTGGTGGACATATGGACATATACAATATTTGGGGGACATGAGGCCAATAATTGTAGGCAGCAAGTTGTTCCATATTTAATATAGTAATGTTAGATTAATCTAATCAGACTATAAAAGTCAACCAGTTCTCAAATATTCTAAAGTAGTACTGTTTTTTCTTGAACCAAAAATATTATCTATACTAAAGGGGAGAGAGTATGTTTAGTCTCATAATGAGCTAATAATAATATAATTCAAATTCGTTTTTGGCGAGAATCGAATATAAGAAATTTCATTTACAAATAAAGAAGAATTTAATAAGGAAAACTAATGAAAATAGCTTGAAAACTTTGAGTTTTAATGATAAGGACAAAATAAAAGGTAAAATGAATAGTACCAGGATTGATTTTTTAGTGTAAAAATGTGGTTTTTCGTTAAAGTGAACAGTACCGGGAGGTTTTCGTTAAAGTTCCCAATTTAAAATGGTACTGTTAGATTAATTATTTTAATTAGACTATAAAAGTCAACCAGTTCTCAAGTTGTGCACAAATTGACGGAATGGGAATAGGATATTCATACAAGTAACCATTCCGCGAAGTTTTTGAATGGCTGGAAAATTACACATGTTGGAATATGATTACTTGTATGAATCCTTCTTAGCCGTTGGCTGCCGACAATAATCATTAGCAAAGTGACATCAACAAGGTTACGTCATCCAGCAAGTCAAGATAGACGAACATTCATTTGGTGGACATATGGACATATATAATATTTGGGGGACAGGCCAATAATTGGAGGCAGATGCATACTGCACCGGTAAGCAAGTTGTTCCACGAAAGTCGAAATGTTTTAGGAGTAAGCAAGAATGCTTCAACATGCATAGATTTTTTTTAAGATAATGCTAGGGATCAAAATTTTAAATAAAATTTGTAAATCAAATAATGCGTTATTAATAAGAATAAGCACGTTAATTAACATTTAAATAATAATTAAATCATTAATATTCACATCATTTAGTTTACAAAATTTGATTTAGAAATTTGGTCTCTTTAGCATTACCTTTTTTTGGACTTTATTTGCCCCATTTATGATTGGAAACACAGTGATTGTGTTTGAGTTAAGGTTATTTGGCGACATTTTATTCCGCCTCGCCTATCTATTTTGGCTTGGCGGTTGTTTCCTGATAAACTTCTTAACGAAGATGCTCTAAAACGATATGGTATTTCTCTGGCATCCATTTGTTGTTTATGTCATTATTTTGAGGAATCTACTGCTCATATTTTCTTCCATGTCGGATATCTACACAGCTTTGGAGGTGGTTAGAATATCAATTTGGTACTTATTTGCCTCTTTCAGATTCTTTGACTGTTTTTTGAGATATTTCCATATGTAAACCCTTTTTTCAATAGTTGTACGATCTCTGGGTTGTTGCGGGTCTTTTCTTGCCTATCAGTTCTGGGACTGTTGATGGTTGGATTCCTTCTATAAATCATTAAAAAAATGAATCCAACCATCAAACGCTACATCATGTTGTATACAAATATAATTTAAAAAGATAACCTCTCTAGCATTTTCCTTTGCAATAAGAAAATTTTAATTGTGGAGTTTCTAGTTAAAGCCACATTTATAGTTGAGACAATACTCTATGATGGCCATGCATGTTTGGTCCTTGCAATCATTTGGGGTGAGTTTGAGACATCTGTGTGATGGAATAAAAGATGACCACTAGTAAGTCCGCTGAGTTCATAACAAAATATCAATGTAATGAATTTAATCATTCGATTCTTTGATTAACGGGTGGGGTTAACTTTCACGATATCTAATCAACTTCCAAAACAAAGATGCATCTAACTCAACATAGGATTCCCTAACTTTTTAGCAAACACCTTTCGTGGGTTCCAACATAAGATTACCAGCCCATTCTCAACGATGGACCCAACATAAGATTACCAGCCCAAGCCCGTCCATAAAGTCCAGTTACTAAATCAAAATTTCAGATACGCCAGCCATAGCTTTATACTAGAAAGTTATTCTACCGTGCAAAACATCTAATGGCTAAGCGAAACAGAGCTTTGCATTTGAATGCGATGCTGTATCATTGCTCGGAGGAGTTTCGTGAAGAGACTCTGCCACCAGAGTGGAATCAGATGGCATTCCCGAAGTTGACAAAATTAACTCAATTGTTGAAAAATGTCGATTTGATTGATGGAAGGCTTGTTAATATCGATGGTGGTTCGATTACCATTGACGACCGTGTTGAACACAAAATGCTTACTTTCAAGTCACTTGCCAGGATCTTTATTGGAGCTCCATTGTTACAGAAAGCGCTGCAGAATAATGTGGCGGCATTGTCGGGAGGTAGAATCTATAACCCATTTGTGTGTTTCGGTACACCTAGTGAAAGGGAGCCCAGTAGGTGGCTTTCTGAACATCTCTGCCCAACAAAGGCAGTCAGTGCGAGTCAAAATATCCCCACGGGTCGCATAACACCGGATATGGACTGGCGCGCTCGAGGAGGTACTCAACGGATTAAATCCGAGCTGGATTATTTAGATTATTGGTGCCCAAGCAAACGGACGAAGATGGGACAGCAGATAGTTTCTAGCTGTCTTAAAGTTCTGGGCCGACACATCCACGTCCGTTTCATGAGCACGACTCCTCTTCATGGACACGCCTTGCGCCTGCAAAAGTTATTGACTCTTCTGGTTTGCAAAAATGGGAAGACGTTCTTGAGATGTTCAACGGCGTCATTGATTGGTTGAAAAACGAAAGGAGTTACTCGTTTCCGTAGCAAACCTTGAGGTCATGAAAGAGGGGCTGCTCAATTCAAGGATGTGCTGACTGATAGAAGTGTAGGACACAAGGAAGTCCGGCATCAAGACAGCCTAGTGTAGAAGTTGACGAAGACATTGAGTCATTCATCAAAGTGCTTGTTCTCACTTTTGTTATTTGTCATATTACCTCTATGAGCATGTTAGAGATAAAAGTGGATGTACGAAGTGGGGTTTATATGGGAAACAGCAGGGACAAAAGGAGATTTGCAACTGCAAGGCCATATATGGTGTGTAGGGGGCTGAGGCCAGAGTGGTTACATATAGAGGAAACTCATTTTGTGTACACGGATTTCATGTTTAAGCAACAATTGTCTTACAATGTGAGCTCAAACCTCAGAGACTATATAAGTGATTCATTGATCAGTGATTAATTCATCGATGTCGGGACTGCTGTGGAGAAACGAGCAAGAATTGGAGAAGTTGTTCCAGCAACTATGATGAGTTTAACTCAGTAAGTTCTACGAGTTCTTAACATCACTCGACAGAAGACTGATGATTGCTTGAATATATGAAATTGGTCATCAGCATATGTCAAGTGCTGTAAATAGATGAAACGATGAACAGTTATCATTTTCATGGTCATCAGTTTCCTTGGTCTTGAAAAAACTACAATCCATTAATGATAACAGGTGATGCCGAAAGAAAGAGATTAGACACAGTGTTTGAATGGAAGTAATCATTTGGATTGCAGCAACCACAGCAATTAAAAGTACAGAGCATGGATATTGAAAGAGTGTTGTTTCTGAAGGAAATTTTGTGAAAAACATGTTCATTTGAGCAACATCAATAGCATGCAACTAACAAATTAAAGGCGGAATCATGCTTACATGCACTCAAAAACAAAACATCAACCATGAAATTCAAAGCCTAGTAGATTGGTGAACCTTGACTCAACTTTAAAACAACATTTGTTAGTTGGGAAATATTTACCTTTGTAGATTCCTCTTTGCATATGCAAAGGATAATCACCCAAGAGATAGGGTCTTCATTCCTTGCTTCTTAGCTCCATGGATTTGGTTAGAAGAAAAGGTTCTCCAAGTTCCCAAAATTGAGAACCTCTAAAGATTCTACACCAAGGTTAAATTGAAGAAGAAATGAGTAACCTAGAGGAAGTAAAATTGCTAGATAATTTCCTCTAGGGTGGCTGAATTTTTGAGAGCAAAGAGAGCTTTTGTTCTCATCTTTTCTCCACAAAAACCCTAAGGATGAAATGGCTATAAAGTTGCCTTTATACCACCTCACAATGGAGTGGCAAACTTGCAATTAAGCCAAGTTCACTACCCTCCTTAATTATGGGCTAATTGGGCTAATTGGGCCTTTGTGAATCATTATTCATTAAGTTGTCATACAACTTAAGTCAATGGGCTTTGACGTTCGAAGCCCATTGGACCTTAAGGTCCAAAACTATCCCGAGGTCTTTAACGAACTTATTCGTTTGATTAATTAACATATTAATTAATCATTGCCATAAATAATTAAACTATTTAATTATTCTTACTCATCTCCTTTGTTTCTTCAATCTCCACCTTACACGGTGTACGATACATTAGGTTCCTTTTAGCGAGGCAGTGGGCGATTAAAACCATTTTACATCGATTGTGAATTGAAACTTACTTTCAATTCTCCCTTTAGTGATTACACACGTTTAGGGCTTCCACAAACCATGAGTGACACCTAGCAGCATATCATGGCTACCCAAGCTAATCAGAAGAGGTAGAGAACCTATTCAGTTTAGGATTACAAATGCAATACGGTCTTTCTCTAATCTAATACTCTTGACCACATTGTTTGGTTTGATAGTTTATTTATTCATGTCTACTATCCAATGTGATTCGTTTGCTTATATGATTACCTTGAATGTGATTTGGAACGCATTCCCAAATCTCATTCATACTCTGGCCAGAGATTTAATCATATCATAGAGTATTCTCCCTCAAACAATTTGAAGGTTAGAGATCCCTTGTTGCACATTCACTTGTCTCTATAACTAAGTGGCTTAACCCCAATGATGTCGTGGACACCCCGATGGGGTGACTTTGACATAATCAAAGATCAAGGACTTAACCACAAGACAACTGTGATGCCTCAGGTCAAAGGACTAATTTGCATTATCCCAACCATGAGTTCTCATGTGACATGAGTATGAGAACTCCTCGTTGATCGTGTTCAGTGGACTCATTCTCTATTAAGCACCTACGTACTTGTCTTGATGTCACACACACCAATGACTCGAGACTAGTCACTCTCCCTGAGAGAAGACATAGCACGTACTGATCTTAACGGACTGTCAATGCCCAATTGGCAATCCTATGATCAGGAACGTTTAGGATGTGTCTACGAAAGAATGGTCTCATTAATCTAACTTCATTAGATTGCATTCTCCCAATCACATATTCCTTGGACTTTATCGTTTAAGCATATAACATTTATATGAGACGGCTCAAACAATAATGTTTGCCTTTTATATGTAAACTAGATTAGTTTAACATGTGAAATATCCGTAAAGTATCATCATATGATTGGCTTTAGGGCATATTTCCAACAGTTTCATCAATGTGAAACTCTTTTACCTTCACATTCTGACAGTTTGACCGCAAGTGCATATTTTCGATGATTTCACAATGCTCACGGGGGACTCCATAAGATATATACATAGTGAATAAATTATGGGAGCGACGAGATGCACATCATCAGTTTGTCTAGTGAATCCAGTCTCCGTTAGTTGGATCGTTGAAGGAGGTTGTTGGAAACAGATCAACAAGGTTGCATCTACAAATAGATTATTGATGTAATGATAATATAAAATCACAATATAGACTAATAGATACAAAACGTAAAACATAGCAAAGTATATCTGTATGTGATTCAAAACTGAAATTTGAATAATTATGGCATCTGAATCTGTGGTTGAATTAGATTGTGTGAATTATAATGTTTGTGTCTTCTTTGTTAAGTAGTTTGGATTCTGATCAGTTGTTAATGAGGCCTAAGTATAGTTTGGATTCTGATCAGTTGTTAATAAGGCCTAAGTAACAACCATGTGAATAAGGCCGACCTCATTGGATTTACTAATGAGAATTTATAGAAATTATTTTTATTGTTATTGATTCATTGAATTCTTGTATTTCATGGGGTAAAGTGAGAGGAATTCACTAGTGATTATTATATATACAAGTTATGATTTGAGACATTGCACGGTATGCTAGGTTTCGGAAAACCTATGTTTATCATTATATATGTGTTTTTATAAAACCTTGGGGTTAGTATGTTGATAACTGTTTTATTATATATATATATATATATATATATATATATATATATATCAACTTGTTCCACTCACGTTTGTTTTGCGCTCCCTTCAGGACCTTATAACGAGGAATACGATCTGAGCTACGAGGAATTTCCCTACCAGTGATTTCGTACTATATCTTCTCTGCTTTGGCGCCTATTGTAATAGCACTTCTCTATCTTGAATTCTGCTTGTACTCTTTATTAGACGTATGCTCTGAACATTATGTGTGTTATCATAATTTTATTAATTTAGCGTTGAACTTTAGTATTGTGTTATTAGTCCCTATTGCCTGTTTTAGCATATTTCTCAGCTTTTGCTTAAATTAAATGGCTTTCGTCACCCTTTGGGTGTCGGCCAACAAGTGACCATCTCGATGTCCCGAGGACATCGAAATCGGGACGTGTCATAGCTATTGGTTAGTAAGCTTCTCAAGTTTATATGACCTAAATACTCACATTGATATGTAGTCGACTGCAGAAATAGAATAGTATCATTTTCGTGATAAGTAATTTAATAAAGAGTACACTCGAAAATGGATTTGTTCTTCTTATTGTATTCAACAAGTTCATGCAACTTTATTCTTCTATTCCGACAAAGAGTAGCAAAATAGTATTTTGCAGCAATTCCTTATTCCATGCTCAACAAGCAACTGTTCATCCTTTTCAGTGTTCATGAAATGATCCATATGATGACTAGTTTTTGGCCGATCCCACTTTAAACTTGACTCTGCCTGGTGTAACTCTGTGATGCCATAATTTTCTTTTTACCCATGTTAACTTTGTGTTATTACAGATATGCCATCATTTTTACAAAGTATATATACTGAATTTTTTAAATTTTTTTTTTTCTTTGTTCTCCCTTCTCACTTCCTTCTCGCTCTTATCTCCGTCACTCGGCTAATGACGACGGCGAGCTATCCGTTCCAAAGCCGGCGAATCGGACCTCACCGTTTCACCAATCGTCTCCTTTTCAGCTTAGGAACAAGAAACACCAGTCGCATATCTCGATTCGTTAGGGTTTCGACGAGGATTTTCTAAAACTTTGACGTTTTTGTGACGATTCCGGCGAAGATCGGCGTCGAGGTTGGTCTCAAACTATTCCTCAGAACGTCAGGTACCTTCTGCATCTATTGCACTCAAAGATCTGCTTCAAACTTTTTATTTAATATAATTGGGTTTTAGTTAATTTTTCGTGGATTTTGTCCTTTAAATTTCTGGGTTGTGCACAAGTTTTCATTAAATTTTTGGCTTTTTTTGGTGTGATTTTATCTAAAAGTTATGGTTGCCTTGAAGGATGGTAAGAACATCTCCAACCAATGGCGGCCCTCTGGCCCTCCAAGATTCTTCAAAATATTAATATTTTAATAAACAGTACATGGTCATATTTACTTCCGTCTCTAATCGAGGGTCAAAGGGCTAGATGGCTTGTTTTAGTCCCGTCACAAAAAATCGTCTCCAATCGAGAGTCATAAGGCCAAACATAATTTATTATTTAAAAGCTACAATTTAAATGTTGTTTAAGTTTCATTTTGTTAAATGTTTTTTTTTTATGTTGTATAATTTTTATGTTGGTTAATGTTGTTTCATATTGTTTAATGTTGTTTTATGTTACTTAATTTAATTTAATGTTGTATAATAGCTTAGGAAATTATAGGGAAAAAATAGAATTAAAAAAAAACACGAAACAAATTTTGTGAAATAGAAGTTAAAAGAAAAAAAAGAATTTAAAATAAAATGAAACAAATTTTGTGCAATAGAAGTTATAGGAAAAATGAAATTTAAAAAAATATATATGAAACAAATTTTGTAAAATAAAAGTTATAGGAAAAAAATAGAATTTAAAAAAAATATGAAAAATAAAAGTTATAGGAAAAATTTTGTAAATAAAAAAAAATAATAAAACTATAAAAATAAAAATTCAAAGCATTCCTGTCGGTTTAACCGACAGGAATACATTCATATTATTCAGTATAAATGTATTACAGTCGGTTATAATCGACAGGAAATTTGACGCATTTAAAAAAAATCTGGCTAGCCCTCTCCGATTTCGTGGGGCCCTCTCAGATTCCACAGCCCTCTGGCCTGACCTTTGGTTAGAAACGGTTTTCGAGCTATTTTCAGTCTTCTGACCCTCTGGACCCTTCGGTAGGAGATGGCCTAAGCCCTCTCTCTAAATGTATTACAGTCGGTTATAATCGACAGGAAATTTGACGCATTTAAAAAAAATCTGGCTAGCCCTCTCCGATTTCGTGGGGCCCTCTCAGATTCCACAGCCCTCTGGCTTGACCTTCGGTTAGAAACGGTTTTCGAACTATTTTCAGTCTTCTGACCCTCTGGACCCTTCGGTAGGAGATGGCCTAAGCCCTCTCTCTAAATGTATTACAGTCGGTTATAATCGACAGGAAATTTGACGCATTTAAAAAAAATATGGCTAGCCCTCTCCGATTTCGTGGGGCCCTCTCAGATTCCACAGCCCTCTCTCTCTCTCTCTCTCTCTCTCTCTCTCTCTCTCTCTCTCTCTCTCTCTCTCTCTCTCTCTCTCTCTCTCTCTCTCTCTCTCTCTCTCTCTCTCTCTCTATATATTATATTTTGTTTGATTGCAGAGTTTTTGGTCCTTTGAGATTTGGTGCTTTCTGGCTCAACACTTTGGGATGCCTGAATTTGAAATTGATGAGTGCTACATTAAAAATTGATGAGCAGTCAAATGAAACTCATGAATCTCACTGTGTGAAAAGCTACAATGAGACATATTATTTAAATTTCATATATAGACAACAACTGCAAATTAACATGTACATATAATGCACGCTAGAAATTAAATGGGAAAGAAGAGGGAGAAATTAAGTGGGAAACTTAGCGTTGAGCGCATTGGGAAAAAGAACACACCGTTTGTATGAGAGTGACTATGATGATCAAAGTAGCAGCAATGACAGAAATAGTTGTCCAAGGTGAGTTGAAATATTTTTGTTTCAGATCTGCCTTCCATTTGTTCCACGGCTTTTTGTAGTACTCGTTGAGGTCCTTTAAGAGAGTAGCATAATAGAATCTTCGTCTGCCCACCCCAACACCTTTGCCAAGGCTGTTAATCCGAGTAGACACCTCATTGTTGTCACCAAGCATATTTTCAACAATTCCATTCTTGACAAGCAATTCCACATCATTTGGGGTGTTCACCAAATTATCCATGAGGAAGATATAATCACTGAAGAAGTGGGTATTCGGAGTGCAATGGCATTCCTCAAAGGCAACAAGGTTTCGGAGTACAAGCTCCGTGGTATCGGATATATTTAGATTTGGAATTTTCAAAATCCCGTCTTGAAAACAAATATCAAATAGATTCTTATTTGATCTCGCCTTAAACTTGACGCCAGCCTGGTGTAATTTCGTCATGCTGGGTACAGCTAGAGTTTCGACCGACCCTCGATTTTTTAAGTTCTCTTCCGGTGTTGGTAGATGTAAAGTTCTAACCAAATCAACAAAATGCTCTACTTTAAAACTAGGACGTTCCCAATTGCCTTTTTCCATATAGAAATTCGTTGATTCCTTACAGAACTCATAAAAGAGGTCAAGTACTGAAGGCTTCGTAGCCGGCACCTCAGCAGTGGCAAAGAGATCCTCAAGAATGAAAAATGGCAGCTGATTTTCCAGCAAAAGCATGTCAGGACATATAATATTTATCAACCATGGTTTGTTAAAGATGCGGTCATTGCTATCGTGCACGATATACCCCCCGTACCTCAATAAGAGCTCAATGATGAACGCGGCATCCACAAGAATGATTCTTACAAATTCATCACTGCACAACCCAATGGTGTGCGCATAGCAACTGCGCAGTTCCACTTCCTTGTCCTTTATTTTCTTTACACAAACTTCCAAGCTGACCCCATTCCGATATAAAAAATACTTCAGGTACCTCTTCTTGTGTTCTTCCATGTCTTCTAAGCCTTCCTTGCCATGGTGAAGCGGACCTATAGAGACTACTTGAGGTGTGTAGGCCTTTTCATTTACACGCCGTAGTGTTTTAAGAATCCAGATATTTTCCAAATCGCAATCTGATTTGGATTGCATATAGTCTTACATGTAATAAATGAAATTTCAAACAAGTAATGTTGGTGATGAAATTGACGATTTATAAATTGTTTGACAATCCTAACCTAAGATGTGGGAGATTAGTTGGATTGCAATATGGGTGTAATTGGTTTCCTTTTGTTTGTTTGTTGATGGCACCAAGTTGTGTTTTTTGCTTGATTCATTGTTTGGTTTATAATATGAACTTGAAAGGTGTAATATTAAAAAAATGTACACCCCATCTACAAGAAAACGAAGAAGAAACAACGAAGAAGAAAGAAGAGTGGAAGTACTTAGTGGCAATAGAGAACAACGTCAAAAGTAACCAAGATACCTTTTCTATGTAATATATTCTACAAACATCTTTTTTTTTTCGTTATTGAACATATGTAATAGATTTTGATATACTTACTATATTTCACACATTTAATCAGTTTTAAGACCCGCAACATTGCTCGGGCTAAATTGCTAGTTAAGTCTATATGAAGGGGAAAAATGTACAAACTTTTGAGAACCAAAATTAAGGGTGGGAGATTTTTGAAGGGAGAATGCGATGAAGGAGAGAACGGGGAAATTAAAGGAAAGAACAAAATTTTGTGACCTGTCCTACCTTTTGTGTTAATATATAATTTAGGTTGGGTTTTTCAACAAGAGGCAAAGGAGTGTCTAGCTTATGAGCGTTCCTTTATTAAGATTTGGTACTTTCTGGCTCAGCACTTGGGATGCCTGAATTTGAAATTGGTGAGCACTACATTAAAAATTGATGAGCAATCAAATGAAACTCATGAATCTCACTATGACCTTTCCCATGGTGAAATGCTACAATGAGACTATTCCTCAACATATTATTTATTTATTTTATTTTATTTTAAGTACAATGGAGACATATTATTTAAATTTCACTCATAGACAAACAACTGCAAATTAACAAGTACATATAGTGCACACTAGAAAATAAATGGGAAAGAAGAGGGAGAAATTAAATGGGAAACTAATTAAGGATTGCCTAACTTAGCGAGCATTGGGAAATAGTACACACCGTCTGTATGAAAGTGAGTATGATGATCAAAGTAGCAGCAATTACAGAAATAGTTGCCCAAGGTGAGTTGAAATATTTTTGTTTCAGATCTGCCTTCCATTTGTTCCACGGCTTTTTGTAGTACTCGTTGAGGTCCTTCACAAGAGTAGCATAATAGAATCTTCGTCTGTCCACCCCAACACCTTTGCCAAGGCTGTTAATCAGAGTAGACACCTCACTGTGGTCACCAAGAAGATGTTCAACAATTCTATTCTTAAGAAGCAATTCCACATCATTTGGGGTGTTCACCAAATTATCCATGAGGAAGATATAATCAACGAAGTAGTGGGTATCGCTGCAGTGGCATTGCTCAAAGGCAATAAGGTTTCGGAGTACAAGCTCCGTGTTATCGTCTATTTCTAGACGTGGAATTTTCAAAGTTCCATCTTTGAAACATATATCAAATAAATTATTGCTTGATGCCGCCTCAAACTTGACTCCGGCCTGGTGTAGTTTCGTCATGCTGGGTACAGCTGGAGTATCGACTGACCCTCGATTTTCATTCCCTTCCTCATCCGTTGGTAGATTTAAAGTTCTAATCAAATCAACAAAATGCTCTACTTTAAAACTAGAAGAAGATCCCGAATCTTTTTTATTTACATACAAACTCGTTGATGCCTTGCAGAAAATGTAAGAGAGGTCAAATACTGAAAGCATCGCCGGCACCTCCGCAGTGGCAAAGAGATCCTCAAGAATGAAAAATGGCAGCTGATTTTCAAGCAAAAGCATGTCAGGTACTACATAATTTATCAACCATGGTTTGTGAAAGACGCGGTCATTGCTATCCGGCACGGTATGATTCAAGAACCTCAATAAGAACTCAATGAGGAACGCGGCATCCACAAGAATGATTTCTACAAAATTTTCACTGCACAATTTAATGGTGTGCGCATAGCAACTGCGCAATTCCGCTTCCTTGCCCTTTATTTTCGTTTTATAATCTTCCTTGCTGACCCCAGTCCGCTCTAAAAAATACTGCAGGTACCTCTTTTTGTGTCCTTCCATTTCTTTTAAGCCTTTCTTGCCATGGTGAAGCGGACCTATAGAGACTGCTTGAGGTGTGTAGGCCTTTTCATTTACGCGCCGTAGTGTTTTAGGAACTCTGTAGATACAACACGGATCGGACAAGGGAGTCGAATCATTCTCCTGAGTCCGACTCATTGAAGCTAGTAACTCCTGAGTCTGACTCATTGAAGTTAGTAACGGAGTGCGAGGGTTTTCGATGTCATATGGAGCTTCACTGCTTCCTTCCATTTAACGCTGATGTGTTTGTTGTTCCAAATTGTAATTGTTGACGACAAGATGATGATCACTGACACAATAATAAACAAATTCTTCACTATGATTTTTTAATACGCTTTAACTAATTATTGAGAAAACATGAAAATAATCAAAACTAATCTAGACAATAAAGAAAATTAATCCAAGCATTGCAAATAAATACACTCGAAAAAAGTAAATTTTGTTATATATTTTTATGAGGAGGAGCGCATTTGGTCAATTTTGTTTTAATATTTTTTACGAGGAGTGCATTTGGTCAAATTGAATTAATTTTTTCTATCTACCTTCTCATATTTTTTTTAATCAACGTAGGGATGAGAAAAAAATATAGAACAAAATAGTAGTATCTACAAATAATGAGTCAAAAACTTGTAGTCGTGTAGTATTTTTATAGAGTTGTGATGTCACTATGCAATTGGAAAGAGTTAAGTTTAAATTAAAAAATATATATTTAAACTCATAAGCAAACATATATAATACATTTGTATCAACAACAAAGAAATATTGTGATATAGGTACTTGTGATGCAGGTAGATAATACATTTAATATGTGATAGAGGTAGATTAAGAAAAATATTAAATCAATCTATCTTATAGGTAAACTATGAAAAAAAAACCTATGGAATAGGCAGATAAGCTTGTGATATAGGTAAATTAATACAATTAATTTGTGATATAGGTAGAATATAAAAAATAATAGAGAGATACATTAAAAATATATGTGATATAGGTAAATAAACACCAACGAATTTCATAGAATCAATACGATTTTCATAAGAAAACAATGATATTGATGAGAAAATCACTAAAAAGAGTTTTAGAACAAAAAAAAATGGAGAAAAGTTCAGCTACAAATTAATAATCAATGACAGTTAATAATATAAAACAATTAATCCTATAATTAAGGTATTATGTTTATTTACATATTTGCTACAATTTATAAATTTTAGCGTATATTTGGTATGAAGATAAAAATAAACTTAACATGTAATCCATCAGACCTATCTCAACAAAAACTTAAAGCGGACTATTTCTAATTATGGCTCACAAAATTGAACTTATATAAAGTTTACTATAAAAACAAAAACTAAAAATTCTTATCTATCTTGTATATGAGAAAAAAATAATAATACAAAAGACAAAAAGTGAATAGAAAGCATACTACCTTTGGGTGTGGAGGTGCTCTGTAACATGAGCAAGAAATGTCCGCATATTCTTAAACCATTTTTAAAGCATTTAAATTTGAATCAGTATCATTGAAGCAGAAAAGTGGATGCATCTATTTTTCCAAACATAAAAACGATAAAAAAAATATAAAAAAAAAAAAAAAGAGAAAGATTTGTCTTCCAATAAGGTTGGTTGTAAAGAAAATTAAGGTTTCACCGTAAAACCAATAACAATATAGGGAGTAGCTCAACTTCTTTGAAGTCCACATAGACCTTCCATTATTTGTTATTATCAAGATTTTAGATCCAATTTCCGGCTAGCATGAAACATAACAATTATCAACTTAAAGCTTCCATAAAATGGATAGATATGAGTTGCAAATCGTAGAAATTGAAATGGATACAACCCCGATGAAAGATTAAAGAGAGATGCAGAAGAAAGTGAAGCTGCAGGCAGGAATTCACACCTGCTTATGTATAAGAAAATCAACGCATACAGATCGTCTTTTGCTCCTCCTGTTACCGATGAAGTGCAAATTTTCGCTTAATAATAGCACAATGATGGGATACGCAATTCTCCTATATATACTATTTGTAATCACAAGTTGCTATATAATTTACTTTGAAAAAAAAAACAAGTTGTTTTAATTTATACCAAAACCAAAAGAAAAAGAATTCCCATATGTTTGATTTGGTCGAGTTAATAATATTGTTTATGTCTTCATTTGTAAATGAGAAGTTTTAGATTCGATTCTCGTTAAAGGTGAATTTGAGTCATATTATTATGGTTAGTGCATTGTGAGGCTTAGCCCACTCCTTCACCCCCTTAGACCGACCCCCAGTTTGCTCCAACCCTTAGGCCAAATATGAGTTTTAACCAAAAACTCATTTTTGGGGCAAATTTAGGTAAAAAATTCTCTTGAGTTAGTGGACTGACTTACCATGTATGTGTATTTTTTTTCAGTTTTATATTTATAAATCCATAAATTCAACTGTTAAAATCTAATATGATCAAATACAAGGGTGAAAAAAAGATATAAAGGTCCAAATTTATATCCTACGGCTAAATAATTGAAAAAAAGTTCTTTCATATGTTTCATATTCTTTTATAGCGTTCCATGAGTTTCATGGTGTAGGTTTACTAATTTTTCAATATTTATAGAAATCTAAATATTTTTGAGTTTAAATTTTTACAAAATTAAATTAGGATAGTCTACAAATTTTTTTTTAACTTTAAGAAAAAAAAAATTATCCTAAATTCATTATTTAATAATTTCGGGCTAAAAATTTAATCCGAAAGTATTGGAGCATAAAATTGTTTCTAAGTTAAAAAATTTAGATTTTAACCCAAGGGTTAAAGATGGTCTTGATCAAAACAAACTTAAAGGATTTACAAATTAGATCTTGACTTTTTATAAAAAGGGTTGCGAAAGTTAAACTAACCGAAATGATCTAATTCTAATTGTCAAACTCAACTTAATCTGCAGCTTAGTTTTAGTATATTGACGAATGATGATGAATTGAAACTTAAAATAAATGGTGAAAGCAAATAAACAAAGAAGGTACGATCAACAAAATAAGAAGATAATCCAAGTATTGTCTTCCACCGGTTGTTCTCATTTTTTAATTAAAAAAAGAACATAAGAAGATAAAATAACATAAATTAACAGGAATGTAGAAGAATAATTTAATTAAATTATAATAGCCAACCAGTTCGCATAAATCACTGGCACAAGAAACCTATCCGTTCTTATCTCAAACATGAATCCTTCTTTTCTTTTCTTTTTTTTCTTTTTTTTTTTAGTAAAACATGAATCCTTCTTAACCTTTGGCTAATGACAACAATCAATAACATAATGACTTCAGCTAATGACAACAATCAATAACATAATGACTTCAGTAAGGTTACGTTATCTGGCAATAATGCTCCCTTCACATGGAGATATTAAAAGACGTTTCGTGTGCTTATAGAGAGTTGGCTACTCCTCTAGTTCGCCAATTAATTTTTTGACACCTCAATTATTTTTTCATTACAAAAGGTAGACGGGTTGATCAATTAAATTCTTCTTGCTACCTACCCTTATTTTTCTTCGACTAAAATAGGGTTTTTAATCAAAACGGTCTCTAAGATTTGTATAATACATCGCTTTGATCTTTGAGATTGTCCACCATCTGTTATTTTGGTTCTTCCGTTAAAAACTCCGTTAAGTGTTCCGGAGCTCTTGGCCGGAAGTTTGGACAATTTTTAAAGCTTCTTAACTCAATCGTTTCTTAACCAAATTCGACCCATATATATCAAAATGAAGATAGGAAAGTGTAGAATAAGATTAAACTATTTGAAAGCCCAATGATTGCTGGAGATGGCCAGAAAATAGTCTGAAATGTGACTGATCCGTGAAAAAACTGGAAAACTCGCCGAAAACTAGGTAAACTTTAAACATTCATAACTTCTTCAATACTCAACGAAATCGAGTGATTCAAAAATGAAAATCATACTTCTCAATGAGGCAAGGAGAATGGTACCTTTATCGATGGATAATTTTCTGTGGCTTGGCCTGAAAATGGCTCGAAAGTGGCTAACTCGAGACCAAGATAGCCACTTTCGAGCCGTTTTCCTGCCAAACCACGGCGATTTAGTCATCTAGAAAGGTACCATTCTCTTCGTCTCATTGAGAAGTATGATTTTCATTTTTGAATCACTCGATTGCATTGAGTATTGAAGAAGTTATGAACATTTAAAGTTTACCCAGTTTCCGGCGAGTTTTCCAATTTTCCTACGGACCAATCACGTTTTAAACTATTTTCCAGCCATCTCCAGCAACCACTGGGCTTCCAAATAGGTTGTTCTATACTTTCCTATCTTCATTCTGATATATTATGGGTCGAATTTGGTTAAGAAACGATTGAGTTACGAAGCTTTGAAAATTGCCCAAACTTTCGGCCAAGAAATCTGGGACACTTAATGAAGTTTTTAACGGAATGACCAAAATAATGGATGGTGGACAATCTCAGGGACCATTTCTATTGATTTTCAATCTCATGGCCCAACGTGATGTGTTATGCGAATCTCATGAACAATTTTGGCTAAAAAGCCATTAAAATATATAGTTGATTTAATTCAACGTGGTGAAATTAATTATCCAGTATATAGTAAGAATATCTCCAACCCTTGACCTAAAACCTAAAATTTTTGGCTCAGAAAATTTAGGTTTTAGCCCAGAAACAGCTTTTCTGCTCAAACCCTTATGGCCTAAAATTTTAGACCCATATTTTTAAAGAATGAACTTAGGCTTTTTTTTCTTCTTAAATTAACTTTAAAAAAAATTATGTAGACTATCGTAAATTAATTTTATGAACATTTTAATCTAAAAATATTTAAATTCCGATAAATATTGAAAAATTACTAAATCGATACATGAAACACTATGGAAGAATATGAAAATCATGATAGAGATGTATAAACACAAAATACATGAAACACACAAGTCACACATAACACATGTGATGCGTAAAGCAACATCTTCCTCACAGGTCCAATTACGACCTTTAATATGCTTTCTTGCCATCTTGAAAATTTTGGAAATAGGAAGAAATGGTAGAAAGAAAAATTGGAAGAATTGTAGGAGAAAAATGAGTTTTGTGTGGATGTTTGAACAAATACATAGGTATTTATAGAGTTTTTGGGTGAATTTTGAGTTAAATAATTTTTTTTAAAATTATTTTAGCCGTTGGATTTAAATTTCAACCATTAGATCTTTTTTTTTACTGTTAGATTTGATTATATTCGATCTCATCCGTTGGATTCAAATGTATTTTAAAAGTACATTTTTTTATAAAACAAAATTTGAATCTGGACCGTTGGATCAACCAACGGTCCAAATATATCAGTCGTTGGATGAAAAAAAAAGAGTCTTTGGGCTCCTGATGTCACAACCCGTCCCGGAAAGGGATGTGAAAAGACGAAAATACCCTTGAGCGTGGGTGTGTTTGTGTTTTGGGTTAAGAAATTGGGCCAATTATGTTATGTCCTAAATAATTGGAACCAATTGGAACTAAGTTTTCCTGGGTTTGAGATTAGTTGTATTTGGACCACACACACACATCCACATCACTTCTCTCTCTCTCTCTCCCGTGTTCTCTCAGACTCTCTCTCCTCCATTCGAACTCTCCCTCTCTCTGCAAATCGTACAGACGCAGTCCGTTGACCTTCATTCCTTCACAGATCAAGCTCCCAGGACCCCTAATTTCATTCCTTGCAAGAGTACGAACCCAACCATACCCTTAGTTGGTTGAATTACCTTCGATAAACCCAGAAACCACGAGGGCTTCGTCGAAGCACAGTAGCACCGATTCGATCGTCGAGGTTTCACGCCATTTTAAGGTTCAGAAAGGTATCTAGTCTCTTTCCTTAGTCATTTGGCATGATTTTGGTTGAAGTTTAACGTGAGAAAACCCTGGAAAAATCGAATCTCCGAGATGATCACTATTCATCAACTTTTAAACGGAAGGTTTTCTTTGAATTTCAGGACCATAGTGAGCTTTAAAACGTCCTCACGATGCTCGGAGTGCAACGTTGAGGTATTTTGGACATCGGGGAGCAGTAGAACGGAATTTCACTTTTAGCCGGATTATCGAGCTTTCTCCGGTGAAATGCCCTGAGTTTTAAGGCTTGAAAGTGTTTTCCGGCGAGTTGCATCGGTGACGGCGAAGAACACCGGCAAACCCAAGGTGAGACGTATCCCGAGGACGAGCGTATCCACGGACGAATCGGGGGTTACGACCCGTCAACATACCAGTGAGTGGGCTTTTTGTTTTCAGTATATATTTATATACTTGATATTTTCCCAGAAAATGCGTTTAAATGAATGTATGCCTTGAATTAATATGCCAAATGCTTCTATATTTTGAATATGCATTGCATGGTTGCATATATATATAAATGTGGTGCTGTTGAGGTCCAGGTGAGTTTAGGTAAGTTATGTTTGATTATGTGAACTACGAATAACTTGATCCCTATTCAGGGTACGTAGGCAATCTAACAAAACGTTAGATGCAGTCATACATTAATTGAGTCAAGGCCTTGACTGTGAATAGAATGATTATAAATGCATTGATGAATATTGAGCTCATAACCTGCACCTAGGGTGATTGATTTAGCCAGAGATGATACAAGCATGTTTATTATGTCACCCCCACACTATATGCTCACTTTGGATCCAATTTAAGTGCACAGACTTGTCGTATAGACCTTATATGGTTCCGACTTGTAGGTGACTAGCGATTTATCGCCTGGCTATACTGAGAGAGTAAGATTGAGCATAATTATATCTCACCCAATCTTGTCATACATACCTTTTTAGTGGTTCCAACTTATGTGCAGTGTATTGCCGTATAGGTCATAGAAGTGACTCCGGCTAGATTGAGTTTGAGCTATGAATTTAGCCGTACAGACTACCACAGGGGTTCCGGCTATCATGACATATTTCTATGAATTCATTCTTACCTGAATTGCTTACTCTGTTATATCTTGGCATGGTATATATACATGTGAATATGATTGTGTGAAGCATGAATTGAATGATTATGATTTCGGATATATATATGTATATGCTTATATCTTAATTCTGGGAAAATTTTACATGTTTTACAGTGAGGGGTTAGATATGTTGATAAGTGAAATGATTTTGTAAAACATTTGTTTTGCCCACTCACGTTTTCTGTTTTGCGCCCCTCCAGGTTTTAGGTAAGCTCGCTATTGGTGGCTCGAGGTCGTCGGTAGTTCTGACATATCCAAATAATAGTAGGACATATCTGGTACTGTATAACTAGTACCTGTCCTACTGGACTGAACCTAGACTTATTATGCTCTGATTAGGAGTGATTACTGTTGTAACTAACTCCTATCACCCTCTGTTTAGTAGTGCACTCTAGTAATTCAAATTTAGTTAGTTACAACAGTACAATGAGGGCTAAATTTGAATTACTATGTGATTTGGTGCATTGTATTGCAGGCTACATGGGGTGTTTTTGAAAATCTCAAGAAACTAGAACAATGAGGGCTAAATTTGGGCATAATGCATGTCCAACACCCTAAAAATGAAATGCGTTCAAGAAAGTGCCCAAGCCAAATTTAGCCCTCAATGCACCAAATCACATAGTAAACCAATTACAGAAGGGCAACGGCACAGCACCGTTGGCACTCTCATGTTTAACTTTTGGCACTACATATATTGTGCGTATAAAAACTGTAAAATATTTAGTTTGAAGTGCTAAAAGCATTGCACTTAATAGATAGGTAAATAAATGTGTGGGAAAGAGGAAGAGTACCATGACAAAAGGTGCTTCAGTGAGAAATAGAATAGGAAACCCTCTAAAGAACGCGAAATGTCCTTTAGATTTTAGAATCCTACACAATACTAAAATTGTACTTGTACCTAAACTAACAAACACCAAAATTTAATCAATTCAATCAAACTCAAATTAATTAACAAAATATTATTTTGTTTGAGAATTTTTTTAGACGATATGGGGTGACTGATGTTGGATGACTGATGTTGCATATGAATATTAGACGATATGGGGTGACTGATGCTACCAGATTTTATGTTTCCTCTTTCCATGGGATTCTCTATTAAGTTTAATCCCTTAATTTGAGAAAGATTCACATCTAAATGACTTGTTGATAGTTGTGTGCTAGCTACTTGTTGCACTCCCTTAATTTAAGAAGTGACAACTTTAGGGTTTACCAGGTTAGTAGGATTTGCCAAGGTAGGGTTGCGTGTAACCTTCTACCTCATTATATATCCCCCCCTTGTACAATCAATCTATGAAAAATGCATTCAAACAAACTTAAAATTTCCACAAATCTCTGTGGTAGTCTACGTGTTGAAAAAATAGTTACACGAAAAAGGGAGTAGTTCCAGTTTTTTTTTTCTTCGAATATTGCGACTAGTATAATCTTCTTCATCTACCAAAAACTATTCATCCTCTTTTTTTCCTTTTGTTCAATTCTTCTGTTTTCCCCATTTTGTTCTTATTTGTTATGGTGTAGCAGGACATGATAGTTTTTTTTTTTTTTTTAGAAGTGGATTTGTGCTATAGCTGAGATGCTGTAGTTTTTATCCTACCTCAGATAATTAACTATGCAACTAATCAAAAGCTTAAATAGCTGCAATAATTGTGTTCTAACTAAATTAGAAATAAGAAAAGAGAAAGAAAATTGATAACTGGGTGTCTAAGCTTGGCAAACAAAGACTGATTGAAGAAGAAAATCCAAAAACAATTAAAGAAATAAGTACCTTGTTGTCGATTGAGAGGTCGAGGGAGGGAGACGAATGAGAGGTGGTACGTATTCGCCGTCGATGGCAACCACCAGGTGGCTGGTCGGCAAGGCGGGGTGAGAGAGTAGAACCAAGAGGAGTTGAAAGAGATAGGGTGAGAGAACATAACAAAATAGGGGTTTTTTTTTTTTGAGGGAAAACGAAATAGGTTATCAGGTTTTACAATTTGGGAGTTTTGACATTATTATTTCAATATTTTCAATTTTTACATTTAATATTATAAGTGATGAATTGACTATTACGTGGCCTACTCTTTATATAAGTGATGAATGTAAAAATTTCGTCACATATTAACATTTCGTTCGGCGGTACAATTTCCTGCCCAATAGTTTGTGACGAATTCAAAATGTTTATGTGACGCAAAATATTTTGGTGTTTGTGAAAATCTTTATGTGACTATTTCTAAAAAAGCCTCACTCATTTTACCGAAATGTGATGAATTTTTAGGCGCCACAAAAAATACCGTCACCTAATCCATGTTTTCTTGTAGTGTAACACGTTCTGAAGTGAAATTTATTCTTTGAGAACAAGTGCGTGATAATTTTCTGAAGTGTCAATAACAGTACTTTCATTAAAAAATGAAGCGAATTTACACCTGCTTTCATACAGGAAAACAAACAAGTTTGTATAGTTAATTTGCCTCTTGTAAGTGACTAAGAAATCTCAAAACATATTACAATAAATTTTCTTTTAACAATACACAATGATAGGCTAGCTACATATAAGCAAAAATAATTGCTGCTAGATGAGCTTACTAGCCTCTAGGGATGAGAGCAATGAGAGCAAATCCAGTCAACAGGATTTGCAAAGAGAACTATATAAGCAATGGTACTTTAGGCATTTCATATCATCCGCCTCTATTATTCATATCTTTTATATTTTTCTTTCCATTTCAGCAAGAAAATAATAAAAGAGTGGTGCTATCCCACACTTTTTGTTTTTTTTTACATTCCACACACTATTCTTAATTTTCAACAGTCAAATCGAATAAATTAAAAAAGATTAAATAATATAAATTAATATGAATTGTGTAGAAGGTAAAAATTGATGTATAGATAGTACCACACATAATGAAATTATTCTATTATAGCTAATTTTTCCAATAGTTTAATGTAGTACTGTTAGATTAATCTAATCAGACTAACAAAGTCAACCAGTTCTCAAATATTCTAAAGTAGTACTTTTTTTTCTTGAACAAAAAATATTATCTATACTAAAGAGGAGAGAGTATGTTTAGGCTTGGTTTGGTACTGAAGTGATTCTGAAAAAAACTGGGAGCTTTTTTGTATTTGGTAAACATTCAGCTTCAGTTTTTTTTCATAGTTTTGGGTGAAAAAAAACCAAAAACAAGAAGCTGCAAAACCCAGCTTTGAAAAACCGGCTTTTTTCACATCTGTTTTACATAAAAGTTTACCAAACACTATAATACTGCCTTTTTTTTTCAAAAGCATTTTTACAAAAAAGTTTACCAAACACTCTACAGCTTTATTTCACAGCCGTTTATTTTCACAGCATAGCAGAAACAGTTTTTTTTCAAAGTACAACAATACCAAATCAGCCCTTAGTCTCATAATGAGCTAATAATAATATAATTCAAATTCTTTTTTTAACAAGAATCGAATATAAGACATTTCATTTACAAATAAAGAATAATTTAAAATGGTACTGTTAGATTAATTATTTTAATTGGACTATAAAAGTCAACCAGTTCTCAAGTTGTGCACAAATTGAGGGAATGGGAATAAGATATTCATACAAGTAACCATTCCGCGAAGTTTTTGAGTGGCTGGAAAATTACACGTGTTGGAATATGATTACTTGTATGAATCCTTCTTAGCCGTTGGCTGCCGACAATAATCATTAGCAAAGTGACATCAACAAGGTTACGTCATCTAGCACGTCAAGATAGACGAACATTCATTTGGTGGACATATGGACATATGGACATATATAATATTTGGGGGACATGAGGCCAATAATTGTAGGCAGATGCATACTGCACCGGTAGCAAGTTGTTCCGTATTTAATATGTGTTTAAGGTTTAGGTACGAAAGTCGAAATGTTTTAGGAGTAAGAAAGAATGCTTCAACATGCATAGATTTTTTTTTTTTTTTTACGATAATGCTAGAGATCAAATTTTTAAATAAAATTTGTAAATCAAATGATGCGTCATCAATAAGAATAAGTATGTTAATTAACATTTAAATAATAATCAAATCATTAACATCCACATAATTTAGTTTACAAAATTTGATTTAGAAATTTGGTCTTTTTAGCATTACTTTTTTTTGGACTTTATTTGCCCCATTTATAATTGGAAACACAGTGATTGTGTTTGTTGAGTTAAGGTTATTTGGCGATATTTTATTCCGCCTCGCCTATCTATTTTGGCTTGGCGGTTGTTTCCTGATAAACTTCTTAACGAAGATGCTCTAAAACGATATGGTATTTCTCTGGCATCCATTTGTTGTTTATGTCATTATTTTGAGGAATGTACTGCTCATATTTTCTTCCATGTCGGATATCTACACAGCTTTGGAGGTGGTTAGAATATCAATTTGGTACTTATTTGCCTCTTTCAGATTCTTTGACTATTTTTTGAGATATTTCCATATGTAAACCATTTTTTCAATAGTTGTACGATCTCTAGGTTGTTGCGGGTCTTTTCTTGCCTATCAGTTCTGGGACTGTTGATGGTTGGATTCCTTCTATAAATCATTAAAAAAATGAATCCAACCATCAAACGCTACATCATGTTGTATACAAATATAATTTAAAAAGATAACCTCTCTAGCATTTTCCTTTGCAATAAGAAAATTTTAATTGTGGAGTTTCTAGTTAAAGCCACATTTATAGTTGAGACAATACTCTATGATGGCCATGCATGTTTGGTCCTTGCAATCATTTGGGGTGAGTTTGAGACATCTGTGTGATGGAATAAAAGATGACCACTAGTAAGTCCGCTGAGTTCATAACAAAATATCGATGTAATGAATTTAATCATTCGATTCTTTGATTAACGGGTGGGGTTAACTTTCACGATATCTAATCAACTTCCAAAACAAAGATGCATCTAACTCAACATAGGATTCCCTTACTTTTTAGCAAACACCTTTCGTGGGTTCCAACATAAGATTACCAGCCCAAGCCCGTCCATAAAGTCCAGTTACTAAATCAAAATTTCAGATACGCCAGCCATAGCTTTATACTAGAAAGTTTTTCTACGGTGCAAAGCATCTAATGGCTAAGCGAAACAGAGCTTTGCATTTGAATGCGATGCTGTATCATTGCTCGGAGGAGTTTCGTGAAGAGACTCTGCCACCAGAGTGGAATCAGATGGCATTCCCGAAGTTGACGAAATTAACTCAATTGTTGAAAAATGTCGATTTGATTGATGGAAGGCTTGTTAATATCGATGGTGGTTCGATTACCATTGACGACCGTGTTGAACACAAAATGCTTACTTTCAAGTCACTTGCCAGGATCTTTATTGGAGCTCCATTGGTACAGAAAGCGCTGCAGAATAATGTGGCGGCATTGTCAGGAGGTAGAATCTATAACCCATTTGTGTGTTTCGGTACACCTAGTGAAAGGGAGCCCAGTAGGTGGCTTTCTGAACATCTCTGCCCAACAAAGGCAGTCAGTGCGAGTCAAAATATCCCCACGGGTCGCATAACACCGGATATGGACTGGCGCGCTTGAGGAGGTACTCAACGGATTAAATCCGAGCTGGATTATTTAGATTATTGGTGCCCAAGCAAACGGACGAAGATGGGACAGCAGATAGTTTCTAGCTGTCTTAAAGTTCTGGGCTGACACATCCACGTCCGTTTCATGAGCATGACTCCTCTTCATGGACACGCCTTGCGCCTGCAAAAGTTATTGACTCTTCTGTTCTGCAAAAATGGGAAGACGTTCTTGAGATGTTCAACGGCCTCATTGATTGGTTGAAAAACGAAAGGAGTTACTCGTTTCCGTAGCAAACCTTGAGGTCATGAAAGAGGGGCTGCTCAATTGAAGGATGTGCTGACTGATAGAAGTGTAGGACACAAGGAAGTCCGGCATCAAGAAAGCCTAGTGTAGAAGTTGACGAAGACATTGAGTCATTCATCTAAGTGCTTGTTCTCACTTTTGTTATTTGTCATATTACCTCTATGAGCATGTTAGAGATAAAAGTGGATGTACGAAGTGGGGTTTATATGGGAAACAGCAGGGATAAAAGGAGATTTGCAACTGCAAGGCCATAAATGGTGTGTAGGGGCTGAGGCCAGAGTGGTTACATATAGAGGAAACTCATTTTGTGTCCACGGGATGCATGTTTAAGCAACAATTGTCTTACAATGTGAGCTCAAACCTCAGAGACTGTTTAAGTGATTCATTGATCAGTGATTAATTCATCGAAGTCGGGACTGCTGTGGAGAAACTAGCAAGAATTGGAGAAGTTGTTCCAGCAACTATGATGAGTTTAACTCTGTAAGTTCTACGAGTTCTTAACATCACTCGACAGAAGACTGATGATTGCTTGAATATATGAAATTGGTCATCAGCATATGTCAAGTGTGTTGACAGTAATGACAACTGGCAATGCCACATCAGTTTTACTAATAGACTATTGGTAGTTATGTTGGTTAGAGGTTATAACTAACTGATATAGTTACTGATGTAAGGGGTACAAACTATATAAGATGTAATGGGTTACTAGAATGCTTCAGTCAGATCAATACATAAGTTTCTCTCTCTAAACATTCGTTCTTTTTCTACAACTATTCTTTCTTCTTCGTTTCTTATTCACTACATATTTGGGTTTTCAGTATACGTTAACATGGTATCATCGCCGTGTACGTTCCTTGGTGGCGATCGTCTTCCGCTCGTGGTGGTTGTTGCAGGAGATTTTTCTTGGTGAAAGTCTCAAATTCGTGAAGATTAATCAGTGTTGTGTGTTCAGTCGGAGGCTTGGTGTTTCTTGAAAGTACAGTATGTTTTCTGCACTCTATCTGTTTGTGAAAATGTCTCAAGGTTATTTCTTCAAGGTTTGTTGAATTTTGTGCGAAAGAAAACAAGGTTGATGCCATCTTTCTGTAATCTTGATTTGAGATATAAGGCCGAAGCCATTATCTTGGTGTAAACTGTTAGTGTTCTCCATAAGGTCGATAGCCGGAGTACCTTTCTTGCGAAGTTTGTTGTTTGTTGTTATTAGGTGCTACTCCATTAAGGCCGATTGCCGGAGTATTGTTCTTGTGCAATTCTGTTTTCTTTCTTCATTAAAGGCCGATTGCCGAAGAGATGTGTACTTCTTGATTTCTGTGGTTATACAATTTGTTCGAAATTTTGGGTTGTAATTTTGATAATCTGTAGTGTGTGAAGATGGCTGAATCTAATGTTAGAATTGAGAATCTGTTAGGGATGTTGACAGTAAAGTTGCAAGATGATAATTTTGTGAAATGGAGTTATCAATTTTCATCTGTGTTGAGGGGGTATGATTTGTTTGATTTCTTCACTGGGGAAGCACCATGTCCACCTAAGTATGTGATTCATATAGAATCTGGAGTCACAAATGAAATTACTGCTGCTTACAAAGATTGGGTGAGAAAGGATTTAGCTTTGTTAAGTTTGCTAATTGCAACTCTGTCGGATGATGCTATGGAACATGTGATTGGATGTAAAACATCTTATGAAGCTTGGAAATGTTTGCAAGAAAGATTTGCCTCTGTCTCAATGGTTCGTGTGAATCAACTTAAAACTGAATTGCATACTGCTCAGAAAGGGGGTGATTCGATTGATAAATTCTTAATGAGACTAAAGGGGATAAGGGATCAATTGGTGTCTGCAGGAGAAAAGGTTACTGATAATGATTTCATAATTGCTGTTCTTTCTGGTTTGCCTGCTGACTTTGAGATGATTAAGACAGTCATATTGGCAAGAGATTCTCCTATGTCTATCAAAGATTTTAGAGCACAATTGCTTGTAGCAGAAGGCAATATTGAATCTCGAATGCATTCTTTGTCTAGTTCTATGTCTGCCATGGTTGTTCAAGGTGAAGGATTAGGTTTACAAGGCTTTCAAGGGTATGAACGTGGTGAGAGTTCAAATTCTCAGAGGTCTCAGGGTAGTCTCAGTAATGATCAATTCGGTAACAAATTTCAGAGAGGAAATGGTTTTCATGATCAGTTTGGCAGTAATTTTCAGGGAGGAAATGGTTTTTCAGGGATTGGAAATGGTAATGGGAGTAGAGGTTTTCAGTCTTCACAGCGAGGAAACTTTACAAATAGAAAGTTTGGAGGTGGGAATCACAACTCCAGATTTTCATCAGGGTTTAATAACAGAAATGGGAATAATGGTTACTCTGGAAGTGGTAAGAGTGTTGCAGGATATGAATCTGCAAGTAATGGTTTTACCTCAACTAATTCATCTGCTAGTCATGGCAATTATAAGTCCAATTGGAATGGGAATACCAACTCTAAGTACCAAGTATCACATGAATGCCAGATATGTTCGAGAAGGGGACACACTGCACCAAACTGTTACTATAGAGCTGAGAGTGGAGGTTCACAGTCTTCTGGTCCTGTCATTTGTCAGATATGTGGAAAGATGGGACACATAGCTCTTGAATGCTTTCACAGGAACAACTTTGCATATCAGGGAAATCCTCCACCACCACCATCGATTGCAGCTATGACAGCTCAAGCCAATGTGCCTCAAACTGAAGGATCTGGTGTTGGTTTTACTGCTGAAGAAAACTGGATATTGGATTCAGGTGCAACTCATCACATGACTGCAAATTTAAATCATCTTAATCATGTTATCCCTTATACTGGTGATGGAACTATTACAATTGGAAATGGTACAGGATTGGAAGTAACACATATTGGTTCCACAAGCATCCCTGTTTCTATACAACCTTTGATGTTAAGAAATGTGCTTTGTGTACCTAAAATCACTGTGAATTTACTTTCTGTTAAGAAGTTATGCAGAGATAATGGATGTTGGTTTATATGTGATGATGTTGTCTTCTTCATACATGACAAGGCGACAAGGAAGATACTGTACACAGGGACAAGTGATGATGGGCAGCTGTTTTCCATTCCAGTCAATGTCTTTGCAAAGTCTTTTGCTGCAAAGTTGGAGCACTGTGCTGGCTTTATTGGACAGAAGTTTCAAGTGTCGAGGTGGCATAAGCGGTTAGGTCATCCGTCAAAAGATGTACTTGCTGTAATGTTGCAGAAGTTTAATAATAGTGTCAGAATAGATAGTTGTGAGTCTATATGTTCTTCTTGTATGAGTGGTAAAATGAGAAGACAGTCGTTTCCAGTAAGACAAAGTACTGCTACATGTTTGTTTGAGAAAGTCCACACTGATGTATGGGGGCCATCTCCAAAGGTGTCTGTACAGGGTTATAGATACTATGTGAGCTTTGTAGATGAATATTCGAGATTCTTGTGGATTTTTCCAATGAATAACAAGTCTGAAGTGTTTTCCATATTTGTTAAGTTCTGTGCTTTTATACAAACTCAATTCAGTGCTTCACTTAAGTGTTTACAATCTGATGGAGGGGGAGAGTATACGAGTAGAATGTTTGTTGATTTTTTGGATACAAAGGATATAAAACACATGATTTCATGTCCTTATACCCCTCAGCAAAATGGACTTGCTGAGAGGAAACACAGACATGTGATTGAGACTGCAATAACACTCATGACAGAAGCACAGTTACCAGCTCAGTTTTGGTTTCATGCATGTTCACATGCTGCATTTCTAATAAACAGAATGCCATGTAGAATATTGCATATGAAATCACCATATCAGGTGTTAATTGGACAAGAACCTGATGTTCAAAATCTGAAGATTTTTGGGTCTGCAGTGTATCCATTCATGAGGCCTTATAATGCAAATAAATTGGAACCAAGAACAACTAAATGTGTATTTCTGGGATATATGATGGGATACAAAGGAGTAATATGTTATAACATTGGTTCGGGGAAATTAATTCTTTCTAGACATGTTGTACATGATGAAGAGATATTTCCTTATAGGAATATACAAGTATCAAAGGTACAACAGTCTAGTTCTTCATCTTCCCAGAATTCAAGGCCTATTGCGATTCAATTACCAAGGGATATGATTACTTCATCTCCAGTACATCAAGATAGAGTATCTGCACAAGTTCTAGAAGTCCTTTCACATTCTCAAGGCTCAGATCCGGTAGCTTCAGGAAATTCTGATATGACAGTGTCTCAACCTTCAGAGTTTGCAGTAAGTCAACATTCTGATACTCAGATTTCATCTCCTCACCAAAATTACTCAAGTCCTACAGATTCCAGGTTGTCTATGTTACCAGTTCACGATTCTTCCCAACTGGAGGTAATTTTACCAATTTCTCAAGCAACTGTACCACATGATATTCAAGCACAGAATGGTAATGAACATTCAATGGTGACAAGGTTGAAGTCTGGTGCCATCCAAAAGAAAAATTATGCAGCCTTAACTGCAACGTTCCCAGAGTTAAACACTTTGCAGATAACAAATGATGATCCTTTTGTGGGAGGTTTCTCTTTTATTTCAGAGATTGCAGATTCATTTGAACTACATGTTTTAGACAAGCAGCATCTATTTCACATTGGCAACAAGCAATGCAAGAGGAGTATGATTCACTTCGAATTCAAGGTACTTGGAATTTAGTACCTGCACCAGATAACAGATCAATAATAGGAAGCAAATGGGTGTATAAGGTGAAAAGAAATCCTGATGGTACTGTCTCAAGGTATAAAGCAAGACTGGTTGCTCAAGGGTTTTCTCAAGAGCATGGTGTAGATTATTCCGATACCTTTAGTCCAGTTGTGAGACATACAACTGTAAGACTCATTCTTGCTTTGGCTGCAATGAATAAATGGGAATTGAAACAACTTGATGTAAAGAATGCATTTCTGCATGGTGAGCTACAAGAAGAAGTTTATATGAAACAGCCACAAGGTTTTGTTGATTCCAGTCATCCCAATTATGTGTGCAAACTTCTCAAGTCACTATATGGACTCAAACAAGCCCCAAGGGCTTGGAATTCGAAATTTACAAGCTACTTGGTGACAATGGGGTTCACTGCATCAATATCTGATACCAGTTTGTTTATCAAAAGTGATAACAATGATATCATCATATTATTGCTCTATGTTGATGATATAATATTAACTGGATCATGTTTGGCTAAAGTACAACTTGTCATTCAAGAGCTCTCTTCTGTGTTTGACTTGAAGGATTTGGGGAAGTTGACATATTTCCTTGGTTTACAGATTCAATATAAACCAAATGGAGACATTTTTGTGAATCAGTCGAAATACATAAAGGATCTTCTTCATAAGGCAGGTATGGATGATTGCAAGCCTGCTAATACCCCATGTAAACCACATAATCAAATGATGGTGACAGAAGGAAAGTTACTTTCAGATCCTAGTTCATACAGAAGCATCGTTGGTTCCTTGCAGTATCTTACATTTACAAGACCAGATATTGCGTTTGCTGTGAATACAGTTTGTCAACACATGCATTCACCAACTGAGGTTCATTTTGGTGCTGTAAAAAGGATTCTTAGATACCTTCATGGTACGATGCAACATGGCATAGTCTATTCTTCACAATCACAGATGCATCTCACGGCTTACTCTGATTCTGATTGGGCTGCGGATCTCAATACCAGAAGATCAGTGACTGGTTATATTGTTTTTCTTGGCGAAAATCCTATTTCGTGGCAATCAAAGAAACAAACTTCAGTATCCAGAAGTTCTACAGAAGCTGAATACAAAGCCCTTGCTCATACAGCTGCTGATATAGCTTGGGTTAGGCAATTTTTGAGAGATCTGAAATGTGTGTTACTTCAACCACCTGTTATTAATTGTGATAACATGTCAGCTATTGCATTAAGCTCGAATCCAGTGTTTCACTCAAGAATTAAACACTTGGATACCGATTACCATTTTGTGAGGGAGAGGGTACAAAAGGGAGATCTTGCAGTGGCCTATGTTCCTACTGACGAGCAAACTGCTGATGTTCTAACAAAGGGGCTTCACAGTCCTGCCTTCATTCGACATTGTTACAATCTGCAGCTTGGCACCCCAAGCTTAGATTGAGGGGGGATGTTGACAGTAATGACAGCTGGCAATGCCACATCAGCTTTACTAATAGACTATTGGTAGTTATGTTGGTTAGAGGTTATAACTAACTGATATAGTTACTGATGTAAGGGGTACAAACTATATAAGATGTAATGGGTTACTAGAATGCTTCAGTCAGATCAATACATAAGTTTCTCTCTTTAAACATTCGTTCTTTTTCTACAACTATTCTTTCTTCTTCGTTTCTTATTCACTACAGATTTGGGTTTTCAGTATACGTTAACAAAGTGCTGTAAATAGATGAAACGATGAACAATTATCATTTTCATGGTCATCAGTTTCCTTGGTCTTGAAAAAACTACAATCCATTAATGATAACAGGTGATGCCGAAAGAAAGAGATTAGACACAATGTTTGAATGGAAGTAATCATGAGGATTGCAGCAACCACAGCAATTAAAAGTACAGAGCATGGATATTGAAAGAGTGCTGTTTCATCAATGTGAAACTCTTTTACCTTCACATTCTGACAGTTTGACCGTAAGTGCATATTTTCGATGATTTCACAATGCTTACGGGGGACTCCATAAGATTATTGGTGCCCAAGAAAACGGACGAAGATGGGACAGCATATAGTTTCTAGCTGTCTTAAAGTTCTTGGCTGACACATCCACGTCCGTTTCATGAGCACGACTCCTCTTCATGGAAGTAATTCGAAAATCAACAAGTTACTAGGATCACAGATAAAACCAAAATAATTACAATAAACCAATCAAACAATTAAACGGAAATAAACTTATCTTCCGGAGTGGAGGAAGAAGAAGAAGCCATGACTGCTCGGGTTTCATAAGGAGTCTTCTACTTCCAGTACTTCAAAATGTCTCTCTACCGTGAATAGGGTTTGGCTTGATTGAGAGTATAAGCGTCTGGAAGCAGGGACTTAACCATAGTATTTATATCATTAGGGTTTAATCATAACCAGCCTATTATTGGTTGTGAAAGTCGATCCCTATCACTTAAGTGTTTAAGTCCCACCATGATACTGTATCTTTGCAGTGAAATCCATCAGATTTCTTTTAGGTCAATTGCAAAGGATAAGACTTCATAATCCTTATTTCATTTGGACTATCAGATTACTTAAGTTGTTAACAACTCAATAAACAAGTGGCCTACAACATAAGTAATCCAATACATCATTCATTGTCATTCACAACCTTACATTCTCCCACTTGAATGTCAATGATTTATCCTAACAAATAAGAACTCATGGTGATCACTGAGTCTTCATAAGTATGCAACAACCTTTCCTAGCAACCTGTCACTTTGAATCGAATGCAGAACCCAAGCAAACAAAGAACAACTTGGTCTGTTCCTTGCACTCCAAGATCACATACACATTCAACTTAAAGCACTTTGTTGCTAACAAAGTCATGGTGTCAAGAGCTAATAGTCAAAACATTAGCTCACAATAGTCGAACTGAAAATATGAAAATATATTTCAGTACAAAAGTAGTTCACAAAAGAACTCAACAACGTTGGTAACAACATCCAACTTTTCTGTCAATTTAGAATATGATAAGAGAACAAGTAAAATACGACGTACTATTTACAAAATCAGGATCTCTTATTAAAACTTATAAACAAAACTTAAACAAAAAACTCTTAAAATATCAGCCACTAACACTTCAAAATTTTTTTAACACAAAAGGTAATCTCTTACTCCCACTGATTAAAAGAGACAAAATTATATAAATTATTATTACTCCCACTGATTAAGAGAGTAAAAAAAACTTTGTAACGGTCTACAGAATGAAACAGATACCTTTCAAATACTCCCATTAGCAAAACATTAGTCATGAGATCTAAAACATAAAATTTGTGAGCTCAACATCTTTATTCTAGATATATGTAGGGAAGTGACTCTTGTGACTGAAAAACTATACAAAATCATTTGATCAGTTTTGTTCATCTAACGTTTGACAGAAATAGAAAACTTTAACTAAATGTTTTCTTATCGCATCAAAATAATATAATTCCAGAATCATCTTTGGACAGAAACTAATTATATTAGGTTTGCATAGCTAAAACATAAAATACAAGGGTAAACTTATATAACTTCAACACTTTTGAGCAGATGAAGTATATACAATCTTGTCAATTCCATGTTTCACTATACATTGATTTATAGTTGTACTGAATAAGAAAACACTTTTGAGCAGATTAATTATTCTTTAATAACATATAAATCACAAGTCCAATTTCTTGAACAACAAACAAGAATTAATAAGCAAAACACTTTTGAGCAGAATATACTCATTAACCCTTCTTGAATTTCTTGCAAAATTAGTTGCATATATAAAATATAAACAAGTATGATAATGTACGTTTTATCTACCAAAACTATGACCATTAAAAGCATGCAAAATTGATGAGTGTGAAGCCCATAATACATTATTTCTCCCACTTGGGCAAACACTCAAAATTGCAAGATTAAACACTAGAGAAAGTGATTTTCATATAACAAAATATAGGCTAGTTGAATCAATAAAGATCAAATACATACATATATATATATATATATATATATATATATATTTTAATAGGTTCGAATTAAAAGTTCCATAACTTATGCAATTACTACAAATTTTATTTTATTTTAGTGTAAGAGAGAAGACTCACATATGTGTTAATGATTAGGTCATAAATTAAAATGAAACCTAATAAGAGAATCCAAACTCAAAATTTATGTTTTAATTCTAAAACAAATTCGATTAAAATAAAACACTTAGATATCTCAATAACATCAATTTTTCAACAATAATTTTAATCCAATTTAGATCTCAGAGAAAATTAAGACAAAAGATTGGTAAACTTACCTACTTATTCTCGATGCTTCAAGATTCATCATGGAAGTAGTCGAGTTGTGGAGGATCAAACCAAACGCAAATTGCATGATTGTTACACCTTTGGGCAGAAACTAATCATGCAAATAAAATACCTGCATAGCTAGCCAAAACATAAAATACACAAAATACATATAGCTTCAACAGCTTTGGCCAGATGAACATATGTTAAAAGTATTTTATGATTTGCTATAATAGTAATTTATAATTGGTGAGTGATTTCCTGAAATTCCCATTGGGACAAAAGTATTCACCATATAAATTAGAATTCTGATTTTTTTTTTTAAATAATCTTTTAGAACAGTATTAAATAACCATTTTATTGGATATTCAATGATTCTCAAAAGATTCAATCAGACACAAAAAGTATGTCGTTGTTTGACATTGAACAATAGAGTTCTCGAAAGAGGAAACATGGTTATTCAGTTATTCGGTAGAGACCCAAATGATCAATTAGTAAACTGATGCCACTTTCCAATTTTGTCTCAAAAGACAATTATCATCATAATTAGAATTGATGACCAAACAAAACATTGGTTTAAACAAAACAAACCAATACATCTTTAAATCAAAATTTAATCAGTGTTGTCTATAAAATTCATTAGTATTGAGAATTTGCATAAAATAAGGAAATATTGGAACCATAACCTTGTATAATAATCAGTACCAATAGATGTGCACAAATCAGTGAAACAATATCACATAAGAAAACTAGTTTTGAAGTACCAAAATTCAGCAGTACTACTTTAGTTTGCAAATTCACTAAAAACTCAATTCTCTTTAGATTGTCATGAAAATTTTCAAGTATGAACTAGACATATATGACTACTATTTTGCAAAATTTCATGATTTTTAAAATCTTATAAGTGAGCCAAAAATGAATTCGAAAAGGGAGGTGCTGCAGAAACAGCAGAAAATGTTCAGTACATACCTGAGATTACAAATTCACCAAATATTCATTGTTCAACTGATTTGCATCAGAATTTTCAGACATAAAGTAAACATAAAAATATGTTATTTCCCAAAATTTCATAATTTTTGAGATTTTACAAGTGTACTATAAACAAATTCGAAATAAGTTGTGCTGCTGAAACAACAGAAATTCTGCAAAACATACCCGAGACTAAATAATTCACCAAAACTTCAATCTTCCTCCAATGTGTATGAAAATTTTCAGAAATAAAGTAGACATGTAAATTTATTGTTACCCAGAATTCCATGATTTTTTCGATTTTAAAAGTGGGTTAAAATAAAATCGAAATGGAATTTGCTGCAGAAACCGCATAAATTATGCAGGACAGTCCCGAGATTAAAAATTCACCAATAATTCATTTTCAAACCAATGCCGGTCAAAATTTCCAGATTTGAAATAAATATCTCAATGTATATCATACTAAAATTTCATGAATTTATGAGTCACATAGATATGTCAAAATAATATCACAAGCAGACTATTCTGCGGAAGTCTGCAGAATTCCAGCAATATGGTATCACACTTAAAAATTTACCATAAATCCATTTCTTGCCTAGAAAAGTGAAAAAATACCAACGTCTACAATCCATTTGATATTATGACATGACAAAATTTCATAAAATTTGGAGTTATGAAAAATCTATCAAAATCAGAGACTAAAATAGAACAAATTGCAAGGTATGCTAAACTGCATGAACATAGCTAGTCTTGTTTTCATAACTTTACTAAAATCTCATTTTTCTTTTAAAAACAACATTTAGCATGTCCATTGTGATATATCAAAATCTCCTTTTAAGATAGAAAACAATTTAAAAGTGACACCAAAATGGCCACGGCATTAATATGTGTATATAGATCAAACTCCTTACAATCGCAAGATTTGAGAATTGAAAGGGATCTCAAACCTTTCTAATTCCTGCAGAATGAGTTTACACGTTCATCTAAGCTATGAATGAACATGTGTGCCTGCATAAAACATGTTAGTGTCATGGTATCCAAATTCAGAATTTTAAATCATGAAAATCCTATACAATGGCTCACCCACGAAGTCAGTATCCATAAGGTTAATTCAATCCATCAACTCAAAATAATTTCAAAAGGTTGCTTTAGACAACAACAAAAAAAAAATATGAGCAAACTTACTAATTTTACTTCCGTTGGGTCAAAATTTATTCTCACCTTTGAACGGGATATGCTCACTAGGGTTTTGGGCGAGCCCTAGGAAACCCAACACTAACACTACCAATCAAATTAAAGCAAGATATGCAAATCTCGTAAAGCTCAACCCATAATAAAGCATGGCAAATAATTCATTATGCAAGACTTGGCAGCAAGCTTTTCATAATGGGGTTCAAGCTCGATGCATAAACCCTAGTGCATGGGTAATGAACCATGGCAGCATACTGGAGCTCTCTGATCCTTCGACCAAACAAATTTACTCCATCGGAGATATCATGTGATAGAAAAGGAATACTAAAAACTACAAAATCCTTGGAATAATGTATCTTTCACCCACCATACATCTTATGTATAAATATGTCGTATGATGTAACTTGACATCTAAATCATAAAGTTAATTGAACATGTTGGTCAACAGTCATTCACAATATAAATTTTGCCATGAATCTTTGTGATTCATGCCGCAAAACTGTAGTTAGAAAAGCAATTACAAAAAATATTCTAAGATTAAGCGGAAGCCTCAGGATCCACAAGTAAAAGACATTTAAACAAAACAACAAATAATTATGCCTTTAATTCGTTAAGAATTTGTTCAAACAGATTACCAATAATCCGAACCCCCAAGCTTTGCAAATTCCCTAGCAGATTTGTATCTACAGACAAGGATAATACAACCACACACAGAAGTAATTTCTGCAGATGGGTCAGATTAAAAATAATAATACTAACTAAATAATTATTTGCAAAGCCAATACGATAATCAATCCACATATTGAATTATCAGCAATATAAATCAATGAATCATGTTATTCGCGGAAGCTTTACATATTGTAAGGATAAAAGTAATGGCATGATATTTGAACGTTACCAATATATTCAAAACCAACCATGATCGAAATTCTGAATCCTAGGCGAGTTGAGAGGCTCTGATACCACATGTAAGAAGTAATTCGAAAATCAACAAGTTACTAGGATCACAGATAAAACCAAAATAATTACAATAAACCAATCAAACAATTAAACGGAAATAAACTTATCTTCCGGAGTGGAGGAAGAAGAAGAAGCCATGACTGCTCGGGTTTCATAAGGAGTCTTCTACTTCCAGTACTTCAAAATGTCTCTCTACCGTGAATAGGGTTTGGCTTGATTGAGAGTATAAGCGTCTGGAAGCAGGGACTTAACCATAGTATTTATATCATTAGGGTTTAATCATAACCAGCCTATTATTGGTTGTGAAAGTCGATCCCTATCACTTAAGTGTTTAAGTCCCACCATGATACTGTATCTTTGCAGTGAAATCCATCAGATTTCTTTTAGGTCAATTGCAAAGGATAAGACTCCATAATCCTTATTTCATTTGGACTATCAGATTACTTAAGTTGTTAACAACTCAATAAACAAGTGGCCTACAACATAAGTAATCCAATACATCATTCATTGTCATTCACAACCTTACATTCTCCCACTTGAATGTCAATGATTTATCCTAACAAATAAGAACTCATGGTGATCACTGAACTGGGCATCCTTATTTTGCAGCAATTCCTTATTCCATGCTCAACAAGCAACTGTTCATCCTTTTCAGTGTTCATGAAATGAGTGACTAGTTTTTGGCCGATCCCACTTTAAACTTGACTCTGCCTGGTGTAACTCTGTGATGCCATAATTTTCTTTTTACCCATGTTAACTTTGTGTTATTACAGATATGCCATCATTTTTACAAAGTATATACACTGAATTTTTTTTTAATTTTTTTTTCTTTGTTCTCCCTTCTCACTTCCTTCTCGCTCTTATCTCCGTCACTCGGCTAATGACGACGGCGAGCTATCCGTTCGAAAGCCGGCGAATCGGACCTCACCGTTTCACCAATCGTCTCCTTTTCATCTTAGGAACAAGAAACACCAGTCGCATATCTCGATTCGTTAGGGTTTCGACGAGGATTTTCTAAAACTTTGACGTTTTTGTGACGATTCCGGCGAAGATCGGCGTCGAGGTTGGTCTCAAACTATTCCTCAGAACGTCAGGTACCTTCTGCATCTATTGCACTCAAAGATCTGCTTCAAAATTTTTATTTAATATAATTGGGTTTTAGTTAATTTTTCGTGGATTTTGTCCTTTAAATTTCTGGGTTGTGCACAAGTTTTCATTAAATTTTTGGCTTTTTTTGGTGTGATTTTATCTAAAAGTTATGGTTGCCTTGAAGGATGGTAAGAACATCTCCAACCAATGGCTACCCTCTACCCTCTGCCCTCCAAGATCCTTCAAAATATTAATATTTTAATGAACAGTATATGGTCATATTTACCTCCGTCTCTAATCGAGGGCCAAAGGGCTAGATGGCTTGTTTTAGTCCCATCACAAAAAACCGTCTCCAATCGAGAGTCATAAGGCCAAACATAATTTATTATTTAAAAACTACAATTTAAATGTTGTTTAAGTTTCATTTTGTTCAATGTTTTTTTTATGTTGTATAATTTTTATGTTGGTTAATGTTGTTTCATATTGTTTAATGTTGTTTTATGTTACTTAATTTAATTTAATGTTGTATAATAGCTTAGGAAATTATAGGAAAAAAATACAATTAAAAAAAAACACGAAACAAATTTTGTGAAATAGAAGTTAAAAGAAAAAAAAAAGAATTTAAAATAAAATGAAACAAATTTTGTGAAATAGAAGTTATAGGAAAAATGGAATTTAAAAAAAATATATGAAACAAATTTTGTAAAATAAAAGTTATAGGAAAAAAATAGAATTAAAAAAAAATATGAAAAATAAAAGTTATAGGAAAAATTTTGTGAATAAAAAATAAAAATTCAAAGCATTCATGTCGGTTTAACCGATAGGAATACATTCATATTATTCAATATAAATGTATTACAGTCGGTTATAATCGACATGAAATTTGACGCATTTAAAAAAAATTTGGCTAGCCCTCTCCGATTTTGTGGGGCCCTCTCAGATTCCACAGCCCTCTGGCCTTTTCAGTTGTGTTGCCTTTTCAGCATGGGCTGGACTTGGCCCAAGACTGGATTAGAATTCAACATCCCCCCTTAATCTTGTCTTGTGACGCCGATTGAGTTCCTCAGTCTGATTAAGTCTTCTTGTTTGAGTGGCTTGGTGAATATGTCGGCGACTTGGTCTTGAGACTTCACGTATTCCACTTGCACATCCTTTCTTGCAATGCACTCTCTTATGTAGTGATAACGGGTATCTATATGCTTGCTCCTGTCATGAAATACTGGATTCTTTGCTAGAGCTATTGCAGACTTGTTGTCGACATAGATCTCGGTTGGTTCTTCTTGTGGCATGCTTAATTCTTTTAGCAAGTTTCTCAGCCAAATTGCATGGCAGACGCATGCGGTAGCTGCTACGTATTCCGCTTCACATGTAGATAGTGTGACAATCGGTTGCTTCTTCGACATCCATGTAAATGCAGTGTCTCCCATGAAGAACACAAATCCAGTAGTGCTTTTTCTATCGTCGGAATCTCCTGCCCAATCACTGTCGCTATATCCAGCAAGTTTGTAGTTATCAGAACTTGAATAGAACAAGCCAAAGTTAACAGTACCTTTAAGGTATCGAAGAATTCTTTTGGCTGTCTTCAAATGTGTAGTTGTGGGATTCTCCATGTAGCGACTGACTAATCCGACGGCATAGAGAATATCTGGTCTTGTGCAAGTCAAGTAACGCAAGCTTCCAACTAAACTCTTGAAAAATGTTGGATCTACACTTTCTCCTTCGTCATGCTTGGTTAGTTTGACTCCGCACTCCACTGGCGTGCTTATGGGCTTGCAGTCGTCCATTTTGAACTTTTTCAGTATCTCATTTGTGTAGCTTTCTTGGGAGATGAAAATACCTTCTTCGTTCTGCTTGACTTCAATGCCTAGGTAGTATGCCATCAACCCGATGTCGGTCATCTCGAATTCTTTGGTCATCACTCTCTTGAACTCTTCAAACATGCTTGGATTACTTATGGTGAAGATTAGATCATCCACATATAAGCACACAATCAAAATATCTCCATTTTTGACTTTGACGTAGAGAGCATGTTCATGAGGGCACTTGGTGAAGTTGTTCTCCTGGAAGTACTTGTCAATGCGACTATTCCATGCTCGTGGCGCTTGTTTTAACCCATAAAGGGCTTTCTTCAACTTCAGAACTTTATCTTCATGCCCTTTGATTTCATAGCCTGATGGTTGCTGAATGTAGACTTCTTCTTCAAGGACTCCATTTAGGAAAGCGGACTTCACATCCATTTGTTGAATCTTCCATTTGTTTTGAGCTGCCAAAGAAATTAGTAATCGTATAGTTTCCAAACGAGCAACGGGTGCAAATACCTCATCATAGTCGATTCCGGCTCTTTGACTATAGCCTTTCGCCACTAGTCTTGCCTTGTATCTTTCGACCTCTCCGTTGACATTTTTCTTTGTCTTGTACACCCACTTGACTCCGATGGCTTTGTGTCCTTTCGGAAGAATAGCGAGTTCCCATGTATCATTCTTCTGGATTGCTTCAATTTCCTCATCCATTGCTTTCCTCCACTTAGTATCTTGCACTGCTTCTTGGAAGTTAACTGGTTCACAATCAGCAAAGAGACAGAAAAGTGTAGGATTATCGAGTCTTTCAGCTACCTCATAGAGATCTCGTAGACTTCTTGTGCGTGGTACTTCTCTTTCATTTAGACTCCCACTTGATGATGCTGATGCTGGTGAATTGCCATGATTGGTTGATGTTGGTGAAACAGGTGGAGTAGTGGATTCTTGTTGAACCTCTCTTGCTTGCTCCATCGTCCCTTGTTCATTCTCTTCTTCAAATTGAGGAAAGAAGCAGAGATCACTTGCATGAGAGCCAAAATCCCATTCTCCTTCTTCGTCGAACGTCACGTCTCGACTGATCACCGTCTTCCCATTGTTTGGATTATACAACTTGTAGCCTTTTGAATTTGAGTCATAGCCGATGAAGATGAACTTCTCACTTTTGTCGTCGAGTTTGGTTCTCCTCTCGTCTGGTACATGTACATGGGCTATGCTTCCAAAAACTCTTAGATGAGAGATACCTGGTTTCCTTCCACTCCATGCTTCTTGCGGAGTCTTTCCCCACACACTTCTTGTTGGAGACCGATTGGATAGGTAGACAGCACATGCTACAGCTTCTGCCCACAACTCTTTAGGCAATCTTTTACTTTTGAGCATGCTTCGAGCCATGTCGAGGATGGTTCGATTTTTTCTTTCCGCCACACCATTTTGCTGAGGGGATCTTGGAACTGTCAAAGGTCGACGAATTCCATTTGCTTCACAAAACTCTTGAAATTCCTTCGAAGTGAATTCTCCTCCTCGATCAGATCTCATGGCTTTGATCTTGCAACCACTTTCTTTTTCTACAGCGGCTTTGAACTTCTTGAATGCTCCAAAGACTTCTGATTTCTGCTTCAAGAAATACACCCAGGTTTTTCTTGAAAAATCATCAATAAAGAGAAGGAAATAATTATTTTTACCCAAAGAGCTTGGTTTTATTGGGCCGCACACATCGGTGTGAATGAGCTCAAGTGGCTTCTGGGTTCTTGTGGTCGACTCCTTTGGAAAGCTTTTCCTGAACTGTTTCCCAAGTAAACATCCTTCACAAACTTGATCAGGGTGGCTGATGCACGGTAAGCCTCTCACCATCTCCTTCTTAGATAATAACTCCAATCCTCCAAAGTTAAGATGCCCAAAACGAAGATGCCAAAGCCAAGATATGTCTTTGTAACATATCTTGAGACACTTTGCAACATCATTTTGAATGTCCATGGGAAACATCCTATTCTTTGACATTTTCGCCTTGGCAATTAATCTTCCTTTGTCATCTCTAAGAAAAAGGATATAATTTTTCGTATGAAAATCATAACCTTTTTCTAAGAGTTGACCCAAACTCAAAATGTTGCTTTTCATATTGGGCACGTAGTAGACATTTGAAATTAATTGGTGACCGCCATTTTTCAAGGGAATAAGGATGTTACCTTTTCCTTTTACAGGTATTTTGGATTCGTCTCCAAAAGAAACGTTGCCACTCACTGATTCATTGAGCTCTACGAACACGCTTCTTCTTCCACACATGTGGTTGCTGGCGCCGGTGTCAAGGTACCATGTATAGTCTTGGTCTCCATCATTGTTCTGGCATGCTAGTAGCACAACGCCATTATCTTCTTTCTCTTCTTTCACATAATTGACCTTCTCATCAAGCCTGTTGCTTGGAGCTCTACATTCCCAAGCAAAATGCCCAAACTTTTGACAATTGTAGCATTGAACTTGAGATTTTTCATACCTCAAGTTTGAGCGCCCTCTTCCACGACCTTTTGTTGAGCTTCCTCCTCTTTCGTAGTTGTTATGGTTGTTGAAGTTCCAACCACGTCCACGTCCATGTCTACGTCCACGACCTCGACCACGACTTCTTTCGTACTGGCTTCTCTCGTTGTCCAAGCTTTCTTCTTTCTTCTTTGGCTGGACATGTGTCTTGAGGAGCTGCTCATCATTCCTTTGTCTTTTCTTATGTTTCTCTTCATATGCTTGTAGCGAGCCCATCAATTGCTCTATACTAATTTCTTCCAAGTTTTTTGTTTCTTCAATCGTCACGACAATGTGCTCGAACTTGGCGTCCAACGAGCGTAGTATCTTCTCCATAATTCTAACATCTTCTAACTTTTCTCCGTTTCTTTTTAATTGATTGGAAACGGCTAAGACTCTTGAAAAATAATCAGAGATTGATTCAGACCCTTTCATTTGTAGAGATTCGAACTCACCTCTCAGTACTTGAAGACGAACCTTTTTCACTTGTTCGGCTCCTTTGTAAGAGGTTTGAAGCTTCTCCCATGCTTGCTTGGCAGAGGTTGCACTCGAGACTTTTTCAAAGCCATTGTCATCTAATGCTTGGTAGATGAGGTAGAGAGCCTTCTTGTCTCTCTTTCTTGAATCTTTCAAACTCTCCTTCTGGGGTTGGGACAGAGTAGCTTCATCTTCTGGCTCAGTGTAGCCTTTCTCCACGACTTCCCAAACATCATGTGCTCCCAAAAGGGCCTTCATTTTGATACTCCAATTATCGAAGTTGTTGTTGTCGAGCACTGGAACTTGGAAGGCTGCCATAGCGTTGCTAGCCATAGCTCTGGTACCACTTTGTTGGGACTTAAAAAGGCTTCACTACTTTGGAGATGTTTATCTCACAAAGAAGAATGAAATGCAGCGGAATTGATAGGCAAGAGAAAGAACACTCAAAGTGTTATACAAAAATTTTTATTCTCACACAAACTTAGTACAAGAGGAAACACTCAAACACTCTCACACTTATTGCTCTCTTACTTGCTCTCACTTCTTCTTAGTTCTTACTTCACAACACACACACATACCTATATTTATAGGCATACTTTGCCGACATTGGACATTGCTAGATCATTCTAGCTACTTATTATGCATGCAACCGACATAGGCTTTGCAATATACATACACTACCTTCTAGTATATTCTTTAGCTTAGATATTTAGGTGGATAATTGACTTAGATTGCTGGAATTTTCCAGCTACTTTTGCCGACAAAGAATGCTAGAATTGTCTAGCATATTCAAGCATGCACCATCAATTGTGTTGCCTTTTCAGCATGGGCTGGACTTGGCCCAAGACTGGATTAGAATTCAACAGAATTTTCAAAGTTCCATCTTTGAAACATATATCAAATAAATTATTGCTTGATGCCGCCTCAAACTTGACTCCGGCCTGGTGTAGTTTCGTCATGCTGGGTACAGCTGGAGTATCGACTGACCCTCGATTTTCATTCCCTTCCTCATCCGTTGGTAGATTTAAAGTTCTAATCAAATCAACAAAATGCTCTACTTTAAAACTAGAAGAAGATCCCGAATCTTTTTTATTTACATACAAACTCGTTGATGCCTTGCAGAAAATGTAAGAGAGGTCAAATACTGAAAGCATCGCCGGCACCTCCGCAGTGGCAAAGAGATCCTCAAGAATGAAAAATGGCAGCTGATTTTCAAGCAAAAGCATGTCAGGTACTACATAATTTATCAACCATGGTTTGTGAAAGACGCGGTCATTGCTATCCGGCACGGTATGATTCAAGAACCTCAATAAGAACTCAATGAGGAACGCGGCATCCACAAGAATGATTTCTACAAAATTTTCACTGCACAACTTAATGGTGTGCGCATAGCAACTGCGCAATTCCGCTTCCTTGCCCTTTATTTTCGTTTTATAATCTTCCTTGCTGACCCCAGTCCGCTCTAAAAAATACTGCAGGTACCTCTTTTTGTGTCCTTCCATTTCTTTTAAGCCTTTCTTGCCATGGTGAAGCGGACCTATAGAGACTGCTTGAGGTGTGTAGGCCTTTTCATTTACACGCCGTAGTGTTTTAGGAACTCTGTAGATACAACACGGATCGGACAAGGGAGTCGAATCATTCTCCTGAGTCCGACTCATGTAAGCTAGTAACTCCTGAGTCTGACTCATTGAAGTTAGTAACGGAGTGCGAGGGTTTTCGATGTCATATGGAGCTTCACTGCTTCCTTCCATTTAACGCTGATGTGTTTGTTGTTCCAAATTGTAATTGTTGACGACAAGATGATGATCACTAACACAATAATAAACAAATTCTTCACTAGCTATGATATTTTTAATACGCTTTAACTAATTATTGAGAAAACATGAAAATAATCAAAACTAATCTAGACAATAAAGAAAATTAATCCAAGCATTGCAAATAAATACACTCGAAAAAAGTAAATTTTGTTATATATTTTTATGAGGAGGAGCGCATTTGGTCAATTTTGTTTTAATATTTTTTACGAGGAGTGCATTTGGTCAAATTGAATTAATTTTTTCTATCTACCTTCTCATATTTTTTTAATCAACGTAGGGATGAGAAAAAAATATAGAACAAAATAGTAGTATCTACAAATAATGAGTCAAAAACTTGTAGTCGTGTAGTATTTTTATAGAGTTGTGATGTCACTATGCAATTGGAAAGAGTTAAGTTTAAATTAAAAAAATATATATTTAAACTCATAAGCAAACATATATAATACATTTGTATCAACAACAAAGAAATATTGTGATATAGGTACTTGTGATGCAGGTAGAGAATACATTTAATATGTGATAGAGGTAGATTAAGAAAAATATTAAATCAATCTATCTTATAGGTAAACTATGAAAAAAAACCTATGGAATAGGCAGATAAGCTTGTGATATAGGTAAATTAATACAATTAATTTGTGATATAGGTAGAATATAAAAAATAATAGAGAGATACATTAAAAATATATGTGATATAGGTAAATAAACACCAACGAATTTCATAGAATCAATACGATTTTCATAAGAAAACAATGATATTGATGAGAAAATCACTAAAAAGAGTTTTAGAACAAAAAAAAAATGGAGAAAAGTTCAGCTACAAATTAATAATCAATGACAGTAAATTTTATAAAACAATTAATCTTATAATTAAGGTATTATGTTTATTTACATATTTGCTTCAATTTATAAATTTTAGCGTATATTTGGTATGAAGATAAAAATAAACTTAACATGTAATCCATCAGACCTATCTCAACAAAAACTTAAAGCGGACTATTTCTAATTATGGCTCACAAAATTGAACTTATATAAAGTTTACTATAAAAACAAAAACTAAAAATTCTTATCTATCTTGTATATGAGAAAAAAATAATAATACAAAAGACAAAAAGTGAATAGAAAGCATACTACCTTTGGGTGTGGAGGTGCTCTGTAACATGAGCAAGAAATGTCCGCATATTCTTAAACCATTTTTAAAGCATTTAAATTTGAATCAGTATCATTGAAGCAGAAAAGTGGATGCATCTATTTTTCCAAACATAAAAACGATAAAAAAATATAAAAAATAAAAAAAAGAGAAAGATTTGTCTTCCAATAAGGTTGGTTGTAAAGAAAATTAAGGTTTCACCGTAAAACCAATAACAATATAGGGAGTAGCTCAACTTCTTTGAAGTCCACAGAGACCTTCCATTATTTGTTATTATCAAGATTTTAGATCCAATTTCCGGCTAGCATGAAACATAACAATTATCAACTTAAAGCTTCCATAAAATGGATAGATATGAGTTGCAAATCGTAGAAATTGAAATGGATACAACCCCGATGAAAGATTAAAGAGAGATGCAGAAGAAAGTGAAGCTGCAGGCAGGAATTCACACCTGCTTATGTATAAGAAAATCAACGCATACAGATCGTCTTTTGCTCCTCCTGTTACCGATGAAGTGCAAATTTTCGCTTAATAATAGCACAATGATGGGATACGCAATTCTCCTATATATACTATTTGTAATCACAAGTTGCTATATAATTTACTTTGAAAAAAAAAACAAGTTGTTTTAATTTATACCAAAACCAAAAGAAAAAGAATTCCCATATGTTTGATTTGGTCGAGTTAATAATATTGTTTATGTCTTCATTTGTAAATGAGAAGTTTTATATTCGATTCTCGTTAAAGGTGAATTTGAGTCATATTATTATGGTTAGTGCATTGTGAGGCTTAGCCCACTCCTTCACCCCCTTAGACCGACCCCCAATTTGCTCCAACCCTTAGGCCAAATATGAGTTTTAACCAAAAACTCATTTTTGGGGCAAATTTAGGTAAAAAATTCTCTTGAGTTAGTGGACTGACTTACCATGTATGTGTATTTTTTTTCAGTTTTATATTTATAAATCCATAAATTCAACTGTTAAAATCTAATATGATCAAATACAAGGGTGAAAAAAAGATATAATGGTCCAAATTTATATCCTACGGCTAAATAATTGAAAAAAAGTTATTTCATATGTTTCATATTCTTTTATAGCGTTCCATGAGTTTCATGGTGTAGGTTTACTAATTTTTCAATATTTATCGAAATCTAAATATTTTTGAGTTTAAATTTTTACAAAATTAAATTAGGATAGTCTACAATTTTTTTTTTAACTTTAAGAAAAAAAAATTATCCTAAATTCATTATTTAATAATTTCGGGCTAAAAATTTAATCCGAAAGTATTGGAGCATAAAATTGTTTCTAAGTTAAAAATTTTAGATTTTAACCCAAGGGTTGAAGATGGTCTTGATCAAAACAAACTTAAAGGATTTACAAATTAGAACTTGACTTTTTATAAAAAGGGTTGCGAAAGTTAAACTAACCGAAATGATCTAATTCTAATTGTCAAACTCAACTTAATCTGCAGCTTAGTTTTAGTTGAGCAAATATTGACGAATGATGATGAATTGAAACTTAAAATAAATGGTGAAAGCAAATAAACAAAGAAGGTACGATCAACAAAATAAGAAGATAATCCAAGTATTGTCTTCCACCAGTTGTTCTCATTTTTTAATTAAAAAAAGAACATAAGAAGATAAAATAACATAAATTAACAGGAATGTAGAAGAATAATTTAATTAAATTATAATAGCCAACCAGTTCGCATAAATCACTGGCACAAGAAACCTATCCGTTCTTATCTCAAACATGAATCCTTCTTTTCTTTTCTTTTTTTTTCTTTTTTTTTTAGTAAAACATGAATCCTTCTTAACCTTTGGCTAATGACAACAATCAATAACATAATGACTTCAGCTAATGACAACAATCAATAACATAATGACTTCAGTAAGGTTACGTTATCTGGCAATAATGCTCCCTTCACATGGAGATACTAAAAGACGTTTCGTGTGCTTATAGAGAGTTGGCTACTCCTCTAGTTCGCCAATTAATTTTTTGACACCTCAATTATTTTTTCATTACAAAAGGTAGACGGGTTGATCAATTAAATTCTTCTTGCTACCTACCCTTATTTTTCTTCGACTAAAATAGGGTTTTTAATCAAAACGGTCTCTAGGATTTGTATAATACATCGCTTTGATCTCTGAGATTGTCCACCATCCATTATTTTGGTTCTTCCGTTAAAAACTTTGTTAAGTGTTCCGGAGCTCTTGGCCGGAAGTTTGGACAATTTTTAAAGCTTCGTAACTCAATCGTTTCTTAACCAAATTTGACCCATATATATCAAAATGAAGATAGGAAAGTGTAGAACAAGATTAAACCATTTGAAAGCCCAATGATTGTTGGAGATGGCCAGAAAATAGTCTGAAATGTGACTGATCCGTGAAAAAACTGGAAAACTCGCCGAAAACTAGGTAAACTTTAAACATTCATAACTTCTTCAATACTCAACGAAATCAAGTGATTCAAAAATGAAAATCATACTTCTCAATGAGGCAAGGAGAATGGTACCTTTATCAATGGATAATTTTCTGTGGCTTGGCCTGAAAATGGCTCGAAAGTGGCTAACTCGAGACCAAGATAGCCACTTTCGAGCCGTTTTCCTGCCAAACCACGGCGATTTAGTCATCTAGAAAGGTACCATTCTCTTCGTCTCATTGAGAAGTATGATTTTCATTTTTGAATCACTCGATTGCATTGAGTATTGAAGAAGTTATGAACATTTAAAGTTTACCCAGTTTCCGGCGAGTTTTCTAATTTTCCTACGGACCAATCACCTTTTAAACTATTTTCCAGCCATCTCCAGCAACCACTGGGCTTCCAAATAGGTATAATCTTGTTCTATACTTTCCTATCTTCATTTTGATATATTATGGGTCGAATTTGGTTAAGAAACGATTGAGTTACGAAGCTTTGAAAATTGCCCAAACTTTCGGCCAAGAAATATGGGACACTTAATGAAGTTTTTAACGGAATGACCAAAATAATGGATGGTGGACAATCTCAGGGACCATTTCTATTGATTTTCAATCTCATGACCCAAAGTGATGTGTTATGTGAATCTCATGAACAATTTTGGCTAAAAAGCCATTAAAATATATAGTTGATTTAATTCAACGTGGTGAAATTAATTCTCCAGTATATAGTAAGAATATCTCCAACCCTTGACCTAAAATCTAAAATTTTTGGCTCAGAAAATTTAGGTTTTAGCCCAGAAACAGCTTTTCTGCTCAAACCCTTCTGGCCTAAAATTTTAGACCCATATTTTTAAAGAATGAACTTAGGCTTTTTTTTTTCTTAAATTAACTTTAAAAAAAATTATGTAGACTATCGTAAATTAATTTTATGAACATTTTAATCTAAAAATATTTAAATTCCGATAAATATTGAAAAATTACTAAATCGATACATGAAACACTATGGAAGAATATGAAAATCATGATAGAGATGTATAAACACAAAATACATGAAACACACAAGACACACATAACACATGTGAAGCGTAAAGCAACATCTTCCTCACAGGTCCAATTACGACCTTTAATATGCTTTCTTGCCATCTTGAAAATTTTGAAAATAGGAAGAAATGGTAGAAAGAAAAATTGGAAGAATTGTAGGAGAAAAATGAGTTTTGTGTGGATGTTTGAACAAATACATAGGTATTTATAGAGTTTTTGGGTGAATTTTGAGTTAAATAATTTTTTTTAAATTATTTTAGTCGTTGGATTTAAATTTCAACCATTAGATCTTTTTTTTTTTACTGTTAGATTTGATTATATTCGATCTCATCCGTTGGATTCAAATGTATTTTAAAAGTACATTTTTTTATAAAACAAAATTTGAATCTGGACCGTTGGATCAACCAACGGTCCAAATATATCAGTCGTTGGATGAAAAAAAAGAGTATTTGGGCTCCTGATGTCACAACCCGTCCCGGAAAGGGATGTGAAAAGACGAAAATACCCTTGAGCGTGGGTGTGTTTGTGTTTTGGGTTAAGAAATTGGGCCAATTATGTTATGTCCTAAATAATTGGAACCAATTGGAACTAAGTTTTCCTGGGTTTGAGATTAGTTGTATTTGGACCACACACACACATCCACATCACTTCTATCTCTCTCTCTCCCGTGTTCTCTCAGACTCTCTCTCCTCCCTTCGAACTCTCCATCTCTCTGCAAATCGTACGGACGCAGTCCGTTGACCTCCATTCCTTCACAGATCAAGCTCCCAGGACCCCCAATTTCATTCCTTGCAAGAGTACGAACCCAACCATACCCTTAGTTGGTTGAATTACCTTCGATAAACCCAGAAACCACGAGGGCTCCGTCGAAGCACAGTAGCACTGATTCGATCGTCGAGGTTTCACGCCATTTTAAGGTTCAGAAAGGTATCTAGTCTCTTTCCTTAGTCATTTGGCATGATTTTGGTTGAAGTTTAACGTGAGAAAACCCTGGAAAAATCGAATCTCCGAGATGGTCACTATTCATCAACTTTTAAACGGAAGGTTTTCTTTGAATTTCAGGACCATAGTGAGCTTTAAAACGTCCTCACGATGCTCGGAGTGCAACGTTGAGGTATTTTGGACATCGGGGAGCAGTAAAACGGAATTTCACTTTTAGCCGGATTATCGAGCTTTCTCCGGTGAAATGCCGTGAGTTTTAAGGCTTAAAAGTGTTTTTCGGCGAGTTGCATCGGTGACGGCAAAGAACACCGGCAAACCCAGGGTGAGACGTATCCCGAGGACGAGCGTATCCACGGGCGAATCGGGGGTTACGACCCGTCAACATACCAGTGAGTGGGCTTTTTGTTTTCAGTATATATTTATATACTTGATATTTTCCCAGAAAATGCGTTTAAATGAATGTATGCCTTGAATTAATATGCCAAATGCTTCTATATTTTGAATATGCATTGCATGGTTGCATATATATATAAATGTGGTGTTGTGGAGGCCCAGGTGAGTTCAGGTAAGTTATGTTTGATTATGTGAACTACGAATAACTTGATCCCTATTCAGGGTACGTAGGCAATCTAACAAAACGTTAGATGCAGTCATACATTAATTGAGTCAAGGCCTTGACTGTGAATAGAATGATTATAAATGCATTGATGAATATTGAGCTCATAACCTGCACCTAGGGTGATTGATTTAGCCAGAGATGATACATGCATGTTTATTATGTCACCCTCACACTATATGCTCACTTTGGATCCAATTTAAGTGCACAGACTTGTCGTATAGACCTTATATGGTTCCGACTTGTAGGTGACTAGCGATTTATCGCCCGGCTATACTGAGAGAGTAAGATTGAGCATAATTATATCTCACCCAATCTTGTCATACATACCCTTTTAGTGGTTCCGACTTATGTGCAGTGTATTGCCGTATAGGTCATAGAAGTGACTTCGGCTATATTGAGTTTGAGCTATGAATTTAGCCGTACAGACTACCACATGGGTTCCGACTATCATGACATATTTCTATGAATTCATTCTTACCTGAATTGCTTACTCTGTTATATCTTGGCATGGTATATATACATGTGAATATGATTGTGTGAAGCATGAATTGAATGATTATGATTTCGGATATATATATATGTATATGCTTATATCTTAATTCTGGGAAAATTTTACATGTTTTATAGCGAGGGGTTAGATATGTTGATAAGTGAAATGATTTTGTAAAACATTTGTTTTGCCCACTCACGTTTTCTGTTTTGCGCCCCTCCAGGTTTTAGGTAAGCTCGCTATTGGTGGCTCGAGGTCGTCGGCAGTTCTGACATATCCAAATAATAGTAGGACATATCTGGTACTGTATAACTAGTACTTGTCCTACTGGACTGAACCTCGACTTATTATGCTCTGATTAGGAGTGATTACTGTTGTAACTAACTCATATCACCCTCTGTTTAGTAGTGCACTCTAGTAATTCAGTTTTTAATTATTTATTTAATTGTTATCTTTATCGCTTCCGCACTGTGCACATGGCTACGTCACTCTCACATGACGGCCAGCATGCCTTGATCTCGGTCAGGGTGTGTCACCTAATGGTGGTCGATAGCTACCCTGACAGTGGGCCCCCTGTCGGGCCTTGAAGACTTCAGCTCGCTGGGGAGATTGCGGCGCGTGTTTGGGCTGAGACTGGGCTGGGTTTGGGCGAGTCCATGCGTTTCTGGACTAAATTATGGGTGGTATTTAGCTTTCTTTTGAGTTTTAGCTTTTAGCCCACACATTTAGCATGGGTTGGATTGGGTTTAGGGGGAATAAAACCTAAAAAATAGCATTTAGCCCAGAGTTAGATTTGGTCTGAGAAAGCAGGACAGAACTAAAGCTAACCCTTCCAATTCCCTAAATCTTAAATTGCCAAGAATTAAAAATAAAAATAAAAAAATAAAAAAAGGAAAAGAAAAGGAATGAGCTGTCTTTATTTCCAGTCAACAACTGGACAAAGGGTAATTTCGTAATTTTATGTGCAAGCTGAAAAATAAACGAGGACAAAATCGTCAACACATAGTTGATGAACAATATTTTGAACTGGATTTTAATATATAGTAATATATCTTTGCATGGAGAACGAAAAATAAGAACAACTCTTATTAAATTATTAGGGTTACATATTTCCACAACACAAATATGAATCTCATTAGGGCAAAATTATGCAAACGAAACTTGATATAGATCCAATTTTGTGAGTCACAATTGGAAATAGTTCACTTATGTGAAATAGGTCCGATGACTAGGATTACACATCAACATTTTCATATCAATAGGTTGGCATAATAAAATACATGTAAAATTGTTTAGATAGACATATAATATGACAGGAAAAACTATTTAGGCATTTCATATCATCCGCCTCTATTATTCATATCTTTTATATTTTTCTTTCCATTTCAGCAAGAAAATAATAAAAGAGTGGTGCTATCCCACACTTTTTTTTTTTTTACATTCCACACACTATTCTTAATTTTCAACAGTCAAATCGAATAAATTAAAAAAGATTAAATAATATCAATTAATATGAATTGTGTAGAAAGTAAAAATTGATGTATAGATAGTACCACACATAATGAAATTATTCTATTATAGCTAATTTTTCCAATAGTTTAATGTAGTACTGTTAGATTAATCTAATCAGACTAAAAAAGTCAACCAGTTCTCAAATATTCTAAAGTAGTATTTTTTTATTGAACAAAAAATATTATCTATACTAAAGAGGAGAGAGTATGTTTAGGCTTGGTTTGGTACTGAAGTGATTCTGAAAAAAGCTGGGAGCTTTTTTGTGTTTGCTAAACATTCAGCTTCAGTTTTTTTTCACAGTTTTGGGTGAAAAAAAACCAAAAACAAGAAGCTGCAAAACCCAGCTTTGAAAAACCGGCTTTTTTCACATCTGTTTTACATAAAAGTTTACCAAACACTATAATACTGCTTTTTTTTTTTCAAAAGCATTTTTACACAAAAGTTTACCAAACACTCTACAACTTTATTTTACAGCCGTTTATTTTCACAGCACAGCAGAAACAATTTTTTTTCAAAGTACAACAATATCAAATCAGCCCTTAGTCTCATAATGAGCTAATAATAATATAATTCAAATTCTTTTTTAACAGGAATCGAATATAAGACATTTCATTTACAAATAAAGAATAATTTAAAATGGTACTGTTAGATTAATTATTTTAATTGGACTATAAAAGTCAACCAGTTCTCAAGTTGTGCACAAATTGAGGGAATGGGAATAAGATATTCATACAAGTAACCATTCCGCGAAGTTTTTGAGTGGCTGGAAAATTACACGTGTTGGAATATGATTACTTGTATGAATCCTTCTTAGCCGTTGGCTGCCGACAATAATCATTTGCAAAGTGACATCAACAAGGTTACGTCATCTAGCACGTCAAGATAGACGAACATTCATTTGGTGGACATATGGACATATATAATATTTGGAGTCCAAATCTTCTGCACCCAAAAATCCATGTGGCCTCCTGTGCCTTTAATTTTATTAAGCATGTCAGCCGTCACAACCAATCAAATCAAGCTTCAAGTCCCGAGTCCCAAGACATGCTTAATAAAATCAAAGGCACAGAGAGGCCATGAGGGTTTTTGGGTGCAGAAAACTCTCTCTCTAATATTTGGGGGACATGAGGCCAATAATTGTAGGCAGATGCATACTGCACCGGTAGCAAGTTGTTCCGTATTTAATATGTGTTTAAGGTTTAGGTACGAAAGTCGAAATGTTTTAGGAGTAAGAAAGAATGCTTCAACATGCATAGATTTTTTTTTTATTTTAAGATAATGCTAGGGACCAAATTTTTAAATAAAATTTGTAAATCAAATGATGCGTCATCAATAAGAATAAGTATGTTAATTAACATTTAAATAATAATCAAATCATTAACATCCACATAATTTAGTTTACAAAATTTGATTTAGAAATTTGGTCTTTTTAGCATTACTTTTTTTGGGACTTTATTTGCCCCATTTATAATTGGAAACACAGTGATTGTGTTTGAGTTAAGGTTATTTGCCGATATTTTATTCCGCCTCGCCTATCTATTTTGGCTTGGCGGTTGTTTCCTGATAAACTTCTTACCGAAGATGCTCTAAAAAGATATGGCATTTCTGTGGCATCCATTTGTTGTTTATGTCATTATTTTGAGGAATCTACTGCTCATATTTTCTTCCATGTCGGATATCTACACAACTTTGGAGGTGGTTAGAATATCAATTTGGTACTTATTTGCCTCTTTTAGATTCTTTGACTGTTTTTTGAGATATTTCCATATGTAAACCCTTTTTTCAATAGTTGTACGATCTCTGGGTTGTTGCGGGTCTTTTCTTGCCTATCAGTTCTGGGACTGTTGATGGTTGGATTCCTTCTATAAATCATTAAAAAAATGAATCCAACCATCAAACGCTACATCATGGTAAGTCCGCTGAGTTCATAACAAAATATCAATGTAATGAATTTAATCATTCGATTCTTTGATTAACGGGTGGGGTTAACTTTCACGATATCTAATCAACTTCCAAAACAAAGATGCATCTAACTCAACATAGGATTCCCTAACTTTTTAGCAAACACCTTTCGTGGGTTCCAACATAAGATTACCAGCCCAAGCCCGTCCATAAAGTCCAGTTACTAAATCAAAATTTCAGATACGCCAGCCATAGCTTTATACTAGAAAGTTTTTCTACGGTGCAAAGCATCTAATGGCTAAGCGAAACAGAGCTTTGCATTTGAATGCGATGCTGTATCATTGCTCGGAGGAGTTTCGTGAAGAGACTCTGCCACCAGAGTGGAATCAGATGGCTGATAGGGATTTTACTACTCATGTGAACGAGCTAAAAACTCCTATTATACTTGCAAGAATCACAAGGTTGTTGTAGTATAAACGGATCTCGCAAGGTCATTCTCCACAGTGATTATTAAATAATTCGAAACAAACCAAATTCCAATTAGTTATTGTAAAGTAGAAATTGAGGTGATTGATTTTATAACCTAATTAAAATAAAAAAGAAATTAATGAATTAAAATAAACAATCTGCAATATTAGAGCTAGAGAGAAAGGAAAACAGTTTTGGGAGAATCAAATTAAGAAAGCACTAGGGTTCCACCATCACCCAGCAATCCTATGAACTTTTATCAATTACTCATGATCTACACATGCCACTTTGAAGGTTAGATTTTCCTAATTCATATTCTACTTGGAACCTCCAACATAGAACAAATATATAACATGCAACCCATCCAGACGTTCGGATCAAATTTGAACATGAAAGACTCATTATGCTTTATGAAAATCCTTTGAAAAACCATGCAATCCTTAAGACGTGATATTCATCCTAAGCGAAATTACAATTATTAATCACAAGAAGCCAACGTCAATTTCAGGGAACCTTCCGACCAAAATTGCATCAAATTACTTTTCTAAAGATCATAATGGTGATCAGGCATTAAGACAATTATATAGTTTTTATCCCGGTGATTAACAATTCAAAGTATGCATGCAATCAATCATAAGCAATTAAATAAAAATCACATATTCATGCTAAGGCTCAAGGCTTCGCCCTAGCAAAAGAAGTTAGTTCCGCATATTCATAATTGAAATCATAGAAAATATATTCAAGAAAATGATTGAAAGCACCTTCAAGTAAAAAGTCTCCAAAACCCTAACAATTCTCTGTCTCCAAAATTGCATAAAAGAAAGCGTTAAAAAAATATGGTAGACGGCCAAGCAATATATCTGCTAAGCCTCCCACACAAACCCTAGGAAACTAAAATTAATAATCCAATAAAATAGGAAACATAACCCTAAATTAAATGGTAAAATTCGCCTAAAATATGAACAGCCACGTTTTGGACCCATAAGCTGCTCCAAAACTGGCCCAATATAGCTGGATTTAATGTTTGGAATATTCTGAACACTTCTCCATAAGGCCACGAACCCATCTGAGGTCATCTTGGGCTCCGAAAACGCAACTTAAGCCCAAAAACGTCATTTTCCAGCACTGCACATTGCTCATTTATTTTATCGCCAGAAAATAACCGCTTGGTGGAAAAATCCCAAATTTTGATACGATCAAGCTAAGTGACTCACAAACGTCCTCCAACTGGAATTTCTCCAAAATTCGTCCATTTGGTCCTGTTTTGCTCCAGAGGAAGTCGAAAGTCCTATATTGAAAATACAATTCAAAGTATCAAAATTCTTCCAATATATTAACCAAAATATACTAAGATTAGGGTAAAATATATAATATAAAATCTACTCATCAATGACATTCCCGAAGTTGACAAAATTAACTCAATTGTTGAAAAATGTCGATTTGATTGATGGAAGGCTTGTTAATATCGATGGTGGTTCGATTACCATTGACGACCGTGTTGAACACAAAATGCTTACTTTCAAGTCACTTGCCAGGATCTTTATTGGAGCTCCATTGTTACAGAAAGCGCTGCAGAATAATGTGGCGGCATTGTCGGGAGGTAGAATCTATAACCCATTTGTGTGTTTCGGTACACCTAGTGAAAGGGAGCCCAGTAGGTGGCTTTCTGAACATCTCTGCCCCAACAAAGGCAGTCAGTGCGAGTCAAAATATCCCCACGGGTCGCATAACACCGGATATGGACTGGCGCGCTCGAGGAGGTACTCAACGGATTAAATCCGAGCTGGATTATTTAGATTATTGGTGCCCAAGCAAACGGACGAAGATGGGACAGCAGATAGTTTCTAGCTGTCTTAAAGTTCTTGGCTGACACATCCACGTCCGTTTCATGAGCACGACTCCTCTTCATGGACACGCCTTGCGCCTGCAAAAGTTAATGACTCTTCTGGTTTGCAAAAATGGGAAGACGTTCTTGAGATGTTCAACGGCCTCATTGATTGGTTGAAAAACGAAAGGAGTTACTCGTTTCCGTAGCAAACCTTGAGGTCATGAAAGAGGGGCTGCTCAATTCAAGGATATGCTGACTGATAGAAGTGTAGGACACAAGGAAGTCCGGCATCAAGACAGCCTAGTGTAGAAGTTGACGAAGACATTGAGTCATTCATCTAAGTGCTTGTTCTCACTTTTGTTATTTGTCATATTACCTCTATGAGCATGTTAGAGATAAAAGTGGATGTACGAAGTGGGGTTTATATGGGAAACAGCAGGGACAAAAGGAGATTTGCAACTGCAAGGCCATATATGGTGTGTAGGGGGCTGAGGCCAGAGTGGTTACATATAGAGGAAACTCATTTTGTGTACACGGATTTCATGTTTAAGCAACAATTGTCTTACAATGTGAGCTCAAACCTCAGAGACTATATACGTGATTCATTGATCAGTGATTAATTCATCGAAGTCGGGACTGCTGTGGAGAAACTAGCAAGAATTGGAGAAGTTGTTCCAGCAACTATGATGAGTTTAACTCAGTAAGTTCTACGAGTTCTTAACATCACTCGACAGAAGACTGATGATTGCTTGAATATATGAAATTGGTCATCGGCATATGTCAAGTGCTGTAAATAGATGAAACGATGAACAGTTATCATTTTCATGGTCATCAGTTTCCTTGGTCTTGAAAAAACTACAATCCATTAATGATAACAGGTGATGCAGAAAGAAAGAGATTAGACACAGTGTTTGAATGGAAGTAATCATGAGGATTGCAGCAACCACAGCAATTAAAAGTACAGAGCATGGATATTGAAAGAGTGCTGTTTCATCAATGTGAAACTCTTTTACCTTCACATTCTAACAGTTTGACCGTAAGTGCATATTTTCGATGATTTCACAATGCTCACGGGGGACTCCATAAGATATATACATAGTGAATAAATTATGGGAGCGACGAGATGCACATCATCAGTTTGTCTAGTGAATCCAGTCTCCATTAGTTGGATCGTTGAAGGAGGTTGTTGGAAACAGATCAACAAGGTTGCATCTACAAATAGATTATTGATGTAATGATAATATAAAATCACAATATAGACTAATAGATACAAAACGTAAAACATAGCAAAGTATATCTGTATGTGATTCAAAACTGAAATTTGAATAATTATGGCATCTGAATTTGTGGTTGAATTAGATTGTGTGAATTATAATGTTTGTGTCTTCTTTGTTAAGTAGTTTGGATTCTGATCAGTTGTTAATAAGGCCTAAGTAACAACCATGTGAATAAGGCCGACCTCATTGGATTTACTAATGAGAATTTATAGAAATTATTTGTATTGTTATTGATTCATTGAATTCTTGTATTTCATGGGGTAAAGTGAGAGGAATTCACTAGTGATTATTATATATACAAGTTATGATTTGAGACATTGTACGGTATGCTAGGTTTCGGAAAACCTATGTTTATCATTATATATGTGTTTTCATAAAACCTTGGGGTTAGTATGTTGATAATTGTTTTATTATATATATATATATATATATATATATATATATATATATATATATATCAACTTGTTCCACTCACGTTTGTTTTGCGCTCCCTTCAGGACCTTATAACGAGGAATACGATCTGAGCTACGAGGAATTTCCCTACCAGTGATTTCGTACTATATCTTCTCTGCTTTGGCGCCTATTGTAATAGCACTTCTCTATCTTGAATTCTGCTTGTACTCTTTATTAGACGTATGCTCTGAACATTATGTGTGTTATCATAATTTTATTAATTTAGCAGTTGAACTTTAGTATTGTGTTATTAGTCCCTATTGCCTGTTTTAACATATTTCTCAGCTTTTGCTTAAATTAAATGGCTTTCGTCACCCTTTGGGTGTCGGCCAACAAGTGACCATCTCGATGTCCCGAGGACATCGAAATCGGGACGTGTCATAGCTATTGGTTAGTAAGCTTCTCAAGTTTATATGACCTAAATACTCACATTGATATGTAGTCGACTGCAGAAATATAATAGTATCATTTTCGTGATAAGTAATTTAATAAAGAGTACACTCGAAAATGGATTTGTTCTTCTTATTGTATTCAACAAGTTCATGCAACTTTATTCTTCTATTCCGACAAAGAGTAGCAAAATAGTATTTTGCAGCAATTCCTTATTCTATGCTCAACAAGCAACTGTTCATCCTTTTCAGTGTTCATGAAATGATCCATATGATGACTAGTTTTTGGCCGATCCCACTTTAAACTTGACTCTGCCTGGTGTAACTCTGTGATGCCATAATTTTCTTTTTACCCATGTTAACTTTGTGTTATTACAGATATGCCATCATTTTTACAAAGTATATATACTGAATTTTTTTTTTTCTTTGTTCTCCCTTCTCACTTCCTTCTCGCTCTTATCTCCGTCACTCGGCTAATGACGACGGCGAGCTATCCGTTCGAAAGCCGGCGAATCGGACCTCACCGTTTCACCAATCGTCTCCTTTTCATCTTAGGAACAAGAAACACCAGTCGCATATCTCGATTCGTTAGGGTTTCGACGAGGATTTTCTAAAACTTTGACGTTTTTGTGACGATTCCGGCGAAGATCGGCGTCGAGGTTGGTCTCAAACTATTCCTCAGAACGTCAGGTACCTTCTGCATCTATTCTATTGCACTCAAAGATCTGCTTCAAAATTTTTATTTAATATAATTGGGTTTTAGTTAATTTTTCGTGGATTTTGTCCTTTAAATTTCTGGGTTGTGCACAAGTTTTCATTAAATTTTTGGCTTTTTTTGGTGTGATTTTATCTAAAAGTTATGGTTGCCTTGAAGGATGGTAAGAACATCTCCAACCAATGGCTGCCCTCTGCGCTTCAAGATCCTTCAAAATATTAATATTTTAATAAACAATACATGGTCATATTTACCTTCGTCTCTAATCGATGGTCAAAGGGCTAGATGGTTTGTTTTAGTCCCGTCACAAAAAACCGTCTCCAATCGAGAGTCATAAGGCCAAACATAATTTATTATTTAAAAACTACAATTTAAATGTTGTTTAAGTTTCATTTTGTTAAATGTTTTTTTTATGTTGTATAATTTTTATGTTGGTTAATGTTGTTTCATATTGTTTAATGTTGTTTTATGTTACTTAATTTAATTTAATGTTGTATAATAGCTTAGGAAATTATAAGAAAAAAATAGAATTAAAAAAAAACACGAAACAAATTTTGTGAAATAAAAGTTAAAAGAAAAAAAAAGAATTTAAAATAAAATGAAACAAATTTTGTGAAATAGAAGTTATAGGAAAAATGGAATTTAAAAAAAATATATGAAACAAATTTTGTAAAATAAAAGTTATAGGAAAAAATAGAATTTAAAAAAAAATATGAAAAATAAAAGTTATAGGAAAAATTTTGTAAATAAAAAATAATAATAAAACTATAAAAATACAAATTCAAAGCATTCATGTCGATTTAACCGATAGGAATACATTCATATTATTCAATATAAATGTATTACAGTCGGTTATAATCGACAGGAAATTTGACGCATTTAAAAAAATCTGGCTAGCCCTCTCCGATTTTGTGGGGCCCTCTCAGATTCCATAGCCATCTGGCCTGACCTTCGGTTAGAAACGGTTTTCGAGCTATTTTTGGTCTTCTGACCCTCTGAACCCTTCGGTAGGAGATGACCGAAGCTCGCTCTCTCTCTCTCTCTCTCTCTATAGATTATATTTTGTTTGATTGCAGAGTTTTTGGTCCTTTAAGATTTGGTGCTTTCTGGCTCAACACTTTGGGATGCCTGAATTTGAAATTGATGAGTGCTACATTAAAAATTGATGAGCAATCAAATGAAACTCATGAATCTCACTGTGACCTTTCCTACGGTGAAAAGCTACAATGAGACTTTTCCTCAACATAGTATTTATTTATTTTATTTTATTTTAATTACAAAGGAGACATATTATTTAAATTTCATACATAGACAAGCAACTGCAAATTAACATGTACATATAATGCACGCTAGAAATTAAATGGGAAAGAAGAGGGAGAAATTAAGTGGGAAACTTAGCGTTGAGCGCATTGGGAAAAAGAACACACCGTTTGTATGAGAGTGAGTATGATGATCAAAGTAGCAGCAATGACAGAAATAGTTGTCCAAGGTGAGTTGAAATATTTTTGTTTCAGATCTGCCTTCCATTTGTTCCACGGCTTTTTGTAGTACTCGTTGAGGTCCTTTAAGAGAGTAGCATAATAGAATCTTCGTCTGCCCACCCCAACACCTTTGCCAAGGCGTAGACACCTCATTGTTGTCACCAAGCATATTTTCAACAATTCCATTCTTGACAAGCAATTCCACATCATTTGGGGTGTTCACCAAATAATCCATGAGGGTGATATAATCATTAAAGTAGCGGGTATTTGGAGTGCAATGGCATTCCTCAAAGGCAACAAGGTTTCGGAGTACAAGCTCCGTGCTATCCCATATATTTAGATTTGGAATTTCCAAAATCCCGTCTTGAAAACACATATCAAATAGATTATTGCTTGATCTCGCCTTAAACTTGACGCCAGCCTGGTGTAGTTTCGTCATGCTGGGTACAGCTAGAGATTCGACTGACCCTCGATTTTCATTCTCTTCCTGATCCGTTGGTAGATTTAAGGTTCTAACCAAATCAACAAAATGCTCTACTTTAAAACTAGAAGAAGATCCCAAACCGTCTCTTTTCACATATACACTCGTTGATGCCTTGCAGTAAGTGTATGAGAGATCAAATACTGAAGGCACCTCCGCCGGCACCTCTGCAGTGGCAAAGAGATCCTCAAGAATGAAAAATGGCAGCTGATTTTCAAGCAAAAGCATGTCAGGTCTTATAATATTTAACAACCATGGTTTGTTAAAGATGCGGTCATTGTTATCCGGCGTGATATGATCCCCGTCCCTCAATAAGAACTCAATGATGAACGCGGCATCCACAAGAATGATTCTTACAAATTTGTCACTGCACAACTCAATGGCGTGCGCATAGCAATTGCGCAGTTCCGCTTCCTTACCCTTTATTTTCTTAACATAATCTTCCAATCTGACATTAGTCCGACGTAAAAAATACCGCAGATACCTCTTCTTGTGTTCTTCCATGTCTTCTAAGCCCGGCTTGCCATGGTGAATCGGACCTATAGAGACTACTTGAGGTGTGTAGGCCTTTTCATTTACACGCCGTAGTGATTCAGGAACTTTGTAGATACAACACGAATTGGACAAGGGAAGCAAACCATGCAACTCCTTACTCATTGAAGTTAGTAACGGAGTGTAAGGGCTTTCGATGTCATCTGGAGCTTCGCTGGTTCCTTCCATTTAATGTTGATGTGTTTGTTGTTCCAAATCGTAATTGCTGACAACGGGATGATGATCACTGACACATTAATAAAAACAGAGAAAATTAATCCAAGCATTGAGAAAACATGACAACAATCAAAACTAATCTAGATAATAGAGAAAATTATTAATCCAAAAACAAAACCAATTGATTTAACTGAAAATATGACTTTAGTCCATAGAATTCAATTTTACACATAAAAAACCCAACATGACTTTTTTACTCTAGAAAAACCCAGTGACTAGGATCCAGATAAGCAATTTCATTAATTACATTCAATTTGACACATTTTACATATTTCGGATGCCGAAAATACCCCTATTGTATGTTTGATTTATAAAAATTAATTACATGCAAATTATATGGGAGAGTTAATGACTTTGAGAAATAAAAAAATAATGAATCAAAAGACATTAATGTACGAAATTATGGAGATGAATGCACAAAGAAGTGAAATTAATGTGTACATAAATATAGCCGAATCAATGGTGCATTTAAACTAATTACATATTAATATGAAATATGAGAATGAATGTCCTAAAAACTATACGACTTTGAATTGTTTTATGTATTGAATGACTTTATTAATTTAAATGACTATATTAAATCTTGAATATTTGTGCATATTTTTCTCAATTTAAATAATAAAGAAATTAAAGAATCAGATATATTAAATCTTGAATATTTTTCTCATAATATTAAATCTTGAATGTTTATGCATATTTTTCTCATAACATATCATGTTGGAAACTAACATAATAATTGGAATGCATTTTATTAACCGTTTCTAAACTCCATATAAGTAGTGTTTTGACATAAATGTAGGACTTGAATATTTATGCATATTTCTGAATGCATTGTCTATGTTTTTAAATTTGCATAAAATTAGGCATTTTATTTCAATTTTTTATCTTCTTACCAAATTAAAAATATGAAAAGGCACTAATTTTGGTTTTTTTTGCTTTTAGGCATGTGTTTCTCCTGAAATTAGTGTAGTTCTAGTTCTATATAAATTCGAAAGTATATCAGGTTGGTCTCACATTGGGTTTTTTCCATATTTTTATCATTTATACTTGAGTTCAATGCGGTTTTTCAGTGGTTGTGTTATCAAAATACGGATTAGGCAGAAAAAAAAAAGAAACAAGGTATTTGTATCCTTTGTTTTTATCTATGCTCATTTTGTTTTCTCAATATTGTTTTTCACTATTGTATTACTAGGTTAATTGTTTTTCAATATGGCTACACATTTTAAATTTGGATTTATATTAGACGTTTATAGATACATGGGTTTTAGTTTAAGGATTGTGAATTGCAAGGGCTAAAATCTAATGGACCCATTAACAAACCAAGCTGAAGTGCCGTCCCCTTGGGATTGTGAATTAACCCTTTAATTCATTACCGACTGCTCAAGTGGAGCCATATAGACGGTGGTGTGTAAAGTTGGCTCCATATAAGAGCGGATGCGGAGAGGCATTTCACATTGGGGATGTACACTAATAATTTAAAAATTAAATATAAGTAGTTAATTTCTAATTACACGGAGTCTTTTGATGATAAAACTCCGTAATTGAGGTTCATTGAGCTAGATACCATTCATGTCACATCCCGACCAGGAATGTCAACTAGGATTCCGAATCGAGCTGTGCTGGCCGACACCTGAAAGGTAACGAAGTCATAAAGTGTAGTGATGTGGAAAATGTGAATAAATTTAAACCTAAAAGAATAAGTCCTACGTCTCTCAAACCGATGGTCAACGAAGGTCAAAATCTTTGCCTCTAGGGCATTTTCGTAAATTCAAGCTTTTAAAATTAATAAAAACGTAAAATTAAGAATGGGTTGTCACAATCCATATATTAGAATTAAGTGGTTAACTGAAGACAATATTAATGCAGGTTGTACTTAATAGTGGACACTTATACAACTGAACATATATACACCGCCAAACTATTCAACTCAAAGATATTAAAATGAAAGTTGAGTCATTGAAGATGATCAAATAAATTTAAAAGACCAAATAACATAAATTAATGAAGAATGTAGAAGAATAATTTAATCATGCTGTAATAGTCAAGCAGTTTGCATAAATCACTAGCTCAAGTTGTGCACAAATTGATGAAATGTGACATTCATACAAGAAATCAATTCGTTCTTATCTCAAACATGAATCCTTCTTAACTTTGGCTGATGACAACAACAATAGCAGAGTGACATCAACAGGGTTATGTCATCAGGCACGTGAAGATAGACAAACTTTCATTTAACGGACAATATAATGTGGGGCATGAGGCCAATAATTGTAGAACAGGGGCATGCATACAACCATTCAAACATAAAAACTAAAATCTTCAAGAAACAAAAAATATATACCTTTGTTTAGTTTTGTTTCTTCTCCTTTGATTCGTTCAAAGACTAGAAATAATAAATACGAGTTTATAAGGAAAGAAAAGGCGTATGTAGAAATTACTTCATAGCAGATATGAAAAGTATTAAGCTTCTATTCAAACTTAAGTGTAATAAAAAGTAGATCAACTTTCTCTAAATAATAGCACATTTTCAGAAAATTAAAGGACTTTTCATGTGCTTGTAGAGAGTTGGCTACTCCCCGATCAACATTTCTCTTAATAATAAACCAATATGTGCAAGAAAAGCTTACCAGAAATGCAAGAGTTCCTATGTCGGCAGAATTTGAGGCTTGCCAGTTATAAATTATTGTAAAAGGAAATATATGTATGATATTATCATATAGTGACAAGCACTTATATATAAAGGCGAGAAAGTTAATAATATTAAAGTTAATAATATTCTTAAACCATATTTCAATTCATAGAGGGGCCGGGAGCATCGAATAGTTGCTAACTTACCTTTGCGTGTGGAGGTGCCTTGCAATATGAGCAAGAAATCTCCGCTATTCTTAAACCATGTTTATAGCATTTAAATTTACACGAATCCCCGAAGATTGATACCTTACTCGACATACCCATTTGGGGACACAATTCACCTCCTCTCTCTAGCTAAAGAAAAACCTCTATATTGTTCTCTTAAAAGCTCCAATCACATTATCCAAAACAATATGTAATAAAAATTGAAAAAAAAACCAATTGAAAATGAATACAGGTGAACCACGTAAAAACTGAAATTCAAATACTCAGAAACAAATGAAATACATTCCCCATTCATGCCCATAATCCACTTCTCTCTTTATCTCCCCCCCTGTCTGACCAAAAACCCTCACTCTCTTTTCAAAGCTGCATAACATAATTCAACATATCATGTAATGAAAATCATTTACAACTTAGAACAAAAGAGATTAACTTAGCATCACCACCTAAAAACGCAAAAAACAGGAAACAACATTCTCCAAATACACAAAAAAATTAAGAACAAATGGATTTGCACATACAAAAAGTAAAAATTTGGTTACACATAAACCTCAAAGAAAGAAACTAAATTATTCACAAGTTGAACAAAGGGATTCGAATTCTATACACAAAAATATCTAGAATAATAAATTTACTTAATTGCCCTTCAGCTTCGTAGCTTCGTAAAATCTCCATCGTAGCTCTAAATTCAATTCTGTTTGCGTCCATGCGTTCGTGATGTCGAGTACTATAAGGACACACTAAAATAATGGTTCATACATCTCACAACACAAAGGTCAACATAAGTCAACATTCTCGCATCTAGGAGCATTTTGGTCATTTCACACTTTTAGTATCAAAATACTATCAATTAGGGACGATTCCTAACACTTGCCGTGGTGAAATGGGCCTATGGAGACCGCCTGGTGTGTAAGCCCTTTCAGTTACATGCCTCAGTCGCTCGGGAACTCTATAAATACAACAATACAAAGATAAGGGAAACAAGCTATCCAACCGGCTTTCTCATCAAAGTTACTAATGGGATCTACGGATTTTCTATGTCATATGGAGGTTGATGAATGCCCCTTTCTTCCACTCTCCTCCTGATGGTTGAGACTATACAAACACACTGAACTCATCGTAAACGAAACAAACTCACTTGTTTTCATCATAAACCAAAAGTTCAAAAGATAGGTGATGGTGGAAACAAATGCAATTTATGTATTGGCCAAAGTTCAAATTAACCACATAAATTCAAATGCGTTGATTATAAAGTTAACCAACCACGCAAGGGGTTCATATCTTGGTTAAGAGCATTTACCCCTGTATTCGAGTCTTGTGTTCGGATTCCATCCCCTCAGTATCACTCGAATTAAAGTTTACCCATCACATATATACTAGAAAATACAAGAAAACATGGATTAGGTGACGGAATTTTTGTAGCGCGTAAAAATTCATCACATTTAGGTAAAATAAGTGAGGCTTTTCTTAGAAATCATCACATAATGGTTTTCGTTGAACACCAAAATATTTTGCGTCACATAAACTTTTGGGTTCGCCACAAACTATTGGGTGGGGAGGTTTTACCGCTGAATGAAAGTTAATATGTGACAAAACTTTAAGATTCATTATATAATGAAAGAAAATGCCACGTGCTATGCCATTCGTCACATATTCTATTAAAATAAAAATACTGAAGGAATACCATTAGGGGGCGTTTGTTTGCCCTCACTAAAGTGTACTGGACTGGACTAAGGATTAGTCCAGTCCCATGTTTGCTCCTGACAAGGACTAGGTTTAATGAGACTAAGTATCACTTGCCTAGACTAAATTCGGGACTAGCTGGTCTTAACGAAACCCCTTGAAAACCATGGGACTAGCTAAGATTGTCCCCTCTCTCCCCCTCTCTCCTCCTTGCCTTGCTCCTCGACCACTCACCCTCGAAAACCATGGGATGCTTTTCACAACCAATTTTCATATAAAATACCAAATTGAAGATGGGAGTGAGGGGATTACGATTCTACCTGAATCGAGGCCAAAAGGTGGTTGGAGGTGGCCGGAAAATGGCCTGAAAGTCTCGGCCGATTTGGGGTTTTTTCGAATCCATGACAAATCGAGCATGCAAAGCTGGAAGTCTCGGTGGTTTGTGCTAGTTTTCCTCAGCTCTAGTTATTCGAGCAGTTTGAAATGGGCACTTCTTCTGGTCAGAAGAAACGAAAAAAAATTCATATAATCATATTAACGAATGACGCAAGTATGATTGAACTGTCATTGCTCAAATCCCAAAGGCAGCCGACTCGACTTTGGATTTCAAGCTCTTATTATTGGATCAGGATCCTCTCCTGAGCAAATGGAGAGGATCCTCCTGACCAGATCCATCGGACCGTTTAAATTTTATCCAACGGCTACAAACAGATGATCCTCTAAAAGTTATAATAATTGTAACCGTTGGATAAAATTTAAACGGCCAGATGAGCCTGGTCAGGAGGATCCTCTCCATTTGCTCAGGAGAGGATCCTGATCCCTCATTATTGAGCCCAAAGTTAAAGTAACTTAAAGTTAGAAAATTAGCCAAAATAACTATTTTAAAGACCAATTACTAAAATGATAAGTTCTTATAGTGTTGCAATTGTTATATAGTCATTATTTAATCGATATTTAATTTAATCAGCTCGCAGTTAAGCATTGATTCTCATCATTTTAACCAATTTCTTAATAAATTTCTACTTAAGCCCAAAACATGAGTTTAATTAACAACTTAATAAGTTGAGACTATACCTTCACTGTGTAGGCTTATTTTAGGCCATTACTCGACCCAAGTCAAATTCCAATCCAAATCCGTCCCAATTATTAGTCCAAGTCAAGCCAATCTTACATAAAATGTGCCGTGAAAGTGAAACTGGTGATAGTCTAGGTACAATTGCATAGGGAATGCATTGGTGATTTTGGTATATACATGCAGTTGATAAAATTTGCAACAAGCTTCACCAGCAAAGATTATATTCCACAAGAAAGAAATATGAGAACACATCATGAATGGTCATAATTCGATTACAATACACAATCACTCTTCTTTGCCTTTAGACTTACAAATACATGAGCAACATACACAAATCTATGAACATCAAATTGATGCAACTGAATATATAGAAGGTGCAAAATAATTTATTTTGAAAAGCACACATTTTACATGAAATAGTCGTCGTTGATGCTTAGGGGACTGATTAATTAGAGCATGCTGTTTGTATAAGAGTGAGTATGAGGAGAGAAATAGTACAACAACAACAACAAAGCTTTATCTCATTAAGTAGGGTCGGCTATATGAATCTTAAAATGTCAATTGTCTTCAGTTTCGTGTCATATTAAAATAATGGACCAAGGCATGTAAAATAATTTTGTATCAAATTCGTCATCCATTTGTATACTCAAGTTCTCCAGTAATTGTTCAGGTCAGCACTTACCTCTGTAAAGGGTATTTTGGTCATTTCATGTGGAGAATTAAATAAAAAAAAAGAGGTATTCATCAATTCCCCCCATGAACTTGTGACCATTGGCCAATTTCCCCCCTCAACTTTAATTTTGGCCAATTTCCCCCCTCAACTCTCATAATTAGTCAATTTCCCCCCTCAACTTTAATTTGGCCAATTTCCCCCCTCAACTCTCATAATTAGTCAATTTGCACCCTATTGTTAATTTTTTTTAATTTTCCATATATTCTTTTTTTTTTCTTTCAATCTTTCTAATAACTTCCAACAAAGTACTAAAATTAACATAAACTCACCTGCATAATATAGGGTAAAATGTACAAAAACATAATACAATTAGTATGTGATATGGGTTGATTATAAGAAAAAGTTATGAATCGGGTTTAAAGCATATAGAAGAAGAAATAATAATCCTAAACTCATGGATCAGACATATTTCAATAAAATGGGTTATTCTTAATAAGGAGTCGAAAATTATGAATTGACTAGCAATTTTTGCACTAAAGCACGATTCTCCGCAATTTACTTGAACTTAGCTTTCACTTTTATAAAGAAAATTGTATTCACATACAAAAATGTACACATCAATCCTTTTCGTTATCAATTTTGTATAGTAAAAAATAAAATAAAATTACTCCATACTGATTTATTATGACTAATAATACTATCTATGATAAATTGTAAAATTCTAAATTTTAATCTATTTGTAATAGGATAAAGACATAGGAAAATGATTAACATACATCTTATTTAGTTTCTTACACACACTTGTTTAATTATGATCAAATTAAAAAATTAACAGTAGGGTGCAAATTGACTAATTATGAGAGTTGAGGGGGGAAATTAGCCAAATTAAAGTTGAGGGGGGAAATTGACTAATTATGAGAGTTGAGGGGGAAAATTAGCCAAAATTAAAGTTGAGGGGGGAAATTGGCCAATAGTCACAAGTTCAGAGGGGAAATTGATGAATACCTCAAAAAAAATTAGGGATGGGTCTCAACAAAAACTGTTCAAAGGCCGCAAGATTACTGATTGTAACCTGTACTTACAGTAATGACGTGCTTTCCGAAAAAAAAATTGTGATTCTTTGATCAAAACATTTTTTTTTTGTTGATATAAACGATATTTATATATACTAAAGCTTAGCGGATGCGTACTGTTCATTAATAGTGCGCATCCGGTTTTACCCCTCTTTCTCTTCATGTTTTGTCAGCTTTAGTGGGGTTGAATGGTGAATTGGCCATTTTGCCCCTCTCTCATTTTTCTTCCCATGCGTGCGTGGGTGTTTTGTTTTTTATGGTTCCAGCATCTTCCACTTTTCACTTTCCCCTTCTAGCCCATGCCTCTGTCATCCTTGTGCTTTTTGGTTCCATCTTCTTTTTGGTTCTATCCTCTTATACACGTATTGCTCACCGTTTCCCTTTTAGGCTGCCCAAGCGTCGATCATCGTCGAAGGCTCTACTTCCAATTCTTCTCGACATTTCCTTCCATTTCCACTTCTCTCTTTCACTCTGCGGTCTTCTCTCATCTCTCACTCTTCCTCTGACTCTCCTTCTCTACTGAAAGAACCATAATCTTTCATCATCCCCTCTTCTATTCCTTCGGGTAATTTTCGAGTGCACTTTTCCATTTGCTTCCACACTAATCTCACCCTAAAACCAACAAATCCGAAAAACCCTCAAGCCATCCAACAAATTGAAAAAACACATCTTTGCCGAAAATTTTGAATTTTTCTCGGAAATTCTCACCTATCCTTGAGGTTTTCTTGGTGGCTTTTCGTTCTCAGGTCCCTTATGTAAAAGGGTTTTCGCTTCGGTAGCAGATGAAGATAGGTGACAATGATCGAAGTTTGTCGCCATGTGGGTGATCCCAATGGCATTGGTTTTCAATTCTGGTGATTTCTATGGTTTTGTGTTGCGTAATATTTGGGGATTTGGTTTGGGTCTGTGGGTAAGCAATACTCAGGTTAAATTTGGTTCCCTTTATTTTCTCAAATTTGTTTCACAACATGATTTTTTTGATCCTTTACTGAATAGTTCTTAAGAAATGTTGGAATCTTTATTTGTATTGATTTTTTTTATATTTTATTTCCAAGCCTTGAATTTGTTTTTAATTTCTTTGTTAATAAAATAAGTTTGAGGATGAAATTCATTCTTAACATTATTTGACTGCAAATTCTAGGTTCCAACCCCCAGTAACGCAGCATGCTCGAATCCAATTCTTAATTAAGGGAGATGGTGCAAAACCCATTAATTCTTCGTCAGTTGGCTTCTCCTGAGACTATACATCTATATTTATTCTAGGTGCCTAAGGTTTTGAGTTTTGAAGTTTGTGTTTGACTAATTGACCATTGAGATAGCCGTCATATATGACGCCACCGAGGTTCTCAATTCTTAGTCTTTCTTATTTACAATTTGGTTTGTGGTCTTTTGACATCTCTGCTGCTCTACCCATCACCAAGCACAGCTCGACAATCCCCAGCATTAGCAACTATGAGGGTCCTGCAAAATTACAAAGTATGTAAGACTAAGACATGAAACCTAATTAAGATTCACAACTTCTAAAAGCAAAGTATTTAGAAAGAAATTCCATTCAAACTCAATGTTCATCATTTCTCTCTTTCTTTCATAATTTAACTTTTGCTTCTTATTGCCTTGTTTTTTCTTTTCTTATTGCCTTCGTTTTTTCTTTTCTATCTTGCAGATACTCTTGACTTTGCATCAATCACTTTTGTCGCAACTGGTTGACAACAGTAACAGTCAACCCAGTAAGAAGTGACATAGATTTTTCTTTGATATGTTTGATAGATATAGCCTGAATTGATATTTCTCCCTTAGCTCCCTGCAGAATCCATATCGATTATATGGATTAATTATGCAACTTGATTGAAGTTTGATTTAATTTCATATTGTTAAACCCCTTTAAATGGATGAGAAAATATTGTTGAACCCTTCAAACTTTATTTGAGCTCTACTTTCAATTTAATTTCATATCAGTGAGAGAATATTATTTTGTTTGAAAGGTTGGAAAAAGCTAATAACTCTTGTAAAATGTCTTTATGCAGATCACAGACAAACAAACATTATCAAAACTGTGTGCTTGAGTGGCAAAGATACATGTGCAAAATAATAGGTGACCTCTTTATTCTATATTTCTAACGTTTATTTTTTATTTTTCCAAAACCCATGATGAACAATTTATGTTTCTCTTTCTTTAACATTTTTTTCCTTCGGTTTTGCTCACTTAATAATTTGATTGACACCTACTTTTTAGAATTAGAATAGAATACGGCTAAATTATTTGCAATTGTGGGGTAATTGGCAAAACTCGAGACCCTTTTATGCCTGTTTGAAGGAACAAACAGAGTTTGTAAACCCCTGCCTTGCTCATACATGTTTTACTCTTTCGTCGACATTTAATTTATTTTCCTGTTTTGGTTTAGGCTCTTAGTTTGGTTTGATTTGTTGTTAACTTTGTCAATCTGGTAAGAATTACATTTTTCTAATGGCTTGGATTTAGTATTTCATTATAATTTCTTCTTTTTCAACGTATTGGTTAACCTGGATAAGGAGGTAGTTTGCATTCAGGTGAGGTGGGGCAGACTTTTTTGAGAAAGAACCTCTTGGCGGAGTCCCCCGGAGGACAGGATAGTACTATTTAGTGACCAGGAGCGGAGAGCCCAATTTCATTACAATTTCTTCTTTTTCAACGTAATGGTTATCGAATTAATTGTTTTTCCTTTAAGGGTACCAATAGCAGGCTAGACTCATACCTTTCCATTTTTTTTTTCCAAATTTCCCAAACAATACAATGTTATTCCGTTTTTTCAAATTATAAATTTTCTACATGGAATCTTATTTTCAAATTTGTTTTATATTTTTGCTCGGAATTCACAATTGCAATGTTTTCTATTTGTTAAAGGCAGAATAGTATTTCCATTCAGTTTAATGTCATTTTAATTCGCTGGTGGTTTACACATAATTTTCAGCATTTTCCACATAGGTTCTGATTTTAATTGTCTGCTAAAACCTATAGATTGTTAAACTAATGACAAGCTATTACTATATATTGTTCATATCAGGGAGGGAGACATTTTTAGATTACCCTGAAATATAGCTAGGAAAACATATGTTTTTTTTTTATTATGGCGGACATTGATGCCCTACACTGTTGACTTTCTTTAATGCTTGCTCTGGATTCTACAGTTTCTTTTTAAAGTTTTTTTGGTTGCTGGAAAAAAAATACTCAGAAATGAAGGGCTTTAGAGTTTGATCATTTGTGCCTCAAATTTGGTACGGGTTCTTTCCCCTTATATAATTTCGATTGGTAATGTAGATTTTCATCATAAATTATTGTATTCTTTTGCAAAGTTGTTCATTTTTTACCCTTTTTTCAACTTTAACACCACTTCACCTGAGAACTCAACTTCAATTAGAGGAAGAGGAGCACAGTTTTAAGGTTATTTTCACATCAATTAACTTTGCCTGTAATGTTGGGGCATGATATTTTGGGGAATTTTTTGCGCACAATTTTTTTGCGTGAAATAAATAGACATGGGTCTTCAACAAGTTATTTTTAGGTATTATAGTTTATTATTTTACAACTAAATTTTTTCAATATTAATGATAAAGCTTAATTTCGGATTGCATGTCTGAAAGTTTAGCCTTTTGTTTAGAATTTGATTTGAGTGTCTCAAAATTTATAGTATTTTCTTTAATTGCCAACTTAGAGCTCAGAGAAAGAGGTAGCAGCCATCGATCTAATTCAAGTTCAAATATGAGTTCATATCTGAGTTCAAATCCTATTTTTGAGCCCTTTGTTTCGTCGATGATCGGGTAAAGCCCAAATATTTCGAACCTGTTTAATTGTGGATTAGTCTCTACATCTACACACATACAAAGAACAAATAGTCACTGGTCCTTTCCAATGACGATTCAATGGTTAAGAATTAGTGTAATTCTTGGATATAATGGGTATATTGACAAAGGGATATATTGAAATATGCAGAAAATTGTTTCTCTATAGCACATTGTGAGTCAAGGAATCTCTTTATTTTGAGCTGGCCATGTCGGAGTATATTTTTACTAACTTAGTACGCTATATCACATTCAGAGACTCTTTTACATTCCTTTTTGTATTTGTGTTTTTGTATTTGTGTTTGGTAAATATATAATATTTGTCGGAGTATATCATCTTACGCTTGCCATCATCTAATCTTTGGCATATATAATCCATGCGGTTGCTTAACAATATATGTTCGAATAATCTCCATTAAATGACTTCTGTGTTTGTGACATTTTACTCAAATTTTATATATTTTCTTCTTTCTAATTTGTGTTTTTTGCTTTCTTAGAAGATTATTTTTGTATAAAATATAAATCTTAGAAACATTCTACCCATTCTTTAGTTTCTTTGACGAATTTTGTAGTGTTAGTTATGCACCATTTCAGTTCGGCTTTGATTGGATAAATAATAGCATTATTTATGCTAATTTGCCAATTTCCTCATATTTTTAAGTTATCGCCGGATCGTGGGCCTTTTATTTAGGGTGTTGAAGACTTTGGGGCCTTCACTGTGACAAAGAAATTGAAGACTTAGGATCTAAATATATTTTTACATGTAAATATATATCTAAAACTATTTACATGGTTTATACAATTTCTAAACCCCGCAGCATCACACGGGCAACCTTTCTAGTTTTATACTAATGTAAACCTGCCATATTGTATATCAAACTCATGTAAGTTGAATCTTGACCTTTCTACTTGGGAGTAAAGATACATGCTCCCCCTTGGATACAGGGAATTTTTTGTTCACCATCCTTAAGTGATGGTAATGTTCACCACTCTCTATCATTATTGCATGAATTTAAATTTAAAAATTTGTATAATAGATAGACACAAATTTTAAAATTTAAATTCATTCAATGATAATAAGTTGAGTGGTGAGAATGGTGAGTAAATATGCACTCTTTTCTCCCTCGATATATCATATATGCTTGATTTGGGACCCACACCATTTAAATTGCTTCAACACCGTAATTGATATGGCACTTGACTAAAACTTCAAGGACCCCTCTCTCACCTCACTCCAAACCAAACCAAACCAATAAAGTGTCCCATTTTTCAATCATATTACAAGTATGCAATTGGAGTCATCTACCAATCTTGATAAAATGAAAAATTCCAACTAAATATGTCACATCCTATTGACATACGTCTAGAATTGACATGTGGCGTCATCAAGGATATGTATATCCAACAGACCCCGTCTTCAGGATAGGTACAAAGTATAATTCAAGATCCAAATACGTAATAATTTTTCGTATATTTTATAGTTGCATCTAACCTTCTTATTAGACTGCCTACGTACCCTAAACAAAGATCAAGCCATTTGTAATTCATCGTATCACTATACTCGAACATTCATCACATAAATCGTTATGTCTCAACAATACACCACAATACATATCATGCAATATTTCAAAGAACAAACGATGAAACACAATCATATTCTTTGACCACATTAATTAATTAATCTCATGGATAAAGATGAAGCCAACCAGTGACCCCAAGTTTTTATTTGCAGAGGTGTGAATCTCATGGAAGAAGATGAAGTAAATGACGTCGTTAGGCTGCTTTGGTTATGAATTTGTTTGACTGTTTAATGAAACGATGAGTTAACGAAAACATACCGTTTGAAACATACAATTTCCTCACGAACTCCGAAAAGTTGAACAAAAATTTGATGGATTACATATTTGAACTCATTTCAGCTTAGATTTTGAAGACCTTTGAAGAGTCTTTGCAATAGGCCTAGCTGCAGGTGCACTTTTTGCAGCAGCCTTCTTCATATTATACTTTACAGACGAGAAAGCTGCGATTACAGCAACGAGCATGGTTGGGTAGACAAACACAGCTTTTGTAGGGTCTGCGTTCACGGGCTTTCCGAGAATCCCTTCTTTGATGAGGCCCCAGAGAACTAGAAGCATCCCGAACATGCTCATCCTCCCTCGTTTTATAATTCCCACAAGAGCTCCAGCCACAGCGAAGTAACTTCCGGCTAGAACCTGGTGAATTTATCGAAGTACAGATATTAGATTACTACTTCGGATTGTCAAACATGAAATCCTATTGGTTTGCTAGTGCTGATATTGAACTCTATGTGAACTCTAGGGCATATCTAATGCCCGTCCAAGGAAAATCACAGGAGTTAAGCCAGGTAATTTAGGATGAATATGGATCCTAGATGCAAATCATCTGCGTAAAAGGGAAAGTGTCAGTTGAGAAATAGAACCTCTAAGCGCTGGAGATCAGTAACTGGAGAGGCTTCCTTTGCACTAGTCAAGTTATAGACGTCCAATAAGTTATTCCAACTTGGGACAGTCATGTTTTTTGCAAGTCCATTTGCAACAGCTCCGGGGTAGAGGAGGGCCTTGACTGCAGTAACAGGAAAGATTTCACTTGCAATCAGCTGGGAAGATGTGACATGCAACGGTGTGGTACACATGCCAGATCTGCATGGAACTCTGTAACAATAGAAAAGCAAGAGACAGAAAATTATCAAGACGAACACAGAGAGTTATAATTTTCCTTTTTCTTCTAAATGCATCCGCACAGGCATTAAATGAACAAAGACTTTAAATGATTTTGATTTTCTTCTTCTGATCCAGAGGAACAAAGTGTCTTATGAACTAAGATGAAAACGGTGCTCAATTATGATACGAAAAGGTACTTAACGGTCACCACCCATGCAGATGCAATGAGAGAATAGATGCGTGGAGGAGATAAATTCAGAACAGAGTAAAAACAAGTTATGAGCATGTGTATGAAGTATGTACTAAACAAGAAAGCCAAAAAGGATGCATAATCCTTCAGTAAATAATGGAGGTTCGAAGAACAAAATAGATATCGTATTACATGAATACTAAAACTTAACAGCTCAATACCAATACAATATATCAGTTCAAATAAATACACTGCGGAACACCTAAAATTCCCGAATAAGTTCTACCACGAGAATCAACCTCCATTTCCAAATCAATACAGGTTCCACACGAACCTATAAATATGGATACTTGAAAATCAACGCAATAAGTTCCCTAAAGAAGTACTTTCAGTAAATATACACTTCCTCTAAGCACAAGTCAACTCTCACTACGCCTATCTCAGTTCATCCACTGCTGTAAATTGTCTGATCCAGACTCCGAATGGTTTTGAGTGAGAGGTGTATCAATTCAACTGCAAAACCAAATCCCTTTTGGCAGATCCAAAAATCAAACTCCGGGTATCACAAATTTCAATCGACCAATCTAAAACAAGTAATATACTTAATCCTTCCGTAAAATCTAAGTCCAAATCAACAATACCGTCCCAAAAACTTCAAAATGTGCATCCAAATTCCAGATAAACCCACAGAGGGTTTCAAACTTTAACCAACCGAGATTCGATAAACCGAAAAACTACCAAATACCCAGATGCAAAAACATGGAAATTAGCAAAAATAAAGCAAACCCAGATAGCAAAACAAGTTGAACAACTAGGAATTATATCAAAATAAGAAGAAAATTACACAGATTTGGATACACAGAGTGTGGGGATTAATGGAGTGAGAACTGGTGTACCTGAAAAGCGGGATCTGAAGAATGATGAGGAAGAAGTAGACGCGAGAGGCGATTGCTGAGATGCTGTTTATCCATCCCTTTGACGATTTTGACGACGCGGATGACGATGGAGACATATATTCCGTGCATAAGTGATAAACTAATGCCTACTCCGGCGTATTTAGATACTGTGTTTTAGTTAGGCACTCGTACGATGTGTTTTTCGATGGTTGATATGCCACATAGACTGGCATTTCTTTATTTGTACCAGTATCTCCATGTTCGACAAATCTAACTTAGTGTTGATGCTTAGCGATCACCTCGGAAATAATTGCACACACAATTTGTATGAAAGTGCGTATGATGATAAAAATAGCGTTAAGGACAGAAATAGTTGTCCTAGGTGTGTGGAAATATTTTTGTTTCAGATTTGCCTTCCATTTGTTCAACGACGTTTTGTAGTAGTTGTGGAGCTCCTTTGAAAGAGTAGCAAAATGAAATCTTTCTTTGTCCAACACAACACCTTTGCCACGGTTGTAGTCAGAGAGTAGACACCTCATTGTTGTCACCAAGCATATTTTCAACAATTATACGGGTTTGATCTCCACCGAATGCCCCTAACAACTATCTAACCCACTAACGCTATCGTTGTACTAAAAAAAATTCATGTGGTCAGATGTATAAGAGCAGAAAATAATGCCTACTCATTTTCACGAAAAACAGGGAAATCTTCGTAAGTTTTCTTAGAATACACACTGGTGAGAAAGTTTGTCTCTGTGTAGTTGTCTTTTGCAATGGGCGTAACTACCTGCAGGTGAAATTGTAACAACTTTTTTGACGTAATACTTTATAGATGAGAAATTAAGCAGAAATAAAGTACAAATCATAAAACAGACCGTACAGCTCTTATTAGCAACAGGGCTTACAATGTGTACAACACAAACATGAATCTCAATATGGAACAACCAGACAAACAAATAAAACAAGCAAATAAATAATACGGAAAGGATAGGGAGAAAACGGCGAATTAAGGAGACAACTAATGAATGGAAGAGATAATAGAACACACTGTTTGTATGATAGCGAGTACGATGAAAAAACCAGCTCCAATGACAGAAATAATTGCCCAAGGTGTGTTGAAATACTTTTGTTTCAAGCTTGCCTTCCATTTGTTCCACGGCTTTCGACAGTAGTTGTTCAGCTCCTTAGAAAGATCAGCAAAGTAGTAGTTTTTGTGGTTCCAAGAAACCCCGATGCAAAGCTTGTTAATCAGTCTAGAAACCTTATTGTTGTCGCCGAGCGCATTCACAATTATTCCATACTCAACAAGGAAATCTACATCCATTGGGGTGTTTACAAAACCATCCAAGATGCAGAAATAATCGCTTATGTGATTCTCCGTGCAATGGCATTGTTCAAATGCAAGGAGATTTCTGAGTGTAAGCTCTGTGTAATCGTTTATTTCTACTTGTGGAATTTGCAGAATACCTTGATTATCGAATTGTATATCAAACAAATTTTTGCTTGAACTGATCTCAAACTTGACTCCAGCCTGGTGTAGCTTCTTAGCGCTTGGTGTATTTAGAGTACTTGGGAGTGGCTTTTCAGTTTGTGACTTTTGAGATGGTAGAAACCTTCTTCTACGATCACAGAAGTGCTTAACCTTAGGAGTACAAGAAGATGTGGGCCCTCCAGTTTGTGTGCTCTTCAAAGATGGTAGATGTAAAGTTCTTATCAAATCAACAAAGTGTTTTACTTCCGAAACAGACTCCAAATTGTCTTTTTCCCCCTGTAAACGCACCGTCTCCTGGAAGAACTTGTAAGAGAGCTCTGTTATTGAAGGCAGCTCATCTTTTTGCCGTTTAGATTTAACATCTGCGAAAAGATCTTCAAGAATGAAAAATGGCAGCTGATTTTCAAGTAAAATCATGTCAGGGGCTATATTTTGCAACATCCATGTTTTCTTGAATATCCAGTCACTATCATCCCTCAAATCCTCGAAAAAGTTCCTCAATAAGAGCTCAATGATGAAGGCGGCATCAACTAAAATGATACTTACAAATACATCACTCTTAAACTCACTGGCTTCTCCTTCATAACAACCACGCAGTCTTTCTTCTTGGGCCTTTATTTTCTTCACATAATCCTCCAAGCTTACCCCAGTCCGATGTAGAAATTGTTGTAGGTACCTCCGTTTGTGTTCTTCCATGTATAACAAGTCTTTATTATCATAGTGGAGTGGGCCTATTGAGACTACTTGAGGTGTGTAGGCCTTCTTATTCACAGACCGTAGTCGCTCAGGAACTTTGTAGATACAACAGTAAGGGGACAGGGGTGACAAGCCTTTCAACCGCTCTGTCATCGAAGTCACTACTGAGTTGCAGGCACTTTCTATGTCATCTGGAGCTTTATTGGTGCTATGTTCCACTTTCTTCCTGGGCGGCATTGTCCTGATTTTAATAGATGAGGATGAATTGATGAGGATTATAGATCACTGGCACCATAATAAAAAAAAATATTTCATTCATTATTGACATTCCAAGATGTTCGGACAAAAATTTAGAAAACATGCATCACGAAATACCAACTCAAACGATACATACATACATACATACATACATACATATATATATATATATATATATATATTCTGGTAAAAAATTACAAAGTCAATCTCAATGCTATCATGGGAAGTGACCAACTCGAACAATATAGAAGGTTGATAAAATCCACAGATTGAAAATACTTTCAATTTGATTGATGACTGACTAAAGTCTAAAGCCCAATCAAGGTAAGCAAAGGCTATACACGTTTGGTACGTCATTGTGACATCCCCGACCTATCTTGAGTCACTGCATGTTTTAACTTCTTTACATGACAATGCATATAGGTTTACGACCTATCATCTTATCAGACATGAAATTGTAAGTCATTCCCATAGACTCAATATGTACAAGTTCATCCAAATTAAAATCAATATTTTCAGAGGGATTGAGACTTCGAGCTGTCTTTCTCCTACAAATAGGCCACTCTATATGCTTCAATGAAAAATGCTATATGTGTGTTCCTTCTCATATCTCAAGCTTCCAGTCAAAACATGCAAGAGACAAACAAAATTCTACTGAAAGTTAAAATAAGACGTGTTTCCATAACTACGTAATCTACCTTTCCTTATAAAAAGTAGATTTTTGTTTGCCGAAAAAAAAGAAAGTAAATTTTGTTTTATATATTTATGAGGAGGGCGTTTAGTCAGATTGAATTAATTGCTTCTATTTACCCTTATATTTTTTAGGATCAAGGTGGGATGAGAAGAAAAAAAAAAAAAACTGGTACGAGAGAAAAATATAAAGCATAGTTATCAGCAATATAGAGCAAAATAATGTCATAAACTTGTAGTCTCGTAGTAGTTTTGTAGAGTTATCATGTTCCACTAGAAAGAGATTTTTTGGTACCTTGATATTTTTGGCAACAACCAAAAAAATAAGACAACCCAATAAAACTAACAAATTTTCGACAATAAAAAAAACTAAAAAATCATTGAATTGTTCCTCTATACAAATTGGTCAACAAAACTTTTTGATCTTTTGTCTCTACAGGCAATTGTCTAAAAAAAAAATTTAATTGATTTAACAAACCAAGATGACGTGGCGTCCCCTTGGGATTGCGACATAACACTTTAATTCATCACCAAGTACTCAAGTGGCTCGACACAACCTTCTGAGACCAAATTTGTCTAAAAAAAAATTTAATTGATTTAACAAACCAAGATGACGTGACGTCCCCTTGGGATTGCGACATAACACTTTAATTCATCATCAAGTACTCAAGTTGGCTCAACACAACCTTCTGAGACTAAATCTTCTCTGTGGTCTCAATAAGTGTCTGACACGTATTCAATATCTTAATTTTTCTTAATTTTATTATCATGAATATAACATGTGTCAGACACTTATTGGGGTCACAGAAATGTCACACCCATTTTAGATGCAGAAGATTTGATCTCAAGAGGATGTGAAGAAGTATTCCAATAATTTAGGATCATAAAAGCAGTTCACTCCTAAATACACGGAGCCTTTTGGTGAAGAAACACAATAATTAAAATTTATTATCAATACTATCTATATATTAATAAATCTAAGTGGTTAATTGAAAAGTTAAACATATATACACAACTAAACTATTCTAAAAGATATTAAGAAGAAGGCTGTATTGAATCTTAACTTTCAGAGAGTTCAGAGATAAAAAAATATCTTCTTCTTATTTCACTTTCTTACTCAACAAGACATTTACATCAGTATATATAGATACAATTCTATTGACATAATTGACCTCAACATACTGCAACTAATTACACATTCACCCTTGTCTAACTAACTCCAACTATACAATTACTACTAGAGTCTTTACACCCCCTCAAGCTGAGACTTGGGACAGGAAAATGACCAAGAGGAAGCTTGGATTGCAGAAAACAGAATCTGTGTTTTGAAAGGGATTTGGTGTGAATATCAGCCAATTGATCTTGGCTGCAGACATAAAGAACTTTAATCAAATGCGCCAATACTAACTCCCGAATGTAATGATAGTCCACTTCTACATGCTTTGTCCGAGCATGAAACACAGGATTGGAGGCAAGAGAAATGGCGGAAATGTTATCACACCAAAGAGTTGGAACGGTAGACAGAGGAAAGTTGATATCAGAAAACACTTTGCAAATCCAGGTGATTTCAGCTGCAGTATGTGCTAAAGCGCGATATTCAGCTTCGGTGGAGGACCGGGCAACAGTGGGTTGCTTTTTAGCATTCCAACTGATCAGATTGGGACCCAGAAAAACACAGAAGCCAGTAGTAGATCTTCTATCAAAAGTACAACCGGCCCAGTCAGCATCAGAATAAGCAGTGAGGGCAAGATAACCCTTTTTAAACCAAATACCTTGGGTAAGAGTGCCTTTGAGAAATCGGAGAATGCGTTTGACAGCCTGCAGGTGTTGTTCCCGTGGTGAATGCATGAACTGACAAACTTGGTTTACAACAAAGGATAGATCAGGCCTGGTCCAAGTGAGATACTGTAAACCACCCACTATAGATCGATATTCAGTGGGATTAGAGAGTAAAGGACCACTGTGATCAAGTTTAGTGGTACCAAGAGGAGTGACACAAGGCTTGGCACCTGCCATATTAGCCTTGTGAAGAAGATCAAGAGAGTATTTACTTTGATGCATGAAGAGACCTTCAGAATTGCGTTGCACCTCCAAACCCAAAAAATAATGAAGAGGGCCCAGATCCTTAACAGGAAATGCTTGGCTAAGTTTGTGAATGAAGTGTTGGCAGAGAACGGCATTTGGTCCGGTGACAAGAATGTCATCGACATAGACCAAAACAATAACAGGAGCTGAAGCTTGAAGAACAAAGAGAGAAGCATCAGATGAGGACTGCTTAAACCCAAGGGTGCACAGGACTTGGAACAGTTTATCAAACCAAGCCCTGGGGGCTTGTTTTAAACCATACAAAGATTTCTTGAGTTGGCAGACATGACTAGGAAGATTGGAGTCAATGAAACCAGGGGGCTGAGTCATAAAAACAGCTTCCTTGAGATCTCCATGTAAAAAGGCATTGCTAATGTCCAATTGATGGAGAAACCAGTCATGTTGAACAGCCAAGGTTAATAAAATACGAATGGTGACTGGCTTAGCTACTGGACTGAAAGTATCTTGATAGTCAACACCCTCTTTTTGATGAAATCCTTTGGCCACTAACCGAGCCTTATACATGTCCACCGTACCATCAGGTTTTCTCTTAATTCTGAACACCCATTTACAGCCAACAATGTTCTGAGACGGAGAGTGGGGTACCAAATGCCAAGTACCAGTGAGTTGAAGAGCATTAAACTCTTCCTGCATAGCTTGTCTCCAGTGGGCATACTTGGAGGCTTGTAAGTATGTGGAAGGAACAAAATCAACATCAACATGTAAAGGATGTTTTGTGGCAGAATAGGCTTTTGGTTTAAAGATACCAGCCTTTGAGCGAGTAAGCATAGGATGGGTATTAGGAGCTGTAGAATGTGATACAGAATTTGAGGATGATGGTGGGGAAGAAACATGCTCAGTGGAAGGGGCAGTGGATTGACCTGGAGAAGGTCGCTGGGGAATAGAGAAGTGCAAATCAATAGGTGAAGGTGGAGATTGAGACCCCGGAGAAACTGCCACAGATGAAAAAGAAAGAAATGGAAACTGGTTTTCATTGAATTGAACATGGCGGGAGATATAGATTCTCTGAGTAGTAGGATCAAGACACCGATAGCCCTTGTGCTGCAAACTATAGCCCAAAAATACACATTATGTACTCTTCCCATCTAACTTGGAGTGAACATATGGCTTTAACCAGGGATAACAGGAGCAACCAAAAACCTTCAACTTGGAGTAATCGGGGATAGAGTTGAATAAAATTTCCCATGGAGACTGATTCAAGCTGGAAATAGGCAGACGATTGATCAGGTAGACTGCAGTAGAGAAGGATTCAACCCAATACAAATGAGGAACTTTAGAGGCAACTAATAGAGTCCGTGCTGTCTCCACTAAATGTCGGTGTTTTCTTTCAACACATCCATTCTGTTCAGGTGTGTGAGGACAGCTGAGCTGATGAGATATACCATGATCTTGAAGAAAAGATTTAAACTTGTTACTAGTAAATTCACCCCCTGAATCGGACCTCAAACATTTGATTTTATTACCAACAGAATTCTCAACATAGGTCTTGAATACAACAAAAGTAGAATATACATCAGATTTGGCCTTTAAAGGAAATAACCAAGAGTACTTGCTGTAATCATCCACTATTAAAAGATAGTACTGGTAACCACAAGTAGAAATGACAGGAGCAGGACCCCAAACATCACAATGTAACAAACTTAAACTAGTAGTAGAAATAGAACTAGAGGGATGAAACGGTAGCTTGTGATTCTTAGCAATTGCACAGTCCGAGCAGAAGAAATCAACAGAGTGTTTTCCCTGCAGTGCAAGCTTATTGGCAGATAGAACGCGCCTGAAGATGGCAGAAGAAGGATGCCCCAAGCGACTGTGCCAAATATTCACAGGTGCTTTAGTACCGACTAAAGCATGAGGGGATGAACAAGATGAAGAGAAAGAAACAGGGATACCTTGAAGAGTATAGAAACCATTGTTAACCGTTCCCTGCAAAAGCATCTTCCCCGTAGAACGATCCTTAACAACAGAGCCATTGGAATGTAAAGTCAAAGAGCAGGAATTATCCTTGAGAAATTGATATGCAGAGAGTAAATTGTGCTTCATTTGCGGAACATGTAACACATTGTTCAATTTAAAAGAGGCATGAGCAGTATTTAACAATGTACTGCCAGTATGATGAATGGACAAACCTTTACCATCGCCGATATACACCTTATCTTCACCAGTGTAAGGAGTAGGAGAATAGATATTGGAGATGTCATGGGTGATATGAGATGTAGCACCAGAATCTAAAATCCATGAAGGAGATGGTTTGGAAGCATAATGAGTATACATGGCAGCAAGTTTAGTAGGGGGTACTTTCCCAAAGATATCTGGATTCATTCGATCATAGCAATCAATAGCTTCATGACTTGATGATCCACAAATTTGACAATTGTTACGAACTCCAGGATTACTAAAAGAACGAAAGCCGGGATTGTTGTACCGTTGGAAACCAGAATTAGAGTGAGAGCCCCTATTGTTGCCATGATAGTTTCGATTTCCTCTGTTGTTGTGAAAGCGATTATTGGTCCGACCACGATTAGAGTTGTAGCGAGAAGAATTCTGCATAGGTTGATGTTGAGCGGCATAAGCTTGAGAAGAATGTGGTGTAGGAAGGAGAGGTGGTTGATTCTGAGCAGCATAAGCATGAACCGGTTCAGTAGCAACTGATTTCTTTCGACGAGCCATTGACAACTCTTTAGTAAGAAGAAGACCATGCAGTTCATCCAAATTAGTAGATGAGAGGCAAAGAGTAATAGAATCAACAAATGAGTCAAATTCCTCTGGTAAACCATGCAATGTAGCAGCAATCAAGTCACGATCGGACACAGAGGCACCAGCAGCTGTTAAAGAATCAGAAATTGCTTTAATTTGCTGGAGATACTCAGAGATCTATTGAGAACCTTTCTGAAGAGATTGAAGACGAGAGCGAAGCTGATGAATATGAGCATCGGAGATGCCACCAAACCTCTGTTCCAATTTGAGCCATAGATCACGAGAATAAGAAACTCCAACTGTGAAAGGAATAATCTCCTCCGAGAGTGTAGAATTCAACCAAATCAAGAGATTTTGATCTTTTTCGTACCACTGTTCAAACACAGGATTGACTGAGCGATCAGACAAGAAAGGAGAGGGACAAGATTCAGAACCATCAATAACACCGAGAAGTTTGTAGCGACGAAGAATTGGGGCAAATAGTGCTCGCCATGGAAGATAATTCGAACTCTTAAGCTTGATCGGAACCATACTTCCAATGTTCTGAATCGTGAGAGAGGTATAGCTTTGCACCAAATTAGGGTTTGGAGAAGAGGAATTTGGGAGAGAAGATGACGAATCAGACGCCATGGTGGATAATACAGGCAAGATTCAACCAAATAACCACACAAATGACAGAGAAGAAGCACCAGAGATCGGATCGGACCAGAGATCGGAGCGGAGAAGCCGTGAGACCAGAGATCGGAGCAGAAAAGCCGTGAGACCGTGAGATCAGATCGAACCAGAGATCGGATCGAAGAAGCCGTGAGGCTCGAAGAGGCACCAAGCAGTAAGGCGGTGACAACGGTGGCGAGAGGGATCGAAGATTCACCAAGGCCGTGAGGCGGTGGCGATTGATACCATATTGAATCTTAACTTTCAGAGAGTTCAGAGATAAAAAAATATCTTCTTCTTATTTCACTTTCTTACTCAACAAGACATTTACATCAGTATATATAGATACAATTCTATTGACATAATTGACCTCAACATACTGCAACTAATTACACATTCACCCTTGTCTAACTAACTCCAACTATACAATTACTACTAGAGTCTTTAGGCTGCACCATTCCATTAACCGGTAAATATGAAACTAAAAGCTTCAAAACTATGGATATGTGCAAACATAGCAATGGAGAAGAAACAAGCCAGATGAAAGATTATAAATTGAAAAGTGAGTTGTTATTGGTACTAAAAATGAGTCATCTAATACATTTTGAAGTGAGATTAAAGAATGAGTGCGTGATAATTTTTTGAAGTGTCAATAACAATACTTAAAAAAAAAAGTGAATTGATTCACACCTGCTCCTATGGGGAAAGGGATCCGGAGAGGATCCCTTCCTCCTAATCCATCAAGTTCGGGGATCCGAATCGTTGAAATCTGATTCAACAGCTACAAACAGAGGCCCACTTTAAAAGTTATAATAACTTTAGTCGTTGAATCAAATTTTAATGGTCCAGATCTCTGGATTTAGTGGATTAGGAGGAAGGGATCGGAGATGATCCATTTCCCTCCTATGGTAGATGAAAAGTAGATCATATCCAGATTGAATAATTTTTTTTTTTGTTGCATACATGATCTTTAGATGATGGTAGTGAACGGTTCCGATTATGAAGTTCATACATAGATATATTAATCATAAGAAAAGAGGGGGAGGGGGGGGGGCAAAAAAGTTCCCCATGGAAGGAACAAAAATATTATCCGCTATCTAATTATGATCATTATTCATGGATGGTTAAAGTTTATTTTGATTAAGAAAAACTTCTACTATTCATGGGAGTTCATACGAAAATGTTATCAGGATGGATAGCTTGAAGAAATTTTTTTAGGCGATATGGAGGGAGAAACTTAGAAGAAAATATGTGGATTTGGCAACCAAGCCAAAAAAATTGAAAACATTTCAGTCCATGTATATATATATATATATTTTTTGAATCAAATTATGATGCTGTATTAGAGATAACTAGATGAACCACATTTGATGACTAATCATTCAAATTTTAGCATACATAATTTAATAGTCTAAACAAATAATTATACCTTATAACATTGCCTACTGTCCTAGCTTTTCACAACATCAAGGCTTTAATAATAAACAGATATGTGCAAGAAAAGCTTACCAGAAATTCAAGACTTCCTCTGTTGGCAGAATTTGAGGCCTGCAAGTTATAAGTTACTGTAAACAAATAAAAAAACAATATTACCATATAGTGACACAGGCACTCTTATATACTGGAGAGAAAGTTAATAATATTCTTAAACTATATTTTAATCCACAGAGGGGCGGGGAGCATCGTAAAGTTACTAACTTGCCTTTGGGTGCGGAGGTGCTCTGCAACATGGGCAATAAATCATCACAGATTCCTAAACCATTTTCAAAGCATTTAAATTTGAATGAGTATCATTTAGCAGAAAAGTGGATGTACTTTTCTATTTTTCCAAACATAAAAACGAAAAATAAAAAAGAAGAAAGATTTGCCTTCCAGTAAGGTTGTTTGATCATAGTCGATTAGACCCTAATATTTTTTACCAATTCACACTTGCTCACGAGGGACTCTATGGGGATGTTTGTTTGACCTCACTAAGTGGGACTGGATTAGACTGAACTAAGTATTAGTGTAGTCCCATGTTTGGTAGGTAAAGGGACTGAGTTTAATGGGATAAAACCGGACTCGCTCAGACAAACTCCTTCGCTAAGAGTTCTTAGCGAGAACCCCCAAATTTCATGGTATTACTAAGCCCGTCCAACGAGAGAGAAATTCGTCACTCGTCGTGCGAGAGAAGACGTCCTACTCCTTCACCCTTGTCCTGCTCGCCCTCCTCTGCATCCTGTGCGCCCTCTTCTGCGTCCTGCGTGCCCTCCTCTACGACCTACTCGCCTTCCTCTGCTCCTCGTCAGGTAAATTTCAAATCTGACGATTTTCTTTTGCTGATCATGAACGACCTCGTTGAACGACTTTGATTTTGTCTGGTAAATTATTACTAGGTTATGAACGACTTCGTTGTTTTGGTTCGAAAACTTTTCAATAATTGATCTGAGCAGTTCAAAATAAATTAGGGTTTTGATTTTTAGGTTCAAATTGATATTAAAATTTGGGGTTTTCAAATTTCAACTTTTTTGTGTTCTCACTATTGTTTCTTCATATGATTGACACCTCCTGATTTCTAATATTTGTCATAAAGTGAATTTGATATAAATTTCATCTGCTAGTTCTCAGAGCTTTTACTGGAGTGGATTTGAGATATATATGAATTTCATCTAATATTTGTTCTGCCATCGTTGAATTTCATCTAATAATTTATATGTATGTAGTCTATGATTGTATGTGTCTGTATGTATGTGTGTATGTATGTACTCTGTGTATGTGGGTGTGGCCTTCCATATGGGTATGCTGATTTTGGGTGTGTACGTGTGTCGATGTATGCTGATTTTGGGTGTGTATGTGTGTCGATGTATGCTGATTTTGGATGTGTGTATAATCTTTTGTGCGTGTGTAATCTCTGTGTGTGTTGATGTATGCAAGTTGTGTGTGTGTGTGTTGATGTATGCAAGTTATGTGTGTGTGCTGTAAAGGTCGACCCACCGCAGGTCATCATGTTGTTTCTCCAAATAAAGTGGGACACAGAACCTCTTTTTCCCCTTTCTACCTTCTTCTCCCTGTGACGATGGTAAATAATGATTAGAGCCTGCATCTTTTCCCATCTTTTTTATTTCTCTCCTTTATTTCTTTGTGTTGATTTGACTGTGAAGTTTGAAAGAAATGCTAGTTGGTGAAGAACATTGGGTGGGGATTTCGACCTCATCAATTGTGGGGTGTGTGTGTGTCGATGTATGCTGATTTTGGGTGCATGTATAATCTCTGTGTGTGTTGATGTACGCAAGTTGTGTTTGTCAATTGGTGGTATAATGCGATTTAGTTAAGGTTTACGTGTTAGAGTTTGTCAATTTATGGATTAATGGTTAATATTGGTTAAGATTCCGTAATTAAACTCTTTTGTTTTGAGGCACCAGTTGCATACTATGTGTGTAATGTATGCAGCGTTGCATGTATGCTTCAGTGCTCTACCTATTTGGGTTGTTCTTCACATTAGAACTAGTGTTTTGCAGGTCAATGTGTGAATTTATGAAAGTAAAACCAAACATGTATACCAACCTTTTTTCAAGTCATTTGCTTGAATTATGGATATGGAACACGTTAGATAGTGAAGTAAATGGCTTATGAACTTGGTATATTTGCATAAATGTGGAAACCTCTGTTCTGATTGTGTGTTTAATCTCCCTATATCATTGTCTAAATGTTTCCAGTGATAAAAAAACGGAGGAAAGAAGCATTCTTTTCAGAGTTGGGCAAAACATCTTCGAAGGTTACTTCCTTTTTCCTTTATTAGTTCCTTGCATTCTCCCACAGCATTTTTACCATCTTCTTGTTCTTTACTGGTGGAAGGAATGGTTGTAGACATTCTTGTTTCTTATTTTCAAAGATTTGAACAATCATATATTACCATTGCTCCAAAATTTGTTTGGAGGACTCTGATGTAGAAGGTCGTTTTCTGAAAGATAGTTATCTTCCTACCACCTGGTTCCATAATATTGTTGGTAGTGTCAAATTGCCAACGTATATCTTCTTAATTATATTTTTTGTGAGTTTTATATGTGAGGATGATTTAACATGTAGGCTCATACGTCTAAAGGTGCAGTGGATGGTGAAGGGCCAGCCTGGGCTCTCTTAAGAGATAATTACATTCTCACAAATCCCAAATTGAAAGATTGGGATATGATGCCGGTAAGGATCTTTAATCACATCTTGTTAAGTGTTTCACCTGTCAAAGACACTCGCGTGCTCTCACTTAAACACATGCGCGCATACACAATGCACTTCTAGTTGCTATTATGTATTCTGGTGACACATTGTTGTAATTTGCATACAGGACACCGTTGTGGAAGATGACATTGGAAGGGTGGCTGGAGATAGTTCCGATGACGATTGATGTTGTGGAACTGCACAAACAGCTATGTGCTGATTGGTTCGTAGGCATACTTTTTGTAAACATTATGTGTTATTCTTGTTGCTACTGCACATGAGGAATTTTGTTTTCGATTTCCATTAATGTTATAAATGAGTGCTCTATGATACGATTAGCGAAAATATCCTGTTTTTCTTGCTCATTATGTGCAAAATTTTCTTTTACCTTCATAAGATTTTGGAGAAGCAGCTCACAGAAACAATGAATTTATACTTGCAGTTTGCGAGCGAAGCGGAATGTGTATTCGCGTAGATTACAATAATGTACAACAAAACACCGGATTTCTTAGCATCCAAAAGGCGTAACCTGTAATCCGGAGGAAACTACATTTTATCCTACAACCGAAAGGACGGTGCAAAATTTATTGACGGTAAGGAACTGAGACAAAATTTATTTTTCCATATATTCATTTTGATATTTTAAAAAAATAAATTAAAATATAATAATAATTTATTATTAGTCCAGCTTCTTAGTCCGACACTACACCAAACGTTTTACTAAACTAGTCCAGCTTAGTCTAGTCTAAGCCAGTCCAGCTTAGTCCCTGAAGCTAGTCCAGTCCAAGACAGTCTGGTGCAACAAACGCCCCTATAAGATATCTACAGGGTGAATAGATTATAGGAGTGACGATATGCACATGATCAGTTAGTCTTGTGACGTCAGTCTTTATTAGTTGGATCGTTAAGGGAGGTCTCCTTCAATGTTTTGGAAATTGGTTTTTGAACGTTAGTCCTTGAAAAAGATTAAAATATAAAAAATAAAAAATAAATATTGGTGTTAGATTACATATTCAATTTAATTCCTTGAAGTGTACTTTTATTAAAATTTATATTCTATTTTTATTATTTAATGTCTCGACATTAAAATTTTGATTTTATTAATATGCACATATTGGTTCTTTCAATTATAAATGAACCTAAATGAGAAAATATTAAAAGAAATTAGTGACACATAAATACTTAAATGCATAAGAGTACATAAATGACTATACCGAAATATATTAAATTGACTTCTTTGTACCGAAATGTCTATACCTAATTGTTTGGAATGAAATATATTATAATCAACCTAAATTTATATACCTAAATGTATGGACTAAAATGTATGTACTGAAATGTATTATATACCTAAATGTCAATACCGAAATGTGTGTATCAAAATGTACATACCGCAATGTATTATATTGAATTAATGTACCTAAATATTTGTATTGATGGATATACCGAAATATATCAAATGAATTAATGCACCTAAATGAAGTACATACAAATTGTATCGGAAAATATTATATAAAAAAATTACTTTACCTAAATGTCTATAACAATATGTATTATGATGAATGAAATAAAATGAAATTTAAATGTAATTAATACATTAAAATTAGGAATAAAAAGAGAAAAAAAATCAAAATATAATTAATAAAATGAGATGATTAGGGATGAAAATCAAATTTTAATCTTACACAAGGTTATAGTCTAAAACTCATCTTCTTTAAGGATTAAAATGAAGTTTTCTATTTTGTAAAGAAAGATTATATTCACACACCTCAAATTACTTTCCCCGCACACATTTTTATTTTTTAATATTTTTTGATATTCTACTCACCACTAAACACTTGATAAAAATTATTAAAATATTAAAAAATTAAAAAAATAATAAGGAAAGTAATTTGAGATTTGTGAACATAATCTCTCTTTTGGATTGTCAAAAAAAAGAAAAATCTCTCTTTTGGAGTTGTGTGTGGATTTAGCCATGGAAATGCGACAAGTGGCTCAGGAGTACTTTTTAGAAGAGGGGTCTCCATGTATTTAATATCAGTTGAATGTTCATGTGGATGTAATCAAGTCGTCTTCTTAATAAAATCTTGATCTCAATCCAAACAAAACCAAAAATTACGTATAAGATCGAGAGATCTTTATTTATAACAAGGAAAATTTAAACAAGTTCATGAGATTGGTCACACTACAATCACGTTCTTACATATATACAAAAGAAAATAAAACAAATAAGCTCTTCAATCACAGCACAATATTGAGTTTCATATCCCCGTATACTTGATGAACACTTTCCACTCGAAAAGCTCTAAATTCCTATATTCTCTTTGTCAGTTATTTCATCCCTTTCTTTAGGTGCTATTAGCTTTGTACCTAAGTTTTGACGTCCGCCTCTTGTTGGATGAATTAAGGTTAACACAGCTGGGTCTTGTAAACTAAATGGTCATGTGAATAGTGGTAGTGTTTTTCGTGATTCTAATGGACTTTTTTTAGGGGCGTTTGCTTCCTCATTTTCTTATCCAATTGCAATTGTTGCTGAGATTGTTGGGGTGATCAAGGCAATTCATAATGCGTGGGATAAAGAGTGGCATCATATTTGGTTAGAGACAGATTTCATATATGTCATCTAGCTTCTATCACCTCGTTCTATGGATGTCCCATAGTTTCTCAAAGTTTCTTCTGCAAATTGTTTATGTTATAATGCTCGCTTGCACTTCAATTTTTCACACAATTTCATGAAAGAAATTTTTTTTTACGGATTCTTTTGCTAATTTTGGTGCAATGAATAGTAGTTTTACGTGGTGGGACTTGATACTTGATTTTGCAGAGACATCATATAGAAGAGACCACATTAGACTTCCTTTTTAGTTCGAGGTAATCTTTTTCGAATATGGTTTTGTAGATTGTCGCTTGGTTGTAGTGACTTCCATTATTTGTCTATTGTGAAAAGCCTCTATTTGAATGAGTTGTTAACCATTGCATAAGACTTGGTTAAATTCACAAAATTTGTCTATTGTGAAAGGAAATTGTTATTGGCATTCCAAAATCTCATTTGACACTCCAAATTTCTATATTTTAGAAAGAAAAATACACTTGTGAGGAGTGCCAAATGAGATTTTTAAAGTGTTAATAACAATTCTCTTGTGAAAAGCCTCTATTTGAATAAATTCTAACGGCATGGGGATGGGGGATTGTGGCAATCCCTCTGAGAATATAGCATGTAGAATTCCAATCATTTAGGGTTTGTAGAGGAAGAATGTTTCTTTTACAAAAATTCATTCGACTTGAGATATCATCATGAGTTTAGCCTTCGGCCACGGTCATATGGTCTTCACCTAGATACCAAAACATGAAAAGGCTCTGAAATGTAGACCGACTAGCAAATGCAGTTATAACAACTTTCTTCACATCTATCTCACAAGAAAGATAATACACTGCAAGGATCACAAACATGACCAGTCGTCATTAGATAACAATACAAGTCTTTTGACATACACGTTTATGTTTCCGAAATCCACTAATCACATCAACTTGAGGCAATAAAATAGAAAGCTACAAATGAATTAGTAGCTCTGTCTGAATCTTATCGAGTACCCGAGTACGAAGACCATCCCAAGAGTGAATGATCGGACGACCCCGCTCATATTAGAAACGCGTAGATAACATTGTCTACGACGACAGCCCTCCCCACGAAAGAAGGATAAGGATTAGTACCACTGATATCATCACCAACTGTAGGTATGTAGACTGGATGCCATGTTTCACTGGCAATGTGGAAACCCACGAACTCCGATGGTCCACAGCCGTACATATCGAAATCAGAATACAACCGTAACAAACAGCGTCCATAATCTCCACGTATGACTGTACCGTTTTCTGACCTTGTTCTGGAAAAGGATTGAGAGGCTCCCAAGTGTCCATCACGGGATCATAACATTCGAACGACTTATTTATCATATATATGGGGGAAGGATGCTGGATCAGTAAGATTATAAAAGCTTTCTGTACGCAGCTGTAAGTAACGAGGATCGCTTAAATGCATTCTGATGAATTGTTTCAATGATTTTGTGACCATGTCAAAAGTATACAAATGGTGCCGGTCTCCATCGGGGACCATATCTTGATTAGGTCCTGGAATTGGCAACAAGTATAACTTGGAGGGGCTGCCGAACCTCACACCGCCCAATATAGTCTAGTCTCTGACTGGAACTGGGAACTGGGAACTCAGATGACTCTTTTGGGTCAAAGAACCAGTGAACAGGATCAAGTGGTTGACTTTGAGCTTCCCCTCCCATGATTCTCCTGCATGGTTGATTTTCAACTCGTATGAACAAAGTTCATCAGCATGGATACAGATGCCGTCGGTCTCTCCTTCTCCATGAGCCGCGGCTGGTGAGTGGAAGAAAATCCGATCCAGTAAGTGTGTTGAAGAGAAATCGGACGGAATCAGTGACGGGAGACTGATCGACTGTTATCAAAATATAGACTGAACACTGAAGTCTCCCCCACGCAGCGGCACAGGGTTGGAAAACTTGTCCGGCCAGGAAAAGGAGAATTATAATAAGAGGTATTCATCAATTCCCCCCCTGAACTTGTGACAATTGGCCAATTTCCCCTCTCAACTTTAATTTTGGCTAATTTCCCCCCTCAACTCTCATAATTAGTCAATTTCCCCCCTCAACTTTAATTTGGCCAATTTCCCCCTCAACTCTCATAATTAGTCAATTTGCACCCTACTGTTATTTTTTTTTTAATTTTCCATCTATTCTTTTTTTTTTCTTTCAATCTTTCTAATAACTTCCAACAAAGTACTAAAATTAACATAAACTCACCTGCAATATATAGGGTAAAATGTACAAAAACATAATACAATTAGTATGTGATATGGGTTGATTATAAGAAAAAGTTATGAATCGGGTTTAAAGCATGTAGAAGAAGAAATAATAATCCTAAACTCATGGATCAGACCTATTTCAATAAAATGGGTTATTCTTAATAAGGAGTCAAAATTATGAATTGACTAGCCATTTTTGCACTAAAGCTTGATTCTCCGCAATTTACTTGAACTTAACTTTCACTTTTATAAAGAAAATTGTATTCACATACAAAAATGTACACATCAATCATTTTCGTTATCAATTTTGTATAGTAAAAAATCAAATAACATTACTCCATACTGATTTATTATGACTAATAATACTATCTATTCTAAATTTAATCTATTTGTAATAGGATAAAGACATAGGAAAATGATTAACATACATCTTATTTAGTTTCTTACACATACTTGTTTAATTATGATCAAATTAAAAAATTAATAGTAGGGTGCAAATTGACTAATTATGAGAGTTGAGGGGGGAAATTGGCCAAATTAAAGTTGAGGGGGGAAATTGACTAATTATGAGAGTTGAGGGGGGAAATTGGCCAAATTTAAAGTTGAGGGGGAAAATTGACCAATAGTCACAAGTTCAGGGGGGAAATTGATGAATACCTCTTATAATAAAACCGGATAACTCCTATTCCCATCCGAAGTCCAAGGAATAAAGCTAGAGAGAAAAAATTTGTAAACTAAATAAAATGTCATCAATAGGAATGAGCACGTTTATCAACGCTTAAGTAATAAACAAATCATCAACTTTCATGCCCTTTATTTTTCAAAATTTTGTCTACAAATTGTCTCCTAGCATTACCTAATTTAAGGTTAACAAACAAAGCATGGGATACAATTTCTCTTATATATCCTCTTATTATCCGGTCTTCCAAAGACGAGTATATGTTATGACTTGTGAACAAGTTGCTTATTTAAGTTGATATAAATATTTAGTTTCGTTTAATACAACAATATATTTACTAATGAGTTGTACAATACATTTAGACTAATGGTGGGAAAATTAATTGGTTCGAACCCATTGTCAACGGGATTATAACCTAAGACATTTGAAAAAGAATACCCATAAATCATAGCATTAGGTAGCGTTACAAATATTTGATTTAGAAGTTATATTTAATTACAGAGATTCAATAAAATTTGGGTGATTGACCACGTAATTTTCTTACAATTTATCTTAATTGATACAAGTCGGAAATAATATCCAATACGAGAATGTGCATGAAGATTTTGTACAAGAAATTAACAAGAAGTTGACAGACGCCCTCGGATTGGAACATTGGGCAAATTATCGGGACCAAATTCAATGCAATTGAAAATATAGGTACGGAATTGAATCTTTGTAGATGTATTTTAACAGGAAGCATAGAATAAACTGTAATTTTTACACGAAAGATTGGAGAAACAACTGTAATTTGCAACACTGACGATGATTTTTGTTCAGAAACACAAAAAATATTGGAACCAAAACGTACAGTTTGAAACATACAGTTTCCTCACGAACCCCGAGAGGTTGAACAAAAATTTGATGGATTACATACTTGAGCTCATTTCAGCTTAGATTTTGAAGACCTTTGAAGAGGCTTTGCAATGGGCCTAGCTGCAGGTGCACTTCTTGCAGCAGCCTTCTTCATATTATACTTTACAGACGAGAAAGCGGCGATTACAGCAATGAGCATGGTTGGGTAGACAAACACAGCTTTTGTAGGGTCTGTGTTCACGGGCTTTCCGAGAATCCCTTCTTTGATGAGGCCCCAGAGAACTAGAAGCATCCCGAACATGCTCATCCTCCCTCGTTTTAGAATTCCCACAAGAGCTCCAGCCACAGCGAAGTAACTTCCGGCTAGAACCTGGTGAATTTATCCAAAAACAGATATTAGATTACTACTTCAGATTGTCAAACATGAAATCCTATTGGTTTGCTAGTGCTGATATTGAACTCTATGTGAACTCTAGGGCATATCTAATGCCCGTCCAAGGAAAATCACGGGAGAGGAAATTTCAGCCAGGTACTTTAGGATGAATATGGATCCTAGATGCAAATCATCTGCGTAAAAGAATCCCTTGACAGCATAGAACAAAGTACAAAACAATTACTCGATCGTCTGATTTTCCTAAGTTAACTCAGCTTCCTATCATACTCATTAATCATTATCAATCCAACTGGATAAGGAAATTAACCTTCCTAAAGTAGACACGATAAATAATAATATGTAAGACAGCAACACTGAATAAGCAAGAAATTGGAGGCTTCCTCGATATAGAATTTGAATATCCATTTAAACAATGGAAAGGGGAAAGTGTCAGTTGAGAAATAGAACCTCTAAGCGCTGGAGATCAGTAACCGGAGAGGCTTCCTTTGCACTAGTCAAGTTATAGACTTCCAATAGGTTATTCCAACTTGGGACAGTCATGTTTTTTGCAAGTCCATTTGCAACAGCTCCGGGGTAGAGGAGGGCCTTAACTGCAGTAACAGGAAAGATTTCACTTGCAATCAGCTGGGAAGATGTGACATGCAACGGTGTGGTACACATGCCAGATCTGCATGGAACTCTGTAACAATAGAAAAGGAAGAGACAGAAAATTATCAAGACGAACACAGAGAGTTATAATTTTCCTTTTTCTTCTAAATGCATCCGCACAGGCATTAAATGAACAAAGACTTTAAATGATTTTGATTTTCTTCTTCTGATCAAGACTATCCAGAGGAACAAAGTGTCTTTTGAACTAAGATGAAAACGGTGCTCAATTATGATACGAAAAGGTACTTAATGGTCACTACCCATGCAGATGCAATGAGAGAATAGATGCGTGGAGGAGATAAATTCAGAACAGAGTAAAAACAAGTTATGAGCATGTGTATGAAGTATGTACTAAACAAGAAAGCCAAAAAGGATGCATAATCCTTCAAATAACAAAATAGATACCGTATTACATGAATACTAAAACTTAACAGCTCAATACCAATACAATATATCAGTTCAAATAAATACACTGCGGAACACCTAAAATTCCCGAATAAGTTTTCTACGACACGAACCTATAAATATGGATACTTGAAAATCAACGCAATCCTACCCGCTTCTCAGAAATAAGTTTCCTAAAGAAGTGCTTTCAGTAAATATACACTTCCTCTAAGCACAAGTGAACTCTCACTACGCCTATCTCAGTTCATCCACTGCTGTAAATTGTCTGATCCAGATTCCGAATGGTTTTGAGTGAGAGGTGGATCAATTCAACTGCTAAACTAAATCCCTATTTGCAGATCCAAAAGCCAAACTCCGGGTATCACAAATTTCAATCGACCAATCTAAAACAAATAATATACTTAATCCTTCAGTAAAATCTAAGTCCAAATCAACAATACGGTCCCAATAGCTTCAAAATGTGCATCCAAATTCCAGACAAACCCACAGAGGGTTTCAAACTTTAACCAACCGAGGTTCGACAAACCGAAAAACTACCAAATACCCAGATGCAAAAACATGGAAATTAGCAAAAATAAAGCAAACCCAGATAGCCAAGCAAGTTGAACAACTAGGGATTATATCAAAATTAGAAGAAAATTACACAGATTTGGATACAGAGAGTGTGGGGATTAATGGAGTGAGAACTGGAGTACCTGAAAAGCGGGATCTGAAGAATGATGAGGAAGAAGTAGACGCGAGAGGCGATCGCTGAGATGCTGTTTATCCATCCCTTTGACGATTTTGACGATGCGGATGACGATGGAGATGGAGCCGTTGCCATATTTTCGGTTTAATTCAGACAAAAACTATGACAGAAACGAGTTATGAGACTCACTTTGGTATGGTACAACAATTATCATTGGTACGCGTCTCTGTGGACGGCCAAACCAAAACGACGGAGTTCTGCCCCAACGCAGCGTCGTTTGTCTTTGAAAAAGCGGTTTCGTGGCCTTTGGGGCCGGCTAAACTATACCGGGGGATTTCTAATTTTCTCATATTACCTTTACGTTAAAAATTAAAATAAAATAAATTTGTGTGTTTTCATAAATTTTTATCTTACACTACTTATTACAAAGTGATTTGAAAAATCGACAATTGAATGTTGCATATAACTTGTATTACTAAGTGCAATATAACATTTGTAATCATACCTGTATTTTTGACAACTTGATAGTCTCATCTTTCACTAAGTATGATGGAGTAGGTGTTAAATTGATTCTTATATAAATAGTCAATATAAATTTTTATTTCTTTCTTAATTTATAATGTGTATCTCAAAATAGCAACTAATCGCATAATTTGACATAAATAATATGGTTCATTCGTCAGACCATAAAAGTTAGAAATCTAGTATTTATTAATTTAAACCAAAAATAGAAAGACTATTGACGGAAAACATAAATTGATGCGATTTTGTAAATATGCAATGTGGAGAGATGAGATCTTCTACACCCAAATACCTCTGTGGCCTCTCTGTGTCTTCCTTAATTGGCTGATGATTTGATTTATTATTTATTATTTTAATTATGATCAAGTTAACATTAATTATGTTTAGTTCAAAAACCAAAGGCACAGAGAGGCCACAAGGGTATTTGGGTGCAGAAAATCTCATCTCCAATGTGGAATCGCAAATTTTCCCCATTAGGAGTAAAAGGTAATTAGTGCTATAGCCTATAGCATACCGAAGCTTTAGCAGGAAACGCGCGAAGTACGGTCGTTTTGGTTTACACGGACACTGGGAAGTAAGTAGAGATATCCTGATCCCAGCGGCACAAAGGCGCCGCTGGTTTTATTCATCGGCGTGCGGGGAGGAAGCGGTGCGGTTCTGCGACCTTTAAAACGGTACCGTTTGGGGCCAAAAACATACCCATCCCGTATTCTTTGCACTGACAGCAAAATGGCTTTCGCTTCGGCGCTCAACACACCCAAGGGGCTTCACTTTCTGCCGTTGCCGTCTTCCCTCAGAGAACGGCCACCCACCAATCTGGTACTGCCACGTCACTTTCCGACTCGGTTTTCGTCCACGCTCGCCTTGGCTCGCCGTCGGAACCACCGCGCCGAAGTGGCGCCTTCCAAAACGAAGATGAAGAAGGTAAGAACTCAGAAATGAGCTTTTTTGTAAAGTGCTTTCTCTGTTTTGAAAAAAGCTGAAATTCTGCTTTTGAATTGTGGTTAAATGTAGAAAATTTTGGGGAAGAAGGAGGTAAAGGAGGCGGAGGTGGAGGAGGAGGATGTGGATGAGGATGCGATAGATGCGCTATTTAGGCTGCTGGAGGAGGATCTCAAAAACGACGACGCATCGTTTGACGACGAGGATTTAACGGAAGAAGAGCTGGCGAAGCTCGAACAGGAAGTTGCAGAGGCACTGGGAATTGACGGTGACGACGATGATGTTGATGACGACGATGACGATGATGAAGAGGAGGATGATGACGCCGACGACGTTGTTGTTGAGAGCTATGCCGAAGAAGAAGAAGATGATGATGATGATGATGAAGATGAGGAGGAGGAGGAAGAGGAAAGTCCGGTGAAGTTGAAGACTTGGCAGCTGCGGAGATTGGCGGCGGCTTTGAAAGTTGGTCGGCGCAAAACCAGCGTAAGTGTTTCCGTTGGTCTTTGAATATGACATTTTTGTTTGATGAATATGTGAAAAGTTGTGTAATTGTTCATAATTTTCAAACATTTACTGTACTGGAGAGTGGAGACGAAATTGAAGATAAAGGATGCTTCATATCCTGCTAGATAGTGATTCTTTGATTCGAAAATTAGTTTTCGAGTTCTAAGGAGGCCGAGGAAATGTGGCGATTTTACAAACCCAGGTTCGAAATCGAAGTGCGGATGAATGAGAAATAGATAGGAAACACATATTTTTCGTAGTCAAAAATAGATAACCAAGTTATGTAAACTCTGGTTTAGTATTCGTGGAAATTTGCTTCCCGTTATTTGGGGGTTTTTCGTTATGCTGGCAAGTGTGATACTGTAATCAATTTCAATTTTCGCTTTTCCTTTTTGTTGCAGATTAAAACTCTTGCAGCTGAGCTTTGCCTTGACAGGGCTGTTGTTCTCGAATTGCTTCGTGAACCCCCTCCAAGTCTTTTGTTGATGTGTGCTGCTTTACCTGATGAACCTGCTACAGTGATATCTGTGTCCCAAACAAAGTCTGTAGAAACTGTTGTGGAAACAACTCGAGAAACCGTGGTGGAAACGGCTACAGATTCTGTAAAGCTTGAACCTGCAGTGAAGGTGCCCGTTCATGTCAGGCAACAAAAGTTTTCTGCTCAAAAGAGACTGAAGAAAGCGCAAGTTGAAACCCTTGAAAGCGTTTATAGAAAAACAAAGCGGCCCACTGTAAGTGAATGTTTTATGCTGATTGATTTTGAACGATATAATGCACTTTCATTTGATATTTGAGTTAAAAAGAACTTGTTCGCGATTTCCTCATGCTCTGTATGTTTGATATGTGATACAGAATGCAATGGTCAGCAGCATAGTGCATGTGACAAACCTTCCCCGCAAAAGAGTTGTGAAATGGTTTGAAGACAAACGTTCTGAGGAAGGCGTTCCAGATTCTCGGGTTCCCTATCAACGGCCTGCCCCTAATACTGTCTAGTGAACCGATGTATAAATCAGGTACTTAAATGTTTATAATGACATCTGATAGGGTTTAAGTCTCACCTTATTTTTGTTTTTGTAACATCTGTGTTGGCCTCGGGCTAGCTCGATGATGACGGGGTGGGGACAAAATTTGGATTAGGGTATGTTAGCTCGGATTATGGTTTCATTCACATCCAATGTACCCAAAAGAAAAAGATTAGCTGAATGAAGTCTTCCCTTAGTTCGAAATAATATTTGGTATCAGAAAACGTTGGTAATGAAAAATATTTGACCTCTATCTTCTTCGTTTGCCTAGAGAGAGCTTTGATCTTACACTAAAAGACATAAACAGAATATGTCTACAACATTAGTTTAATAGAAGCAACAACTTCAAGCATAAGATTAGACCGATCGAAAGCGTGTTATTCGTTTAGATGCCATCCCCTGACCTCTTTCGCTTTCTTCTCCCTTTGGAATCTTCCCTCTTCCTCTCTTACATATAATAGCCTAATCATCTAGATTGGTATTACCACAATTCCTGCACAAACCAAATACAATCACAAGTTCACGACTGTCCTAGAGAAGGCCATGGCAACGTTAGCAAGGTCTGCATCCACATTTAGGAGGCAAGGATCGTCGGGGTTGATATGGGACGATAAGTTAGTGTTGCAAAGAGAGGAAGGCAGGGCCGAGTTCAGAGAGCTGAGGCCCTGCCAAAGTGCCAAACCCGGTGGACTCAAGGCCTATAGCCATTCAACTGCAGCACTCGCTGCATGCCCCCGTAGCCGTTTTGTCCCAACCAAGAACCCTAATTCTTTCAAAAGCAAATTCTTGAAAATGTTTCGTGCTCTTTTCCGAAAATCAACCACCACCCGAAAATCCGATGCATGAACCCAGATGCCTTAGTTTGTAGTGCATTTTATGATGTGTGATTTTAGGCTTTCATTCATTCCTAGTCATTACTTTTGTGCGTATATAAGCTGCTGTATAATAGAACAAGCAATCTCCGAGTCTTCCCTTCTCCAATATCGCTTGTATGAATTCTTATGCCGTATGGATATTATATTCAACATGTTCGATGAAATTCTTGTAACTTAAGAAATGGTGTTCCAACATATCACCTCTTGTAATTATTTTGGCATTTCATATCAATCGAGGATGCCGACAAAGTGGTATGCCGACAGATAAGTTTGATGCCCAACGTTGTCGTGAGGAAATGGTGGGAGAAGCCCATCTCCATTTGCTTCTGATTTGGAAGAAATAGACAAGGCTTTTAGTCAAAAAAGGGTTGAACGCCCATCTCTCCATTTCTACTTATATTGTATGGATAAATTGAAAGAAACCATTCCTTCATGGCATGGAGGATTATTTTTACAAGGTTGGGTAAAGTTTTTCTTTGGGTCCAACCTCAAAAATCAGTCTACGTACAAGTGATAGGCATCTATCGTAGAGTTGATAGAGTTCTGGTATACGTCAGTGTATAGTATATATACGTATTACATCCATCCATTTATTTTAATTGGATTCTTCAACGCATATTTAATTTGTTAGGTTTAGCAATGTATGTCATTTACAGTGACGTATTTTAGCATTTGTACTATTGTTAGTGTAAACCATGGGTTAAGTAGGTTTTTTATTTATTTTTTATTTTTATTTTTGACAAACGATAGTGTTTAAGTTGTTAGTTGTTAGGAGGCAGGGAGACTTGTGAGGATCAAACATGCACCATAGTAAATAGGTATGATTGATTTTCGTCATTGCGGTAAAGTGCCATATTTAAGTTAATTATATATGTTTTTTTTCTTTCTGTTTTTTAATACAACGATGGATAGGATATTTGAGCTACACTACAGAATGAATTTGACATAATAATTTGGTGGAAGTTGGAATAGAAAACTTTTGACAGCATTTTTTTTTAGCAAACAAATGTTTATAGTCAACTTTCTTTATTATTAAGGATAGAGAAACAAAACTCTCGATCCAAACACCGAAGCCAGGAAAAGAAGAAAAAAAGAAAGTGTGTTGTTGGATGTTTTCTATCATATTCTATAATTAATATCAAACTCATCATTTACGAGAATCGAATTTAAGACATCTCATAAATAAATAAGCAAAATAACTAAAAACTATAAGCGCCTTTTTTTGTTTTTTTGTTCCTTATAGTTGTGGCCCGACAGTTGCATGTTGCATCCAAGACACCAAAAATGAAGTTACATTACATTGTTGTAAATTTGGAAGGCAACTTCGCACCTAACATCTCAAGTTTGTATCTTCAAAGGGGATATCTAGAGATATCTAATGTCCTTTATGTGACGGTAGATTTATATGTTCTAAAATCAAAAGAGAGACTCATGTTTCAGAAATCACGAATCTGTGGAGTTGTCAAACCTAAACTGGTATTGGGTCGTCTTCGAGTTCTTTGCCTCCACAACTTTGAAAAGAGCTTCATCGTAATTGTACATACTAGGCAATCTACCATTCACCTAAGGGAAGGTAGATCAAGAGTGAAAGACTTATCACCCTTATCAGGTAAAAATCGAATCATCAAATACGTTAATTTAGCAGACTCGTTGTTTAGTAATATTTATTATCAATGATTGGAAGAGATTTCAAGTTTGAATCTCCTCATATATGCGAACATGATTAATATGTATTCAGCCGGTACATTTTTACCTCAAATGTAATGTAGCGCAAACGTGAATCACATATCTAGGATTTTTTCTAAATGGGTTTTTTATAACCTATTTTTGTTAATAGACTACATGCATAACCTATCTCTGAAAACTGGCTTGTAAGGAACATCTAAACAACTTCAAGATATGTTATCTTTTCGAATTGGTTAACATTTGACCACGCTTCTGTACCCAACGTCCTTGTTATAGTTAGCTCACTTTATAAGCATTGGTCTAATGATCTCCTTTGCTTTCCTTTGGGGCAGCTTCACTCTTCTATATGTATTCAACGACTCGATAATATGCATGTACGTTATAACGATCATATTAATTGACATATAGATTGCTCGATCTCATAGATATAACATTTCCTTTTAAACTGATGTGTAAGAGAAACGCTCAATTACGTGGTGTAATCAAACTTTAGTAGCAATGATTTACTATTAAACTAATAGTTGGCTGTCCATATCCAGAATTTATGCAGTTAGTTAATAGTCATGTTAACGGTCAATAAAGTTTAACAAGTTAAAGACATTACGCACACGTTACCTCAAAGGTATGGAGTATCCAAAATTCCATGGCAAACCTAACTCTAGATGCTTCCCCAAAATGAAGAAACACATGCACTTTACATCTAGCACACAATGAGAAGAGATTTTTCAGTGTGATCGTCACAAAGATTGTACATTACGTATTCCTATATAACGGTGGGTTATGTGTGTTAAAAGGTTAATAACTTAAAAATTAAAATTTTTCAACACTTGCATAAAAACACGTGGTGTACCCGTTACAACTAAAAATTTATCCACAATGTGGACCTGTGGTTCCACACTGTCCCAGTTCACCGCACCTCCCTAGCAATCATCCACATCGTCCGTTCGATCAAACCCCAATCCAACGGTCACCAAACCTCCACGCTCACTCCCTCCAAACCTTTGATTACTGCCACACCACAACTCTCCACGCTCACACTCCCACAACCCTCAGATCTGCACAGTCTTTGACGGCTGCAAATCCACCTCTCTCTGTTATTTACTCACTCAAACATTATTGTCCCGCTCTTTTAATTTTGTTTCGGCAGAAAGAAGCCGCAGAAAATTCGATTTTATTTCTATCTCTGTTGGATTGGATTTAGCAGAGAAACATGCAAGAGCAGGCGACGAGCTCCCTCGCTGCGAGCTCTCTGCCTTCCAGCAGCGAAAGGTCTTCCAGCTCCGCATTTCATCTTGAAGTTAAAGAAGGTTTGATTTTTCATTTCGTTTGGTAGTTTTTTAAGGGTTTTTTTTTCTTTCCAGAAAGTATATCTTTGGTTTGTTTCAATTTGTCTACTTTATTTGCTAATCCGAAGAATTTCGAGATTTCCCATCTGGGTTTTGTTATATCCAGGATTTTCTGAGCTGGGTAGTTGTTATTTTCCCGGGAAAATGCTTTTTCGGATGGAAAATCTTTGCTTTTACATTGTTCCAGATAATAAGTTGAAAGCTTGAGTTGAACAAGTATATCTTTATAAATCCAAAGAACTTGGTAATTTCCCATCTGGGTGACGTAGAATCGATGATTTCCTCAACTGGCTGGTTGTTTGTTTCCCGGGAAAACTCTGCCCTGTTACATTGTTCAGATGAAAAGCAGTTGACTTTCTACATTTCTTATGTTTTTTGTTTTCGTTTATTGGATCCAAAAAAATAAAAATTTATTTGCCTAAATTCAGGCATGGAAAGTGATGAGGAGATCAGAAGAGTGCCGGAGATCGGCGGCGAATCGGCGGGGGCGTCGGCTTCCGGCCTGGAAAACGGCTCGTTGGCCGGCCCAGACCGGGTCCAAGCGGCTGGTGAGAGTCAAAGAAAGAGAGGAAGAAATCCAGCAGACAAGGAAAGCAAGCGGCTGAAGAGGTGGGTTCAGATGCACCTCTTTCTGGATGATTTTACCGATCTGCCCTTATATTGTGCGATGGGGTCATTGGTATTTTGGTGAATTGTCTAAATATGTGGGTGCAAAATTAATAGGTTGTTGAGGAATAGAGTTTCAGCACAGCAAGCAAGGGAGAGGAAGAAGGCATATTTGAATGATTTGGAAGTGAGAGTCAAAGAATTGGAGCAGAAGAATTCTGAGCTTGATGAGAGGCTTTCCACTTTGCAGAATGAGAATCAGATGCTTAGACAAGTATGTGTATCATTACCCATTATCATTATGGTTTCAGTCTTTCACGGCACGTTACTTATCCGTAAGAGGGTGGCAACTACAAGAAGTCCAATTAGTAATAGGACAGTGATTGTTTGTCCTCCTACTCCCGTGTCTCCTGTTTTGTGTGGTCACGATTAAGCCGCCTCAACATTTTTTTTTATTTTTTTTATAGAGATAATAAGATAAAAATAAATAGTAATATAAAATGTTGACGTGGCTTAACCGTGTTCACGCAAACATATGACACATGAGGGCACCGGAAAAGAGAGGGCAGACAATTCTTGTCCTTAGTAATATCACCATCTGACGGTCCGATATGTTCTTTATATGTAAACACAGATGATTACAACATATATGACCGTCAAATCACCATCTGACGGTCATATATGTTCTTTAGATGTAAACACAGATGGTTACAACATATCTAACCGTCAAATGATGATAATACTAAGTCCTTCTACGTGTTATAGTCAAATATGTTGCGTCTGCATAGTTAGTAATCCGAAATCCAACTCCTTAAAATTTGATGCCCATTTCTTAAAGTTAGTGATGCTAAGTGCATACAAATATATGTTTTCAATCAACATAGAATCACTAGTTGGAATGTGTTTATATGTGACAAAACAATTGGATATGGGGTACTGTGGGAAAGGAAATTTGATGGGATAAATGTACAGTTCTGTTGGGGAGGGCCTTGGTATCACCTTATCACTTGTTATCAAAAATGGAAAGTGTAATGAATGGGGTAGGGGCTGTGGGGTCTACCCCACCAAATCCATTACTTTGCTTTTGCTTGATAAGAAAGAAAGTTGCAGAGGTATGGGGAGTTTATGGAATAGAAATATAATGGTGCCAAACTCCCTTTGGTCCACTGAATAGTGGCTTCAAATTTATCCCAGTTAACATGTTTCATGTAGTTTACAATGGTAATTCATAGTAATATGTGATTTTACTTACAGTAAAAGATTTTTTCACACATTATACCATGTTGGGACGGCGCAGAAATGTTCCGGTGCTTAGAGCCAAATGGTACTCTTTTTGCTATCCAATTCACAAGCTATACACATGCCATTTTCCAAAAGTTTAGACGGCTTGGAACATAAATTTGAGTCCCAAATTCTACGCCTTGTCATTGTTCGAAATGGAAAATATTGAGTAGCGTCCAACCTCTTATGCTTTTACTGAAAGTCTTAATTGTTCACTAGACAGAGGTTATATATGCTAATATTGTTATATTCCATTTTATGTAATTCACGTCGAGTTTGATGAAACGCGGCATTTACTCATTGGTAACATTTGTCATTTTAATTTTGTGGCAGATATTGAAGAACACAACAGCAAGCCGGAGAGGAGCAGGTGGTAGTGCAAATGCGGATTGATCCTTGTAGGACTGTTTGGGATCCGAGTGTCCATAAGAAGTTGCGAGTGCAAAGTGGAGGCGATACAACTTTAGTGTTCCAAGCGTCCATTGAAACATCACACGCAAAAGGACTTAGGCTGCTGAATATTAGATTAGCTTTCCTATTAGTTGTCTTCACTAGTGCCTCATTTGCTTCCCATTTCTTGTACTCTGCTGTCGTCGATATGGTGCAGGCTTTGCTCCGACTGCGGCGACAGCAACTGAATGTAGATACGACTCAAAAATGAAAACACTAGTAGAATTGTGTGCAAAGAGTGCCAAGTCCAGGAGGAAAGCTGATTCATAGAGTGATAATAGCACAGAGACAGAGCAAATGGAAATAGTAGTGGTGGCTGTAAGAGGATATGGTGCGTTGTGTGGCCTCGTTAAAACCTTGTCGGAGCTTTAAACCTGTGGTTGAAGAAGAGTTAGTTGTGTTTTAGTCTACGCAATACGCAATTTATCTGCATGGAGTGATGGAAATAATGTTTTAACAGTAATTTTTCTAGTATCATCAACCAACTAAATTGCCCATAAAATTGAAGTTCTGATGTCATACCATGGATAAATCTAAATTTAAATTCCATCCAAGAACTAAAATATAATATATATTTTACACAAGCAATATTGAAGGGAAGAGATTGGAAAGAGAACCCGGTGGCATGGGTAAACGCTTTTAACACATTTGAGTTACAAGTTTTGCGCAAAGTTTAGTATCTCTTAAAATAGGAATTGTATTGTCAAAATTTGAGAATCCACTTGGTAGTTACATTTGCGGAAGAATACACGAATCTCAAATCAGAAGAGTGACAAAATAAAATACAATATATAATGAATGTTTTCACTCTTAGGACCTCGAGTCATTTTGTGATAGAATTTTAACATTTGTCTTAAGTTGATGAGTTTGAGGCAATATCAATGTGGTTAGTAATAGATTGTTGTTGTGGCACTCAAAATCTTACCATATACGAGCGGGTTGATTGGTTTTGAGTTTTTATCTTGTCTTGCCCGAATTATCGATTTATTACTTTGCCTTCCTTTTACGCTTAAATGATTGATGATGAATTTGTACATGTGGCCCACTAGAACACTATGTGGTGGTCCGATACGAATGAGTATGTTGAAGTACATATGAATTCTACATCAATACGTTACTCATTAGTTAAGTTGTGATTTGAAATAATTTTTGACCGCACATGGGTGAGGAAGAGTTCCTCAAAACATTTAGCGATTGATTTATAAAACTTCATGCCTATGATCATAACTATTTATATTATATATCACTCTATAAAAATTATATGTGCAAAAAAAATTACTTAAAACTAAGGTTGTTTAGTCAATCAACTTTAACAACACAAATGTGATTGTAACAATGATATATTTTTATACAATTGGACGACAAAACGAACTCATTATTTATTGATTTTCTTTTGCAGAGGTAAGTATTTTGTGGATGAACTTCTCTTGATTCTTAATCGTTGGATGTAGGGGCTTTTCAGTTCTCGTTGAAGAAGATTTACTTTTACTACGGGTGGTAAAATTGAAAAAAAATTCGGACGGCAGAGCCAAACAAACCGCTGTAACCACCATTTAATGCGGTGTATGCTCATCATCTTATTTATCACCGTTAGATAATTTTAAATTTTGAAATTCATGTAATGGATAAGTACAAATCTCAAAATTCAAATTTATCTAACGGAAATAAATAGAATGATAAACATACATCACACTAAATGATGGTGAGCGAAAATGCATTCATAAAATGGGGGAGGAAATAAGCCACCGACACCTCCCACTACGGCCTGGTACCAGCAAACAATAAATTACAAAAATTAAGACTTCAAAAATACACAACAATGTTGATTGTTTCCTCTCTCCTTACATACACGTTTCCGTGCGCAATTGGACGGAACTGTCTGAAGTCAACACACCAACTCAATCGGGAGAAAATTTCAATATGCCGGGTTTATAGTACAATTAGTTAAAAAATTTATTTTCCAATGTTTAACTAATTTTATTATTACACTTACTGTAACACCGTGTTTTGAGTACACCAAATACATGCTTGCTGTTATGTTGCAATTTTATTTAATTACGATGTCATCGATTCTAAATAAATAAGTAAAAATAATTAGGAATGGTGTTATCACTAATCACATTTCTTGATGTGGATATGGCTTAAACCACTGTCTAAATAAAGAGGAGGTTTTCGTAACCACTGAAATCAAAGTTGTTATGAGGATAATAGAATTCAATTCATGGTAATGACCCTCTAACTAAAAGCATTGAATTTTGAATGCCAACAGAAGTGTGGAACCTACAAGAAACATATATAATTTCTTATGTTCAAGCTATGCCCAAGACATGAGAACTGAAACTTTCAAGCGTGAAAAATACGTAATGTTTACAACATATGCATAAAATGTTTGATTTTATTTTATTTTCCAAAAAAAATAAGACAATTAGTGATAAGTTACGGTTATATACCTCTTTTGAACCCGAAGAGATTACGAAGAATTTTGCTTTGCCAGCCACAATCAATAAAAAAAGGTACATATATATATATATATATGCATGCACCAAAAAAGAACTAGACTTGGCTACTGTAAATTCAGCAGTAGGTCATGCTTACACCCAATTTCGGCTGGACACGTGTTCAAGATTTGATTTGATTTTTTATCAAAACTTGAACACATGATCAGCCGGAATTGGATATAAGCAGGACCTGCTGCTGAATTCTTCAGCAGCAAGAGGTTCTTTCCACCAAAAAAATCTCCTAACAAATAAAGGAAAAGAAAATAAGAAATAATTCCACCCAAAAAAAAAAATTAAAAAAAAAAAAAAACAAGATAAAAAGACTGCATCACCGATTCACTGTACATTTGTACAACGACTTAAAAGCAGTGTTGGGACAGCGGGCAACCGGTTGATCCGGTAATGATAAATAAAATAAAAAAATACAGAAAATATAGTGATAAAAAGACAAGCAAACAGAGAAAGCAAGCTGTCATTAGTAGAGAGAGAGAGAGTGGAGATGTCGTAGTGAACGGGCGACGAATTTGACAGCTTCTTCTGCCGACAGATCTCTCTCCTTTCTGATATCCCAAACCACTGATTCGAAATCCCAGAAAAGCTTGAGAATTGAGGGGGCCAGCAGCCATGGAAGCCAATGCGGGACTGGTGGCCGGCTCTTACAAGAGGAACGAGCTCGTTCGGATTCGCCACGATTCAGATAGCGCGGTAAATTGTGTTTTTGGAGCTACCCATTTTGTTTGTTTGTTTGTTTGTTTTTTTTAAATGATTTGTGTTGTTTTGGATGTGGGTTTTTGTGGAGTGTGTGGATCTGGTGGGACTGAGTTTTCAGTGAATTTTTGTGGGGTTTTTTTTTTTTTACTGAATCGGATGGGTAGGCTTTGGATTGGATTTTGAGTGTTGATTGAGACTAGGGGAGGGGATGTTGCAGTCAAAGTTGGAGATTTGAGTTTGGATTAGTTGAAGCTCTGATCTTTTGTGGAAATTTGTGTGCTTTCTGAATAGTTTGGGAATAGTAAATGTAATTTTAATCAGATCCTAGAAATGTTTAATCTTTGGTGTTTATAGCTGGATTTGCCGATACTTGTTGACAACCCAATCTAATTACTATTAGTTTTGTAAGGACTGTTTTGTAGTTTGAGGTTATCTTAATTTTCGACAATCAATCTAAGATATTGATATTTAATCCTCTATTCTCGGTGATCGCAAAATCGCAATTGAATTAAGCTCATGTCCACTTAACGAAACCACCGCAATGTAATTTCCAGCTTTATAACATTTAACACATCCCTGAGATCTGTTTTCTTAACTCAGCTGAGCTTTGAGCTGAACTGCTTGTTGTGCATGGTGGTTTACGTTATATGCGACTGACAATGTCAATTTACTTATGTTAATTTAACGTTACTTGATGTGAAATTCTGAGGTGATTGATTGATTAAGACTTTGATAATGGTAACTGCGTGCATTCGTTGAGTTTCTTTATTGCAACATTTGCTATTAGAACAGAACCTTTTTGTTTGCTAAAGGCCCAGAATATCTGCCAAAGCATATCAAATTCCTTGCTACTTTCAATGAATTTCCCTGTAATGAATTTGAACATCTGTGATGCAGCCCAAACCCGTAAAGAATCTGAATGGGCAGATATGTCAGATCTGTGGTGATACCGTTGGACTTACAGCCACCGGTGATGTCTTTGTTGCCTGCAATGAGTGTGCCTTTCCAGTCTGTCGACCTTGTTATGAGTATGAGCGGAAAGATGGGAACCAGGCTTGCCCACAGTGCAAGACTAGATATAAAAGGCACAAAGGTTTGCTTGTTTTTTTCATTATCTCAATAGATTCCTACTGTTTTGACTTTTAGATATGATTCTTGAAACGAATTTAATAAAACTGATGTCCTTTAGGGAGTCCTCGAGTGGATGGAGATGATGATGAGGATGACATTGATGATCTGGAGAATGAGTTCAATTATGCGCAAGGAACTAGCAATGCCAGACGCCAATGGCAAGGAGAAGATGCTGATCTCTCATCTTCCTCGAGACATGAATCTCAACAGCCGATCCCCCTTCTCACAAATGGGCAGTCGGTAAGCGATAAGCAATGAAACTTCTTCATATCGCTCATTTATCTCTGAAATATTGTAAAAATAAAAATAAAAACCTCTCAAGTTCTTGGAGATGAGCTGGTTGATCTCTGGCGCTTCTTTTAATTCGAGACTACAAGTAACACGTGTGAACGGAAGTGTTTCTAGCTCCTCTTGTGTGTAAATTGAAGAATCTGTACTCTTAGGTGAAATTACTGTTTCTAACTACAGTACAAGTCTTTTATGATTTGCATTTCTTTTCAATCTTGCTTTTTAACTTATGCTTTAATTCCTTCAGGTGTCTGGTGAGATTCCCTGTGCCACACCTGATAACCAATCTGTGCGAACTACATCAGGTCCTTTGGATCCGCGACAGCCAGGTACAAATTAATTACATTCCCACAAAAAGTCCTCTGATAATTGGTTTGTTCAAATAGTTATCTGATAATATTATTTATTATTGCAGTTCCAGTAAGAATAGTGGACCCATCAAAGGACTTGAATTCTTATGGGCTAGGAAATGTTGACTGGAAAGAAAGGGTCGAAGGCTGGAAACTCAAACAGGACAAAAATATGATGCATATGACTAATAAATACGCTGAAGGAAAGGGGGACATGGAAGGCACTGGTTCAAATGGTGAAGAACTCCAAATGTGAGCTTCCTGAGTAAAAGCTTTACTTAGCAAGCATTTTGCCTTCACATTATAGATAACCGGAATGAAAAGTGTTTCATATGATGCAAATTTTCCTTGATAATGACGTTTTTGTTTTCTTTTGGCTTCCTCTCAGGGCTGATGATGCTAGACAACCTTTGAGTCGCATTGTGCCTATATCTTCATCTCATCTGACACCTTATCGTGTTGTGATCATACTCCGGCTTATTATTCTGGGTTTCTTCTTGCAATACCGTGCAACTCACCCAGTGAAAGATGCATACCCATTATGGTTAACATCAGTCATCTGTGAGATTTGGTTTGCTTTATCCTGGCTTCTGGATCAGTTTCCAAAATGGTTTCCCATTAACCGTGAGACCTATCTTGATAGGCTCGCACTGAGGTTGGCCAACTTTGCAATATTTGTGACAATCTATAGTTGTTGAGGTTTAAAAAATTAGTTTCATTATTGTTTTTATTTACCTAAAATAGTTTTTGCCATGCAGGTATGATCGTGATGGGGAGCCATCCCAGTTAGCTCCCATAGATGTGTTCGTCAGTACAGTGGATCCCATGAAAGAGCCTCCTCTGATTACGGCTAACACTGTTTTGTCCATACTTGCTGTGGATTACCCAGTGGACAAAGTCTCTTGCTATGTGTCAGATGATGGGTCAGCAATGCTTACATTTGAATCTCTTTCTGAAACTGCGGAGTTTGCTAGGAAGTGGGTACCTTTTTGCAAGAAACACAACATTGAACCTAGAGCCCCTGAGTTTTATTTTGCCCAAAAGATTGATTACTTAAAGGACAAGATACAGCCTTCTTTTGTAAAAGAGCGTAGAGCAATGAAGGTGAGTGCACGCAGGTTCAATATTGCATGGTTTCTCAAAATTAGTTAATACATGATTCTTTCTTTTGTGCTATTTCAAACAGGATTATTATTTCAATTCTTTGCATATCTTGCCTGCTTAAAATAACATAATCATCCTTGTAGTGGTGCATTACTTTTAAAGCAATATCAGTTCCCATCTGATTTTCAGCGTTAAAACATTGATTGGTCCTGATTGATCCTGCTTATAATTTGAAGTTTGACGCTAATGCACAAAAGGAAAATGAAACACAGGTGTTATGCTTTGGTAGATTATTGCTGCAATCCGTTCAAATAGTTTTAAATTTGAAATCGTGAGTTAATTATACCTAAGAGAGTTAACGGATGTTTAGAGAGCAGATTGTGGTAAACTTACATTCATTTTTAACACTATGAATGGAGTCTCAATGCATTTTGTTTTTCCCACAGAGAGAGTATGAAGAATTCAAGGTTCGGATCAATGCCTTAGTTGCCAAGGCACAGAAAATGCCTGAAGAAGGTTGGACAATGCAGGATGGGACTCCATGGCCTGGGAACAACGCTAGGGACCATCCAGGAATGATCCAGGTACTTGGATTTTTATCCAGTGCATTTGGGTTTCTGGCTCCTCTTGCTTTCATACTAATTTAGTTTTCCATCATGTGGAAGAACAGGTTTTCTTAGGCCACAGTGGGGGCCTTGATACTGATGGCAATGAGCTGCCTCGACTTGTTTATGTTTCTCGTGAGAAGCGACCTGGATTCCAGCATCACAAAAAAGCTGGAGCAATGAATGCATTGGTTTGTTTCCCCTCAAATTGATTATGATATAATTTTTCTTTTCTCGGTAGTAATGCCAGTGGTTTGACTTGTTTGGAACTATACTTTGTCAACATTTATGCTAAAGCTGGACAAATTCCAAATTGACCAGTTAGAACCCTCAATATTTCTTTGGCCAAGTAGGATCCTCAATAATTTATTTTCCAATTAGGATCTTCAAAATTTCCTTTACCAATTAGAACCCTCAATATTTCCTTGATCAGTTACACCATGACGCATTTTATGGTACAAAATGTCATAGTCTCTTAAACAAGTTTAGTAAGATAAGATTGTTCCCTGATGAATTGAAGTCGGTACCAAAACCATTGTGATTTTCTAACTTAGTTCACCATGTGCCATGTAGATTCGAGTTTCAGCCGTCCTGACAAATGGTGCATATCTCTTGAATGTCGATTGTGATCACTACTTCAATAATAGTAAGGCTCTTAAGGAAGCCATGTGTTTCATGATGGACCCAGCTTATGGGAAGAAGACCTGCTATGTCCAGTTCCCTCAGCGATTTGATGGCATTGATTTGCACGATAGATATGCCAATCGGAACATCGTCTTCTTTGATGTATGTGCTACTTGATTTATAACTACCAGTTACTAATATCACTCTGAAAGTTAGTATGGATACGCTCTGTTAAAATACATTCTTATTTCATCTTACTTGCAGATCAACTTGAAAGGGCTCGATGGCATCCAGGGCCCAGTCTATGTGGGAACTGGTTGTTGTTTCAACAGACAAGCTCTATATGGGTACGATCCGGTTTTGACTGAGGAAGATTTGCAACCAAACATTATTGTCAAGAGTTGTTGTGGTTCAAGAAAGAAGAACAAGACTAGCAATAAGAAGTATATTGACAAGAAAAGGGCGGTTAAAAGAACGGAATCCACCATTCCCATTTTTAATATGGAAGACATTGAAGAGGGTGTTGAAGGTCGTTTCTTATTATCTTTTTTATTTAAATTATTTTCTCCAAATATCTTACCGCGTACAGTAATGTTGTGAGTTATTCATGAAATTGTGTCCATTGCATCACATATAACAAGGAAAATTTTAACAATTTTGCTCATTTGACAATACTTAAAAAGAAATAAATTATTCGGAGTTTGATAGAATTAACAGAAAAACAAAATGATCTTTGATGGATCCATGCTTTGCAAATTTGACTGAGATAACTTCATATTCTGCAGGTTATGATGATGAGAGGACTCTTCTTATGTCCCAGAAGAGCTTAGAGAAGCGTTTTGGTCAATCACCAGTTTTTATTGCAGCCACATTCATGGAACAAGGAGGCATTCCGCCTACAACCAATCCTGCAACTCTTTTGAAGGAAGCCATACATGTTATTAGCTGTGGATATGAAGACAAGAGTGAATGGGGAAAAGAGGTCAGTATAGCAATATAGGTCCTAGTAGCCCTTGTTCCGAAAATACTTAATGAATGAACTTGTGATTTTAGATCCACAATAATTGACATTTTGTTTTGTCACCAGATTGGATGGATCTATGGCTCTGTGACTGAAGATATTTTAACTGGGTTTAAGATGCATGCTCGTGGTTGGATATCAGTCTATTGCATGCCTCCCCGCCCAGCATTTAAGGGCTCTGCTCCCATCAATCTTTCTGATCGTTTGAACCAAGTGCTTCGATGGGCCTTGGGTTCCATTGAAATTTTGCTCAGCAGGCATTGTCCCATATGGTATGGCTACAATGGCAAGTTGAAACTTTTGGAGAGACTTGCATACATCAATACCATCGTTTACCCCCTCACATCTATACCACTGATTGCATACTGTTTACTTCCTGCCTTTTGCCTTCTCACAGAAAAGTTTATCATTCCTGAGGTAAGTACTGGTTCTGTGTCGATCTTACTTAAAACATAAAATAAAAAAAAATACTAATTCTGCAACTTTTGGAAGAATTCATTAAGATGATTCTTTAGGCTTTTCACACTCCAGATCATCATTCTGGGCAGCCACTAAATTTGTTGAATGTTTATGCAGATAAGTAATTTCGCTAGCATGTGGTTCATTCTGCTCTTTGTTTCTATTATTGCAACCGGTATCCTTGAGCTAAGGTGGAGTGGAGTTAGTATTGAAGACTGGTGGAGAAACGAACAGTTCTGGATCATTGGTGGAACATCAGCTCATCTCTTCGCCGTCTTCCAAGGTCTCCTGAAAGTTCTTGCTGGGATTGATACCAACTTCACTGTGACGTCAAAGGCATCTGATGAGGATGGGGATTTTGCTGAGCTGTACGTGTTCAAATGGACATCACTTCTCATCCCTCCAACCACGGTTCTTCTTGTGAACATGGTAGGTATTGTGGCCGGTGTTTCATATGCCATAAATAGTGGTTACCAATCTTGGGGTCCACTCTTCGGCAAACTGTTTTTCGCCCTATGGGTCGTAGCACATCTGTATCCATTCTTGAAGGGTCTGTTGGGTCGGCAAAATCGCACCCCTACAATCGTCATCGTGTGGTCTATTCTTCTTGCATCAATATTTTCCTTGTTGTGGGTGCGCATCGACCCATTCACTTCGGACAAGACAACAGCTGCATCAAACGGTCAATGTGGCATCAACTGTTAGTTCATTTCAAATACAATAATTTTGTGGAACCGGCATCTCTCCACACCATCAGTGTGTATATACAAGAAATCAAGTAAATCGTCGGCTGAACTTGTACACAGGGTCTCCTCATCCAAAAGGGAGTCAGGTGGAAGAAAAACGAGAGAACGCCTTGTGTATCGTTCTTATTGGCCCCTTGTCTAGTATTTATTGTTCGCTACTGAAGTATGTTTTCTTGAACTTTGATGATCTTAGCCATTGTTTGTTGTGCAGTATTGTTGTAATGGTTGTTGTCAAGGACTCGAGGGGAGGATGTAGAAAGCTATTTATTTCAGTAATTGGTCTGTTTTTAAAGGACAAGCTTTGTTTTGGTCGATGTAAGCTTTACAATTGAAATACTGATTCTTTCATTAAACAACCCTATGTTCCTAAGTTCATTTAGGTTGAACACAATTTCTATGCAGCCACTTTTTGTTGCAAACATATTCACAATCGCATGACTGATACTCTGATGAAGCACGGAGAAAAACTTGAGTAGTACAGCTTGACAAGCTAGATGACTGGCACTCCTCCGACAAACGGATCCAAGTGCACTTGGGGTGCGTTTGGTACGCAGACGGGACGGAACGAAGGTGTAATTTTTGAAAAAGACATGGGGTATATTTGTCTTAAAATGGTAAAACATTGTGTTTCACAGACGTTGAACAAACCCGTTCCAGGGGGGAGGTGGGACGCAAAAACACCCAAAATCTGTCCCGTGGAACAGCCCGTTCCACCCATTTTTGGTGCACCAAACGCGGGACGGAACGCCTCTTCCCGTTCCGTCCCGTCCCGTCCCACGTACCAAACGCACCCCGGTACCAACTTTTAATGTGCGTGGACTCATCGTTTGTGAGAGTGATTTGATTAGCTGGTTGATTAGGTTGTCTTATTCAAGTTTTTCTTGATCATACCATATTACCACCACTAAAGTAGCAAAGTAGATCATGCTCAAACAAGGCCGCATTTGTGAGAGCTAATGTGCTCCCTTATGTATCGAATTTGAATTTTCCTTTACGTAGTTTAGATTAGTACACTAAGTTGAACTCCACCTGTAAAAGTCAAAAAATAAATTGGGAGGGCAAATATGTCATTTCGGCAAGAGCCAAATAGGACAGGACTGGTGGAGTACTTCTTCAAACCCTCTCTAGCCTTCGGTAGTCCAACAAGAGGAATTAGGGTTTTTCTTCTCCCTCTCTGCAGAGCCAAACAAGAAGAAGAAGAAGAAGAAGAAGAAGCAATGGAGGGTCTGGCAGAAGAAGTGAACAACTTGCAAATTACAGACGCATCATACAACAAGAACAATAAGAATCGCATCCAAGTCTCCAACACCAAAAAGCCCGTCTTCTTCTACGTCAACCTCGCCAAGGTAACAAAAACCAAATCCAAAAACCCCTTTTCTCCTTGTTCATCTGTTTCGCTGTCGATTTTTTGTTGATTTCATCTTGTATTCATGTTTATTCTTACTTACAGTAGTGTGTGTGTTTTGAGTGACTCAGTGGTTTTCAATTTGGTATTTGCAGAGGTACATGCAGCAGAACAACGAGGTGGAGCTCTCCGCTCTCGGAATGGGTACTGTTTCATTACCTTAGCCCTCGCTTTTTTTCTTTTCGGTAATTCAGTTAGGTTATTGTTGGGTTGTCGATGCTTTTATGTCTTCATTTTGATTATCGTCTCTCCTGTCACGGGTGCGCTTATGGATTAGAACTGTAATGCTGCCTAGGCATTGGCTTTTCCATAATCATTTCTCGACCATGTCAAATCGTTCATTATATTTGTTATTATTGAAGTGGAAGCTTTGTATCCTTTGTGTACTAAGGATTCACAATTTGCTTGTATATCTGCAGCTATTGCCACAGTGGTTACCATTGCTGAGATTCTGAAGAACAATGGATTGGCCGTTGAGAAGAGTACGGTTCTTGTGCCTTTCTGATAGTCCTTTTTTTGTGTAGTAATTGTTCCTCATATATATTTCAACTTGCTGTTGTATGCAACACATACAGGAATCACGACTTCGACAATTAACATGAGGGAGGATGCAGGAGGGCGGCCAATTCAAAAGGCAAAGGTAATATGCACCAAAGATAGGGGATTCTAGAAACATTGTTAGATGCTAGCAACTAACCTTATATGTGAACGTTAAGATGGGCAAATATAGTTTTAATGGTTTGAAAGAAAAGGAGCTTCATATTAATAAAGTAGTGCTTGTTCTCGTAAATGGGGCATTGTAGTTTTCATAGTTTGCTTGTTTCTGAATTTAATCAACCACTGGCGCGTGCGCGATGGTCTGTCCATTCTTCGGGGCATGGACATGGTAGTGGAATATATTAGATGCTTATGCGTATGAGGTGAGGACTTAGATGTCAGCTCCTTAGCTATCCGACTCTCTGGATAATTGATCTCATTAATGGAATTGTCAGACCTTCAAAGCAAAGTGTTGGCTTAGTTCTTTGTGATCGTAAAAATATTTTCTCTGCTCCTCCTTTTACATGTGAAGTGCTTGTTTAACCAGGGTTTGTTCTTTAAGTTGTTTGCGAGTAATTTATGACTTTCAGAGTTGGTTTAATCATTCTGCTCTTTAATTTTCTCAGTTTCTAATTTGACCTTACAATGCATTACAGTACTTGGATTTATTCATTTACTTCTCTAATTTTGTCTTGGAGGCTGATGGTATCATGTGATTCCTTGTTATTTAGATTGAAATACTGCTCGGAAAGTCAGAGAAGTTCGACGAGATAATGGCTGCTGATGCTGCTGCTGCTGCTGCGGCTGCTGCTGCTGCCGAGGAAGGCATTGAGTATGAGCAGAGTTGAAACATACATCTGATGTCCGACTTTTGTTCTTAGATTCGTCTCTCTAGTGGTGTTTATTTAGCTGTGATAAAATTTCTTCTAGGAATTGTTGTAGAATACTGTTATTTCTGCTACCAAAAGATTCAAATTGTTGCTAGGTTCATTGTTTAAGCCGGCATTTGTGTTAGAATGTTGTGAATTTGAAATGCTCTTCTAGTAGACCAATGACATTCCTTCTGCTCGACATCTAGAATGCGTGTGAATCTGGCGTTTGTATTGCTTCTTTCTGCTGGTTGTTGGCAAGTGAACCCTAAAGTGAAATTACTGGTCACCCCGCACCGCTCTCATTGTTACCGGTTGTTTTCTCCCTTGTGTCTATTTCTAAAACGAGTCACGTGACGAGAGACGTACGGAAGATATCATACAACTGTGATAGCTGAGATTTCCCCCATTGTGGGGTCCCCTTTGCATGTTCAACAAATTAGAAAGGTGAGTTAGACAGGGAACAGGTACAGGCCTATTGGAATTGGATGTGCAATTGTGTACCCTTATTGAGTAGTTGCGGGCAGTCAGCCTTCATAGAAACAGAGAGAAATCAAAAGGCTCAATAGTTGAAGGTGTGCATTAGCTAAAGCCGTGTCCGCAGCAAAAGATTATTGTCCGGAACTATGTCACATGATATAATTTATTCACGTGTTATAATACAAATAAAGAGTTTATGCCTAAGACCATTCCCGTACCATGCAATAATTTCTTGTCACATACAACCCAATTAGTAGTGGCTTTTCGGCAGTGTACGTCCCCAATGGCGACACGAGCTGACATGCAAGGACAAGGATAGCAAAGGGAATTGCTGGCAAATCCTCCAAAGCAATAAATAAAGGGCACCCTACAAAGAAATGCATGCGTACAGTGTGTACACCCTTGGAGCCGCATGTAACATATCAAGTCAACAGTAATCTGCTCACTCAGTTAATGACGAAAAAAGCCAAATGCCATTCAAATTAATCCTCAAAAGCATCAAGTATAACCTCTTGAAAAACAAGGCTCCCCTCAACTCAGTTGCAAAATGTGAAGGAACGAAAAAAATAAATATCCAGCAATCAAAAGAAGAAAATGGGCAAGTAAACCTGTGTCGGAGAAGTTATCCCGTGTCCTTACCACTGCTAGGACCGATATGTAGTATTAATTTATTTCTCAGGAAAGTATTCTACTCTTCCTCTTTTTCCTCTACCAGGATCCGCTTGCACGCTTCGTAGCACATAAAAGAAATCCCTGCCGCAGGCACCAACTTCATGCAGCTCGGGCCTAGCCCTTTGTATAAACCCTCAACCCCCTGCTTCTCAAGTATACTGGTGAGGGCGTGAAGCACATTTCTATGTTGTATTCCATTCACGGCTCCCGCCTGCATGTGCTTGCGTGCCACCTCAAGTGGGAATGTCGCAGTACTTGAAATAGCACCGGCTGCTGATCCAATTAAAAGGGTTTCAATGTTGCCGATCTTCTCCTGCTTGAGAAACTTGCGATAGGCTTTCCGTAATGTATCATAAGCATAGTAATTGGTGGCAGCATATGGAATTACTCCAATAAGACTAGGGGCAAGACCTCTGTAGAGCTCTGCCGGTCCCTCTTCTCGCACTATTTTTAAGAATGCATCCAGAAGACCGTCATAAGCGTCTCTCTGCAAATATAATGCCACAGTTATGTGATTGCTACGGCCATACTTGCGATAGGCACACATTTCTGCTAATCCTTATGTACCTGAATGGTTAGCCGCGTCTTAATTAACTCAAGAGGGTATGTGCAAATTGTTGAGCTCACTCCAGCACAAGCACCTGCAATTAACGAGGCAGGAATTGGAAGTTTGGGCTCCTCTCCAGGTTTTGGTGACAGTTGCTTGTTAACCGTATCATAAGCAAACAGCTGCAAAAAAAAAAAAAAAAAAAAAAAAAAAAAAAAAAAAAGCTAGCAGAAATTCAAATACAAAACCAATTGAACATGCAGAATTGAAATCTTAAAATCATATTCATGCAGGGAAGTTCCAACTGATTTTCTCGCCAAATTTGCGTTAACATAACATGTACACACAATACAACAGCTATAGTACATTGAACAGGGTGCCTTAAATATTATAGTGCTTCTCCTCAATGATCAAAGATGATATGACTAAAAAAAAAAAAAAGTGCAAAATGGAGAACTGATTAGCACGTTAAATCAACAAATTGCCCCAGCATTTCCCATTCTATAACCACTGAAGAGCACCATGCAACGATTTCAATTTCTCCAATTCACACAAGGTTCCTCCTTGAAAGTAGTTTACCATACCTTGCAGAATGCAGATCATTTGACTAGAATGAAAAGCACAAACACGTGCAACTAAAAGCTACATCATACTACATGATTGACAGTGAGAAAACAACTCTGAAAAAAGACCTGTGATCCCATAGAAAAAACATCATGATACCTTGTGGAACCCATAGAAAAAACATCCGAAATGTTCTCAATTATTAATTTCACAGACTGCTCAATGCTTATGGGACGCCCTTGATACGTTCAGAGAAACTAAATGCCACATGAAAAAGTATGAAACTTGACTTGCTCCTAGTTTCAACGAACAAAGGGAAACCAGCAGAACCCATATTACATCAAAAAGAACTTGACACTAATACATTAATTACACCTAAAACAGAACAAGTCAAATCACTGACAAGATAAGCACACAACAGTAAATATGAAGCAAGTTGAAGATATCAGACATGTCATTCACCTAAAACAAGTTAATACGAAAGAATTCTTCCTACCTCTATCGCCTTGCTCGGTGCAACCCGAATCACATTGACTAGATTTCCCCTAAACAACCCCTTCCACCCATCAAGCTTCATTATATCATTGAAGACCTCAGTAGCAGATTTCCCACAATTCCCAACCATCAAATGAGTCCTTATCGTCTCCAATGGCGCCACAGCCGTCCGTGAAATTGCCCCGGCTACTGCACCACTTATTAGCCTCCTCAGTGAAGGGTTAGCAATCTTAATCTTCAATTTCAGACCGCCCTTCTTATTCTTCACCACCCCTTTCTCTTCCCCAACCCCAAAATTATTAATCCCCTCCACATACTTAATGTACTGCTCGGCATACGGAAGCTTCACGGCCCCGCCATCACGGCGTGGATTGGGAGGGTCCGGCGAGACCCCGAACCCCATCCCGACTTGGCTAACGCTTGCAAATAAGCCTCCGGGATGGTAACCCCCCTCTTCGGGACTCCATTGAAATCCCAAATTTCCCAAACTGCAAACAGAGAGAAACCCATCACTCTTATCATCGAAAACTTGGATTTGGTTCCTCCCCATTGATCAAAACCTAATGTAAAACGCTTTCTTCTATGGCTTAGTGACAGACACTCGCATTATCTGCCACGGTTTCAAGCGGATTCACAGTGCTTGAGAGGCAAAGATTCGACTTTTGGCAAATGGGTAATCGAAGAATCCATTTTTATTAGATGATTGAGAGGAACAAACAGCAGAGAATGGAAAAAATTGGGGATACAGAATTTGGGTTTTGATTTGATTCGGAAAAGGAGGCGATAAAAACTAAAGAGGGGGCAGGAGTGAGAGAGGAAGAGAAAAATAAGGGGAGAGAGAGAGAGAGAGAGAGGAGAGGTAGGTGGGGAATTGGATTCTCTCTCTGCTTCTCTCACACAGACGCAGCCCCCTCTCTCTATTTCTGTGTGGGGAATAGGAATGGTTTGGTGGGGTGGTGGCTCTTGAGGTGGGTGATGGGGAAGGGGAAACGGAAAAGGGAGTTAGGTTTTGCGTCCAGGTTCGTAACGCATGTATAAACGGAGTAGTATTATCATCCATTTCTATCATCTCCTCTTACATTCTTCTTTTAGTCTTATTCTCTATACGAAAAAGGGAGTTAGGTTTTGCGTCCAGGTTCGTAATCGCAACCGTTCAAATAGAAGGGGATGGAAGGAGAGAGAGATTAGAAGGAAAGAAAATCCTACTCCGTATAAAGCTACTTCTCTCACTTGTGTGTAAGCAAAGGTCGCGTTTGGGTCGCTTGAGGATTGAGTCACATTTTTTCTTTTTGGTTTATTAAAAAGATAAATACTAAGCAGACTATTGGGATTGAAATTCTATCATTTTACAATTTAACGTTAATTTATCTGCAAACATTATAAAATGTGAAGAAAAAAATATGAGGTGTCAGAGAATTCATATAGTAGTATCCCACTTTTTAGAAAGTCTACTTAACATTTCTCTTTTATAAATAGACATGGTTTGTAGATTTTTAATAATTATAAAATACTTTTGCTCATAATCATTTTTTTTTACTAAAATAATTTTCAATAAAATAGTTATGAAATTTTGTTAGAAAACCTGTTTTTTCAAAAGAGCACTCAAAAGTGCTTCTTGGAAAAGCTTCTAGCATGTGCTTCTTCGAAATCCGGTACTATAACAATAAACCATTTTTTATTTTTGAGGTTAACGTCGATTTATACCTAAAATTGTCACTTTTTCAATTTTCACCATGACCTTTTATTTCAGTCAAATACCTCTATATACCTTCTCACTGTTCTATTACTCAACAATTTTTTTTTGTTAAAGAATTCTATCAGTCTCTTTTATAACAACTCATCTAAGTGCAGTATAATGACGTTTTTACCCTATTAAGTGGTTCACGTATTGCCCAAGTGATATGTATGACGTTTTTATCCTATTAAGTCATTTACTTGTTATTCACGTAACGTGGAGGGAAGAATGAGTCAAAATTATGAAAAATTTGATGATGGTATGGTAATTGGATATTTATAAGAGTTTAAAATAAAAGCCCAGGGTGGAAATGAACATGACTTACAAGTTTATAGAGTAAATAGGCGAAAACGTCTAAGTTTGTCTAGCATACACAATCAAAATGTATTTTGGTCGTTAGAAAGCAATTTCATTCTTTCCAAAAGCAATCCCAAGTGATTTTAGTGTCCGATCCCTACCTAACAATTCTACCATCCCAATTCACTCCACATGAGAAGGACTTGCATCCTCGACATGGTGACATTCCAAATTAATAACACACCACCACATGTTTTCAAGTTTCAAACATAGCGTAACATGATTGGTTTGCAATATTGTCACTGTAACGTCTTAATTTGATGTAAGATATTCCTCACTCACACACTTAACCGCACTTGACTATGAGTGTTGTGAAATGATTTCAGATGTACTTGGATTAAGATTTTTTCATATATAAAATTTTGAATCCGAATCTCCCCTTTTCGCTGCCAAACCAACATGTCATAAACCTACTTCTTGATGTCCGATGAACTAGTGGAACAAAACCGACATTGAATTGTTTGGTTCTCATCAGCTTGTTAACCAGAATATGTGATCACCCAATTTGAATCGAACTATTTGATAGTGATCCGTTTAGATGACGGATTGATTATTGTCTTTGACATAATTAATTAAGTAATAAAAAAAATTTGACTATAATTATGAATTATACTAATTGCTATATCTGGTTTTTTTTCAAAAACCTGCACAAACTTGGATGCAAAATCGGAATGTTGACAAGCATTCATAAAGGAACACCAGGTAGCTTTAATGGTGATTTTTGCTACACTTTTTGAGCAAATCTCATTTCTTTCAGCATATATCACTCATCACTTGAAACTTTACAAAACCTAAATTAGAAATAAAAATTGCGTTTGTGTGAGGATATGATGAGAAAAGAATGAAACAATCAAAACAAGATTGTTTTGAGTTGTTTACATGGGGAGTTTGATTTGATGGTGGGAGAGAGCTTCAAACTCTCGATTTAACTCTTTTTAATGTTTATCCACAACAATGTATATCTTAACTCCATAAATTTATATTTAAAACTGCAATTTGATTTAAATATGGCCATAGTTTAGAGCTGCCAAATAGAGGAGCAAATGAAGAGAGAACCAGAAGTACAATTTGTCCCACATCGGCTATAAACAGATAAATACAAAGCTTTATATACCTTGAGCAAAGAACACCAATCGCCGAGCTTACTAACGCAAGCTTATAACCCAAGTGGGGGCATCAAAGTGTTGGAACGCTGGTCTGGTCTCAGCGGGTCGGGTCTGTCGTGGCTCTATTCTGGCCCGCCCGCTCCAAGCCGGGAGTTGAGCCGTGTGGTTTGGGCGAAGGCTCAGGCTTCACGGTTCCTAGAGCGGAAGGCACCGCGTAAGGCTGGCTTCACAGAGCAACGATTACCTCCCGCTCTCGGCAGTGGAAGGATAACGGGTCGGTGCCACCCGGATCCATCATGGCCCGCTGGACCGTTCCAATTGAACCAACGCTTTTTTTATTTTTTTTTGCTTTCTTTACCGTAAATGCTTTTGTGGCATATACCAAAATCCCAAATCATCTGACTCATTTAAACATCTGTGGTGCTGATTTTGGTGGTGCCGGCGACGCATTTCCGGAGCAGTGGTGGTGCAACAAAACTCGGAAAAAATGTTGACCTCGCTGAAAACATAGTTGGCGCAAATGCAATCGTCTTCCTTTTCGACAATGGCATTACAGCAATCTTGTTGAATGGCGGGTTTTCGAGTCCTATAAGATATACAAATCTCATCGTAACAAGTAGCAGAAGCAGTGTGGTAAGCTCCAAGGAACTTTTCAAGCTTAGGATGGGGGGAGAGAGCCGGTGTTTTGGGTGGAGCAGGAGAGCTGGAATCGGAAGCAGCCCAGCGTTGTGTCAGTGCTTAAACAAAAGAGAAGGAAAAACACAGCAAGCACTCCTCCTTTCATCATCTTTGCTAAATTTGATGAATCACAAGTGAAATATAAGCGAGGTGCAGGGTAAATGTCAAATCTGAGTGTGTATATATATATATACACACACACAGGGGGATACAGAAGAGTTCAAAACTTAAATTGATAATTATCAACATTTAAATGAGATTGATTTGATTGTATCGATCCAATTAGTTGATCGGCGTTAGTCTCATCTCCTCCAGAGGCAAAATCCAAGTGTTCGTGTCCTTACCCAACCTACAGCCGCATCACCCCACTCGCTCCCACACAAGGAGTACTTACCTACACCCCCAACACACCACCGTGACATTCTATACTAATAACATGACACCACATGTTTTAAGTTTTAGTCTTTTGGACAGTGTACCATGATTGGTTTGGTCACTGCCACATTTTGTTCATATTTGAATATTTAGGATCCGAATCTCTCCTTTCGTTTCCAAACCAATACGTCATGCCTTTGTTTTTGGATGTTTGAAGAACCAGAGAACCAAACCGCAGCAGTTGCATTTTTCTCTCCAACTTGTTTTCCTTGTCGTGTCGACCATCTAGAACACCAGGTAGTTCTAATGGTGTTTCTTTTTCTTAACACTGAGTAATCTTATTATTTTTAATTTCTTGCAGGAACTTTAATCCATATACATGATCACTTGAAATTTCACCCTTAAATAAAAATAAATGGAAAGATAATTGTGTGAGTATGCAGAACCAAAACATTAGGAACACCACCTGTCGTATTGAGTTTTTTTTTTTTTTTTGGGAGTTTTAATTGTCGATTCATCCTTTTTTAAATGTTTGTCCACAACAATGTAAATCTCAACTCCCGAAGTTGTTATTGAGAAATACAATTTGATTAAATGTGGCCAAAATTTTGAGTTGCCAAAGTACAAGTTAAGAGAGAAGAACCACAACAACTACAACTTGTCCCACATCGACAATCAGCAGCTATAAACAACGCTTTATATCTCGTGCACAAGCCGCACATTCCGTCGAGCTTAGCAACGCAAGCTTGTAACCCGAGTGGAGACATTAAGGTGTTGGGACGCTGGTTCTGTCTCAGCCGGCCGGGTCCGATGTGGCTCTTTTCTGGCCCGCCCATTCCAAGCTGGGAGTTGGGCCGTGGAGCTTGGGCGAAGGCCTGGGCTTCCTGGTTCCTAAAGTGGAGGGCACCGCGTAAGGCTGGCTTCACAGAGCAACGATCATTTCCCGCTCCCGGCGGTGGAAGGATAACGGGTCGGTGCCACTCGGATCCGTCATGGCCCGCTACGCAGTCCCAATTGAACCAACACATTTTTTGTGCTATTTCAACTTTTCGTTATTTTTAATTCTTTTAGGGCCTCCGGGTGCTATAATGGGCTTTTTTTCTTCTTTTTTAATAACAAATGATGTTATCTACACTAAAGAGGTTGTGCTAAGCTTCATAATGATTTAGCAATAACGTGGTTAAAATTCGCCTATGATGATAATCGAATATAAGAGATTTCACTTACAAGTGAAGACATACCACTAGATTGTAGTACTAAGTGAAAATGTTTTTTTTTTTTTTTTTCCCCAAATGAAGGATTTCAAACTTTGAGTGCATAGTATGCATATGTGGTTAAAAATAAGAAAATTTAATTTTAAACTTTGTAACTTACACGCAAAAAAGGGATTAAGAATATTCTTAGAGACTTTGTTCCGGCTTAAGTGGCTTGGCACAATTTCAACTTCGTCCAATGGTAGCGCGGAATTTGTATCAAAGATTACCATTTATCTTATTTTTGTTTGACGGAAAAACTTAAAACATATTGTCTTGTGTTGGCTTGCGGACTCGAATTCAATCTTTAGTGCATCAACTATTTGACGAAAATGTAGATGAATACGAATTTATAGAGTACATTCTATATTTTGACAAAACAGTAATTTAAACTACTCTAATGTATGGAGGAATTAGGTCAGTGTACTAGGTCATATATACCAAGTTGTTCCAAACTTTGGACATTGAAATCCCTTGCTTTTGTGTGCACAATGAGGAAGGGAGGCCTGGAGAAAACAGTAGGATTGGAAACGCAGACTTGATCTGGAAACCAAAAGAGATTGCTGCAATCTTTCATATGAGGGTGAGGATCTCCAAAGCATAATTGTATTAGTAGCTCCGGAAATCACTAAAGGATAGATTTTAAGCAAATGGTCAAAAGTTGTATAACTACTACTTTTGAATTTGTTGAATTCCAACCTGTCTAAATTGTCGTCAATTGTCGAGACTAGATGACAGATGTTAGTTAGATCAGTTAGTTAAGCTAGTGTGCTTACTGCACTCAAGTTCGAATCAGATTAGTTAGTTAAGCCAATGTGCTCACTGCACTCAAATTCGAATTCTTTTTCTCGTATATTAGAATTGTTTAAAATATCGTTATGTTAATTAAAAAAGAAAGTTTGACAGTATGTCGTAATTAGCGGGTTTGGTCACTTCTATCATGTTCATACACAGTGCCTAGTCAACCAAGGACCAAAGGTTTGGTTTGGATTTTCTCTTCTATATACATGACGTAAAAAAATCAACTAGTTCTTAGCCTAAGGTAGATTGATCCCTTCTGAACGTTGAAAGAAGCTCATGTTCAAATTTTTCATGCTTCCATTGAAAAAAAAGAAAACTAATGAAAAGGGGTTGAAAACTTTGAGTTTTAATGATAAGGACAAAATAAAGGGTAAAATGAATAGTATCAGGTTTGACTTTTTAGTGTAAAAATGTAGTTTTTCGTTAAAGTGAACAGTACCGTGTGCTTTTCGTTAAAACTCCCTTGAAAAAAAGGGTACCAAAATAGTTCACAATTAAATGATTTATAAAGAAATTTGCGTTCACACACCATTTCCATACTCTTCTCATCTCTTCATGTTTGTGTGGTCACAGTTAAATCACATCAATATTTTATATTGATTTTTTTATAAAAATCATAAAACAAAATATAATAGGAATATAAAATATTGACGTGACTTAACCGTGATCACATAAAATAAAAAGGGATAAGAAAAATATGGATATGGGAGGACAGACAATCCATCTCCCTAGTTGTTGGTACATTTCAGACGATCACCTTCTACAAATGGTTTTCGGGATAATATCGCGATATTATCGAAATTATCGAAAATATCGGAACTGGGATGCTCGGAGAAGAAGGCTTCTGCGGGGAAGAAATTGGGGAGGCTCTGGGAAGCAGTTATGAAAATCAATGGCAGGATGAGGCCCTTCGTTTTTCCATTTACAGGGGCTGCGGCGGTTGAAGGGTTGAAGGGTTGGGGGGGGGGGAAGATCCGCGGCGATTGAAGATTCGAAGGGTTGGGAGGGGAGAGATCTGAAGATTCGAAGGGTGGGGGGGAATCTGAAGATTCGAAGTGTGGGGGGGGCGCAGCGGAGAAGAGATTGGGGGGGGGGGAGATGGGGGATTCGAAGGCCCGGAGGAGGAAGAAGGGGATCTAAAAAGGGGGTTTGATTTGGAAAAGAGTTTAGGAAGAAGCATATGGGCTTGTCACCTTGGTCTTTCGCATGTTTCCATTTCCAGGAAGAAGCAGAGAGGGACTGACTGAGAGGAGAGCTCTCGGAGAAGAAGAGAGAAGGATCGAGATTCAAGAAGACTGAAAGGAGAAGAGAGAGGGATTGACTAAGAGCTCTCGGTGTGCGTGTGTGGTGTGGTGTGTGTAAGAGTGTAATGTGAAAAAATTTATCTGTGTGTGTGTGGTGGCGTGTGTAAGAGTGTAATGTGAAAAAATTTATCTGTGTGTGTGTGGTGGCGTGGCGTGTAATGTGAAAAAAAAACATGCAAATAATTTATAGGACGAATAAAATGTAAAATATTGTACTTGTAAAATATTGTACTAATTCATTATATATAAATGATTATGGTGTGTTTAATCTTGTTTTCATTAATTACTACATATTTTCTACAGTCACAGTGTTTGCCAGCTCGCTGTATAATCAACTTAAATCAGTTAAATCCATCATGCAATGCATTTCCTTCCAATTTTTTTTTATAAACTAATAGATACTTGACTAAATAAACATCCTGCAAAGTTTCAATAAAAATTTCCAAGTTTTTCTTACAATTTCCGTGGTTTCCATGTAATTTTTATCGATATCGATATTTTACCGATATTTCCATCGATATTTCCGTGTTTTCGGACTACCGATATTTCCGATATTACCGATATTTAATACCTTGCCCCTGGGGATGCCAATGACATTTTTGGCATCCCGAGAGATGCATGCAAGTATCTTTACTCGGGAAGATATTGAACTGTTTGACTTGATTTTTCAACCTGCGAATGATTCTTTACTCCTTTGCAGAACAGTTTTTTAGCAGTTCGAACATTTTGAAATCTAGAGAGAGAGAGAGAGAGAGAGAGAGAGAGGAGCTCCAATGCCTTTATATATAGCCGTGCCCAAAACGAATGTATATGTTTTCTAACTTAGTTGTGAACATGAGGCTCTTAGTCATGTTAATAGTGTTAAGCTTATTCTGCAGAGACGTAAGGCTAGTCTCTAGTGATATCGGCACTGCAACTTCCTACGATCCTCCTTACATACGTGAGCAAACAACATATTAATCTCAACGCAATGAGGATAAAGATATCCAATATGTTATGTCGTCAGAGATTGTGAATTAGAACTACATACACATTCATTTATGATTTTGATTTACAATTTGACTACGCAACATGTCTGATACTTTGCTAAAAACATATAGTTTAGGTTATATATGCTCTATTTCTTAACTGGTCTATTATGAATGACAATTCATTTTTCTTAATGCCATTGTAATTGTTGTGCAGCTACAAAGTGCTTTGGGAGTAGGCAAGACCAGTTCCCTCCGGGGAACCTGTTTGTGGCGGTGAGTGAAGGATTGTGGGACAATGGTGCTGCGTGTGGAAGGCGATATAGACTGAGGTGCCTGAGTGGACGTAATAAACCCTGCAAGGGTGGTGCTACGGTGGATGTGAAGGTTGTTGATCTTTGCAAAAAATCACCTTGCCCTTCTACCGTAGCAATGTCAACTGATGCTTTTGCAGCGATCTCACACTCTCCTTCTACACGAATCAACGTCGAATATGTCCAGTAAATATCTCTACAAACTTTACACTCTCTTATAGTTCTACTATTCATTTTCCTTATATATATATGCATACACTAATATATATGTCGATGGTTTGATCTTCAGGATATGAAATCAGCTGAACCAGATATATGATGATCACGTACAGCTGAGGATTATACTGGCTTTGTAGTTCATGTTGAACTCAAGTTTATAATGATAAGAGAAACATTGTAATATTAATTTGATACTACATTTTCTTAGTTTGTCCATTAGTCTTCAATAAAATGATATGCAGAGTTTTTTTTTATCATACATCCACATCCCAATTAAAACAAAAATAACATTCCTTATGTCACGTTTACTAATCATAATGGAAACCACGCTACCGATTAGTTTTTGTACTATGCTTATAAATAGGAAAATGATAACAACACTTTTCGTACATATCCTTTTTTTTTTCTTGGGGATGAGACTAGACTATACTCGAAGATGCAAAATCTAATACATGACATAGCCACGGATACTAGTAATACACCACATAATTAATGGAGATTGCTCTCGAGATCATCCAATTAATTTTGAATTGGATGATCTAGTTCAGTTCTACTCAATTATTTTGTAGCCCTTAAACGTGTTTCATTTAGCACCTAATCAACCGTACTTATCCATCTTGTCCATGATAGTCACTATGCAGTATTGACTTCCTTTCTTACATACAAGGGAGATGTCACGGTAATAATATTTCAAGTCAATTACGCATTATTATGTGTTATAACTTTTTTATATAAACAGTGTGTGATTACTTAAGATACATCCAAAGTAACATCCATTGGAAGAAAGAAGGAAAAGGTTTGGCTAGTAGCTAAAGGCTTTACGTGGAAAGGGGCAAACCCGGTCCTCTATTGCATCCCCTGTCGTATCTGTGCAAAAAGTTCGTTGATTGTTTCTGGATTGATTTGTTTTCTCCACTTTGAGCCATGAGTAGGATGTATCTATTTTAGCCACATGCACCTTATCGAAATGGAACCTCCACTGAGTCAAAAGACAAAACAGTGGTCCTACACAAAACGGAATGTGCATGGTTTTGTAGGCTTGTAACCCTTTTTCAACAAGCTAGGCGTCTTATTAGGAATTTAGGACTCAACAACTGTATCATAATTGATGAGTGGGATGATGTGTGGTGTATTAGCATGTCCACTACTGCAACTAAGAACTATCTGATCAATTTTACACATAGTTTTTTACATCTCTTCTTCTGGTATATGGCCACTAATTAATCAACTTTTGGATGCATGCTACTTTTTCACGAATGTTGAATTAATTATGTAATTTCACTGATATTGCGTTGGGTCGGGTGAACCTAAACTATTGTATATGAGATAGAGAGTTATGCCTCTTTAAATAAATTGTTTATTGTGTTTATATTCTTTTATCCATGTATAAAAGTATGATTTGATTTGGTCAGTAGTTATAATGAATTGGTATTCCTCATTGTCACTTCGTTTGTATGGCATATTCCTTTAGGAGTTTTAGAGGAACTTGTGCAACCAAGATAAAATCTCAATTGTTTGACTGAGTATTTCTTACTTGAAAAATACAATAGCAAATGTTCTTTCTTGACCTTGTAATTTTGATATTGATCCTTAAGACCAAGGAGGATTGAGCTAGACCGCACAATAGGTCAACTACTAAGTATTGAACTCAACACATATAATACTTTATCGTCATTTGTGTAAGTCAAATATGAATCTTTTCTTTACTAGTAAAAGAAAAATATCATTAGACTGTAGTACTATTTGATAGTGTCTATTCCTTATTTAGCAATTAAATAATGGAGGCAAATCACGATTAAAGGCTTGAGATTAACTTCAACTGTTCAAGTCATCAGATTCAGAGAATCATGATTTCACCAATTTAAAAGATAGAAAATGTGTTTATCGACTTCAAAAGTAAGTGGCATGGGAGTTATCTCGCGAGGATCAATCATCTCATGCTAATCATAAGAATCCAAAACAATAATTTATTTATTTTATTATTTTCTTATAGACTGCGAGGTCAAAGAGTCAAAGATGATACCAACTGAAAGAGTAACAACCAAAATTTCTTTTTCGCATCTACTTTACGTACACCTCATTCCTTATGCAAGCAAAACCATGTGATTCTGATCAATTTCCCTTCTGCTTTGGTTTCTTGTGCTAGAGTTTTCAAGGAATTTGTATTCACAAAATAGCGTGCATGTTAGAGACTAACAAATATTTTATATTTAGTGACAACGTAATTTTTACAAAAACAATATATATTTTGACACTAATTTATAAAAAAGAGGATTCAAACTTAGTTGCAATGAATTTGTTAAAAAAAAAAAAAAAAAAAAAAACTTAGTTGCAATGAATTATTTTCAGAAGCTATGTCCTTGTTTCGCTAGTTTGTTTGTTTTGTTGAAGATTTGTGACTTTTTTTTGTTAAAACTGTGTTGTTATTGTTATTCCAAAAATGTCATTTACACTGCACCATTCACGCAGAAATCCATCGCCGTGCTTGAAATTGCAGATAATGAATGAAAAATCATAAAATGTACAGGAAGGAGCAACATTGGTACAACAATTCTGCGGCTTAGTACGACGACTGCCGCTGTATGTTCCGTGAAGATATACTTTCAAATCCTCGGCGTTGTTTCTGGAAATAAGGATGAAGACTATGGACTCCCTCTAGATATACCGGTATCTGCATTTCAATCAAGCATGACACCTACACAGATAATTCATCCTCAGTGCACAGGAAGACCAAACCCTTACGAGTGGAAAAGAGAAAGCAATCGGAAACAAGTGTACTAGAGAAACAGGACACCACTTACTGCAGGACGGAAAGCAAACATCTCTTCTTGACCAGATAGCTGGGATATTATACCGGTTGGGGCACCTCCAGAACTCACATTACCTTCTGCTAAAACATCGCCGCGAAGTTTTGAACCTTCCGTCTCTGTTTCAAACTGGAAACTAAAAGCAACATTTACACATGCTCTCAATATCATATGTTTAAGAATTAGACCGAAATGTTACCAGCCATAACATTACTAAAAAATAACCTTTAACAAAAGAGAACACTCACCTCTCCAAATCAAAAAGAGCACCCTCTTCAGTTCCTTGAAATAATTCATCAATAGAAGATGCTGCTGAAAAAAAAGACGACAATGCAGCTGTGTTTCTCCTCCTACTCACTATCATACAAACGGTCTGCTCCATTATCTCTATTACTTGATCAATCAGCAGTAAGTGTCTCTGTGAACACGAATTATTCCTGAAACGAAAGAGACAAGAACAACGTGCGCTAACAAATATTAAGTATTTTGATGATTTTGGGTTACAATCTCTCTCTATTTTGATCCTCTGATTCGATCTCCGTAATGGGTAAATTTGTGGGATGTGCGATTGATCCAAGGGCCGTCGAGGCTTGATCTTAGATGAACGAGGATGAATGGATCTTCAAGGGGCTTTTGGGCTTGAACTCGAAGAACAGTGACGAACGGATCTTCGAGAGCTTTTGGGCTTGAACGGATCTTCGAGGGCTTTTGGGCTTGATCTCGAAGAACAGTGATGAACGATGAACGCTTTCTTCAAGGGCCGTCGGGGCTTGGGCTTGATGAACAGCGGATGAGCGGATTTGTTGATGTAGTCGATCCAAAGGGGCCGTTGGGGCTTGATCCTTGAGGATGAACAGTTGATGAACGATGGTGCTTTCTTGGTTGATCCAAGGGCCGTTGGGGCTTGATCTTGGAAGAACGATGAACGAAGAACGAAGAACACTTTCTTCAAGAGCCGTCGGGGCTTGATCTTGAATTGGTGGATGATTGTTGATCCAAAGGGCCGTTGGGGCTTGATCTTAGGATGAACGATGAACAAAGAACGAAGAACGAAGAGAGCTTTCTTGATTCTTCGGGAACCTGGATGCTTGAGAGCTTCGGAGTTTCAGAGCTTCAGAGCTTCAAGAATTTTGCCTAATGATTTTGGTTCCTCCTAAATGAATGAATTAGCCTTCTATTTATAGAAATTTCCAAGGCCTAATTTTGAATATAATATCCCAGATGAAATAAGTCGTTTCTGCCAGGTGTTGACACGTGTCCTGTTTGATGACTTTCCCGACTCATTTCAATTTTTCGTTTAGACACACGCTACGTATAAAATTTATGTAATACATGAGCGTTGAAACTTTGATTTATCGGTCAACATTTATTTACCGAAATTTCGATGTCTACAAATGCCCCCACTTCAAGGCGCGTCGTATACATGTGCTTGTCACGTGTAGGAGATGCGTTTTGAAGTCCCTTGTTGTAGATGTCGATCCAAGGGCCATCGAGGCTTGATCTTGAATTGGACTGGAAATTTCTTCAAGGGCCGCTGAGGCTTGATCTTGAATTGGGCTTGAGATTTCTTTAAGGGCCGTTGAGGCTTGTTCTTGAACTTTGTTTGAAATTTCTTCAAGGGTCGTCGAGGCTTGATCTTGAAGGTTGAAATTAGACCACAAGGAGCTTCATGTGGTAGATGATATTTGGCTTTGGTAGTGGATGAATCGGCACGTATTTTGTTGCGCTTGTTGACTTTCCACAGCTTTGATTTTGAACTGGGTTGGAGGATTTTCTGGTTTCCTCCAATTGTTTGACTTTCCACAGGCTTATTCTTGAACTGGGTTTGGAGTTCTGAGCAAAGAAGATGAGAGTTCCTTGTGCTGGTGATTTGATGGCATTGTACGGCGAGGCTTTGCTCTTTGGCGAAAGTGCCCTCAAAATGTTGTTGAAGCTTCTCGAGTTCTTCAACTCAGACTCCTTCTTCTCTCTAATTCTTCAACTCGGACTCCTTCTGCTGAGTTGATTGAGTGTGCAGGCAGCATTATTCTCTGCTTGTTTCTTCTGCACGGCAGGTAGGCACGAGGTAAAGGTGATGGTCTGTTTCTTTGTTCAATCTGTCCAAGTGCCGACCGATTACTTTCTTTCTCCTTGTCTCGTAGGCAAGAGCAAGGGTAAAGGAAAAGCATGCCATGAGATATCTTTGCCTTTGATTCTGATGATATGAGATACTTTTGCTTTTGAAGAAGTAGCGGATGAATCGGCACATGCTTTGTTGTGCTTGTCTCTACATGCTTCAATGTATCATTTTCCCTTGCCTTATCTATTCTTCTGGCAGAATGTGACATCTTCTCGAGTTCCTCAACTCAGACTCCTTCTGCTGAGTTGACTGTGCAGGCTGCATTCTTCTCTGCTTGTTTCTTTTGCACGTTGTCTCCACATGCTTCAAGGTATCATTTTCACTTGCCTTATCTGTTCTCCAGGCAGATGTGGCAGCTTCTTTGGAAGTACAGTAGCAGTGGAAGACGAGTACTCGAGAGCAGTGCTAGGTAGGCAATCAGGAAGGGTTTCAAGCAGTCGGTTCCTTACCCGAGTTTGAGTGGAGGTTCCGGCATACTGCTTTCTTTATCCTTGTCTTTGCAGGTAATAACAAGGACGAAGGAAAGGACAGGGAGAAAGCATGATATGAGATACTCTTGCTTTCTACCCTGGTGATATGAGATACTTTTGCTTTGGTGTCATTTGTTTGCAGAGGTACCCCAAGGGATGAGAAAAACAGAGTGACTCGAGAGGGTTTGTTGGAAAGGCATTCTCGGAGATGAAGAAGTGCTGAGAGGGTTTGCCTTTGCAATGGATGGCGAAGGTAGACGTTTATAGGAATGATTCTTCACAACCGAAACTGTTCCTTTACCCCTGTCGGCAGCCGGTGGATGGATGAACAGTACAGGTTACGCGCTTTCTGAAAAAGCTACCCGTAATTTGCGCAAAGCTGACAGCGCGCGTGACGAGAGACGACAATTCTGGAAAAATTGTTCGCCTCGTGATTCCTGACCGCTCCGTCTTTTGAGAGAGGCGCCCGACTTTTGAGAACGGCGTCCGACTTTTGAGACGGAGTTCGTCTTTTGAGAAAGGAACCCGGCTCTTTGATTTGTGAGATTTGCCTATTCGACTTCTGAGGAGCGCCTCTTTGATTTCTTCTTTTTATAGAGGTGCTAATTTTGTTCCACAACACACTTGAGCTCCCTCCTGTAAACACTTCATCCGAGTACTTTTTTAATCTTGATCAGTTCGACCTCTTCTTTTTCTTCACATCTTCAAATATGTCTTGCCCTTCTGACCGTCGTCTTAACTTGAATGTTGGGGAAGATAGTGACATATCTTCTCCAAGCAACATTTGGCAGCCGTCCTTCGTATCTCCCAATGGTCCTCTTACAGTTGGGGATTCTATGATGATGAACGATACAACCGCTTCGGTGCTAGCCAGAAATCTTCTCACTCCTAGAGACACTAGGATACTTTCCAGGCGGTCCGACGAGCTGGCTGTTCAGGACTCTCTGGCCTACAGCGTCCGATGTGCAGGCTCAGTCTCAAACATGGGCCAACGTCTTCTTGCTCGAACTCGTCAGGTTGAGTCGTTGATGGCTGAAGTGGCTAGTCTTCGGCAAGAGGTCAGAGTGCTTAGGCACGAGAATAAAGAGTTGCACATGCTTGCAACTAATTACTCAACAAGCATGAAGAGGAAGCTTGATCAGCTGCAGGAGTCCGAAGTTCGGATTCAAAGTGATCATCAGAGGTTTGTGACATTACTCTAGCGGCAACTTCTGCCTTCGTCCTCTGGCGTTTCACCAAGTGTTGCAGCTCCGGATAGTCAATCTCTGGTGCTTCGTCTTTCTGGAGCTCCGCCGAGTGATGAGGCGCCACCTGATCGTCCTTGAAGATCCATTCCTGTAAATTTGATTTGACCCTTTTTTTTTTTTTTTAGGCATGTATAATGCAAATTTATGTAAAATTTCCAGAAAAAATATATAAAATGGACTTTTATTTCTCTTAATGCATTTTTTTTTTTTTTGCCCCTTAATGGTGAAGACCCACAATCCATTATATATATATATATATATATATATTTTTATTTATTTATTTATTTATTTATTATATTTTTTTTATATATTTTTTATTTTTTTATTTTTTATTTTTTTCACATGATGCCCATACCGACACCACCATTCCCTTCTCCCTTTTTTTTTATTTATTATTTTTTTTTCTTTTTGCTGGCACTACCACTATCACTCAAAATTTATTTTTTTATTATTATTTTTATTATTTTTTTTTGCTGGCACCACCAATGGCTGTCATCTTTTTTTTTTTTTTTTATTTATTTATTTATTTATTTTTTAATTTTCTTTTTATATACACATGGTGCTGTCCACCACGATTTCTTCTTTTAATCAATTTTTTTTTTCTTTTCCATGGTGCCAGATGCACCATCCAGTTTTTTAATAATTTTTTTTTCTTTCGGTGCCGGGTGCACCATGTCTCATCTTTTCCTTTTTTTTTTATATTATAATTTTTTTTAATATATATGCACACATACATACATACGTACATACATATACATACATACATATATATATATATATATATATATATATAGGGTGCATGATAGGAGCTTGGAGGAGGAAGAATGAGGAGCACGGATGAGGTAGGTGTGGAGGAGCACGGAGGAGGAAGGAAGAGGGCGTCGAGCATCCGTGAAGCTGCTAGTTGCTTGGTGCCATGGTGGAGAAGCTGCTAGTTGCTTGGTGCCATGGTGGAGAGTCGGCGACGACGGCGTTGCGGAGAGGGCTAAGCACCGGGAAAGATAAAGCTCCCACGAGAGTGCCTCATAGATTTCACAGCTAGAGAGAGGGAGATGTGCCCACGCCGAGGCATGTGAAGCACTTGCCGCTGCCCTGTAAGAGTCTGGAGACGACGAAGCTGCTGAAGCTGCGGGGATTACTTTCTCTTCGCTGTGCACACACGCAAGAAAGACCTTGGCCGAGTCCATGCTGAAGTCGTAGCTGAGGGGGATGCGATTCGATGATGACGGCGTTGACCGACATAGTGGACTTGACTGTGACAAAGGAAGAAGTTGGGTATGCAGAACCATACCTTCCCGGAGAATCCGAACCAGAGTTTAACTTGATTTTGAGAAGAGCGGTGTCCCACTTGTCCAACACGTCGTCCGAGTCGTCCAGGCTCACAAACAACTGTGCAGCAAGCCAAAAGGTGTAGTTCTTGGAGAGGAATGTTGCATGTGGTTGCTGCATGAGGGTTCTTCCGTATTGCCACATGTTGATTTGGGAGTTGGGAGGCCCGAGCAAGGAAGAAGGAGAGCACGGAAGAATAAGCTAAATACAAAAGTTTTCAATCCACCAGAAGTCGCACCCTCTGGTACATTGCACCAGAATGAAGATCATCTAAAGTATCGATGCGTCTGTAGCCACTTAACTCTCTCAAACCCATCAAGCCTCGGCATGCAAGAAAATCACGAAAATCATCCTCAGTGTACAATGTTATTTCTTCAGTTCGAACTATGCGGTCAGAGTCATCATAGAGGCAAAGTTTGATTGTAATTCCTTCGTCAAGGTGGAGAGTGTAATTTCCCATCCTACCCATCCCCACAACAGGGATGACATCGACATTGCGCCTTATACCATCTTTACTGCTCTCAGACACTAACCTGCTCATCAAAACCTTCTTATCTTCGTCTCGGCCATAAATGGCAGATTCCTCAATCAAAGAAGTAGTTCCCAATCTCGCAAGTTGTTCAATTTGTTCAATCTCTCCAACGTTGTTCAACTTATTCAACGAATTAAAAACGTATTTGCCTCTCTCGGATTCAATAGCACTCAACCTCTCCCTTAGTTGATTCAATTCAACGGCGATCTGACGGCGTTGACTGACGCGGCGGACTTGACAGAAACAAAGGAAGGAGTTGAGTATGCAAAACCGTACCTTCTCGGAGATTCTGAACTGGAGTTTTTTGAATCTTGATTTTGAGAAGAGCGGTATCCCACTCGTCCAACAGCTCATCCAAGTCGTAGACGACGTCTGTCAGCAGACATTCGTACACGAAAGCTCTAGGGTTCCATGAGATTTGTTTGACTTTGGTCTGATTGACGGTGAAGGTAGAAGCAGAAGAGGAGGTTGTCGATCCAACCCGTGCGTCATAGATCAGAGACTTCGGCGTGGTGGGAATTGAAGAGAGAGACTGAATTTGGGTGCCCTCTGGGTGCCCCAAATTTCTACGGAGACGAAGGGAAAGGGAGGAGAGATCCACGGGAGTCATTAGAGAGCCAGGGATTAGACAGAGGAACTCTGTTAGAGATTGCGGCTTTGAAGTTTCCGACGGTAGTGCCGACGAAAACCTCTGAAAAAAAAGCTTCCATTTTCGCCGTGGGCTCGGACTCGGGCTAGCACCGGTGATCATACCCGCTGTTTTGAAGCGGTATGGGTTTGGGTTTCTTCGCATATGAAGAACTGAATTGGGCTTGTGGCCTGCTGGGCCGAAACACTCATACATATATTATTTCTTTTTCCTTTTTTTTTATATATTTTTTTTTGTAAATACATAACAACACATGTATTCAATTTTTTTTTATTTTTTAATAAAATTGACTTTCTTTAATAAAACATTTATTTTTTTTATTTTGATGTGATTGAACTCGAAGTTGAATGTTCAAGCTGCCTACGTACCCCTCCAAAGAAAGAGATCAAGTCATAACGTAGTTCAAATACATTTTTTTTTCTTGGTATTTTCTTTTGGTGCCGTTTGCAGTTTCAACTCGTGCAGGCAAGGAGCATGTTGTGTCGCCTTTTAAACTCGTGCAGACCATGAGCTTCATGCCATGCAGTTTTGACTTGTGCAAGCAAGGAGAATTTGGTGCCGTTTTGCAGTTTCAACTTGTGCAGGCAAGGAACATGTTATGTCGCATTTTAAACTCGTGCAGACCAGGAGCATTGATGCCATGCAGTTTAGACTCGTGGAGGCGAGGAGCCTTGGGTTGTCGCCAGGGCATTGATGCCATGCAGTTTAGACTCGTGGAGGCGAGGAGCCTTGGGTTGTCGCCTTTTATGCTCGTGCAGACCAGGAGCTTTGGTGTTGCCTTTTATGCTCGTGCAGACCAGGAACGTTGGTGCCATGTAGTTTAGGCTCGTGCAGGCGATGAGCATTGGTGTTGCCTTTTATGCTCGTGCAGACCAGGAGCGTTGTGCCATGCAGTTTAGGCTCGTGCGAACAAAGAGCATTGTTGGTTCGTCAAACGATCTGGGAGAGTCGTTCCTCGCAATCTTCATAGCAAGGAGCCTTGACTGAGTGATTGAAGAAGTCTTCAGGAAAGAAGTCGCGCATCGTGATGGGGATGAACGATCTATGTGTGGAAATTTCATCATCTTCAACACATTCACGTTGCTTTGAAGGTTGACAAGAGCTGCTTTGCCCCCTTTCCGATTGGCGGATTTGTGGATGAGACGTATGCTTCTTGTGCAATTTCTTAGGAGTGACTTGAGTCCATCCTTCAACTTTGCTTGTCTTAGAGGATGCCCCCAGCGGTTGAGGTGAAAACTTTGAGTCGGAAGAGCCAGAAGTGAAGGTGGTATAGTTTGACTTTACCATATCGTCAAGATCTAGCTCGATGATTCATTTCTGAGCCAGCTTCATGATGAGATCTTTCAGCACGAAGCATTTTTCCGTTGGATGACTGATGAAACGGTGGAATTTACAGTACCTTGGACTATCGGTACGATTCATCTCTTCTGGCTGTTTGCACTCAGGCAAACCGATCACCTTCTTGTCCAACAGGTCATCCAGCATGGCAACCACATCAGAGTCGGGGAATGGATAAGTCTTCTCCTCAAGCTCCTTCAAAGTGCGTCTACGCATCTCTTGATCACGAGAAACTTCGGTTTGAATCGCCTTGCCTCGTGTGGAGATTTTGACGGGAGCTGTGTTGACCGTCATTGTCTCTTTGGTGGGTTTCCACGCAGTCTTCTCCTCTTTTGGCCCAACAACTTTGTCATTCTTGTAGCCAGCGATTGGTTCTTTCTTCCCATGATGGGCGATGCTCAACTCCATGTCATGGGCGCGAGTGGCCAATTCCTCGAAGGTCCGTGGTTTAATGCCTTGAATGATGTATTGCAAACCCCATTGCATGCCTTGGATGCACATCTCGATTGAAGAAGTTTCCGAGAGCCTGTCTTTACAGTCGAGGCTCAGAGTGCGCCATCTGTTGATGTAGTCAATGACTGGTTCGTCCTTCCACTGCTTTGTGCTTGTTAGCTCTAGCATGCTCACAGTGCGGCGGGTGCTGTAGAAGCGGTTGAGGAATTCCCGCTCTAATTGCTCCCAGCTGTTGATTGACTCAGGCTCTAGGTCCGTGTACCACTCAAAGGCATTTCCTTTCAGTGAGCGCACAAACTGCTTGGCGAGGTAGTCCCCTTCGGTCCCTGCGTTGTTGCAAGTTTCGACGAAATGTGCAACGTGCTGCTTTGGGTTTCCTTTTCCATCAAACTGCATGAACTTTGGTGGTTGATAACCCCTCGGCATCCTTAAGGCGTCGATCTTCTTTGAATACGGCTTTGAGTACAACCCGGAGGTATTTGAGCTCCCTTCGTACTGTGTCTTGATGGTGTTGGTGATCATCTCTTGCAGCTGCTGGATAGAAAGAGATCCCATGAGTGCCGCTGCTTGGTCTGGCTCCGGCTTCGCATCGTTTTTCTCCACCTGAGGCTCATCTTCTTCGTCATCTCTTCTTTTTAGTGGATCATTCTCTGGGTCGGGTTTATCACCATCCTGCGCCTCTAGTCGATTGACGAGTGTAGCGATTTGCAAGTCTTTTTCTTCCACAGTCCGTGTTAGCCTTGCAATCGCTTCATTCATTTGAGCCAGTTGTTCTTCGATTGAGGTGACGCCAATGGTCATGACTTGTGCAACCAATGGACGCAATTTTTCTTCAGACGTCCAGGGTGCTGACGAAGAATGTCGTTGGCTGCTTTGGGATGTCATCTTGTGTGCCTCAGCAGCATGCTTCGGTGCCCCCAGCGAGGTCAGGTTGATGACAGACTCGCACCTTTGATGCTCCCCTTGCTCCTTTAGTGGTACCAACGTTGAAGTGGCATGTTGAGGAGCGGTTGTGGCGCCAATGGATGCTCCGTTCATGGCGGAAGTGCTCAGGCTTCTTCCCTTTGTGAGAACGGCTTGTCCTTTGCTTGATGCCATTGATTTTGGAAGTGTGCTTGAATTTCTTGAACAGAGAAAGAGATGAGAGGTAGAGATTGTCCCACCGGGCGTGCCAATTTGTGAACACGAATTATTCCTGAAACGAAAGAGACAAGAACAACGTGCGCTAACAAATATTAAGTATTTTGATGATTTTGGGTTACAATCTCTCTCTATTTTGATCCTCTGATTCGATCTCCGTAATGGGTAAATTTGTGGGATGTGCGATTGATCCAAGGGCCGTCGAGGCTTGATCTTAGATGAACGAGGATGAATGGATCTTCAAGGGGCTTTTGGGCTTGAACTCGAAGAACAGTGACGAACGGATCTTCGAGAGCTTTTGGGCTTGAACGGATCTTCGAGGGCTTTTGGGCTTGATCTCGAAGAACAGTGATGAACGATGAACGCTTTCTTCAAGGGCCGTCGGGGCTTGGGCTTGATGAACAGCGGATGAGCGGATTTGTTGATGTAGTCGATCCAAAGGGGCCGTTGGGGCTTGATCCTTGAGGATGAACAGTTGATGAACGATGGTGCTTTCTTGGTTGATCCAAGGGCCGTTGGGGCTTGATCTTGGAAGAACGATGAACGAAGAACGAAGAACACTTTCTTCAAGAGCCGTCGGGGCTTGATCTTGAATTGGTGGATGATTGTTGATCCAAAGGGCCGTTGGGGCTTGATCTTAGGATGAACGATGAACAAAGAACGAAGAACGAAGAGAGCTTTCTTGATTCTTCGGGAACCTGGATGCTTGAGAGCTTCGGAGTTTCAGAGCTTCAGAGCTTCAAGAATTTTGCCTAATGATTTTGGTTCCTCCTAAATGAATGAATTAGCCTTCTATTTATAGAAATTTCCAAGGCCTAATTTTGAATATAATATCCCAGATGAAATAAGTCGTTTCTGCCAGGTGTTGACACGTGTCCTGTTTGATGACTTTCCCGACTCATTTCAATTTTTCGTTTAGACACACGCTACGTATAAAATTTATGTAATACATGAGCGTTGAAACTTTGATTTATCGGTCAACATTTATTTACCGAAATTTCGATGTCTACAGTCTCCTCTCTGAATAGTCGTTCATCTTTTTGATCAACTCTCTCTGTATAGTCTTTCAGAGAGCAATCTGTTTTGAGAGACTGAGTAATGTTTGTAAGTACATGCCTACTTGCGTTGATGAGTAAGATCCCTGTAATTTTTCTATGAAAGTGTGCTGTGATGTGTGTATTGTAAGAGTGATTGATCATTGAAGTAGTGAATTGAGTGGTTGTTTCTGTTGTTTTCATATTTTTTTGTACTTGATTACCTCATACTACCTATCCCTAACCTTGTGTGTGTTTCAACGAGGAATTTTTGACGTTGCATAGTAGAACTCATTAAAGCTCGATTCTCATCATCGAGGTCGATAAAAGAAATCAGCGAAGCACAAACAGATAGAACTTTGAAGATGAACTTATTTCCATTCACTAGTCGGGAACTATCGACGACACTGAGCTGGAACAACCTATTCTTCCTGAATACCTTGAGTCCTAAGGAACTTCATTTCCGTTTCTAAGGGCATGTTTGGTATTCTATTTAGAAACTTGGACTTGAAAATTTTGATTTGTTCAAAGAACGTAGTTCTAACTACAATTCATAAGACTCAAAAATTCATTTGGTATGAGAACTTGAAACTTATTTTTAGATCACTATCAAATATTCTAAGACAAAAAATGCAGGCTGGGAGGCAACCGTGAATCTTCAAAGCTTGAGAAGGAAAAAAAAACTCAGATTGCCAAACAGTTCAAGTGCCCACTATGCGCACCACCATATCATGACTATAGCAGCAACGACGGAGTCGAATAGCAGCGAAGTTGAACTAATCTCATGTTGAACGGCGGTCGTGGCGGATATCGTCCTCTGAAATTTGTTTGAGTAACCAGTGCGAGAAGTGAGGGAGAGAGAAAAAGCAGACGAATGGTTCTCATCTAAAAACTATAAATTCTCACATTTTCTGTTTTCAGCAAGTAAAACTTTTTCTTCAGTTAGTTTTTAGTTGTCTTCTTGAGAAAAATATACCAAACAAGAATTCTTCATGGTTTTTGAGTTTAAAAAGCTGAATTTGAGATACCAAACAGACCCTAAAATCTTTCACATGGACATCAGGATATGGTTCTAGCAAGAAGATTATGAGATGGGAAGGAGGTGAAGCCGATCATTGCTTTTGACCTCCGGGCGCATGGTGGCATGGGACCGAAAGCGAGGTAAAACTTATTGAAGATGCACTCGAGGTCCTCTGTTTGATTGCTCCCAGCCTCTCACCCCGATATTACTAGTAACAAAATGCTACTTAACATTAGGGGTGGGCACAGTTCAGTTCGCTGAGGTTTTGAAGCCAAAACCAGAATAAAACCAAACCGTTTGCTTTGATTTGGTACGTTTTCAAACGGTTCCGATTCAATTTTTAAGAAAAAACATACAATTTAAAATTTACACCTATGTATGCATTATGCATAAGACGGTCTCATTTCATTCGTCTTAATATGTATTATTCTTATTCTTTGAGAAATTATCATGGGTCCAAGAATCAATGCATAACTGATGGTGGTTTTGAACTCTATTTCTATGTAATCCATTGTATATCCAGCTAATGAATCGTGATCCTTTGTTAATTAGTAATTGCTGGGTTCTTATGATGAAGACTTCTATGCGGAGATACTGAACGATGATATAATCAAACTAGATGAATCTTCGGTGCATATGCTGCTCATATGATGCCGGTCGTTGCCAACAACTCAGAGCCTGAACATCAATCTCGACAACATATGCAAGCCATTTTGTCCCAAGCAGCTCCTTTCCAAGGTACTGCAAACCTAAGAATCCATTTGAGAAACAGAAAGGAAAAGTTTCGTGCAGAGTCACGGGAATCTTCCAACTCAGACAAGTCGCCAAAAGGCTTTACTGAATAGAATGAACGATCGACATGTGTTATTATATATATATTTTTTAGAAATTATCTTGGGGTCGAAGAATGAATATTTAATCAAATGTTTATTAATATTTATAGTGTGGTTCGGTATCAGTATGCTTTCAAAAATTAAAATCGAAATCAAACAGTCTCCTAGACTGTGGTTTTGTTACAAAACCGAAATCATGTCAAAACTGACAAATTGAACCATTTGATACGATCCGATTTGGTTCGTGTTTCGTTTTTGTTTCCAAGTGCCCCTACCTAACATTGAGCCGTGCGAATTTGATTATGGGCCTTGATAGAGAAGGGCCTTCTTGGGCCTATAACCAAGGTGGGCCCCTAGGGCTACAAAGGCAAAGAGGACAAGCAATATACATGTTTGTCAATTTTCCACCCAACCGAGTTTAATGTGGGGTGTTTACCAAAAAGTAAAGAGCTTAATGTGGGGTTTTAAAACTTAAATACAAATTAATAAGAAATGGATGATCCCTTGTTTGATGAAAAAGTTGGAATTACCCATTTGACCCTTACAATTTCCAATCAGGAATCCTTGTTAGTAGTTACATTGATACAACGTTCAAATAACAGGCCAAATTAAGGGCATTCCAAAAATTAAAATATTGATCAAGACGTGACACCTTATCTCATTTGTATTGTTGTCACCTGTGAGCATCTAACTCAATTTATCAACAAACGCACTTGTGGATTCTTTTTATCATCCAATCTTCCCAAATTTTAGTCAATTTTTAAAGTAGTATATGCTTTTTGGGATTATGACTGATATGGAATAATCGGGGATGTGATTCTTAAGTCATTTCAGCCTCTTCCTGGCCACAAGTATGGCTTCCACACCAGCAACGGATTTCAAACCCAAGACATCCAATTTTTAATTTAAATGAAGCCTCGCAATTGTCTTTTACCACTGGGCCACTAGCTCCTCGTTAAAATTTTCGGCTCGATACCTTGTTAAAATTAGGGTTGAAACACATTCTCAACACATGATTCATTTATTTATTGCTTGTGTGACAGGAAAACGGAAATGAAAATGATACCCATACCTTGCACTCTCATTTCTTGTCAGTATAAGGGATTGTTTGGCGGTGTATTTAGAATGGAAAGTTACCTTAGGATAACAATAAACGTTTATGATTGAGTTGGGCATAAAAGATTAAAAATAATTTTAAATTATAAAATCACAATTTGAGCGCCGTTTAGAGAAGCACACAACATGTGATTCTTTGAGAAGAAAAAAAAAATCGCATTTGGAAGAAAGAAAAAAACAAAATTGATGTGTTTCGAACAAGGCGTTTTTTCCAAAAGTGTTTATAAGCAGAATTGATCTCCCAAACGCTAGAATAGCACAAACAATGCACATATTCACGCTGAAATTGCAGCGAATGCACGGCAAGGAAAAAATGAGCATTGTCCCAATGCCACTAGAACCACACGTATTAATATTATAATTTGTCTTTGTCCCCCGGTTGGCAGAGTATGGCTGGTTTGGTATTGCTGTGCTTTGAAAAAAAACTGCTGTGAGAATAAGCGGCTGTGAAATAAATCAGCATAGTGTTTGGTAAACTTTCTTGTAAAAGTGCTTTTGAAAAAAAAGCAGTCTGATAGTGGATCTTTTCATTAAAGGAGCACTGTAGCTCCGTGTGCTTTGAAAAAAAACCAGTTTTCCAAAGTTGCAAATAGCAGCTTCAACTTTTTCCTTTGATTTCAGCTTATTCTCACAGCAGCTTCCAAAGTAAGCCATTTTTTTTCAGTTTACCAAACACCTAAAACCCTCACAGCTTTTTTTCATGGGTATTTTTTTTTTAAACACCTCACTCTCAAACCACCCATAAGACAGGACAGCCTCCCATGTGCTGCTGTGCGTATTGTTTGTTAAAATATGTTGCTATCGAAAAACTCTTATGATTTTCGTAATAAGCAAGGGAGTCAACTCTTTAAATGCGACAAAAGACTGAAACTTCTACTAAACTAACCCCAATTAATTAACAATGATTTAACCATAACAACTTCGTACAACCTCGCCTCGTGTCAGAAGCTCAGGGATTCGCGTGATTTGTAGTCATCGACTCATCGAGGTAGTAGGAGGCTGTGATTGTTAACGGAGCAGGACTTGCATAGTACAAATACACTGTTAGTGTGATATTTCACGCCGTGTTAATTGCTCTTTTGATAATGTCCTACATTTACCTTAGGGTTATATGATATAATATAAGTACACTGTTACTGTGATATCTTGTGCCGCATAAGTTGCTCAATAATGTCCTAGATTTATTTTTACACGTTAATTTACCACCAAATGAACATTTTAACAGGTTCTAACTTATCCAAAGAGAGAGAAGTTTTGGACTCCTATAGACGACAATGTAGCAGAAAGAGTCTTGTACTCAAACGTCTAAAACAGAAATGCACGTTCAGTTTTTGTCAGCTAAAAGTTTCCAAAACTCAAAGTCAATAATTGTAGTTCAAATGGAGTTCCAAATCCAAAACAGATGTTCCAACCAAGAGAAACTGCCCAAATAAACTCAGTAACTTATGTCATCCGGCATTTTCCGAAAACAGGTCGGTAAGACGATCTCAAATCCTTCGTTCCCTTTCGGGTAAACTGATGAACTAACATGGTTCACTGGTTTAGTACGACTCAATGACGGGGTTGTACTTATCTTCGAACAATATCCTGACTTGGAGCACCTCAGGTTCCACATAAACAGCTTTAAGCTTAAGGTAAGGAACCAAGCAAACCCAGCCGGTATACAAGAAAGCAATCTGTTTCACAATCTAACCACCAAATGGAGGATTAAACCCATGCAAACAATTTTCTTGCAGGAAATACCGAAAACTTATACGGCATAAGACTAACAAACCAAGACGGCAAATTTAACCCGTCCTGGTCTATTAAGGGTTGGTGGATCGGATCGCATTGAGAGCACAGAACTGGTCAGTCTGGTAAGTATTAATAAGGTTTAAGATGACATAGTTTAATTACTGTGGAAACGTGAGATGGCAGCTTGGGGCAAATTTTCTAGCTTTAACCCAACTCACTAACTTATATGCCCACAAGGAATTGGTCTTAGTCAAATAACACCCCAATTGTCATAACTATGGTGAGACGATAAGATGACATCTTCAAAATGCATTGACAAACAAGTCGCCGTGAAATTCTACTATGCTCCGGTGCACGGCATACACCGAGCAAAGTATGGTTGGATGTGCGGTGCAGGATCTAACGGCCAAAATGCCGGTGCATGCTATACACTCACAGAGTTGAGTCTTTTCGTCTAACCATTTCAGGAAGAAGTCTCTACTCAAACATGAGTGCATCTCAGAGAAACCAAAATGTGATCAAAGTTATAATGTAATTTTCATCCACAGCAATCCCATTGAGACAGAAAGATAACGAATATGAATAAATAAGGAGTTCCTACACAAATACAAATAAAAAAGGAAAAATTCAGAAACAAAAGACAAGGCAACTGAGATTCTTCCTCTGCTAACATACATGATTTGGCAGTATAAGCAACACTTGCAGAATCTCAAATCCCTTAAACGATACCATATATTGCTAATCATAATAAAACCGAAATCTAGAACAACATACCGGAAACCCGAATTCCTCATCCTCAAGAAGCAGAAGAAAGCCGAATTTCCTCCGCCTCCGAATGAACCCATTTTACGCTCTTCCACCACCTACATTCCCATTTTGTTTTTATTATCATAATCCAGCTCAAATCAGAGAAGTCCCTGAATCAAATTATGGCTCGGAAAAAATCATTTCTGGGATTCATTCCTCTTCCCGATTCCTTCTCCTTCCCTATCCTCCAAGAGCCTGCTGGCTTCCTCGTCAGGCTGCGCGGTCTTCTTCTGCGCATCCTTGGCCTTCAGAGCCTGCAATTTAGAGTGGTTGTAGTAGGCAACCCCCAAAAACGCGAGGCCGTAGCCGAACAGATTGATCGGGGTCACGGTGTCCTTGATAACGGACCACGAAAAGGCGATCAGGAGCCAATCTTTCACCACTCCGGCAACATTCATCGTCAGCGCCGAGGTCTTTCCGACGAGCAAGAACACGGCCAGATTCAGAGCAAATGCGCAGACAGAATTGGTCCCAAAAATCACGAAATCGAAATGGAAGCTCGAGGAATCGCGCAGAATCGGGTACTCGACGAAGATCCAGGGGACGAAGAGGAAAGCCAGACAGCAAGGTGCGACGTAGTAGAGAGATGTTATGGGGTTGAGGGTAATGCCTTTGGATGTGAGGAGGATCTGGATCAAGACAAGGCGGGTGGCCTCGAATGCGACGGCGCCGAGCTGGAGCATGACGCCCCAGGTGTCGAATCGGGCCTCTCCGTAGGCGGCGATGGCGACGCCGATGGAAATGGAGATCATGTTGACCATGGTGTCAGTCTTGAAGGACTCCTTTTTGAAGGAGACGCCAATGGAGTAGACCGCCACGGGCATGAGGGCCTTGAGCATCTGGATGAAGGAGACGGAGAGGTAGATGTAGGCGGAGTTGGAGAGCCAGAGGGAGAGGGAGTAGAGAGCGCCGATGGGGACGACGGAGGAGAGGTAGAGGTCGCGGGACATGGTGACGGGCTCGACGAGGCGGAAGACGCGGACGAGGAGGAAGGCCAGGGAGGCGCAGAAGGACATGTGGATCATGGTGAGGGAGATGGGGAAGGGCCAGTTGTACATCTTCTTGTCGAGGATGTATTTGTTGTAGACGATGACGGTGAAGGAGAGGAAGATCCAGATGGCGACGTAGGTGTAGGAGAGGAGGATCTTTTTTATCACCCCCTCGCTCAGGGAGCCACCTTTGCCCATTTTGGAGGTGGGTTTTCGCCGGTGGTGGCGGTGGCGATGGCGGTGGTGGGGGAGAAAGGGAGAGAAGTGAGGAGGAGGAGCAGGAGGAAGAAGTCAGATTCAAAGTGATAGAAGAAGGGAGTGAGAGCTGGATTTTAGTGAGAGAAACGGGGGTAATATAATAATTAAAAAATATTAAATTTGGGAGTGCATCTGGTGTGGAAGTTTCATTTTTTATTTGGTGTGGGAGGGAGGTGGTATTTATTTAGGCTTTTGCGGGAAGAGTCTGCATTTTTGTGCAATTATGCATTTGATTTTGAGGTAGTCACGATTTTTTTGGATTTGGATTTAATTTGTACTTTTATCGTGGGATGGGAGGGTGGGGGTGACAACTTTGAAACGTATATATTACTGTCAGGCTTGCATTAACTTAAAAGATTATAGTGCTAATGCTTATGATATTTTCTGTTCATATATTATTGTCACGTATTCATTAAAAGCATGTCTAACAGTCTAGTTAAATGCGAGGTTTTCACTATTTTAACAAAAAATGTAGAAAAATAAACTCTGACAGGCTAGCTAATTGACTACCAATCTTAACTATGTGAATAATAATTAGCTAAATTTAGTTAGGAGGAGACAGTTAAATTTTTGCTAAACATTAGACTATAAGATTGTATTGTTTGTAGGCTTGAGAAGAAAAGAAAAAAGTTTGGGTTGTTAAGTTTAGAAAAATAATATTAAAATATTTTAACTTAATCTAAAATAGTTAGTATTGTTGGATGTGATGACTAGCCAAATTAATAATTGGGTCATTTGTTAGCTACAATAACAAAAATTTAACTAGTATTGTTGGAGATACTCTAACTAAACATTAGATATTGCCATAAAAAATAATGATAATAAATAAAATAAATAAAACTAACATAAGATATTATATTTGTTTTTAGTGATGAATCTTATGATAAATACAAAATGAAACAAGAAAATATACATTTGCCGTGCCAATAATAGTTCCTTTAAAAATATACACATTTAATACTACAATATGATGAAATTTTTCTTCACTTATAAATAAGATGTCTCAAACTGGAATTCCATAAATAGCGTATTCGATACAAATTTCTTTCACATTTGAGTGCAAATATATCGTTATATAAAATAAAAACAGATTAAAATCACATAGTACTACAATTTAGTAATATTACTGTACATTTACATAGTACTACAATTTAGTAATATTATTGTGCATTTATAGAGAAGTCTTATGATTGAATCTTGTAAATCAGAGTTTGGTACTAATTTATCCACGCTATCTCTTGATGTAAATATATAAATTTGAAAGAAAAAAATCAACAGAAAATATAAAAACGTCACGATCAAAATTTCTCGTGCACACAATTAAATGCCTTCCCAAAAATGAAAATCCAAACAGCGGCGAGTGTGTGGAATGAATGATGAAGTGAATTGAAATGTGAGTTTCAAATCCGAACGAAAGGGAGCATAGATTCGGATTTAAGGAAGCAGATCACAAGTTGCTTTACGCGACCTTGTATTTTGTATGTCGTTTGAATCCTCACGTGGGCTGCACCACGTTGACGATCTGCTCCACGTGACCTCAGTATTCGGTATTCCTATTCAATTCAATACAAAACCGCAACCCTTTTTCTCTATTTTTGGGTCTGTGGGCTTTCGGGTACGGGCCTTCTCTTTCATTTCTTTCTTTTTAACTCTTCATCAGGGTTGTTGTCGGTGAGAAAATAATCATTGCATTGTTCTTCAAAGAAAAAAATAATCATTGCATTTTTTTGCTATATATATGCGGTTTGATTGGGAAATGAAATCACATTATTTTGGCAAGAGAATAAAATTGATAACAGGCGAATTTGAACTACATCATTATATAATTTATATCTGATCTATTGTAAAGTCTACCCCATTCATACACCTTTTAATATAAATAATATCGTGTGTCATCAAAAAAAAAATATTACAACAGGACCCGTCCGGATCCTAAAACCATATATATCAAATGTTAGCATGAGAATAGTACTAAAAGGAATATTGTTAAACCAAATACAAAAATGATTGTAAATATGTTCTAAATTTACTAATTGATCAACGGTAATATTTGTCTCCCTGTATATATGATTAATAGAAAATGAGGAATTTGATAAAGAAGATCTCATATGTCTTCTTAAATAGTCTTGATTCTCCTTGGTATTCGAATTTGATGTTGAATTGCCTGAATTACTAATTTGCCTAATGGCTAGTTGCCCACCAAAACCCTTGTTCTTTCCCCAATTATTTCATTTGAAAACTCGACCTGGATTTTGACAGGTAACCAATTTGTGATGCGGAACGATCCCAAGTGCTTCTTGGTTGTTAAGTTCTTCTCAAATTAGGATTAATAGTCAGGCAAATATGTGTGATTTATTTGTGTTTTTTTTCTGAGCATTTTTTTCTGATATAATTCATTAATTCTAATAAAATAACTATTGAATAAAAGAGCTTAATGCAGAAGCACTTTTTAAAATGCTGAGCTGCTAGGCTGCTGAACGCGTTATATCACTTACTATGAAGTTATATAAACCTAGTGCACTATGCATCGATGAATAAATTACTTGTAAAGGCTTATAAAAGGTTAAATTACTCTTTATATTGCTAATGAGTTTTATGGTGGAACATCAATTTTCTTCATAATACCATAGCGTGTTGGTCCACATGTGAAGCTCAACGGCCACACGTGCTTCACGTCACCCAATTCGTGTTGTCCACGTTTTTTGTTAGAACACACGTGTGAGGGAATGTGTTAGAAGTGAAAGTAAAAAGAGTCAAACGTTAATGAAATGAGAAGCCTTGTAAGAGTTTATAAGACGTTAAGCTACATTCTATATTGCCAATTAGCTTATAACTATTGCTTTTTTATAAGTTTTTAGGGTAGAGATTTTCATAGAAACAACGTGAATTACTAGCAAGGCCCTTTCTAATTAAGAATCTTAATTATGGATTAAAGACTTAATTATCAAGATTTTGGAGTCGATACTGTTATTTACACTAATAATGTTTAATTTAACCACCTGCATAACCCAACAAATTATAAGTTGTCAAGTTTCTAATATAGAAATTAGTGCCTTCTCGAGATTAATATGAAATTGACCGGTCAGCCAGCACTCAAACTGTCAACACAAGTCCAAAATTTTGGACAAATGAAAGTGAAGTCTACGTTTGGACAAATGAAAGTGAAGGCTACGCTAAGAAAGTTGCAGAGGTTAATTAATTATTGCTTTGGAAATGTGTGTTAGGAGACAAGAATCATTTGCAAAGAATGTAACTTCATGAAGTGTCAATTATGTTAGAAGAAAAATGTTTCTTCTGTTCATATTTAGAAAAGAAATGGTAGTATCCTTGGGTTAGAATTTTGGGTTACAAGTTAAATATGGTAATGTATGGGGAGTTGTTAGCTTAGACTCATAACGATTGGGAAGATGTGAATATGTGAGGAGAAATTACACTTTATATTATTAAATTTTTAGAGTGCTAATAATAATTATAAAGATGTAAAGAAATGTCTTACATTAGAAAGTTAAAAAATAATATTATAATTGCTTAATTGATTTTTATAAAATAGCTTAAAGCTGATCAAATTACTGTACTTTGTTGTTCTTTATTCTCATTCTTGTGTTTACTACAATCAATGATTAAAAATAAATGAGTGATTCTCATTTATCTGTTTACTAACACCAAAAGAATGATAAAAATAATGCATCTAGTGACTATCCCATTCCTTTTCATGGTAAGTAAACATTAAGAGCATCTCCAACATGTGCGACTTGGTTTGAGTCATTCGGCCCCCATCTTCGTTTGTGCGGGTTCTGAACAAGGACAGACTACCTTGCCCACTTGGTTAGTTCTTTTGTTGGTTGTAAGGGATGGCATGGTTTTGTTTCGTGCCCTTCAATCTCCCTTAGGCCACCTCCAACCGAGCCGACTAAAGGGTTATAGGCCAAAACATAGTCTGTTTTGACACAAAACTCATCTCCAATTGAGGGTTGGGCTCAAAAAATTTGGGACCCACCATGCCAAAATATAACCAAATGGCCAGAGGGCTGGGCAAACATAGCCAGTCAGCCAACCCTGAAAGTTGGGGCTAGTTGTGATGCTACATGACGTCATATAGCCTTTTTTAAGACAAAATAAAAAATTAAAAAAATTAAAAATTTTAACTTTTTCCAATAAATACCTAAGTCATTTCCACACCATTTCTCACATCATTTTCACCTTTCCATACTATTTTACCTCATTTTAATGTCTAAGTTGTTAACATGCAAGTAAAATTAAAATATTTAATAACATGAAACTTAAAACGACATTTAGCGATAAGTAGCCCTCAAAATATGTCCGGAAACCTTATTTTAATATGGAAATTTAATTCAATAAACCGACAAAATTACAGAACAAACTTAAAATAATAAATTATTGAGGGGGCTAAAAAATAGCCCCCTTCGGTTGGGGATTGTATATAGATATGGTCTCACATTGTTCATTAAAAAATAATTTCTTGCAAGGCTATAATCTGGACGGAGGCCTTTCAAGAAATTATTTTTTAATGAACAGTGCCAAGTCATATTTATATACCATATCCAAACGAGCGGGCCAAAGGGTCATAGGCCAAAACATAATCCGTTTTGACACAAAACCCATTTCCAACCGAATAGGGCTATTTTTAGCCCTTCAATAATTTATTATTTTAAACTTGTTCTTTAATTTATTAGTTAATTGAATTAAACTACTATATTAAAATAAGGTAAGATAGTATGGAATTGTGAAAAGAATGTGAGAAATGACTTAGGTATATATAGAAAAAAAAATTAGAATTTTTTTTTAAAAAAAAATTCTAATTTCAACGGCTACATGACATCATGTTACCGTTGGACTGGATTGGGTTTACCCAAATCGGGCTAGCTGGTTAGCTTTCTTTGGCCAGCCTGCAAGCCTTGTGGCTGATTTATGGCCCAATGGATCCTGCAAGCATTTTGGCCCAACCCTCGGTTGGAGACGGCTTTTGTGTCAAAATAGACTATGTTTTGGCCTATGGCCATTTGGCGGCTCGGTTGGAGATGACCTTACTTCCAATTATTTTCCTATGTATTTGCTTGCCCTTAGTGGCTTTCTCGTTCTATTGGCTTCGACCCTGACAATGAAATATTCCCCGTTATCAAAAAAAAAAAAAAAAAAAAAAGCATCTCCAACAGATAATTTGTTAACCCACATGACAATTTGAAAATTAAATTTTTTTTTATCACAATTTTGCTCCACATATAAAAAATTTACTAAGTTTTATTAAATTAATAGTCTTATTAAATATTAAATTAAGACTCTTCTTATTAAATTAAGACTCTAAGGGATCATGAGAGAGCAGAACGTTTCGTCTTATCATAGTCGCAAATTTGTTTATTGTCGCGACTGTTGCTATAGTTAAAACTTCTAAGAATAAAAATCCTAATAAACTTAAAAAATGAATAAAAACCCAACAGAAATTACTTTTTTTTTTAGACCAACTCAGCAAGTAATATGACTTTATAATAGTAAATAATTTTTTGGGTGTAGAAGAATAGAAGTTAAAAAGTTAGCTACGTGGACGAGAGATAATGTTAGGGCCCCTCCACAGACAAAGTGGCCTCCCTCTTCCCTGCAATTGCGACCTCCCAGTTTATTTATTTTTTATTTTTTGAGATTTAAATTAAATATTAAAAAATCAAGAAACAAAATTAATGCAGAAAAACAAAAATCATTTCCATGTCTCTTTGACCACAAAACCCGTAAAGTTGTGTTTAGGTGGTCGTTCACCTTTTTCGAAAGAAGTTTCAGTTTTTTTGGCCTTTGCTTTTGTCACCACAATCATTTTCCATGTACTCGTTGTTTCTTTTTTCCTTAGATTTGGTAACTTTTTTGAAAAGAAGCTTATGAGGAGGGTCCAGTTGGATGGACAAGGAACTTAAAAACACAAACCAAAGTATAAACTTTACTTAATATTGTCACAAAGTTTCATGTAATGTTGGGAAAAAAAATTTCAATTTCTCATGTGCATGTGTCTAGAATTGTAACGTATTTACTGATCATGAATGAAAGATGTAGAGAGTCTGAGAATTCAAGAGTAGCTGAATGAATATGAATCATATTATTTATTACTCCTAGTTTATTTCATTTCTGGTTTTGAAAGCATGGAATTACTGATTTTAGGGTAGGTTTAGTAAAATTGGGGTTTCTAATGATTTTACAATATTCAAGTGTTGAACTAATCAATTTTAAAAAATGGTGAGTCAATAAAGATGAAATCCGAGTGATGTGATGGGTTTATAAGAGTGTCAATTCTGTTTCACAATCAAGATTTAGCTTTTCATCATTTAAACTAGTTGCCAAATTATTATTTAGATGTTAGTTGAAGAAAGTCTAAAGTTGGAATAAATTATTAGTTCATATAGACTCTATCCTTTTTGGGAAAGTAAATATATTATAAAAAAAACATGTTTATAAACAACAAGCGTTTGTAGTCCAACGGTTAGGATAATTGCCTTCCAAGCAATAGACCCGGGTTCGACTCCCGGCAAACGCATTTTTGCCTTACGTAGGCAAAATCTTCCAGTTTTCATTAGCTATAAGCGATTGTTGCTGTATTATCTTCAATTTTCAATTTATATTATTACGTAGGCAAAATAATTCTCTTTTCTTGTCAAAAAGAGAAACAAATAAAACAACAAATAATCTACCACGGCTGGGAAGTTGAACCAAGATTTTACAAATTTTCCAGTTTTAATTTGCTACATTATTACGTAGGCAAAGTAGTTTTCTTTTTCTGTTCAAAAATAATTTTCCGCTGTTGGGAATCAAACCTAGATTAGACAAATTTTTCAGTTTTAATTTTGCTATAACGGATTGTTACATCTTCAATTAATTAATTTATATTATTACGTAGGCAAGTGGTTTTCTTTTTTTGTAAAAAAGATAAGCGAATATTTTCTTTTTCTGTACAAAAGATAATTTATGCGGCTGGGAGTTGAACCCAAATTAGACAAATTTTCCAATTTTCATTTTCTACAACGAATTGTTGTTTTATTATCTTCAATTAATTTATTTATATGATTACGTAGGCAAAATAGTTTTTTTATTTATTATTAATTATTTAATTTATAGTATTGCATAGGCAAAATAATTTTCTTTTTTCTATGTTAAATTATTTAATTTATAGTATTGCATAGGCAAAATAATTTTCTTTGTTTTGTCAAAAAGATAAACAAATAAAACAAAAAATAATTTTCCACTACTAGGAGTTGAACCTAGATTGGACAAATTTTCCAATTTTTATTTGCTACAACGGACTGTTGTTCTATTATCTTCAATTTTTTCATTTATATTATTACGTAGGCAAAGTAGATTTTTTTTCTGTCAAAAAGATGAACAAAAAATAATTTTCTGCTGCTGAGAGTCAAACCCAGGTTAGACTATTTTTTTTCAATTTTAATTTGCTACAACTGATTGTTTTTCTAATAGCTTTATTTATTTTGTTTATATTATTACATAGGTAAGCTACTTTTATTTTCTGTCAAAAAGATAAACAAATAAAACAAAAAATAATTTTCCGCTGCTGGGAAGGGAGGAAGTGGTGGTGGGGAAAATAGTGGGTGGACAAGCTAAAATTAGGATGCCTGACATGGAAGGAGCAGAGAGGAAATCTGAGGTAAAGATGGAGGGAAGGGGAGACCGATCGAGTTGCACAAGGAGAGAGAACAAAAAGGAAAATGAAAGTGAGGGAGAGAAGAGAAAACGAAAAAAACCACCACAGAGGGTGGAATAGCCATCACATAGGCAGCCACCACAAAATAGGATGGAAGAGCCATCACAAAGAAGGATGGAGGAGGTGCCGCCCCTTATGGTGGCGGGAGAGGCGACCAACTGATCAAAATAGGGTTGTGCGAAAGTGAGAGTTGTCGAGAGAAGGAGGAGCACTCACACCATTACATAAGCCGATCGAATAACTCAAAATATGTAAACAAATTAACTGTTCAAAGCTAGCAAGAATCCGCTGTAGCAAATTAAAACTGGATTATTTGATTGAAACCAAGTTGGGCTCCCGGCAGCGGAAAATTCTTTTTTCATCTTGCTTGAGTAGTTATTCTCTCGTGTTTCGAAAGAAGACTTCTCCTTACCTCTAAAATGGCGGTGAAATCAATCAGTTTAAAGATGAAAATATATGGTATTATTATTTTGTTAATGCACATCACATTACATTTTCGTGAGGAGAAAAAGTATGTACTTCACCAAAGAATTCACAAAATTTACTAGAAAGAATAGCTTAAAAAATAACTAATTTTGCTGAAAATTGGACTGCAATCTCATGAGGCAGTGTATGAAGCATTTCTAGAGCCAAATTCAGTCGTTGGAGCAGAAGAAGATACTGATAAATAAACTGCACTCGGCCTCGGCCTCGTATCCTGCAATTCGAATAGCTTCTCATTAGGGTTCATAAGAATTTGCACCACCTTCCTTATCTTTGGTCTTAGCATGGAATATGTGTGCAAGCATGCAAGCCCTACAATCAATGTCCTCTTTACTTGTTCCTCCTCATATTTTCCTTCCAACGTTTGGTCCACGCAATCAAGCAACGCATTTTTCGCGTACAAATTCCAAACGTGTTCTACTAAACTGTGATCGTCCATGAACCCTTTTGATCTTCTCCCACATACCACTTCTAGTACCACCATTCCAAAGCTATAGACATCTGATTCTGGGGTAGCTTTCGCGGATAACCCTAGTACTTCCGGGGCTATGTACGCGGGAGTTCCTGCCAAAGGGATTGTAATTGATGAGTCTTGGAACATTAGTCTCGCTAGCCCGAAATCGCCTAGATGAGCATTGAAATTGGAGTCCAACATCACATTATTTGGTTTAATGTCTCTGTGCACCACAGGGTTGCCACACTCTTCGTGGAGGTATAGTAATGCTGATGCCAATCCTGTTAAGATCTTGTACCTTGTTTTCCAATCAAGGTAGGGTTTTCCAATGTATTGATCGAGGCTTCCATTAGGCATGTATTCGTAGACCAGGAAACGATGGTCGTATTCGTGACACCAGCCTTGGAGTTGCACTATGTTCTTGTGCCTTAAGCGCCCAATGGTGCATATTTCTGCTAAGTACTCCCTTTCACCTGTTTTGGATTTTGAACATACAAATTGTCTCAGTAAACAGAAATCAAAAGAAACTATTAGGAAAATAATTGCAGTATCTGAACCAAAAAAAATGATGCATTGATTATATTTTTGTACCATATTGTGTGTAACATTTGTGACATATGCGTGACACGAAATGTAGTACAAGAATGTGGTCTAAATAGTTGTCATGTAATTCTTTTCTTTCCGGTAAATTAGAAAACAATGCAACTAGAACAAACCTTTTTTGGAGGTTGCTGAAATCTTCTTGACAGCAACAGTTTTAGGAGGATGTGATGAGAGGATGCCTTTGTAAACAACTCCAAATGCACCTGCACCCAGCAGATTTTCCTTACTGAAGTTCTGAGTGGCAACTAAAAGCTCTTTGTAAGTGAACATTTCCGGGGCATTTGCAGCTGTTCTTGACTGGCTTTCTATGTCCTCTCCATCCCTATGATTTCTCTTCACAACTTTCAAAATCAAAGGGTAAGTGCAGGCTATCAAAATTGCCACACCCAAGAAAATAGGAAGATCAACGGCCCATATGTTCTTAATATTATTGTGATGATCTTTGTCAGGAGGCCCTAAGGGTATTCCTGGTAACTCCACTGATGTGAAAACCCAATCAAGGACTTGATGGGTCTCTTGGAGGGTCCCGCTGGAGGCGGTGAAGCCAACATAAACTGATCTTGGGACAACTTTGGACATGTCAATTGATTGGTTGAGGATGCTGATCAGTGTTGCTGGGATGTCAGTGTACCCAGCAGAAACTTGGAGGATCTGACTCCAAGCATCATAGCCAATTGTGAATCTGATGTCTCTTCCACTCTTGAGGTCAATTCCTGTGGTGTTGAGACTCTTTGCCACAACTGGGTTCATTACGCTTGTTGTGTCAATGGCAATGTGGTTCCCATCTGGATCATCAAATTCTTGGTTCATGAAAGTATCTAGCTCAATGGCCATTTGTTTAACCACCCCACCTAATTTTTAGACAACATCAATCAAGCATGTAAAAAAAAATGTACATGTATGTGCATAAACACACACACACACACACACATATATATATATATATATATATTCTACAATACCAGAGTTTTTAAATTTGGTAAATTCTATATTTCTAATCATGAAACGTAGTTGTAATAAACCACATTATATGACATGTCAAGAGTTCATTATAACTGGTCTTGATAATAGACAAAACAAGTAAATTTTACGTTTAGTGTGAAACTAGTGTAACTAGTAAATGTGGTCCGACTAGCATTAGTTAAAAAAAAAATTACGCTGCCTTCCAAATCAAGAAATAAAACTTTAATAGGAAATATAACTAACCTTGAGTTGATCTATCAAGGAGTCCAAGCAACGAGCCATAGCTATCAGGTGGAGAAGGACTAGTGTCCTGTGCAAAAACAAATGCCATTCCATCCCCAGATCCAGTTGTGTTTGGAAAGGAAGAAATCCTAACAGTAAAGGTGGTGGAGATAAACGCCGGCCAGGCAATCACCGGGAGGTGATACAAAACCCTTCCAACCTTATACAATTGTGAGGAAGAAGATGAACTAGAATTGGCTTCTTGTGGCTCTGGTATGAGGTTCAAATATCCATTATTTGCAGTCACCGAGCCCATGCATATTAGGTCACCATTGTTACAGCTTTGAGGAGTGAAGGTGGGGAAGGAGAAAGTTGTATGTGTTTGATCGTTCATGGAGTACACAAAGGCTTGGCTGCTGATGAGAAAGGTAGAGAAGAAAAGAAAAAACATGGTTAACTGTAAATTGGAGGGAGCCATAGAGGCTTTGACTTAAAATTGGGTGGATGTTCGTATGTGCATATTATATATAGGGAAATAAAATTTTTGTTATTTTAATGTGGATTCCTACTGCTACTGAATTTTATGTTGTTTTTAGTTAATGTTTTTTTTTCTTTCTAGTTTTGTGACAGGGGAACTTTGAATGGAGTTTTGGGTAATAACCCATTAAAATATTCCATTGTTTGTATATGGTTTTATTTAATCCTATTTGTACATGGTTTTTCCAAATCCTATTTTAAATGTTTTTATTACAAACGGATATTGTTAACCTTTTATTTGTACCTTCCCGATTATCTACTTAACTCTCATGTCCATCTTATAACGTTACTTGATGATGATAATTGTCTACTTGTCAAATTATTCTTTAAAAATCAACTAAATAGAAATAGTTTTACTTTTTATGGCTCGTTAAAAGTGATTTTAAAATAATTAAAACTGCTTTTTGTGAAATTGATTTTGAATTTCAAAATACGTTAAATGTTTTTTGAAGGAAGTATCAAATATGTGTTTTTTTGCAAGAAACACTTCAGGTGCTTTTTCAAGATCCAATATTGGATTTTTTATAAGAATTGGTTTCAAAAATATTTTCACCAAAAACACATCAAGTCATGTTCAAAACACTTCCAAACGAGTTTTTAATTAATATTTTCAAAATTTCAGTATTTACTTGAGAAATATTATTCATCAATTTATTGAATATGATTAAACAATTTTAAACTTAGTTAATATTTGTAAAAATAATCTGTAAACACTAACTAATTTTAAATAGAATGAGAAGATTGATAGCGATTTCATTTTTTTAATCCTATTTGTATGTGATTTAGTGGCTGCACATACGACAGGATTTGACTGTTACATTGAGTAAAAATTTGACCAATGAACAAACTTTTGTTTTTTCAGATTTGGAGCTTTAAAATATAAATACTACCAGAAAAAGACAGAAGCTTGTTCAAGGGTAGCACCAAAAACCTTATCACCAAATTAAAAGCAGTAAACGGTAGGACCCCGCTGGTAATAGGAAACAAACGAAAGAATATAAAGGCCTTATTGTGCTTTTCTTTTTTTCTTTTTTCTTTTGGGTCTGGCAGTTGGTCTGACTGTGCACACCTGGTTTACATGCAAAAAAGGTTAAAACGACATAATTATGACTCTTAAATTAATACACTTGGTTAACATGCAAAAAAGTGTGAAAAAAGCAAATCCAACTTAGCACATATAATCCATCACACTTGGTATACATGCAACCATGACTTTGTATGTTCTTGCAATGTTGCGAGAGAGCCCGGGGCCACAAGGGGGAGGGAGGGACAGTGATTAAAATTAACACATATAGATGAAAATTAGGGGTGGTTTCGGTTTAAATCGGTTCGGTTTTTTGCTAAAATCGAAACCAAATCGAAATTTCGGTTTGGTTCGGTTCGGTTCATTTTTTTTCGGTTTTTTTCGGTTCGGTTTTTTTTCGGTTCGCTTTTTTCCGGTTCGGTTTCGGTTCGGTTTCGGTTTTTTGTTTTTTTTCTTTTTCAAAAAATGAAAAACATTGAAATTTTAAATTTTAACATATCCAACACAATCATAACATAAGCATTCTAATTAGAATCAAAGACAATGAAAATAAACATTTAAAGTTGAACTAAAATCATCAATCAAGTCTTCCAAAGTCCAAACTAACAACCTCACAACACAAAAATCATACAAATGACTTAGAAAAGTTAAATTGTATGATGTTGTTCAAAGATCAGGGTTGTTTGCTTGTAACTGCATGTTGACAACTTGATTAGTAAAAGTAATAAGTGGATGGATTTATTTAGTGTGTGTTGAATTCTTTTCCATCACAAATTACCCAAATAATCTACCCGAAATAAATGTTTATGGATTATGTTACATGTTATATGAGAGTAGATTTGGAAAAGAAAGCTGGGGCAGAAGTAGACAGTGCTATGGAGATGGATGTAGGTACTTCAGGATGAGGTTTGGTTCCGGAACCTTATATGGGGGAGAAATAATAGGTTAGGGTTTAGAGTTTTTATAGGCTTTTTTTAATATTTTGAGCTTAAAGTTTGGCAACACATTGGGTTTAGCACATTTTAACTTACAAATTGGGTTTAGAAAATACTACCCAAAACAAATAATTAAATAAAAAAATTAATTTAATTAATTCGGTTCGGTTCGGTTTGGTTCGGTTTCTAGATCACTAAAACCGAACCGAACCAAAAGAATTCGGTTCGGTTCGGTTTTTTCAATTCGGTTCGGTTTTTTCGTTCGGTTCGGTTTTTTCGGTTTCGGTTCGGTTTGGTTTTCGGTTTTTTTCGGTTTTCGTTTTTTTGAACCCACCCCTAATGAAAATTACTTAGTGGTATTAGTGTATCACATAGTTTGTTTGACTAGTCAAAAGAAAGGCCTTCAAATAATGGAGTTAAACTTTTGCCTGTGAATTGATAGATAGAAGGAAATTGATATATGATGTAGATTGAAGCCTAAAAGCTTATTTGTTTTTCGGTTTTAACATATAATATTTTTTCAGAAAATTCTATTCTGATCTTTGTCTAAGATTACTTTTTGAATAAAACCTTATCTAAGATTAAAAACTAATTCTAATCCTTGGCATTTAATTGTAACTTTTTAATATTAAATAGGTTGTAATAATTATTGAGTTTTTTTGTTTGTAGGTTATATAATGACTCCCATAAATAATAAAAATGTTATTTATCATTGATAGTTATTATTAAGTTCCCATAATAAGAAAAGTCATATATTATAATATAATTTTCATTGTGCGTGAATTTCTCCATATATATTATATGCATATTACATACATATGTATATTTAGATACTATAGTTACGTACCGATACATTTGTACCGACATTTTTGTACCAATACATTTCTACTAAAAGTTATGTACCGATATATTCTTACCGAAACTTACAAACATATACTTCTGTACCTATGAGTAATATAAGGTACCTAAAGTTATGTACCGAAATTTATGTACCGATACTTCCGTACCTATGAATAAAATAAGATACCGAATGTTATGTATAAATTTATTTTGTTTTGTTGTTGAATTTTTTTAATAATGAGAATTTGAATTTTGAATAAATTTTTATCTATTAATATGATTAGAGCACAAAATAAAAAAACATAATTATGGATGGGTAAAGAATTTCGAATGGTAAGTTTATAAATAATAAATGTGCTATAATTACTTAAATATGGTAAGTTTTAAAAATAGGGACATATATTAGATTTTGAAAACCTTTCCGGTTAAAATCTAAAGACAATCTTATTGAAGCCTTAAAATCTAAAAGCCCCATATTTTTTTGAACGATTAGTTATATCACACTTCTACAGTACGATGATGTAGTATAACGGTCTGACAAATGATTTTCCGCACATATTAATGAGTATTTGTTAGATACCATTGCCAAACGACGAAGAAAAATATGCCGTTTTATTTTCTATGCATGAATTGTTAAATGTACGCTACGTCATATAGAAATTTGGGCGCGAAAATGCGTACTATTAAATTATGGAGCGAAAATGCATACTATTAAATTATGGCATTCCAATGAATCATGTTAATTCTAATCCATGATTAAGCAAATAAAAAAATGTCACACTAACAAATAAGAGACTATGAATATGGAAGTTAGAAGTTAAAGTCTTTAGCTTGTAATTTTTTGTTTTCTTTTTTTCTCGACATCATTAACATATGAGTTAGATGTTCGCGAGGGTTCAAAATAATATACTACAATTCAGAATAGTATAGAACTTGAGAAGTAAAATAAGGAATTGCAAAGACTAAATCTGAAACAAAGCATTTTATTTTCATCCATATAGGATTTGAGTACAATGTCACAGCTCTAATGACAAAAATATACAAGAAGAACCTGAAATCTTAAACATCAGAAACTGTCGAGCTTTGTTCTTTGAGATCATCACGTCTAATCCCTGCGTTCATACTTCCGAGCCCATATGTGTTTTCCATTGATCCTAAACTTCGAAACTCGAGTACCTTTCAGAACACGATCAACATAAACTACGGTACTCAACACCAATTTAGCAAACAAAGGTTGTTCGTTAGGAGGAACATTTTCCATTTGCACATTTTCCACACAGGTTTCAGATCCCAAAAGTTCCATGAATAACTCCTTGACCTCATATTGTGACACAGGGAAGCCTCTAGAAAATGTTAGGAACATAGTCCGATCATCCACGGACAGTTCAAGAAAGGGGCTCCAACCCCATAACCCTCCGGTGGGAACACCATGGTCGATGGAGCTATCGGGGTTCACTATTTTCACGTTACCAAACAGCCCGTTTGGGAATAACGGGATTACAAAAGTATCCTCCGGACTAAAATGTGCATGGGACAGAGGAAACAAAATCCTCTGCAAAATGTCGGTAAAAATTCTAGCACAAACATTGGTAACGAAATTTTTTACCCCACTGATTAATGTGTATCGGTTTACGCTGATGATTTGGAGTGAAATTTCCTTCCCCAGGAGTCTTTTAGTAAGGCGTAGGCTACCACCATTGGGTGCAGTTCTTGAAATGGTTCTAGGGCAATCGGTAGACTCTAGGTACTTCAAACATTGGACAGCTTCGTCAGCTAAAGCACTGAGTACAGCGTTTGGAAGCCTCACCATCCTGTGCAAGAATTTGTTGTAGCCCTTCTCCTGAAGGAAGAGCCACAACGCCATAATCATCAAGGACTCCGCTACATCACGGCGGAGAGTGAGCACCAATCGAGAAAAAATTTCTCAATTAGTGTTGTTGAGAGTGTCGAGTGTCACTTGGCTAATTACACTGGAGGAGGACATTTTGATTGTGAGATGGTAGGTATGTAAGAGAAGAACTAAGAATGTTGTGTGGTTGTGTGGTAAATAACTGGTACAAAGCTACATTAAATAGGTGAAAAAGTGTGGGGTCCTTGATGTCACGTGACAACTCTCATTCATGTGACAGTTACATACACAAAACAGTTCAATTAAAAAATAACATGTGTTTAAAATTGATAGTCACGTTAGGTAAGTTTTATGGCACCACGAAGCACACTAGGAAATTTCCTAAATTCAAAATTTTAGATTAGGATAATGCATAGCAAGTTGTTTATAAGCACAAATAGATGCATGACAATTGTTCTTCGAGTGCAGAAGTTTTTATAACCTCCCGTATATGATTTTTTTTTTTCCTGGCATCCGTTCTTAAATTCACAACAACTATCACTTTGATTGGATTTCGTTCACGACATCCATATCCGGTGTAATTAATGTATTTAAATTACCTCTGGAGATAACATGCAAAGTGAGAAGCGTTACGGTTGTTGGATGCAGAAAATGACAACAATGTACACAGATTCATGTACGAGATTAGTTGTTTTTCTTCTTTTTATGAAAAAAAATTTAAACCCGCGGCTTTGTTGAATTCAAGAACTAGTTACATTGACTCACCAAGTTTAAATGGAGACAAAGATGCTGTCAGAACGGCGCACGATTCACGTTCAAAGTAAAAGCTTTGCAACTCCGTTTTTGAAGATAATCTTCTTAAAAATTGGGGTATTTGGATTTTCATCATTGGATAAAATTGTAGTTTACATTCAAACCAAGTGTTATATAATTTTGATTTTAATCACTATTCTAGTTTCATTATTTATTTTAGGTACAAATTGTATTTGTAGGTACATCTAAATTCAATCTAAAATTCAAATTTTACTGAAAAATCTTATTTAAGGATGACAGTTTGGTTTGTAAATAAATGATGACAGCTATACTGCTATTAAGGATTATTTTTAAGGGTATTGTTATTCACACAATCTTTTTTTTATCTCCCATACACCCTTATTGATTTTTGTCTATTGATCTTCTTCCATTCATTCGATATGACGGCCGAAATTTGAGATGAATGTGTGAAAAATAAAAAAGAATGCGTGGATAACACCACCCTTTTTAAATCCATATACGTCCACACGTTCTTTCACTTGGAACTTACAAAGATAATTTGTTGTTAGGGGACAAAATTGGTGCAGTCACTCACTTGGCCCCTATCTCTTTTGATTCAGTTAAAAAAAAAAAAGGATAGCTAGGGGCCAAGTGAGTTACTACACCAAAATTTTATTCTATATCGATCAACAATCAAGTTTTGTTTTATTTTGTTATGAATTTTTTTTGGAAAAATTAGTATCCAGTCCTTAGTTACTAATGTTTATTGACTGAGACCTTATTAGTTTTCAAATTTTGATTGAAGTCCTTAGCATTAATGTGATAATGAATTTACATGTTAATTACATAATTTTTTAAAATAAAAATTAGTAATTGATTAAGGGTTTTAATACTCACACCTCTATTAAACTCCTAATTAATTTTTGATTCAAACATTTCCAAAATAAAAATTAGAATAAGTTTGTACCTATTAGTTTTTTTTTTTTTTTTTAAAAAGAATCTCAATTTTTTTATCTTAAATGTACCCATTCATATAATTTTCAATTTTTTAAATCTTAAATGAACCATTCTTAAATATAACAATTTGTTATAGGTAAAATGTACCCTTTTTTAATACAGAATGTACCCAAATTTTCAATATAAAATCCATTCAATTTTTTTTAATCAATTTTTAAAATTATATGGGTACATTCTTTTTCGTTGATTTGAGAATGTATTCATGTCAAGTTTAATCGCAGAAATTTACTAATGTTATTAAGCCTAATATCTTCTTTTTTATTTCCTGTGGTTTTGAAGAATGTACCCATGTTTTGGTACAATAATTTTTTTGTTTTGTTAATTTGATGAATGTACCTATATCTATATATATGTGTGTGTGTGTGTGTGTGTGTGTGTGTGTGTATACGCACACACTATAATACCGAGTATAATTTATATTTTATTATTTTTAATCTCACAAATTATGGGTTTTATTTAAAATCTCATTAATATAAACAAATACAAATACAAATTTTAATTTTTAATATAAAAACTATAGTAGCTTACATTATTCCATTAATGTCAGGGACTTCGATCAAAAACTAAAAACAGACAAGGTTTCAATCAAAGAATATTGATAGCTAGGGACCGCATTCAAAGTGTCCCTTTTTTTTTTTATTCCTAACAAAGATTGACTACGTAATGGTATACTGTGATACGTAATAAAATGATTGATCGAATTATTAAAACTATATTTTGTAAATCATATGACGTAATTCCATATGATTGAATTATTACTTAAATGTTGATTGAATAATCCACAAGTATGTACTAGATCGCTCACATTTGTTGATCTTAACTATTGAAGTACAGAATAAGAAGGATGATTCTTTTGCCATTGAACAGTCTAATTTGGACCCTGAATAAGATTGATTAGTTAAAGGTCAGATGCGTAATCAAATGATTAATTGACACGTATGTGTAAGATACAAAATCAAAAGATTTCTCATATTTTCATAATTTGAATTCATGTGATTGAATTTTTGGACACGTTAAGCACAATGCTGATTTGATTAGTTAAAGGTATATTCAGAAGCGAAATCAAATAATTGATCGACAATTATGTGTACAATACAAAATCAAAGATTTCTTATCTTTTCTTAATTTGGATTCATCTGATTGAACTTTTGGACACATTGAGCACAATGCTGGTAAAACAAAAGATAAGGGATATTTTTAAGAATAGAAACATTGAGTAAACCCCAACAAAAGAGGGTTGATGTAAAACAAAAATATTTAACAAGAAATAACTTGCAAACAAAAATGAGTAAATAAAAAGTTCAACTAAAGAGCAACTCCATTGGAAGCCAACAAAGAAAGAAATCCAAATTGGCTTTTTCTATCATGCTTCAATTAGAAATCTTATGACATAAAGTAAACCTCTCCAATAAGCGCTCTCTCTCGCGGATAGTAGAGTGAACTAGGAATTGGACATGAGGGGTTAGGGCTCTTGCCGTGACAAAAGCTTCAGAGGGAAAAAAAGCATTTTAAGTCTCATTAAGGGTATTCCTCTCTCTCTCTCCTCTGTGAGAGTCCGCCTGAGTGCGAGTTTTTCTCCCCGGAGTAATTCCGTGGGTGTGCTTCGGCATCAGTTCCCCACATTTCCACTACCTAGAGGAGATTGCCCTTCTACTCTGCCCTTCCCCGGACCCAGATCTGACAGATTTGACCTGTAGGTGTGTTTTGCAGGGTATTTATTCCTTAAGTTCCTTCCATGCTCCACCAGTATTAACTTCCCTTTCTAAAACCACCATTACTCCGTACCCACCAGCCTTAATTCGAGATTTGGTTTTAAAGATCGGCAGGTTGGGGATAACGAGGTCTACCCCCGGGTAGTAGCTCAGATGGTTGGTAGCAACATAAGGAATGGAAGGAGATCTACTTGATTCGGCAAAAGAAAGGGGATCAAGCGACCCAGATCTATCCCAGTTCGCAAGATGAAATTAGAGGACCCAACTACTTGCGGTTTACCAAATTAATGCATATGGAATTTAATGCTCACCAAACTCAGGTACTTTTTTCCAACGGCTTTTTTCGAAGTTCTGGTTTTCTTGTATCAGACACTGGGGTCCAAAGCTGGGGGAAAAAATAGATATATTACCCATCTTCAATTTTGGAGAAAGATTCAACCATTTACCTCTCGTGTACCTCTGTGAGTACCAGTAGACCCACTAGACATACTAGGAGACAAATGGCACATCAGAATGTGGATGAGTTAGTGGCCCACCTGGAACAGTCAATGGATTTGTCGACTATGGAGCAAGGAGTGAAATTGGTGGGTAAGGCGCTGGTGAATAGGAATCTGAACAAGTGGGGAGTCAGGAATATTCTCATATCTGCTTGGAAGGAATATGGGGAGGTGGAGATTAAGTGGGTCAAGGATAATACCTTTATCATAAAGGTTCAAGATGAAAGTGTTGCAACAAAGATTATTGATCAAGTCCCGTGGGCAGTGATGAAGCAGAACTTTTCTGTCAATAGGTGGCCTTCGGAACTTGGTTTAGAAGAAGTCAGTATGGAGAACATCCATTTCTGGGTCTAGATTAGGGGGGTTCATCTGTGCCTTTTTATGGAGTCTAACATTCACCGACTAACGAAGGAGGTTGGGCAGTTAATTGTTCTAGAGGACCCTTCAAAAGCTTGGGGTTTCCTAAGGGTGAAACTCAACATCAATACCTCGATCCCTTTAGTATATGGGTGTTGGCTTAGAAGAGATAACAACAGGGACACGTGGGTGGAGTTTCGTTATGAACGATTACAAGACTTCTGCTACCGCTGTGGGCGAATAGGCCATTCCAACACCGAATGCTCTTTCGAACCTAAAAAGGGAGGTGCGACAGGCTATCGTGAATGGTCTAAAGCTGCACCAACAAGGGATGTAACAGAGGTCGTAAGACCTGTGTTTCTAAGGGTGGAAGATAGGAGACTTGCTGAGACTGTAAGAAACTGTTCACTGCCTTCCTCTGATATAGGGTCGGAGGGACACAAAGATATTACCCATAATGCTCAGGGGACTCTAAATAGGGAGATGCCAGCTTTACCACTACGGGGAAGGAATATGTGGTACAGGATGCCACGATCGATGGGTGGGACCGATGGCTCACCCAGCAATGGTTTGTGACACATGGGGGATGCCAGACCATGTGGAATCTCAATCAGGATAGGCTTAATCAAGCACATAATGTTGTGTTACCTAGGCAGCTGGTAAACAGAAAAACGACAACTCTTGAGGAAATCAATGAAGAAAACTTGCCCCTGAGGAGTACCGTTAACCCATGCCTGGGAATACCGGTGCTGAGTGGGAAGAAGCTAATGAGATCTAGTTCTAAAATTGTTGAGGCTAGCCAAACGAAGAGGGGTGCGGACTGTTAGAGTATGGAATTGATGCAATCCCCACAGAAGAAGGTTAATGGTCTCATAAACAGGGAAGAGAGGAAAAGAATGATGGCAGAAAAACTGAAAGGAATGAGTATTAAGGAGAGATGCCTGATGGTGGAGAGAGCCATATATGCAGAGGAGGAACTTCAGGATGTCCCAATCGAGTATCAAGACATGTGGGAGTACATGTAGGAGGTATATGAGGAGGAAAAGAATGCGATTCTGGACAGGAAATAGGGCAAGATGGCTCGAGGTGGTGGCGGCTGGCATACAACAGCTGCAAGCTCGCCATGATACACCTATTCTGGAACTGCCGTGGTCTTGGGTCGAACACGGTAGTTCGGGCCCTTCACGGGCAAATAAGGAAGCTGAAACCCTCTATGATCTTTCTTTCGGAGACGAAGATGAAAGACCATAGAATAGATGGAGTTAGAAGGCGTATGGGTTACCGAAAGGGTTTTAATGTGTCACCAATCGGAAGGGCTGGAGGTCTTAGTTTATGGTGGGATGACTCGGTGGATGTGGAAATCACCTTCTCCTCAAAACATGTAATTGATGCACGAGTTTGGGTGGTTGGTGAACTGTTATGGGTCCGGGTTACTGGAATCTACGGAACCTCATACAGACGTGAGAATGCGGATTTTTGGGGATGGATGAACCATCATTTCGCTCCAGTGGATATTCCTTGGTTGTGTGGAGGGGATTTTAGTGAGTTCATTTGGGATTTCAAGAAATCCGGAGGGACATAGGTGCTTTATAATAGGCCTCGCTATTTGGAGGAGTACATGAACGCCATGGAATTGATGGATTTGGACTTCAATGGTTCTGCCTTTACGTGGCGAGGTACGAGAAATGGGATGTTGGTGGAAGAACGGCTGGATCGGGGGCTGATCAATAGGCTGTGGTAGGATAGGTGGCCGAATACGTTGGTTACTCATGGGACGGTCCTTGGTTCCGATCACTGTCCGATTATTATACAAACTGATCCGGATTGTGGAAGGGGGATGAAGGTTTTTCGGTTTGAGGCCTTATGGGCAAATGAGGATGGGTGTAAAGAGGTAGTAAAAATATGCTGGGATCGGCATGAAGAATGGAGTGCTTCGGTGAAGTGGCTAAAGAAACTGAATGATTGCAGATCTGAACTAATTAGATGGAGTCGAGACAGGTTCAAAAAAGGGGGAAGACAGATTCAGGATCTCATTGATCAACTTTGAGAGATTCAGATGAACTGGGGGATGAATTGTGAGGAGATCAAGGAAATTATCTAGAGTGGTTGATGGTTTATGGGCTCAGGATAAGAGCTATTGGCAGCAAAAGTCTCATGTGAAATGGTTACAGGAAGGGGATTCAAACACGAAATTCTTTCACCAATCTACGCTACAACAACGCAGGAGAAACAAGGTGTTAAAAATTAAAGATGGTAACGGTGATTGGATGGATAATCCGATCAGGGTCTGACATTTAGTGGATGATCACTTCTTCCAGGTTTTTACGTTGGGGGCAACAAGAATTGGGGGACTTTGCTTGATTGTGTGAATCCAACTATCACGGAGACGATGAATTTGATGCTCACGGCGCCGGTCTTGGAAGAAAAGGTTAAGGATGCGGCTTTGCATATGTGAGAGCTCAAAGCTCTAGGTCCGGATGGGTTCCAAGGGATCTTTTATCAGTCATATTGGGAACATATTGTGAGGGATGCGAATGATTTGATTAAATCATTGATTATTGGGCAGGAAAGTCCAAGCAAGCTAAACTCCACTCATATCGTGCTGATTCCAAAGGTACAAAATCCGGAGACTGTTACTCAATTTCGTCGTATAAGTCTCTGTAATTATTCCTACAAGGTCTTATCAAAAGTTTTTGCGAAGAGACTAAAACCCATTATCCCGAATCTGATATCTCATTCTCAAAACGCCTTTGTCACGGGAAAACAAATACAGGACAATATCGAGATTGCTCATGAGTTATGTCACTTCCTCAAAGTGAGAAAAACTAAGTGCAAGTTTGAACTTGGTATAAAACTTGATATGCAAAAGGCCTATGATCGAGTGGAATGGGACTTATTGGAAGCGGTCATGGAGAGAATGAGTTTTAGTGACATATGGAGGAAGCTTATTATGGGGTGTGTGACCTCGGTGAATTTTGCTGTAATCCTCAACGGGATGCCAGGTAAAAAGTTTGCTCATTCGAGGGGGTTTCGGCAAGGTGATCATCTTTCTCCTTATCTATTTCTTTTGGTTGAGGATGTCTTATCCAGATTGATACATGATGCCATTGAAAAGAGGCTATTGGATGGGGTTAAAATGAATGTTGGGGGGCCTGTCATCTCACATATTTTGTTTGAGGACGACACTTTGATATTTCTGAAAGCGGATAAGAAGAATTGCAGGAATTTGGTTAACCTGCTCGAGGCTTATTGTTTGGTTTCTGGGCAGGGAATTAATGTTCAAAAGTCTTGTGTGTTCTTTGGGGCCAACTCCGGAGGCAGTTTCTACTGAGCTTGGCGATATCCTTGCTATGCCTGTGGTGAATAACCCGGGTTCCTATCTTGGTGTCCCTGCAGTCTGGGGAAGATCAAAGAGTTGGGGTCTTGCCTATGTGAAGGGGAGACTTTTGGGGAAATTGCAAGGATGGAAACAAAACACCCTATCAAGGGCAATGAATGAGGTCCTAATTAAAGCTGTGGCCCAAGCTATTCCTGCTTACCCCATGAATATTTTTAAGTTTCCTACCAGTGTGTGTAACGAAATGAACGCCTTGATTGCTGGATTTTGGTGGGGTGACACGGGTGGGGCTGCAAAAAAGAATGGGTGGATTGGGCTTTAGAAGTTTTCGGGAATTTAATGATGCTCTGCTTGCCAAGCAGGGTTGGCGCCTGATTAGTGAACCCGACTTTCTTTGGGCTAAGGTTCTCAAGGCCCGTTACTTCCCGAATTGTTCGTTTTTGGATGCGAAGAAAGGGGGTCGGGCCTCTTGGGCGTGGTCCAGCCTCTTGGCATGACGGGAACTGATTTTACAGGGGGCCCATTGGCAGATAATGGGTGGGGAAGGCGCCCGGGTTTGGATCGACATATGGCTTTCATCCATACCTTTCAGACGCCCTTCTCCATCTGGCGGGGTGACGGTGACACGAAATACCCGTGTTAGTTCTTTAATATGTCAAGTTACTCGTGATTGGGATATTAATTTCCTCAGTCCGTTTCTTTCATCGATGGAACAATCTGCAATCTTGGAGACTCTTATTGGGGACCCCCGTAGGAAAGACCGATTGGTTTGGGCTGCTAGCAGAAATGGTAAGTACTCGATCAGGTCTGGGTATTACTGGCTGCAATTGAGATCTATTTCCTCGAGGGATCACATGCCTTCCTCTTCCCGGGTTGTTCCGGAATTGGTGTGGAAGGCCATTTGGAATGTTGAGGTTCCTGCGAAAATGCGACATTTCCTTTGGACTACGGTACATAATGCCATTGCTACTATGGCTAATCTTTTTAGAAGACGGTCTTCCACCACCCCTTGATGTCCAATCTGTTGCTGTCAAGAGGAAACTATCGAGCACCTGTTGTTCATTTGTCTCTGGGTTGGCTCCATTTGGCTTGGTGGGGCCTTAAAGTATAATGTTAACTGTGGGACGATCACAAGTTGGGTGTTGTGGCTGCAATCAGCCTTCAAGCACAATCTGGAGTCCGATGCGAATCGCAGTTGGGTGCAGGCATATGTGGTATTCTCATGTTGGCATATTTGGAAGACCCGGTGCAATTTTGTGTTCAACCATATACCCATCAATTCCACTAAAGTTCTTATGGCAATTCACAAATTGATGGAGGCTTTCTCGGATGCGAGGGGGGAGTATAGGGCTATCGTGATTACGACTTCGAGTAGGGTGGGTCTTGTCTTAAGCTGGAGTCCGTCTGCCGCTCATTTCTATAAAGTTAACATCAATGCGAGCTGGCCCAAATTATCTAAATCTGGTTTTGTTGGGGTTGTGGTGAGGAACGAAGTTGGGGAGTTCTTTGCAGCTGCGAGATATGCTATTGCAGCTTCATGTGATGCCTTGGCGGAGGCTTTTGCGCTGCTTCGGGGTTGTGAGGTGGGCTTCTCTTTGGGTCTTACATCTGTGGTTTTTGAATCTGACTCCTTAGAATCTATTTCATGCCTCACTGGTTCGATGGATGATGGTTTCTGGGAGGTCTTTCCAACTTTGGTGAGAGTCAAGGAGCTGGGGAAAACTTTTCAGAACTGTCGCTGGTCTTGGGTTCCAAGATCAACCAATGTTGCAGCAGATTCTCTTGTGTCGACAAACAACCTGAAGATGTGTGATGTTATCTGGGTCGATCGACCCCCATATTCTTTGGTACATGTTTGGAACAATGATGGCCTACAGTGTCCTCATTAATTAATTTTGACAGGGTAGGGGGCGATGTTTGCTTGGTTGCAGCGTCCTCCTTATTGTAACCCTCTACTCTGTCTTATTGCTATGTTTGTTTTAGCTTGCCTCGCTGTAGGCTTCTGTGTTCGTTCTGGCATCTTTGCCCTGGAATATCATTCTCAGTTTCTACCAAAAATTAAAAAATAAAAAAATAAGCGCGATCTCTTAGAGTAACTCCATTGAGACTCCTAGCCCGATGGACCGACGACTTTTGCAACCCAATAGCCAGAGTTGCAAGCTCCAGTCCATGCATGCGTGTGGATGGGGGGGGCCGAGTGAGAGGCCCGGCTCAAATCGGTGGCTCGAGAGCCCGAGGGCCAGGTGACGCCAAGTTGACGTCAGCCACAATATAAAATTTAAAAAATGTAAAAAATTAATAAAAAAAAGTAAAAAATTAAAAAAAATGTAAAACCCAGCAGGCTTCGAACTCAACGGCTCTCGCCGGAGTTCGTCGCCGATGCTGATGATACAACCATAGAAAAATGGCAGAGACTAAACCCAAGGGTTTCAACTTGAAACACTTCAAAAACCAGAGAATAACTCAAGCAATTGAAGTAGGGCAATAACCTCACCTGGGTTTGAGCAATGGAAGCTTGAAGCTCTCGACTTCAATGGTGGATCACCCAAATGGTGCTCTGGTGATGCATGCAAGGATATATTCGAGTTCCTCTCATCCAGGGGATTGAGATTTCTGAGTTTGTTAGTTTGATTTGCTTCAGTTTCGAAGAAAAGGAAAGATGAGAGCTCTCGGAGCTGTAGAAAGAGAATGAGAATGTTGAGAGATTAAAGAGAGAGAGAAAGAGGTTTCAGAAATGAGGGGGAAGGGTTGCGTCGGTAGAGAGAGTGAAAGAGAGAGAGATAGCTAGAGAGATGTGGGAACCAACTGACACGAGAAAGAATTTGAATAAAAAATCCGAAAAAAATTGATTTAATTTTTTTAATAAATATGTTATCATTATCTTCCAACTTACACCATAATTTTATATTTTCTCAAATACTTTGGGTTGTAATTTCTTATTTAATTACATGTGGTACAACGAGACCGATTAAAAAAACTAATATTTTATTGCCTATTGCCATGGCTATTTAGTTTAGGGGTGGAGATGCAAAAGGCAGTTACTGTTCATTAAAGGCAGTTACTGTTCACTGGAGGTTATTCAATAGTGAGTTGCCCTAGGGGGCCTTTGTAACACTGAAATTGCTCTTACTTTCACAGTCGGGCTAACTACATTGAGGTGGATTGCCTTATGGTGTGAGATTTAGTGACCAACAAATTTATCCAAGTTAGTTTTGTTTCCTCAAAAGATAAAATCGCATATTTATTTACTAAGTCACTATCTCCCAACAAGTTCTTGCACTTTGAAGAAAGTTGCTTGTACCCTTCAACTTTAAGGGAAATGGATCATCTCCGGATCCCTTCCTCCTAATTCACCAAGTTCAGGGATCCGAGCTATTGAAATTTGATCAAACGGCTACAAACAGGGGCCCACTTTAAAAGTTATAATAACTTTAGCCGTTTGATTAAATTTCAATGACCCGAATCCCCGAACTTGGTGAATTAGGTGGAAGTGATCCAGAGATAATCCATTTCCAACTTTAAGGGGACACGTGGCTTAGGGTTAGAGTTTAGGGATTGGGGTTTAGATTCTTTTTCAAATTTAATATATACGAAAGTCAAAAATTATTTGGTTGAATAAATCAAACGAATAATTTTATATGAGAATATGTGTGAACTGTCAATTTAGTCCTTGAATTATCAACTGAGTGATAATTAGGTCCTTAAACTAATATTTTTCTTCAGAAAAATGAGTCATTGAATTATAAAAATCTGCAAATTACATCCCCTAATATTAGATTCGAAGGTACTATATTTAATTTTTCGTCAATTTAAGTCACATTACTTGCATGTGATACACATTGGAGAGTAGAGTGGTAATTTTTCATAAAGAAATAGTGTATGGAGTTAACTTTGGATGATAAATTAGACATTAGATTCATAACCTACATGAAATGTTAAGGGCTTATAGGCGAGAAAATGACGGTCTTACACTCTAAAGTGTGTCAAGTGACTTAAGTTGACAAAAATTGGATAAAATAGCTTTGAATATAATAGTATAGAGATGAAATTAGCAATTTTTAATGAATTTAGGGACTTATTATATAAAAATAATAATTTAGGGACCTAATTTTCACTAAGGTGATAGTTCAGGGACTAAATCGACACTTAACCCTGCGAATATTTTTGCTCACCACGCTCAAATGATGGTGATGCTCACCACCTCATTTATCACCATTAGACTAGTTTAAATTTCGAGATCTGTGTAGTGGATAGATACAAATCTCAAAATTTAAACTCATTTAATAATAATACGTAGAGTAGTGAGCATTACCACCACCTCAAATGATGAGCATAAATGCACCCATTTCTATTAGACCATTCCAGGCAACAATTTTTAGATTAAATTTTAGAATTTTGACTTTTTAATTTAGGCCCAATTTGTATTTATTACTTTTTTTGCCAGGTTCCTTTTGAGGTTGTGTTTGGGTTAGGAAATTTCTTATTACTTTCTTTCCAATGTTTGGCAAAGAAAGGAAAATGAGCTAATTTGAGTAATGGTTTGTGGACTTTAGTCTAATTAGAGCCTTGATCTTTGAAACAAAAAAACTGTTAGTTTAGATAAAAACTCATTACAATGTGTAGCAATGGTGTTTTGGATAACTTCGTTAGAAATTTTGTCAGTTTTGTTGCTCCTTTAAACTGCTTATAGACAAAACTTATAATGGAGTTACAATTACTCTAAAAGACATTTGCTCTAACTTGTGAGTCCATAACAAATTCATAAATCAATATTTACGGATTGTTAGGTTATGCATCAAAACTCTAATTGGGCCATAGTTTAGGGCCAATACTCTAATTTTCACAAGCAAGATTTTGTAATAGATGCCCCGGATTTGCATTCTCCTCTTTTTCTTAATTTTATTATGTTGAAAATACTGGTGGGTAGTGAATGCCCACTGTACTTTGGTAGAGTTTTCAATGCCACACACGGAGATTTTCAATACCCATGCAAATTGAACTTGACTTTGGGAATGCAAGATATCATATTGTCAAAAAGGATGTTGTAAATTTCAAATGTAGTAATACGAGTTGCTCTATAAATAGAGCACTCGACTGCAATCAAATGACAGCAGAAAATAGAAAGAAAGAAAGAAATCTCTTCCTCCATCTTTTATTTATTATTCTCTTGTGCTATCGTTTTCAGTGTGACATTTTACACCTGTTTCTTTCCATTCACTAAAAATGTTATCCCTCTAACTCTTACATATTTATATCATATTAGAATTTATAATAGTTTTAAATATTGAAAAAAATAGAGGGAAAATCGGAAAAGTAACCCACATACTCTTTCTTTTAACATTTATTATAAATATTTCGGACAATATTTTTTATGAAATGTATGATATTCATTGATTGGGAATTAATAAATACGATACCTACGACAATATTGACAATATGAAATAAGAAATTGATATTCATGCACTTATTTTTACCTCTTACAGCCTTGTTAATTTTGATCATTGATCTTCTTCAATTCATCGATCTGATGGTCGAAATTGAGAGGCTATGTGAGAAATAAAAATGTATGGCTAGCACTACCTTTTTTCTCACAATGGGTTTGCTCATAACCCAATATTTCATAGTCGACCAAACACATGGAAATTAACTTTCATTTTGTTCGCGAACGCGTTCAACGGAAAGATTTACTTGTCCATCATATTCCTAGCTCCGAACAATTGGCTGATATCATGACCAAGGGGTTACATTGTCCTCAGATTTTGTATCTTAGAAACAATCTCATGCTAGTCCTAGCTTGAGATTAAGCGAGGGTATTAGCTAGTCTTATGCTGACCTGGACAGTTAGGACACATGTGTAATGGCTAATTAATTATGTTTTTCTGTTGTTTAGTTTAAGTATATAAGTCTGTTTCTGAATTGTAGATGTGCAACTTCAGTTGAATGAAAAGTTGTATTTCCTCTCTCTATTCTCTAACCTAGTTCTCTTTGAAAACCCTAGCTTCTCGGAAAAAAACTGAAGAATTATCAATTTCGATCAAATAAAACTCTTAGAATATTGAAAAACACTTCTTATATATAATATTGAAATTTTCTCCAACAAAAGAGCGAATATAATAAGGCTCTTACAAGGCCATAAGGAACTACAACATGGAGTTACATCATGTAGAAGCCATGAACAGTGCGATCACTTGTCGAGGCAAGATACGGGCACAGAACTGTCATTGCAGGTTCCTTTGGCATGGCTGCAACTTGCATAAATCTTCTTACTAGGAACAGCAGAGGTGATATGAATTTCTTCCATAACAATGTTTTGACAGCCATGAATCTGGTTGCAGTTTAATGTGATCGCCTCCTCGCTACCAGAAGTTCCTTCAAAAGCAATGTATCTCACCTCGCTCACGGTCACAGCTGACGTCTAATCATCAATATTTGGAACAAGTCAAGCCCCATGTCAACAAATGCGATACTATGGAAAAATTGTTCTCTTGCCAGAATCTTTAGTAATGCAAAATGGTTTACGTTTGTGAATTAAACTGTAAATCTGACACATTTATTATTCTAATTTTGTTGCATGTGAAATACAAATTCATAGTTTGACATTATAAGTATGGCAAAATAACATTACCCTATAAACCGTCAAACACTTCAAATAAAAATGAGAAAGTAAATATACCTGATGATTATCGCAGCTTACTTTAGCTTTAGCATCACAATAAAATTGGTCAATGATGATAGGGTTTTCAGTTGCAACAAGTTTGATCTTCTCAAAAACTATATTCTTAGCATAGCCAGATCCACCCTGAAAATTAACAAGGACAATATCTTAGAGAATCGATGCAAACACAGGAAATGGGTCAACTGTATCTTAATTTGGAGACTGAACGTATAAATACTAACTATATAAATGGAATTTCTCCTTTGGACAAACAATAGTATAGTTCATCCAAACTACGGGGATGAAAGTTTCAATTTGGGTGTAGAGAAGAGATCACATTGCTCTACCCAACTTGAATAAGATAAGGTGTGCATATACATAAATTTTTTATGGTACATATAATTCTATATACCTGCCATGTTTTGATTCTTGCTCCATTTTGAGTTCCATTGAAACTACAATCTCTCACGTAAACATTTTCCACTGTTTCATGAGCTCCATTTTTTCCTAAGCTTCCCACACTGAGTTCAACAAAGTACATAAAGTTACAACAACTGTTAAACTTAAGGATAATGAAAGGGAGACCAAAATTTTAAACCAAATTTGTAAATCAAATGATGTGTCACTAATATAAAGTAAGCACGTTAATCAATATTTAAGTAATAATCCAATTATTAACAACCACATCATTTGGTCTACAAATTTTAATTGAAAATTTTAATCTCCCAAACATTACTCTAAACTTAATTATATGCTCAACATCTAATTAATGTTGTCAATAAATTGATATAATATTTTTGTGTGGTTATTTTGGATAAACCTAATTCCATGGCCTGGTCCACACGCAATGTTGGTAATGTTGATGTTGGAAGACCCAGAATTGATAGCGATACAGTCATCACCTGTTGTAACAAAATGCACAAAAAAACTAATTGGTTGCATGGCCTGCAAAATAATGACCATGATTAATTACATAAAATGAATTTAAATTAATTACCAGTTCCAATAAAAGAGTCATGAATATTGACATTGATGGAGTCTGAGATATCAATTCCATCAGTATTCGGACTTTCGGCAGGTGCAATTATAGTAAGATGGGAGACATCGACGTTGATGCAGTGGTTTATTCCAATATGAGCTTTTGGGCTATTGACATGAGTAAGTCCACTTAAACGAAGATTGTCACATCTGCTAAAGTGTAGAGCCTGCAGTAATTGGTAAAACCCAACTTTAATTTAGTAATATGGATTAAAATGATATTGGTTCAAACAAATTCCTATGGTACCATTCTACCAGATGAAGTAATGCTATTTTTTTAATACAAACGATAGTGAGGAAACAGGGATCAACACACAAAACTGATACATTTGTTTATACACGCTTTAATACAAGTGAGTTTCACTTTCAAATGAAATGGCGGATCAACCTATATTAAAGAGTGCGTTAATTATTGTATCTTATGCGTGTCTAAATAGTTTTGTTGATCATATAATAAATTTGCACCACACAATACTAAAAGAAAAATCAGTTTGACTAATAGTTTGGATTCATAGTTTGATAATTAAATTCATACTAACCCTTGGTCTTTCGCAGCTCTTCTCATTGACCTGTAAATATGTTGGATGAGATAAGCATCTTAGATGTATGGTGATTATATTATATATTATAATTTCAATAGATACGAACAGAGTATTACATTTATAAAGGAGATATATTGGTTGGCAATGCTATTGCTCCACCAAGGTGAACCCTGGCCGTCGATTGTTCCTGAACCATCGAGTATGAGATTTGCCACATTTGTAAATTGGAGCCAGGTATTTGATGATGGGCACTCTTTCCATGCATCCACCGTTTTGGGTGCCACTACATTCCCCAGTACCTACTCTCCGGACCCAATATGAAAGGAACATTTAACCATTTTTCAAAATTTGAAGTCATATTACTGAATAATTTTAGTTTGCACCAATAAACGGACAATGGCCATGGATGAACCTGAGCCTACTACCAGAATAGCCACAGATCTTACATCACTAAAGATTATTAAGCATAAGAGACTTACATATGGCATGAATACATTGTCACTCGTAGCGTTTCATACCACAATGACTCAATACATATGCCATATAAGCCTTTCTTATCCAAACTCGAATGAGCACATTAGGATACAAAATAAAGGAAAAAACAACAGAGGGTAATATAAAGACGAAGAAAGAAAGGAAATCTTAGCTATAAGTAGAGGATTATAAATTCCTTATTAAATTTGCTTGCCATAAATATTCCTTATTATATTTACCTGAATATGGACCCTGTTAGGCCTGCAAGGGCCTTCAAATTTGATAGGCTGCAGTAAGAATGTTTTTCCCTTAGGTATAACAAGTGTAGGTACGTCACCAACTTCACCTGCTCCACATAAGGCTTTCCATGCCTTTACAAAAGCCTATACATGCAAAAGTTAAGAACGGTTCATATTTTTTTCTGTACAACGATGCTGGGAGTGGAAAGTGCGACTAAGTAACATAATGATTCATATTTAAGTTTATTCTTTTTAACTTGTTCAAGTAGTATTCGAAAGAATGATGTTATCCACTCACTTTTTTTTACCTTCCAAGCTCCTACACACAATCCATTAATTTATGTCCTTTAGTTCTTTTCACTAATTTGGTCCAACGACAAAAAATTGAGAGGTGCGTATGAGAGGTAAAAATGGGTGTATGGATAACAACACTATATTCGAAAAATTATATAAAAAATTATTATTCAACAAAAAAAGAACTGATTAAAATATTTTCATTTATTAAAAAAAAACTAGTATTTTCCTTTATAAGATAATGAAAAATGAAAAAAGTTTGAAAATTTGGTCCCCAATATAACACATTTATGTCCTATTTCATGAAAATAATTTTTTTGGTGTAAAGCATGATTTTGATTTAATAATGTGACGAATTAATTGTTTTTGAACCATTCATGACGACTTAAAAATAAAAGAATATGTGTTACATTACTACTGATTCATGTATATTTGGGATAGAACTTCCTGAGTGACCAGGGGTCCATAACTCAAGTATAATCAATAGAGAACCTATACACAAAGCATATACCTGTACAAAACATATGAATGTGAAAACAAAGAAGAAAAGAGAGAAGTTACTTCAGAATCGTCAGCTTCTCCATCCCCAACAGCTCTATAATTAAGAACATCAAATGTTCTTTCACTGTACCCAATATCAATCAACCCAGACAGCGCAATGCTAAATATCAAAAGGCTAACGAGTCGGTCCTGCATTTTTTTACGAAACGGGGGAAAAATTAAACCAGAGTTGAAGCAACAAAAGTAATATGCTGGAGTCCAGCAATAAATTTGATAAGAATATGAATTGTTTGAGAGCTAGGTTATGTACCAATACATATATATAGTAGCCGCATGCAGGCAGGGGCTGCAAAACAAATTGAGAGCGTGTAATGCTTACCTTTCATATTCATCAAAGTAAATCATAAAATTGAGATCTTGGTTTTCTTCATTTCCTTGTATTTTCTGATTGCGATTTTCCTTTTCCAAGTTAAACATATACGAATCCAGATGCAAATATATTACTCAGAAAATAGATTGTTTCCTAAAAATGGTTGACTAGGTTGAAGTGAAACCCTGTAGGCCGCCACGTATATAGAACATTTGTGTAAAATTAAGATTTCAGTAAATTACTAGTCATCTTATAGTTTAACTGAATATATCTTTAGAAAATGTTTTTCAATTAATTACATTAGTTTCCATATATATATATATATATATATAATTAGCTTACTAGCCAGAAACCTGTTTGCCTATTATGTTACTATTTAAATCGTGCCCCTTATTAACGTAAATTAGTAATGGCAAAAAGGACAGTACAGTGACTTTTACAAAGACGTTTTACAATGCAGTCTCAAAGCCAAACCATCACAAAGGAACACAATAGATACCCCACAAATCTATATCGTTCTCACAATCAGTGTGAGTCAAACAAATACGTACCAGTGTACCAAATGCTTAGTAGGTAAAGCAAAATAACTTTATTCAATTTCTTTAACCCTATATTTTCAACCACCATTTCCAATTTGGAAGTATTTTCCAACTGACTGGAGATTTTTAAACTAGCTAGGTTGGTGGTAAATCATTTTTTGTGTGGAAAAACCAGAAGTATTCGTGAAGCTTTCTTTCTAGTTTGTTGAGAAGAACATATGACTGAGAATATGCAAACGCTTGTTTTATTTAGTTTCCTTTTTTTTTTCTTTCTTTCACACAATTCTACGTTCACGCATATTAACGATTGTCACACGTTAATGTTTGTTAGTCACATAGATGCACATTAACAGCATCCATATTATCGTTAATCTTGAATTCAAATTTTCTCTTGAGCATGTGGCCTTAAGTCAACATGTGGAAGCTTTTCTTATTCCACTTTGAGAGTGTCTTTACCATTTCTCTTTCTTTATTATCTTAAACGAGTATATGATGCACTGCATGATAATTTTGATGTACTAATCAGTTCGGTTACTAATCTCTACTGTATGGTGCATGAATATTTTATTACAAACAACATTATTTACTAGATTTATTTAAAATGGAAGGTCTTATCCGTCAAAGCAATCCACTACTTGCATATGAGGCATAAAGAATCACTTGATTTATTTACTAATTCCATTGAAAGAAAGATCTTGAGAGAAGATTTAGGGAAATATTTATAAAGGTAACATATCACTATTTTCCCAATTCACACAATTAATACACGACGAGCCCAAAATCTTTCAACAAATAATCTTATTATAGAAGCACTAGTACTTCAAGATTGAACATTAACACATAATACATCTCATTTGGAAGGGCAATCAGCATCAGGTACAGTAGAGATTGATTTCCATAGGCATTTTTGCATGAAGATGTGAGTGGCTTTCCGGGCACAATGAAGGTTAAGTTGACATGATCCATTACAATGGTCCAACGCAAGGTACAAGAGTTCAGTGTTATTACATGCTCGCTAGCTGAAGTTTGAAGGCACTAAATGTAAAAAACACCATTTTCGTTTCGTCATGCCAAATAAGGTTTCATCGCCTAATGGTTTGCTCGACAAAAATTCGTCTGGCAAAAGTCGTCGATTTTATATGCTTACCTGCCAAATATTAAAACTTTGTTGGGCAAATATTGTTCTCCGACAAAATTACCAACGACAATTTCATCGAGTCGTGCGTTGACCAACTTGACCCTATGATTATAACTTGTCTGACGACAACATTTGGTCATTAAAACCCATTGTTGAGTTGAAATAGTATCTTAAATGATGAAAATCGTACAATTTTGCCCGACGAATTTTCCACTATTTTATCGGGCAAAGTTGTATGTTTCATAAATAAATAAATTTCAAAAAATTTTGCCCCACGAAACAATCGTCAAGTAAGGATTTAAATAAAAAAATACAAAATACATGCTCGACAAAAACATTTTTCGGGCAAAATTTTTTATTATTTTAAAAAAGTCGTAATTCACTTTGTCACGCCTAATTAATTCCTTACACACACTCTTGAAGTAATTTTCTCCAATTTCCATCTTCTCTTTAAATTTCTAGCTACATCTATTTGAGTCTTCAGTTTTGGTTGAACTTAGAGAAAAAATTGAAATCATTTTCAGAAACAAAACAAAGGGGAAAGAGTGAGTGAACTTGGAGCGGAGAACCCTAAACAATAAATAATTGGCACATGTTGTCTGGGACCATTTTTGTTGTAGTGGAAAACAGTATCTGTACCAAAGTTTTCTGGTAGTGAACATGTGTGTTTTAAAAAAGGAAACCGATATCAAGAGTATTAGTAGAATCAAAGATAGGTCAAATTATAAGCATCAACATTAGCGATCTTAAGAAAACACATCACCTGCGTGGCGGATTTGGTGAATCCACTCTTCACCTTATGCGTGACTGCGTTTGCTCGGTGCGTGTGGATGTCTTCTCCAATTGGCTTTCCACCATGTCCTCATCGCTCCTCATCTTCGATGAATTGGATTGCTTCTTGGGTGGCGGTTCTGAACCCCGAGAATTTTGCTGTCTGTTTGATGATTCTTTGGGCTATCTGGGGTGCTCGTAACAATAGGCTGTGGAATATGCAAAGGAGGCCCCAGATATTCTCGCGTCCAGATGCATCTCTTGGTGGCAGGCTTTCATTCGAACTGCTGTCCCAACTGTGACTGCAAGTGCACGCCTCCATCAGGACGTTAAATGGTCTCGATCGGCCTCGGACAAATTTTCTGAAAATCAACATTGATGGGGCTTGGAACGAATCTTCTAAGCAGGGGGGAGTTGGCATGATTAACGTAACGATCAGGGAAGTTTTGTAGCTGCCGCAACAAAGAAAATAAACCGTATTTCTTCTCCGTTACATGTGGAGGCAGTGGCCGCTCGTGAGGCTTTGCTTTTGGCGACGCAAAGAGGTTATTCAAATGGGTAATGCTACGAATACTCAATTTGTAGACTAAATTTTGAAAACTAAAGGACATGGAAGTTAATAATTTGTTTATTGCTTAAGCGTTGATAAACGTGCTCATTTTTATTGGTGACACATCATTTAGTTTACAAATTTAGTCTACAAATTGAGTCTCCTTAGCATTACCCTATCCAAAATTTTATTCTTGAGAGCGTTTCGCTCCATATTGTGGCAGCTCCCCAGGATTCTTCTAATGACTTGTTTGAGATTGGGCTCGCTATTGAAGATTCGAAGGAGCATTTGGCCTCAATCATTGGAGTTTCTTTTACTCATGTTCGCCGACAAGCTAATGGCATCGTCCACCGTCTTGCACGATTTGCTTTACTTTCAGGCTCTAATTGTAACTAGTTTGAGGAACCCCCAGACCTCATATCAGATTTACTTTATGAGGAACCCTTGGTGTAACTGGGTTTTGTAACTTCATATGTTTATGGCAATGAATCTATCGACTTTTCTTCCAAAAATAAAAATCACAATTTTCAAAAGGTTCCTTTTCAAATTTAATATTGCAGGAATGACGAAAAGAGAGAGAAAATGAAGGGGGCACAATTTATTGATTGGCAGCAACGGCCGAATGAACTCGAAAAAGAAAATGCAACTTCTACCTTAAGAAAAAAGAAATCTAATCAACAACAAAATTGAAAATTGAATTGCAATATGCATCGACGGATCGATCACTCTGATAGGCAAGGAACGACAGGTGTAGTAGAGGAGCTTGATTTCCCACAGGCATTCTTGCATAAAGCTTTGAGTACTGGCTTTCAAGGCACAGCCGAAGTTAGGTTGACATGATCCATTACAATGTTGATGCAACCCACGCTATCGCAATCCAGTGTTATAGCTTGTTCACTCGCTGAAGTTCCTTGGAAGCCAGTGTAAGTCACATCACTCATCTTTATAGCCTAAACCAAGGAAACCTTTATATAGTGAATCTAAGCCCCTTTAAAAATAAGGATAAGTAGATTTTACAACTTCAAGTTTGAGGTTTTTTCAAAATAGGCCATGAGGTTTCAATTCATCTAAAATTGCACCATGAGGTATTGGAATTGTATCAATTTACAACTTTTGCTTCTTTGAATGTCTAATCCTCAATTACATTGGTAAGTTATTTTGTCATTATTGTACAAATATGACTTACACATTAGTCCGTATAAGGGTCTCAAGCTCACCATATCATTAGTTTTAGGGATACTTTGGATGCGGTCCCTAATCCTTAACATTCTTTGATTAAAACCTTAATGATATTCAAAGTTTGATCAAAGTCCCTTGACTTTGTACACCTCATTATATTACTATTAATATTTATAGTTTTATAGTTTTGACATTAATTGTTTGATATTTTTATGAGATTTATATTCCTATAAATTTAAAATCCCTCATTATAATACTATTAGAAACGGTTATAATAAAAGAAGTCAAACATTTTGATTGAATAAATGGATAAAAACTATGTAAAAATAAGAAATAATAAATGGCAAAAGAATGTATCCATAGTGTTAAAAAAATTGGTACATTTTACAAAAAAATTGGTACATTTCACATATGTACATTAATAAAGAAGAATGGGTACATTATAAATAAATTAGGGTACATATAAAAGATTAAAAAATTATGAGTACAAATGAATTTTTAAAAAATATAGGCCCTAAAAGAAATTAATACATGGGTACAAAATAAAACTAAAAAGAAAATACTGCAAAATTTTTTTAAAAATGTTGCAAATTAAAAGTGGGTACAAACTAAAAATATAAATATATGATACAAAGTTTAGGCATAAAACATAAATATATCATATGTAATTTTTCTATCATTTACAATGTCACGTGACGGTATACACATGGTACAAACACAAATAAAACTTTAAAAAATATGGGCACAAAAAGAAACTAATATATGGGTACAAATTAAAAATGAAAAGAAAATTGGTACAAATTAAAAAATATTTGCAAATTAAAAATAAGTACAAACTAAAAATAAAAATATATGATAAAAATTTTAGCCATAAATATAAATATACTAATTGTAACATTTTTAACACTAAAGGAATATATTTAAAAATAAAAATATTTTATTATTCAAATAATTAATGATGTTATTAATACCCAAGGACCTTGATCAAAAATTAAAAATGAATAGGATTTTAATCAATGGAGTAACAAAAAGAAGGATGTGAACCTAATTTCTCCTTAGTTTTATGAATTAATACAATTATTCCAATTGAAAGTACACATTGATACAATTTCAATAACACATCATTAGTTTTATGATAAAATTAAAACTTCATGACCCATAAATCACTCTAAACATGACTGGTATAAAATATAGTTAACTTTACAAATAAACTACATTAAAGTATAGTAGGAGTAAAAAGAAAACTTCAAATTACGGAATCTTTGCTTTCAGTTTTATCGATGTAATGCTGGTCAATAATAATAGGATTTTGAGCCAGAACAAGTGTGATTTGACTAAAGAAAATCGACTTAGCATACCCATATCCTCCCTTCAAACAAAACAAGAAGAGTGTTATATATTAAATATCTAAATTAATTATTTGAAAAACATGTTATATCACAAACTGTTTCATCCAGAAAAAATGATATATGGTAGAGAGAGAGAGTACTATTGTAACTTGTAAGAGACCAATTTACATTAGAGGGTATCAACACATGCGCAAATTTTATCCACCTTAAAACGTAAATGATATTTACCTTCCAAGTCTTGATTCTTGCACCATTTTGAGTATTGGTGAAGGTACAATGTTGAACATGCACTTGTTCAACTCTATCATCAGCTTCACCTTGTCCTAAGCTTTCCACACTTTAGAAACAGAACACACACGCATACAGTTAAAAAGTCAATTAGAAAAATAGATTGATTAGGTTGTTTGAAACGAACTAAGGCCTAGAATTAGGGTTTAGGGACCTTTATTGTTCGTTAAGTTTCATTTTGTGACGAAAATGTAAAAGGCAACTTTTTCACATACCTAATACCGTGACCTGGACCACATGCCACATTTGTTATGTTTACAAAAGAAGAGCCACCCTTAATTGCAATTAATGCAGTCATTGTAAACAATTAATCATATGTTACAAAGAATATATGCAAGTAAATAACATAAACAACTAAACAACAACAACAACAACAAAGCCTTTTCCCACTAAGTGGGGTCGGCTATATGAATCCTAGAACGCCATTGTGCTCGGTCCTGTGTCATGTCCTCCGTTAGATCCAAGTACTCTAAGTCTTTTCTTAGAGTCTCTTCCAAAGTTTTCCTAGGTCTTCCTCTACCCCTTCGGCCCTGAACCTCTGTCCCATAGTCGCATCTTCTAATCGGAGCGTTAGTAGGCCTTCTTTGCACATGTCCATACCACCGTAGCCGATTTTCTCTCATCTTTCCTTCAATTTCGGCTACTCCTACTTTACCCCGGATATCCTCATTCCTAATCTTATCCTTTCTCGTGTGCCCACACATCCAACGAAGCATCCTCATCTCCGCTACACCCATTTTGTGTACGTGTTGATGCTTCACCGCCCAACATTCTGTGCCATACAGCATCGCCGGCCTTATTGCCGTCCTATAAAATTTTCCCTTGAGCTTCAGTGGCATACGGCGGTCACACAACACGCCGGATGCACTCTTCCACTTCATCCATCCAGCTTGTATTCTATGGTTGAGATCTCCATCTAATTCTCCGTTCTTTTGTAAGATAGATCCTAGGTAACGAAAACGGTCGCTCTTTGGTATTTCTTGATCTCCGATCCTCACCCCTAACTCATTTTGGCCTCCATTTGCACTGAACTTGCACTCCATTTGCACTGAACTTGCACTCATTTTGGCCTCCATTTGCACGAAAAATATCATGGGTGTCCACAACGCAATATGCCATGTTGACGTGTCTTCAAGTATAAAATCATTGATCACCATGTTAAAATTTAACTTAATAGGCAACATCACGTCAATAATGTTAAGCAATGTTACAATTACACAAACTTAGCAAAACTTCAAGTTGAAATACTAGTGAACTCATAGTTATGAATACAAAGAATACTTAAGCTTCAAATATATATAAAGGAATGTGAATTACCGGTTCCAACGGAAGAGTCATGTATATCTATTTGACTAGACAAACTGATGTCAATGCCATCAGTGTTGGGGCTATTTGCAGGTGCATTTAGATGAACACTTGATATATGTACACCAGTGCATTGATGGATCATGATATGATTTCTTGGGCTGTCTTGAGAAGTAAATCCACTAAGTTGAAGGATGTCACATTTGTGAAAGTGTAGAGCCTAACCACAAAAATCTCGAAATGAGATTTCAAAATCCCAAAGTATATATATCAAATATGAAAACCAAAATTTCCTAGCTCAAATAATGTAATCTTTTTTCCTTTATAATCAAATAATATAGTGAAAAGGTATATTACCGATGGTGCTTTGCAATGAAACTTATCCTGCTGAACATACATATTAACAAAAAAAACCTGATGAGTTTTTAATTTTCATAAATAAAACATGAAAAACGGTATTTTAATTATAATTGTGAGTTAATTTACATACTTGGTTCCACCAAATTGCACCCTTCCTATTTACATGTCCGCTTCCCTTGATGATCAGACCCTTCACGTCTTCGAAGCATAACCAGCATCCAGATTCGCACGCCGTTGTCCATACATTAGGATCGGAAGGACCCACAATATTCCCGTCAACCTGATTACATTCAAAGAGAAGTTAAATTAATCATTCACACATTATAATTAAAAGAGGAAATGCATGCATAACCCTAAACCTTAGTTGATTAATCAAGTACAAGGATTAACGTAAAGAATTCAACGAAAACCATATATGTGCAGATATACCTGAATTTGAACATTGTTGGACTTGCAAGGACCCAAAAATCTGAGAGGGTTGAGTAAGTAGGTTTTCCCTTGTGGGATGCTTAGGGCTTGTGAAGATCCTGGAGTTCCACATGCTCTTTGCCATGCCTTCAAGTGAGGAAAAAATCATATAATTAAAGTGAGGAAAAGATTTATCTAATTACTTGTGAATCATCTGCGACGCCATCTCCAGATGCACCAAAATCAAACACATTATAAGTACCATTTTGCCCATATCCAATGCCAAAACTAGATGTAGCAATGAATAAAAACAGAAAGCTGACTAAATGTAGGTCCTGCACACAGAATTTAAATAAATAAAAAGAGAAGCTAATTTTAGTAGAGAAAGAAGTAACGTTAGTACTAAGCAAGCAAGAATCGAGTCCAGAAATTGCAGTGTTCCTCACCATTATCAGTACGTAAGTATATGCGAGATGAATTAAAACTCAATTTCTTAACTTAATTTAGCGATAATCACCCTACGCTCCTCCCGCTTCTTATACATGGTGTGGGAGTTGGCCGTGCATGCATGCAGTCACTATACTAGGATTAACGATTAATGACTATTAATCAGTACATTTGGGTATGCAATTGTTTTATGTATGTAAAATAAAGTCCACGGTTAGCAGGGTTGTTTTTTTTATTTTGGGATAAAATTAGGGTAATGCTAGAGAGAACAAATTTTAAACCAAATTTGCAAACCAGATGATGTGTCACTAATAGGAAATAAACACATTAATCAACGTTTAAGTAATAATCTAATTATCAACAACCACATCATTTGGTTTGCAAATTGAATTTAAAAAATTTGGTCTCCCTAACATTATTCATAAAATAAAGTCCATGCATGCAGTCACTACCTAATATTATTTCTTTCAAAGTGCACTGCCACAATTTTTTTTTCTTCATATTTTTAAAATTTTGAATTTTTATAAAACATTCATCGAATCCATAGCGACTAAAGCTATGTACCAAAAATGGAAATTGTACAATTACAAAATTTAAAATATTCATCTAATAGTATTCATCTTCACTTGTAAGTAAGAGGTCTTAGATTCGATTTTCAACAAATGTGAATTTGAACCATATTATTGTTAACCCATTGTGAGGTTAAGCCCACCCCCTCCTACTTAGTATAGATAATATCGTTTGTTAAAAAAAAAATCGAATCCGTGATTCCTGCAGTATTTCTAAAAAAATTAAAACATTCGTCTAATCCATAAGAACTAAAATTATGTGTTATAACTTGTCCATATATACCTTAATATAATACGTAGAATGTTTTATAACATAATTAATCAGATTAATAATGACTTTATATAGTGAAATTTATACACAACATCACAATCGTAGTGCACTTATAAGATTAACTAAACTGATTTCATGATCAATCATAGTCGGGCAAACATTCTAGCTACGACCTTGCTCGACGAAATCTTGTCGAGCAAAACCTTTAACGACAAAATCCTGTCAGACAAAACCTTTAACGACTCGGCGAAATCCTTTTGTCTGGAAATGATGTTTTTTTACAGTGTCATTATTGGAGTTCCGCATGTATAGTTGGTGGGAGTTGGATTTCTTAAAACTGAAATTCTTTTACCACCTCATATATTACATAATTATTGGGTTTTTTTAAAAAAAAAAATAATTTCTCTTGTCATGTAGTTGATTGATATGTTACTTGGCGAGAACATCTCTCAAATGTTTTGTTATTTCCTAAGTTTTTTGTTTTTTGTTTTATTTTTTATTTATTTATTTTGTTTTTGTTTTTTGGTGATGCAATATGTTATTTTTATTTCCAAAGTTAAATTCAGTGGCGGAGCCACACAGAGGCCAGTGATGGCCCAAGCCTACCCTGAAAATTCATTTATGTATGTACTCTCTGCAAGATTTTACAAAAATGAGCATGCGGCTCATTGGCTACTGGGATTTTGCAATTCCAAATAGCCTGGGTTCGAGCCTTCCTAGCGGTCCAGCAATTTTTTTAGATTTTTTTTTTAAACTGAAAGAAAAAAAAGGTTCTTATAATTTGCCTTATTTTTTACCATATTAAAACTAAGTCTTATTTTTTAATATATAAAAAAACATACTCTCTTTTTTGGCTAGTTGATATAAAAAAAAGGTCTATACAATATAGAGCAAAATCTAATTTTAAGTCGTGATTTTAAATTTTTGTACGACTCTAATGTGTTAATTTTTTTTATCAAGGCTTGTAAACAAATTTTGTTTTTATGATATATTCATTTCAATACTAGGTTTTTCATACAAAATTTAAAGCTCCACCATTCTTGTTTGATTAAAAATTTTGGTAAAGTACAAAAAACTACCTTAACTATTGGTGTCACGACACTTTCATACCTCATCTTTTAAAATTGACAATGTCATACCTCATCTTAGGAATTTGTGCCAATGTCATACCTTCTGTCAGTTGTCTGTCAATTTCCCAGTTAAATGCTGACGTGGCACACTTTATATTAAAAAACTAATAAAATATTATTAAAAATAATTAAATATATTTTTAATAATTAATATTCCAAAAAAAAAACCCAATTTCGTTCGTACCCCCCACCCCTTGCAACCCAGAAAGGAAGAAGAAGAGGAAGAGGAGGAAGAAGAAGAAGAAGGAAGAAAGAAAAAAAAAATTCGTCCCCCCTGCAACCTAGAAGATGAAGAAGAAGATGAAGGAAGAAAGAACAAAAAAACTCCCCCCACCCCCTGCAACCCAAAAAGGAAAGAAGAAGAAGAAAATGAGGAAGAAGAAGAAAATGAATCATCCCCCCAACCCCCTGCAACCCAGAAGAAGAAGAAGAAGAAGTGGTGCGGGTGGAGGAAAGGGAAGGCCAGATCCCTTAAACTTTTTTTTATTTTTTTTCTGAATATTTAATTATTAAAATATATATTTTATTATTTTTTAATAATATTTTATTAGTTTTTTAATATAAAGTGTGACATGTCACAAGCCACGTCAATATTTAACTGAGGAATTGACAGACAATTGACGGAAGGTATGACATTGGTACAAATTCGTAAGATAAGGTATGACATTGTCAATTTTAAAAGATAAGGTATGAAAGTGTCGTGACACCAATAGTTAAGGTAGTTTTTTGTACTTTACCCTAAAAATTTTCATGCCAATACAAAAAACAAAACCTTAATTTTTCTCCCATTAATTATATTTCAAAGGCTAATCTTTCTATGGCTTAAAGGCCTCTCCTAATCTGGTTTTCTGGCTCCGCCACTGGTTAAATTTGCTATGCGAAGAACAATATATATACATCTCATCCATATAGCATGCACATGAATTATTCTGTTAATAACAATTTCAGTTTTTTAGAATAAACGTTCATCAATAAAAAATGGATTGTGGAAAGGAAAATAATGGAGCAAGGGGACAAAGAGAGAAATCAAATTCAGGTACATAGAAGACCAAGGGACACTTGCAACCAATATGAAATGTGTTCTCTAATTCCATTATTCTTTACCACTCGTTACTAAAATTATCTTTCAAAAATCTACACACCAGAATTGGTGGAGTTCTGTAATTCATCACTTCTAATTGATCTATAACTAATTGATCTAGAACTATCACCTTCATTAGAATTTTTAATAAAAGACAAAATCTTCACTTCCACAGTCACCTCCACCCTCGCAAACACCGTTCAGGCAAGGCACAGTAGGTGTGATGCAGCTTGATGTTCCTTTTGCATTCAGACAATAAGCAGAAACCTCACTTCCATAGTCCCATGATGAAATGTTAATCTTGTTCATTGAAATGTTGGTGCAATTTGTACTTGCACACTTCAATGTGATTGCATCCTTCCTAGCACTAGTTCCCCTCACACCAAAATATGTAACATTGCTCACTGACACTGCCTCCGTCTGCAACATTAATTAATTAATTAATTGCACAAAATAATTAGAAACTTTTCATGTGTAATTAACTAATACTTTTTTTTTATAACAGTCAATATATGTTATCAAAACTCATGTATATCTTTACCGAATTTTTGCAATCGTGTCGACCATTGCAGTAAAATTGGTCAATGATGATCGGATTTTTAGCTTCCCTAAGATGGATGTGTTGGAAATGGATGTTCCTGGCGTACCCTGAACCTCCCTGATAAACAACAATGTTTATGAGATGCTTAAATTAAGGTTATTGATCAAGTAAGTGATAGTTCCTGTCTAAATGTGTGGTCCAGATTTATTGTAGCTAACGAACACTACTTGTTAATTATAAAGTTTGGCCCAAAATATAATTGAAAATATTGTTGTTGTCCCTAAACGCTACCTGCCAGGTCTTGATCCTTGCTCCATACATGGACTCTGTGAAGGTACAATTTTCCACGAACACTTCTTCAACTGTTTCATACGCTCCTTGTGCTCCAAGGCTTCCCACGCTACAAGATCATACAGAGTTCTAATTCATTTTATAATATGTTTCTTCATATATATTTTTTTGCTCCATCTCTTGTCTTGTGGATAGAGAGAGCAAAATCGAATTTGAATTTGGTAATCTAAAGAAACTCGTGTGAAAACACTTGCTCCAAGGCCCCTTTTTTTTTCTTGTGAGAGGCACACATTGTATCTGTTTCATGTAAGTCTCTTTTATGTAGGTTCTATATCAACAAAAGAGAAATTAGGTCATTGACAAACCTTATACCATGCCCTGGGCCACACATAATCCCTGTAATATTGATCTTGGAACAATTTCGCTTGATAGCAATGCAGTCATCCCCTAAAATCAATAAAAAGTAAAATCATTATTTTTATTAATACGAACAGAACCACGTAATTAAGTAACAGATATTGGGATTACCAGTTGCAATGGTACTTTCATAGATGCTCACATTTTTTGAGCTTGAGAGATGAATTCCATCTGTGTTAGGGCTTGATTCAGGTGCAGTTATATTGAGATTAGTGAGAGTTACATTTTCACTGTTACTGATATAAATATGGCTTCTTGGGCTATTAACATGAGTAAGTCCCCTAAGATGAAGATTAGAGCAGTTGCTGAGGCGTAAAGCCTGCAAAACAATCACACGTAACTAATTAGACACTTCTTTTATTAGGATTGTTTTTAGTTGAAAAGAAGGGGCTAAAATTCCTTTTAGGATTTCTCTTATAACTAATTAGCCACTTCTTACCTAAATTTCTATTATGAATTAAAAGTGAGAAGTGGTTTTTTTATCCCTCTATACATATCTTTTTTTTTTAACCTTGTTTCTTGATTCTCTTTTAATTTATTCAATTCAAATGTTAAATATAACAAAAGTGCAGAATGTGAAAATGAGTGTTCAAAAATCACTTTCTTAATATGTTTCGACAATATTAAGAAGAGTGGTCTTACTGTAGGACTATAGCAGTTTCCTTTACCCTGAAAATCGAGAGATTGGTATCTGATTATTTCCTGGACATAAATTAAAGTTTGGTTACCTATGTCATGATGTAATTTGGATAAGGTTAATATGCATATAGAATGAGAAATGTGTACTTTGTGTTTGTGGTGTTCCTTTGGCTTATGCCACCAATTTTCACCCTGGCCGTCGATCTTTCCCGATCCATTGATCATGAGGTTGTCCACGTTTGAAAATAGTAGCCAGCTATTTCCAACACAACCAGTCCATCCACTTATATACGCAGGAGCAATGATAGTTCCAAAAAACTGCATCCAGCAAAATTAAGTTTCAATCGATCAATTTGAATACTGAATAAAACTGTAAATAATCGATCCAAAAGTTGTTAGAATGTGAGCATGATAGTGGGAGTTAGAACCGGTCATAATGCTTTAAATGAATCTTGATACTTAGCACTCATAGTTCGATTAGAATTATGTGTCAGTTTCCTACACAATTTTAATAGAAAATCACTAGGATTATTTCAAAATAAATAGTGGTCAACGCTCTCACAAAATAGGTAGCTCATTAATGGACTTAGACCTATTGTAAGTCGAGCATATTGTTGTGCAAGAGAGGAGAAACTTACATTTGAAGTCAAGCTATGACTTTTCTTCTTCGAATTTTAAAGAACATATTATTCTTATATGCGGTATTAGAGCCTTAGTTAAAAACTCTCATGACTTTCCATTATTGATTATTTTACAAAAATATAATCCAACTTTTCAGTTACTTTTTTTAATACCAGTGATATTCTACACTACAAGAAGAAGGATTCGAATTTGAGTCCATCGATGGAACACATATGAAACAACGTATACTGGTTAGAAGCTCCCAAAAAAGCATTTTTTATTTATTTCAACCATAACTAACTACCAAAAACGTTTTCTGCTATCTGAATACTACTTTGACATTTTCAAAATGCTCCAATTAATAAATTAATTAGTACCTTAATTTGAACTGATCTCGACTTGCAGGGGCCCTGGAAATGCACGGGTTTCAGTTTAAATGTCTTTCCGCAAGGTATTTCAAGCATTGGCAGACCATAATAACTTCCTTCAGCTTCACACAACTCCTTCCATGCTTTTAAAAAGGCCTTTCATTGCACAAGATATATATATATATATATATAACAATCTTAGAAGGCAACTTTGAGGATTTAAGAATTAAAACGTAATTAACTAATTACAGAAAAAAAACTGCAGACACAAAGTTGAAGCCATGAATATATTTATTACTTCGGAATCATCGTGCTGGCCATCTGCAAAGGCGCCATAGTCAAGCACGTTAAAAATATTACTTCGGGTTTCATCCACAGCGCCAAACACAAAACTCGTTAAAGCAATATAAAGCATCAAACTGGTGCGCAGTAGTTCCTGCATGTAGTATATATGTAGTAGTTATACTAACTTAGAGAATAATAATATATGCCTGATTTATTAACATTTTGTGTGAGCAAATTTTCGGAGTACTCCAAATACGGTTATATGACGTTATTATTTCACTCAAATTATAACATGCATATTTGCTTTCTATTAATATACACTAGAAATGAGACATCAGACACCTGAAATCTTATACCACGTATCATGTGTGCCATATACTGATAAAAATTTCTCTATTCTATGCATGTATGTATGTATATAAATACATATTCCCAAATATAGTCGAAGTACTAGCTAGTAAAAACTAATTTACAGGTAATAGGATTGCAAGATGAAAAAGGAGGTAGAAATTCTTGTATATGGATACCATTTTGAATGTAACATCCACTGAAGAAATGGCATTGTCAAAAGTTTTAGGCGTGGTTTACATCAACTTTGCCCGGCTTCTATATATAGGAACAGTATTGGAGCAAAGAATTGCATGAGGAAAGTGTTTATTGCCATAGCTCATGGCGTTTGACTCGGTTCGATGGTTTCTAATTTATGAGAAAATGCTCTATACAGACTCAAAATTAAGATCTCAATTAGGGGAACATTATGACTTGTGAAAAACATTTTTGGTTGCAACGGTTACACCTTTATGTATTCTTATTAATTCACGTATTAAATATAAGCGGATAACAGTTATAATCTATTGATAAACATATATTGTGTATTTAGCATAAGTGACTTAAAAACACTATAACAGTGTGAAACTGTACTACCGAAAAACCCCTCGCGTCTTGTGAGTTACATCGTATTCGTCAATGCATCTTTAGTGCTAGTGCATTGAAGAAGAGAGAAGCTTGTCAATCAATTCCCCAAACATAAGTTCTGGTTCGACTTAATAGCCACCATTTATAGGTTTTAAGTTTCCGATTTGAGTCTGAAAAAACTGTCGGGTACATTGGAGATGTCCCAAATATTGCAAATGGGTGAGAATGTGATTATGACAAAGAGTCACTAGAACCAGTTCACTAGCGTGTTGGACTTTGTAATTTACCAAAATAGTAAGGGGGACACTTGGGTCATTTTAAGCTTCTCACCCGATCATTCTTATTTTTAACCGTTGAATTAAATAAATTAAACAAAACAACAAACATGATTAAACAAGAACGTAAAAAATGCTTTTCATCCTTTCTCGAACAGAACTGTTACAAACAGTTTTTTCGACATCATTTCCCCAATAGAAATGCATTCGGAATTCAGAAATCTTGCATTATCAGATACCGATATAAAAATAAAAACAGAAATAACGTCGAACAAAATCTTCATAGTAAAATCTCTCTCAATACTGGCACGAAATAATATTAAAGCGAATAACATTTTCCCTGTTCTCCCTCCTCCTTAGTGTCTCATCCTTTCTGTTTTAACCCACACTGCAAGATAGCTGGTACTTAAAACATAATACTGCAAATGAATTCTGAAATTTCCAACTCTGCTAACATCTCAAACCAAGCCCTGCCGGGTAACAGGTTGTGGAGGACCGCAAATCTCTACACACCCACATTAAAAAACACTTATACATCTGCGTCGAGCTTCTACCGCATAAAACAAATCGTTCAAAATCAGTCTGATAAAAAAACAGTGCAAATGACGCCTTCGTACTGAGATGTAAACTTCAATTAAGATGGCACTGCATACAAAGACGATAGTACATTAGGAAAGCGTAAATTCAGTTAATCACCTGTAAGAAGCACAGGAAGGGCTAGACGCGAGTAGTAAATTAGAATTATGGTCTGACTTGCAGTAACGATTGACATATCCAATCTGGTATGCTAAACGAGGAAGAAATAGCAGGACATTAATGGAAAGAGAAGGAAAATATCAACCATCTACTGCCATGTGGTTAAGTTGCCAACTGTTTTCATTACAAAAATAAACCCTAATTCTTTTCCTAAATAAAACAGAAAAATAAATTCATAAAACATTAAAGTGGCGAGGTCTTTTGTTATTTAGGGAAACCCCAAAAGATTGGTCTTTTGTTTTTTATTATCTCATTTTTCTGTTCAAGAATAAAAAACCGGGGATGTTAATTGTTAAAAGTAATTTTTACTGAAGAAAGGCAATTATCGGTGTTGTACGGTCATAATAAAAACAAATCTGAGAAGATTGTTAAATGTGATACAGGTTTTGTTTCCTAATTCCAATCAGTTATTTTCCGACCTTTAGACCAAAAATAAAAAGTTGACTATAAAGCAAAACACCACAAAAAAATATCCAGCAAAGAAAACATACTGTATGTGGCAGTATCGATCTGTTCAGGAAGCTCCTTTATATCAACCTCAAACCTCTCCTGAACCTGCATTTGCAATACCCAATAAGTTTAAAACAACGGAAAAATTACAATAAACAGAAGAGAACACACGTGGAAAACTAATTTCGTACATCATTTAGAACATCAGAGTCTGCTGCGGATGAAACAAACGTAATTGCAAGACCTTTGGTGCCAAACCTACCAGCTCTGCCAACCTATCAGAATTTTGATGTGAAAGCAAGAAGTTAGATCCAAGATATATTCGTGAATGTGTTAGCTGTTCATCGTCATGTTAATCGTCAGAATACTACTACCTACTACCATCCATCTTTGTACCAGGCACAATGTAAATGATCTTATTCTATACCCAAAAACTATAATACACTCTTAACGTAGCAGATCTACTACATATGAATATAAATTAGTTGCCAGCCATTCGCATAAGAGACAAAAGATGTAATAGAATTGCATCTTAATCTATATTTATTTGAACAGTAAACCACACCGCATAAATGATCATGCATTATGATCATCAAAATACATTTTCAATATCAGGCCTCTCTTCCAGCTACAAGTAACCCCAAAAGAAAAACTAGAATTCTTTCTTAGTCTTCCTTTTATGGAAAGGAACCAAAGGCATATAATTATGCACCACAATACCCAAAAAGAAAAGATAAACAGACGCTAATCAAAAGACAATACATAAGCTAAAATTCAGCTAGACAAGACTTATTCCAAACCATAATATCAACTTACCCTGTGTAAATAAGTGTCAGCGGATTCTGGCATGTCGTAGTTGATAACAATGTTAACACGCTCAATGTCGATTCCTCTACCGACTAAATCAGTTGCCACGAGAATCCTGTTCTGACCCTCCTTGAATCCTTTGTACCGCTTCAACCTACAAAAGAGAGACCATTTAAAATTAAACGGTCAACCTCCCAAATTGAAATAACTAGGCCAAAAAATGACAACAGTTCAACAAGACATTTTAAACGACATAAGGGCAATCAGGGGAGAGAAGTAGGGGCAGTGGGACACAAACAGCAGAAGATAACCAGAGAGAGTACTCATCGCCTATAACATCAATTTAAAAGTATGAAAAAACTCTAAAGCACAAGAATCACCAGGCATGCAACTAGAGAAAAAAAAAACATTTATATAACACTAGACAACTATATAGAGAGAAGAAAAAAAATATAAGACCCCAAAACATTAACTTTATAAATAAACACACAGTATAATAAACACCTACATAAAGCTGGTTAGCTAATAGTTTGAATCAAATTTTATTAAATGGTTAAGAAAACTATGATTTAAAGATGGAAAATGACATAAACTACTAAGATCAACTAAAGCAGAAGTTGGGGTAATGAAATATCCCAAATCCAATAAAAACAAAATTTGTGACAAAAAGGTGTAAGAGTAACAAGAATTAAAAACTTGACGAGGAATACAATATGGAATAATAATATATAGGAATTAGTAACAAACCTTTCTTCTTGGCTCATTCCAGAATGGATGCATATAGAGGGAAAGTTACACTCTGAAAGTAGTTTGTTCAGCTCAGCAGCTCTGCTAACGCTTTTGACGAATATAACAACTTGATTGAAGTCCAATGCATCAAGGAGGTCATTCAACTTGCGGTTCTTCTCTGCCTCAGTTAACTTGATGTAGTGCTGAAATTTTAGGTTATTGAGGTAAGATTCTTGTTTATTTTTATGAATGAACAGTGAAAGGTAATAATTATATGAATAAATAAGTGTAATAAACTAAAAGACCACTTGCAAACTAAATACCTGCACTAGACCATGCAAGGTCAACTTGGCTTCATCATCAACATATATTTCCATAGGCTGAAAGGAACAAATGTCACAGTAAATCATATTAGGGGCCTTCCTCAAGCTAATAGAATCCAGAACGAAATGAATGACGGATGCACATCTCCTGAATCAAGATTCTGCTCCATCTGTTTTGTCTCCTTGAAGTTAACTTTTTCTAAATCACTTTAAGCCACCACCATTGACGCTCAATACAATCTATTAAGAAATTTGACTGCTGACCAAGGCTGATCCCAGTGGGGACACCAACATGAGTACCCCCGCTCCCCAACACCGCCGACCCACCCACCCACCCAACCGCTCTCACCCTTGACTGGAAAATAATGCCAATACACTGGACTACAAATTTAAACCCACAAGATGACTCACTAAAAACAAAAAAGCCAAACCCAACGAGGAAGATAAACCTAAGGAAATACTAATGCAGATTGCAAGGCACTTATCCCACAACTGAGAGAACTCCTAGTAGATGGCCTCCTTTGTGTATTACTCTCGCTTTTTACTCCGAATGAACACCCTTGTCAAGCCACAAATTCCAAATAAACGGCTGACTACGGTGGTCTCCAAATTAACACGATGCCAACGGTAAGCACGTTATGTAACCACCAGATTCGACTTAATTACAAAACCTCTTGGAGAATGTGGGATTATGAAAAAAGAGACTTCAAAATTGGAAGTAGATTCGGCCATGGGACATTACATCTTGCATAAATTTCTTGCAAACTGGGCGGATGTCTTTGCTGAGTGTTGCGGAAAACATCATCACTTGCTTATCGTGAGGCGTCATCTTGAAGATCTCCTGCACATCTCTCCTCATGTCTGCATTGAGAAGAAGCAAATATTAAGATGTGGGGACACTAACTGAGACATACATAAAAATCAGAGCACAACCGTAATTCAAAATAAGTAAAATCCATACCGAGTGATTCAAGCATCTTGTCGCATTCATCAAGGATAAAATGCCTCACATTCTTCAAGGAGAGGTCTTTATCTCTTGCCAGTGCTAGTATTCTTCCAGGAGTTCCAACAACAATGTGCGGGCATTCATTTTTCAGTAAATCTTTGTGAAGTTTGATATTAACACCACCATAGAAGACAGCAACCTTGAGATCAGGCAAGTATGTACTGAACCTCTCAAATTCATGACAAATCTACACAAGAGTTCAATGGCAAATTAGTATTGTATTAACATGAACAGATGGAAAAAATTCAGTAGCACATTACTATTATAATCAGATCCCAAATGTACCTGGTATGCTAATTCTCTAGTATGGCAAAGGACAAGGGCAGAGACTTGGCCTGCGACAGGGTCAATCTGCTGTAAAGATGATAGAACAAAAACAGCAGTTTTTCCCATCCCAGATTTAGCTTGACAAATAACATCCATTCCGAGGATAGCTTGAGGGATACATTCATGTTGCACTGATGAACCAAAGAAAACCGCATCGAAGGAACCATTGGTAAGTAAAACATTACGTCTCCAATCTTTTTATGAAAGTCTTTACCGAAACTCTAATAGTTCTCTGAATTCAAGATTATGATAGTAGGACAAATTACCTGAAAAACATAAACTAAACTGATTAGAACTAAGCACATGTTCTAAGCACATAAAAGAAAACAAATGAGAAGAGGCCCGAGAAGTTAAATATTTAACCGACAAAGAAATAGATTGATAAAAATAACATAATGGGGATTCAAATATACTTATATGACCAAAAACATAATCATAAACTTCACCGATGAAACAGGAAAAAAAATCAAGATAACATGGTTTGACTTCAGCTACAAAATAGCAATCGAAAAGCCTAAGTTCAAGAGTTTACCTTCAGAAGGATGCTCAAATCCAGAGTCGACAATAGACCGAAGAAGCTCAGGCTTCAAAAGGAAATCTCTGAACCCTGAACTGTGAATTCCAACATATCCCCTGCAAAAAAACAATGACAAACATAACCAAATTAGACCTAAATAATATTCAATTGCAATCAGAATACTTCTGCATTACGATCGGATTTTGAATTACAACAATCATATGCAAGCAACAGAATATAAGCAATTAGAATAACGAAAAGGTTGAATTTTTAATTCCCCGATCGACCAAACAACGAACTGAAAAAAAAATAAGTAAGCAAATATGTAGAACAAAAACTCACTTTTTGGGGGCTTCGCCGTTGACTTTAGCTGCAGAGTCAGGGGCCTTCTCCTCCTCTTCTTCGTAATCAACAAGCTCCTCGTCGTAGACGTCGTCCCTTGTTTCGCCCATGTTCTGCTGAGAAATGGACACTCCAATTAGGGTTTTTCGAAGCTCGAGACGCAAATTAGGGTTTTGAGCTTTGAATCGGAGAAATTAGGGTTTTGGAGATAGAAAATTATACCTGAGTTTGGAAGAATTAAGAGTGAAGGTATTGAGTTTTGGGGATTCTGCAATTGAAAAAGTTAGATGAAAACGCGAATTTGAAAATTTTTGTTGTTAGAGAGAGAGAGAGAGAGAGGGACGAGACCTCGACGAAATAGGAGAGTAAAAGAGAGTGAGAGATAGGGTTACAGGAATCGGCAGCCGCATATATATAGAAGGCCACGTCCCAGAATTGCCCTTGGGGTTGACCGCAATTGCAACAAGATTTTTCAGGATTTTTTCTCTTTTAAAACATTATTTTTTTTCTTTATTTTCATGGTAACAAGTGGTTATTTACTACAGTAGTGGAAATATTTTAAATCATTGCATGACGGTGTGAATTCAAATCTCATCGATGGCTAACATCTAATCTAATAAAATCTATCATTTGATAAAATAAAAAAAATGGTTGGCTGCCTGTAGTTGATTTTTGGTCCTATTCATAGGAGAAAAAAGTATTTGTCAAAAAACCAAAAAAAAATCTCTACAACATTGAAATGAAACAGATATTACTTTCTTAAAATTATTTTGATTTCTAACTTAATGCACACAGCAAAATAAAAAGTATGCAAGGCTCGTGTTATAATTCGTAATACATAATTGAAAAATTCAAGATATAGATTCATTCGAAATAAATTGTTCTAATACTTATTATTTTTCTCTTTAGTAATTATGATTTTCTCGATCCAAACAAGTAAACAACTCCAAAGTTTGGAGTTTGGATAAAGGCTAACCATGTCATTGTACAAGGAGTTGATCCTAACCATGTACCACCCACTTTCTCACCCCCATTGGGCTTGACTTGTAACCAACCTCCAAAAATGCATCTAATTATGACATCCAGTCTCTCGAGCATTACAACCCTTGTCACAACCTTGCATAGTAAGATATTATCCGTTTTGGGCTATGTCCTCACGGGTTTGTTCTTGAGCTTCCACCCAAAACGCGTCTTACTATAAGGAGGTGGGTATGTACAAATAAGGCACATCACTTCCTCTTCCTCGGACGATGTGGGATCTTACAATCCATCCTTCTTAGGGGCCCGACGCCCTTGGCGGCACACTTCCGGTCATGGAGTGGCTCTAATACCAAATTGTCACATCTCAGTCCGCATAGTAAGATATTGTCCGCTTTGGGTCACGCCCTCACGGGTTTATTCTTGAGCTTCCACCCAAAATGCCTCTCACTATAAGGAGGTGGACATGTACATACAAGGCACATCACCTTCCCTCTCCTGGGCGATGTGGGATCTTACAACCCTTCCCTAATTTTCTTTGTAAAATAGCTTCTCTTAATGTGAAATGACCAAAATGCCTCTAGAAGCATAAATTTCGTCTCCTGTCGAACCCTTGAGCTCAAGACAAGTAGTAATCAATATTCGATTTCATTTGGATGGTACTCATCATCATGAATGCCTAAGCGCGAATGATGCAGAAATCGGTATTTTAACAAAGAAGAAGTGCATATTTTAAGTTTAAGGGCAAAATGGTAATTTTGAGGGACAGAAAATTGGCTAAAGGCAGCAGCTTCGCTGCCCTGTCATTTGCTTGGAAACGAGCAGATAAGCCTGCTACTTCTCTCTTCTTTGTTTTCTACCTACTCAATCTCCATTCAAACTAGTTTTCATCATAACTTGCTAGCTCCCTCCTCATTCTCCAATGGCTTATGCTTTGTACTTGGCACCTTCAAGTTCCTTGAAAATCACCCCAGAACCAGGTCTCTCTCCGCTTCTTTCGTCTTGTTATCGGCTTTTTTTTTTTTAGTTTGGACCGGAGCATAGTATGCGCAGTTGGATCCTTAACTGTTGGATTTTTGGCAGTATATTGAGTCATTAATTCACCTGTTACATGCTATGAGCCGGTTCATTCTAAAATTTCCGCTTGTTTATGTTCTTTCTCATGAACTTAGTTGTTATTTGATCACTGACTTGAATCAATGTATACACAATGATGGATAGGCAACCATAGCGCTACTCAAAAGCTGGTTCGAATAGATAAGCTGCTGCAAATTTCTCCTGCCGCTAGATTTAACCATCTCAAAGCTAAGGTTCTTTACTTTTTTCCCCGATCTAACCTTGAATTATTTTTTAATTTACAAAGTATCTAGTGTTCAAGTTTATTGTCTATGGGTCGGATGGTCACATCATACTTTGTTATTAGAGCATGTTATTCACGTATTACGCTAAGACACTACACATGCCCCACATCCCTAATAACAGTTGAACACGTATTATGTCAGATTGGAAATGAAAGTCTTGCATTAGGCGCTTAAAAAATAATTTTGATTAGATATATGTTGCATGCTGAAATTTTGGTGTTGTTTTTTTCATCCCAATAGGCTGAGAAAAGCAATGAAAGCGTAAAACCTAACAGCATGATTTGCCCTGATTGTGATGCAAATGGTAAGCCAACTCTAAAAGCATGTATATATATACTAATTTTCGTTTTGGGGAAATTATATTCTTGTATTGTGAATTGGTCAGGTGCAGTTCTGTGCTCACAGTGCAAAGGTAGTGGAGTGAACTCTGTTGATCTCTTCGGTGGACGGTTTAAAGCCGGTGACTCGTGCTGGCTCTGCGGGTAACGCCTTTTTTTATCATTCAACTACGATTTTCGGGTAAAATGATGTGCTATAGTTTTCCCTGGAGAGTGTAGGGTGTAGGGACTCACTGAAACAAACTGTTTTGCTATTCATTCTCGTTGTTCTTGTTTCCTTGTAGTGGAAGAAAAGAGATGTTGTGCGGAAATTGCAACGGAGCTGGGTTTCTCGGAGGTTTCATGAGTACTTCCGATAGTACGGCTGAATGATGAAAAAAACCATTAGCTGCACAACCTTCCTAGCTTTGGACTTGTGTACATTGGCTATGCATAGTGATATAGTCTTGTGACATTGTATATGGATGGAAATTTATGGGATTCATATTATACGGCGGTTAATTTGGTGTTTCGGGTCGAATTTGATTACGAATTTCAACTTAATGAACAGCTTTGAGTAGCATTTTTTCTGCGTACATATGACTATGTTTACTAAAATGCAGATAGAAGTAGGAGTTCATGTCTCCGTTATTTTACAAATGGTTCATATTAGGATGCCCTGGTGATTGCCATCTGAAATGGCTAATAGCTCCTGATGAATTCACCCATATTTCTCTGAAGCAAACCGGCCCCCTTTGAAACGGGATCGAAGACATGAAACACATGAGACTCCTTCTCAGCCTCCACCAGCTTCACTTCTTTAACTCCTTTTTTCTGCAGAAACTCTGCATACATCACTCCTCTCTCTTTCAAAAAATCCAAGCCAGCCACATAAACAACCACAGCAGGGAACTCATCGCTCCATTCGGTTGCAGACAGTTCGATCTTTTCAAAGTTACATCCGAAATAGTCTCGGTTGGAGCCTTTAGGTATGCTTAGTCGCCAAAACATGTCGTTGCTCGCCACATCCTTTGCTCCTTCTTCAGCCATCTCTTTCTCGGTTCTCTTTTCACTCCCAAAATAAGGATGTACCAACAACAATCCCCTTATTTTGACACAACTGATTCGATTGCAAATGGCTTTGACAGCAACGTTGTGTGTTATGTTCCCTCCAGCGCTGTCCCCAGTGAGAAAAACCCGAGAGAGATCAGCTTTGTCCAGCCATGGTTCAGAGCTTGCTTGGCGACTAAGCCAATCGAACGTGTAATAGCAGTCTTCATAAGCTATGGGGAGCCGGTTCTCTGGAGCTAAACGATAGTCAACGGAAACAACAATGGATTGGGATGCAACAGCTAAGCCTCCTAAGAAATGATGGTAGCCAAGCCATGTGGTTGAGCCAATGCAGAAGCCACCACCGTGAAAATTAACCACAACCGGAAGCTTCTTCGAAGATGTTGGATTACTAGGAAGGAAAATCCTTCCCGTAATGGGTTTCGATGAGTCAATAATCACATCCTTGGACTTGAATCCGTCGGTTGATTCTGGTGAGGCAGAGGCCACCCCAGGTGAAAAGCGTTTTACAGATCCATCGGAAAAAACTTGAAGAAAGTCCGGTGCTTCTTCAACAATGGACATAATTCTTCAAACGAAAAGAAGCTCTTCCAGTTTCTTCAACTGAAGGTCTCCCAGTTCGCGAGAGTTTATAAAGGGTTGGTGCTAGTAAAGATATGATGTTAGGTTCTTCGTGTAAAGTGTGTTGGCCAATAATAAAAGAAGTCGGTATTAGAAAAAAGGTAGGTAAATTGTGGGAGGAACTGAAAAGTTTAGAAGTCAAAGAGGTGCGTTATGTATGTGTAGGGCAAAAAGATTTACCTAACATCAAGACCGGACTTTGACGATATCTCCTACTTGACGGTATTTCCAACCAATAATGCAATATCATGTAACTTTACATAAGGTTCTAAAAGACGCTAGTCCCTAGGCACTAGTCGGGCGGCAGGCTGGGACCTAACGCCTAGGCGGTTAGACAAGGTCTAGACAAATTTAATTAAATCGATTATATTTTGTGTAAATATGTATTTGTTTATACTTAAAATATATATGATTTCATCGTAAACTACAAAATGGAATGACATATATTATGAGCTATTGGAACATAATAAAAACATGGAGAACAAGTATATAATGTGTGTTAAGGTACCGTTTGGTACGTGGGATGAGACGGAATGAAGTGGGACAAGACGTTCCGTCCCACGTTTGGTGCGCCTAAAACGGGTGGAACGCGCTGTTCCACGGGACGAATTTTGGGTGAATTTTCGTTCCACCTCACTCCCTTGGAACAACTCGTTCCACATCAGTGGAACACAAAATTATAACCTCTCCGTTTCATTCTTCTTCCTCCTTGTTTCCATCCGAGGGCATCTTTGCTCCCTCTTTGTTCCGTCCCGTCCTGTCATGTCCCATCCCATTCCATTCCGTCCCGTCTGCATACCAAAAGTATTCAACAAGTCTCTTACAATATTAAAAAAATAAAGTTCAAAATGAAAGATATATTTTCTGTCTAAGTCGGAACCTAGGCAGGTGTCTAGACGGACTAGGCAGGCGCCTTGGTAGATCTAGACGTCATTTCTTAGTTTTCAAACGCCTAGGCATTAATCGAAGCGGTAGCTAACAGCCTAGTGTCTAGACGGGAATTTTTAGAACGGTAACTTTACAATATGGCAATGCATTATCGATTTGAAATACCGTCAGAATGACAATCAGGGCAATGAAAACTAAAATTCTGGAACTTTGTACAAAAATTAAAAATTCACCGAAAAAGGGGGCAACAATTGATAATTATAACAGATAGGGAGACAATCATCTTCACACGAGTTAACGTCAGTTTGACATGCAAACAGTGGTCAGGGTAAAAAGGGATGGGATTTCAAAGGCTCGATCCCACCGTTATGAGAATACAATTGGTATCTATGATTGGTCTAAATTCAATACCAAAAGGAAATTCAATCCCTAATTTTTCAAAACCTTTATTTGGCTACTTGTTCTAAAACAGGCATATTCTTCAAATCCTCTTCCATCACATTCATTTGCAAAGGGGGCAATGAGAAGGCACTCACAGTTGAGCTTCCACTCCGTACCTCTTTCAAGACACGCAATGCTGACACAGTTTGCTTCACATAGACGCTCTCCATCTGTTTTATTTCTGCAAGTTCTGTAGGCGCTTTAAATATCCTATCTCTATTTTCAGTCACAGTCGTAGACTCACACCGTTCTTCCACTTTGGTTGCTTCAGATGGGGCTGATGGGTCATTCTTGGAGAAAACATGATCGAGCATCACCTCGCACTCCTTTACAAGCTTGTTTAGTACATCAGTAGTGAAGAATGGTTGTTGCATGACCCTTTGGACAAAAGGAAGGCGAATTAGAGCACCAGTTCGCTTGTCATGTTTCTTTAGTATCTTCAATAGTCCTGTCGAGGAAATAGGAAGCAAAAAACACCAAAAAGCACGGTTCAAGATTCTAACAATTAGGAAAAATAAAATAAGATTGATAAGTTCCTTTAACAATATTAGCCATTCATTCAACTGAACTCGCCCATGTTAGAGTTTTATTGGGCTTTACACCTTATAAACATGTTATATTTTGTAATTACTATTTTTCAATTACAACAATAAGAGATTCAATAATTGGTAGTCTCATGCACGATCGTGCACAACCAGAATGTCAATCTTTTCAAGACCAGGCATCTCTTTTACAAGTTTTGCACACAAACACAAGATAAAGATGTATACCTGTATAGTTAAGGGCGCTGTAATTTTCTAACAAAACCATCTCTCCATGAAAATCAACTATCTCTCTCCCTACATTCATCAACTCTTCATTTGAATCCTTTGCGTCCGCTACCCTGTCTTGCAGCTCCTGTATTCCAAAATCAGAACCAGAAAGTACACAAATTAAAAAATAATCAAAGTCGCATGCCTCTGTATCTTAGGACCCACTTTCTGGTAATTGGCAGGTCCAAAGAAATACATAGAAAACTCAGGGGCCAAGTGTATTTGCAAGTTCATTAATAGAAGTCGTTAAGTCTTGGCGAAGAAAAGAGTAATACTTGTGCATCATAACATGCCAAACAAAGCATCAATACCAATGATTACAGTAGTGCTTTTGGCCAAAGACTATCGAAAGCATGAAGCATGTTATGCTCTCCCTTAATCATATTGTGTAAGGCGATTACCGATAGAAGAATTGTGTGACACAATAAAACTAAATTGACGGTCACAACAAAGAAAAGTGATAAGTTTTCCAAATTCAATTAGCTAATCAAACTTATAATACAGACATACTGCTTCAGGTGATAAAGGGTTGAAGAACAAACTGCAAATCTGCATTTGATGATGATATATACAAAATTGGAGACAAAGGGATTAGCAAATTAGCAGCCAGGAAAGTCCTGCATCAAATTATGTGAAGAAAAAAAAAGACCACAGAAGTTCATCGGCAATTAACGTTGCGAATATAGGTAAAGATTTTTGTCATGTTCCGTAGATAGACACATCATGAGTGCTCTGGGCAGTGGATTGCGGAATACAAGACAGATATATATCAAACAAATCATACTATTTCTTTAACAACACTGATATAATGTCGATAAGTTCTTATATGCCTTAAGTGGTTGTACCAATTGCTGCAAAACCCGACATTTTAAGTCAAATGGAGCTCTGAAACAAACAGAAAACCAATTTCGGGACCAATTCAACCAAATTACATACATCAAAATTGGCTAGTCAAATTAAATTACATACCTAAATCTACAAGATTGCTACTGAAACCAAAATTTACAGCAAAACAATGGCCTAAAACAATGCAAAAACCAATCAATTTCATCCAAATTCAATATTATACGTCAAAGACACCATCTTTCTATCTGCTAAACCAAAATTATCATACAAAAACGTAAAATTTCCGAATTTGCAAGCAGCAATTCAATCTCTCAATTTATCAACAAATTCTCGTAATTCCCAAAATCCGAATTGTATTCTTAGATAATAATTTCAAAATAAAATCAAGAAATTATACCTTCCATCGAATAACGTAATCTTCCTCCTTCTCCTCAAAAAAAGCATTAAACTTTTCCAATTCGTTCTCCAACAACCTCACGAAATCCGTTACCTCCTTGGAAATCTCACCGCCCTCGCCGTCAGCACGATCGTCGTCGTCGTCGGACAATCTAGGCCGTTTATTGGGAGGCTTGTCTCCGTCTTTGGGGTAGATCAGCTTCAGCTGCTTCTTCAAGTCCTTGTACGACAGAAACTTGTCCCGCCATTCCGGCAAGGCCTCCTCGATCAGGATGCCGAGGCTCTTCGAGAACTTCATACTCCCGCGCTACACCGCGACGCCCGAAGTGTTCTGGGAATTTTCCGGCGAGATGTTCTGCAAACAACGGCGACGTGCGGGGTCTGATGAGAGAGAGAGGGGGAGAGAGAAGGACGGAGAGGTGATTATATTTAGAAGTGGAATTAGAATATTCGTCAAGTGGGTTATGGGGAATATTCCCTCTGTTGACTATGAAAGCTAAGGACTTTGTATTTTATCTTACCCTTTCATTTCTTTTTTTGGTCGGTATTTTTTTATCCTTTTTTGTATTAAAAAAAATTTGGAACATTAATTTATTTTTATTTTTTGTCAAATGAAACATTAAATTTTAGTCGAATTAAAAGTTTTGATCTTTGAACTAAAAACTTGTAAGTATTAATTGTGAACTTGTCCTAAATTCATTGTGCGAATCCAAGGTCTTTTTGAGCAACTTTATTAAGAACTTTCGTCATTTCTTTTATTTTGGACGGAAGTTTTAAAGATATTATTCAATAACATTATTACTTCATATTGTGACAAGTTTAGAGATTATTATTCACGAATTTTTGGTCAAACACCAAAGTTCAATTGTGCCAATTTAAAGGACAAATATTCCAATTTTCTCATATTTAAGTGATGATAAAAAAACTATAGTCCACTGGTCTTTCTATTCATTTATAAATGAGAAATCTTATGTTCAAATGTGAAATATAGCGAATTGACAACTAATTTATTCCCTCATCTCTTAATGTAAATATACCAATGATAATAAAAATATTAGAGGCCAAGCTTTAAACCTCATTACTACAAAGATTAATTATTGTGAATATAATGTTACGTGGCTTTTCATCTTATCCACCTCATATGTCCACTGTTGACTGTTTTATCCACTCACTTGTTGTTAACGTATTTTAACTATGCAAATTTTGTAAATCAATTATTGATTCTTTTATTTTCTCAATCACTTAATATTATATGTGCAGAAGACCAACCAAATTATAAATGATTTAGTCATCCATATATATATGTATATATAATTAACAATTTTTAGTAATATATTCACGATCTCAATTTGATTAATGTTACTGTTACACATATAAAAATATTTAAATGATAACTATCAAAATAAACGAATTTTAACTATGGTTGGACAAAGTGATACCCCATGAGATAGAAAGGTTACAATTATTATATATATATATATTTTAAGAAAGAGATTCTTGGTATATACGCATGTGGTAATTAGTTAATTTGTATTTGATTGTTTGTTTTTCAAAATATATTTTGATTAACTTTCTAATTACTTACATTTTTTTGTGCACATTTTTATATGTTTTTATCGAAATTCTGAAAAGGAGAAGCACAATTTTTTTTAGTACACGGTATAATTAAATTTACACAGAGGAGAGAAGAAGTTCAGCTAAACCACACAATGAGCAAGTTAATTTGATATCGAATTCATCATCAACGAGATTCGAACTAAGACCCCTCGCTCCGAGAAAGAAGCGCAATTTAAATTATTCGGTTACAATAAAACAATACTACATTTATGTTTTTTAACATATAACATTATATTATTTGACCGAAACACCAGTTGTGTTTGTACCATACTTGACCAATCCCGAAACTACTGAGCACCGGTCAACGTTATACCGTCAAGGATCCAGAAGAGCTTCCCTTCAACCAGGAGGCCAATCACAATGCGACACGTGTCGACATCAGAAGCCAATCACAGCGCGACACGTGTCAACATCAGAAGTCAATCACAACATGACACGTGTCAATGTCAGAACAAAACTATAAACTCTCTTCTATAAATAGGGATCATTCTCCCACAATAATCTCTAATGTCATTTTGTACTAAACTATTCACTATAACTCACAAAATGAGAGCTTGAACCAATGTATTTGTGTAAACCCTTCACAATTAATGAGAACTCCTCTACTCCGTCGACGTAGCCAATCTGGGTGAACCACGTATATCTTGTGTTTGCTTCTCTATCTCTATTCATTTATATACCTATCCTCACTAGTGACCGAAGCAACCAAGCGAAGGTCACAAAACCTGACACTTTCTGTTGTACCAAAATCCTCACTGATTTTGTGCATCAACAAGTTGTATAAACCGGTCGTATATAAGTAGTAGTATTTTCAATGTGACATTCATCGAACACTTCACAGCCGGCATTTACTCTTCCTTTAATTTTGCCCTTTCCTTTTTCCAGTCTAGTCAGAGTCACAAAGCGGGAACTTCTTCAAGAAGGCAAGCCAAAAAGCCACAAGACCGCAAAATCACGCTTCCTTCATTCGCTCATAAACCTCTCCACATTCCACCACCGAGGTACACAACTCGCACTCAGTCTTTCTCTCTCTCTCACACACACATTGTCTCGCTCCGAGTTCTCCAACTCAAGAGGTCAGTGCTGCTTTTCTCCCTCAGTTTCTGTTCATTTGTGTTTGTTTGCAGAGAAAATGTGGGGGAAAAGTTGTATGTACAATGTCTGATAGATTTCTGGTTGTGATTATGCATCAATGAAATGGAATTTCGTTCTAATCGGATGCAGTTTTCTCAGAAAATTTAAGTCCGTACAGTGGAAATTGAGTTTGGTTTTTATAGGTGTATATGATCACAATTTGTTCAGTTTGCTTTGTTTTCTGAGGAAAAAGTGGAACTTGTTGTTCTGATGAATCTGATCATGTTGCTACAAAAGTGTAGGAGATTAATCGAAAGCGAACAATCATGTATTTTTGTTAGTTGGGGTTAATGAATCTAGATCGCTGTCTTGGGGCTAAGAGGAAGATGGAGTTTTTTTTCGATTTCAATTATTTGAGGTTAATGGGTTTTCAGTGTTCTTCATTTGGTAACATATGATGTTTTGAATTCCACGACGTTTCGCCAATACTTTGCGTTCTGTCTTGTATGCGTGTATTGAACTATGAGATACACAAGGAAGGTGTGGGAGTGCCCATCATGTGGAAGCCCTGTCCCCAAACCACTAAACCAGACATATTGATCACTGTTCTTGTTTTGCTTTACACCCATTTATGCTTCCAATCTCTCTTGCCGTCTTTTCCTTTGAGTGGAAAACCCAACCCCAAACCACATTGTTGATTTGTATTGTGTTTGCTATTCTTCCATTCAGTTTGATTTACTGATTGATTGGAACCTTAATCTTTGGGTTTGTGCACAACATTCTTTTCCGATCAGCAAGGATTTCATGAATGAGTCTGTCACAATTTTGTGTGTTATATTTCTTTAGATTTTGTCAAACAGATGATTATAATTTCCCCATCCTCCTTGGTCATGTTGCTGAGGACCCTTTTTTGAGTTCTTCGTTACCAGATGGTGACTTTGGTGGTTGAATTATCGTGTGAATATTAATCTATGTTGCTGATTCTGCTCCAGTACATGTTTGTTCATTTGTATCCGGCTTACTGATCTGGTTTTTTTTCATTTTCTTTTGTGTCAGACAGTGAATATTTGTAGAGAAAATGGAATCTGAAGCAAGTGAAACTAGCACAGTGGTAACTCAACTTAGTTTTGGTGGATTTGGTAGACATGTGAAGGCAAGCGATCTTGTAACGTACTTGGAAGATGAAATTGGGCTTGTATATAGGTGCAGGTTGAAAACATCTTGGACCCCTCAAGAGTCCTTTCCAAATTTTGAGCTCATTGATACTTCAAATATTGCAAGAACAAATGATTATATCATGGTGGAGCCTCATGCATTTGTGCATTTTGCCATGCCTGAGTCAGTAACTTTTGCTATGGATGCAGCAGGGCGTTCTCAACTCTTTTACAACAATGAACCATTGAAAGTAAGTTTGGGCCCTGAGAATCCATATTTCTTGAATAGGAGGAGGAGGGATAAAACTCCATTCAAGTTATCTGATGTATGTGTTGAGATTGGAAGTTTAGTTCGTCAAGATGAGTTTTTTGTTGCTTGGAGAGGACCCACTTATGGTGTTGACTTTATTGTGGATCCTTTTGATGGAACATGCAAATTTTGTTTTACCAGAGACACTGCATTTTCATTTAAGGGGATAAGGAAGCATGCAGTCATTAAATGCGATTTTATGGTAGAGTTCTTGGTAAGAGACGTTTCTGAAATCAAGCAATACACAGATACTGCATATCATGTAATTCTGTTGCGGCTGGCTTCATCACCCTGGGTTTCGTATAGAACTGCTGATGATGACATTGACCAATCAGTCCCATTTAATCTGTTGGATGATGATGATCCTTGGATTAGAACCACGGATTTTACTCCTAGTGGGGCTATTGGGCGTTGTAATTGCTACAGAGTCTCAATACCCCCCCGACATGGTGCAAAGTTGAAGAGGACCATGGATTATCTTCGAGAACACAGGGTGCGGGAGGTTTGCCTCAAACGGCCTCCTAAGGTTCAAAACGAACCTGATTTTGGAATGCCTGCTTCGGATCCTTTCTTCTGTATTCATTATAAGGATGATATTTCGTTTGAGATAATGTTCTTGGTTAATGCAGTAATGCACAAAGGCATTTTTAATCAGCACCAGTTGTCGGACAGTTTCTTTGATTTACTGAGGAGCCAACCAAAGGAGGTCAATGTGGCTGCATTGAAGCACTTGTGCACTTACAAGCACCCAGAATTTGATGCCTGTAAGAGACTGAAAGTTGTTCAAGATTGGTTGCTGAAGAACCCCAAGCTTTTCAAGGATCCTAAGCGATTGGATGACATTTCTGAAGTTAGGAGGTTGATTATCACCCCAACTAAAGCCTATTGTCTTCCACCAGAGGTTGAACTTTCCAATAGGGTTCTTAGAAAGTATAAGGAAGTTGCTGATCGGTTCTTAAGGGTTACCTTTATGGATGAAGGTATGCAGACAATCAACTCTCATGTTCTGAACTCTTATGTTGCTCCTATTGTGAAGGAAATTATGACGAACGCCTCTCCTCAGAAAACAAATGTATTCAAAAGGGTGAAGACAATTTTGACTGACGGCTTTTACTTGTGTAGTCGTAGGTACTCTTTCTTGGCCTTCTCATCCAATCAATTGAAGGATCGTTCTGCCTGGTTTTTTGCTGAAGGCATGAACATTACTATCCTTGACATCAAAACATGGATGGGAAAGTTCGCCAACAAAAATATTGCTAAATGTGCTGCTAGGATGGGCCTATGCTTTTCGTCTACATATGCAACAGTAGATGTTCCATTAAGTGAAGTTAATTTTGACCTTCCAGATATCAAGAGGAATGAGTATGATTTTTCTGATGGGATTGGTAAGATTACTCCTGACCTTGCAATGAAAGTCGCAGAGAAGTTGAAACTTGACAGAGATCCACCTTGTGCATATCAAATAAGATATGCTGGCTGTAAAGGGGTTGTGGCTTGTTGGCCATCCAATGGTGATGGGTACCAGCTTTCTTTAAGGCCTAGTATGAACAAGTTTAAGTCATGCCATACTATACTGGAAATTTGTTCTTGGACTAGGTTGCAGCCTGGTTTTCTAAACAGGCAGATCATCACATTACTTTCTGCACTGGATGTTCCAGATGAGATATTCTGGAGAAAGCAGGAGAGAATGGTTTTAAAGTTAAACCGGATGCTTGTGGACACAGATGTGGCATTTGATGTTCTCACTGGCTCTTGCGCTGAGCAAGGAAATGCAGCAGCAATAATGCTGAGTGCTGGTTTCAAGCCCCAGACAGAACCTCATCTACGGGGCATGTTAACCTGTATACGAGCCGCTCAGCTTTGGGGCCTTAGGGAAAAGGCTAGGATTTTTGTTCCTTCTGGAAGATGGCTTATGGGATGTCTAGATGAGCTAGGGGTACTTGAACAAGGCCAGTGCTTTGTCCAAGTGTCTACCCCGTCGCTACAGAATTGTTTTGCCAATCATGGCTCTAGGTTTGATAAGATTGAGAAGAATCTTCAAGTGATTAAGGGGCTTGTTGTGATAGCAAAGAATCCTTGCCTTCATCCCGGAGATATAAGGATTCTTGAAGCAGTTGATGCCCCTGAGTTACGCCACTTGCATGATTGCATTCTTTTCCCTCAGAAGGGTGATAGGCCCCACACAAATGAAGCTTCTGGAAGTGACCTCGATGGGGACCTTTACTTTGTTACTTGGGATGAAGATCTTATTCCCCCAAGTAAAAAGAGCTGGACTCCTATGATGTATGATCCTCAAGAAGCCAAACCTCATGGGCGTCCTATAACTCAGATGGTACTTACTCTCCCTTTTCATTGGTTGTCTCCAAGATTCTGTGAATATTTTGGAACATGATTAATTGTCTTCTCTTTCTATGCTTGCTTTCTATAATGGACAATTTGCCATTCTTTTCTTAGACAAACAGCATTTTCACTATCTTGCATGCTTCGACAACAAAGATTAATAAAACTGCATGTCTATCAGATATGTGAATTTTCTTTTAGAGTTGATAGTGTCATCAGTCTGATATCATGTCTGGTTTATGCTCACAAGAGTTGTTTTGTTTTATGCTCTATAGGAGTAAGTTTCTATCAACTAATTCCCTGGAAACACATTTGATGCCACCATTTTTGTTATGGTTGTACCATTAAGGATGCATGTATCAACTAATTCCCTGGAAACACATTTGATGCCACCATTTTGGTTATGGTTGTACTATTAAGGATGCGTGTCATAAACTTCTTCAGTTTAGCGTTATTCCTAGAAGTTGAAGCTGGTATGATGTGGACTACAGAATTTTATGTTCGCACTCCTACAATATATCTAGCAACATGAAATGCATGTTAACAATTGTTTTATATTCTATCAACATCAATTGTCAATGTGAAGTTTCCTGGCAAATGGGTTTTCTTTTTTGTACAAGATAACTATTCTTCTACTTAATCCATTGATAGAAAGGTTATATAAACAAGATGTGGCAGAATTATGACGTATTGTCTAAAAGTGAATCAAGCGATGTTTCCTTCGTGGTTTGTTCTTCATTTATTAGGTTTACATTCTAAATAAATTGTGTTCTCTTGTTTGATTTACACTATTTTATTTCGGTCCCAAAGTTTTCATGGATATCTCTTGATTCTCTTACCGTCATTATGTTTATACCGCAGGATATTATAAATTTTTTTGCGAAAAACATGGTGAATGAGAACTTAGGGGCTATATGCAATGCACATGTGGTTCATGCTGACCGTAGTGATTATGGGGCTATGGATGAGAACTGCCTTCTATTAGCTGAGTGTGCAGCATTAGCAGTTGATTTTCCGAAAACTGGAAAGACTGTTGCCTTGCCAGCACATCTAAAGCCAAAGATGTACCCTGATTTCATGGGGAAAGAGGAGCACCAGACGTACAAGTCAAGTAAAATTTTGGGGCGACTATATCGCCACATTAGAGATGCTTATGACGAAGAAATGGCAACCTCTTTGGAGCTGAATTATACTCCTGGTGACATCCCATATGATATGGATCTGGAGATTCCTGGAGCCACTGATTTTATAGCTGACGCGTGGGAGAAAAAGTGCTCTTATGATGGCCAGGTGAAGGGTCTAATGGGGCAATACAAAGTTAAGAGAGAAGAAGAGATTGTTACTGGGCATGTTTGGTCCATCCCCAAATCCAACAGCAAGAAGCAAGGGGAGCTGAAGGAGCGGTTGAAGCAATCCTACGGTGCTCTTAAAAAAGAATTCAGGCTACTTTTTGAGAACAGGGATTCAAATATTGAATCTCTTACTGATGATGAGAAGAGTATACTGTATGAGCAGAAGGCATCGGCATGGTACCAGGTGACTTACCACCCGGAATGGGTGAAAAGATCAATCAATTTGCAAGAGCCAGATGTTGCTGGAAATGTGGCGATGTTGAGCTTTGCCTGGATTACAGCCGACTACCTTGCACGAATCAAGATCAAGCGCCACGGAGTGGAACATATTGATTCTCCGAAGCCTATCAACTCTTTGTCGAAGTACCTAGCTGATCGAATGTGACCAGCATTGGAAGACCTAAGGGCCGTTTATTGCGGCATCTGGAAACCCTTGAGAGTTGTCCCATGTCTCTCCGTTAAACATCACGGCGACAAGGCCATTCTGCCAATTTTATTAGCTTAAGTTTTATGTTTAATCTTGTGTTTTTTTATTTCTCCTTCGGAAGTATGACTCGTTGAAGCTACTGGTTGATATCTTCAGAAGCAAACCGAAATAGAAGTTCTGGGTTTCTACTTTTACAGTCTTTAATTTCTTATTTTTACTTTTGTGATTTGAAAGATTTCAGTTTTATTTGTCATTTGCCAGAAAATAATTAATATCTCAAATTTAAATTATTCAAAATACATGGTTTCTTTCAAACCAGAAAATTCAAAATTTAGCCGTCACCCCTGTAATTATCGAGCTATTCCATCAACATTATTCTAACAGAGTAGTTACTACTGCAGACTTGACACGGATCCACGACGAAAATGAGCGAATATGAAAAGATGAATGCTACGGGTATATGCTCACGCACGCGAGTGACCTTAGAATGCTCTACGGTTATCCGCTCAGGTATGTTAGTGACTCTAACTATTGATGCCGGTGGGGTTAGAATGCAGCGACAACCAAATTTTTCTCGTATGCAGGTTCGCTCACAAATGACGCTAGCAAAACTAAAGCTAAAATTTCTCTGTGACTACAAATATCACTGTCACATCTGCATCAACTCTGCATTTGACAATCACATGCACTGAAAAAACCCAAGCCTCTCATTTTCATACTCTTCTCATCTCCTCCTGTCTTGTATGGTTACGGTTAAGCCACGTGAACATTTTATATTCTTATTACTTTTTATTTTATTATTTTTATAAAATGTTAACGTGTCTTAACCGTGACCACACAAACAGAAAGAGATAGGAAGAGTATGAATATGGGAGGGCAGACAATCCACCTCCATAAATTTGATCCTAGTACTCCTCCTTGATGTCTGGACTATGGAGCATTGATGATCATTGATCATCCCCACCTACCCAAGGGCAGTCCCTTCAGGACTAGGTCGTGTTCTTTTAAATTTGTCATCGTGCGGACGTTTGGGGCGGCAGTTCATGTGGTCTTAATTCTTTCTAATTCACACCACAACATGTGTTCGTCCTATTTTGCTGCCTTGAAAAATCCACATCTACTTCTCTTCACCTCTTCAACTATTGGTAGTTAATTAACTTCAAAAAAATCTCTTTTTGGTATTCACGACAAGAGTTCGACTCTCATCTTTTTTTTTTTTTTCTCTGAATTAATGGAAGAAAAATCCATGAATGTGTTGGCAAGAGTTTAGGAAATTGGGTTTCTTTCCTTTCATTTGAATTATGAAACTCGGTTATTGTATTCGTCATTCACAACATGATGAGCATCTCTTTGCACTCGTGTTTTCAATGTCTCCTTCCTCGTAAATCTTTGTTAAAAACAACCTTTTACCCAAGGGAACTAAAAACTCCAGAATTTCGGTTCTAATGGATTTACTGCTAGAGCTTTTTTTTGTAAAGAGAAATATGTTTTACGGTAAAATAACTCTTCAGATATTCTGCGGTAGAAATCTAAAATTGTCCAAGCATGCGGTATATATGCTTCTCAATCACATTAGAAATTCTAAGTTGATGCTGATTCCATTGATGTTGAAACAAAAAACATGATGGGTATGTGATGTTAAAACTGCTTAACCAGATGTTATTTTCAATATAATTAAGCATAATTTATTTTATTTTCGTATCAGATTTGTATTATATCTTTCATGGTAGGAATGTAATATGAAAAATATCGTAAGAATTTCATTTTCACGTCCGCTAAGCGAACCCCCTCGTTCGCACTACGACAATCATCAATGACAAATCCTATATAAGTTTGGCTAAAATATAAAACATTCCTATGCTTTATACACCAAATTTAGATTTAGACTATGTATGGAAAATATCAGTTCATTCAAGTGCTAAATTCTTTTTACTGTGTTTCTGTTTCTGCATTTGTCTGTAAGTACAACCAGAGAACAATCTTTACTTTTCTTTTCTCATCTTTTGAAGCAATTGAATCATTTTTAGGGTTTTAATTGAAATGTACTAGACAAAGTCAAAGTTCAATTATTCTTTCTATGAAAGTAGCAGGTAATTAAACAAGTTGTGTGCTTTGTGATTCCTTCTTTCTTGAGTTTTCTGATTAGGCAGGGTTTATTTATGTGCTCATATAATAATGTAGGGTTGGGCATTTGGGATCGAAAACCAAACAGAAATACAGATTGAACCGAACTCCATTGAACGGTTACTTTTTGCGATTTTGAAATGGTTTCCATCGGTTTGAAATCAGACCGAAAGTTAAAATAACGGTTTGATTTCGGTTCATTGTATTTGGAACCGTAGTTAATACAAATACTGAAATTAACCAAGTACTGCTACTACCAAACACACAGAATTGACAAACATCTACTTCAAATCTTTCTACAAGTTGTTCACCAATCACAAAACAGTGTGGTGGCATTTTATGATTTAATTAACTACTGTACGTAGCTGCAAATTGAGCACTTAACTGCCTCTCCCTACTTCGAGGACGAATAACACTAGGAATTCAAGCAGCTCAGCTGGTTGGTAATATCTATCGATATTTCTACTGTACTTCGAAATTTTTAACTGTTAAATTCCAATTATTGTTTTTTTTTTATCAAGAACTTAACGGTTAAGAACTCCGGCATATAGAATTCCCTTTAAATATTATTTCCTTCGTGAACATTACTTGTGGCTGAAGGCATTGGATAATTCCAATTCAGCAACTCCTCTATCATCTGCATTGCAAGTTTATCCTCTTCATCCTGATCTGCCTCACTCATTCCACCCTCAATCAACCCCACCATTGACGATGACGTCAAGGACGACAGTGATTCCTCTTGATGATCATGATCAGAACTCTGATTCTTCTTCTTCCCAAGCTCAATCCTCATGACCCAATTGGAGCTCGCCCGCGATCCAGCAGGGCGCTTCTGCCAGACCCCAATGTCGGAATTGTCATTGTCGAGTCTCAGGCAAGTGAGGGAGGGAGATGGGTCTTTGCAGCATTTCCTGAGCTTGGCGCTGAGCAGCTCCGAAAGTGCTTTCGGAGACCATGGAGTGTTTTGGTCGGTGGGAGGTTTCGTTTCTTGGTCGGAATTGTTGTCTGATATCGGAAAATTGGTCTTGGCATTCTGTCCGTTCATCAAAATTGCTGCTTGGTCATATGCTCTTGCTGCTGCCTGTGCTGTCTCAAACGTCCCTAGCCACACCCTCCTCTTCCTAAAACCATCAACAACAACACACAAAAAAAAAACAATAGAGAAAGTAAGAATCATTTCAATAGCATGGTGATCGAGTAGCGCAGTTAATCTGACATGTTATGTCACTAGATTCTTTCTTGTCAGACAGTCTGACATGTTACCATCCGACTGCTAGTGTTTGGAGTTAAAAATGATGAAATGGGGGTGGATGAAGTATTAAATGGAAGAATGTGAGAGTATGGTCGACTTACAGTAATGGGTGGCGAATTTCTGACACCCAAGAGCCCCACTGGCGCTGCCTGACTCCTCTGAACTTCCTTGTTTGTACCATGTTTTTATGATTTTTGAGAAATATCCATAGAGAGAGAGGTTTTGAGAGATGAGATTTTAGAGTGATGAGGGAAGAGTATAGGCATTTATAAGAACTGTCGGTGACTTGCTGGGTCGGAAAGTCTATAGTACAGAGGGAGAGAGTGTGAGTAATAAAGTCATTCACCTGCACAGCCATTATAAACACCCTCAGGTTCTTGACAACTGGAACAAAAGGAAATGAGCGTCATGATATGATCCTTTCTCCCTGTCCCGCCCAAAAAGAAATTGCATTTACTATTTCTTACCAACAGAAATAAAATAAAAAATAAAATAAAATCATATTTTGTTTACAACAGAAATAAAATATAAAAAAAAATTATATTTTGTTTACTTTAATCAAATTAGCCTAGGGTTTCTTAATCCGACGAATAACATCGAACTTTTTGGGACATTCTTGGGCATAACGAGTATATGCAACGTCTTTCTCACAATACGAGCATTGTACACACTTTTATGGGCGATAAGTTTTTCGTTTATATGTTGCATACTGAAGATTTTTCTTTTTCTTCAGATGCTTAGGTTGATTTAGAATTTTTTTTTTTTTAGGATTATACTATTCTTTTAGGACCAGGGTTTCTTTAAAAATCATGTTGATCAAACCCATCAAAGGGTTTACTAATACAATTCAAAACAAGACTTAATGTTGAGAAATTTTTGCGCACATCAAATATATACAAAGTCTCTTTTCTCACAATATGAGCGAGGTTTTGTATACACTTATGTGCAACTTTTCGTCGTTGAGTAATAATAAAGACCTTTTCTTTATCTTTTCTTTTTCCTCGGATGGGCATTAAGGTGTTTGGTTAGGGGTTGACTCAAAAGACTTGTGGATTGGTTATTTACTCTTCTAGGACCACAAAGGTCTCTAAATTATTGACCTTTTGGCGTCCAAATTTATTGTTTGGCTTTGAATTTTCGACCTATTTTCAGTTTATCATGTAGCATGACTTGAATTATTGATCCCCTTTTCCATGTTTGGCTTAACACCATCTTCCGGGCTAAATAAATGAAAGGATGTTGTTGTCAAGTTGTTGTCAAGTTGGCTCGCCATCTAATTGTTGCAATAGGTTATTGGAAGCTTTAGACATGCAGATGCAGTCAGTATTGGAATAGCAAGTAGCAACTCGAGAGGGAAGCAAGTGTAGAATATTGTAGGATTTATCGGCCTAGCTACTTGTCGGATCCAGGCAGAAACTTCATGCGTGTTTAATGGTGCTGGGCGATGGGTCGTGATAGCTAGACGACTTATCCGATTCGTGATTTAGGTTTTTTTTTTTTTTTTTTTTTTTTACTCTTATTTCGGGAGAGTAGGATTCTCTTCTTTCTTTTTTTCCCTACTCTTCTCTCATCTCCTATTTGAATGATTACGATTAAGTCACATCAACATATTGTGTTGACATTTTTTATAGAGAGAGATAGAGAGACGGAGTGGAGAGTGTGAGATGCGGGGAGGGAATGAGAGGGAAATTGAAGGAGAGAGAATCCTACTCCTATTTTATGAGGGTATCGGCTTAGTTAGAAGGATTCCTATTGTTCCCTAAAACCTATACTTGCAGATAGGACTTCAGGGTTTTCTTTTTTGTAAAAGGAATACAAGAGAAACACTTTGAGACATTGTGAGAGTTGCGGAACTAGGGTTTGGTGGAAGAGGATCTGGTCTGGATCTCTCCCATCAAAGGCCCAGGATCAGGTGATCTGAGCCGTTAAAATTTGATCCAACGGTTATAAACAGAGGGATCCTCTAAAAGTTATAATAATTGTAGCCGTTAGATCAAATTTCAACGTTCCGGATCACTTGATGATGGGCCCTTAATGGAAGAGATCCGGACTAGATCCTCTTCCAGGTTTGGTTGGTTGTGTGAGTTATTAGAGTCCATTGAAAAAAATATCTTGTTTGCGTGCTTGTTGTTTAACTACTTTTTTAGTATATATTTTTAAAAATCTCTTTTTATTATTGCGTTAAAAAAATAGGAGTTTTAACGAAAAGTCCACGGTACTGTTCATTTTAACGAAAAACCACATTTTTACACTAAAAAGTCAAACTTGGTACTATTCACTTTACCCTTTATTTTGTCATTATCATTAAAACTCAAAGTTTTCAAGCTCTTTTCATTAGTTTTTCTTAAAAAAAAATTGAACCATGAACTTAATATAATCCAACCAACCACATTACATCACTTTACTTCGCCATTGACTAACTCCCATTGACTTTCTTTTTACTCTTTCCAGCACAGAATAAATTGTCGTCTCATAAAACCAATCGATTAAATTTGTCCATTTATAAATTGGTAGAGACATTTTTACAGTAGCACTCAAGCACCAAGTAGCTAGTAAATTTAGGAGTGGGTTCGGTATGATTATTGTACCCAAACCTTTATACAAATTATCATATCAAACTTTTGATATGGTAATACCAAAATTTCGGTATACTATAGAATTTAGATTGACATGATATAATAATAGTATTGTACCAATTTGGTATTCTGCTATATTTCTGGGCTCGAATCTAATTTTTAGCCCAAAACATTTTTTGCTTCATTTTCTTTTGTAAAGTAAATTAAAATGATGTTAACCACTAGTATAGGCTTAAAATAATGTGTTACATTGGCATATTCCATAATAAATTAATACATTAAATTGGTTTGTACATAAAGCACATTGGTTTACATAATCTTCACCAAATGACTTGGAAGGTGCACAATAGGCATCTTGGAAGCAAAGAAGGAACTTATTCTAGCTTGAATTTTATGCAGATATATCCCTTCCTTCATAGACAAACTCACTGAGATTCTCCCCCTACCTCTCTCTTTCTATATGTATATGATTTATTCCAAAACCTCTTCAAATCTCTCCCCAACAAAGTAGCTTTTGTACAATACCATACAGACCTCTCACGTGAGTTTTTGTACACACAATTTCATTATAGCCAAATCCAACAGTCAAGAGGGTGTCCCTATTTTTTTAGAAAAATGAGGATCCCTCTTGTTAAAGGATTCCTATATATATATATATATTACATTCGTTAAAGTGTTGCCCCATAAAATAAAATCCTTAGAAGTTTGTTCAATTTATGTTGCTTTAACTCTTCCTTGAAGCTATATAGTATTCTTTTATATATGTATGTATATATACATGCATATGCTTTACCTCTATGTTTTGTTGCAGTCGAGCAATTCCCAAAAGAGTTTTAGTCACGGAAGTTAATAAATACAATGCCACTTTTGCTTCATGGGATGCTTTATGCAACAATATATGAAGTTGATAGGCTGGACACCGGATGCGGGTTCAACTTATTGTGCAAGGTACCTTGTTTTTTCAGTACGATTGAACCGAAACCTTTTAATTTTGTGCATCATTTATTTGAGCTAGTTAATTTGGATGTCACTTTTTTGTTGTATGATGTTGTTATAATGCATAAGAAGTGGTTATTCGGGAAACAAAGTATAAACCGACCAAGGAAAATTGCCTCTTTTCTACTTTTTCCCCCCCTCAAAATCATGTAAAGGGGTAAAAATTGATATGGTTGTAAATAATTTTTTCTTTTGTTGGTATGATATAGTTGCAAAGTTGTAGAACGAGGTGGCACAATAAAACCCAAATGACTTTTCAAAGCACTTCTTTAAAACAATATTATGCAAATTTGATGATTTCAAGTTTTATCTTTTTTCCGATGTGAGATTTATTATTAACACGTCCTTTTGTGTGGACAACATAAATCGGGTGACATAGAGTACGTGTAGCCGTTGGGTGTTACACATGAACAACCTTATCTTATAAGCACATGCAAAATCTCTTCTTTCTCCAATTTGAGATTTATACTTTCAACATAATATATATGAAATATTTGTTGAGAAAAGCTTTTGATCCTTGACTAAACTATAAAGTCATTATCCCCAGGTTGTACCAAACATATTCTAATAACTCCAAGAATGTGTCAAATTTTGTTTCTCCTTCAAAACTTTCTTAACTTTAAATCCTCTTCAGCCCATACAAGATAAAGAGATGTCTTGTGAGTCCGTGACTTTGCCTTAATAAATCTTTCTTATACTTTCTTATGCTATTTATTTATTTTTTTGGTTACCTGCAAATCCTCTGCTACAAAAATCGGTGCATCATCTTTTATGAGTAAAATAGCCATGCAAATTAATCTGGTGAACTGTAACTTTTGTTTCCACAAATTGTACTGGAATACCATGCATAACGTCTCATATTTCAAACTTTTGACCGTATTTGAAAGCTTAATTTCTCTTTTGCTCAAGTGTTCTTACCTGATATTTTTTCTTCCTTTACTTTTGACATTGTGGATGCACCAAAGTCACCTAAAAGGTTTGCAACTCAAATCAAGAAGTTGGTGCTTTGCCGACCCCAGCAGGTATATTATACTTCCTTTGCCAAATATATTTATATCAAGTTCATTTTCCTCCAAAACTAATATTTTTCTGCATAATTCACTCTGACATTTACCATATACATTTTGTATATAGATTGTTGGATCCAAACTCTATGCAACAATTGATCTAGACAAGGCGAGGGTCGGCCGGACGCGAATGGTAAATGATCCAAACAATCCGAAATGGAGGGAAGAATTTCACATCTACTGTGCCCACAACATCTCACAAATTATATTCACTGTCAAAGATGATGATCTCATTGGGGCAACCCTAATTGGAAGAGCATATATACCAGTTGGGGACATAATCAAGGGTTATGTGGAGGAAAGATGGGTTGAAATTTTGGATGAAGATCACAATCCCATCCATGGTAATTCTAGAATTCATGTCAAGTTACAATTTTCCAGTGTTGCAGAAGATTTCCATTGGTCACTTGGGATTAGTAACCCTAAGTATGAAGGTGTTCCTTGGACGTTTTTCAATCAAAGGGAGGGTTGTAGGGTTACTCTATACCAAGATTCGCATGTTGCAGATGAATTTAATCCTCATATTCCTACGCCCCTAGGCGGATTATATGAGCCGCAGAGATGTTGGGAGGACATCTGTGATGCAATCACTACTGCAAGGCACTTTATTTACATAACTGGATGGTCTGTGTACACTAAAATAACCTTGTTAAGGGACCCAAGAAGGCGAAAAGATGACATTACACTAGGGCAGCTTCTTAAGAGGAAGGCTGATGAGGGCGTTTTGGTTCTTTTGCTTGTTTGGGATGATAGGACTTCTATTGAGGAGTTGAAGAAGGATGGTTTGATGACAACTCATGATCAAGAAACCGAAGAATATTTTCGAAACACAAAAGTGCATTGCTTCTTATGCCCTCGGAACCCTGATGTAGGGAAAAGCATAATTCAGGGTTTTCAGACTGCCACGATGTTTACTCACCATCAGAAAACGATTGTGGTGGACAGTGAGATATCAGGCAGAGGATCACAAAAGAGGAGGATTGTGAGCTTTGTCGGAGGCATTGATCTTTGTGATGGAAGATATGATACTCAAGAACATCCCTTGTTTGCAACCCTAGGCACAACCCACCAGAATGATTTCCATCAGCCCAACTTTGCAGGCTCTTCAATTAGGAAAGGTGGTCCAAGGGAGCCCTGGCATGACATTCATTGCAAACTGGAAGGGCCGGTTGCTTGGGATGTCTTATACAACTTTGAGCAGAGGTGGAAAAAACAGGTTGGAGAGAAGTTCTTAATTCCACTAGGCAAACTTGAAGAAATCACAGTTCACCCTTTACAAGATATGTTTTCGAACGACGACGAATCATGGAACGTTCAGCTATTCAGGTCCATTGACAATGGGGCTGCTTTTGGCTTTCCTGAAAAGCCTTCTGAAGCAACACAAATAGGACTTGTGAGTGGGAAGAATAACATCATCGACCGAAGCATTCAAGACGCGTATATCCATGCCATTCGCCGAGCCAAAAACTTCATTTACATTGAGAATCAGTATTTTCTTGGAAGTTCATTTGGATGGAGATCAAAAGACATTAGAGATGCGGATATCAATGCTTTACACCTTATACCGAAGGAGCTTTCGCTAAAGATTGTTAGCAAAATTGAAGTCGGAGAGAGGTTCAGCGTCTACATTGTTGTCCCAATGTGGCCAGAAGGTATGCCTGAGAGTGCTTCTGTTCAGGCTATATTGGATTGGCAAAGAAGGACAATGGAGATGATGTACACTGATATCTCAGAAGCCCTTCAGAAAAAGGGCTCAAATGCAAACCCTAGGGATTATCTCACATTCTTCTGCCTCGGCAACCGGGAGCTGGAGATGGATGGAGAATATAAACCTCCCGAGACTCCAGAGCCAGACACCGATTACAAAAGAGCTCAGAAGGCCCGGCGTTTCATGATTTACGTGCATTCAAAAATGATGATAGGTAAGTGACTCATAACCGCATATTTCCATTAGAACTAGCATGTTAGAATGAAGAGTCCTAATTTGTAGTCTAGTAACATGTTATAGCACGTCAGAATTTATGGTCTTGAATCACGGCTTAGCAACGTAACATGTTAGACACCTCGTACAGATTACTAGTCATTATGTTCCAATATTGATTAAAGTAATTTTTTTAACATGTGTCTTGTTTCAGTTGATGATGAATACATAATCATTGGATCTGCCAACATAAACCAAAGGTCAATGGATGGGGCAAGGGACTCTGAGATTGCTATAGGAGCATTCCAACCTAACCATTTAGCTTCGACAATCCCAGCCAGGGGCCAGATCCATGCTTTCAGGCTAGCACTATGGTATGAGCACCTCAAAGTGCTTGACAGCTCCTTCTTGCATCCAGAATCTTTGGAATGCATCCGAAGAGTGAACCAGATTGCCGAAAGAAACTGGGAATTTTACTCGAGCGACACGATTTATGACATTCCAGGTCACCTTCTCCACTACCCCATTGTGGTAAGCAATAATGGAGCTCTAACAACACTGCCTGGCTTCGAATATTTTCCCGATACCAAGGCTCGTGTTTTCGGCGCCAAATCTGACTACCTTCCTCCAATCCTCACCACTTAGCTGTTGTGCTTCCTCTAAAAGTGTAGTTCCTAGTTGAATAATTCAAATGTAAATTCCTACTAGTCACTAGCAATGTTGGTTCCTGATGTGTACAAAAACATATGCAAATAATATCCAAATAAAAGTTTAATGTCCATCAACTGTGATATTGCATTTGCTTTTTTTTCTTTCGTTTCTTCTTTTAGTTCCTCTGCCCCATAATGCAATGGAATTTCCCGATATGACCTCACCAAGAAAGACACAACTGGCAGAAGCTATTTGTTGTAGGGAAATTACTTTTGCACATCCCTTCTGCACTATAATTTTTTTATAGTATTGGATTAAACAAATCAAAGGAGATTAAAGATTAAAACCAAAAAAAGGGCACACAAAATAATAGAGTGAAAATTTAACTTTTCTCTTGGTTTAGTGTTAAAAGTGATACATTTGAGAGGTGGTTTTCATGTTGCATACAAAATTGTAACTTAGTTGACACCTTTTTTTGCCTTGTACATTTCAATTTTTATGTCAATATTCTGATTCACCCAAATCAGATCAGAACTTCAAAATACACTTCATATACCCACAACAATCAAATAATTGAGTTCTTTTACCCCAAATCCAATAACAAATTACTTTAGTCTAAAGTAGGAGGGAAATTGGCACTATTCATATGAATAGTGATTTGGACCACATTTCAGTTTATTTGCAACACTGCCACTCGGCTACTTTAAATGGATTGTCTCTTTATTTACAAAACTGCCAGTCATGCTTTAACTCCTATTTCCACCCACAGCAAACAAACCAGAAAAACAGAGTCTCTCTGCGCACCCGTTCCCGACAAAATCAAAACTAAACATCGGGCCACCAATCTTCCCTCTCTCCTCTTCTCTCACGCACGACTCTTCCACCCCTCCTATTCTCTTTGCCATTCTGCAGATGGAAACAGAGAGACTGACAGATTGGAGAGAGATGGGAGCTACGGGTTTGGTGCCAGGGTCTATGGGATTTTCTGCGATTTTAGACAGAGGAATGAACAGAGAGAGATATGCAGAACGGAAAGCATGCGTGTGTGCATTGTTTAGGGTTCAGAGGTTACACACAGAGTCGATGAGGACGGGATGGGTGAGGGAGGAATGGCAGGGTGTGGGTTTTCAGCTTTCTCCCTTCATAAAAAAGGTAATGCACTGTATTTCCTTAATTGTTTAGTGTGTAATTTGCCATTTGCTTTGTTAAAATTGCCATTGATATTTGGTTCTTTCATTCAAATTGCAATGCATTTTAATATTTTTTTCGGTTGGGTGGTAGGATTAGGTTTCAATTTTTGTAAATTAGGCCTTGCCGTGAATTAATTTATTTGTTTCTTGATAAATTTTTGTTTGATTCATCATTTTTCTGTTTAGCAATTGTTACAGATTTTGTATTCCTTCATTAAACTTTCATAGATCTTTGTAGATTGTTTAGGTCACCTTAGGGTTAACTCGATTTCAGCTTATTGTTTTAAATTGTTGTTCACTGTTTGCTTTGCCATTGCATTTATTAAATTGTCATAGATATTTTTTCTATCATTAATGCTCTCATAGATATTTTATATTGGTTAGCTAACTATTAGGGTTTCCTCTTAGTCATTTGTAGGTTGTTTAGTTCACCTCTAGGTTAGTTGAATGTCCAAACTTATCCTACAACCTAATCCAATGTCTTAATAACCATAATGTACATTTATTTGTAGTGCTCCATTGCATATAGTAATTTTAGAAAGGCAATACCTCTGGATCATCCAGAAGCTTTAAATTACCAACAGATTATGCATTCAGCAACTCACTGACATTCTCATTATATATCTCAAGTCCTTAAATTTTTATTGCAAACTTTCTCTGGAGTCTGCAAACAAACAATAGCAACACCTGCTTAGTAAGTCAAACAGCAGAGATAAAAGCAGAAAACCGCAATTGTTCGTGCAGAAAGAAAAATATCACCATAAATAATTATGTGGTTGTTGATTCTGTCGAACATATGTACAGAAATATCAATTAAAATTTTCGAAGCCATGAACATATACAAGAAAAAAGCAATGAGGATCTAAAAAAGTATGAACCAATAAACCACAAAAAAGCTTATGAGTAAACAAAATTAAGACTCCTTTTTAAGTTTATTATTTTTAAATTAGGGTGTGTAGGCTGTTTAGCTCACTGTTTAGTTCACTGTTAGGGTGATATTTCTGTCTTTATAAACAAAGGGGTTGCACTGTTTTCATTTTTGTGTTTCTTCATACTTTTACTACTGCTTGCTTCTCAACAAATCAACTTCAGGTTCCTTTTCCATATCACATCATTCGAATATCCATATGTTGCTAGGTTGTTATTTCATTTCTTGGTTTCTTATATATTTCTGAAATGCACTTTTGATTTGATTCTTGATATGCATGTAGATCCAACACAACCATACAGATCAAACTATCCATTCACACAGCAGCCACAAAACAGACCATTAGTGAGGTATCTGTCTATCCATTTTAAATTTTCTTTATACAAAATAATTTCTAATACAAATCTCTTTACTATGTTTCAATACAAACTCTTTTTCCTTCTAATTTTTTGCTATATGATGTATCCTTGCAGCTCAAGTATATGCACTTTTTCAGAAACAGAGTCCCATCCATTTGAATCTCGATTTCCTAGCAGCAGGTATACGCTAAACCTTTCACAATCATCTGTTTCAGTCATTAGAATTTTTTTCCTTCTAATTTTTTGTTGATACAACAATGATTGATTATGCATACTTGACTACATCTTTATGAATGGGTTTGACAACCACACTTAACTTTTTCTACTTAAGGCATTGAATTTTTGCTTTTTGTTGCCTCGATTGTGGTTATCAAAATTTGTTGTATGTCTGTGTATAAATGTATGTACAAATTTAGCAGCCCTACTGCATTTGTTGGGTTTTTTAGGCATGAAACCACAAAACAAAGAAAAGATAACATAGTTGTAAAGCTTAGGCTCCAATCAGGTAAAGTGTGAGATTTCAAACACGGAGATTTAGTCCATGTTTAAAAACTGCCAAAATTACAATTTATAAGGCATATTGATGCAGTAAACCTACATCACATATGTCGTGATTAGAAATGTTCTAATGTTCTATTTCAAAACATATCATTTAGTATGAATGTTGTATCATCTGTCAGTTAAGCATGAATGCCACATAGTAAACACACTCATTACATAAATGCACACCATTGTACTGATAATACTTACAGAACCTGGAACTAATGGCTGTAGTGTATTACTAATTGGTGTAGCTTTGCTAGGATCTCTGTTTCACCAACGTGTGATCAGTGGTAATTAAAGTTTGCCACTGTCTCTGAGCTATTATTTTCATTGCTGTTCTGTGAGTTAGTGCTAATCGATTTGCTTTGTTTGTGATTTTCAGAAAGTTGGACCGTTAGCCGGAAAACTTGCCCCTTTGACTTTTGAGGTATATTATTTAACACTGGTTTAATTACCGTTCTTACATTTTTTTTGTGCACATCAGGATTATATGTAGCTATCTAATTATGCCATCCTTGGACTATGTATGAGCACGATAGCAGTAGAATGTGTGATTGTTACATCCTAAGTTGGTGTAATGTAAAAAACATTCGTGCCATCAAAACTACACTGAAACATAATTCTAAATAAAAGGCAGTTAAAAATGAACAGCGTGGATGAACATGCTGTCAGAAGACTGATTCCAAAATACATTTTAACAGCTTTATCCGGCTGATAATTCAGAACATTATCAACTATAAATAACTGGTCGTCAGTTAAACCCTTCTGAGATATACCCTTTGTTTGTTGCACTCTCACAAATTTAATCCGTTCCATCATCACGGTTTTTTTAGCTTTTACAGTTTCCCCACGGTTTCCAGAATACGTTTTCGATCTTAATACTATCTGCTCTGTTGGTTGTAGTTATCAATTTTTAAAAATTGAAACAATGTTATAGTTCTAACCAAAATTTGTGAAGGCCAAGGATGTAACCATCTTCGGTTTCACATTGTTAATTTGAATTATGAAGTTATGAGTGAATAAATTGGGAGTCTGAAATGTGTGTCTGCCACATGGGTTGGGTTGGGTTGGGTTGGGTTGTGTTAGCAACTCTGTGTGAGTGTAGAGGTGGTTGTGGAGGTGGAGGTGGAGGTGGTGGGGTGGTGGTTTCGTTTTTGCGCCATCCCAAGACCAAGGAGAATGCATTTGAGAAAATGTGATGAGTTTTAAACTGATCACTCACTTAGTAGTCAAGTCAACCATTTTCCACTCAACTCTGATCTGCCAATTTGCCAATTGCCATATAGTTTTAATTTGAATAGGTTTAAGGATTAGGTTTGGTTGGATTTCAACCATTAGATTTGGGATTAAAAGCATTAGGTTGAAGGATTAGATTTGGTTGGATTTGAACCATTACATTTCATAGATTTGAAATCTGTTTACTATTTCATTTAATTGGTGTACGTTAGCTCATTTAACTCAAATTTAATGAGATTTGGTCCTCCAATTTCTCGGATTTCCTAACGGATTTACTTTCTTTGGAAATTTCAGGAACCCTGATTCTGGGAGGAATAATACACTGCATTCCCATCTTTAGGTATACAATTCTGCACACTGATTACATGTTCAAAAGCCTAGTTAGTTATACACCATTTTTTTTATTACCTTTGGAAAGCTTTTGTACTTAGATTTTAAATATGTGATTAGTTTGCAAAGAATAAACGAGACAACTAATGATGGGGACATACTTCTTTTTCGGTTTTATCCTCTGCATTGTTTCTTGAATGAAATTTGATTCATAGATGTAGGGATACAGCAACGACTGAGGTGTGAATAAAAGGTCTAGCCGTAACGATTTTAGGGTTTAGAATTGATTCGAAAATATGAGAAAATGCTGCATTCTCTGTTTTTTTTTCTTTTCTTCTGTTTGCTGTAGTGATTCCAACTTAGTATATACCCATTTTTATAGAACCATGAATAAAGAATATGCAATTGCTAGGATCTCAATTTGATAATCCGATTATAAATGGATCTATATAAATCAAGGCTAATTCAGTCTTAAGTTGATATAGTATGACTTAATATAACATATCATTCGATCTTTATATTACTTATGGTTTTCTGTAGTGGTACCTTAATTAAAATCGAAAAATATAATAAGAATGAGGTTACTCATTCATTATATTTTAATATTCTCTAGGTTTTAAATTAACTTTGATCTATCCAAATATGATGTTAATCGATTGTGAATCAAAAAATAAGATTTGGTGATCCAAATAGGATTCAAATCTGTTAATTCGATTTCAAATATGATGTTACATGTACTGTAGATTGGTCACAGCCTAATAAGAAGACTAACTGGAAGTGATTTAGCCCTTCATTCTCATTTTTTTTGCTCAGTCCAGTGGCAAGAAAAATTAAGGGTGCCTGAAAAGCATTTACCTAAGCATATATGTTTTAACAGCTTCCTTCACTGTAGATTAATATTCAACGATTCTAACCTATATTATATCGTTTATATACTTTTGGAAGTATGTCATAACCAATTTGATTTTCTATTGGTATGTGTGAAACCAATTTGATTTAGGTTACATGGTTGAGGGTTGCGGATAGTTAATCATGTTCAATAACCTTAGTTACAGGGCCATTCACTTAAATTTTGTTTTCAAGTTGTAGAAATACGGCTTTTCATTATTACTTAATATAAGCTTTCATTACAGCTTCAGTTTCACATCATTCATCATTATATTTGCTAATATCAGTTTTTAGTGTGATAATCTTACTGGTGTATTGTTAAAAGGTAGTGAAATAATCTGTGCTTGACGACTTACCTGCTCAAACAGTGCTTTTCATGTGTTTTGTTAACTGCTAAGTAGGTTTTTAGCAACTTTGTATTTTCATGTTTTCACGAATTTAGAAAACAGTTTTGACGATGGAGATTGCCTGTTGAGTGGGAGGACTTGGCTTTTGGGGACATGATAAATTCAAATTTTAGCAGATGTTTGTTTTCCTCCATGTTCCCAGTTTGTTGGTTTCTATTTTCTCTTTGGAATGAATTGAACCTCTTCAGTGTGGTGTGGTGTGAGTAGATAACATTGTAATTGGTATTGTTTAAAGAATTCACAAAATGCTGTCTGTTTATCTCCTGTCAGTTTAATCTTCTTCTTCTGGGTGAAGAGAATGAATTGGCAGAAAAAAGTTTTGATTTTGCTTATTGGGTTCAATCCTTTTCCTTCCACAAACTGTTTGGTTGCCGAGAAAACGATGGAACAGGAAGAAAATAAACATTGATTTGGTTGTATTAATTTTTCCTCATTTAGGTAATTACAGATGCGGTTTATATTCCTCTTATGTAAGAGATGAGTTCTTGAAACCAGAAGAAGTTATTGTTGAATTGATGCTGAATTAGATGCATTTAAATTTAATTAGTTATGAATTATCCATGTTCCTAATCAGCCATTCATTCTTTTCCTTTTCAACATGAGTTGGCCAAAATTTTCTTTAACCATTGAATGAAGTGAAAACGGATGTTGGTTTGGTAGATGGTTTTATGAAATTGGGTCGATGAAATTGAACCATGTAGTTGAATTTAGCTCAGTTGCGTGCTGGTTCGAGTTTTCTCATGTCTCTGTTTCTTCAGTTTCATATGGAAACAGACATTCTGCTTATTTTTGCCTTTGAACAGTTGTGGTTACAAAATTAGCTACTTGAACGAGTCCTCAACACTTTCTATTTTTAATTACATGTTGAAATGGCTGCCTACACTGCATGACACATCGACATCCTCAAATGAATGCTTCTTCTTTTATTAGAGTTGCAATAATCTTCCCATACATGTTGTAATACCCCCATGAGCTTGCCAAAGGTACCGACTGGGTGCTAATTTCAGGTTCACGTACAAGATAAAGTTCCATAAGGAGGTGCAAGCAGAAGAAAAATTGGCGTCACCCTTCAGATTTTCAACCAAAAGGAGGTAACCTTTATAAATGATTTATACAAGCTTCTCTGTTTTGTATCTCTGAAATTTGAGTTCTTTCACTAAAAATGTGAATAGTGATTGGTAAATATTTCGCATTTTTTTTCTATGGGCCATTTGTGTTCTATTTGGGTTGTATTTTGAGTCGTGTAATATAAATTGCATACAAAAGGCTAAAGAAGTAAATCCAGTATACAAGCTCTCACGATGAAGTTGAAGTTGAGACTACACTATGGAACGTTAAATATTTAGTCTAAATCTGAAGACCGAAAAATAAAATAACTTAGAAGCTAAAATGAGTAGAGTCAACTTTTTAGCCTCAAATATCCTTAGGCAGAAACAAAATTTTGACCACAACATCCAAAAATTTGACCCCAACAGCGTCGATAAACATGCTGTCAGACGACTGATTCCAAAACACATTTTAATAGCTTTATCCGGCTAATAATTCAGAACATTATCAAGTATAAATGAATGGTCGTCAGTTAAACCCTTCTGAGATTTACCCTTTGTTTTCATTAAAATTGTAATGGATGTTTATAGGCTGTTTAGTTGGGTGTTAGGGAGATTAGGCTGTTGAGTGCACTGTTTCGTACAATGTTAGAGCGAGGTTTCTGTCTTTAAGAAATGGAGAAACAATCTAATTTTTCTCATATAGTGGAAGGTATTAATTTAGACTAATCAATGTTATATATGATCCAATTTTTTTTTATCTTTTCTATAATTTTTCGCACTCCTATCAAAATTATTTTTCCTTTGAATATCATATCAAGTGAGATAATGTAAAACATAATTCCTCATGCATGTTCTGTATTTTAATTTATTCTGGACAGATGCTGGCCAAAATTATAATTTCCTTATTTGTATTCTGTTTGCTCAACTTCGGTTTAGCCAAAATAGTATATGTATCAATATACCTAAGTATATGTCTAAATATATGTATAGGCATCTGTATAGCTATATGTATATGTATATGTATGCATCTGTGTGTATGTACATGCCTATACAGGTATGCATGCATAAATGTGTATATATGCATCTGTTTTTGTACTTCCATGCATATAATATGATCATTGAATTTGTTGTCAAGGCATACTATATTAAGGATCTTGCAATCATGAATTTGGCTGAAATGACTATTAGTACTTATTCAAGTGTTTAATCCTTTTGATTGCGGAACGTTTAATTTAGTCATTATTCTTAAGATATAAAGTGAATAATGAAGGCAAGCAAATTGAGGTGTTTCTAATTTGTATTAGTTCAGGCTCTAAAAAATTAGTGTTTGTTTTCGACAAATTTTGATATTTTCTATTATTTTAGGCCGTACATGAAGTGTAATGTGGTATGCATGCTAGGCCGTGAACCATTATTTGCTCTATTTAGCCTATTCCTTCTAAAACCAACGTTCTCATACTCCAACCCCTGTACTAATTCAAAACCGACTATGATACCTCATCCTTACTTTAGGCCTTTAAATTAATATGGTGACAGAAGATGCATTCCCATTGTTAGCAGCTTTTCTTTCGTTAAATGTAAATTTGTCGTACATTAAGTCCATTGAACTGTCCCAGTTAGAGTCCATTGCACTGTCGCAAATTGAGTTACTTTTCCTGTATCAAAGTCTTATTGCAACGTTGTGATCTGCTCTTCTTGCTGCCTTTCATCAAGGGATCCGCACCTATTGCATCTGAATCAAGGCTTTGGTATGTCATCTAAACTAACATACATTGTTTCCCCGTGCTTTCTGGTTGAGTTAATGCAGATTTATCATGTTTCAATTGATTGTTTGGTTTTATCAGCTTATGTCATTCGTTTGCTACCTGCTTTGTTTTCATTCTTCGTTATCTCTATGATCTTTTGATACTTAACAAGTTCATTGGTTTCTTTGTTTTTGTTGGTTTTAACTTAGTCTCAACCATTCTATTATTGTTCAAGGGTGCATTGGTGTCATCTGTGATTTTGCTTTAACCAAGTGTTCCTAATTCTTAGTCGAATGTTGTTAGCCATTTTATATGTTTTTTTTGTCAATTGCTTTCTTTCTTTCTGTGAACTATATGTTACTTCTGTTTCTTCTATATATTAGGGAACCAAAACGTTTCGTTTCATCCTGTTAATTGTACAATGCAGTTGAAGATGATGCAATCAAGCCCCGCAGCATCGTGCGGGCATTTTTTCTAGTTACTTTAGTCTAAAGAAGGAAGGAAATTGGCACTATTCATATGAATAGTGTTTTGTAAGACATTTCAGTTTATTTACGGCCATGCCATTACTTTAAAGAATGGGCTTTGTGGGTTTGGGCTCCGGCTGGGGTTTTGTTGTTCTCTACACGGGGCCTGTTTTGGTTGGTTTGAACAGATTCGGCGGATGGTAATGGGGGTGAGGTGGCTGCACCGAGTCACCGACAGAGAGCAGGGGAGACCCTGCAGCCTACAGTGATGCCAGAGAGAAGAGGAGAGAGGGAGGGTAGGATGAACGAAGCAAGGGGTAGGGGTGCCCGAAAGGCTGATTACGTCGGCGAGGGGTGCACAGAGAGACTGAGGGCAGGGAGGGAGGATGAGGTAGGGTTGCTTTCGGAATTTTTGTTCCAGCTGGAAGTCATTTCCACAAAAATTTATGAGGGATGGATTGCAGTGAGATAAGGTACTTTCACTCCTTCATTACTTTATCAATATTTTGTTTTTGTTTGGTTGCGAAAGGAAGAAACTTTCTCAGCTGAGCAGCAGTTCTGTTTCTTTTTCTCTGATCTGGATTTTGGTATGAGCAAGGGTTCTTCAAATTCTAGGAGTTTTTTGTGTTACTTCCAGTATTAGCTCAGATCACACTGAGATAAATCAACTGGGTTTGATTAAAGTCTGAAGCTTTTGTATAATTTGTGTTTGATTTGCATTTATTTAATCTGCATCACAATTGCTTGCCGATCTGTGAAAAAAGGGAAAATTTTTGTCGATGATTTTTGTGAATTTTCAGGGATTCTGTTTCGTAAAGTTTTCGGGGTTTTTTTTTCGTGATCTGCGGTCGTGTTTTGTGTGTTTCTGGTGGTTCTAATCCGTGAATTTCTTATGTTTTGTGGCGATTAGACTCTCAAGAAGTTTGGCGGGCTTCATCAACGAGATCAAAGCTGATCAAAATGTTCTCTTTGATTTGGTCTAGGTGAGTATCGTGATTCCAACTCTTTGTTATTATTAGTTCAATTTCTTTATTCGAGTCACGGTAGAATTTTCAGTCACTCAAAAGCAGGAGTCGCCCTTCAACAGCTGCACCAGAAACTGTTTGAATAATTATATATATTGTTTGGCTGTCCGCTATACAAATTACCACAAAACAACAAAGATTTAGTCACAAGTAAATAAAACTATAATTCTCTCTTAATTAGTGCTGCAAAATCTGTCTTGGTTCAATAAATGCAAGCTATTTTTTTTCCGAGAAACAATCAGATTATTGGATCTAAGTTGCTAATTGTTTTAATCTTTGATTTTTCTGAAATAATTTGTTTTTTTTTTTCTGGGGTTTTGATGTTTTCTTGAATTTAGGGTTTGTGCATTATTCGGATTTATCAGTTGAATTATTGTATGATTGCTTAATACATGTGCATGCTGTTGGAAATTATAGGAAATTGTGTATTCTAAAGGGCGTGTTCCCTCAGGAGCCGAAGAAAAAAGTGAAAGGAAATCACCATACCTATTATCACTTGAAGGATGTCTCTTTCATTCAGCATGAACCGCTACTCGAGCGGTTGAGAGAGATAAGAGCATACGAAAGAAAAGAAAGCCGATGCGAAGAAAAACAAGGAACGGGCTGCTCTCCTGAAAGAGAGAAGACCCACTTACAAATTAGATAGAATTATTTTGCAGAGGTTTGTTGGGTTTTTCTTACTGTTAAAAAGTTAGTTGCGTGTCTGTTATTGTATGTAGAACCTCTGACAGTTGTTGTTTGGTATGTTTGGAACTGCAGATATCCAAAATTCGTTGACGCACTCAGAGATATTGATGACTGCCTCACAATGGTTCACCTCTTTGCGGCATTACCTGCTATTGAGGACAGAATTGATGTCAAACGCATTCATAACTGTCGAAGGTAGATATTTGAATTTTTCTAAATAAAAGGGTTTTGTGGAGTTCTGAAGTATGAAATGATGAGGAGTTAATCGTTTTGTGGAATCTTCCCTTAATACTGGTGTTGCTTTCGTACCAGGTTGAGTCATGAATGGCAAGCTTACATATCTCGGACTCATAAATTGCGTAAAGTCTTTGTATCTGTTAAAGCCATATATTATTAGGTTTGGTTATGTACTGTACACTGCTTATCAAATCTTCAACTGTGCATTTTATGTTATTGTCTTATTTGGGTATGAATTCTTCCGTTGTTTGTTCATGCAGGCCAAGGTTAAGGGGCAAAAAGTCACATGGTTGACCCCTCACCCTTTGCAGCAAGTTTTGACTGATGATATTGATTATACTTCGTACTCTGTTAATGGGTTTGATTTTTCCCCATCTGTTTTGCAGTTTGAGTCTACTCAGTTCTGCGGATTCACTCAATTGCAATAATCTCTTCTGCAAGTAATCTCTACCTTCATTGTTATTCGCATGTGAAGTTAGGTTTTGTTTGGATGTATTAATACTTGGAATGTGCTTGATCATATTGCCAGTGTTTGCTTATTTTTTACAGCACTTGCACCGTGAAATTGATGAAATCGGGTTCCATTTGTCCAGTTTATAAAATTCCATATCGACGCAGAGGTATGAATCATGATAATTTTATGTGCAATGATCAATTGGTGATGGATACATCAATCTTTTGTGTTTCGGTTTCTTTCGTGTTTGTGTAACTGATCCTGGGATGTTTGTTGCAGGCACTGGGAAGACGACTCTGTCTACGGATCATAATCAGTATCTGATTGGAGATGATGAGCACTGCTGGAGCAACAATGGTGTGTCAAACATTAAAGGTGGTTGCTATGCCAAGTGCATTGATTTGTTAAAGGACAAGGAACCAGATATTTGGAATGCTATCAAATTTGGGACTGGTACTTAACATCATGATATAATTGAACATTGTACTTTAAAAATGACAGTTAGTGTGAAATGTTTATGTTTTGTGTCATGATTGTAAGTAAATCATGGAAAGTTGCTTCAGTAAATTGTCCTCTTTTCTTTCTTTTTTTTTCTTTTTTTTTTTGTCAAAAGTGAATTGTCCTCTTTCATTCAGTTAAATTTTGTTTGCATTTTGGTTGTTTTTTTTTTCTTGCAAATCAGGATCTTGGTGGATCACTAGGAAGAGATGCAGCAACCGGAAGAGGAGTACTTTTTGCGACAGAGGCTTTACTCAATGAGTATGGAAGGAGCATCTCCGGACAACGGTGTGTTATACAGGTGAACTTATAGTGATCACTAAAGGGTTATGAGGTTGAGAGTCTGAGACTTGGACCTAGATCAGATTTCTATTGATTTATATAATTTATTTTTTGCTTTCCAGGTACAATCATATCTCACTCCCTCTGGCACTCTCTCTCTCTCTCTCTCTCTCTCTAAAATCTCTGTTGGGTTTCTACCAATATGTCAATTTGTATAATTTTTTTTTGATGTGAGATTTGGTGCTTTTGATTTGGGTTATGGTTTGAGATGTTATTTGGAAGATTTCATTTTTGAGTTGGATTCATGGTTTTTGCTTAAGATCTCTTTTTTATTTTTATTTTTTTTTATGGTCTCTGTAGCTTGCTGTGCATGTGATATTTTATTCCATGTCCAATATTATCCAAATTCATTACTGCGTTACAAGAGCTTGCAACTTATAACTTCGCTCCCAACTCCCAAGTGAGTCTTAGATAGCAAATCACCCTAATCGGCACACTCTAATCGATTACAAGTTTTCGGATCCTAAACACTTTGAAAGGGTTTCCAGAAAAGACATCTTTCCAAAGGCGAGTAGTGACACTGTCAATTTCCTCAACCAATCTTCACTGGAATTTTCTCCGTGAAGACTTAGAGTACTTAGATCTAACGGAGGACATGACACAGAACCGAGCGCAATGGCGTTCTAGGATTCATTTAGCCGACCCCACTTAGTGGGAAAAGGCATTGTTGTTGTTGTTGTTGATCCTATATATTGCTGCAGCATTAACACATTTGATAAGAAATTTTCAGTTTCTGGTCACTTAAGATGGCAGGAAAATGAACACAATAAATTATCCATATTCTTTTTTGTTAATCTATTAATTTTAGAGCACTTACTAAAGTTGAACTGTTTAGTGCTGCTGCTTAATTAGAATCTAAATTGTGTACATAACTAATGCAGCTATAATCAGAATCAAGTATTATGAGTGTGAGAATCTTCAGGTTGATTAAGTACTGCAAATAAAATATATAATAAAATATATTTTTGGACTGATAAATAAAATATATAATATGCATCTGCATGCTAGGGTTGAAGTTCCTGAATGTTATCCTTAATGGTCATTTACCTTGAAAATTTGTTATAGAGTGCAAACTGATGTATGTTTCTCCATCTTATATCTAGGTTCGTAATAATAGCTAGCTAGAGAAGCGAATTGAAGTAGCTGCTTTTAGCTTCTGAGGCAGACACTTGAAGAAGGAGCAAAGATGAATGCATTAGTGGCAACGAACAGAAACTTTAAGTTGGCTGCTCGGCTTTTGGGATTGGACTCCAAGCTTGAGAAAAGTTTACTTATACCATTTAGGGAAATCAAGGTAATTTTCCATATAATCTCCCTTCTGTATATCCCTTACTCTTAATTATTGGTAGATTTCAGACCCTAAAACTAATGTGGTTATTGAGTTTTCTCCTTTCGTTGCTTTTGAACTATATACTTTGGTGCAGGTTGAGTGTGCTATACCGAAAGACGATGGCAGTTTGGCTTCATTTGTTGGCTTCAGGGTTCAACATGACAATGCTAGAGGCCCCGTGAAGAGAGGAATCAGATATCACCCAGAGGTATATACATACTTTGTTAAGTTCCACTTCTACGACAAATGTGAATGGTTGTCATATATCTAGACTCTGCCATGAAATTGTCTTTAATTGTTATGGATCCTTTTATGGAAAATGTAGGTTGATCCGGATGAGGTGAATGCTTTAGCACAGCTGATGACATGGAAGACGGCCGTAGCCAACATCCCATATGGGGGTGTCAAAGGAAGAAGAACAGAGCAACATCGGCGAAGATCTCAAGCGTTTGCGGATCCATGAATGACAAGGTAAAAACAAAAACCCCATCCCTTCCATCTTTTGTCGGTGCTGTAATTTCAGATTAACTTTTGACTTTGTCACGCAATATCTGTAATATATGTGGCTGAGAGAATAAATGCAATATTATCAGTGCTTCCATGATGTAGTTTCATCCATGCTTCTGATGAATCTGGTTGTGGTCTCTGTGTATTTGCGCATCCATATATCTCTGATTTGTCCAACATGCTCATGGATTTTTCTGTATGATTTTGCAGGGCATTACTATATTGCGTATTTTCCTTTCAAATCCAACGGGTCGAGGCAGGCTAGAGCTGGTATAGATTACGAATATTAGTTTTGCATAGCACTGTAATTTTGATTGGTGAGGTCGGCCTAATTTAAAAATAGAACAGCCATCTTTCAATTCAATAGTAAAGGCCCGCATTCAAATATGAGTTTTGCATAGCACTATAAACAGTATGTATAGTTACAGAATTGCTATTTTGATTGGTAGCTCTGTTGATTTTTGTCAAGTTGATTTCAATTTATACCGAATTTACTTAATTTTAGTACAATTATTTGCTTTCTGGTATTTCAAATCTTTGGATGGAGTTGGTGACGAAAGGATTGTAATTTTTCAACTTTATAGTAAAAAAATATGTCCTGTCACTGCAGCATGAGGTGGTTTTTTCAATTTTTGGTCGAACTTATCTAATAATAGAGGGAGACCAGGTGTTTGACTAAACACATTTTTTTTGTAATAATGCTTTTACATGTTTTTAACTGCACTTTTTAAGCAGTATGAGAAACGTGGGAATAATTAAAGAGAACATATTAGTGATCCTCAATTCTTCCAAACGAGGGAGACCAGGTTATTCAGGCTATTGCATTTGGTTCCAGACTCTTATACATGTGTTGCTCATCGGGGATGGAAAGATGGATAGAAAAGCTGAGCTCTCTCTCAGGCATGCAAGAAGGTTCGTCTCTCTCTCACCCTTCTCTCGCTCTCAAACCTCAACTTTTCTCTTTCATTTTCTTGCTTAAAACGATTGTTTCTTTAGTACTTTCACTCTTAATCTACAAACCATAACGTCTTCTCGCTGAAAATAGTGAACCTGATGTCGATTTGAAGAAAAACTTGGCCCATAATCTGGTTGTGGTCTCTGTGTATTTGCGCATCCATATTTTATTAAGTTAAACTGTTTAAATTATTTCTTTTTTATAATTTTAGCCCTTGCGCCACTTGGAGGGACTGCTGGTAGAGCTCATAGCAATTGATGCAAGTCCCTTACTTCTGTAATACGGTACTTGGAGTGACTGCTGGTAGAATTCATAGCAATTGCTATAAGTCCCTTACTTCCGTAATACGGACACATTTATGATCATTTTTGTGTTAAGACGATGCAGTTATAACTTATAACCGCCTTACATAGATCAACGCATATGTATATCGAATTTACCTGCATTACTCGAACAATTTGCTTTTCGATTCGTGAAGGGAATTAATACAAATCCAAAATCTGTGTAAAAGTTTAGTTTCCAACTTTCTAGCAGTGAAAATGTTGCCCTTTCTGCAGACTACACCCTTTCACACACTCACTTTGATATGGTTAAACATATATATTCAAGATTTTAATCTTTGTGTGATTTGGCAATACTTTTCACCTAATATTCCTCTCTCTCATGAAGGCACTCATTACTTTAAAAAAAGGTTCCCAGTTAATCAAGTATAGCTGGAAAGGGAAGCCAAAACTTGGTCCATTCCGAATTTCTACTGTGAGTAATTTCCTTAAGAGAAGAACAAGTTTGACTCACTTTTTTTGGAATTGTGTTTATTAAAAGTTCTTTGAATGACAATCCTAATTTGTACAAAATTACAAGGTATGTTACCACTCTCCTTATCTACATATATGCAATGTGCAAAATTACATCTGTTCTCAAGAATAAACCTGTTTTGTTCCATCCTTTTGTTAAGGATTATAATTTATTTAGAATTTATAAGTTTTCTCTCCTACGGGTCACTTTATGTTTCGAGCCTGATGCTCAAGGTATTATGTCTTCTACTTTTCTACTTTCCCTTTTATGTGCTTTTCCTCCATGTAGTGGGCTGATTACTTGAAATTATGATATTGATGACACAATACGGTCTACAAATGAATGTTTCTTATAGCTATCCATATATAGCAAGCAAAGTTTTACTTCATTTGTTCTTAGGTGCTACAACGTCATTTTAGTTGCTTTGTGTCGAAACTATTCATGCTTTCACTCATGTGTCTCTCTGTTCATTCATGATTGTGTTGAATTTATTCAGGTTAAATGTGTCTTATTCATGCAGTTATGCGTGAAACAGTTGGTTCCCGCCGCAACGCGCGGGCTTATTATCTAGTGTCATCTAAAAAAATACAGCAACAAGAAAAATGATGTAAAAGTACACAGCTTCGGGTCTCTTTACACCAAGGCTACCGGATTAAGTGATCCAGGCCTTTGAAATTTCATCCAACGGCCTACCTGTTTTAATTCTTGGGAAAAGATGAAATAATTTTTTACCGTTTGATGAAATTTCAAAAACCCGAATTACTTGATTCGGTGGTCTTAGTGGAAGATATCTAGAGAGGATCTCTTTCCAAAGAACACTAATTGGATGATGATAACATGATTGATGGAATCCATCACAAACCCCATTACCAACACAATCCTAGAATTTCACAGAAGTTGTTGTAACCTTTGGTTCTGTCTCCCTACTCACATTTGACAAACTAATAATACATACAATCACAGGACACATAAAAATATTAAGAAAATAAAAAGAAAGAAAGAAAGAAAAGAGAAGGGGAAAAGGTTGAAGAAGAACAGAGGGTGCCCCTTTGGTTGAATCAGAAGCCAACCAGAGGGCCATCTGTTCCATGAAGGAGAGAAGGACCTAACACGTATGATATACCCAATTTCCAATCCAACTATGCCATCTTTCAGGTTCATTATAATTAAATTAAATAAACAATTGCAAAATAAAAAGTTTCCTTTTTATTTATTGCGGTTGGAATCATTTTTCTTTTTTATGATTTTAATGTATTTTTCTTCCTTGGGAATCAAATAGAAACATGGATCTTAGGTTGCATATGAATTTTGCTAACATTAAATTGTGGGTTAATTTTATTTCACATTCTTTGCTTCAAGCCTTAGGCATTTGGTAATTATATTCTTAGGGGTTTCCCTTCGCATGGATTTCTATAGGAAATATGTATTCTGGGTGTTGTTTTTGGTCTCAGATAGAGAGATGCTTTGAGAAGAAACCGTGCTGTTCATTTTTTGTGTTTTCCGGTGCTTGTTTTAGATCTTTTGTGGTTGTAGCTATGGAGAAAATCAATACGAAATGCAAGGCTCTTTTCAGAGTAAGGGATGCATGTTCGTTCTTTTTCATATGTAAACAATTTATTTGTAATGAATTTCTACTCCAGGGAATGATAATGCCTTGTCTTGTTATAAGAGTTTTTCGCAATTGGATTGTCAGTACTGTCTGGAGTGCACTGTTTGTTGAACTTGGATCTGGTGGCGTGAGTTTGAGTGGCTAAGTTATTTTCTCATGTTTGAGTTTAATAACTTTAGTTACGAGGCTTCATTGTAGCAATGGTTGAATTCGGTACCAGTGCAGTGATATTTTCGCTTTATGGATAATGACGGGTCTAAATTCATGCATGGCCGTATATCTCCATTATTGTTGAATGCTCGCTTTATATTTTTTCTTATGCCGACTATGAATTGCCTTTGACAGCAATGCAAACCTTTTTTCTGTGAGAGTGCATGCTTAGGAGATCATTTTCTTTTGTAAGGTTCTGTCTAGTTTACCTGAAAAGGAAAGCCAGATTTGATTATGGGTGGAAGTTTCATTAATTGGAAAATTCTACAGTTTTAAATCATGTTGATATGTATGCATCCGCATTTCAACTGTTTCCTTATTTCTTTGTTTCTGGGGTGTGGAGGCTTAGAGAGATTCCAAAGATTTTTTGTATGCCGATTATATGCCCATGTAGTATTAATTTTCAATTTCCCTTTACTTGTTACAGTTTGGCATAAAATTTTGTATCTCAAATCAAATTGATAGTTGTGGCACTAATCATTTTTTGTGGTTACTTCAACCTAATTTGTAACAGAGCAGAGGCTGTCTTGGATGCTGTAGCCAACCCCGTGAACATATTCCGGTTGATGAGCCATCAAACAGACTGAGAATTCAAGGTCGATCAGTGAGAAAAAATAGCATATCAGAGGATTTCTGGAGTACTAGCACTACTGAAATGGAGGACAGCGGAGTCCAGTCTCAGAAAAGCATCTCATCTGTTAGCAATTCAAATCCCCTTGATTCCCACAGTACTTCTGGCAGCACAAGCAATACAACTGCATTTGTAAATCATGGCAAGTTCTCTCTGTGTCTCTTTCTCTTCAATGTACTTTTTGTGGGCATGCCATGTCTGACTGATATCCATGCACGTTTTATTTATCTTCAACAACAAAAGAGAAGACACCGGTGGATATTCACGAAAGTTTGATCGCATAACCATTTTATTTTATTTTTTATGTCATCATTCTTTGATTGATCTTAGTGCTATCTTTGAGAAAAATAGAAGTTTGGCCTGGTGTTGCTGTTGCCATATTATCAAGCTGCAATATTTTAGACTAGCAAAGTGAGAGCAATGGATGATAGGTTTTGCAGTGCTTTTCTGAAACTGTGGCTTTACTATTGTCTGGAATCATATTATTGTTTTACCATGCCTCTAAATCAAATTGTTCTGTCAAACTAAATTTTTAATGTTCAAAATTTAAATGGATTCAGGTCTTTTACTCTGGAACCAGACAAGGAATCAGTGGCTTGCAAATAAACGGCCTCAACGCCAGAAGCAACTTCGAGAACCTAGAATAAGGTGAAATTTTTATTCCTTGCACCTCTTGGCTCTTGCTGATATTCATTAAATCATCTCCGAACTGGTCAACCTAAACGCTTAAAGTATGAACCGACACTTCCAAGCATGTAGAAATAGGTGCCCTGATTACCAACTTCACCGCTTACTCGTCTTCACTTGATTTTAGCTCTCTCTTGTTTGCACATTGGATCGGCACGCAGTTGCTGCTTGTGCAAGTTTTTATTCCTGGCAGTTCAATTATCAATTTTACGCTGATGATTGGATTACTGTGTTTTTGTAGTTGGAACGCCACTTACGAGAGCTTACTCAGTACCAACAAGCCTTTTCCCCAGCCGATCCCTCTTCCTGTAAGTTGACTTGGCTCCACACCTATGCCAATGCTTCAGCAAACCTCTTTGATTCTGACCATTTCTGTAATTTAAATGACAGGAAATGGTCGATTTTCTCGTCGATATTTGGGAGCAAGAGGGTTTGTATGATTGACCAAGAAAACACTGTAAAAAAAAAACTCTGTTGCTTTTTTGCATGGTTTGCTTAATTATCAATAGCTACCTTACACTATTTCTCAGCTATTGTTTTTGGAAATTGTTATTAGCACTTGAAATAGTTGTCTTCAACTCCTTCCCTATTTTGGAGCGCTAATAATCATTTTCTTGTTTTTTTGGAAAAAACAAAACACGAAGACTGACACTAGCGTTATTACAGGTGGTTAAGTGCGATTAGCAGTAAAAACTGATTGATTAAAATTGAGGGATTGTCTACAATACTTACATGTATTTAATACAATCACCATCTTACGGTCAACTAATTCATGTGAATATATGTGTTGTAGTCGAATCCGAAAAATTGAACATTTACTTAAGTAGATGGTGTAAGTAAATTGCATGGGTAGAATTAACAAAATTGAACTTTACACTGCCTAAAGTCACAAGGGCCAATTTTAAGACTTTTGCCCTTATTTATTTGTCAAAACAATGTACGGTTGGTCCATCCACATATCACTAGTGCTTCCCTGGTGGCATCACTTTCTTCAACATTTCGTCCTACCTTAATGCTCCTTGTCCATAATATCAACAATTTTGAAGGCCATCACTTTGCCAAACGTAAAATGTGGAGTCCAATTTCCTATTTATTTTTATTTTTATTATAAGCGAAAATATCATTTTAAGTTAAACTAAGAAGAGCAGACGTAATTTAAATTCAAAACGCAGTGAGTTTAACAAAGCTTTATTATTGTCAAACTTCGATATGAAAAACTTTAAAATCTATAAAACCATTAATTTTTTTATTGGTATTTTTTTTACATAGTTGAACCAAATCGAACGAATCCGAAATTAATCCTAACCACAGATGAGACACTTTAGATGATGCCTAAAAGGAGGAAAGAAATTGCGTGAGCCAACTTTAATGGACCCAAGTCAAAAAAAAATTTGAGGACTTTGGACTAATGTGTTTTGAGTATCAATCCAAATACAATGTTTTATGTCATGCATGTTCCATGTTTCACGTTTAATAATTGTAATCAGAATAAATAAAATAATAAAATGGATGTGTGAAGTGTGAACCTGTTGCTAATTTCTCCTTTTAAATTCTGTGGTATGCTTCCACGTAATGTAAATTATGTAATGGTGTTATGTTATAAAACAAAGTCCAACCCACGACAACGATTGATATAAAACGAGTTTACTGCTATTGTAGCGTCTCAATTTTTAAAACAATATAATATGAAAAAACTTTTACACATGATATGCTTTATTGAGGAGAAAAGTAACGTAATAGTAAACTTGTTATATGTAAATTATTTCCTGACCCCACATTTATTCACTCTTGCTTCTCTTCAACACACAGAAGACAATGACATTTAAGCACCATGTTTTGTGTATGTTTTGTTACACAGTTACACTCCTTCAAACACTAGTGCAAAATTCAAACATTGAAAGTGGATGTGGGCCATCTTCATTTGAGATTTTTAAAAATAAAGATTGGCCAGCCCAATAATACATGTTCTAGCCTTTTTCTAAAATTTGAGGTGCATGAATAAAACAACGCTTCTGTTGTATAATATATTGTGAATAATTTGTGGATGGCCCACATGAATAGTTTGTTACTATTTATGCACAGTATTTTCACTATTCATTCGTGGAAAATTTGTAAAGTGAATAGTGCTTTCATTTGTTTATATAAAGGAAGAAGATGAGATGAAGTGTAGAGGTTCACGGACGGAAGAGAGAAGAGAGAAGAGAGAGAGAGAGGAGAAAAATAATTAATAGTAATAATATACATTACTTCCTCTGCAACAGTTTTGTGTTGGTATAATACTCTGCAACTACTTCATTCCTATTCCGAGTAAAGGTTATCTCTCTAAATTTTGCCTATTTATAACACGTTATCAGCACGATTCTCTAATCATTTTTCCTCATTTCCCTTCACCGAAAGAAAAAAAAAATGTTTCCTCTAAGATTTTTACTGTTCTTCTTCTTCCTCTGCCTCAATTACTGGAGATACCCTCATGAAGAACTGTTTGCACCATGTTTACTTCTAGTTCTCCAACTAACAGTTACTTATATCTTTGATTTTTTGTTTGGTGTAAATCTTGACTACTAACTTAGTGTTTATTTATGCAATCCAAGATGGTGCGGTATCATCGCCTATCTTGGACTACATATCTAATTTTGCTGCAAATTTAAGTGGAGCGGTATACTCGCCCACCCTATTCTGCATATTTAATTTTATCGCAATTTTAGGTGGTGTGGAATAATCACCCATTCTGCTCTGCATATTTAATTTAATCGCAATTTTAGGTGGTGTGGAATAATCACCCACTCTGCTCTGCATATTTAATTTTATTGCAATTTTAGGTGGTGTGGAATAATCACCCATTCTGCTCTGCATATTTAATTTTATCGCAATTTTAGGTGGTGTGGAATAATCACCCACTCTGCTCTGCATATTTAATTTTATCGCAATTTTAGGTGGTGCGGTATAATCGTCCATCTTACTCTACATATTTAAATTTTCTTGTTGTTTAAAGTGGTGCGAAATAATCGCCCATCCTATACTTGTTTCGATAAGAATGGTGCGGTACAATCGCCCTTCTCATTAATCATGTAAATCTCGAGCCTGAAGTTTCGAGTACTTATCATTTTGGCCTGAAGATCAATAATTTGTAAGAACCAGAAGTTCTAACAATATACTCCTCCAGAACACTTATTATTGCAAGTTCTTACACACCTCATTTTTTCTTTCAGAAAAGAAAATGGCAAATTTGGCAAAGCTTGATTTTGCTGCCTTGGACATTACTGGAAAGAATTACCTTACATGGGTACTAGATGCCAAGATCCATCTGGAAGCAGCAAATCTTGGTGATACCATCAGGGATGAGAGCAACTCATCCTCTCAAGATCGGGCGAAGGCCATGATTTTTATTCGTCGCCATCTTGATGAGGCACTAAAGAGCGAGTACTTAACGGTTGAAGATCCGTTAGCCCTCTGGAATGCCTTGAGAAGCAGATACAATCACCAAACAACGGTGATTCTTCCAAGAGCTCGCTATGACTGGACTCACCTAAGGATCCAGGATTTCAAGTCAGTGGCTGAGTACAATTCGGCGTTGTTCAGAATTACCTCTCAGATGAAGCTCTGTGGGGATACTATCACTGAGGAGATGTTATTGGAAAAGACTTTCAGCACATTCCACGCATCTAACATGGTACTGCAGCAGCAGTATAGAGCGCGAGGATTCACTGAATACAACCAGCTGATATCTGTGCTCCTGGTAGCTGAACAGAATAATGAGCTCCTGATGAAAAACCATAATTCCCGACCTACTGGATCAGCACCATTCCCAGAAGTGAATGCTGCTTCCCTTGAAAGGAATTCCATATCCTCTCGTGGCAATAATTACAAACGAGGGCGTGGCCACAAGCGAGGTAGGTGGAACGGGAAAGGCAAGAACCATGGTGTCCAGTTTCACAACCAGGTTCCAAGGTATAATCCAGGCCCGAGCTTTAAAAATTCAAATCGCCAGAAAGGAAAAACTCATACGAACCCTCCTAGAAATCCTGAAGGAGGTTGTCATAGATGTGGTGGCAATGGACACTGGGCGCGTACTTGTCGCACCCCAAAGCATCTGGTGGATCTATATCAAGCCTCATTCAAGGAGAAGGGTGTCGAGATCAATTTCCTTGACAAGGCTCAACCAATGGAAACATCTGATCCGGTGACAAATTTATCGGGACAGTTAAACACAACCCACCTGGATGTTACAGACTTTGTTAATGAGAGAGGGAATGAAGTTTATGGGTCTGATTGAATTATCTATGTTTAATGTACTCCTGTTATTTGTACTTGTGGTTTAATGCTCGCATTTTTAATTCAATAAAAGTAGTATTCCAGTATGAATAAACTGCTTTTTCTTTACTCAGAGATCATGGATAAAAATTATGGTTATTATCAAAACAAGAGCAATGGCGGAGACTTTTGTCTTGCAGACAGCGCAACCACGCATTCAATACTTTGCGATCGAAAGTATTTCTCGAATTTGGTACTTGCAAAAGTAAAGGTAACAACAATATCAGGACCATCAGATGTAATTGAAGGCTCAGGAAAAGCCCAAATTATGTTACCAAATGGAACAATATTGTCTATAAAGAATGCATTGTATGGTACTCGATCCAGTCGAAATTTGTTGAGTTTTAAAGACATACGTCTAAATGGATACCACATTGAAACGAAAAGTGTAGAAAATGTGGAATATTTATGCATTACCTCCAATGATACCCAGAAGCGTATATTGGAGAAGTTGCATGGTTTATCGAGTGGATTGTATTATACATACATAAAGACAGTTGAGGCATATACTGTCATGAACCAGAAGTTCATTGATTCAAAGGTTTACATGCTTTGGCATGACCGTCTAGGTCATCCAGGATCTACCATGATGCGAAGAATCATTACCAACTCTAATGGACATCCATTATTGAGCAAACACATTGATGTCTCAAATGATAACCCTTGCAAGGCTTGTTCCCAAGGGAAGTTGGTAATTAGACCATCACATCTAAAGGTTGATGAGGAATCCCCATCATTTTTGCAAAGAATTCAAGGGGATATTTGTGGACCTATTCAACCACCTAGTGGACCATTTCGATATTTTATGGTTTTGGTTGATGCATCTACCCGATGGTCACATGTTTGCTTATTGTCTACTCGAAATGTAGCTTTTGCGAGACTTCTTGCTCAGATAATTAAGTTGCGAGCACAGTTTCCAGATCATCCCATTAAGTCCATTCGACTTGATAACGCTGGTGAATTTACGTCTCAAACCTTTGATGATTACTGCATGGCACTGGGCATTGATGTTGAACATCCTGTTCCTCATGTCCATACCCAAAATGGTTTAGCAGAGGCATTTATCAAGCGGCTTCAATTAATAGCCCGCACTCTGCTCATGAAAACGAAATTGCCAGTCTCTATATGGGGACATGCCATCTTACATGCAGCATCATTGGTTCGACTGAGACCCATAGCCAACCACCAATACTCATCAATACAACTCGTGTTTGGACATCAGCCAAATATTTCACATTTACGAGTTTTTGGTTGTGCTGTTTATGTGCCTATTGTACCACCACAACGAACTAAAATGGGACCTCAGCGCAGACTAGGAATTTATGTGGGTTTTGATTCACCATCTATCCTTAGATATTTGGAACCTTTGACCGGTGATATGTTTACAGCTCGTTTTGGTGATTGTCATTTTGATGAGACAGTTTTCCCGTCGTTAGGGGGAGAAAAGACCGTTCCAGAAGAACGGCAAGAGCTAACATGGGTTGTTCCCACCTTATCTCATTTTGATCCACGAAGCACTCAATGTGAAAATGAAGTGAAAAGGATCGTTCATCTTCAAGGTATTGCTAATCAAATGCCAGATGCATTTAATGATGCTTCGAAAGTGACACGGTCATATATACCAGCTGCAAACGCACCTGCAAGAATTGATGTCCCTGTTGGACAAAATAAAGTGGCAGCGAATGATTCATCCAATGCACGCCTGAAGCGTGGTAGACCCCCAGGTTCAAAAGATTCAGCTCCTCGAAAGAGAAAGATGAGGGCACAGTTGAACCCAAATGATATCATTCAAGAAAAGGAATTGAATGATAAATCCACAATTCTTGATTCTGTACTTCCAGAAAAAGAAAATGTCCTTGATGAGACACATGTCCCTGAAGAGACAGAAGTACATGAAAGCAAAGAAATATCCATAAATTATGCATGTACTAATGAATTGTGGGATCGAAATGAAATAATCATCGATGACATGTTTGCATTTGCAATAGCCACTGAAATTATATTAAGTAATGATATTGAGCCCCGCTCTGTTGATGAATGCAGACAGAGACAAGATTGGCCTAAGTGGAAAGATGCAATCCAGGCAGAATTAAATTCCTTGGAAAAACGAAGTGTTTTTGGACCAGTAGTCCAAACCCCGCCTGGTGTGAACCCCGTAGGTTATAAATGGGTATTCACAAGGAAACGCAACGAGAAAAACGAGATTGCAAGATATAAAGCACGACTCGTTGCACAAGGTTTTTCACAAAGACCTGGAGTTGATTATGAAGAGACATACTCTCCTGTAATGGACGCAATTACGTTTCGTTACTTAATAAGTTTGGTGATTTCAGAAAAACTTGACATGCGTCTTATGGATGTCATCACCGCGTATCTATATGGAGAATTAGATACTGACATATATATGAAAGTCCCAGAAGGACTTAAGTTGCCTGAAGCAAATAACAAACCACGGGGTATGTTCTCAATCAAATTAAGACGATCACTATATGGGCTGAAACAATCTGGGCGAATGTGGTATAATCGTCTTAGCGAGTATTTGATTAAAGAAGGATATGCCAACAATGTCATCTGCCCTTGTGTGTTCATTAAGAAATCAAATACTGGATTTGCTATAGTGGCAGTATATGTTGATGATATGAACCTAGTTGGAACCCCTGAAGAGCTCAACAAAACTGCTGAATATCTGAAAAGCGAATTTGAAATGAAAGACCTTGGGAAAACCAAATATTGTCTCGGCTTGCAGATCGAGCATTGTGTTAATGGAATTTTGGTCCATCAATCAGCTTACATTGAAAAATTACTGGAGCGATTTGGCATGGACAAGGCTTATCCACTTAGCACCCCAATGGTCGTTCGTTCTTTGGACATTAAGAAAGATCCATTCCGTCCAAAAGAAGATGATGAATTGGTCCTTGGTCCAGAAATACCATATTTGAGCGCAATAGGTGCTTTATTGTATTTAGCACAATGTACTAGACCAGATATAGCCTTTTCAGTTAACTTGTTAGCCAGGTACAGCTCTGCTCCAACAATTCGTCATTGGAAGGGAGTCAAAGATGTTCTACGATACCTTCGTGGGACAACAGATATGGGTCTCTTCTACTCAGACAAGCCCACAAATGAACATATCCTTGTTGGATACGCAGATGCTGGTTTTCTCTCCGATCCGCATAAAGCCCGCTCACAAAATGGATATGTGTTCACTAATGGAGATACTGCAATTTCATGGCGATCAACGAAGCAAACGCTTGTTGCTACATCTTCCAATCACTCAGAAATAATTGCTTTACATGAAGCAAGTCGTGAATGTTCTTGGTTAAGATCAATGATCCATCACATCCGGAATTCATGTGGTCTACCTTCAAAGACAGACACTCCAACTGTCATCCATGAAGATAATGCAGCCTGTGTCACTCAGATGAAGGAAGGATTTATCAAAGGTGACAAGACTAAACACATATCTCCAAGATTTTTCAGCGCGCATGAGCTTCAGAAGGCTAAAGTTATTGAAGTCAGACAAATCCGTTCCAATGAAAATTTAGCAGACTTGTTCACCAAATCTCTGCCAAAGTGCACATTTCAGAAGTTGGTGCAGGGGATCGGATTACGTCGGCTTACAAATTTGAAGAATACGGAATCAGGGGGAGATACAATTCAGGGGGAGCATCAATGATACATGTATGTTGTACTCTTTTTCCTTCGCTTAGGATTTTTCCCACTGGGTTTTTCCTATCAAGGTTTTAACGAGGCAACATAAGCATGCTCAACACCATCCGGGTAAAGTTGTACTCTTTTTCCTTCGCTATGGTTTTTTCCCACAGGGTTTTTCCAAGCAAGGTTTTAATGAGGCAACTGATGTTGATATGTGGGCATCCAAGGGGGAGTGTTGTATAATATATTGTGAATAATTTGTGGATGGCCCACATGAATAGTTTGTTACTATTTATGCACAGTATTTTCACTATTCATTTGTGGAAAATTTGTAAAGTGAATAGTGCTTTCATTTGTTTATATAAAGGAAGAAGATGAGATGAAGTGTAGAGGTTCACGGACGGAAGAGAGAAGAGAGAAGAGAGAGAGAGAGGAGAAAAATAATTAATAGTAATAATATACATTACTTCCTCTGCAACAGTTTTGTGTTGGTATAATACTCTGCAACTACTTCATTCCTATTCCGAGTAAAGGTTATCTCTCTAAATTTTGCCTATTTATAACAGCTTCTTTATAGTAAACGAGTCATTTTTGTTACAGCGTTTCTAAGATTTGAGGTACGTGTTTTGTTACACAGTTACACTCCTTCAAACACTAGTGCAAAATTCAAACATTGAAAGTGGATGTGGGCCATCTTCATGTGAGATTTTTTAAGAGAAAGATTGGTCAGCCCAATAATACATGTTTTAACTTTTTTCTAAGATTTGAGGTGCATGAATAAAACAGCGCTTCTTTATAGTAAACGAGTCATTTTTTTATTTGTAAATTAAAAATTTATATAAATAACCTATTAAGAACATAAAATTGAATTAATATGTGTCAAATTGTGTTTGATCTGTATACTTGTTACATAATATTTTAGGTAAGGAAATGTGAAATGAGTTGTTTACATGCATGGTAATTTTAAGGTTAAAAACATTAACATATTAAATGTTGTAATAAGGCCTAAACGTGTAGGTGGCCAAGTTGGAAAAGGAAGAGCAAAGAGGTAAGACGATTTAGGTTCAAATTTTGATGGGTGTAAGTATATTTGGCTCATTTGATGTTTAGAAATCGATTAATTTGGGTAAGTCATTAGATTCAAGCCATGTTGAAGCAAGAAATTAAGAAATTTTGTTCAAGTAAAAAAATGAACTAATCTCGAATGAAATTTACTACTTCCGATCTTCCCAAATCCATGCAAAATGAATAATTATTCACCTCTACCTTTATTTTCCAGTTTAACAAATATTAAATCTCATGAGTTATTCAATCTAATTCAATTCTAAGTACTAAACGAGCCCTTCAACGTACACTTGAGAATATGCATGTAGTTGGACGTGGGAAGTTTTACCTTAAATTATATGGTGATCATGGATATATTCGTTATTACCAAAAATAGAAAAGAAAGAGTGGGTTGGCCAGCATGATCCTTCAAGAAGAAATCTTTTAGGTTAATTAGGGGATGTCATGAGATATTCTTTCTTGTTTTTCCATGAGAAATCCTTAACCTACAACTTAAACTAATATTTAGCTGGGAAAACATATTTCAGAGAATCTTGGAATACGGATGCTCCTGACGGAGATGATCCAAAGTCCATCTTCTTAGCAAATGCAAATCATATTTCTTAATTATATATTGATAGACCCGCTAATCCAGGGAGGTTGCATGCTAATTAATTAGCTTTAGCTGGCTGATTATCTGAAATGATAGTTAGTGCTTGTGCCTCTGGCTCCGCGTGGGACTGATTATTGTAAATCAAGTTGCTAGATTTAGTTGCTTAATTATTTAGTTAATTGAGATTAAAGAATAGTGATTAATTAGCCTCAGAGCAAGGATTCAAAGAATGAAAGATGTGCTTGGGTGAATAGGAATACGGTCAAACATAGCAGGTACACATGCATATGATGCACCAATTTCAAATTGCTTAAAAATCGAGAGAGGAGAGAGAGAGAGAGAAATGATTAATATTAAAGTGTTTATTGTAGGTATCATGGGACTGCATACATGGAATCAAAATTCTTTGCCAACAGACTCAGAAATCTAAGCGTTGAAAAGAAAGAGATTCGAACTCTTAATTTATATGAGATGAGCTAATAAAAATCGTAAAAGTTAAAATATGTGGTCTAGATTTCTCAGTCATTCACACCAAACATAGAGCTTCAGAAAGCATCTCAATTAGCATACATGAGACTCACACTCCTAATATTTTTTTAAGGAATATGACTCCTTGGGGCATGTGGTATTGGGATTCATGGAGAAATGGCAATCGCAAGTCCTCTTTATTTATTTATTTAGAAGAGATTGACTGGGATTCGTAGTCACTCTTATTCATCATTCATGCTTGCTCGAATTCGTGTTCACTTTAATCACTGATTAGTAAACATGCTATGAAAAATGATTCCAATAATCTTCTTGTAAATCCCCTTGTAAGCGTAAAGACTACCTCATTCTCTACCATCTCAACGAACTATTTGTATCAAAAAATGCATACTCTTGCAATAGTATCTGGATTCTCTCTTCCCCCATTTCCTCTATCATTTTCTCTCCTCACCCCTTCTATTTGAACGGTTAAGACTAAGTAACGTCAACATTTTATGTTGATTTCTTTATAAAAAAAAAGAAAAACAAAGAGGAAAATATGAGAGGAAGTAAGGAAAATGGAGGAAATTAAGAAGGAAGAAAATCTCACTCCCTCTCTTTTTTGCCTATTTATAAGACTAAAAACAAATGACTTGGGAAGCAGCGAGTTCAAGTTGGTCAAAAAAAGAATCCTACAGGGAAAAGAAAAGTAGAGCAGAAGAAAGAAACAGCGAACCTAGAAAGGTGAGAGGTAATCCGTACGCGTCATCTCTTTCTCCCTCTCTCCCGATGCAGGCTGCAATGTTTCATTGTACATTGAACTAGGGGGAGCACAGTCCGTCCCACTTGCAGTATAAGTATCCTAAAAGTAAAAGATTAAGATAGGCTTTGCGTAATTATCGTCACAGACAGTTATCATTCTTCTAATAAGTTAATTCACTCTTGGATCTGGATTCCATGATATATGAGATGGCTTAAGCCAAGTGGTGTGATATTATTAAGAATGTTCAGACTTTTCTTTTCAAGTTGAGGATTTGGGTTCGCAAAATGTGCTGGTTAATTACTCGTTGGAGTAGAGAGAAGAGAGTGCAAGAATAATCAAAATATTATGCACTACTTATATTGAATGTGTCGTGCGTAAAGCTCGTTGTAAGATTGTTCATACATTGATTTTAAACTAACACATCAACAGTTAATTATTATTTATTCTAACATTTGTCAAACTATAATGTGAATGATACGAAAATTGGAGGCAGTCGGAAATTAAACATGTGATTGTGCGAGGATAATACCCCCTAAATGCTCAATATTTAAGCTCCTCACATAACAAATGAAACTCTATGAAAAAATATCTTGAAAAAGTCTGACATGACATGACATGTTATGTTGCCATTGTTAACTAAACTACTCGTCAAATTTATATTTTTATGCAGTGTCAGATTTACAAGGACAAGGATTGTCTGCCCTCCCACTTCCGGTGCCCTCCCGTGCCCTCCTGTTTTATGTGGTCACGGTTAAGTCACGTCAACATTTTATATTGTTTTTTTTTATAGAGATAATAAGACAAAAATAAATAGTAATATAAAATGTTGATGTGGCTTAACCATGATCACACAAACAGAAGAGCACGGGAGGACACCGGAAGTGGGAGGGCAGACAATCATTGTCCGATTTACAAAAATCCTTGGCAGACCTTTCAATTTCAACCGTTACTTCTCGATAAAACGATGATGGTGGGGTTTGTTTTCTTCTCTTTTGGGCAATTTAAAGTACCTTGTAAGTCAAGGTTTCAAACCTTAAAGTAAGGCGATTCACCATTAGGTTGGGTAACTTAGGTTGGCCCCCAACCCAAGAACCATTGAACTTGGAGCTGGCATTGAACCAAATTTAACCAACCCTCTTGCTCTTTTTTGCCAACCATGGTATCCACATTGGGTGGCTGGCTTGGATGATTAGATACACACAGCTGGATCCCCATTAGGGAATAGAATAATAGTGCAACTTGGTTGTTCAAGTTAATTATTTCCAACTTGGGATTCAGCTCTGGGAGGTTTACAATTTGTAAAGAGTTTGCAAAATTCAATTGAATTATTTGAAAAACACTAACTGAGAGTATAGTGTTGAGAAATGGGTGATTAAACACTTGAAAATAAGCTGAGATTCTATTTTGATGGTTCAAGGAAGGAGTATAAGAATCTATTACAAGCTACAATGGTTTGAAAAAATCAATTATGAAAAAAACAATCACCAAATAAGAAATCGTTTAGTCATCTAACTTTTATCCAATAATGAACATGCTGACAGCTAAGCACTAAACCTGATGATTAAACAGTTTTTTATTAGATGGATTCTTCACATAGTTTATTTTTGAGGGGAGACTTAAAAAATAGATATTTTTTATCATCAAATAATGAGAACGTAAAAATTGATTGAAATAAAAAGGCTACTAACATTCCTCTTAAAATAGAATGCATTGTAATGTGAGATAAAAGATGAAAGTAACATGAATTAACCGTCTCAAGTACGCAATGTGGTACAAGATATTTAACATATTTAATATGATTGACAAATTAAACAGACTAAATGTCATTTTCAGGAAACACACAAAATTCAAATTCATTGTTCCCTTGGTATGATGCAAAAGGGTACAAAATGGGTTGACTCTTAAGTACCGCTTTTTTTCTTCCTTTCTTTTTACGTTTTTTCAACCCTCTAGTGTAAATGACCTATTTTTAGGAGTTAAAGTGGGATAACTATCTAAATCTTCAGGGGTGATTTTAAATTAGTCTTAATTTTTTAAAACATTTCAAATAACTACTTAACGTTTTAAAAATTAGACATATTTTAGGTCATCAACATTAAGTGATGACTTGACCAATATTAAGTGATGAAGTTTTTAGCATTAAAGGATGAGGTGGACAAATATTAAAGTTGGTCTCTACTAATTGCCTTTAGAGCTTTAATTCCCCCAAATCGACTCCGTTTAGTCAAGTTAAGTTGTAAATTTGCTTAGCTAAACTGCTTCGATTTAGAGATTCAAAGCTCTATAGATGACTTGAAAGTAAAAACTTGCATTAATGATTGTCCATATCACCAGTGGCGAATCCAAAAAATAATATTAGGGGGGGTCAGTAAGAATTTTATTTATTTATTTTTTTATCAAAAATAGCATGCAAATCGCAATTTCATCAAGTCTTGGTAGACCTGAAGTCATTTGGAAAGATATGATGCACACCTGTTAATGTATGCAGGGGCAACACCCAATGTATCCATGGACATTCATCGAGTCTTTGTAGGCCTGAAGTTAGTTGGAAGGCATGTATGAAGCCAACTCTAATCTTCAAAAGGGCAGCACCCAAGGTATCCATAGACATTCACCGAAGTTCAGGAGATCAGCACCCAAGATATCCATAGACGTTCATCGAAGTTCGGGGGGTCAGCTAACCCCCTGCCCCTCAATGATCCGTCCTTGCACATCGCCACTTAGCACTAGTGAACCAAACAAATGTCCACTTTCCAAAATGCTTGGTAGTCATGTGGAATGTTTCAAAAGGTTAGAACCAATTCGAAATTAGCCCTAAAAATTGGGTAATTCTCCGACTTAAATTATTTGTGCATGAAGCCATGTCTTTCTTAAAAATAAAATGCGTCAAGAAATCTAATATCTACTTAAATTTTATCAATTTTGACCCATTTATAGACACAATTAATTGTATAAGGCATATAATGCCCTTGCACTTTTACTCAATTTTCTTTAATTTTGAGCCGAAATTATTTTTTCAGTCACCATCTTCGGCCGAGTTATTTGATTCACCAGTTTAAGTGTCAACATCTAGCCATCAAATTGCGAATAATATCGAGAAGGAAAATTCGCTAAAAGCGGGGCAGCACATTTTTTGAAACATGAGAAGGAAGATTTTATTTTCACCTATCTTTTGTTACTCTACACCCAATTTAAAAGTTTAATATGAATTGTCGTTTCTACCATAGGGTATGTAGAGCGATGACAAAGAATTTGGACTCTTGTGTGAGGGTTCAGTTTGTCACTCCAGTCCTCTCAAAATTTTAAATTTTACTTTAGAATATATTAATACCATAAACTTATCACGGGCCCAAACTTTATTTTCAAACTTTTTACTAAATAGTATTTTTAAATAAAATATGCTGCAAGACTCAATTTGCTAACTTGAAGAAGTAGCAAATGATCTTGTATCTTTGTAAGTATGCAAGGTAAGTTGTCATCTTTTCAATTTGCTAATTGGGTTGTTACTTACTTTGAAGATACGTCTTTCCTATATGACATAACAAGTTTAACTTTACTACCCATTTGTCCGCCTTTACCTAAAACAAGTAAAAAATATGCATTTGTGACTAAACGTAACATAGTAGGAAATAAAAAATGCATCGAATCGGGCAACACCACCTCTACAAAGCGAATTACTAAATGAATTGGTATAGTTCAGTTGTGCTACTAGTTTAAGGTAAAAACAAACGAGAAAGTTACACTGCTTGATGCGAAGTTTGGATAAGCCCTACGAAATCAAAACGCACCAACCTCTACTCAAAACAAGTAAAAAAAATCCGAATTAATTGGATAAATATTACATAATAGGTAATCAATACGTAAATAAATAGACCGTAACGGTCTCTATCAAAATAAGTAGAAATTTGAAATCTCACATAAATAGAAAAACAAATTGCAGAATATCAGACCGCATCCACCTCAGCCCCAATAAATAAAAATAGGATAAATATAACATAATAGGATGTCAACCCGCACAAAACCGGACCACATACAATGCTTATCGTAATCAGTAAGAAATCTCGCAGCCTGGATTAAATCTAACATAATAGGCAATCAAATAAATTGGCAAACCCAATTTCAATCTTATATAAGAACTCCCTCATTCTCCATTTTCCTCCACACATTGCAATAGCATTCTTAGCAATCTTCTTACTCACCAAGAAGCAATCCAAAGAGTGTTGTTCCATTAAGCTTTTTCCAATAAGAAACCTAGTCCATCCTCTTCAAGACTTCAACCAACCACCAAGTCACCATTACCAAAGGGAGGGGATAATTTATATACCCTTTCTACATCAAATCCAAACCAAACACCCCCCATATCCACCCTTGTGTCCAAACACCCCCACTACTACTAGGCCAAACCCCCTCAATACCAAAACCAAACGGAAAAAAAAAGGCAGGTTACGGTTTGTGGTATTCATTGGGTGGGTGGCAGAATATAACAAAGAAACCCACCTCATATCCAAATACATTGCATGTGAGTTTATCTTGCGTGTATTGTCACGTACCGAAACCCCATCATTCACAATAAAACCTCCTATCAGACCGAGTCCCACCCTTCATTTCTCTCAGCTCCCTCTCCCTCTCCCTCTCCCTCTCCTCTCCATCTCTCCTTTTTTCCCTATCTGATAGGGTTTCCAGGTCCGTGTAGCTTCAACCTCTCATGCATAAGTCCCTTCAAGCTTTACTGATCGTTGTTGCAGCCTTAATCGTTTCTGGGTTTCTCTTTTTTGCTCTCTTTCGAGGGTTTTTGGGCCAAAAGCTTTGCATTTTCGACCGTCAGGAGGTTTTTGAGCTGCACCCATGTCGAAGCTACTCGGTTTCTCCGGTAAGTCTCGAGATTTTTCTTTTTTTCTTTTTTTGTTAAATTTATTATCTTTTGGCTTAAATAGTTGTGGGTTTGTTTGAAATTTGTGATTTGAACGATGTTTAGCTGTTAATTTGTAGATCAGAGATGATATATTGGGAATTTTGACTATCTAGCCTGTTTTGTCTGTTGGGTTTTCTTGTTTTGGTGATTCTTTTATATTTTAGTTTCATTTTTGGAATAATAATTTGGGTGCTTAGCTGAGATAGTTTTGGATTTGAAACCCTAAGGATGGATCAGCCTTCTGTTTCATGTATTTAATTTGGGGGTTATTGTATTTAATTTCTTCTTTTTGGGTGAATTTAATGCTTTCCGAAATTAGATGAGGATTAATTTACTGATCATGGATCTGATGTGAAATTTTATTATTATGGGTTGATTATTCTCTGTCTTCAAATAGTTAGGGACCTGTTCTGATCAAAATTAATCTTAGATCTTGATTGAAAGTCTAATTTTGAATTCAAATTTCAATTTTTTTTCTTGTTATGTTTCTGGATGAATGTTTTATTTCAGCTGAGCATGTTTATTAGATTAGATCTTCATTAATTTGTTAAGTTAACTTAGATAGGGATTTGTAACATTTTGTGGATGTTAATATTGTGTTCTTGGTTAACAGGTAAAGATGATTTTTGCCCTGGGGGAATATACACAAACCCTAAAGAAGCTGGCCTCTTCTTGTCTCTTGGACACCATGCGGATGTCCTATTTCCTCCTCGCAAGAGGTCTCGCATCAGTGCCCCCTTCGTTTTTAGCGGAGGACGTTTTGAGAAGGAGGTGTCTATAGATGTTCTACCAGATGAGTGCCTCTTCGAAATCTTTAAACGGATACCTGGAGGTGAGGAAAGGAGCGCTTGTGCATGTGTTTCCAGGCGGTGGCTTAATGTTTTAAGTAATATCAATACGGACGAATTCAGCAGCAACCCAACCAACCTATCTTTCAAGTCTCAGGATGAGGTCTCTGGAAATAATTCTGAGGATCAGGAAGTTGAGAATTGTGGATATCTTTCCAGGAGCTTGGAAGGAAAAAAGGCAACAGATGTTAGACTTGCAGCTATTGCTGTTGGAACTGCTAGTCGTGGTGGATTGGGAAAGCTTATGATCCGAGGAAGCAATTCTGTTTGTGCGGTGACAAACCTTGGCCTTAAGGCAATATCCCATGGCTGTCCTTCCCTGAGGGTTCTTTCTTTGTGGAACGTGTCCTCTGTTGGAGATGAGGGCTTGTGTGAGATTGCTAAGCGCTGTCATCTGTTAGAGAAGCTTGACCTCACCCAGTGTCCTGCAATATCTGATAAGGGTTTGATTGCAATTGCCAAGAAGTGCCCTAATTTGACTGACGTATCACTTGAGTTTTGTTCCAACATTGGAAACGAAGGTCTTCAAGCTATTGGCCAGTGCTGCCCCAATCTCCGATCCATTTCAATCAAGAATTGCCGTCTTGTTGGGGATCAGGGAATTGCTGGTTTGCTATCTTCCGCCTCTTATGTCCTGACAAAGGTGAAGCTTCAGGCTTTGACCATCTCTGATGTGTCTCTTGCTGTTATTGGACACTACGGCTTGGCTGTAACTGATCTTGTCCTTACCAGCCTCCGGAACGTGACTCAGAGGGGTTTCTGGGTCATGGGCAATGGTCAGGGACTGCAGAAGTTGAAGTCCTTCACTGTTGCATCCTGTCAAGGTGTTACAGATACAGGTCTTGAAGCAGTAGGAAAAGGTTGCCCGAACTTGAAACAGTTTTGCCTTCGCAAATGTCTATTCGTATCTGACAGTGGGTTGGTGTCATTTTGCAAAGCAGCAAGATCTCTTGAGAGCCTTCATTTGGAGGAGTGCCACAGGATCACCCAATTTGGGTTTTTTGGTGCTCTTTCCACTGGTGGTTCAAAATTGAAGTCTGTAGCTTTTGCTTCCTGCTTGGGATTGAAAGATGTAAACTTTGGATCGCCTGCTGTGTCTCCATGCCAATCTCTGCGATCATTGTCCATTCGTAGGTGTCCTGGATTTGGGAACGTTGGCCTGGCTCTTTTGGGTAAGCTTTGCCCTCAACTGGAGCATGTAGACTTCAGTGGTCTTGAGGCTATAACAGATGCTGGGTTTCTCCCACTGGTTGAGAACTGTGAGGTTGGCCTGGTAAAGGTTAATCTCAGCGGTTGTGTGAATCTAACAGACAAAGTGGTTTCATCCTTGGCTGACCTACATGGTTGGACTCTGGAAGTCGTAAACCTTGAAGGCTGTAGAAGGGTCAGCGATGCAGGCTTGGCAGCTATTGCAGGGAACTGCACATTGCTTAGAGATCTTGATGTCTCAAAGTGTGCAATCACCGATTTTGGAATTGCATCTCTAGCCCATGCAGACCAGCTAAATCTCCAGATCCTCTCCGTGTCTGGGTGCCCTTTAGTATCAGACAAGAGCTTGCCTGCCTTGGTGAAAATTGGTCAGACCCTTCTTGGTTTGAATCTTCAGCATTGCAACGCAATCAGCAGCAGCACTGTTGAGCGGCTCGTGGAGCAGCTATGGCGTTGTGACATACTTTCCTAGGATGGGAAGAAACTGGTAATTGTTCATTTCAGAATCAGAATCGTCAACCAGTGATCAGGATTGAAGTAGTCAGGAAGTCCACAAATCTTAGTCAGCTTTTGTGAGTAGCCACAGTTTGTTTAGTTTTTGGACCCATCAGCTATGGGTCTTTAGTCGTCAAGTGCCCCGGTTCCCTTTTTAGCAGGGAAAAATGGCCATTTACCATTTTTTGCAGGTTTCCTATCATTGGAGATCTGTTCCAGGTACTTGTGCCGTATATATCCCTGAGCAAAACTGCTTCCGGGTGCTTGATCTAGGTTGCCCTTTCAAGTTTCGAGTAGTTCTGGTTCGTATTGCTAGGTGCAGGAGGCCCGTCTTTTTTGCTTGGCTATGTTCAATGCTTAGGCCAAAGCTCTTTTAGGCATTCTATACCTAGTTCTAGTTTCTAAGTCAGTCCGTTGTTGGTTTTACCGAGTCGCTCACGTTTTTTTCACTTGTATGCCGTACGTGATGGTTGGGTCGTATGTTTTCCTCAAAGGGTGGGATCAGAGTTGCGAGGTCATCGATTTGTCTCTAGTCATGTAATCCGGTTGCTTTCGGCAGTTCCGACTCCGTGGTGTCCTTGTGTTTGGGGGCTTTGGCCTGGCGGCATTCTTATGCGTCTGCCTCGACAATCCTTTTCCTTTTGGGGAGGGATTTGTTTTTCTTCCAAGCCCCTGTTTTTCAGGCACCATTTGTTCATGGAATGTGCTCGGCAACTTCTTCATATTATGTAGTGGTCTCTGTATCTCTCTGCCCTTTGCGATGTATGCTTCTAATGATATTAAATAAAATTCAGTTGTGTTTTAGAACTTCCAGCTGTCAGTCAGATTTGATATCAAATGTTGAGATTAAGATGTCCCGTAAAGTACATTTATGTGTATGTTGTACATTTATGTGAATTGATATGTTGTGGGGATGTAAGCAATTGTGGAAGCTGTTTCCTTTCCCATGTGCCAAACCGTGTCGTCTCGCTTGCTGTGAAGCTACCTTAGGGAAAGAGATTCTCTTCGGATCTCTTTCACTAAGGTCATCGATCAAGTGATTCGGGCTTTAGAAATTTCATCCAACGGTCCAAAATTATTATAGCTTTTAAGAAATCAAAACAAGTGGACCGTTGGATGAAATTTCAAAATGCTAGATCACTTGATCCGGTGGCCTCGGTTCCCTTCCTTAGCATGTTTTTTTTTTTCTATCTTAAGGAATGAATCGAGACCCAGAGCTGAATCTCAATGGATATTTCAAAAATGATGGCAATAGTTTATGTTAAAATCCCATTTTCTCTTTCGGTGCTCCTCCCTTTAATTCTCCTTTGAGGAGTGTAAAAGAGAAAATAAAAGTGTGAAAATCACTATCCTTTTAAGTGTGCAGAAGAGAAAATAAAAGTGTGAAAATCACTATCCTTTTAAGTGTGCAGAAGAGAAAATGAAAGTGTGAAACTTAAAGGTAAAGCCTTGTTAGGGTCGGCTTCAAATGCAAGTTTGAACAATATCTTTGAACAAGATTTTTATGTCGGAATGATGGTAGCCTTGACCTAATAATATTATATATTGAAGTTCCACATTTGCCTCTATTATGGTGGTTGCCACAATTACTTCGTCTTTATGATGGATGTTTTGTCTTGTTCACACAAGCCAAAAACTCATTTTCTGCCCGTTTGTTAAAGTGAAAAGGTCCAAATATAAAAGTTTGCAAAAGTTGCTAACATTTTTCTTATTTATATTTCTTGATTCTCATTTGCTTTATCCAATTCAAAAGATGTGCGGAAATCACTTTCGCAGTAGGCAGCTAGACCGAAATTGTATGAGCGTTGTTTGAAAGTCACTAAAGATGCAAGAAAAACAAGAGGGCTCGGTTTATCTTGCTCAAAACTACGTCGTTAAGGAGTTTAGTTCACTAGTTTTTCTCATAACCTCCTCTAACGAAGTGGAGACACTACATGATCACACCTAGGGGTGGGCACGGGCCGGGACGGGTCCAAAATTGAAGGGACCAGATCGGACCTGCTTGAACTGAGAACTGGACCTAACCCAACCCGTATAAAATGGGCCGGTTCCTAGGGGTCCAACGGGTACCCTGTTTTTTTTTTTTTTTTTGCTTCTAATTTTCAATATCCCAGATCCCCAGTCGAATTTGCACTCGACCGAGTTCGAATTCAAGTTCGAAATCGAATCAGGACAAGAAAAGGGCGCCGCCGGAGCACAGGCTGCACAGATCCAACTTCCTCGCTGGAGAGAGAAAGCTTGAGTTGACCTCATTGTGCACCTTCTTTCCTCCACTTCCCACTGCAGCTGGACGACTCAAACAGGGAGATCCGGTCGAACCCCTCGAGCACCCGTACCCGCCAACCAAGACCATCTTCATCTCGGACAAGGAGTGCCAGAAGCCAGACCTGCGATTGAAAATTTCACAACTTTTCACAAATTTTGTAAATCAAAATTAAGAAATTGGAAGAAATAAGGGAAATGAGTGACCTCGATGTTGAGATCAGATGAGGAAACAGAGGAGTTGGTAGGGGAGAAGGGGCGGCGGCATCATATCATTTCTCGTTGGGGTGTGGGTGTGGTGTGTCTGTGCTCTGGAAAGGAGAGTTGCAGAGATGGGGGGGAGAAGAAACAAAAAAGAGGAATGAGGGAGAAGGTTCGAGAGATTGGGGGAGGGGGAAACACGGGGAAGTGGGTTGTGTGTGTGTGGAGTGTTCTCGAGAGTGAGAATTGTCACGGGGAGGAACAAAAAGAAGTGGGCCTGGGAGACAATAACAGTACCCAACACGGGGGTATTTTTGCTAACGAGCTGGTCCGAGTACCCGTTTTTCTATACTTTTGGAACCGGCCCAAACCTAAAATTTCAAAGGCCTGCCCCGCCCCGCCCAGCTCCGTTTCTTTTCTTTTTTTAATTAGGACCCCCCCCTAAACCGCTAATACCCGCCCCTACCCGCAGGCTCAGGGCCGTTTGCCCACCCCTAATCACACTCACTTCCTTCAATCTCTCCACCTTTCCATGCACGTCTCAACCAAGAAAAATGTTAAACTAGCAAGACATCTTGGTTTCTTATCGTGCGAAGAAACCACGGTTCAAAGTCGTCGAAAGCCAATTTTACCCTGTTTGCAGTTCACGTAACATACAGAAAGCAATACAATTTAAGACATCGAAGCGACTGAGAAAATCTACAACACAAAATCAGCCTTGATTGATTCACAATTCCCAATTGTTCAACAGAACCAGCTTAAATATATTTTCCAAGCACGAACTAATATCTAACAAAAGTTTTTCCAAAATTTTCCCCGAGTCTTCCCAATTATCTGGCAACTAATGCATATGCTTAAACATATAACTTAGAAAAACAACCTGACAAATAGTTACATACGGTGCGGAAAACTGGAATTCAGAATTCCAATGACAATGACCAGCAACCTTGAAAGCAAGCACACAAAACAACCATGCTGCTGACTACGGACATGACAGACATCACAAACCATAATGCAAAATTCTTCATGCCTTCTTCGTCGATTTGATATAGATCTATTACCTTTCTTATTTTCGTAAACAGTGTCCTTTTGATGGAGCTCTCTCTGTGCGTCCAGTTTTGTCCATGCTTTGTGCTCAATGCTCCGAGGCTATAGGTTCTTGCATGTAGGTGGGCTGATGTTGCTCTTCATCGGCTGTCTCGTCATCTGTATGGGACTGCTCTTCGCTTACCTTGGCCTTGGGAACTGCTGCCTCCTGATCTTGGGTGTGAGATCCAGTTTCACTTTCTGCAGTGGGCACGGTGGCATTCTCATTCATTGCAGCAATTAAGTTGGTCTTTTCCTCGTTTACTGCCTTCAAAGTCATTTTTCGTTCATTCACTGCATTAGGTAAAGTGGTCTTCTCAGATGGGAGTCTAGGAAGAGATTTCCGTTGTGGCTTCTTTGGATGCACAGGAGAGGGCCCTTTAGAAGTGTTCTGAGGGACTTTCTGATCCAGACTAAGCCTGCTAGATTGACCATTTGTATTACCATTTGCTTCAGAAACTGCAGGAGGTAAGCTCTTCCTACGTCCGAGCTTGGGAGACTTGGCTCTTGTTGTTGGTATCTGCATCAATTGCACTAAAGACATCAAGGCGAAAATAAAGCAACACAATGCTGTCAAATAACAGCCAAGTACAGTGAAGCAGGATTATCACGATGCCGTGCTAGCTTAACTAATGGTAATAGAAAGGCATGTTTAGAGTACATATTAGTAAAGAAACTTGACACCGATTTTTTTTATAAGCTTTCACTGGACTGACAAAGTATGAACTGTAATGTGCAGTGCAATTTTGGGTAAAACTGTTGTTGGTAGCTTCAAAATATTACGTCTGTGGTGCCTCCTTTCCAATCAAATGGAGCATGGTAGCTGTACTAGACTAGTGAACACTAACTCAGATGCTACCATTGTTCCAATCAACAGACTGGATGGGCTAAGTTCATGAGAATATGATTAAGCGATTGATAACTTGAAGGATTGGCATGAATAACATGTTCAATTGACCAAGAATGAAAAAGGTGCAGCACAAACTCAAGAAGTGGTAAAAGATGCACTCTCTTCCTGTTGGGATTGAAGAATGTGAAAAAAAACTTAGGACCAAGACTTTACCAGTAAACAATTGTTAACAGTTGCACATGGGAAGAAGAAATTTAAGCGAGACTATATAGGAAGATCTAACAAAGGCAAACATGCCAATGTACATACGACAATTGTAATATAAGAAAACTGGCAATGCAACCAGCATGAGCAAAGGAGGTGGAGGCATGCATGTCCTTTACCAACATGCATCATGCCATTTGTCATTTTGAAAGAAAAAGCAATACCTTCTTCAGCTCCACCTTAGGAGGTGGAGGCTCCTGATAGAAGCTTGGCATTGGAGTTGCTTTGAAAGTCAGTTTCTTCCTGAGCATCCTAATCTCAGCTTCTAGAGTTTCCTGTAGAAGAACGGCCAACATTAATAATAAGAACAGGATTCACACAGAGGTTTCCCTTGACCACCATTGATTGAATACCACCTTAGACTTGGCTTGCAAATTATTCTTTTCCATCTCCTTTGCATGTATCTTTTCCTCCAGTTTCGTATAGAACTGCCCAAGGTAATTGTAAATGTTACTTCGATAACAGAAATAGTGTTGGAGGACTGAGCATAAGAAAGAATCAGAAAGGTGCAAATGCAGAAAACTAACCTCTCTCCTTTTCTCAGCTCGTTCATCGCACCTAAAACTGAAACCATAGTTCGGAAGTGTACCAACCCTAGGATGTTTATCTCCTTCTGTAGGACTTCTAAGCAGCTGTTAAGGATAAATGATAAAACAACAATAAAACTCAACCGAAAAATAATGTAAGAAGACCAGCACATTTGGAATGCAACAAATGCTCAAAGAGTTAAGGATACAAAGAGGATTGAGATTCTCCTTCAGCTTGATTCTGGGATCCCTTTTTCAAAGGCTTCAGCTTTGCCTTCTCCCTGTAAAAGGTAAATCATTATTAACAAATAGCTAAGCTAACAATTCAATACAGATGGTTTCCGAAATAAACATCTCAAATCAAGATGGTCACCAAGGATTAGGAGAGAAAATAAAATATAACAGATATAAACCCCTAATTCATAATAAAGAGACAAAGAAATAGAATATAAGCACAAACATAACTCACAAGCTGCTTTCAGACAATTCTGCATCAGGTTTTTCAGGTTGCTGCTGGAATCAAATAGAGATTAGATAAACTAATCAACAAGAAAGATATCAAAAACCAAAAACACAAAATTCGTTGCAAAGATAGGGAAAACTGTAAAAAAAGGAAACCGAAGTTGAAATTGATGTTTACATTGGATGACTGAACCTGTCGCCCATTAAATGATCTACTCTTGTTAGGCTGTTTGGGGCGTGAATTTGGAGCAGCTGAACCATTTGAAACAGAAGCTTTTGCCTCTGCGCCATTTCCATCTTTGCTTTTCTTCATCGAAATTGGGGAGATGCTCTTGGCACCAGGGGCCTTCTCATTCTTGCTCTTCCCTGGACCTTTATGCACTTTGGCGGGCTTTGGGTGAGTAGAACCTTTCACTTCGTCTTCCTGCAACACAGATATGCAATCAGGTCGATGCATATAATTACTCAAACCAACCAGCTGAAATCCAGGCTCCAGCACTTCCTACCTTAGCAATAGTCAAAGCAACAGTCAAAACATTGCTTTCAGGGTTGACATTGGCCTCTTTGGCTTTCCAAATAGATGAGCTATTAGTAACACCATCATCCAACTTATCAACATTTTCAATTTTCCCGTTTGATGCTGCAGTATCCGTCATAGTATTCTCGCTGAAGGTCCCATTCATGTCGTCTGAAACAACACCAGCTTGCCCGTGAACACCGTTTTGATGAGCCACCTCAAGCCCGTAGGTGGCTGCCAAATTATCCGAATCCATGACACACTAACTACAAAAATAAGAACAATATTATTATTATTCCCATCAAAACTATTATCTATTGAATACAGACTCGAATTAAGGTATTGCCCAATAAAAACAGTAATTAGATTAATTTTCCTCCAGTTTCTCAGCAAACAAACAGAGTATAGATATATACTCGCTTCGGATTAAATTCCGAAATTAGTTCGATCAAAATACACCAAGATTTAAAAGTGAAAAATAAAATAAAATAAATTATATAATAAAATCCACATCAAGCACAAAACACAAGCCAGATTTTCCAGAACAAAAATCTGCAAATTTTACACTGATCTAACACAAACATGCAACAAATCAACCAGTAAGACAAATCAACGATCAATACAAAAGGCACAACATTCGGCTATCCCTAGAGCTCAGAACTCAGTCTTCAAGCTGAAATCAATACAAAAAAGACCACAAGATTCAGCATTTTCCTGGCATTTCATCACATTTTCTCAGCAGCCAAACGGACTGCCACTGTAAAACAAGCTCAAAGAGTTTCCACTCACCTCGATAAGCGCGCAACAACAACAATCAAAACTCCATTACCTCCGGCCCAACCGCAGAGACGGCTTGAAGGATCTGAGCGCCGGAGAGGGGGGCGAGTACGGCAGCGACGACGGCGGAAGCGGATCGGAGGATCCGGACCCAAAAGGAAGGATCTTTTCGGATTCAAAAGTTGGAGTTTTGATTTTTCCTTTTCATTTTTTCGGGTTTAAAGAAAATGAAATCTGGAAACAATAATAATAATAATATAATATTAAATAATAACTGTTGTGGATTTGAAAATTGAGGGAGTGAGAGAATGAAGCGTATGAAATGTGAGCAAATAATGAAAGCGAGTCGGAGTGAGTGAGTAGAGACGCCGGGCTGACTCGGTTATGACTCGGAGGAGGAGGCCTTTTTGTTTATACGATTTCGGATTTTAAAACACCAAATCCAGGTCAGGTCAGGTCAGGTCAGGTCAGGTCAGGTCTCTCTCTCCCTGCCCGAACCAAATACGCCGTATATACGGTCATTATACTTTCAACATATACGGTTTTACGGTTTTCGGGCAACCATTAACTACCTACTAACAAAGTAATAACCACCAACCCTCCCTCCCCACCAAGTATTTTACAGTTACTTCTTTCGGTTTTTCTTGCACAATGTGAAAAAGATATCTTTTTTCTAGTTTTATTTGACCGATATTATGGGAGGAGGAATCGAATATAGAATGCACGATATAATTTTTTTTTTTTTCCAGACAAGATGTTTGTTGTTCATTGAAGGATGAATTGTCATTATCGATTAAGTGTAGATATCGTATGCATTCTATTGTTAGTGTTGATTAGGCAAAATACAATCTATATCCGATACACGATTGACGATCCAATGGCACCACCTCAGCCCTTAATGTTTGACACAAGCGATGTACGGAATGAGATATTGGACGCAAGATCTTTGGTGCAAGAGTAAATGCACTTAATTAATTGGAAATTTCTTTTTAGACAAATGTTTGTTATTTTTAAAGGACGAATTGTTGGTAATGATAAAGTGTGGATACCGTAAATGTAGACAGCCAAATTTATTTTGTAACCTAGACACGTTTGGCAATCGTAATGGCACCACCTCACTATTAATATATGACAAGAGCGATCTACGAAATGAGGAATCAAACGTGGGATCTGACAACCAAGAATAAATGTACTTAACTACTTGAACATTTCTTTTGGAGACAAGATGTTCGCTGTTTTTAAAAGAACGAATTGTCAGTATCGATAAAATGTGGATATCGTACATGTTACATCGATACCGACACTTTATCCACGACAGTTCGTCATTTTATGTCATCTAAAAACACTAATTGATGACCCTAATGATGCCACCTCCACTCCTTAGTATGTTTTGTAATCAAAACACAATTTATGATCCTATTAGAATGTTATATTAGTTTACAAAAGTTGAGGGTGTATTCAATTAGGAGTTCAAAGGATTTTGAAAGAGTTATAATCTATGGAGTTTAATTTAAAGGAGTTTTATAGACTCTATGTGAATTTTGAGTGAAATAATTTGAAATATTAGGGAAGCGGCCTAATTTCCTAATGCCTAAAAAACACTATAAAATCTCTTGAAGTATATTAAAATCCTTCGTTTTTAAAATACGTTAAAATTAAATTCTAATGAATAATTATGAAATTTTGTAAACTACTTTAAAATACGAAATGAATACACTCAGAGTTCTATAAAATTTTATAAACTCTTTTAAATCTTCATTGGATAGCCATGAATTTATTAAAAAATTTGATTGAATATATATGGATTTATAAAAAAAAATTAAACCCTTTAAACTCCTAATAGAATACACACTCTGTAATATCATTAATAATGAAAAAAACGCATGCTTAAAGTGATTATTATTATTATTATTATTGAATACGATTCAATTAATTTTTTAAATACAAGTCATGTTTGAATCAAACAATAAATTAAAATTTTGAAAGCAGTAGGCCTGTAACTAACTAGAATTAGTAATGCATAATTTCTACCGCTAGAGAAAATCAAGAAAACAAAACCCTAGCCGTCGAACCCAAGGAAGAAAATATCGGTAATATCGGAAATATCGGTAGTCCGAAAACACGGAAATATCGATGGAAATATCGGTAAAATATCGATATTGATAAAAATTACATGGAAACCACGGAAATTGTAAGAAAAACTTGGAAATTTTAATTGAAACTTTGCAAGATGTTTATTTAGTCAATTATCTATTAGTTTATCACAAAAAATTGGAAGGAAATGCATTGCATGATGGATTTAACATTATCAAGTTGATTATATAGCGAGCTGACAAACATTGTGAGTATAGAAAATATGTAGTAATTAATGAAAGAAGTTTAAACACACCATAATCATTTATATATAATGAATTATGTACCATTCAAACAACGAGGAGTGTGTCAATGCTCTTAATCAGGTTGGATAGACATGAAGTCGTTGCTAGAAATGTGATTTAGGTATAAAGTTACTTAGCATTGTATCGCATTCATCCAAACAACTAACTTTCTCATGTTCGTACCTAATCACATGTTCAATTGATTTTGGTCACATGTTTAGGAAGCATGATTCAATTAACTCATATTCGAGGACAAAAAATCATTAGTGTGAACATAGAAAAGAAGAAATTCTTGGATAGTTGGACTATCAAAACTTGTTTACCAAGTAAATGGCAAGAGAAAGGTTATATAAAGTTTCTAACAAGCAATCCTAAGATTTTATTCTTCATCATAATTATAAGCCACTTTGTGAAACCCCACCCCAAAAGATTTTGTAAATTCGCATTTTTCCCCCAAAAGGTTTATTAAATTTTGCATTTTAGTCCCCAATCTTCATCCAATCAAAATCTCCTTTTCAGATTTTCTAAACCTGTCCTCCTATCATTGCTTGCCACGTGGCAAGCACTCACCTATCTCTCTCTTCTCCCCGTACCAACTCTCATTTCTCTCTCTCAAGTCTCAGCTAACTCACATCTTTCTCTCGCCGATCGAACCCACACCCACACACCGAGGTACCAGAGCCACCCCGACGACGGCGCAGCAGCACCACCACACGCACAGAGACTCTCGAAACTCTCATCTCTCTCCGTCATTTCTCTCTGCAGTCTGCACCGAGAGTCCGAGATTCACACATGCTTCAGGAATACACCCACCTCGGCTTTCTCCCTCTCATTCTCGTCTCTGCAACTCGGCGAACGCAGGAACCCTCCGACGAGTTTCTTGAATTTCTCCGGTTAGGTAAGCTTCGGGTTTACCTCTTTCTGTTGAATCTGTTATAGATTGAAGCTTAGATGTGAAATTGAAGTTCTATCTCGTGTTTTTGCAAGGTTTTTGTGATGAAATCGGCTCGGGAATAGGCACACCCATCTCCGGCCTTCTTCTCCGATGTGCACAGATCCGAAATTTTACGAAAATATCGAAAATATCGCGATATTTTTGATATTATCACGAAAACCATTTGGATAGTGATAAAAATATCGGTCCCCTTAAAAACCGATAATATCTGCGAAATATCGCCGATATTATCGATTTTTTCTTCCATGGTCGAACCCAACACCCAGGGCAGGGGTCGCCAGCATCCTTTTCTACTCTCTTTTTTCCTCTTTGTTTTTAATTGTGGTCGTTTGAGAAGAGTCTTTGGTTTATGATTGTAATCGCTTTTTCGCTTTGTCAATAATACTTTCTTGATTGTCGTCTTGTTGTAGTTTGTTTAATATCAACTTTTAGAGTGACAATTGTTGTAGGAAGAGTAATCTGAATTAGTTGTGAACTACGGGTATTCCGGTTTTTCTTGCCACCTTGAGTGTCACATGTCGGTGGTTCAGAAAATCATAGTCCCATAATTGCCCTTAATTATGCTTCTGAGAGTGCACTCCGCTCGAAGATGGATAGTTACCAATGGACGATGGCCGAATTATTGTAAAATGAACTTGTTTATTCGGAGCTAGCCAAGTCCGGCTAACCCTGCTTGTTTGTTTGTCAAATATCGGATTTTCGAAGTTCTAAACCATATTGTAGACCGTGGTCAAAGTTCCAAATGCATAGCTGAAAAGCTAGATGCAGGGCAAAATGCGCCTATGTTGCTTCATCCTAGAAGGATTTAAATGCCTTAGGAGATATCTTGCCAAATTTATCTTACTCAAGTCGTTACGCCTGTTAGAGTAAATATTTTTAAAAAATTCATCATTTACTCCTTAACATAGAATATAGTTTAATCTGACAATCATTTTGGAGTAAACAAACTCGGAGTTAAGTAAGCTTAAGCCCAAGACAAAATTCTAAACCCCTTTGATAACATTGAAGTCAAAAATGTTATCTCCTAAACTCAGCATTATAAAGATCTCCACCACGATAATCAAATTACCAGCTTAGTTTGACTCCGACTTCAAGACCTTTGGAAAATCTTTACTTCAAAACTTGCTTCAATACATTAATTGCATAAGAATTACAAATTGATAAACTTTCTCTAAAATGGCCTCAAGACCTTAATATTAGTCTGACATATTTGAGTTGTCTTGTTGGCCCCCGCAGTCCAAACCCGAATTCTTCTTAAATTTACCTATATCCACTGGTGTCTGGAACCCTAATTTTTTCTTGATTTTTCATGGGCGAAGATATAGTAAGAGAGAGATGACGTCGTGACAAACCGACCAATTTCAGCTAAGTTGTCGGGTGTGTAAATAGCTAAATGCAACTAACACTATTCTTCTTGGGCCACCACTCGATCGTAACTCAACTACTCTCTCTCTCTATGTTACTGTTTAGTTACTAATTTATATATGCTACTTCTGTGTTTTCAGACTTAAATATAAACCATGCACATGCATGGATATGGCGATCTCTATATTTTTGCTATATCAAAACCTATATTTTCTAATTTAATTTAATGCCAAAGAATAAAAAAGAAGAAATAGGTCTGGGTTTATTTTATTTTTTTAGTCCTAGGTCAGAGGATCTTTCTATTTATGATGAACAATATTCTGATTCCATCAAACAACACTAGAAACAAACCTAGTCTAATTGTTTAATTGAGAAGGAAAAAAATGGAGGAGAAAATATATGTAGAGTTGTAACGTTCTCTTGTCAAATCAAACATGAGCAAAGACATATATAACATGTCAAATTGGTTTTACGTACAAACAACTAATACTGATATATAACGCATAAAACAATTCAGATCGAACAAATACATATATAACAGGTCAAATTGGCTTTACATACAAACAACTAACACTGATATATAAACACGATTTAATTAAGTTTATAATGAGGTTATAACAAAGGAAAAAAGGAGAATTAGGCAAACAAACTCGGGCCTACAATTCAAATCAACCACTTGTTTTAACAAAGCATTGTGATGAGACTGATGGAACCCTTTGTTCATGTAATAACTTGCTTTTGCTTTTGCTTAATCGGCTGTTTTAGCTTTTAAGCCAAGTTGGCTTGAAAGATAAGGTTTGTTCCAAATGGTGGTGTTTTTTGTCAAGCTCTGGACACCTTTGTGCATATATACTAACTCTGAGGATGGGTCGATGTCCATTACCAAAAATAAAATTAGGATGATGTCATGCAGTTTGTGATCTTATCATATACTTATCATCAACCATGCATCTGAGATTTAATTCATTTTCCATTGTTATGTCCCCTCAAAAAAATTAAATCAATCAATAATTCTAACAAGAAAATTGTTGCACTTATTTTCTATTTTTGTTCAGTGATTTTTTTTTTAATTTTCTAGAATGGAGAATTACCATTTAGGAATTAGACATTATAGGTTTTCCATCTCGAATTCGTTAATCGCTTAGGTTTTAAGTTTTAAGCTCAAAATCAATACTTCAAACCTAAATGAAGCTCCAACGATGTCATTGTATACACCTAAAATAATTACCTTTATCAATGAATAACAGATCAAAATTGAATAAAATTAAGTATAAGTGAAATAGTCTCGATCGATGTTCCCATAATATACATAAAATATGAGTACCGTTTTTCTGATCCATAGTGACCAGGAAATTCTTGGTCAACCCCCATCGGATGTAATCCAAGGGCGAAAAAATTAGGGATGTGATATCCACACACCTATTTTTACTTCTCTCACACCTTTTTAATTTTCGACCGTCGGATCGGATGAATTAAAGAAGATCAAATGACAGAAATTAGCAAAGGGTGTGGGAGAAATAAAAAGGGGTGTGTGGATAGCACACCCCAAAAATTATTAGAGTATTTTAATTATGTAGTGCTCGATTCATGTTGAAACGACCATAATTTCGAGTTTTATTATTAGTGGTAATAATTTATTACCTTCAAAGTTCAAATTCATGTAAATTTAAATTCCTATGTTTATGTATGTTCATATGTTTTCAGAATTTTTGACCAAAAAAATATTTTTTCAGAATGCGGGAACACGTGAAAAATTGCAGATAAATTAAATGGCATTGTATAGGTGAAGGATGTTTGTGGCTTCTACATGTAGCGATCGAGAGAGAGTAGAGGGAAGAGACACAAGGAAGCAGAGGTACACGGGAGCCGCCAATGCATACCCCCTCCGATTTCTAACCCTCCACGACATTCTATATAATTTCCACCTGTGCTCTGTGTCCCACTAATTTCTTATTTCTTGCGCATGCACAGAGGTCATCAGATATGTCACTATTTTCTTCTCTTCTCTTCTCTTCTCCTTGCAATTGTATTAAAAAAGGGTATATATTTGCATGATTAATTGACTCGGAATACAGAAAACCCACATTTTCTTTGTGCTTATCTTGCCCACCCCACTACCCCTTTCACCTTTTTTTTCCTCCTAGTTTTGTATTATGTTTGAATCATGCAGTAGTCAACAAAGAACAAGATATATGATCATGGCATTGTTTACAAGCCATTCAAGAGATATTTTCTACATTCATATTATTAGATGCGCATTAGAGAATGAACTAACGATGTATACTAAGTTTATGTGTTGTCTCACGTATGTGCATGCATGCCTATTCTTGCATGTGGTGGAAAGCATAATAGGAGAGAGAGAGAGCATAAGGATAGTATAACCAACAATGTATACTAAGTTTATGTCTTCTCCCACGTACGTACATGCATGTTTATTCTTGCATGTGGTGGATAGGCATATCAATAGGAAAGAGAGAGACTGCATAACAATAGAGTAGATAGGGACAAACATATAATATAAGTGTAACCCCGACCATATGAACCAACAAAGGAATGAGAAATGAAAACCGCATTCCAAACAATTTGAAGAAAAAAATCCTTGTGACTATATTAGACAACAACTTGCCTCAAAAGCTTAAGTAGTTAGAAAATGAGCCACTGATGTATATCAAAGCTACAAAATAATTACTAATTAGCTAAATTTCAACGAGGGAATTTCTTTGTTCGTCTCTTTTTACTAGAGAGCTTCAGATAAGGTTACTTGATGATAGAATTTCTGTACAACTTTCAAGGAGCTAATAAATATCTGATATGAAACTTGTTATAGTACTGCAAAATCAAATTTCTCATTCATCATCATTCACGTTAAAGAAAACTTTTTTTTTCTTGGATTATGATTGAAGACGGGAATATGAAAATGGAAACTATATTTTTCTAAATAAAACAAAAGAAAATATTAGGCCGACTTTAGGAATACTACTTGACTTGAGCACTACCCTTGATATTTGAACAACATATATATTAATATAAAGGATATATAAACATAAATTGAAAAGAAAAAAAAAAGAATAATTCAGAGTATTGTAACTTAGAGGTTCAAATTAAGCAATTTCTCGGTATACTTGAAATATAGTCATTCAACGTTATTATACATGGATTTATATTTTTAATTGTTATATATACCTTAGAAGCGGAATCAACTAGGGGTGGGCAAACGGGCCCTGAGCCCACAGGTAGGGGCGGGTATTAGCGGTTATCGGTGTGTCCATATTATTTTATATACAAAACAGGGTGGGTCCAAATAAACAAAGGGGCGGGCTGGATCCAATTTTCTAAAGTCACGGGCCCCCGGCTCGAACCGTATCACACACACACACACACTCAAATCTCACAGACATCGCATCTTTCTCGAAGACTCTCCCGAGTCCTCCCTCTCAATCTCTCTCTCCCAGAGTCCTCCCTCTCGATTCTCAGTCCCCTCCCCCACTCGAGTCGAGTCCTCTTGTGAACACCACCATTGCCATTGTCTCCTGACTCTCCTCCCAAACGTGACCACCCATCACCGCCGTCAAAAACACCACCATCATCATGCGATTCGAAATATCATGTCATCTTCTCTCAAATTAAGGTAATTGCTAAATTAGGGTTTTTGAATTATCTGGTTTCTGAGTTCAGGGATTTATGACTTTTGAATTAGGATTTTTGAAATTTCTAGGTTACTGAATTTAGGGATATAATTTCTTAATTTTATGGATTTAATTGGTTTTGGTTTTGATTTTAGTTTAGCTTTGGAAAATCATGTTGTAAGGGATCTTGCTGGACTTGTTGAAGTCTTCTTTTTATCCACTTTGGGGGCTCGATTTGGCTTGATTTCAGGCGACTAGTTCGAGTTTGGTGATCCTTCTGATGGCAGCAGCGGCGGAGGATGCAGGTTGTTAGAGCATCCCCAGTAAGGGGCTCTATATGGGGCTGGAAAAGTAGTGGATATAGCCCATTTTAGAGCTCCGAGGAATCTTTGAGGCTTTATAAAAGAATATCTCACAATAGGGGGCTATATATTTCGGGCTCTATATGAGGCTATATATATTTATTTATGTAGTAATTTGATTAAGCGATGATTTTTTTTTGTTAGCTTTTTTTAAGTTGATTTTTGGACGTGCTATCTTAATTTTTTTTATGGACCTTTCAACCTAAAAAGTTTAAAATGTGACAAAGTTAGATTTAATCACTTATGAATTGTTCATTGGATTAAATTCTCTTATCTCAATCTCATCCGTTGAAAGAAACAAACCCCCACTTTACCCCCTGAAATAATTTGATTTTTCACGTATAACACAACAATTTACCTAGCACCAATTGGTAAATTAGTATCTTACAATTTTGAAAAAAATTATTTGAAATTTTCATCCACAAAGTCATCCACCAATGCCCATGAACGTTAAATCAATTTGAAATTTTAATTCTTATGGAATTTAAAACAATCATTAATTAGCCAAATTGCAAGAAAATAAGTAAGAAAAAAGAATTAAAAAATAATAATAAAAGGAGAGTTTAAGTGTATTCGCAAGTGGAGGAAGAGTGATAGAATTTTGCTTGTATGGGTTGCTACTTTTTTTGTGGGACCCATTGTTTTTTGGGGCTAGATGTAGCCCGATTTTATGCTACCCAAGAAAGGAAGTTGCTAGCCCCAGTGGTGGATCTAGCCCCATTTTTCGGCTCATTGGGGATGAAATTTCTTGCTAAGGCTTGAAATGTAGTAGCCTCATGGAGGATAGAGCCCCCATTGGGGATGCTCTTAAGATTTTTTCTGTTGGGCTTGGTTTTGTTGTTAGGTCCACATTTTTGTTGTTGTGTTTGTATTATATGTGGGTCTCTCTCTTGTAAATGTAAATATGTGTGTTGTTGGTAATAAAAAAGGAGCCCAATGTCAGACCAAAAAACAAAAAAACAAAAAAAAAAGTAATTGGACCAGTGGACCCATCCCGAACTGGCCCGTTTGAAATGGGCCGGGTTAGGTCCGGTTCCCAAATTTAAAATCTCTCTACCCTGCCCGGCCTGGCACGTTACATTTTAAAACGGGTAGGTCTGGTTCCTCTAAATTTGGGCCCGGCCTGTGCCCAACCCTAGAATCAACTATGTCATCGACTCTTATTGTAATATGTACTACGTAGAATGAAAAACTACGTGACTTGTGTTTTAACTACCTATAAAAATTATCGCTACAACTTATAACGAACTAAGTTGAAGTCAATCTTATGAGTTCAAATTTGATGCATGCATAACATGCGTTGAATAAATAACTAACAGTAACATACAAGTCGATTAATTTAAGAAAATGAAACACAGTTTAATATATAATCCTTTGTGACCTCAAATGGGTGAAATATACTAATCTGGCATGTACATGTATAGATCTTTATACACACATTTCTTTTTTGGATAAATACATAAGTACTAATACATACATTAATATTGTGAAAGCCTGTTTACTGTGATATATTTGGTTTAATCAGATAAAATAATATAGATTCTTAAGTACATATATTTGTATTACTTAAGATAAGCTGGTTGCACTTGCAGAGACATGTGATGAAGATTCAAATTAGAGAACCCATTTATAACATACCTAATTTTTTTAAGTAATTGATTAAATTAAGGGATTAGGGTTTGATTATTTTAATTACAGACGGATACATACATACATACATACATACATACACTGAACAATACACTACATACAGTCCAGTCGGGCAGCAGGGGGACCCTCTGTTCCTCTGCACTGTTCTTGTGTAGTCTTGGACAGGAAAGAAGAGAAAAAAAAATGTATCCAAATATGTGCTTTTTTTTTAGAACGAGTCATTCTTTCTTATATGTAAATAACAGTTTGAGACGTAATTTTTTTTGTGTGTTATTAATAAGTTATTTCTTTATATGTCTATCTTCTAAGTTCAAAAATGGTTTGATGCGTAAAATTTCACATCAATGGTCTAAACGTTGATCATTATGCTTAACATGTTTTTTATTGAAATTGTTATTAGCACTCTAAAAATATTATATTGCACTCTTATATGTATATTTTTATAAATAAAAAAAATGCATAATGGCATTTTTTTAGATACACAATTCAATAAATATTATATTATTTTCAATAATATTTTTCTTGGCAGATGCTTCCATTGGTTCCCACCAAGAACCACTGGCGACCACAAAGATAAGAGCTAGTCAAATTAACAAAATCAAATAAAAGAAGAAAGTGGAGTTGAGATGTCCTTTTATTATCCATGAATTCTTGTATTATGACACTTAAGAGTTGCTTGACCCACAAGCACAAGCATACTTTTGGACATATGTTCTTGGATAAGAACTCCGCTTAATATAATCACTCTTTAGTTTCTTTGTTTTGGTGTTCGTTGAGAAATCAACTATAGTCATGTTGCAGAGTCTTGTGTAGCCGTGTAGGAGGATTTATGTGCACCATGGATATTTCGACTTTTTAATTCAATCACGTGTTGTCATGCAGGAAAGTTAAAATGCATGGACTATTGCATATGGTAGCTATCTCACATTAGATGGAACCTGAATGTGGGTCTCACATGTAGGCCCCTAGCTCAGTGTGCATGAACTGAATAGAGCAACCTTGCGTACGACATTCAACTAGATTTGAATGCCGCGCATGAGTCTCACATGTGTTGGTTCCACCCTTAATAGAATAGAGAAGAGCGATTCTATCTTATAATCGAAATATTTAGGATGATGCTACTAACACACCTCTTTTACCTTCCATACACTCCTCTTAATTTTTTGTCATTGGATGAAATGAATTAAAAAAGATCAAAGGAAAAAAATTAATAAGGGATGTGTGAGAGGTAACAAGAGGCGTGTGGATAACACCACCCAATATTTATCCAAGTCACATGTTGAGAAAGAGATGAGGCAATATATCTTCAGTTACACTCAAGGTTTTGTAAAGATAAAAAACCGATAAGTAAATGCAGTACAAATAACAACCGTCATTCAAAAGGAAACGAGTCATGTATTCGACGATGAAATACATCGCGGCCTCCACGTGGAAGGAAGTATGGAAGTGGGCCATGTTTTCTTTGTACGCAAAACAAATATCTGCAGTTGCTTAGGCCCTATAGTTTCAACTTTCAATCGACAACCCCACCCCACCATTAGAGACATTGTAAAGTTAGAAGCCCTTGATGGGTTGAATTATGATTGCTCTAATAACCTAGACTTTCTCACATCATATAGGCTATAGCTATATACTTGTAGTCCAAAACTTCATTATTTCATATCTGAATGGGCTGAATTATTTGATATAATGTTAATTGTACAAGATAAGTCTTGCTTGGGGTCTCACCTTATCTGTCAGCTAATCATTCAATTAAAGCTTTCAGCTAATCCATGAATTCATGACATTTACCGAATTAATTCTTCATTCTAGCAAGACTCGGTTGTTATTGCCAACGCTCCACTTCTTGATCTCTTTGCGTGATAAACGTCAAGTTTGCTCGCTTCTGCAATTATTTCACAAGCTCTTCCACCTGGCTCCCGAATTCACTAGTTTGAGATAAGCCGTCTTGAAATCTTTGAAGAACATATTCTGGTCCGCGGCATACTTTGTGATCCAGCTGTGCAGGAAACAAGCTTCTCTTCAGTTGGATATGAATAAGGAACAAATACTACACGTACATAAAAAAGGAACATTAGATACTGTCATTTTTCTAATTTCTGATCGCTAGAGCATGGCATATCAGGCATTTATGAGAAATGTGTAAGATCAAAGTAATTAAAGAAGGAGGCCATCGTTCTAAAATGTTCACAACTGTAGTGTCAACTCACCGTGACAAAATCTTTAATTCATTTCCTAACATGAACCCTTGCATGAAAGAAATTGTGAATGATCACAATTATCTCAACCGCTTTGAGGAATTTGTGGATTGATTTTCATCAAATTTAGATTTTTCTAGCATAACTCCTGTTTAAATTGTTGGCTCTTTTTTTTTTCAAGTCTTCTGACCAGATTATATTCATTTTAATATTCTATGAATAACTGAGTAGAGTAGTCGACTGGCTTAAATGCCCAGCAACACATGACAGAACAGAGAAAAGTACACAGATTAAAGTTTCTACAAGGAAATGGACCTTAAGCATTCATCATCCTTGGCAAGTGCACGGTCTGAGGGAAGGCCAATCATGCTACCTGAATGCAAAGAATAGAATCAGAAATCGCACAACAAAAAAAATTGATATTTTGACAAGACGAGAAAATAATTTTCTATCAAGTCATTGATTTTAGATGCTACATAGATAAGTCACAATACTTTGTTTCGACTATATCGTGAATATCATGATAGATGCATTCATTGAACAAAAAAAATGTCTGTGTTGCCCAAGCAAATTGATCAAAGCATACGTGTGCATCAAAATAAAAAAATATATATATACATTCATTGAAGATCAAACAGAAATGTGAAAGTTGACTCACTCTAAAGATAGAGCATCATTACTCCATTGCATTCCTATTTTTCTATTGTTGCTCAGTTATCAAGCTGTAACACAAATTCCCCAATAGCGGGAGCTTGAGGGAGATCCCGAGTTTTTTTTTAAGCCTATTTTATTATGCACCTTATATCCATGTTACTGTTATTTACCTGAAGATGGTTTCTCAAGAAGAATTTTGAAGTATGTATTGTCAAAAACCGTTGGGTTCCCGAAACCTTTATTTCCAATAGTATGGGCTCCTGACAGAGCAACAAGTTCCTGAGTTCTGAAAAAAAATATACATGGTTCAAACCCATAGCAAGTCAAGTCACTATAAACATATAACTAGAACAGAAATCAATTAAATGCAGAAACTAAGTAAATCTATCAATAAAATGTCCATTGATATCTCGAGGACTTTAATCTTCATGCATATCCAGTTTATTTTAGATATAAACAACAACCACACCCTCGGCCACCAAATATTGCAAACGTTTAGCATATATGAACTTACGAGAAGCCTTTTGTTTGAAAGCTTTGCTTCAGACCAGAAGCATCAAGAGTTTCTTCAGGAAGTTTTCCTTCGGGATCAGGCTCCCTAATAAATAAATAAATGAAAAAAGAAGAAAAGATGAGAGATAGAGAGATATAGCTATTCACAGCATCATTTCTAAAAATAGGAATTATCAGCTTTTGGTAGAACTAGATAGATGCTCCTACAAGAATTAGAAACTATTTTTTCTCTTTTTAGGGTTTGCGTTAACACTAGCAATACTTGGCAACTGAATTATTGAAAGGTTCAAGCATGATGTTGGTTTTTTCCACCTTGATGCATCTTACTTTGAATCTAGTCTGCCTAACGGAACTTGGATTGTAGGACCTCCACATATTGAAACTGCTTCTGCTCCAGCCACAGCAATCATGTCTGCCCAGGACACTAGTTTTGGAAACACCCACATGTTAGCACAGCACTCGGCACTACTAAAACCTAGTCAACTGTATCTCACTAGATAGAAAACCTGGGTGTACTGCTTCCACCTCACTCTTTGCTTTCTCTAGAATCTAACCAACAATTCAATCCACCGAAGAGTTAGCTGATAAAAGATCATATGAATAATTTCTTTACTCAATCATTACGCAAAAGATTAAGAATTGGGAACCCGATGGAAACCAAAAGATTGAATCGACACACATGTATATATAGAGTTTAGAAGGGGCATGCCTTGAAAGGAGTTTTAAGACCTTTGTTTTCCGGTCTATCAAGTTCATAAACGATAGAACCATCCATACCACCTGCAATAGTTAACAACAGCAATGAAGATGCATTGTAGTAATAGTAGAGCACTTGTCCCAGTTTGAAAGAAATACAGACAATAGATCCAATTCAACCCGAAACATATCCGTAGAAAATTGACTGTACAATGCAACATACGTCAACCACTCGCACATCCTCGACCCACAAGACCCGGTATTACAGGAAGTGTAGGAATATTAACTCCAATTGAAATTACTCCAACTTCAAAAATTCAATGGAGTAGTGGAAATGAGTAAGGAGCATGGTCAATGCATATAGATATCGGTACCTGAATTGTCATCAATTTGATAAGTCCCGGCATCATGAAACACCAAACGAAGCACGCCGGCCGCCTTTCCCTTGGTCACCACCTTCCTAATCTCCTCCTTCATAAGCTCATATTCACTTCCATCCGACCTTCCAAATGTCACATACAAAACCCGGTAATTACTATGCACATATTTAAATTTCTTAATAAACGAAAAGATCGGAGATTTTGTTCAACTCACTCAGCCGCCTTCGCCGCCGTGCATTCAGAGTAAGGAAGCAGCCATGGCAGTGTGGCAGTAAGTGTAAGCACCAGTCCTCTTCTGCCCAAGACGTGATCTTTACCTGCGATTTTCAACATTTGGTGCATCAATTTATAGAATTGCGTTTCCTTTTACCTCCAAGCAACTAAACAGAGAATTTAGGGTTTTGTTAGCTTTTACCTGAAGTGGCGGATTGGACGGCGGGAAGAGGATTGGCGCGAAAATTGACCGTTGAGGGGGATTTGGCCGGAAAGCTGAAGTTGAACGGGAATGTGGTGGAGTAAGAGGGGGTAAAGATGGACGGGGTTGAGGAGCAGAGGAGGGCGACGGCGGAGGTAATTGGCGCCATTTCTAACGGACGGATGAGATAATGAGAAATGAGTTTGTGGGCATTTCAAGAAGAGATGTTTGTGCAGGAAAAGGACCGCATCCTATGGGGTCCAAGTCCAGAGGAAATCCTACACGCAATTAAATTAACGAGTGGCGCAAGTCAAACTTAAGATCTCTTCAAACATTAATATGGGATGTATCATCCAACGCGGAGTAAGGAAATTCAACGCGGGTCTCTCCTTTTAACATTAACAAGAAAAGTATCATCAGACGAAGAGTTAGCTAGTCGGTCCGTTACTGGCCCGTGCTGGACCGACAAAACGTAATGGAGAATCCTTATCTCGCATCGGAGATGGCAACGGGGCGGGAATCAAAGCGGGAGATCAAGAAAGTTGCACCTTTTGTCTCTCGGAGTATTTTATTTTGGGTCTTTTTGGTTTTCATGGATGTGTTGTTTCGAGTCTTAAACATTAAAGCGTGCACCTGCTTTAGAGATGAACGGACATATTCAACTATTGAACACTCATTATTTACTGAACAAGCAACGCCAAGAAAAATAGAAAAATATAAATAACTTGAGCTAAAAGAAAAGTAACGGCTAGGGTTACAAAATTTGCGTAAACGGAGAAAAATATACAGAAATATGGTAGTAAACAATGTGTACATCTCTCTCATCTTCAGCAAATGTTATCTTGGGCCGGAGAGGCGCACTGCAGAAAGGTAGGCATCGCTGTTGCAGTCTGATGGTCCTGAGGAAGTCCCCTCGTCGCTGACTGATTTGAAGAAATTCGAATAAAGGCGAGACCCCATTGAGTTGGAGGTTGGAGGCTGGGGAACGGGATACAGGCCTTCAAGCATTTGGACAACCTTCGTCATTGATGGTCTCACAGACATGTCTTCCTGTATGCACCACAGTGCAATCATAATGGCTGTGTGTACCCTCTCGTCGGCTTCATCTTTCCCTAGCATTGTGTCCAGGATGTCCCTCATTTTGCCTTCTTCCAACATCTTGAAGGCATAAGATGGAAGATGGGATTTTTCTGAAGTTTCTGTCGGGTCGTAATTCTTTCTCCCACCAATGATCTCTAGCAAGAGCATTCCATAGCTGTACACATCACTCTTCTCTGATATTGCGTAGTTGGTGATCCACTCCGGTGCAAGGTACCCTCGGGTTCCTCTTAGCGTTGTGAAAACATGGCTCTGTTCCCTGGTCATTAGCTTTGCCAAACCAAAATCTGAGACTTTGGCAAGGTAATTAGTGTCGAGGAGAACATTTTCAGGTTTTATGTCACAGTGAACAATCTTCACATCACAATCTTCGTGGAGATATGCTAGCCCTTTAGCCGTACCCAATGCTATATTGAATCTTGTCTCCCAATCCAATAGGAATTTTCCGTTGTTTTTCTTGAAAATCCATTTATCAAGAGACCCATTTGCCATGTAATCGTAAACCAGAAGTCGATGACTTCCTTCTGCACAGAAGCCCCTGAGCCGGACCAAGTGCAGATGATGGATACTGCCAATGATGCTAACTTCAGCTCGAAACTCTTTCTTTCCCTGACCAATGCCTTCCAACTTCTTCACAGCCAGTTGAGTCCCATCTGGGAGACTCCCTTGGTAAACCGAGCCAAAACCTCCATGCCCTAGCTTCACCGAGTAGTTATTTGTTGCAGTTTGGAGATCTCTGTAACTGAAACGAATGGGCATCCCAGTCATATTTTCAAAGAAATTTTCCTCGTCTGAGGTCCCTGTAGGAGATTCTGGTGATCTTCCCTTCCTCCTGTAGTATCGGTATCCCATAAAAAGTAGGCCACAAATAACAAGTACTGTCGAGATGGCTATGATCACAACAAAAGGGAAGTGTTTCTTGCTGTTTCCGCTCTTCCCACTGCTTCCATCCCTCAAGACCTTAATGTAAGAAACAAAGCCAGAGCCCTTGTCAGAATTTTGGAAGCTACCTAATCTGTCAAACAGAAAACAACTTCTTGTACTGTTTTGGAAGAACATAGCAACACACGAACAGTTGCCAAGGCAAGACGTTTGGCAACCATTCAAATCAGTTTTCGAAGAAGGTGGAATATATCCCAATGCAAAATAATAGAGCCCGTCCCCAGCATTTACAAGCTCTGTAGAACCCTCCGAAGGATTACACGAGGAGACAACCCCCGCCTTGCAATTAGTACGCGAGCTGAGACCTGAAGGGCACTGGCACTTGTTGTTACTATAACATTCGAAGTATGAATCACAAGGTTCTGGTGTGCTGCACGAATCGCTTGGTATTTTTGTTTCTGAAGGACCACTTGACCCTCCATTCTGAAGATTGTCGAAAGAGATAAATCCATCACTTCCTAAAACTGCAATCCATGTGGCATTTGCATCAATATTGCTCGAGAAAATAAATTGCCATAGCAACGCTTTGGATCGATCAAAGAACTTCCATGAATTTTCACTGATAGTTGCTGAAGTGACTACACCACCGTCTATGTTGATTGTTTTACGGCTTTCCTTCGCCATAGACCAATACGGCTGTGGTGTTTGGAAACCTGCAGAAAGAACCAAGTCCCCGGACTTGATTTGAAGAATATAACTCAAGTTGTTAGAGCTAGGATTGCTTACAAGCTTCATTCCTTCTGAAAATTCCTGATTCCATAATAGGGTATCAGTTGGATGGCTAAAACTCTGCCAAACTACTCCATTGTCATCTCCACGCAAAACCAAATTTCCCGAGTCCTGCAATTCTATTGCAGATACGCTTTTACCACCAGTATCCGCAGACCAAACCACCCTTCCACCTTTTTGCAAAGACACACCACTCTTAGCATCAAACACAATTTTATCAGAATTTGAAACCGGGGAACCCCTATTCGCAGTCCAGACTACCGTAGAACTGTCCATGTGGACAACAACCAGCAGAAACAATGTGACATCATTGGGAGTAGTCTGGAACCCAAAACCAAACTCGGACTTGTTAGATAACAGAAACAACCCATTGTTGTCAATCCAGTCCATTTGAGCCCATTGAAACGACGAATTAATCGAACCAAAATTTCGAACACTAGCCAGGCAGGTTTCAGAAGAGATAAGAACAGACAGAAATATGAACCCCATGAAATGAAAGAAATTCATATCCCCCATGGCCAATATGAAAACCGGTACTTCACTAAGATTTCAAAAAATGGAAGATTGCAGAAGAACAATAGAACTGACCAGAGAAGACGCAAAACATCTTTACAATACAAAGGACCCTAGAGGAAAGGAGGATGCCTAGAAAAAAAAAACACTTTCAACTATGAGGTAACCAATCACAGAATCTACCGAATTAGCCTTGTAAGCATAATCCCAAAATATGATCAAAAGTCAAGGCAGAACAAAAACTGATTTACAACACCAAAGGAGGCATAGAACTTCACATGTCAAGCTGAATTGAGAGAGAGAGAGAAGTACCGAGAAGTACCAGGAGAAGTTGAAGAGAGCTGGCCAGCAGGAGAAACGCAGACAACTTTGACCCAGAAAAGGATCAAGATGAAAGCACTTATGTGAATTGGCGAAAAGCATTCAACTGCATAACTTTTTCTTACCCACCAACTACCCCCTAAATCCTTAATTTAATGCATTGAATACAGCTAAAAAAACCCAAATAGAGTAACATGGTAAGCTGGGTGGCAGCAATCTCAGCCAATTCTAACTTTCAGAGTTCAAAAGCACCAAATTTGACAAAAACCCAGTTCACGTGTGAACTTAAAGATGTGAAATCAAGAGACTTTGGCAATGTCAAATGATGGGTACTTCTCCAATCACCAAAATAATAAAAAAGAAACAGACTTTATGCGAGAGAAGAAGAAAATCATGCTTAATAACCAAAGGGTAGTTCTCAATTGGCCAGCAGGTTGCAGAGAAACTAAGATTTATGTGAAGGGAATCAGATACAGAGCATCAATTAAAAAATTATGGAAGGGAAAAGGATAAATCCAGAAGAGAGAGAGAGAGAGAGAGGGAGGGAGGGAGGGGGGGAGGGAGCTCTCACCTCGTCACTTAATTGGAGAGAAGCATAGGGAGCAGTCAGAAACGAGAAGTGAAATTGCGGCATGGGATGGGGGTGTCTGACATTTTCCTAAATCCGTTTGGAACTTTGGGTGCTTCTGTCACAAAGTTTGAGAGATCTGAGGTAAAGGCTTATCGTTTCTTTTTTAAATTGTGGTTGAGAAACTGTCAAAAGAGAAGGTCTTTTGTATTGAATTGAAACAGATGACAGATGACAGATGACAGATCCGAATTATTTATTACCTTTAATTTATTGATGAGATGACTATTTTATTCATTTTTCTTTTCAATTTTTCAACTGCCGATGCCGACTACTTTTGTTCATTTGACAACTACAACTACAGTGCTCTGCTATTTTCCGAGGTTTTACTGCAGGCATAACATTTGACTCGCAAAAGGTAAACAAATGAAATAAAGGATTTGATTTGTAAATAGTTGCCTGCTAACATGAACATAAATATCTCCCCATGCTGTTCTTTTTTTTTCTCAAAACCTCACCTTTTGTAAGAGTTTCGAATTCGTTAAGTTCGATTCCCTTCTTCTAATATTGGCGGCATAAAAAACGGGCATTATATCTCGAGAAAGTTTCATTTCTGTCAATTTATTTAACTTCGATATATTCATTAAGATGTTTGATTAAGTACTAAATTTAATCTAGGTTAAAGAAAATTGAGTACTATGAGATTTTATCAATGTGTTAAAAAAACATAAGATCAAGGAAAGACTACTAATTACCATGGGATTGTTCAGTGGTTGGGACGAATTCCTGCTTCTCTTTTTTAAAAAGGAAAAAAAAAATTATTTTATGCATTCAATCTCCACATATATTATTATGTTTACAGCCAATGTTTTCAAGGTTGAAAGCGTAAAATTAGAGCGATGAAAGTCTCACAAGGCGAAGCATAAGCCTTTCGAGCCTCGCCTCAAGGCGCACAATTGTCACGCCTCTAAAACATTGTTTACAACACTCATCATAAGATACATGATGAGTGTTGTAGATACAATAAGTTATATAATGACGACACAATAGATTATCACTAACTTAATGAAATTAGTCTGTCACTCTTCTAAATAGGATATTGTGTTCAAATCTCACAAGCGAGTTAACACATAGAGTTAATTAAGAGTATAAATAGATGACAAAAAGTGGTTTTAAATTACAAAGAGATAGAGTTGGATTTATTTATTTTTGGTTGAGTGTTGTTCAACTTCTAAGCAAATTATATTTTTCTTAGTCATTAGTGGCAAGAAAACGACATGATCAAAGTGGGAGGTTTTGTGGTTCAACCTTCAAGCATGTCCAATTCTTTCTCTGCTAACCTTTATTTGATTTAATTTGAATTTGTTTTTCCTAGATTGGCATGAAATTATGAAAATAATGGTGGTTGAATCGGAGGGTTACGATCTTTTTGGTTTTGCATATGTGACGTGGAGGATGGTTGATGGGTCCCCAATGGTTCAACATTTCGGAATTGGATCCGCTCTGGACCTTAAGGATTAATTTATTTAGACCGCTGATTGATGTGTAAAAGAAATCAGGTTGTTGATTTTGTGTGTTGGACCAGAAAAATAAGTTAATAGGAACAATTGAATTTAATATATGCGCCCCAAATGAATTGATCATTATCCTCTAGACACTAAACTCCGGAGCGGATCAATTCCCAACATTTCAACTTGAATGTAAAAAATGGGACAGCTCATTGGTTTGGTTGGACTGAGAGGAGATGGAGGGGGGCAGGCAGGATGTTCTTGCAATTTCATGGTGGGTCCCAACCAAGCTCTTTTAAAAATCCAAGTGGCAGCATTATTTTACTACAAGTGGAACGTCACGACTCGAGGTTCCAGTTTTATTTTCAAAGTTTTGATCAAAAACTAAACTCTCAAATTACCAACGTGCTATTAGATACCTAGTAGTAGCTAGTAACCAATGGAAAATGTATTCCTTTCTAATTTTTCCTTAACTTGAATCGCGATCTGATCTTTACCCAATTTTATAATACATGGTGCAGAGTTTATGTATATTTTTTACACGATATGACAATATGATTAAAATTTAACACGAAATTAACAAATTTGAATTGATCGTTACTTGGACATGAGCATTCAGAGAGTTAATGGGAAGTTAGAAGTTTTCTTTTTTTTCAAAAGAAATAATTGATCAGTTTCTTTCACTCATAGGGGTAAAATTGGAAAAATAGCCAAAACCCTAATATGATTAAGGATAAATGACCTAGACTTGATGGATGGAATGCAATTAGAACTAATCGACAAAGACATGGTGCCTATAATATTGCTACTGGAAACCTTAATTTCAGCAAAGCTGTACAGGTTGGAGTGGTGATGGTGGGAACAACAAAACCATGTGCTGTGAAACCCTAAAACTTATTTTGGACTAAGAAATACCGCCATGCAGAAGCAGCTTGCTAGCTCATATATCGAATATATAAGACATAGGGAAACAGGTATAAGAATTAAGCAGTTCGACAGCATGACAAGATCCTCAAATTCTGATTCACACACACACACACACGCATACACACATATATAGAGTCATTTGTTCTACAGAAATCAAGAAAATAATTAAAAGGCCTCCAATCCATTAATTCTATCCCTGATTGATTGTTCTCCTCGCTTTATTCGATGGAAACATCAAAATAAACATGAGTGTGCAAAAGAAGGAAAGAATGTGCATAAATAGTTTCACTATTGTGAAACCGTTTTATTTGTAAGTTGTGAAGGTTGTTTAAATGATCATGAAATTGCTACCCATTTGCTTGTGCATTATATTATTAAGTTTTCTGGGTATATATATTTGGATCTGATGGTCAGTTAATATTCCAAGTTTTTTAGGTTAAATCTTGATTTTTATTTTATTTAATGGTTGGCATTGTTCATCAAATTTCACAGAAAACTTAAGTTCGTCTACAAAAAGTTGGTTATTAAGAAAAGTTAAACAACAGATGTTAAGGAACGAAACCCATAATTAAGAAAAGTTTACCACAGATACTAAGGAACGAAACCCTATTCCAAGAACTTTCTTGGTAATTAAATCCTTAAGAAGAAAAAACTCATGACTATTCATTCCATCGAGGCATCCTTTGAAAAGGTACTCGCATTGGTATTTTATGTTCCTTCTTTTGATATCTCACTGTTATACAACTATCACGGTGAAAACAATTTACATAATAAAATTTCGAGCAACGATTTCAGCATTTTCAACTCAATATTTTACAATCTTTTCTTCTTTCAACACAAAAAGAGTATACAAGGCTAAAAAATTGAGCGTCGAGATAGATCGTTAGCCTAATTATTTTATTTCCTCCCAAACTGAACACAAAATAATAATAAAAATAATTAAAGATTAACCCACGAGTTTTTTTTTTTTTTTTTTTAGTTTCTAAACATTGATCCTCAGGACCAAATATTTGGATAGGATTTTACAACATTTAATGAGAGGGACAACAATCAACATATGATGGAATTATCACATGGACTCATATCACATACAACTCAGAGTTGTCAGTTGTCACCGATTCCCTTTTGCTAAGGTAGTCTCAAGCCATCTCCAGTCATGGAAACGTAATCCTTGAATATGTTTAAGATTTCTAAAACTAATATTTTAAGACCTTTTATATTAGCACCTCATAAAATGTGGAATGCACCTCATATTAAAATTTAATATTATATGACTTATTTACCTTATTATGCAATGACAATTTTGACCTTATTAGGTTAAAAAAAATAAAAAAATTCTAAATACATAACAAATCACTTTTAATGTATTATTTATCTTCTTCAACCATCAAAATCCCTTCGACCCTCCATTGTTGAACAAAACCCTAACCAATGAAACTACAAACATGTTGATTGAGAAAAAATATTTTTGACGAATTAAAAACACGAAATCAATATTTCGGAAGCTTTACATGAGGTAATTAAGACTTCATATTTTTCATTGTTTTAGTAATTTTGACGACATCGATAATTATTTAATTTTGCTTTTGCTGCGTTATTCAAGCTTTTATGTTCGTATTCATCTTTTAGGGATCACATAGATTACATGAAGAATTAAACACCTAAAATTACCACCAAATATTAAAAACATACGACATGGGTTTTAATGGTGGAATTGAAAACAACCCACATATACTTTAAATCTCAGGCAACATCTTTTGTCAAAATTCCCGTTGGCATTTTTTGTCCAAATTAAAAGTTTTATAATATTTGAGAAATGTAGGGTGTATAGAAAATATGGGGTGCATGTAGAAAATGTAAGGTGTATATTGAGAATGTGAGGTGTGAGGGTATTAAGGGGAAGTATGTGATGTATATTAAGATAATTTTTCATTGAAAAAATAAATGTGGGGTGTATTAAGTATGTAGGGTTTATTCAATAATTTATGGGGTGTTAATATAATAAGCCTATTTTAAAGACTATTTTAGGGTTAATTTTTCTAATTATGCAGATTTATATTTTATTATCCTTCACATTATTACTTTTAGGCCAAATTTAGCATGATTTTTTTAGCCCGATTCCTTTAGCCTTTTGGTTGGAAACTAATTTGATCAATTTAGAGCTAAATATGCTTCATGCGATGTGTGGGCTAACGAGAAAGGATATGATTAAGAACGAGGATATCTGAGGTAAAAAAGAAAATCGGTTAAGATGGTTTGGACACGTAAACCGAATACCTACAAATGCTCCGATTAGAAAATACGACTATGTAATGGAGGCTTAGGGTAAAAGAGGTAGAATAAGGCTTAGGAAGACTTTGAAAGAGATTATAAGAAAATATATAGAGTACTACTTGGATTTCACGGAAAACTTTGCGCAAAACCAAATACAGTTGTGTTTTAAGATTTATATAGTCAACTCTACTTAGTGAGATAAGATTTGATTGTTATTGTTATTATTGTTAGAGTTAAATATGACCTCGCGTTACATTCATTCAAACGAAAATAATCTCGATTCATTCAAAATTTAAATTATTTAAATTCATGTCTCAGCATTTTCCAGATATTAATAAAGACTACAAACATGCTAAATCATATATCATATATATTATAATGAATTAATCAATAAATGATATGTATCAACCAATAGTACTTGAACACAACTACCAACCACAAATCTTGGTGCAGTAACTATGGCTTTTGCATATCTTTATTTTCTCGAGCTTGAAGATCTCAAGTTCTCAACATCTGAATAGTATATTTTGGAATGATCGAATTCTTATAGGAGCTTAATGAGTCATGAATTATACTTCATTGCCTTTTAATAATAGGATACACAGTGATCGTGCAAGAACTCTAAAAAGCATCTGTCATATGGAAAGGAGAAAAAAACATTACATATCAATGAAATGCATCATTTCATTTATGTTATAACACATAACTTAACCATTAATATTGTACTTAAAAAAATACTTATCGTCTATTCATATTGTAACATATTAATTAATTAAACACCAAGTGCGCATTAGTCCTAGTCGTGTGTTATAACACATGACTTAACCATTAATATTGTACTTAAAAAAATACTTATCGTCTATTCATATTGTAACATATTAATTAATTAAACACCAAGTGCACATTAGTCCTAGTCGTGTAAAAATATAATTATAAAACTCATAATTAAGAGAAGAAAGTCAAGCAAATTGTTATTAATTTATAGGTAACAAAAAGTTTAAGGAGAAAATACAGATGATTTTTGAAAGTGATATTGATAATATATGAACCTAGGTCGTGGTGTTAGGCACGAAAAGGGGTTTTCACTACCAGATGCGAAGAAATATGTACCTTATTCAACCACTGTCTTAAAGTTAAACGTGTGAGCAGTTTATGAAAAACATGCATGGATACTTTCAATTTCTTTGCAAATAAAATATGAATTAGATACCATTAATAATATGAAAGCCTTTTTAATTTCAACTAAGCAGAAAAATGCGTAGTTAAACTTTCGCTTGCCTTGGTTCATGTTGCTTACCCACTTAGTCGATAAATTTTATATACACTCAGTTGCATATATATATTTTAGTGTCTACATCGTTCATCATATAAGGAACTATGCAATCAATTAGACGGTTACATCTAAAGCTTTCTCCTCTCTAGTGGCCATATTTTGCTACTCTTCTCATTTGTAGAATATGGGCGAACTAATGGAAAGGTTTCATAGTTGGTCCATCGACCCACTTGTTGATCAACATTAAAATTATCTTATGCTTAACTACGTGTACAGTTCAATAAGTATGTAATTTTATGTAATAGACATCGTTGCAATTAGTAGTTAAACCGTTAAATATAAGCGGGACTGAATTTCGTCTGGTTTACAATGTGATACTTTACATGACTCAAGAACTAACCCAGGTGAAATTTGAATCCATCTTATTATATTTTCAAGGGTAGTGTTGTCCTGCACACCTATTTTTACTTCTCAAACCCTTTTTTTCTAGCTGTCGGATTGAATGAATTAAAGAAGACTAATGGTAAAAAATTAACAAAAATATGTGTAAAGTAAAAATAAATAAATGTGTGAATAGCACTTTCTTATTTCCAAATGCGGATTACCAATGTCCTTCAAAAAGATATGGGCTTGGGGAAGCAAAGCAAAGCAACCGAAATGAATCTGTAGATTTTCTCTGCTGCACATATGGGTTGTGCGGATCGTGTGCGCATGACCCGGTCACAATTAAATCCAAGCCCTCCATTTCTATAACACAAAAGTATGGGGGCTATATTTCCCATCAAGCCAATCCTAAGCCTACTTTCTATATAGGTAAGGCCTTATGACGGCCCAACATTAGTTTTAGGATTTTTCTTTCATCTTCTTTCTATTGAACATTTTGCAGGTTTTCCTTAAAACGAGAGACAGGATAATCGAACTTGAAACATTGAAAAGAAAAGTACAAAAAATCGATACAATCAGTTACATATGTAAATTGTGATACAACCAATAAAAATCAGATAGATTATGACTATAACACAACACCTGTATAAATTTAGGTATGATCTCTCTACTTCCACCCCAAAAAGCCCTAAAACCTTGTCTGTCGTATTCAATTAGGCCAAATTAAGAAGTTAACCTCACATAGGTGGCATGTAGACATCTAATATTAATTAAACTAAAGGACCGAAAGCTACTCGTGCACTAATATTAAGTACTTAACAGGATTATATGGCAGCTTAACTTTTATCTCTTGGAGGCTTCCCAATGTTTTAGGACAGCTAACCTCTAATTAACCAAATCCCCCGAACAAGACAAACTCTCGTGCAAAATGATGTATACTACAACAACAACAAAATTGGAGGCTGGTGCTAACCTTTCTCTAATTTGTTTATGTTTTTCTATTTCTATGCTTAGATTATCATACACTCAGTGCATGACATTCGATCTAAAAGCTCAAATAATTTGAAATAGATGACAAGAAAGGAAATAATAGGTCCAAGAAATGATCTAGTATTTCAGAGGTTACGCTAGCTGATCACGAAAATGGCCAAGATTTCAAATGAATATAAGAAATAATCTACATGAATAAAAGATCGTAATGTAATTGCAAAAGTTACGCTAGTTGGTCACAACAATGGTCTAGTTTCTTACAATCAAGTTCGTATCTTCTCCTCCGTATATAGCATTATACATCGTTTTATCAAAAGAAAAGAAAATAGTCATGTTTTTTTAAGTAATATTAGACTCGGGTTTCCATACCATAGTACATAAATTACATTTTTTGTGTTAGACGAAATATAACTCGAAACTTATCTTAATCTTTCCTACGCAGTGTAATTACGAATTTTAGACTACAACTGTTCGATTATCGCCTCATAATTTTTATAAGATTGCACGTAATTTTCTCCTAAGAATGATCTACAGCATCGTAGATCCAAGTACACGTGGCAATATATGAAGAAATTAACAACGTTTCTTCTTGGAAGATCATCCACTACGCAATGTGATTGGCCCCCATTTACACACGCCTTGTTCATTCGTCCAAATCCCTCCATGTAACTTAATCCCAACAACAAATCCCACGTGCGGTATTACCTGTCCCGGGTTGACGTGTCACCACCCGAACACCCCCGATGACGCCAAAACCCCTCCCCAATCCCAAAGCTCCGATCCCCTGCCTCCCACACCACACCTGTCACAACATGCCAGATAATCCAAGTCGTATATTCACGTGACACTCACGTGGATATCCGAAAACGTGTGAAGTGGGCCAATTCAATTGGGTCGCTCACACGGAGTCGTTTAAAACGCGGGGGGTTGGGAGTCGTATGGGGATCTCTTGAGAGACTCGGCCATGCATAAAGCTCATAGAAAACCACAGCTGTCGTAGTGACCCCATAAGGAAGGCTCCCGTCTCTTTAATTTCCTTTACAACTCAATTCATAAATATTCGTACCTTTTCATCACATGAAGTCATTGAAGAAGCTGAATCCGTCGCCGGTCGCCTTATAACTTGTTGGCTTTCTAAGACATACGACCAAAGGTCATCAGGTTTTGGATTCGATTGACGTCTGGTTGAATCAGCGTATCATAATCACCGGCGCAAGATGAAGTGGTCGCCGTGGCCCTCAGGCGGAACAAAGAGGTTTCACGTGAAGGTGAGCCAGCTGAAGCTGCAAGGGTTTAATTTTGAGAAGGAGAAAGAGAGTGTTGGTGTGATTGAGGTGAAATGGAAAGGGTCTAAGCCTGGAGGGCCTGGAGTTTTGGTTCCATTCTATGGAAGAAGATCGTCGAGGCAGCCGAAAAACTACACCAGCCAGAGATTTTTGAGTCGTCAAGTCATTGAATGGGATGATGAATTCCAGAGCCTCTGTAATTTTGGGTCGAAGCAAGGTGGGAACTTTAGTCCCTGGGATTTGACTTTTACCCTGTTACACGTAAGTTTCTAATCTTTGATCTTGTAGCATTAATGGGTTTGTGTTTGTTTTCTTTTCTTTATATAAGGGATGTTCTACTTTAAACTATTCGAATTCGGGTGTACAGGTTGAGCACATCCGCTCAAGCGGATTTGGTTCTGCTTCTGGTTGTTGAATATTTGAAATTGATTATTCTTTTGCGTTTGTGATTTTCAGGGAGAGAGTGCGGAGCAAAAGAGTAATATGGCGGCTTTCGGGACGGTTTCGTTGAACCTAGCAGAATTGGCATCGACAATGGAGTCTCAGATGCCGAGGAAGCTCTCTGTTACTTTGAAAATGGAGGGGACGACTCCCAGCGAAGCTACCCTTTTGGTAAATTAACTCTTTTTTTTTCTCAGTTATTTTTTTTTGGTACTCAAGTTAATTAATTGCAAATTTACAGACACGATTAATGGTGTTTTCAGTTATTTAGTCATGTCTAATTTTACCAAGACAAACAAAGTTGCATTTCTTAAGCGTAAATGAATGGGATCAGCCGCTTTTATTGGAACATAAAAGCTATGCTTAATTACCTGTTTTAAATCCCATTTAAGGCAAGGCCAGTTTATTACATCATCTGTTCTTAATTGGGTAATATTAAAAACCAGAATTATTTTTTCCCTTTATTTTTTTTTTCTTCATCTTTTCGTTTCACTATTGGTAACATCACATAACACCAGATAAACGGCATATGAGGATAACACATAAGGGATGCACATATCCACTTACTTGCGAAAAACGTATATTGACGCAAGGTTTCGATTTTAAATTATACGGCTGAAATACGTATTCGGAAGAATGCAAGTATTATCCTTAAATTAATAAGCGCCTCATTTTATTTCTTTGTAAGCTTATGGACTTTCAATGTTTGATGGTGCCCGCAGGTTTGTCTAAGCTTTGCTGAGGTGAGAAACTTGCATGACTCGGCAGCACTCGGTCAAGACTCGACCGAGTCAGACAAGGGCAAGTTGGTTCGAAGAGTAAGCTACTTCAGGAGCTTTAGGAAGTCAAGCAATGAGAGGAAGAGTCGTGAGGACCGGGGCATGAGTGACCGGGACGAGTCATTCTTGTCTGACTCAGAAGGGTCACTGGGGAATGGACTCGTTAACGGTGGTGTCAATGCAGATTTGAGTTCAAAGGGAGAGTCGGGGTCGTTCCCGAGTCATGAGACTCAGTCTGACTCGGGGCAGAAGAGTTGGCTCTCGAGGAAGAGGAAGTGGTTGAATGGAAGACCACCTAGGAGAAAAGTGGAGCCCTTTGTTGAGAAGACTAGTACGGACAATGAGGTGCAAATTTCCGTTGACAACAATCTCAGTGATTCTATAAAGGTATTAAGTCCATTTCGAATTGTTTTTGTAGGAGGCGGTTTTGCTCATAAACACTTTTGTTAGAAGTGTTTTTATTAGAAGAACGTCAAGTTCTTTTGCTCAAAAGACCAGTGCACTTCTCAAAAAATCACATCTACGACTCATAAGCACTTCTAGATTTTTTTCGCCTAACGTCCTGAAAAGCGCTTATGATTTTCAGAATACACTTCCAGCCTTTTCAATGATTATTACTAATAAGACAAAAGGCTCATTTGGGTTTTACTTTTGTACAGATATCAAATTGTACTGCTGAATATTCTTCACAATCAGATCATGAGCATGGAAAATGCACCACAAATTGCTGGGAAGAAAGGGAAGTAGAAAGCAGAGATGGGCAAGCAAAGCTCAAAACCAATGCGTTCTTTGCGTCCTTCGATCAACGGAGTGAAAAGGCCGCCGGAGAGAGTGCCTGCACAGCCCTTGTTGCGGTCATCGCGCACTGGCTGCATTCGCACCAACACTCAATGCCTACAAGATCCAAATTCGACAGCCTCATCACACAAGGTTCCTCAGAGTGGCAAAAACTCTGCAGCAACGAGACCTACATAAACCTATTTCCCAACAAACACTTCGACCTTGAAACGGTTTTGGAAGCTGATCTTAGACCTCTTGGTGTCTCGCCTGAGAAATCCTTTATCGGATTCTTCAGCCCCGAGAAGTTCGAGAGCTTGAAGGGACTCATGTCGTACGACGACATATGGAATGAGATAGATAAAAACAGAGAGTTTTCCGAACCGAGGATATACATAGTAAGTTGGAACGACCACTTTTTTGTGCTGAAGGTTGAAGCTGGTGCATACTATATCATTGACTCTTTGGGTGAGAGGCTCTTTGAGGGGTGTAACCAGGCATACATACTAAAATTCGACGATTCGAGCATCATGCATGGGAAAACAGAGAAAGCAGAGGCTGATTCAGAGGAAAGATTAGAAGTAATATGCAGTGGAAAAGAGTGTTGTAGACAGTTCATTAAAAGATTTCTTGCTGCCATACCACTTAAGGAGCTTGAGGAGGAAGAGGAAAAGAGTGCAGTTCCTATTTTACCTCTTCACCAGCGTTTGCAGATCGAGTTCCACTACACCTCCTGCCCCTCGTCCTCCTCCTCCTCCTCCTCCTCTTCTTTGTCGACCTCTGCTACTTCTTCCACTTACTCTCTCTCATCAGGTGAAGACTAGAAATCAAGTAGCTGAATTGTATAGAAGGGTTTGATTCCTTATCATTTTGTGATACTATTGGGACTAGGTAGAAATTTCAATGAGATTCCACTTTGTGGCATAACCTTGAGAAGAACTTGCATACAACTGGGAAGCCAAGATGACGGTATTATAAACTAATTCATTTAAAACACATGATAGGACGTGATAAACTTAAGATACTGTCACCCTCGCGTCCTTAGAGAATATGCCAAAATGCTGAAACAAAGAAAGAATTGCATATGTTTTGACCGCACCGAATGACTGAAGGAGGGGGGGGGGGTGGGAACACAAAAGATTAGCCACCACTTGTACAAAGTGACAATTGCAAACAAAGAATAATTACTTGAAATAATACAAGTATTAAAGAGACAAATTTCTTGTCCCCCACTCACTCACACAAACAAGATCCCCATCCCTTTTTCTTACTCAAAATCAGAAGGTGGGTCCATACCCTTATCTGTAATGACTAATGAATCAAAGATTAAAAGTTACGGTTTGAGGGGGAGTGTCCTCCCTTTCACATGGATCCCATACCTCATCTCCAAACACAACCCGAACGGGAAAAACGTCCTTGCACCGGTTGCATCAAACGGGTCTCACATTTGCTACATCATGTAAGCGGCACATAACAAACAAGAAAGATTCATTTGGATTGACGAGCCTTTTCAGCCCCAAAACTAAGAACCAATGGAATGTCCGTCTAAACTACTAAATGTGAGACAACTGTTTCATGCAACGAGTGCATATCCAGAACATTCCAATGGATCTCTAACTCACAACACCAGAGCTTCGTGATGTTTTAACACCGTACGGTACATAAAGTTCTATATTCTCAAAAGCAACATGTATGGCATACCACTAATTGTACATTGCAGATCAGAAGTCCATTCACTCATCTAGTCTGTGCTGTAATTCACAATTTACATTTCGTCTCTTAAAACACTACATCAGCAGCTCAGTTCATTACCAATCTAGGAACTAGGAAGTACATCGAGATTGCATAACGAAGCTTTTGGCAAAACATATTCGCTAAGCCAATGTCAATATAATGAAAAACTAACTTTACTAAAGCAACAGTTAGTCTACAAACCTCCATTCCTCATGCTTCCATTAAAGTGGCTGAAAGGAAGCTCCGGCTGCCTACAAAATTTTGAATCCTCTGTTGGGTGATTGAAAGCTGCCTTCCGCTTTCTCATTGCTGCTTGGACGTATATATCTTCGCCCTCAAAACTCAACCTACCCCATGAGTCCGTTGGTCCATACTCACTACCCTTAGGAATGAGAGAAAACTGTTTATCAAATTGCAGTGACTGATCACTACACTTCGACCGCTGCTCAACGCCAACATCTTTGCCCTCCTGGGGCCGACTGTTCTCACCGCTTGGGAGTTGACTAGAGAGCGGGCCTAACCGCAGAGACAAATCACAGCCAATCAAACATGGGTTCTCATGGTAGTCCCTTCTTTCTGTTTGTGTGTTATTATTTGATTTATCTCCATTACAGAGCAGGTTTGGGATAACTCCTATCTTGGCAGGTTCTAAAGGGTCGGAAACTGGTTTGGGAAGGACAACAAAACCTGGTTTCAGTTCTTTGAACTGAGGAAGATTTCCATAGTACAGAGGGTATTTAGGAAAATTAGATGTTGCCAGATTTTCCCTAGAGAAGCATTGGTCATAACCCGAAGGAGGAACATTTTCGGATGGAACCGTGAACTTCATAGTATTGCAGTCATTATATTGGGCAACAGGGCATCTAGATTCAAAAACAAGAGGGGTTGAATTAGTAGTTTTGGGGTTCACAAAATTTGAACAATGTGGCCTATACAGCGAATTGGACGTGTAATCTTTTTTATTAGCATCCTCTACCACACTAGGAGAAATGCTAGGGACATGCGAAGTCACGGGCATCAGATAACACCTTGGGTTAGTATTCCGTTGACTCCTCGTAGCTCTTCTCGGTATGCACCCCAAATTGAGAGCAGCTGGGTTGTTTTACAAAAAATTGAGAGGTCAACACAGATGTTTATACACAACGGAAACTAACAGTTTATTAAGTGGAGAACTACATATTCACATCCGGAAACAAATACTAAACAATATCAAGAAATTATGCAATCCAAATTTGTTGTAGATACCTTCAATACAAGGCTGAAGAAACTCTCCAGTTTCAGTAGTCTCATCACGCCGAATTATCGTGTTAATGGCATCGTTTGTTCTGTCCCAAAGGGTTTTAAGATCCATGTATTCTGCCTATAAAACAACATAAATTGCAAAGCACAACACTTTAAAAGAACCAAATAAGTAAAAATCCAGTATTATACACCACAGCTCTGTTTCTCCTACTCAGAAAATGCAGAAAGTAGAAATAAAGAAAAAATTTAACTTTTAATTTCAACCTAATTAGTATTTAGATTAAAAAGTAAAAAGTGAAAAAGATTACCTCAGAATTGGCTTTGGAGTACATAATTTCTTCAGCTTTGAGAACAACAATTGGGAGCTTCTCTTGCCATTCTTTGTTCTTCTTAGTAGCTGAGCTATGGATCTCGTTCACAACCCTAATTAAGCAAAAGCACTTATAAGTGATTACTGAATAAGTTAAACATTTCAAAACCCCACAGAAAAGAAAAAAAAATCAAAAAATTAGACATGCAAAAATTGAGAGTTGGGGGAACCTGAAGATTTCTTTGATGAGAGAACCTCTCATGGGTTGGTGCCTCTCACTGTGCCAAGCTCTTCTCACACATTCATATGGTCTTGGCCCTGATCTTGGCATCCTCTCTAACCAATTCTAGAGAGAGAAAGAGAGAGTTGGGTTTAGACTTAAGAGAGAAGCAAAAGTCAAGCAGCTTCCGTGGGAAGTTGGGAACTTGAGGCAGCTTCTGGTTGTGACCTTTCTTGCTAGACTGTGAGACTCTCCCTCAAAGACTTCTCCTTTTCAAGGACACTGACTGACCCAAAATGCAGTTCCACCAAGACTTAATGTAGAGGAGAGAGAAACAGAGAGAGAGAGAGAGAGAGGTGAGAGAGTTTTGTTTGTATTTCTTTTTTTATTATTTTTGGTTGGGGTTTTTCTGTAGACTCAATAATTTCAAGGGGGGGGTAGGCTTGGGGTTTGAAATTGAATTGAAGGAGGTGGGGGGTTTTGGGTGTGTCCCCCACTCATCCACATGCATGCTTCCCCTCACCCCAGGTGTCCCTCTCTCTCTCTCTCTCTCTCTCTCTCTTCTCTCTCTCTCTCATGTCTGTGTCTGTGTCTGGGTGTATCCATTCATGAGTTGAGAGTTTCTGATAAGTATTTGTCAGTGTCGGTCGTCACCTTTAATTAAGCAACCCCAACCTCACACTGTTGCTAACAATGGCTGTCCATCCTTTCCAATCCAATCCCGAAAAACCTACTCTACTCTACTCTCTCTAGTCGCTAACAACTCATCACGAATTTAAATCTTGTTACTTTACCCAATAAAATTGAATTGAAACAAAATTAAAAAGTTCAATCTTTCAAGGTGGAACAAGAAAATAGAAAACAGAGTCAACTTACATTGTGACGTGATTATGTCCTCGATGCTTTGTGAAAAAAATTAAAACATGTTATAACGTGTTTGTTGATAACTTGATAGAGATTAGACTAATTAGTAAGAGTGGTACATGTGTGTTGCATCCATTTCTTCTATTTGGTTTACTGGACAAAATAAATGACAACGTATGATGTGTTATGAGACACGACCACCTAAGTGAAGATGCAAAATAAATTTCGACGCACTACCACCTTAGTATACCGCTTCATGTCTCTCACTGCACGTAACGAGTCCAACGACTTGAGCATTATAGGGTTCTTATTATTATTATTATTTTCTTTCTTCAATTGTAATTGCACTTTGCTTCCAACAATCACCACCTAAAGCAAATGACCGAACATCAAGTGGCCATTTACCACAGTAGTAGAAAAGAATTGTACCCTTACATGACTGAGTGAGTTCAAACCTGTCGGTAACTAATCGAACATCTAATCAAACAAAATAACAAAAAAAAAAAAAAAAAAAAAAAAAAAAAGCAAAGGACCGAACAAATTAGACGACCAACGAGCCCAAAAACAAAATGGCCCGCAACAGAACAACCGCAAAGCTGCCCAGGGAAAAACAACGGGAGACCCAAATCCCACACAACATGGGCCAGTGAAACTTTTATATATTATTGAGGGGATTTTTTTTTCAATATAAACGATATTATTATTTTAATCAGGATCGAGTTTTATGACGTAATAAGTTTTAAAAAAAATGGCTTAACTGCTAGGACAATCACAGCAGCGCACTTAGTTTTATACAATTTTTTCTATTTGCAAATGAGGTTGATTTTATAGGTTTTTAAGAAAGGGTTATTATGTCGCTCAATTGTTTAATGATATTTCTTTTCACTGGTAAGTAAATGTCTTAGATTCGATTCCCGTCAAAAGAAAGTTTGAACTACATTATTGCTAATTCATGAGGTTTAGCCCATTCTCCATTCCGTTTGTGTAGACAATTACAGTTGTTAAAAACAAAAAAAAAGTGTTATTACAACCAATTGTTATATAAAAAAAAACGTGAATATAAGTCGTTTGATGCATCCAAACGCCTACTAAAGAACCTACCTCCTCACCAAAGCCTCCTCAATATGGCCACTCGGGAGGGCCAATGTAGTAGGAAAAGAAAAATAACTCAAAAAATAGTTGTAAATGTGTAATACAATCTTGCAAGGCTTAGAAGAATACTGGATTAAGCAAATATTTTATAGATCAGTTGGTTAAAAGGATTCGCCTTTATATTTGAGATTCTGTATTCGAATCTCTGTAGTTTAAATATATTTAATATAAATTATATTATTTATAGAAAACAAGACTAAAATAATATGCATAATAATTGCGTACGGACAAAGGTATTTATACTAATTATAACCAAGTTTTTATAGGAGTTATAAACTTAATATTAGCATAACTTGTCGCGTGAATTAATAATATTTTACTTAAAACCAAAAGTTTTGAGCTCGAATATCATATCATCTCAATATCAAAATCAAATTGTTGACACAAAACCAAGCTTTGGTGTGAAATTCTATTCTTCTTACAATTGCAATCACGAGCAGAATGAAGTTCTCCATCATTTTTTCGAATACGGAAGAAATTGATATCCGTAACTTGCCACCAGTTGTTATTTAAAAAAATATATATATATATACACACACATACATATATATATATATATATATTTTGGTGTACGCCACATGTTAGGTCAAATTCTTTATAAACCCTACGAGCCTAAAAATAATAAATAACCTGACTTATTACCAATTATTTTTATTTAAAAAATATATATATAACTTTTGGTGTGCGTCAAATATAAAGTTGTTCTTTCAAAGAGCTTCTTTCAGGTTCGAGTGTGGCTTCAATGCTTAGAAAAATAAGGATTTTAATGAAAAGTTTATGGTACAGTTTATTTTAACGAAAAATTATATTTTTACACTAAAAAGTCAATTCTGATACTATTCACTTTACCCTTTATTTTATTCTTATAGTTAAAACTCAAAGTTTTCAAATTATTTTTATTAGTTTTCCTTAAAAAAATATCAAAACTCTGATATTTGTGTGCTTTTTTTGTCATCCAAGTCCCCACCACCGAAAATCATTGTGGGGGCCAAGTGATCATAACCTCTCCCACATACAAGAGGGGGTCCACATCACTTGCATGCTGCCCACGTGTGCATCTGCCATGTATTCAAGACTGAGGCAGATTGTCTGCCCTCCTTTAACTATGCCATTTCCATCCCCTTCTTATTTGTGCGATCACGGTTAAGCCACGTCAACATGTCTTATTATCTATATAAAAAAAATCAATATAAAATATTGACGTGGTTTAACCGTGACCGTACAATGTATAAGGAGATGAGAAGGGCATGGTAATGGGAGAGCAGACAATCTGCCGCCATCCAAGACATATTCCCCCATTAAAACTGACCACTTCTGTGATCCAAGCCTTCGAACACCCTCCGTCATCGTCCCAATCCAACGGCTCTGGTTTTTCAGACAACCTTTTGGCATTAAAAGGACTACTTGTTCGCTTCGTTATGGCAATTTACTTCCTTTCAGAGATAAAAAGACGAAAAAAATTATTTGAACTCATATAGCTTCTTTATACATCTAACTTACTTTCTAGACCAACATTACTTTTAATTAAATTTTCAATATCTCTTTAAACCCAACTTACTACCTAAACTACCATCACAAACCAAATTCAATATATAAATTTATCTTTACAACCATTTAAAAACTAAAGACCCAAAATCAACATTCTACAACTCATTCTATGCTGCAGATGTCACTCAATCTTTTATGAAAAATAGCATCCGTTCAATGCCAGCCATGGCATGCACTTGAAGTGTTCATTTTTTACCTCACCACAACCGAAAAGAGACAAAGATTGTCTTAAACTCTTTGCCTTCCACTCTAAGCATTTCATAAAGTCATGTTCTTGCAATGCTAAGGGGTAATTGCAAGGCCTACACCAATTTGCAGAGGTAGAGGCACATTTTCTTCCCATTAAATGATGATAAGGGTACCTAAAAATTTCGTAATCAAAACAAGATTATGTTTTAATTATCATAATCAAGATAAAAAAATCAACTCCAAATTTGAAGGCATATTTTTTCATGCTATGAACCTACTTGAACCTCACGTTTCTATATTTTAATGAAATCAAAACATTTTCGACATCCAAACAACCGAATTAAATTATGAAAACCAATATTGATTGAAACAAGAGAAAGAAGGGGAAGATTTTGGAGACTACATACATTTGTTTCACCAGATAGAAGCATCTCAACACCTTTAAATTCAAGAACAATAGCTATAGTGTTGCTATGCACTGCCATCAAAACTACAAGCAAAGTATAGCCTCCACCCTTCACAAATGAAAGGAGAAGAAGGCGTGGCATTCGCACAAGTTGCTAGACTTTAAAATTTTAAATCCTATGTATATGTTTCTGCTAGTAATTATGCTTTAGAAAATGTGCTGATTTTGTTCCTAAATCCTAATAAAAATTGAAATCAAACGGAAAAAAGAAAAGAAAAAAAACTTGCAAAAATTGATTCATACTTTAGTTGGAGGATTCAAAACTTCTAAATCATCATCCATCGTTCAAAAAGAGCTTGTTTTTCTCTAGGAAAGCGTCTTAGGTTTTAGTTAGAATGAACGTAGGATAAAGATTCCATGATGGTAGGGTTTGATTATTAGATGTGGGTTTATTGATACATTTTAGTTTATTGTTAATTTTATTTTGTAGTTAGTGGTAATTATACAATAGAATAAAAATGACAATTCACATTCAAAGTTTAAGTTGGATGTAAAAAGAAGTTTTATGGGTTCAAATAAAATTTCTCTAAAATGACTCGTAGAGTAATTCAGTTTTTTTCTGACCGCCACCATGTGATTGGCTCGATAAAAAATTGGTTTCGAATTCATCCTAAATCACTATGAATTTTTTTTAATATAGTAAAATACGACGTGTTCCACTATATGTTTTAATATAAATAATTTTTATTTATGTGTATTATCCATTCTTCATCACCGAAACACAAATACCCCCACCATGCATGCTTTATTATGATTACTATGTCATGCACGCTTTCAAATTAATAAAAAAATATCGAGGATTAAGGATTGTAAGGAATCTCTTCAGGTTTAATTCGAGTCTAATCAGGTTTCACACATAAATCACGTCATCTAGTATTAAATCCCCTTAATTCCCTCCAAACAAAAAATTAATAAAATAAATTATTAAGAAAATAAAATAAATTAACGCTTTTGGGTTGTCATCAATCTCATCTCCGCCGTTTCTTCTTCCACCGAATCTCACTCTCCATTTTACTAAAAATCGCACCAGTCACTGTCTCTCTGTCCTCTTTCCTCTCTCTAAACGAAAACCATTCACCATGCTCTCCCCAACGCCTTTATCTCTCATCTGCGCCGTTCTTCTGTGTCTCCCTCTCACCGTAATCTTCACCATCAACAGCCCAACGGCCACAAAAACCACCGCCACCATTTCCCCCTCCCAAATCACAAAACCCTCCAAACCCCTAACAGACTTTAACCCAATTTCACCGCCAAAGTGCCTCCCTTTAGATGAAGACTCCCTCTTCCGCCTCGCCGCTCGGGTCAACTCGCGCCCCCCGCGATCCGCCCGCCCCAAAATCGCCTTCCTCTTCCTCACCACCACCCCTCTCCCCTTCTCTCCTCTCTGGGAGCTCTTCTTCAACAAAATCCCCAAAACCCATTTCTCCATTTACGTCCACGCCGACCCGCGATTCCCCTACGACCCGCCGTTCTCCGGCGTGTTCGCGCACCGCGTCATCCCCTCCAAACCTGCCCAGCGGTTCACCTCCACGCTCATTTCGGCCGCGCGCCGCTTGCTCGCCCACGCGCTTCTCGGCGACAAAACGAACGCCATGTTTGCGCTCATTTCTCCCTCGTGCATCCCCCTCCACTCCTTCAACTTCACGTACCGGACGCTCGCCCGATCGAAGAAGAGTTTCATCGAGGTTCTGGATAACGAGATCGGGGCGTACGATAGATGGGCGGCGCGTGGGGCTGACGCGATGTTGCCGCAGGTGAAGCTGGAGGAGTTTCGGATCGGGTCCCAGTTTTGGGTTCTGAAGCGGAAGCACGCGAGGATGGTGGTGGGCGACCACCGGCTTTGGTCCAAGTTCAAGCTACCGTGCGAGCGTTGGTACACGTGTTACCCCGAGGAAAATTACTTTCCTACCCTCCTTAACATGCGAGACCCCGGCGGGCTAGTGCCTGCCACGCTGACGCACGTGGACTGGCGGGGGAGGTTCGACGGCCACCCCCGCACGTACAACGCCTCAGAGGTGGGGCCCGAGTTGATACAATCGCTGAGGAACGACAGGCCGAGGTACGGCGACGAGGAGGAGAGCGGGAACGACACTGTTTTGACGGTGAGGGAACGGCGGGACCCGTTTCTGTTCGCGAGGAAGTTCCCGCCGGATGCGATCGGGTCGTTGATGAGTATGGCCGGTGACGTCATCTTCAAAGATTAGGATGAATGTCAACCGTTGTGATATTTTCCATATTTTTGTTTTATTTTTTGTAATTTACAGATAAATTATTAAGAAAACGAAATCGGGACAAACCCGGTGGGTTGTTTGAGGAGTAATTCTATATAATTTTCCTTTTTAAGTTTTTTTATAATTTATTTTGGGTTGTTTTAAGTTAGTTTTAACGAAAATCTAACGGTACTGTTCACTTTAACGAAAAATCATATTTTTACACTAAAAAGTCAATTCTGGTATTATTTATTTTACTCTTTATTTTATCCTTATCGTTAAAACTCAAAGTTTTCAAACATTTTTCATTAATTTTCTTTTGTTTTAATTGATTTTTTCAAAGTGAAATAATGTGTTTCGTGAAATCAAAGGGATACCTTCACCTTTTTTTTAGCTTTTTAAACTTTATAGATTCCTTACAAGCATCTTCAGTGAGTTTTGTTTGGCATGGTGGATAAACAATCAAGGTATGGCCCTTTAAGTCCCAAAATATCTTTTGTCCTTTAGTGAAATTACTCAAATTTTGGCCCGGTTTTGCTTTCGTGACAAGATAAGTGACATACACTACTTTGTTGAAACATGCCACGTGTGACAGAACGAGGAGATTTAGAATGTGTTTGAACGCCCCATTCTGCCAGCCACGCTGTCGGATAATTCTTGGCCAACTTTTTCGATTGTGCATGCGTGCCATTTGCTATAGGATATGACCAAAACGGAAAGTTCGGCATGCCAAATTTATTGCATGACAGTTATCGGGTCAATATATAAGAACTTATTAAGGAAATGTGTTTCACACAACACAATTTAATAAAATAATAAAATAACGTGTTTGACACAACATAATTCAATAAGATAATTGACATGACATGATAAACATGGAAAAGAATCCGGCAATGATCTTTTTTTGATAAACACGATTCATTTGATAGCCCAATAAAAAGCGATGTGTCACGTTGTCAGCTAGAAAATGAATTGGGGTAGTTACGGACAGGTAGCTAGTAAATTAAGGCGGGGCATTACCTGGATTTTCTACCAAAAGTGTAACAATTAATTGGCTGTTCAGAAGAATAATCAACTTTTAATTAAATATTTGGCTAAGGTAAGGAATTGTCAATTGTGGGATCCTCGTACACTCGCAAATGCGATTGTGGTAAAAATGTAAATGCAATTTGGAGCAGAAAACACCTGTTGAATTTTGAATGTTATATAGCGGCATTGATTGTTTCGTAACACACGCTTTCGCGAGTGAGAAAAATTCTCTTTTAATCACAACGCGTTATGCTCGATTTACAATTTTTTAGTACACTAATCTAATGGGGTAATTCATATTTGAGAAAAAAAATGCGTGGTGTCAATATATTGATACAAAACGTGGAAACACTCAAATTTTTAATATTGACGAAGAAGAGAACATTCCATCAACAAACCCATAAATTAGATTATGAAATATCCACCTGCCATATTTGCCAATTTTTTTGCTTAACTTTATTGAATTAATTAAAATTTCCACAATTTAGATGACCAAATACTTTGAATGTGGATGATTTTCAACAAATGACCTTCAAATGATGACTCAGCAATTTTAATCGTTGAAATGCATTATAGAATAACTTTATTGCCTTAGGAATTATGTCATTACCGTAAGAAAGTTAAACACAATCTTAACTTAAAAACACTTCATAAACTATACCCACATCTGTTTTCATTTCAATAGATTTACAAAGACGAGACCCAATATAACAAACTAAAGCTCAAAGACAAGACAATCACGCTCATTCAAAAACACCTTTGATTTGTTAGATCTTATTTAGGATCTACAATTCGTTCTCTTTTTACACAGGCGATAATAAAAATATGAAAATTGAACACAGAAAATCTAAGAAGATAGATACTCTTAATCATATGACGGGTCAACCTCACAGTCAGCGTGGGACCACAAACAAAATGATAGCAGTTCCAGTATGTAGCATAAGCTGCTTTCATAAGTGCTGAAGATTCAGAAATGTTAGGAGCCTATATACACTACTACATTGACGTTTGTTTTGTCACTTTTTTTTTTTGTGCCACCGGCCCACCATTCAATGTTGAATCCTCATCACTATTGACTATCCAATATTGGGCTTTGTGATTAGACCCAAATCTAACTCCCAATGTGTCCTCTTTCTTTCTATTGGGGATAAAGAGTGTCCAATTTATTTATTTATCTATTTTACAAGAGATGTTACTACTCTAAGCTAGATAAGGAACATGGGGAGGATTTGAACCCGAGGTGGATTGAAGAGAATGCTCTATTCACCGAGGCAATCCACCACTTGCAAAAGGTGACCAATTTATTAATTGGTTGAATCACAAAGATTTGCCTTTATCTCATCTCATGCATACAATCAAGAAGAATGATGTAGAGGGCTTTTAACTGAAGTAGTTACGAGCAGCATTGATGTACTTGATGTTCTAGGTTCAGTATCTCCCTCTTCCAATGTGGCTTGTATAAAAAAGGACACAAATGCTAGAAACAATCGCCTAGGCATGCATAGGTTGTTAGAATATGAGCATAAGTGAGGGTGTATTTTGGCTGGATGTTTGAGTCCAAATTGGTTTATAAAAGTCTTATTGAAATTTCTTTGGACGTCCTAGATTTATGTGACTGAAACTGAGAATTGATTCTAAATTACTCACTTGTATTAAAATTTGGAGACAATGTTGGTTTCGTAATTTGATTCTAATAGGAGAATCATAGGGATTATTTGTCTATAAAAGGTGGCATCTGCTCGCTCATTATTGAACTAAAATCTATGGTTAGTTAAGCACTTAGAATCTGGCAGAGAGGAAAAGGTCAACTTTGAAGATGATGGATCTATAGCTTCTTCACCAGCTTTTATGGGTCCGATTTTACCCAGCCAACCCTAAGCATGAGAAATTTGGCCATGTAACCACATGTACATATCTTCTTTAGAGCAGGTCAACAAGGCCTTTTTGTGCTTGGGCATTTGGGTTGAATTGCCTTCAACGCAACAAATTCAACTCCACCGAACCAAAAAGTGGAAGGCTGTTGGGCCAAGAGCAGCAACCCGTTGGATTGACAGACAAAAACTGCCGAGACTTGTGCCTGGTGGCAATATGACGTCACGCAGCAGAAGGCCGAACTCCACCCCACAGGAGAGAGAGTTTTCTGCACCCAAAAACCCCCTGGCCTCTTTGTGCCTTTGATTTTATTGAGCATGTTTTGGGACTCGGGACTTGAAGCTTGATTTGATTGGTTGTGACTGTTGACATGCTTAATAAAATCAAAGGAACAGAGAGGCCACATAGATTTTTGGGTGCAGAAGATTTGAACTCACCCCACAGGCACCCACATGAGCCACCCGCTCGCTTTCCTAGGCTGACAATCGTTGGATTTTCAGCCAGGATTAATCTAGAAGTAAAAAGTCTTAAAAATCCAAAAAATAATCAAATAAAATTCCAAAAAATACCCAACCATCTTTTTCATTCCACATAATACAATCCAATATTTAGTTTTAATCCAATCTCCTATATTGGTTTTTTGCTTCCCATATCCTTTTGTTAGCACAAAAGAAATGAGTTAGAAATCAATTTGGTTGATTAGGAAAGACATTGCTTTGCTTCAGGCTTGGGCACATGTTACTCGTGGCCTTGTCACATGACATGAGATGAGGGTGCAACATGTGGGAGAAAATTTATGCACAATTGGTCAAGCAAACTCACAATTGAGAAATATGAGAAAATTAAAAGATTGGATAAGGACACGTAGCCTACATGAATGGTCGAGAATCTTAACAAAAATTTGAGCGTATATTATTATGGATAATGACACGTAGCGCGACGAGAATAGTTGTAAATCTCATTGAAAATATAAAGCGATAATGACACGTGAATGATAAGGTCAAAAATATAAATAAACAATTATTTGTGAATAGTAATTGTCCTTACCTTCGTCTTAAATAGGTGGACATGCACATATGTTGGTGGATCCTACATCTATTAGAGAGATGATATAAATAATAATAGAAATAAATGATAAGTGTAACACTACTTTTAAAAAAAGTTGATCTACTTTTCATCTACCATAGAAGCAGAGGCGGATTTCACTTTATTTTGAATAGAAGCTCAATAGTTTTCATACATTCTATGAAGTGATTTCTACGTATGCTTTTTCTTTTCTTGAATACTCATATTTGTTAATTCTAATCTTTGGACGACTCAAAAGAGAAGAAACGGAATTAAAGAGGGATGCACTTTTTATTTCTTGAAGATTTTAGTTTTTATGTTTGAATAGTATGCCTCCGTTCTACAATTATTGGCCTCATGGCCCTCAGGTATATATGTCAATTAAATGAAAGTTCGTCTATTGCCAGGTGACGTAATCTTTGTGATGTCATTTTGTTATTGATGGTTAGAAACCCAAAACCAAAGATCTTCCAACACGTATAGTTTTCCAACTACTCAATAAACCTCACGGATTGGTTACTTGTAATGAATGCATAGGATCTCCTGAGCAAATGGTGAAGATCCTTATGACCAGGCTCATTGGGTTGTTCAAATTTTATTCAACGGCTATAATTATTATAATTTTTAAAGAGATCCCCTATTTATAGCCGTCGGATAAAATTTGAACGGTCCGATGAGCCTGATCATGAAAATCCTCACCATTTGCTCAGGAGAGGATCCTGATCCGTAATGAATATCACATTCCTTCAATTTGTACACAATTTGAGAACTAGTTGACTGTTTATGGTTTGATTGAATTAATCTAACACTAGCAGTACTATTTTAAATTATAGAAATATCAATATATAAATTTGTGAAAATATTGATGAATGTATTAATTTTGGTTGCTTTTAATGGAAATTTGCTAAAAATATGGACATTTAAAATGAAACTTTAGGAAATGTCATATGGTAGTTTGTCGATATTTAACGGATATGTCGAAAATATCAACGAAATCTATCGATTTTATCCGAAATTTAAGAGTTTCTCCATTATCTTTTGAAGTTTAGACTTCACTCCATTTCCATATCTTTCTCTGATTTTTCTGATGTTTCCACGGAAACATCCACTTTATCGAAGAAATTTCAAATATTGTAAATAATAGAAGTGGAGGATATGAAATGCCTAAAGTACCCTTGCAATTATATGGTTGTCAACATCCACTTTATCGAAGAAATTTCAAATATTGTAAATAATAGAAGTGGAGGATATGAAATGCCTAAAGTACCCTTGCAATTATATGGTTGTCTTTGCAAGCCAAATTGAGGTTGCTCGTCCATCTCACCACAAACATTGTCTAGGCCAAATCCTGTTGACTAGATTTGCTCTTATCGCTCTCATCCCCAAAAGGCCAGTAAACCCATCTCGCGGCAATTAGTATGAGATATGATTATCGCCTGATCTTCTTTGTGAAGATTTTAGGGATTTTTTAATCCTGTTTATTCATCGTACATCGTACGGTCAGTTTTCGTCAGGTACTGTTTGTGTTTAATTTTAAATATTTTTGACCGCACGATGTACGATAAAAGAATATGATTAAAGGATCCCCGAGACCTTCACAAAGAAAATCCGGCGAGAATCCTATCTCAATTCGTATTGCGCTATAAGTGAAGGAATTAATTTTCTTCTTCTATCTTTGAGTCGTTTAAACACTTATCTCATTAACATTATCAGTTACGAGGAGACTAAATTAACTGAGCACAATAAGTGGGACAAATTTGGCTAGCACAACATCGAGATTTTTCCAAATCCACGTTCTGTCAGACTGTCCCTGTCACTACATTATTGGATCACTAGTATATACCCCTTATGGGTTTATAGTCAAGGAATGATAAGGGTTGGTAACTACATGGGGTACTACATTAATTTTATTTGGCCAATTAAACCCCTTCTTCGAAAACATATTGAATAAAAATGCGTATATATAGCCAGCCCATCATTTTGTTTGTTAAAAGAAAATTTGTTTTCATCTACCAGAAGAGAGCAAGTAATATGTCTTGAGATTTCTTAGTGACCTACAAGAGGCAGATTAACCGTACAAACTTGCTTGTCTCCTCGTGTACCAAGTAGGTGCAAATTCGTTTCATCTATTTTCATTGTTGATAAAAAATATTGTTATTGACATTTTAAAAAATTATGACGCACTTATTCTCAAAGAATAATTTTCACTTCATAACATGTTAGACTTATTTTTAGTACCAATATCAACTCACTTTTCAATTTATAATCTTTCATCTGGCTTGTTTCTTCTCCATTGCTATGTTTGAACATATCCATTATTTTGAAGCTTTTAGTTTCATATTTACCGGTTAAGGGAATGCTGCAGCTTTCTTTTTAATATCTTTTAGTTGAATTGTTTGACTATGTATGTGTTTAAGTTTTATAAGTGTCTAATATTAAGTACAACCAGTGTATTAAATATCGATAATATCGGCGATATTTCGTCGATATTATCGTTTTTCAGAGGCTCCGATATTTGCCCACATATCCGTCTCATTATCGTCAAAATATCGCGATATTATCAATATATCGCGATATTATCGATAATATCGCGATATTTTCGATATTATCGAAAAAGTCGTCGTGGATCCGTCGTCGGAAAGGCAGCCGAGGTTGCGTCGTCCCCCCAGCTGCCCAGATATCTCTGCAATCCATGCTCAAACCCAAGATCTGCGCCTCAACGACGCCGATTCCTCCGCCGTTGTCGAAGTCGTGGCGAAAGAGCTCGCAGAACGGATCGCAGTTGTAGATCCAGAACCCGTGGTCTGTCCCCACGGCGAAGCAGGCGTGGTCTTGGTTGAAGCAGACGTGGAACAGAGACGGAGGCGAACGCGGCGCCGGCGGGGCAGGCTCCGGGGGGAGGAGGAGAATGGGTGGTTGTTGTGGAGGTTGAGGTTGGGGTTTGGGGGCGATTGGGGGTCGTGGTGGTCGTCGCCAGAGTCAACGACAAATGTGGGGTTGTTATCGGTGGGATCGGTGAGGAATGCGGAGAAGGATCAAAGAACTCGCCAGAGAGTTTCTGGGTTCGCCGACGAGGCGGAATACGCGGACGAGGAAGAAGGCGAGGGAGGAGGAGAATGCCATGTGGAAGAAGGATCGAGAAAGGTCTATGTGCGTGTGTATGGGAGAAGGGAGAAGAGAGAAGGATCAAGATTTCGAGAGATCTGTGAGATCTGTGTGTGTGTTTGTGGGAGAATGGAGAGGGAGAAGAGAGAAGGATCCAGAGACGAGTCGTGTGTGCGTGTGTTGTTGTGCGTGTGTGGTGTACGTGTGTGGTGGCGTGTGTGATCCATGTGTGTGCGTGTGCGTGTGTGTTGGTGGCGTGTGTGTGTGTAGGTGGTGTGTGACGGTGTGAGAAAAGAAAAGCATGGTAAATAATTCAACTTTTACAGCTTTTAGGAATGGTACAATGTATAAAGTGTAAAATATTGTACTAATTCATTATATATAAATGATTATGGTGTGTTTAAACTTCTTTCATTAATTACTACATATTTTCTACACTCACAATGTTTGCCAGCTCGCTATATAATCAACTTGATAATGTTAAATCCATCATGCAATGCATTTCCTTCTAATTTTTTGTGATAAACTAATAGATAATTGACTAAATAAACATCATGCAAAGTTTCAATAAAAATTTCCAAGTTTTTCTTACAATTTCCGTGGTTTCCATGTAATTTTTATCGATATCGATATTATCCCGATATTTCCGTGTTTTCGGACTACCAATATTTCCGATATTACCGATATTTTCTTCCTTGAGTACAACAATGCACCGATATTGTTTTCAATTAATCAATTTCGTCTACTATATCAATTGTATCGTGCTTGATATATACAGGAGTGAACTACTTATATTTAGATATAAGATTATTGATGTACTTCCCCATGTAGAATTCATATCCACTTGAGCCGTCGGTGATGAATTAAGGAGGCATAATGTCTGCCCTCCTGTTTGGATGTTCTTTCCATTCTCTTCTATTTTGTGCGGTCACAGTTAAATCACGTCAACATTTTATATTGATTTTTTTATAGAGATAATAAGACAAAAAATAATAAGAATATAAAATGTTGACGTGACTTAAACGTGACCACATAAATAAGAAGGAATGGGAAGGGCACCCAAACAAGAGGACATGCAATCTGTCTCCATGAATTAAAGGGTTATGTCACAAGGACAAGGATTGTCTGCCCTTCACTTCCGGTGCCCTCCTCGTGCTCTCCTATTTTGTGTGGTCACGGTTAAGCCACGTCAACATTTTATATTGTTTTTTTTATAGATATAATAAGACAAAAATGAATAGTAATATAAAATGTTGACGTGACTTAACCGTAACCACACAAACAGGAGGGCACGAGGAGAGCACCGGAAGTGGAGGGCAGGCAATCATTGTCCATGTCACAATTCCAAGGCGACGTCACGTCAGCTTGGTTTGTTAAATCAATTGATTTTTTTTTTTTTTAGACTTGTGTAGAGACATAAGATAAAAAAGTTTTGCCGGTAGAGACATGATTTCTAATAATTGTATAGAGGGACAACTTCATGATTTGTTAGTTGTTTTTTTTTTTTTTTAATTGTCGATAATTGTTAGTTTTATTGGGTTGTCTTATTTCATTTTGTTGTTGTCAAAATATCAAAGAACCATACTCTTTCCAATTGCGTAGTTGTCAAAATATCAAAGAACCATACTCTTTCCAATTGCGTAGTGGCTCATGATAGGTCATGCATCGTGATGTAAAAAAATTAAAACACGTAACGTAATGGCTCATGATAGGTCATGATGCCACAATAGCGTACCAAGGGGTGTATAGACTTTGCCTACCGTTGTTGGGCTTTAGTCAGTCATAAAAATATTGAAGGTATTTCCAGTTTGTGGATTTTATCAACCTTCCAAATTGTTTGGGTTAGTCACTTCCCATGATAGTCGTGAGATTGATTTTGTGGTTTTTTATAGGGTAAATTACATAGTAACCCCTTAGGTTTGAAGTCTATTACAATCTCAAACAACATCTTTAAAACATTTCACTTTCATACCTCACGTACTATTTTATTTCAAAATAATACCTCCGTTAGATTTTTCATCCATTGATCTGTTAAATGCTAACGTGGCAGCCAAATGAGTGCCACGTGGCAAAAAAATATTTTTAAAATATTTAAAAAAAAAACTTGAATCTTCTAAATAAAAAAAAAAAAATCATAAGATTAAGAACCCAGAGGCAAAACCGAATAGCTTGAACAATCTTATTCCATTCACAAAAGCCATCAATCTCCAAACAAATTCATAAGATTAAGAACCCAGTGGCAAAACCAAAGCAAAAACTATGTTCAGAAAGCAATTGAAAAGAATCCCAGAAAGCCCCCAAAAGAAAAATCTGGAGTAGCATACCAAAAAGTCAACAAAAATCCTCCACGGAAAGCAACCCATGAATCCTTTCGAGCTTCCAAGCAATGCTCGAGACTAAAAATTGAAAATTTCGGACACCCAAATCCCCAAATCCCATTACCTTTTGTCATTGACCTTTTTCTCTTCCCGGTCTCTGTGGGTATTGACTTCGGGCGAAGAGTTGAAGGAGGAGGCGGCGCGGTCCTGATCGACAGTCTCTTCCGCGACAGTTCCGGAGCTTTGGCGACTCCGACCGAGTCGCTGTCGAAGCTCAGCACTGGGATCGTCTTCCCGAAAAGCTTGATCGCTGGGTCCTTTGCTGCCTCCGACATTTTTGCTACGCTTTTCTTTTCCTTTCCTTTATCCTTTTTCACAAAAGTTCGACTTCGAAAAGAATAACAGAGAGATAGAGAGAAATACACGAAAGATCTGACTGTGCCACTGCTGGTGAAGACTATTATGAAGATCTTGGATCAGGTGACGGAGTACGCGGCGAGAGTGGGATGTTGGGTTGCGGGGAAGGGGATCTGGGTTCGGGTTTTTGTGGTTTTTGTTTTTTTTTAATTTTTTTTATTTTTAATAGGGTTAATATTATAATATTGTTAATGTATAAAAAAATTATTATTTTTGCCACGTGGCAGCCACATCAGCATAATTGTGGCAGCCACGTCAGCATTTAACAGACCATTGGATGGAAAATCTAACGGAGGTGTTATTTTGAAATACAATAGTACGTGAGGTATGAAAGTGAAATGTTTTAAAGATGTTGTATGAGGTTGTACTAGACCTCAAACTTGAGAGGTTTCTATGTAATTTACCCTTTTATATATATATATATATATATATATATAAAATACATATATATAATAAGGCCTTTTAAGGGAAGAAATTTTCATTTTAAAAAATTGAGAATTAGTTGTGGGATTCATTTCGCTTCGAACTTCAACGATTCGAACTGTCTTTTTTGTAAGTCTCGATTTATAGAGTATTCTTGCAAAAGTTCATTTCAATCCTAAACCATTTGCCCAATTAATTATCCGATGAAATTTCAATTTTTCTTAGATAACCAAGTGTTCATCAATTCGATGCCTTAAATATTGTCGATTTGACTAATATTTTGTTGGGACGATTTATGAGGTACAACTTGAAAAATAGAGAGTTCAGATCGTTAAAGTTCGATGTGGTGTAAGCCTACAACTAATCACTTTTTATAAGGGGATCCCTCCCTTAAAGGCTTCCTATAGATATATGTCCTAACATCTTTTTGACATAAAAGTGTATTAGGGTTTCTTTGTTTTTATTTTTTTATTTTTTAAACAAACGATATAATTTATACTAAGAGGTTGGGGGAATGGGTTAAGCCTCACAATGGGATAGCAATAATGTGGTTCAAATTTACCTTTGGTGAAATCGAACCTAAGACCTCTCACTTATCAGTGAAAAAGAATATTACTAAATCGTAGTCCTAAGTGACATGTGTATTAGGGTTTTGACTTCTGTCTTGTTATTCATCTCCCTCTCAGAGGAAACATAGATATAGAAGCCACATCTCTCTTGGGGTACAAGAATAGTAAACGAATCCTAGACTAACTACTGACTAGGAAGTACAATAAAATCTTGTTAGATAGATGGCTTCCAATAATGTCATTATTGATTGAATAATTTTTTTTCTCATTTGGGCAATGATGAGGCAAGCACACTTCAAGTTTTAAAATTGTATTAAGTGGGAAAATTAGGCCATAAGTTAGGCCACAAATAATGGTGCTCGGCTGGGAAAAAATTGTGGTGGTGATTCATTCTCAAAGCCTATAAATAGGCTTCTCCATCAAAGTATCAAATATCCCAAAATCATATTCAAAGCAAAACAAGAAGAAAGAAGCAAAGCATTTTTTTTGGCTTTTCTAGTTTTCTTGGTTTGTTTCAAGAAATAAGGTTTTGCTTGAGTGAGTGAGTGGTTTGGTTTTGTACTCTAGTTTGTGAGTAAAACCAACAAGGGTGTATTTGGGATTTTATTGGGAAGTGAGGTTGAGAGTTAAAGAGTGTTCCTCTTGTATTCCACTTGTTACCTTGTTAGTGAAAAGTGAGATCTCCTTCCCGTGGACGTAGGAAAGTGAGATCTCCTTCCCGTGGATGTAGGCAAATTGTTGAACCACGCTAAATTTCTTGTGTTGTTATTTTTTCTGTTTATCTTTGCTTTAATTTTCTCATATCATCTTTATCGACAGTTAGGGGTGGGTTGGAAAAACCGAAAACCGTAAAAAACCGAACCAAAGTAAGAATACCGAATCAAATCGAAAGTTATTGGTTTGGTTTCGGTTTCGATGATTCAAAAACCAAACCGAATTGAACCAAATTAAATATAATTAAGTTTCTTTATTTATTTAATATTTGAGTGTTTATATTCCAAGCCCAATTTAAGTTTAGACCCAAGTTTTAAGCTTTTGTTTTAGGCCAACTATTAACCCATAATCCAAGACCTTTTTCTTCTCCCCACCCAACCCTTTTCTTTCTTCCATTTTTTCTCCCCACCCGACCCGCCCTGCATCTTCTTTCTCTTTGTTTCTTCTTGCATCTTCTTTCTCTTTCTCTTTTTTTATTTCTTTACTTTCTTTGAAATGGAAAAACTATAAGCAAAGTTGTAGAGCATAGACCATTTTTCAAATTTAAAAAAAAAAGTTTTATAAGAAAACCTAATCGAACTGAAAAAGACAGAACCGAATAAAAACCGAAAAAAATTGAACCGAACTGAAATTTTGGTTTGGTTTCGGTTTTGGCAAAAAACGGAACCGATTGAAATCAAACCCACCCCTACCAATGGTACCGCAGTCAATCCGCTTCCGTTGCACAACAATTGGTATCAGAGCTATGGTGAGTGCAAAGTTTGACTTGGTGTCTTTGATGGAAAGACCAACTTCAGTATTTGGCTAAGTACTGTCAAAGATGTGTTGGTATAACAGGGGTTGTATAAGGCTTTGCTTGAAAAAAAGCCTAACAACATGAAAGATGATGATTGGAAGGAATTACAAGCGAATACAGTGAGCACGATACGACTTAGTCTTGTTCTAGAAATCAAGTACACGGTGTTGAATGAGACTTCTCCGGTGACGCTGTGGGAGAAATTGGAGTACCTATATATGTCAAAGTCTTTGACAAATAGGTTATACTTGAAGAAGGAGTTGTTCGAGTTGAAGATGCAGGAAGGCTCAGACGTCTCAAGCCACATCAACAAGTTCAACAAGTGCATTACTCAACTTCTTAGTGTTGAGATTGAAATTGACGAAGAAGATAAAGAGTAAATCTTGTGGAAGATATGGCCAAAATGATTGTTCCAAGTCGCGTCCAAGGAAAGATGTGGAGTGTCATTACTGCCACAAGAAGAGACATATCAGACGATTCTGTCACGAGTTGACAAGAGACTTGGAAGAAAGGAAGAATCAAAAGCCAACAGAAGCAAATGTCGTCAACAACAAAGCCAATGAAGATGAAGTTGCTGATATGTTGTTGGCATCGACGAATGGAGGATCTCTGGTAAACTCATGGATAATTGACTCCGAGTGCACATATCTTATGTGTCCACACAAGGAATGGTTCTACACCTACTAGCCCTACGAAGTCAGTACCGTTTTGATGGGTAACGATGCTAGCTGCAAAATTATCGTAATCGATCGGTACATTGAAGATCAAAATGCATGACAGAATTGTCTGAACACTGGGCAATGTCTGACATATTCTCGAGTTGAAGAAGAATTTGATCTCTTTGGGAACATTAGCTTATCTGGGCTACGGTTTCTCAGCCAAAGGCGGATTGCTGAAAGTCTGCAAATGAGCTCTCGTTGTGATGAAGGGAGAGAAGGTTAGAAACTTGTACAAGCTGCTCGGAGATACTGTTTTAGGTGAAGCTGCTGCTGCCGCTGATATAGAACCCATAAATGACAACACTGATTTATGGCACATGCGTCTAGGCCATCTCAGTGAGCGCGGGCTGAACGAGTTGCACAAGAAGAATCTGCTAAAAGGCGTGAAAGGATGCAAACTGGAATTCTGCAAGTTTTGTGTCATGGGAAGGCAGAAAATGGTCAGTTTCAGCACCTCGTCCCACACCAGTAAAGGAGTTCTTGATTATGTTCATATTGATGTGTGGGGACCTTATCTGATTGCATCACATGGAGGTTCTACATATTTTGTCAGTTTCATCGATGATTATTCCAGAAAGGTCTGGGTGTACTTTATGAAGCACAAATTCGAGGTGTTTAATGTTTTTAGACAATGGAAAGCGGAAGTTTCCTACATGGAGAAAGAAGGTATAAACTACAACGAAAATTTCTCTCCAGTATCAAACATACCTCGATACGAGTGATATTATCGATTGTAGCAATGTACAATCTGGAGTTAGAACAACTGGATAAGAAAACAACTTTCCTACATGGAGAACTAGACGAACATATTTACATGCAGCAGCCAGAAGGATTCAAAGAACCAGGGAAAAAAGAACCAGTTTGCAGATTAACGAAGTCCTTGTACGGTTTGAAGCAATCGCCCAGATAGTGGTACAAGCGGTTCGATACATTCATGGTATCTTGTGGATACACCCGCTGTAAGTTTGATTGCTGTGTTTATTCCAGAAAACTGGATGATGGTTCTTTCATTTATTTAACTCTTTATGTCGACGATATGTTGAGCAGTGAATTCGAGATAGAGGATCTTGGAGCTGCTAAAAAGATCCTTGGCATGGAGATCTACAGGGACATGAAAGCTGGCAAGCTGTGACTTACTCAAATGAGCTATGTGAAGAGAAGTTCTGGAGAGGTTTAGTATACTCAATGCTAAACCTGTAAAGATTCCATTAGCAGCACATTTTCGATTGTCTTCGGAACTTTGCCCAACAACAGAAGATGAGGTGGAGTACATGGCTCGAGTTTCTTATGCAAATGCTATAGGATGTCTCATGTATGCTATGGTGTGCACGCGACCAGATATTTCTCATGTAGTCAGTGTAGTTAGCCGATACATGGCAAATCCAGGAAAGGAGCATTGGAATGCGGTAAAGTGGATTTTCAGTTATCTTGCTGGCACAATTGATTGTGGGTTATTGTATGACCAAAATACAACTTCAAGCAAGGTAGTCAGATATGTTGATTCTGACCATGTAGGAGATCTAGATACAAGAATATCCATGACCGACTATGCTTTCACATTCAGTGGAGGATTGATTTCATGGAAATCTATCCTACACGCAACTGTTGCGTTGTCCACTATAGAAGCGGAATACATGACGACCACCGATGCAGCGAAATAAGCTATGTGGTTAAAAGGTTTTGTCGAATAGCTTGGTTTTAAACAAGATGTTGTTTAGCTGCAATGCCATAGTCAAAGTGCTATATTTTTTTTGCCAAGAATCAAGTATTTCATGCGAGGTCAAAACATATAGATATCCGATATCACAAGATTAGAGAGTGGATCAACTTCGGAGAAATTTGTTTATCGAAAGTCCACACAGATGAGAATGCAGCTGACATGATGACCAAGCCAGTTTCAACAGAGAAGTTCAGACATTGCTTGAACTTACTACAAATCACCTCATATTGAGAAGCGGTGCGGCGCACCTCTACCTATGAAAAGGGGTGCATGAAGGGTATCAGAAGAAATAGCCTTGGAGATGGCATAATCTGAAGCCAAGGTGGAGATGGTTAGACAGATGGCTTCCAATAATGCCATTATTGATTAAACAAGTTTTTTCTCATTTTGGGCAATGACGAGGCAAACACACTTCAATTTTTAATATTGTATTAAGTGGGAAAATTAGGTCATAAGTTAGGCCACAAATAATGGTGCTCGGCTGGGAAAAACTTATGGTGGTGATTCATTCTCAAAACATATAAATTGGCTTCTCCATCAAAGTATCAAATATCCCAAAATCATATTCGAAGCAAAGTAACAAGAAAGAAGCAAAGCATTTTTTTGGCTTCTCTAGTTTTCTCGGTTTGTTTCAAGAAATTGGGTTTTGCTTGAGTGAGTGAGTGATTTGGTTTTGTACTCTAGTTTGTGAGTAAAACCAACAAGGGTGTATTTGGAATTTTATTGGGAAGTGAGGTTGAGAGTTAAAGAGTGTTCCTCTTGTATTACACTTGTTACCTTGTTAGTGAAAAGTGAGATCTCCCTCCCATGGACGTAGGCAAATTGCCGAACCACGCTAAATTTCTTGTGTTGTTATTTTCTCTGTTTATCTTTGCTTTTATTTTTTAAGTTATTAACTTTTTAAATACATATCTCACCATTTGTATAATGATACGTCGTGTATCATCCCATATACTGGTCACACTGAAAAATCTCTTGCAATGACGAGGCAAGCACACTTCAATTTTTAATATTGTATTAAATGGGAAAATTAGGCCATAAGTTAGGCCACAAATAATGGTGCTTGGCTGAGAGAAAATTGTGGTGGTGATTCATTCTTAAAGCCTATAAATAGGCTCCTCCATCAAAGTACCTAATATCCCAAAATCATATTCGAAGCAAAGCAACAATAAAGAAGCAAAGCATTTTTTTGGCTTCTCTAGTTTTCTTGCTTTGTTTCAAGAAATAAGGTTTTACTTGAGTAAGTGAGTGGTTTGGTTTTGTACTCTAATTTGTGAGTAAAACCAACAAGGGTGTATTTGGAATTTTATTAGGAAGTGAGGTTGAGAGTTAAAGAGTGTTCCTCTTGTATTCCACTTGTTACCTTGTTAGTGAAAAGTGAGATCTCCCTCCCGTGGACGTAGGCAAATTGCCGAACCACGCTAAATTTCTTGTGTTGTTATTTTCTCTGTTTATCTTTGCTTTTATTTTTTAAGTTATTCACTTTTTAAATACATATGTCACCATTTGTATAATGACACGTCGTGTATCACCTCATATACTGGTCACACTGAAAAATCTCTCGCAATGATGAGGCAAGCACACTTCAATTTTTAATATTGTATTAAGTGGGAAAATTAGGTCATAGGTTAGGCCACAAATAATGGTGCTTGGCTGGGAATAAATTGTGGTGATGATTCATTCTTAAAGCCTATAAATAGGCTCCTCCATCAAAGTACCTAATATCCCAAAATCATGTTCGAAGCAAAGCAACAAAAAAGAAGCAAAGCATTTTTTTGGCTTCTCTAGTTTTCTTGGTTTGTTTCAAGAAATAAGGTTTTACTTGAGTAAGTGAGTGGTTTGGTTTTGTACTCTAATTTGTGAGTAAAACCAACAAGGGTGTATTTGGGATTTTATTAGGAAGTGAGGTTGAGAGTTAAAGAGTGTTCCTCTTGTATTCCACTTGTTACCTTGTTAGTGAAAAGTGAGATCTCCCTCCTGTGGATGTAGGAAATTGCCGAACCACGCTAAATTTCTTGTGTTGTTATTTTCTCTGTTATCTTTGCTTTTATTTTTTAAGTTATTAACTTTTTAAATACATATCTCACCATTTGTATAATGACACGTCGTGTATCATCCAATATACTGGTCACACTGAAAAATCTCTCGCAATGATGAGGCAAGCACACTTCAATTTTTAATATTGTATTAAGTGGGAAAATTAGGTCATAAGTTAGGCCACAAATAATGGTGCTTGGTTGTGAAAAAAATGTGGTGGTGATTCATTCTTAAAGCCTATAAATAGACTCCTCCATCAAAGTACCTAATATCCCAAAATCATATTCGAAGCAAAGCAACAATAAAGAAGCAAAGCATTTTTTTGGCTTCTCTAGTTTTCTTGGTTTGTTTCAAGAAATAAGGTTTTACTTGAGTAAGTGAGTGGTTTGGTTTTGTACTCTAATTTGTGAGTAAAACCAACAAGGGTGTATTTGGGATTTTATTGAGAAGTGAGGTTGAGAGTTAAAAGGTGTTCCTCTTGTATTCCACTTGTTACCTTGTTAGTGGAAAGTGAGATCTCCCTCCTGTGTACATTGATAAGGATTTTACTACACATGTGAACGGGCTAAAAACTCTTATAATACTTGCAAGAATTACAAGGTTATTGTAGTATAAATAGATCTCGCAAGGTCGTTCTCTACATGGATTATTAAATAATTCGAAACAAACCAAATTCCAATTAATTATTGCAAAGTAGAAATTCAGATGATTGATTTTATAACCTACTTAAATTAAAAACGAATTTAATTAATAAAAGTAAACTAATCTGCAATATTAAAGATGAAAGAGAAGGACACAGTCTTGGAGAAATCAAATTAAGAAAGCACTAGGGTTCCACCATCACCTAGCAATCCTATGAACTTTTACCAATTACTTATGATCTACACATGCCATTTTGAAGGTTAGGTTTTCCTAATTTATATTCTACTTGGAACCTCCAACATAGAACGTATATCTAACATGCAACCTGTCTGGACGTTTGGATCAATTCTGAACATGAAAGACTCATTATGCTTTATGAAAACCCCTTGAAAAACCATGCAATCCTTAAGACGTGGTGTTCATCCTAAGTGAAATTACAATTATTTATCACAAGAAGCTAGCGTCAATTTCAGGGAACCTTCCGACCAAAATTGCATCAAATTACTTTTCGAAAGATCCTAATGGTGATCAAGCATTAAGACAATTAGATAGTTTTAATCCCGGTGATTAATAATTCAAAGTATGCATGCAATCAATCATAAGCAATTAAATAAAAATCACATATTCATGCTAAGGCTCAAGGCTTCGCCCTAGCAAAAGAAATTAGTTATGCATATTCATAATTGAAATCATAGAAAATATTAGTAAGAAAAGGATTGAAAACACCGTAAAGTATAAAATCTCCAAGAACCCTAGCAATTATCTCTGTCTCCAAAGTTGCATAAAAGAAAGTGTAGAAAAAAAGTGAGAACGGCAAAGCAATATATTTGCTAAGCCATCCACAAACCCTAAAACATAGGTCTCTTATTCCAATTAGGAAACTAAGAAAAATAATAAAATATCTTAGAAAATAAAACTCTAATTAAACTAGGAGAATCTACCAAGTACTTGTCCAGCCACGTTTTAGCCTCAGATCTCCTCCAAATCCGGCCCAAGTTCGCTTGTTTTAAAGATCAGGATGTTCCGAACACATCTCCAGAAGGCCACAAAACCATCTGAGGTCATCTTGGGCTCCAAAAATGCAATTTAAGCCCAAAAACGTCATTTTTCAGCACTGCGCATCGCTCCTTTATTTTATCGCCAGAAAATATCCGCTTGGTAGAAAAAGCCCAAATTTTAATATAAACACGCCAAGAGACACGCGAACGTCCTCCAACTGGAATTACTCCAAAATTCGTCCATTTGCTCCTATTTTTCTCCAAAGGAAGTCGAAAGTCCTATATTGAAAATACAATTCAAAGTATCAAAATTATTCCAAAATATTAACCAAAATATACTAAGAATAGGGTAAAATATATAATATAAAATCTACTCATCATAAGTAGAGAGATTTTTCAGTTTGACCGGTATACTGGGTGGTATTCCACGTGTCACTATACAAATGGTGGGATATGTGTGCTAAAAAGTTAATAACCTAAAAAATAAAATTTCCCACCACTCATATTAAAACACGTGATGTACCACTTATATTCCTGTCACAACTAAAAATTTCTCGTGTACCTAGGCAAGTTGCCGAACCATGTTAAATTTCTTGTTGTTATTTTCTCTGTTTATCGTTGCTTTAATTTTCCCATATCATCTTTACCGACGGTACCGCAGTCAATCCGCTTTTGTTGCACAACAAATCTCCAATCAATATTTTATATTTTACATTCCCATTCGGATAGGGACTCACGTCAACATATTGAATGAAATATTTTTTTATTCTGGTGCCAGTGATCTATAATCCTCATCTATTAAAATCAGAACAATGGTCAAGAAGAAAGTGAAATATAGCAGCAGTCAAGCTCCAGATGACATAGAAAAGGCCTGCATCTCAGTAGTGAATTCGACGACAGAGCGGTTGAATGGCCTGCCACCCCTGTCCCGTCAGTGTTGTATCAGCAAAGTTCCTGAGCGACTACGGTGCGTGAGGAAGAAGGCCTACACACCGCAAGCAGTCTCAATAGGCCCACTCCACCATGAAGACAAAGACTTGTTATACATGGAAGAACACAAACAGAGGTACCTACGACATTTTCTACATCGGATTAGGGTAGAGACCAAGGAAGACTTGGAGGTTTATGTGAAGAAAATAATGGCCCAAGAAGCAAGACTGCGTGGTTGTTATGATGGAGAAGCCGGTGAGTTTAAGAGTGATGTATTTGTATGTATCATTTTAGTTGATGCCGCCTTCATCATTGAGCTCTTATTGAGGAACCTTTCCCAGCCTTCGGAGGATGATAATGACTGGATATTCACAAAACCATGGATGTTGCAAAATATAGCGCCTGACATGATTTTACTTGAAAATCAGCTGCCATTTTTCATTCTTGAATATCTGTTCACAGCTGTCAGTTCTAACTTGGATAATGCTGAGGACCTGCCTTCACTAGTAGAGCTTTCTTACATGTTCTTCCAGAAGACGGTGCATTTACAGGGGAATGAAGACAACTTGAAGAACATAATTTCTTCTAGATTGCCAGTAAAACACTTTGTTGATTTGATAAGAACTTTACATCTACCAATTCAACCACCTTTGAAGAGCTCACAAACTGGAGGGCCCACATCTTGTTGTAGTCCTAAGGTTAAGGACTTCTGTGATCGTATAAGAAGATTTCTACCAACTAAGAAGTCACAGACGGAGAGGCCTCTAAATACACCATGCGCTAAGAAACTACACCAGGCTGGAGTCAAGTTTCAGGTCAGTTCAAGCAAAAATTTGTTTGATATATCATTCAATATTAATAAAGGTATTCTGGAAATTCCACAAGTAGAAATACACGATTACACGGAGCTTACACTCCGAAATCTCCTTGCATTTGAACAATGCCATTGCACGGAGAATCACATACGTGATTATCTTCGCTTCATGGATGGTCTTGTAAACACCCCAATGGATGTCGATCTCCTTGTTGAGTATGGAATTTTTGTGAATACGCTCGGCGACAACAATAAGGTTTCTATTCTGATTAACAAACTTTGCGTTGGGGTTTCTTCGAACAACAAAAACTACTACTTTGCTGATCTTTCCAAGGACCTGAACAACTACTGTGGAAAGCCGTGGAACAAATCCAAGGCAAGCTTGAAACAAAAGTATTTCAACACACCTTGGGCAATGATTTCTGTCTTTGCAGCTGGTTTTCTCATCGTACTCACTATCATACAAACAGTGTGTACTATCATCTCTGTCATTAATTAGTTAAGTATATCAACAATAAGTCTCCTTAATTCGCCGTTTTCTCCTTTTCCTTTACGTAGTATTTAATTTGCTTGTTTTATTTTTTCGTCTCGTTGTTCCATAGTGAGATTCATGCATGTTTGTGTCTTGTTAATAAGAGCTGTACGGTTCGTTTTATGATTTGTGCTTAATTTGTGCCTAATTTCTCATCTATAAAGTATTATGTCAAAAGAGTTGTTAGAATTTCACATGCTGGTAGTTAGGCCCATTGCAAAAGACAACTACATATGTAGACAAACTTTCTCATCAGTACGTAATACGAAAGCTTTCGTATGTACCGTAAGATTTTCCTCTTTTTCTTGAAAATAATGCTATCATTTTCTACTTTAGTATAAAGATAACGTTGGCGGGTTAGACATTCAGTTGTTAGGGAAAAAAAGTAGGTGGAGATTGAACCCGTACCAAAGTCTATCAACATAATTGTTTTTCATCATTATGGTAAAGTGTTATTTGCCATCCAACCACATGAAATAAGGAAAGAAAGATAAATATAGGGAGTAGTGGATCCGCAAGCGTGTGGATCTAAATTTGTTCATCGACGTAAAGTATGTACAAGATTATAGAAGTGGATATGCTTTCTCTAGTGCACATCAAAAAGTTATACATCTGAAGAGCAGCTAAATTATTTAACCTAATTAGACCTAACGAGTCTTATTCAGATATATAACTTAAATGTGAACTTTTAATGTACACTAGAGAAAAATGATAGGAGATCCACTAGATAGGCCCAAACCAAAGTCTCTTTAAAGGTCTTCAAAATATAAAGGCCCGTAATATATATTTTGTTTCTAATGTCTATGTTCTCTCTTGAATTCCAAACTTTATGCCACTTAGTAATACGGTTTAGTGATATTTCTCTTTACATGTAACTTTAAGTGAGAAGTCTAAAGTTTGATTCTCATCGACTGCGAATTTGAACCACATTATTTGTAGCCCACATAATTTGGAAATAATGTTAGTTTCGTACAATGATTCAAATAGGAGAATCGTAAGAATTATTTGTCTATATGTAAGTGACATATGCTCTCACAGAATTTAACCGCTCATTATTGAACTAAAATATATTGTTGCTTGAGCATTGGGAATCTGGCAGAGAGATGAGAAGGTCAACTTTGAAGATCATGGCTTCATGGCTTTTTCATCGGCTTCTATAGATCATATTTATCTTACATGAGTAACTTCCAACTATAACGTACTATGGATTTCACATGCATTACGGGTTGGAAGCCAACTCTATGCATAGAAAATTTGTCCTTGTAACCGCATATATATCTTTTTATTGTCTCTCTCACATCACGTGAGAGAAACATATGGCAATGTAAAGAGTTGCCTCACATTAAAAAATTTAGAAATCGTACATAAACATAAAATTTTGATTACTTTTCGTTGTCAAGTAATTTAAGAGTGAAACTCCAATTATCCAAACAATGATACATACTTATGAGCCTCATAGAGAAATTTGGGCCCATTTGGCCCCCAGAGTTGAACAATGCCAAACTGCAAAATCACAATCAGTTCAGCTATCAGATCACGGGCAGAGTTGGTTCAACTGCAGAAATAATGGTACAAATAATACTGCAGAGTGCAGAAATTAGGGTTTATATCATTCATGTGGTCCTCCACTCCCTCATTGCCAAGAGTTTAATGACTATCTTCATCTTCAGCCGCCCAAGATGCAGAAAGTGAAAATTCTAGAATGCATAGATGCATAACATATGCAGATGGCGCTTTACGACAGCGGTAGAAAAACAATCATGTTTATGCACTTTGGTGCGGATTCGATCTCCATTGATTTCCTCACCCATAATAAATAACTATTTAACCAACTAATGTTTTCGCTCTACTAAAAAAATACATAACATATATTGTGGAATTTAACTGATAAATCTACGCTGAAAATTTTGAGAAAATTTAACGGGTCGATATGATTTACTTGGCAGGCAATGTATTTCATTAGTGCTATAGTTTTATGGTCTTCCATTTCACTTTTGTAAGTGAGAAATCTGAAGTTTTTAATTCTCGTAAATTACAAATCCGATACTAATTTATCAAGCTGAGCTATTGTGTGATTTACTCCAATCCATATCGTTGTGTATAAGTACAATATACACAAATATACGTAGTTATACAGTAGGACTCCCCAGAGCTCTCCTGCAGTTGACCTCTCGGTGTTGATTTGGATTGGCCAACCACTTCAGGTAAAACTAATTATCTTTAGGTTGCAGTTGGGTTTGTAATTAATCAAATTGAGTTAGTTAATTAATTAGTTCAACTAATTTGTACTTGTTTCCTAATAAGCCCCTACAATTGTATATAAAACTAATAAAAGCAATACACACATGCAATTATGCAGGACAAGGATTGTCTACCTCCTTGTTCTCGTGCTCTTCTGTTTTGTATGGTCACGGTTAAGCCACATCAACATTTTATATTGTTTTTTCTATAGAGATAATAAGACAAAAATGAATAGTAATATAAAATATTGAAGTGGCTTAACCGTGATCACACAAACAAGAGGACACGGAAACAAGGAGGGCAGACAATCCTTGTCCAATTATGCAAGCGCAGCTTGTTGGACCCACCCACCGACCCATTGGTTGTTTATGTTTAATCATACCACCTTCATTGAAGAATTAATGGGTGCCAACTTCGTGAAATGTCAAAGGAATGACCAAAGCCAGTTGTCAATAGTCAAATTTCTCCCCACCGACACTGCCAATATGATACGGACTCTTTTTTCTTCTGTTTCCAAACAAGATATTTTATGTATGAAATGGTCGGACATCTTTATTCAAGTTTTTTCTTTTAATTTATTGTCAAGACCAATCTAGGACGTTTATCATTATCCCTAAAACTCAATTTATTCTAATTTTTGAGATTTTCATCTTACACTTTGATTCTCAATACTTTTATTTTGTAACGCATAATGACGAACAAAGAGAGTGAATAATTGGTTTGCATGGTAGGATTAGCTAGATGGTTCGTGTTCAATTCAATCACACCACATGCGCCGTTTAGGGTCAAGCATTTTTATTTTTACAATCAAACTCGTCCATTGAATCCCAAATCCATGTCATACGATTACGCTCTGATCCCCTATTTATAATCTACGAGTACTTCAGTGACAAACTGAGAGTGTGAATAACATTTACTTTGGATACACCATGCCATCATTGCATAGTGGGATTGGCTAGAAGGTTCAGGTAGAATCCAATCACTAAGAGGATCCCAAATGTCAATTAGGCATAAAAAGTTGGAGAGTAGCGTTTATCAAACAAAAACAAAAGTGAAAGGTTAAAAGTCGAAAAAGCACAAAACTTCTGAAAGAGACTGTATGTATATGTGTGGGAGGTGGGTCATGAGTCACGTATTACTTGGTGCCAGATTCACGAAGAATTGGTGGTGGTGGTGGTGGTGGTGGTGGTGGTGGTGGTGGTGGTGGATCCTCATATCATAGAGGAGGAAAAGAACCTGTGGGCTCCCTTCCAATTGACAGTTGTTGTCCACAAGCCTAAAGAAGACATATTGTTCTTTTTCCTCACCATTGTCTACAACTACAAGACTAAAAAGCAAAGCATGCAATGCTTGATAAGTATGATTAATTGTGTTAATGCATGCCACATCCTTATTTTTCTCAACAAAGAAAACAATGAGAGGAATCGCCATTTTTAATTACATAACAAGATTTGGATTGAACCACACAATAAATTTGTCAAATTGAGTCTAACTTGAAATTTTATACTTACAAGTAGAAAGAATATCACAAACATTACGTAATGTCAATGGCATGAAATAGTCAATTTAACAGCAAAGAATGGGTATTTACAATGGCGGAACTCACCCTAGGCCATATATAGCCCACCCTAGCCATAGTGTACCTCTGCCCTTGGTTGCTTGTTTTGAAGTAAGTTAAGGATTCACCGTAAAACCAATAGACAATTTGATGAATAACCCAACTGCTTATAAGTATATGCAAAGTCCATTTGTTTCCAATGTAAAATTCAATCTCAATATATATTTTATGGGGTCACTTAACAAAAGAAAATTTAAGCCATGCGTTTATGACATTTTTGCATTTCTCTCTCCTAGTCCGTACTAGAACGAAAGAGTCGTCAAAAGTGGCATGGGAGGTCGTTTTCAGTTAATTCTCGTCGCTTTCTTTTGATAACCTCCAAGCTTGTTTGGACTTCCGTCTATCGTATATGTCGCAGGTCTTGCTTATCCACGACTTAATCATCCTTCCTTGTAATCTGGAACTCTCTTTTGTCTTAGATTACAAGTCCAACTATGTCCAAATTTGGATCCGCGTTAAAAATAGTTGGAAATAACATGAAAAAGCATACAAACCAAAACTGTAATATTTTGTGTTTTGTTCATCTATATACATACGAGTATTTCTTTGCTCCTTACAAGCGAATTACAAACCGACACATATGCAAAACTAACCTATCATAATCACAAGGAAAAGCTTACGCACACCAGTCAAACTGTGATTGGAAACATAACTCACAACCCTAAAAAGGACCGTAACATGCCAACGATCCAAGCAACTTAAGAATCAAACAACTAACTATAGCCTTGTGATATTAAATAGATGACCAAACATGCTTTGCATCATATACATACAGTTATCAAATCGAATCGAATGAATTAAATTTTGTTCACAAAACAAATATCAAAGATATCTTGTTCATGGTAAAAAAACTAAAAAACTAAAAAATAAAAAGTCCAGAAAATCTAATATTACAAAACAAAAAAAAGATCACAAATCGATTTTATGTATATCCGAGCATTCAAGGTCCCCGCCAACAAATGACTGATCTCATAATTTCAGTCCCACTCTTCCCCCACCATCAATGCACAACAGGTTTAGTACATTCAAGCAAGATATTAAAGAAAGCTAGAAAATAGCATACAGAATTAACAAAGAGGAGTCATTTTTTAGGCAGGCAAATGAGGATCACAAAAATCAGTAAGGAGCGTAGTAGTACCCGGCCGGTGACGGCATCCCCATTCCATTCACCGGAGGCATTCCGTAGGGTTGCATTGCCATAGGAGCTGCTCCGTAGTATCCGGTCCCGCTGATTTTCTGTAAGCTGCCTTGCCCCTGCATTCCTTCCTTGGCATACTGATTCCACAGCTGCTGCTCCTGCATAAGCAAATGCTGCTTCTTCTCCAGATCCGCCATTTGCACATAGGATGGTGGCGGAACGGTTAATGATGCAGCGAATGGGTCCTGATTCACCGCCTGGACTGTCCCGTCTGGGGCGGGAAGAGCTAACACCTGCGTTGCGCTCTTGCCGGGCCCAGGCAATGCTACACTACTGGCACTACCACCAGTCAATTGGGCAGTACTCACATGCTGCCTCACAATGCCCTGATCATACATGCCGTCCAACAACAATGGATCCATCCCACCACCAAGATTTTGCTTCTGCCTAGATAAATTACTTGCTGTTTCCACCAACGCCAGTTCCCAATCCGCCTTCCCGGGTTCTGCAGCTGGAGTCTGCCAAGCCGATGTGACTTGAGGCTGCCCGTCTGATGGGAAAGCTTCCCAGGATCCATTAGCACTTCCACCACCACCAGGACCGGCAAACAGGGCCAAAGCCAACTGATTACCCTGTGCATCAGCTGAAACCCCATTATCCCTCAAATCCACCAAATCCCCTACCACTTCCTGCTTCACCTCCGCCTTCACCACAACCTCAGGTGGCGGCGGTGGAGTGAAACTCTCCGGCGCGGGCAGAGCCTTAATCTCATTCATATCGGGTTGGGGCTCCTCCTCAACTGGAGCCACAGGAGCAGGCTCCACCTTCCTCTCCGGACTCTTGGTTCCCTTGGACCTGTCCCTCACAAACTCCTCCAATGTCTCCAGCAACTTGCTCCCAATCCTTAGCACCTCCGGATACTCCGACGACCGCGCCAAACCCAAGTCCTTACACCAACCATAGAACCCAACCAGCTCATCAATCTGCTTCGCCGCACTTGCATAAGCATCAAAAGCCTTAACGCAATCCGGATACTCCATATCAAAAAACTTATCAAGCACAACCGCCAAAACCTCACAAATGTCAGCATACAGCTGAAAGCTCTCCTTCACCACCGGGTAAACCGCCACCAGAACCAACCGACTGTTCTTAGCCAACCCGGTGGGCCGGGTCGCCAAGAACCGATCCAACAGCCTCTGCAAATGACCCATTTTCGCGAAAATTCGCTCCGGCTTCATCTCCCTCAATGGGGTCACGCTCACAATTCTCTTTTCATCTCGCCCGTTTCGACTCACCGAGTCATTCATATCGCCGTACGACCTCGACCTCCTCACCCCTCCTCCATTTTCATAATCGCGATCTCGCTCTCCTCCGTACTCATACTCGTAATTTCTCGGCGGCGGAGACCTGAAATTCGAAGACCCGCCATACGAACCACCAGAGCTCTGTCGATCTCCCGCACCAAGACCGCCGCCGCTCTTCCTCTCGAACAGCATCAGCTCGAGCCTCTGATCCAAGTACAGAGCATAAGTCCTCACAAAGGCAGAGTGGTCCCACGAGCTCGAGTGCGCCTCGTCCCTGAAATCCGATAGGTTCAGGAGGCGGGTCCCCCTCCGAGTCGCGTACACGATCTCGTCCCCGAGCACCGGGTCGCCGTCGTTCAGGAGGCGGTGGACCAGCATCAACGCCTTGAGCGCCACGATCCAGTCGCGCGTCTTCCCCAGACGCTTCGACACCGCCGACACGCACGCGTGGACGTAACCCCTGGACGATGACGTCAGCATCAGTATCTCGCGGACGTGCTTCTCGCTGGCTGGCTCGTCCTCGTGCGACGTCGCTTTGACGATCGCGACCTCGAGGTCCGGGGCCAGGTTGCTGGCGACCTTGGCGATGCCGATGCTCGTCTGATCCTTGACGGCTCCGATTGCTTTCCGGATCGTGCTCGGCGCCATCCCCGCCGTCGATCTGATTCGCTTCCGATTTAATATACCACGCGGGCTGAGATGCAATGGAAATGACGAAACGGTTCACTTGGTTGAATTAATCTGGAGGAAGGTTGAGTTTCTAAAAATAGAAAGGGGCGTACATTTTGGTTATTTACCGTCGACGTCGGAGTCTCTAGATCTGCGGCGTGGACAGTCCGGCGAGTCAGATCTCGGAGCAGCCGACGACCAATCAAATTTCTCGTGTTTTTTTGGATGGATTTGTTTGCTCTCTGTGTGTCTGGAACAAGAGAGAGAAGGATAACAAGTTGAATTTAAATAGTGGATTGGAGTCAATTACGTGGAGGGCGGGAAGCCGTCGATTATATCTGAGATCTGGGATCTAGATGGGAACCTGGGAGAGACTGGCGGTAGTGTCGGGCGGCGTGTCTGAAAGAATTATGACACGTGTGAGCGTGTTTGTATGAATGGGTTCGGACGGGGTGGAGCACGACCTATTTTAGTAAAAGGAGGCGCGACTGAGCGTACGGGTTACGGAGATACCTACTTGATAGAGACATCCTAAAGTAAACTAATAAATATTTACCTTAAAAAATACGTAAAATTAGGAAAATGATATCTCTTCACCAAATTCATTCAATTCAATCATATAATTTGAATTTTTGAAATTTGATTTAACGGTTTATGTTATTATAATTTTTAAAGAGGTTCTTTGTTTGTAGCATATAGATCAAATTTTAAGGAATCAAATTGATTGATTGGGTGAATTTGATGAAATGGATCCTCATCCCTTTCCGTAAACTTGTATTCCAGTCCAAAAAATTCGACTGTTTCAAATCAAGTCCAGTTTTATTTAATTTTTATTATACCCATTTTGTCCTTTACAGTAAAAATAAAAATCGATTTAAATTTTTATATGGCTTTATCTACCCACTTCCTAATAACAAATATTTTAAAAATCCATATACTACAAATATGATAAGTTTATCAAAAATTAAAAATTATGGGAGGTAAGGAACCTGTGATATCGATATAATTAAGGATCTATAATATAGGTATATTATAAAGAAGAAAAACATGTGAGGTAGATTAGAAACAAAAACTTATTATATAGGTAGATAAACAAAAGTATTGTCTACCTTCATGTATACCTATGATATACCTAGAAAGCAGATATACTCTACAAACTATGAGCAAAAACCTCTGGTACAAGTTAATAAACATTTAATTTGAGATAAATTATCATAAACATGTGATATAGGTAGATAAATTACTATTAATCTATAATACATAGAGTATATAATATGGTAGATTGATAAAAAAATAATAAACAATTAAAAAAAGGAGGGTTTTTTTATTTTAGTCATTCAAGAAGATTGAAATTTGATAAAAACCTGATGTTAGATTACATATAGATTATCCCTTGATGTATCCTTAATTCAAAATAATTAATGTTTTTTTTATTCAATGTCTCCCATTAAATATTTAAATTCATTAATATACATATTTAATTTTTTATTTATTTATTAGTTTTATTTTGCATTCTTCATGCTTGAAAGACTCAATTAGGGTACCTAAATGTTAATACCAAAAGGTTAGTATCGAAATGTATTATATTGAATTAATGTACCAAAATTTAATACCGAAATGTATTATATTGAATTAATGTACCAAAATTTAATACCGATATGTATTATATTTAATTAATGTACCTAAATGTTTGTATTAAAATGTATGTACCGAAATGTGTGTAACTAAATGTGTGCACCTAAATGTATGCGTCACAATGTATTATTATGAATTTAATGTACCTAAATGAATAAGGCAAAGTACATTGAAATATATTGTATAACAAAATTTAGTTTATCTAATGTTTACAACAAAATATATTACGATAAATGAAATAAAAATTAGAATTATAATGAAACATAATTAATACATTAAAATTAGAAAGAAAAAAAGAGAAATAATTAAAACATCAAAATATAATTAATAAATGAGGTGATTAATGTGTTAATGGACTAAAATAAGATTTTGATCTTACTATGGTTTTAGTCTACAATCATCTTTGCTAAGAATTAAAATGAAGTTTCCTATATAAAAAAAAATCTTATAATACAGGTAGATAAACACCAACGAAACCAAGTGTGGCATTCCGATCATCTTCTCATCCCTCATAATCACCCCAAAATCACCCAACCTATAATTATTATAAGAGAGTTTTAAGTTATTAACGGATTAGTTCAAATCCTATAATTAAGGAATCCATCCAACTATTAATCCTAAAGTTAAGTGATTATGTTCATTTACATATATAATAATTTATAATCTTAAGGGTATGTTGGTATGAAAATGTAACAATGCAGATGTGTAATCCTAGTCACCGGACCTATTTCACATAAGTGGACTGTTTCCAATTGTGGCCCACAAAATTGGATCTATATCAAGTTTCCTCTAAATATATTCCATCATCTACCTTATATTTTCCATTTTTTACTCACTAATCCAAATTAATATTTCATTTACGATTTTGTTATGACTTAAGGTTTAAATTGCTTTTATATTCAAATTCGATTTTGGTAAAACTCGAATTTAAGACCTTTCATTTATAAGTAAAGAGAATTATCATCCTTTATTCTTTTGTGTAAATAATATCATTTGTTAAAAAAAAGTTGCTTTTATGTTTCTTAAAAACAAAAGTTATGTTTATGTTTTGCTGATAATTAAAGTATTAAAATGAGAATTATAGAGTAATATTAAATATATTGAGTTAATCGCAAATGTGGCGTCTTGGTTAATTAATAAATGTAAGTTGATATTGGTGGACAACTAACTTTCTTTTCTGGTTAGTTAAATGTTTTTTATTCTCGAAATCTTGATTGTGCTTTTGTTATAATAAGAAAAATAATAAAAGCAAATTTAGTGGTCTTTCTTTTTCTTGAAAATTACTAGACGTCTAACAATTAGAGTTTTATTTTAAGTACTTTTTTATTTATTCTATAAAGCTATAACAAACGTCCAATTAAAGGTTCCATTCAAAAGGAAAGGCTTGAGCTTAATTTATAAATTAATAGATGTAAGGAAAATATACCGGATTTGGATCCTCTCCTGAGCAGGGGGTCTGAATCCTCCTGATCCAATACACGGGTTGTTGGATTTTGATCCAACGGCTACAATTATTATAATTTTTAGAATGGCTCCCTGTTTGTAGTCATTAGATCAAAATACAACGGCCCATGATATTGGGTCAAGAGGATTTGAACCCCATGAGGAGAGGATCCAAATCCAAATATACCAACCAAAAAGTGGAAGAAAAGGAATATTATACAGGGATTTTATTTCTTAAACTCCAAAATCAAAACGAGTTCTTTATTCAGCATTTTACTTTTGGTTGTTGTTTCTATATAAATAAAAAAAGTGGAACAATTGATAAGAAGGTCGCGTGGCCTAATGGATAAGGCGCTCGCCTCCGGAGCGGGAGATTGTGGGTTCGAGTCCCACCGTGATCGTTTGTTTTTTCATTTCTTCTAACTTTTTTGGATGTTTTTTATTGCTACAGACAATACGTACGTAGTATCACTTCCGGATTTGAATGTTTGTTTTTACTATGCTCAAAACAAGAGATTTATTTTTATTGTTACCGTGTAATAAATTCCTCAATTTTTTTATTGTGCTTTGATATATGTTTTGAAATTATGGGGGAAAAAATGAAAAACAAGAAGAAGATACATGCACAGAAAGCAAACATTTTTACCTTCTAAGTGATTTTCATACGTGTATGAGATTTACATACATCAAGAAAAACACGCTCGATTTCATTTGTGTTCATCGCTTGTCTCTTATGAACGGGCTCTCTTGACCGCATATACTTGTTCCATTTTGATAATTCCCTCGGATAAATCGTTGATTATATGAGGCTAAGGATCAGGCTCAGCAGAAAAAGGCCAGTATATGTCTTTTTCAAGAACACTAAACCTTCCACTGGTGAGCCTCCCTCAGCTCATTTCTTTATTGTTGTAGGCCCTAATCTAATCATATGTTGCTTCCAAAGTTGTGGTTGTAATAATTCTTGCATTGTTATTAGATACCTTGATGTCTGCAATAGATGAGGAAAATAGGTACGAAGATGATTTTGTTCACATTTCATACAGCGGATCGAGAAGAGAGGAAGGAGCTAGCCCGTGGATCCAATTAATAGCAAGAAAATGTAAGCTATCGGAGCTTCGACTCAACGATCTGACCTGCTTCGTCAATATAGTTTGTTCTCGTCTTGGTATCAAATGGTGCTGTAAGCATTTAGTTTTGCGACACGTCTCGAGACTTTTATAATGCACGGAGTTGGACAATGTTATGTATCATCACAGCAGCTGTACTTCCAAGTGAGATTCCCTCGATCCTCCTAACACGCTTCCTGTTACGTTCCTCAGAGTAGCCAACACTGGAGACTTCAACAACATGTTTCACAAAACAATGAACAGATTAAGCACAACTCGAGAAATCTTTGCATGCAACGAGTATACACAGTGCTCTTTTAATTTGAACGCGGGATCAGGAGTGTTGTGTAAAAAAGCCGTTGTAAGTAAAAGTTTTTCTGTTGTTGAAAATGCAGAAGATTATGAGAACCTTGATGATGATGGAATGCAGCAAGTGCCTTCCTCCCACAAGAAATGGATGTCCATGATTGTGTTCTACACGTTTGTCTTGAAAGGTTTAACCAATGCTCTCTTTTATCCGAGTGATATTCTACTTAACTAATCTAAACTGCAGGATGAGATATAAACTCATATGCATAAGGGTATCCACTCTAGGCTCTAACCAATGTGACTACTTATGCGTCTACAACCTAAAAATCAGTTAGAAGAGAGAATTAAATCTTTAATGTGAACGCAACTGCAAACTACCAATGTTTATTTGGTCTTTATCTTCACAAATTATATTTGATGATGTTGGAATGGTAAAATTAGCATTAGGAATTTAGGCTAATGACTTTGTAGACCTATAGTTGATGAAGGACATTTGTGTTGCTTGAGGAAATCTCCATGGAAGAAGCTTTTACGTGGCTTTGGATTTGGATATGGGCTTCTTAATCATCAGTTGGTTCACGAGGGCTGTGATAACGGGCCACAACTTTATGAAATGGATTTTTGTTTGATGGGCTAATCCCAAAATCCAAACGTAATTTCCTTTTTTTTTTTTTTTTTTTCAAGTTTTTAACTTTGGCAATGATGAATTCGAACTTGAGACGGTTTTCAATATTACAAAATCAACAAAACTTGTGTGTCTGTGCCATGAGTACATTATATACCTCATTGTGAACCCATATTTGATTAACGTAATTATAATATACAAATGCCATGATTAAACAGCTCATTTTCTAAAATATTATTCAAGACATATTTACAAAATTTAATCATATTAGAGATCAATAGTCATCCCGACTCAGCCACATGTATTAAATAAATTAACAATTTTCATAAAAATATCATAAGTCATCTATAAACATCAAACATATCAAGTGATTAAAAAAAGGTGACTCGTAACATAAAAGATGACAGTAAAACATATGCGAGTTATGACAATTCACCAAGCAAGTGAACCCTTTTGGGCACTCAAGTCCAACAGACGAACAAACCTTGGCCAGTGGCAACTCTTTTTAAATAGTTCGCAAGTAGTCATTTACCACAGTGGTGGAAAGGAGTTGAGTTCTTGTATGACGACGTAGGTTCGAACCTCATTGGTGGCTAATCTAACAAAATCTACATTTGACCAAAAAAAAAAAAAAAACTCTTTTTAAATAGTTCATGCACATGAGTTTAATTAGTTAATACTTTTTGATAACTTATACATACGCATGTCGGGAAAAAAACCATCAAACACATGTTGTTGCATGCATGAATGATTCAAACAATCCCCTTGACCTTGTTAATCATTCAAATTATTTTATTAACTACGAAGTACAAAGATCCTCTAGCTGTATATAGCTTCATCTATTAAAAAAATAAGGATTCTCTTTGTCGGAGTTTTACATGTAAACCTTAAATATAAATTATATAACAATGTGGGAACTGAAAGAATATTAATCGAGATCAACAGATTTTTGGTAATGTTGGCTCCAAAATTCAATCACGCAAGTGAAATGTAGGGTTTTGCATTGCAGTAAGCAATGACGTACGTACGTGGTGGTAGTGGTTTGTTTGCTTGGAACTAAAGGTACATAGCCCTTGTGAAGTTCACGCGAGAGGAAGCATGGGGCAGTGCAGGCCGGCATGGCTCGTGTGGTTCGTCGGTTCGACCCACACATTTTGAAGCCAACCTAAGCGATGAGTCGTGTCAGTCTTGTCTGGATTGCGCTCGTGTGCTCTTGGTGGAACGCAAATCATGTGAACTGAGCTGTTTAGTTCGTGTTTCTTTTGCAGCTGGTGGCAAATGGATCAGTAGTAGTAATACTACTGCCTTTGCATGCAAATTTGACCTACTCAATTAGTGTGATGAGTAAATGAATATATATTACTGCATGATGAAGGTGATCAAAAGCGCGTTCACTAGCTAACTGGATTGAACCTCTATGCATGTTCTCGTTTAATCTGTCTCTCCAAATAGTCAGTTAATATGATTTTCTAAAGCGGCGTTTTACTAAAAAGTGTTCATGGATTATAAAAGTCCATGATAATTTGTATACGTTCTAATACAAATGGCGTTTGATAAACAAAGGTTTTTTTCAAGAACACTTCTTAACAAGACGCGTCTTGTTAATTACAGGTTAACTTTTTATGCAAGTCCAGCCTAACCTTTATTTAACGGGACCAAAATCTCATCTAAAAGAACCTAAGGCATATATGTAGAAGATATAGAAATCAGATAATGATTAATTCATTAATTAGATAACAAACTCACTATTCATAGTCTTATAAGAGTCGAATTTTAGACATTTCACTATTACTTATAAGTAGTTAGAAATACCACTAAATTGTAGTGTTAGTAATAGACTATATGAACGACATCCCAGAGAGCAATGCAAATGTCGTGCTGCTAGGCGAAGCAGTGGAGTGCCACACCCTAGATGGCCGGACTTTGATTCGTAATTACTAATTAGGCCAAAGTTTAATTAATTTGACCTAGATTTCCTACACCTAGACGGGGCCAACATGCTCCACCAGAACAGGGGACCAAAAATTATGGAATTGAAGACTTAGATATTCAAATATTCACGAACCTTAGCTTACCCCGAAGAAGCCAAACGTGCTTTAGTATGCTAAACGTGAGTTTAGTGTTGCTTAATCAAACAACCAGAAAGCAGTCACTTACCTCGATCGCATGTTATTTGCAAAGCCTGACTGGTTCAACCCTTACAAAAATAATGTTAAGAACCCACATGCACATCACATTCATATATGCCTTTGAAGTTTGAACTTTGAAGGCAAGTAAAAGTAAGTGGGAGTAGTTTTCACTATTATTCATGTTCTTATCTTTTTGAGAGGTCCCCTCATATATAGGCACCAAAAACTATCGCAAACAACAATATCACCTAATTAAGGGACATCCAAGGTGCTTCCATTGTGGACAAAAATGTCCTTGAAGTAGCGGACGATTAAGAAAATTTAGGGACAGAGACTACTATTGAGTAAGAACGTGAGAGTTACTAAGTATGAAAGAATGAGAATGTGAAAGCCATCATCGAGTTTTCTGATAAATTTGTACGTAAAATAAATTTAGCCTAACGCAGTTTGATATCCTAAATATGTCCCCATAATTTGTTTCTCTTGCTAAGACAAGATGCAAACACACATTACTCAACTAACAATTGCTTGTTTTGTCCAACCTCTTTGAGAAAATTTAACGAACATTTTGCCCCCACATTAGCATTTGGGAAGAACAATGGAACCACAATTTGTTGAGTGGGGGCAGCCGCCCCCATATATTCCCTCTCTAAATCTGCCACTCTTCTCAATTATAGAGACCCATAACTCTCTGTTCAAAGTACTTATATTTTGATCATGTCCTTTTCATGACGTTAAATCTAACTAATCAAATATCTATGTAGGATGAGGACATTAGGATCACTACCACCAACTTGGTTTCCTCGAAGATTCGTGTAGTAGCAAACAAGCCAACCAACTTTGTCCATTTCAATCAAACTGTCAAGAGTCCAAGGTTCCTACTCCTCTGATTCCTCAATGAATGATGTGTCAGATTGTATTGCCAAACTGTGAATTTGGTCGCACATTTATATACAAAATTAATATAATTAATATTTAATATTGATAGTCGGATAAATAAACATTTCTCTTTTACTATAACATAAAACCTTGATAGCTGAACTCAAAATATGAAAAGATATCTACAGTCGCATAAAATTAATTTTCAAATAACGACATTATCTGTTTATTAGAACCCAACACATAGAATCTATAAGACAATTGCTTGGAATTTTGTTTGATTTTTCTCTTTAACTTTAAGTTGAAGTCCATCGATTAATAATTAGTTTTGTCGTTTGAACTTGTACTTTGTAATTAGATTCGTTTGCTAATGATCAAGTTTAATTATATCTTGCAAAGAGTCAAAAAATGTCATTTCAATGAGGGGAAGTTGGGCCACCAAGAAAAAAACCTTGTTTTTCTTTTAGACATCATTTGGGGTTAAGTAACTTACGCATAATCTTAGTTATCTTTACACTTAAAACTTTTCAAGACTTGTGAAAAGGGTTCAAACCTTATCTTTCTTTGAAGTATTGTGTTCAACAATACTATTAGAGGTTTGAAGTTGCCCCTAAAGATGCTTAAACTTCATTATTGTTTATATTGCAATTAGAGTTGCGTGACAGAGAATATGTCTAGCATGTAAGCGAATATCACAGTGAATAGAATGTTTGGTTCACCCATATGTCTCGGGTTCAGAATTCCTTTTCCCAGATTATTGTCATATTTTCAAACTCTCCCTCTCCTTAATAATAAAAACAATTTGAAAAAAAGTTATATACTAATTGTATTGCACAGCGAAAAAAATAAACACAAGTGAGTCACAATTGTGTATAGTTAAAAATTATTCATCACAAGAAAATTAAAATTTCAAAATCGACAATAACATAAGATATGAGCTAAATCACACAATGAACCAGCATCATGAATTAATACTGCATTTACTCTTCGTGAAGTCGACTTTAAAAAATTCAACTTATAAATTAAAGAAAAAAATTCACTAAATTATAGGTACTCCTTTTTTTTTTTGTCGAAAAAATTATAGGTACTATGCCCATCCAAATTACTGAATATTGATTTTCCCGATGTATGAACATTTCACTAGGACGGCACCGTCGTGAGTCGGGTGACGACTTCAAGAAACTTCCGATGAAAATTGGATAGTAGCTGTTGTAGAAAGCAGCATTTGCCAGGTCAATCTGGTTGGAAATTTTGCGTAGAAATTTCATTGTCCCACATTGATCACTACTAAAAGGTTTCCTCACTTTATAAAATAGGGTTTGACTCTAATAATTAAATTATTTAATTAACTATTATCGAATTTAATTAATTAATTAATTTTTTATCAACAGACTCATATTTTCAGATGAAGTCTGTTGAGATGAAAGAACACAAGTCTGTTGAGATGAAAGAATGCAGAGCAAAACACCCATCTTTGAAAGATGACTTCCAATAGACGCACCCCATTCTCATACCTGTTGCAAACAGATATAAACTGATTATATATACATTCATCTGCATGACATTTAGAACACAGAAACATCAAATTCTTCTTCTACGATCTAAACCTTCTTACTGAGAGAACCACATAGAAATTTGCCAGAAGTCAATTTTTCGGAGCTGAAATTCTAACTTAAATCGTTGAATCCTGGTGAGGCAGACGTATGTAGAACTATAAGCACTGAGTAGGGACGAAATATTTGTTTCAAGGACATTAAGATACGCAAGTCTCGATCTTTAATCTGTCTGTTCAATATTATTTCACATTGTTAATACTCTGTATTATTTATTATTTATTAGTATATATAAAATTATCATTAATTTTTTATATTTATCCAACAAATGTCAATTAGCAAAACTCCCTTGACCAAATAAATTAAAAAACGTTAAGCCCAATTGACCCGCTGTGTTGGGACCAATTGACCTGCCCAATTCGAACCCGCTCCAGACGAGGCTCTACTCTCCCATTTGAACTGAATTCTTGTCCCATTCCTTTCCCTAACGTTGAACTCTCTCTGATCACAGACACAGACTCCGACAGATAGATTAGAGATGTCGGGTTCGGTCAAGAATTCGATATTGCCGGTGTCGGATCCTCCGAGGGACCAGGAGAGAGAGAGACTCATCGGAGCTGGCGACGATGAGAAGCTCTTCAGAGGATCCGCCATGACCAGACGTGGAGCCTACGCTGCAATCTCGTACATGGCTTGTGCAGGTAAATTACACGCCCCTTTAATCCTGTTATGCTGCAATTTTCAAAGCTTTTGATTCCCAGAAATTAAAGTTTCAAACTTTCAAAGAAATTAAAATTGGATATCAAAATATTTGAAGGAGATTGGAAGCTTTAATGGGCGAGATTGTTTTGATATGAATTTGGGTTTTTTGCATTCCTAGTTGGGATTGGCTAAAAGCGTTCGGTAGAAAAACTTAAATAAATTTTTTGAAAGTGTTTATAATAAAAGCACTTCTAGCAGAAGCACTTATGGTTAGAAGTGCTTTGCAATCCCAAACGGGTGTGAAATTTTTAAAGAATGTGGACGTAGTTAATTGTTCCCATTTTGTTGTGTAGTGATGTTGGTGATGTTCAACAAGGCAGCTCTCTCGTCTTATAAATTTCCAAGTGCAAACGTTATCACACTTTTTCAGGTATTTTCCCAAACGTATCCTACATTAAACTTTCGTCTTTTGGTCGGAATTTAAGTCTGCTGCCTGCTTTCTTGTGCTGTTCTTGTGTAAAGTTCATTTCTTTAATCAAAATTAAGACACAGTCTAACCTCATGGTGTTGTGGGCTTTGTTTTGAATGCTTTTCGTGCATAACTTCATGGTTTGCCCTGCATATTGAATAGCTAATGATAAAAAATAAGACATTTTCCTTTTTTATGGTTTCTACTGCAGATGATATGTTCATGTGGTTTTCTCTACACCTTGAGACGCTGGAAGATGATTTCTTTCACAGTAGGTGAATCTTCGATTATTTCTGACGACAGCACCACAACACTTGTACCATTAAAGACATTGAAGAAAACCCTTCCTCTTGCAGGAGCTTATTTGCTGTACATGGTACGCATTTTGTAATCTAGTGTTGATCGGTAACTATTGATCAGTAGCTTTCTTGTATTTGTGATTAATGTTTGCGCATTCATTTATTTCTCCTTGAAAGCTAGCCACCATGGAGTCTGTCCGTGGAGTAAATGTTCCCATGTACACCACCCTCAGAAGAACTACCGTGGTATTTACAATGGTTATGGAGTATGTTTTGGCTGGGCAGAGATATACAGCTCCCATTGTTCGAAGGTAAGTGACCCCTTGTATGTAACTTATTCTGTAGATGCTGATGATAATATGTATAGAATCTGCTCTTCTAAATATACGTAAAGAATTATATACATGTTGATTGGATGAAAGTTCTGAACGCTGACCTGTTGGCACTTTTGTTTGTGTTCATGAATTGGTCGAGTGAGAGAGTTTTGTATTATCCCATGAGCGAATGTGATGAAGAATGGTTCTACATTATGTGTTTACTTTATTGGCCATCTACCTGATTTTCTCATTTAACTGAATATTTTAAGGTTGTTATCAGTGTCGGCCTGATTGTTCTTGGTGCATTTGTTGCCGGATCTCGGGATTTGTCATTTGATGCCTATGGCTATGGTGTTGTTTTCTTATCCAACATCACGACAGCAGTATATCTTGCAACCATAGCCCGTATTGGTAATACTTTAACATTTTATCTTTGGAGAAATCCAGTGGATTCCACTTTGCTGGTTGACAGGTTTCTAAGATATTGACTGTTAGTTTCTTTTTGTCAGGGAAATCCAGTGGCCTTAATAGTTTTGGCCTCATGTGGTGTAACGGTACGTTAAAACATCCCGACTCAACTTGTGCCCTTTCGGGTTTTTTTAACTTGTGGAAAAATATATATTTTCATTTAATTGAATCAAGCTGTGACACATATGGTATTGTTTCTCTATGATAGGATTCACATGTGGACCGATTTTGCTGTTTTTGACTTTTATTAGTGGTGACTTGAAGGCAACAATCGAGTTTCCTTATCTTCTTTCACCTGGTTTTATGGTACATTCTTTACCAATGCCACTCTTCTCTGCTAATGCATACACACACTTAATAGTCCAAAATATTTTTTGCATGGCTTTGTGTCTTGGTAGCTTATAAGCTGTAAGCTATACTTATTTAAATATGTTATTGATTGGTACAGTTATTCCCTTTTATTGCATCGTTGTCGAAAGGTGGTTTAGTTTATTGATATTTTGCAGTTTTCTTTAAAGTAATTTTACCTGCAGTTTGGTTCGTGGGTTTCATGAGTATGATATTGTTCTAATGCGATATTTGATTTCATGTTGTGATTTGATAACTCAAGACAAATCTTCCATGTTTCATGTAGAACTTCATTGATTTTTTTTCGCCCCCAGCTGTCTATGTGGCCTACATGAATTAGTGTTATATAGTTGATATATGGTGGAAGTGACGTGTTTGGGCTTGCAATTGTTGCGTTATGTTAGTTTAAGTTTTGAGAACATCCGGAATGAGTTTCAAAGTTTTCTCCGTGTAGCATTTTACATCTTCCCTACGGGTTTTTTGGCATTTCATAGAATTCAATTGACATCAATTACTCAAGTATAATAAGCTTATTCTTGTTGCATTACTTAAATACAACTTCCAAATAACTCCTGTGGTTTTGATTGAGATCCACTGTTGTTTCCTATTTTTCTTCCTCCTTTTGGCAGGCGGTCTTGCTTTGTTCCTGTATACTAGCCTTCTTCTTGAATTACAGCATATTCCTTAACACAACTCTGAATTCAGCTCTTACGCAGACAATTTGCGGTAACTTGAAGGTTTGTGTAGCCTATAGTTCTGTCTCTTAGATGTATTGACAACATAAGTTAGCAGCCTCTATGAATTTCTCCAGGTGGTGTGACCATACTTTTATGCGTGTGAATAATTTGAAATTTGAAAACGTAAGGCGATTGAGGTAGCTATGTTATGGCTCATTTGATTGAGCTTTCTTAATGTCGTAAATGGATCAAATGGATATGAAAGTTACTTTAATTCAGAAAATAAATGAATAAAGGTACATTGTTTATATATGCGACTCTGATATTGAACAGATATCTTCATTAACGTAACATTTCATATCTCTTACATTTTCTGGTCACTAAACTGCTATAGGATTTTTTTACCGTTGGACTTGGCTGGATGCTATTCGGCGGCCTTCCATTTGATATTGTAAGTGCAAACTATTCTCCGCTCGAATAAAATCATTCTTTCACTATTTGATTTAGAAATTGACGCGTTTTAACTTTTTTATTTGGTAGTTGAATGTTATCGGTCAATCTCTCGGTTTCCTTGGCTCTGGGTTGTATGCCTACTATAAGCTCATAGGGAAGTAACATATTCAACAAATGTCTAGTTCTCTCACCTGAAGACGATTAGTTGCTGCCCTTGTTTACACCACCACCAAATTTGATTTTGCGATTACGAGGCTCTTGGAGTGAGATGTGCAGTATTAAGACCGGAGACATCCGCTCAGCGGTGGATTTAACTGTTAACTGGAAACGGAGTGTATGTATTCTTCCATACCAACCAGCAGGTGTTGGAAACAACGGCTGCACAATTTGGCATTGGCAGCTGCTTGCTGATTTAGTTTGTTTGGGCTTTGTCATTGTATACCATGAATATTTTCCCTTCTTCCAATATTTCGGTCACATATGCTCAAATTTTGAAGCGACGGTAAACGCAAAATGTAGTTTCATATATACTGTTGATCGTAGTATTTTGTTGGAACTATATTAATCGTGCGGTTATGTATGCAAGCTCGTGTGTTTTTTTTTTTTTTTTTGAATACATTGATATTTTTAGGGAGAGTTCGGCAAAGACACACAATGAGCAGCCTAATTTGATATCGAATTCAACATCTACAAAATTCGAACCTAAGACTTCTTACTTCAAAATGAAAAGAAATGCGACCAGACCGTAGTACTGAGTAGTCGGAGCTCGTGTTTCTGTTAAGTCACAACACACAATACCAATTCCGAGAAAAAGTATGGTTTTTTGCATGTAATTCTTACTCTTAACAAAAGTTGTTACGGAACCAAACTCGTGTACCTCAAATTCTGGCAGCAGAGTATGACCGTTGGATTATCTTTTGATCATTTAGGCATTGGTTGTCTAAGATGTATTGGTTGTTACAAAAAAAAAATAAAAAAAAAATAGAGGGAAATATCTCCCTCTCCTTCCTCTCTCTCTCTGTCTGGAATTGCCTCCGACAAAAGCTCCGAAACCCTAATCTTACAATGCGTGTTCTTCTTCCCTAAGAATCTAATCCCTCTTTATTTTTCTTATAACTTTTGAGTCCTTTTTTGGTGAATTTGGAGCTCCTTTTTTTGTGTGTATAAGGCGATGGTTGAGGGGTTTGTCCGGGAGAAATTCGTAGAGCTATTATGTCGTCTAGCGCGCTGAGAATTGACGATGATGATTTTGTCCCAGTTGGGCGGTCGTCGATCGAACGGCCTCGCCGCTCCAATTCTCTGCCGTTTGTGCCGTTGCTACTCGTCGATGGCTTCTCCCGCAAGAGCTTGTCGTACTCCGCGCTTCCTCAGGAGCCTCTCCGGCTCTCCGTTCTCAAATTGGATGGCTCTTGCTTCGGTACTCTCTCTCTCTCTCTCTTCTCGTTTCTGAAAATCTATGGTGCATTGTTGGTGGCTTGTTTGGTTGCTGCGAAAGTTTTGGAAAACTGACTAAATTTTTTGTATTCTCTCTTCTGAGTTACAATTTGATTCTAATCCTAGGAAGGAATTTGAAATTTTCCCGTTGCTGTTGTGCATTGCGCCTATTAATTTCTAATTTCATTTTCTAGGCATGTCTGTAATTCTCTGTCAGGATGGTTAATCCCGTTGCTGCCTGCTTGGTTGCTGAGAAAATTTTAAGAATGTAGGAGGTTATTTTATGTACATTGTTCTTAAGGTTACTTTGGTTTTGATTCTGAAAGACAAATTTGCGCCGCACAAAATTTCAGGGCCAATATATGATTGATTTGATTTGATTTGATCTCTTCATATCTAATTCATTATATGTACATTGTTCTTAAGGTTCCTTTATTTGTATTTCTGGTTGAGAATTGAATGAATCGAGATGTTTTTTTTTTCTGGCGAGTTGCATGAACTAAGATCTTTCCTTTCACAGATATTCAAGTTTCCATGACAGCCACTATTTTGGAATTAAAGCAGGCAGTCGAGGCCGTTTTCAGTCACATGCCACAGAAGGGACCAGGAAAAATTTCATGGTATGTTCACCTCATCCATTGAAATGTTTTGGATGAGAAGCAAAAGCTGCAAAACCATATAATCACAGAAATTTATCTTTGTTAGCATTCAGATGTGAAGCTTAGCAGTTTTTATACTTTTGAGTCGGTAATTTCATTACACAACCGTATTCGTATCATTAACGATGTTCCTTGTTTAAATATGGTTCATGGAGGCCACATGTGTGGGGTCATTTCTGCTTGTGCTACGATAATCAGAAGCTACTTGTTGAAACTGATCATATCAAACTTTATGGCATCAAAGATGGTGATCAGGTATGCAGCAGATCCCTTGAGTTTCTGAAATTGATCGTTTATCCAGTTGGCTGCTATAATGCTTGGTGTGGTGTCCTTGAAATTGATCATTGGTAATTTGGGTTGTTTAATTGGATTTTGCCACTCCAAGTTCACTTCCTCTATCCTGCGTCCTCCCCCATGTGTGCATGTTTTTTACTTAGAGTCTGATAACATTGTGTTGTCTTCATGTATGTCAACTGGTGGTGTTTGGTATGTGCAGCTGCATTTTGTCCGGCATGTTTCAATCAACTACAGCATGACAAAGAGCCAATCGTCAAAGAAAGGGTTCCTTGCTTTAAAACAAAACACGATGTGAGGCTCTCCCTATTGCCATTTCTCTTTTACAAGAATTTTTAGCACAAAAACATGAAATTTCTGCAGTTCCCTATGCAGATAATAAGAACCATTGTTGCCAGGCCCTGCTTCTTAACCGCGTTTCTCTGCTGGTCTTTTATTTTTCAATCGTGCTGTGTACTTGTCAATTCAATATGTGCAGGTCAATGTCGCGATCATTGAGCTTTCAAGAGGAAGACCTGACTGACATTGAGAAAGAAGAGAACGGCAAAGACGTAGAACAGAATGACGAGGTATGTTATGATTCTGGTGACATCAAGAATCCAAAGTCCCCGCATTGCGATCATGAAGTTTCTATCGAACACAATGAGAGCGGGCTGCCCTTCTTATTGGGAGAATGGTTTCCATACTCCAAACTATCAGCTGTAGGAACAACATCTAAAAGAACTTGTGCGCCAAGCGTAGCCAGTGGGTTGTTGCTTGGGTTTAGGAAGATATTCGGGCTTTGTTTCGAGAAACGCAATAAACGGTATAGTCGAAGGGATACTTGGAGAACAGATTAGCGCTACAGTATGGTTTCTATCCCTACGGGCCTAAATTGATTAGATAGTATGATTAAAATTACATTTGGCCTTGCACTCTACAGTCATTTGCCCGCTTATATAAATTTCATTTTCTACTGCTCCCATTCTCAACACCCGAAAAGTGTAGCTGTAAAGATTTTGGAGCCAAGTCAATGTACATAAAGGAGGGATTTTCCTTTCGAAGCTTCGTGACGGTGACGAGAGAAACTTACCTGCGCCAGGGATGCCAGTTACACAACTTAAAATTAATCACGCACTGCTATGTGTTTTTGCTTTCCCATATAGAGGTGTGATTTGACTTACAATGTGGCCACTGTGATATTTCAAGTGCATTGACTCCAATTTCTCCATACTTGGGATTCAAAACCTACTTGGGCCTGGACTAGGTTTGGATGATGGGCTATTTCATATTTGTGTCCAAGGTGCCAACTTTTTGGGTCCTCATGTGGGACTGTCACAGTACCACTAATCACTCACCACAAACTCCTTCCCCCTTTTGAATCCATAAAATCCTCGTAAATGTGTGGCAAGGAATTGAGATAGCCCTCTCCCCAAAGATTTACCCTCACAAATTCACAACCCCTCAAATCCCCAAATCCAAAAATCCCAAAGAATTCTCAAATTCCCAAAATCCAGAGAACAGCACAGAAACCAGCAGAGTCCTCCGCCATGGCCAACATGATCATGGCTTCCTCCAAAGTCCCCATCTCCTCCTCCCCTTCTACCCCAATCACAAAACCCAGAATCCCACTCCAAATCTCCATCCCCAAAATGCCAGCAAACCTCCCAAAGCTCACAAAGCCCCAATTGGTATCCCTATCCTCCTCCCTCTCCGCCATCGCCGCCGCCTCACTCGCATTGGCGCCACCGTCCCTGGCGGAGGAATTCGAGAAGGCGGCCCTGTTCGACTTCGACCTGACCCTCCCCATCCAGATGGTGCAGTTCCTGCTGCTGATGGTGGCGCTTGACAAGCTCTACTACAGCCCACTGGGGAAGTTCATGGACGAGAGGGACGCGGCCATCAGGGAGAAGCTGGGGAGCGTGAAGGACACGTCGGAGGAGGTGAAGCAGCTTGAGGAGCAAGGCATCGCCATCATGAGGGCGGCGAGGGCGGAGATATCGGCGGCGCTGACGAAGATGAAGAAGGAGACGCAGGGGGAGGTGGAGCAGAAGTTGGCGGAGGGGAGGAAGAAGGTGGAGGCGGAGCTGCAGGAGGCGTTGGCGAAGTTGGAGGAGCAGAAGGAGGAGACCATGAAGGCGCTTGACTCACAGATTGCCAATCTCAGTGACCAGATTGTAAAGAAGGTCCTTCCTCTCTGAGTTTCTTGGGTTTGTTTTTCGCGTAAGGTGTGAATTGGAATGGGGGCAAATGGGAAGTCGGATTGCTGTGTCTATGATTATATAATTGTAATAATAATATTTGTATGTTAATTGAATGAAATTACTGTGTTTTTTCTTGTTCTGGTTCAATATTTTGTGGATGTGTAATTTGAATAACCGAGGGAAGAAGGGATTCTTGGGATTTGTACAGTGTTGGAGAGGATTTTCGGTGGCCGTGAACCCGATTCATGTAAGTAGGTCGGGTGGATGTGTTAGGTGAGCAGAATAGAGCAGTGAGTGATAGAACTGTCAGCTGTGGGTTCGAGTCAAAGAGAAATTCTAGAGAATGTTTTGCTACCTTGAAATTTTTTTATCGGGGGATTCCTCCTTTTGCTCCTCAGCCTACCGGATATTAGTAGCCTGTTGTTTCCCTCCCAAGCCCAAGGGCATGTTCTTACGCGTTACTCACCCGTCAGCTCTACTTCTTGCACCTTTCCCATTGTCCATTTCAAGAAATTAGTGGTAGTTTTGTTTACCTATATGCTAATTGAAATTGTTTCAAAGTGATTTTTATATGATGCTCTAGAGGATCGGACACTTAGGGCGTTGTATCGTTAAATCATTGATAAAAACAAAAATTTAAGAATCTAATTTTTTGACAAGATTCGGAATATTCTTTACATTGGAGCATCGTAAAATTTTTGTTATATCCCGATACCTGTGAATACTATAGGTTTCAACACGAAAATAATGTTATTCGTTCGGCCCAAAATTAAGCAAAGATGCATCACTATGGGTTTCAACATTTTCTTGGCCCAAAGGAACAGGGCTTCGGTACAAGAGGAGATCTCGTATCAAGAGCAATACGTACCTTTGGATTTTATCGCTGCATGTGATTTGCAGACTCGCAGAATCATAGAAAATTCAGCTTTCCCTATATCTATTCACCAATGTGTCGTTGTGCACATGTCAAAATCTTATTTATTGAATATAAATAAGGCTCACAATGAGCCTAGAAATATATTTATTACCATGACAAGCGATGAATTGCTCTGATAGATTAAAGTAGTAATATTTTAATTAATCAAAAGGACGAGGTGAACGTGAACCCGAGTTGCATCGAGTGACAAACATTAATTATCCAACTGCTGGTGTGGAAGTCAGGTTTGTGGCCAGAGAAAGGCTGAAATACCTCTGTAAGTCTTACTGGCCCCCATAATAGGTGAATAACCTTGGATTGCCATCACTTGTCTTCTTTTAAAAATTAAAAAAAAAAAAAATTGCTTGGCATCACGCATGTGTTATGTGACAGATGTACCCAACAACATCACACAGACAGTTGTGTTCAATCACAACACTAACAAGTTTTAACCATCTTGTTTTGCACGTAAACCCTAAACAATAATACAGTTACGCATATGCCACGTGTATACATATGTATGGTTGGTAGTTAAATAGACTACATTTACAAAAATATAAAATATTTTCGTATTTATTTAATCAAATTATAGTAAGGCATGGAAGAAGGAAATGAAAGTAACATTTTCACCATTATTGTCACTTCCAAAGGTTTTACCCTCGTCTCACAACTAACTTACCCATCAGTCATTACCATCGTTTATTAAAATACAAGCGGGACAGGTGTGTCCGAACAAAACAATCCAACGAACAACAATTCTTCCTCGTTTTTTATATTTTGTATCTTTTATTTTCTTGCCGCCATCATGTTTCTGAATTCAACATCCAATAATTGAATGTGATTAGTTGCTTCTTAAACTCCTCCTCAGCTTCTTTCCCGCAAGTTCAAGATTGATTGATTGAATAACAAGATTGGTCAAAACTTCTTTTGCGTGCAGCAAAAGGCACAATCGCAATTGTACTGAAAATAAACAGTTAAGATTTAATTGTGAAAATATAATTTTTGCTTACTAATCAATCTAATTCTTATAAATCAAATTATATAATAGTACGGATTATTAAAGACAAATCTTTGAGTAAAGTACTTACATGTCATTGGTTTCCTGCTACTTTATTATTTTAGTTTAATAATTTAGTTTTACGTGTATATTTTTTTTACACTAAATTATCTGATAATAAACTCGTTCTATGTAAATTACTTTCGTAAGTAACGATGCATTGCTCTTTATCTCGTTTGTTTGGAATATTACTTATAATCGAACAGGCAAAGAAAAAGGAAAAGGATAATGAAAGAGAATTAAGAGGGGGCCCAGCAGCTTCACCGATTCTAGCCCAACTAGGAGTTTTGAGACTTTTAAGTAGTTCTCATTTCGTTTGTTACTATTACTCTCTCTCTCTCTCTCTCTCATTCTCTCTGAAGCCCTCTCAGATTCCGGACCTCTCTCTCAGACTGAGTGGTGTGTTACGTATGTAAAGTTCACTCTAAATTCGTCGAAATATCAAACTCATCGGAGCTCATCACCAAGCTTCAGTGAGTATTTATTAATCTCCATTAATTCTTCTTTTTCTTTTTCTTTTTTTGGATTTATGGTATTCTTTTTAGCTTTTAGTCTCTGTTTGTTCCGTTGAAATTTTTTCATTGTGCTATATGCCTCTTGTTTGATTAGTTTGTCATGGGAATGATCAAATCGGTGGAACCCAATTAACTTTTGCGTTAATGGGTTACCAAAAGATTGTGAAACGGTGAATCGGTGGAGTTAAAATTTCCCAGTAACCAAACAGAGTCGGTCTGGTTTCTGGGAAAATTGAAGAATCTGAAGGGAGATAAAGTTTGATGCTTTTTTGGGTCAAAAGAACAGATGAAGGAAGACAACTGATTAATGCTCAGTTATCAAGTGTGAGGATTTTAGCTCTCTGGGTTTTCTGGTTATGAAAATCCTAAATACAACGTCTGTGATCATATGTTTTATGCATCCCATTTCCTTTGATTTCTTCCGCGTTTGAATTGCTTTGTATGTGCAACTATTGCGTGTATTTTCGTTCGCATTCGGTTCACTTGTAGTCCCTTTGAGCATGAGTCCTCTATCGATGTAGGCTAGATGAAGAAAGAAAGAAAGGGACCTGATATAGTCCCAAATAATTTGATTAACATACGCTTGTAGTTTGCAATATCTGAGTGTGCTACTTCGCCCTTGGTTCAGTGAATCACTGGCATAGCTCTGTTTGCAAAAGCTCCCTGTTGTCTTGCGATGAGAAGATCATAGTACTTTTTGTGTATTTATATGATTTTGTGTTAATTTTTATTTTTGATGGTGACGTCCATGCAATATTTTTCATTGTCTTCAGGTCGAGAAATGGCTAAACAAGTTGTTGCTAACCAACCGTCAGCTTCATTTGAGTACGAGCTTTTAGATCGTGATTCTGATGGCCTGAGAACTGTTGGAGCCTCTTCAGAACAGACAAGTCCTTGGATTGAACCTGTCAAATTGAAACTTAGACACAGAATTGGGAGGGGACCCTTTGGTGATGTTTGGTTAGCAACCCATCATCAGTCAACAGAAGATTATGATGAGTATCATGAGGTGGCTATCAAGATGTTCCATCCAATCAAAGAAGACAACATGAGGGCTGTGTTGGATAAACTCGCTGATATTTTTCACAAATGTCAAGGAGTTGGCGGTGTTTGTTGGCTATATGGAACTTCAATCATCAATGGAAAGGTGAGTCACTTTTTTGTATTTCATGCACTATAAGGAGATTTTGGTCCTGCCTGTATGATTTCTAGCTTGCTAAAAGCAATTTGGGTTTGTGCACTCAGATATGCATCATCATGAGATTATATGAGGGATCCGTCGGTGACAAAATGGCACAACTCAGAGGAGGGAAGCTCTCACTTCCTGATGTTTTGAGGTTAGTTGGGTCCTGATTAGACCATTAGCAATGCTTAATTTTATTATTTCCCAAAGATTTTGGTGCTCGGTTTTTACTTGTGCTATGGGTTACAGGTATGGGATTGGTTTGGCTGCGGGGATTCTTGAACTACACTCCAAAGGCATCTTGGTTCTTAATCTTAAACCTTCTAATGTTCTTCTGAATGAAAAGGACCAAGCAATTCTTGGTGATTTTGGTATTCCTTATCTATTGCTTGGCGTACCATTGATAAGCTCAGATATGACTCGGAGGATTGGAACCCCAAACTACATGGCACCTGAACAATGGCAACCAGAAGTAAGAGGTCCAATATCTTTTGAGACTGACTCGTGGGGTTTTGGGTGCAGCATTGTGGAAATGTTGACCGGTGTCCGTCCTTGGGGCGGAAAATCTGTTGATGAAATATCTTATTTAGTTGTTGGAAAGCAAGAAAAACCAGACATACCAAGTGGCCTTCCTCCTGCAATAGAGAATATTCTTGTTGGTTGCTTTGAGTACGATTTGAGGAGTCGCCCTTTAATAACGGACATATTGACTTTATTCAAAAGGTATGGTTCCTCTACTATGTTTATAATTTTGTTCTGAGTCTTTGAGAAGAGGAGTTCTTTTCATATAATAATGTCATTCTTCTTACTAACCCAAATAAGAATTAATGCATAAGAAGCAGGTCACTTCATTATGTCTAGTGTAGGATCAATACTTCTGTAAACTTATACACCTTTTCTCAGTATAAGCAATCTTTTAGGTCCACCATAATCAGCATCATCATCTGGAGAATACGCTTGCATTTTACAAAGTACAAACAAAATCTTGATGGTTCTTGTGGCAAGTCAGATTAAACTATGCAAGCTTTTTGATATCGAAAACTTTATAAGCCTAGCATGGTCCACCACCAATATCACCGATATTGTCCCTACTTAATCATCTAGCGTTAGGTGTGGGGTTTGATCAAATGGCCTCGGTGATATTAGGGGTGGAATCTCCAATATATTAATTGCATTTTTTTTTTTGTCATATGCCTGATCTGGGATCCTATTCTCCAATAGATATTATTGCTTAATTTAAGTAATTATCATGTGATTATTATGTGGTTGTGGAAGCAATTTTACCTTATGAACTACTTACTGTAGTTGTATAGGAAGTAAAAATTGGAAAGAAAATAAAAACATTTTACAACGATATTTTCCGACTGAAGGCAACATTTCATTTTCCATAATTGATATGAGAAGTTGCATGTCGGGTCATCTCTGCTTAGTTGTGTTTTGAAGAAACCATTGCATAAAGAAAAGTTCCGTTCGCCACTTTTACATATTTGGTATTAACTGCTACCACACTAGCAGCTTGCAGAGTACAATCTCCAGTGATGGAGACTGGACAGGTCTTGGGATAAGAACAATCAAGGAAAAATCGAGTAGCATTGGTTACACTGAGTGGTTCCTTTCAAAGGATCAACTGCAAGTGGGTGACACGGTGCGTTCCAGAAAGCCACCAAACTGCTGCAAGCCTGAAAACATGCATATTCCAGAAGGCACAGTAGTGGGTGTCGAACATGACGCAGATCAACATGGGTTTGATTTGGTGAGAGTCCATGGCATCCATGACCCACTGAGGGTTCATGTTTCAACTCTGGAGCGGGTCACTTTTGGCTTGGCAGCTGGTGATTGGGTACGCTTGAAGAAAGAAGACAAGAAACACTCACCAGTAGGTATTCTTCATTCCATCAATCGTGATGGTAATGTAGCTGTTGGATTTATAGGGTTGGAAACTCTCTGGAAGGGAAATTCTTCAGAGTTTCAGATGGCAGAGTCCTACTGTGTGGGTCAGTTTGTCAAGCTGAAAGCTAATGTATTGAGCCCTCGATTTGAATGGCCCCGTAAGAGGAAAGGGACATGGGCCACCGGGAAAATAACGTGGATCCTACCAAATGGGTGCCTTGTTGTCAAGTTCCCGGGAATGCTGACCTTTGGGGAAGAGAACTCAACCTTTGTAGCTGATCCTGCTGAAGTGGAATTGGTTACGTTTGATACTTGTCCAGGAATAGTGAAGAAGTACCAACATCTTGAGGATTTTCATTGGGCAGTGAGGCCACTTCTTGTTGCATTGGGCATATTTACAGCCATGAAGCTAGGCATTTTTGTTGGAACAAAGGCGGGGAGGTCCAGGGTGAAGAAGCAACAGAGCGGTGCTACGCCAAATGAGATTCAGCATACCGATGGTCAGAATTCTGGAAACCCGGCGTGGATTCCTCCTAATATGAAAAATATCCTTTTCAGAGAAGGTGTTACCACCGGTCCTGCTCGGTAGTTTCATGCACAGTTCATCTGCCCAGAACTAGTTTTAAGTTTAACCATACATATATGCTGTAACTAGTTTGTTGGGTATCACTGGGGCATTTTACTGTTTAACTTAAGCTGGAGAACAGCGTTACAAACCGAACCACTGTCGAATTTAGGGGCAAACATATTCGCTCTTTAAGTATATATAAATGTATATATGTTAATCAACTCATTTGTGTTGATCATCTCTACTGTACTTTAATATTATCTTGGAAGCTTATATCCATAATTTTATGGAGATTATTTCCGGGAAACTGGTGAAGGACAACTTGACAATCGAGCCTGAAAGATTCTTTCTTGCAATTGGGACGTAGCTTTGGGTGGCTTTAGTGGCATCACCGTCTCAAGGTGTTTGTTATGGGAATTGGATCCTCTCCTGAGCACAAGCTCAGGAACCTGCTGATTAGCGAACGTGGGCCATTGGATTTTGATCCAACGGCTACAATTATTATAACTTTTAAAGGAACCCCCTATTTGTAGCCGTTGTATCAAAATCCAACGGTTCATGTGCGTTGGCCATGAGGCTCCTGAGCTTGTGCTCAGGAGAGGATCCAATTCCGTTTGTTATGTGTCCAAAAGTGCATTGCCTATCCAATAGATGCTTGCCATGTGGTTTTTGCTTGCAATGAGAGTCTTACTTTAACACGCATGTCACTCTTTGTTCTCTTCACTCATTAATTGAGAAACAAAACATAAAGCACATGTAAACATGAGACTTTCAATTATCTTAGGTCTCACTCTTTTAATGTTCTCCACGAAATTTCCATGTGAAACTAACTTCAAGTACAAGAAAATCAAGTTGTAGCACAACGGAATCGAATATAAACAAAGAAAATAGGAATATCTGTTGATCTTTATCTTATAAGTACATTATTTTTAGCCAAACTTAGCTACACCCTGGTCTAATGAGGAGAAAGGACTTACATGGCACATATATATACCGCCACGATAGCGTTCCTGCGACATTTGTAAGATTCTTTGCCATATATCTTTGTTTCTTTGGCATGGGACATAACGTGACAGTGTAGCCATGTTTTGTAGGTTGTTCTCCTGCATATGTCAAACTGCAGTTGAAAGAAGCCAAGCGGTGTCCAACGCAAGGATGTGAAAACAGATAAAAAGGTTAAAGTACACAACATTTACGAACTAAAAACACCATTAATCACTTATGAATCACACATTGTACAACGTTTATATTGGTTTGGCATCTGCATATTAGATGCCTTATGGTGAGTACTGCAGACGATTACTGCACCAAATCTAGGAAAATAGATCAGTGGCATATCTGTACACGATATAAGCTCACCAGCTCATAAATTACCCCTACTGACCTGCAGCAGGCCCTGCACTTACAACACCAGCCTCTTTCACAAGCTTATCAGTCAAAGCCGAAATCCGGGCAACTTCCGCTGTCACCTCAGTTAAACATTCAATGTTCTCCACCATGCTTATGCTAGGATCGTAACCATTTGGAAAGAATATACTTCCGTCGGCCTCAATGCTCAAGCTGGCATTGTGTAAAAGTTCCCCACTCATTTCTGTAAGTTTGTGGAGTGCACTGGTTGCAGCTTCAACTTCTAGTTGGGCTGCCTCAAGTTGAAGCTTCTCGATTGCCAAGTCTCCAATGGTCTTCTCCCCCAGTCTCTCTTGCGCCAATGCATATAGCTTTCTCAGATCATTAGCGTCTTCTGCCTCTTCTTTCAATTGCTTTACTTCTTTTTCTTTTGTTTCTAGTCTCCCGAGAACCATCTTAAGCTCCTCGTCTTTGAGCGTGAGGTCCCTCTGAGAAGCTATAACTTCCATTTCTTTTATTCTTAAGCTGTCCCTTGCCAATTCAAGCTCAGTTTGAAGCTGTTTTATTTGCAACCCGAAACCATCAGCTGGTTTCTCCCATAGTTGCGGCAGTAACTCGTGGCTCATATCATCAAGCGACTCATCATCCTTGATGGATATAACCAACTTGTTAGTGAGTTCCACAATCCGTTCTACCACAGTTTCAGCTTCTGAATATTTGAGCTTCGTATCGTTCAACTCATTTTGCATCATGTTTACATGTTCGTCTTTCTCCTTGAGCAGAGTAGTTGCTTGAATAAGCTGGTCCTCTTTACTGTTCAGTAGCATCTTGAGCTCTGCAACTTCATTATTTACTTCCTCAAGCTTATTCCTTGCTTTCAAAAGTTCCGAATCCTTCTCATCCAAAATAACCTGTAAGGTATCCCGCTCAGATTTCAAATGCTGAATTGCGAGCTTAGCCTCCACCATTTCCGACTCCTTATCCTGCAGAAGATTGCGCATTTTCCCAAATTCAGCGTTTTTCTTGTCTAGCTTATTTTGGAGAGAAGAAATCCCATTGATAGCCTGATGCAGAGAGTACCTCTCTTTCTTCAACACCTCCTGTAAATCTTCCATAAGCTCCTTTTCCATGGATAAGTCACGTTCAAGTGCATTCTTTTGAGCCTCTGCAACCCTAAGCTTTGATCTTTCACTCTGTAATTCTATTTGGGCATCTTTCAGAGTTGTTAAGTAAGACGTAATGCTTCCCTTCTGTTCTTCAAGTTCTTCCCATTGGTTTTCCAACTGCTTCTCTTGATCTTCCATTTTCTGTCTAGAAGATGCCAGAGATTTCTGAGATGAAACCAACTCTGACCTCACGTCAGCAAGAACCTTCTTCACTCTTCTGAAATCCTCTAAAGTTTCATTAGTTTCTCGTGCATGTCTGGATGCTTCCTCTGCTAATTTGTTAAGTTCTTCCTGTGCCAATAACCACTCCATTGTCCGCTTCTCCAATTTGTCCTCTGCAACTTTTAGTTTCTCCGCTTCATGCTTCCTCTGCATTTGAAAAACTTCCAATTCTGCTTCTTTCTCCTGCAGAGATTTCCGGAGTCCTTGAATCTCAACTTCTTGTTTTCTGACAACTTCATTGGCTTCATTCAGCAGGTGAGCCTTGGATTCAAGTTCAGACTTGGACTTAGCAGCTTCTTCACTCTTTTTCAGCAATTCATTTCTCATTTGTTCCAATTCCTCTTCTTTCAAAGAAAGTGCCGACTGTGCAGCCGCATTTTCCTGATCTCTCTCTCTAAGCTGAAGCTTTAGGTCATCTATATGCCAGGCCTGAGAAGATAAGCGAAGATTAGCCTGCTTCAATTCCTCCCCTATTTTTTCATACCTGCAAGAAGCTGCAGCAATTTCTTTCTCCCGTTGCTCCAGCTCCTCCTTTGTGCGGTGCAATGCACAGTGCTCAAAGAAAACTTTTCTTTCGGCATCCTGCAAATCTTCTTCCTTCTTCTTCAGTGCTGCCAATGCAGCGTGAAGATCAGACTCAAGGATTTCAAGGTTAAATCCTAGCTGGACATCCTGAGGATGACGAGAGTTTCTGTTCATCTGCTCTTCCAGTTTCTGTGTCTGTGCAAACAACCTCTCGAGAAGAATCCTTGCAGGTTCAGAAGCTCCATTGTCACTAATGCTCGACTTCCTGTTATTCAAGACTGATCGAACAACTCTCAAGGAAGAGCCTTTCCTTTCCGTGGTAGCTCTAAAAGCTACTTTGTTCTGCTTTGTGCTGAATCTAAGCGAGCACAACTGCAGAAATGTTGTACCCATATAAGTAAATACTTGTTCGATTAGAAACCAAAGCCAAAATTACAAGCATCATTTACAATCAAATTTCGTAAATGATTGTTATTATCGGTTGGACGAAAAATTATGTACAATGAAATGGCCAAAATCGAAATCAAACAGCATGGCAATGCAACAAATCCCAAAACAAAATTAGACCCAAGCGACAAAATCACGTGAAATTCTAAATAATTCGATTTTATCCACATTAACATCAATCCCTGCAATCTTACAATTCTGCAAAATGCTACCAGATTTCAACAAATTTCACCTCAATGCCCTAAAAAGAATATCTGAAACAAAACTTATAAACCCTATATTATCACATTGATTGTACCTAATTAACAGCATACGACTAGTCAGCTTACACAGTACATTCCCAAATTTTATTCTCCCCCTAATTTCCCTACCTTCTTCTATTTTCTCGGAAACCAAACACAAGATGCAGCAGTTAGTCAAACCTAGAGAGAGAGAGAGAGAGAGAGTACCTTGCAGTAGGGTTGAGAAGAGGAGGTCCGGAGATTGGAGCGAGCGGCGGCGGCAGAGAAGGCCATGGATATTCAACGGCCGAGCACATCAGGGCTCCGCCATCACCGTTGGAACCATTTCTGATCTCCTCAGAACTCGATAATTCAAAATTTCAGACAAAAAAATCGATCGGAGAATCTAAGAAGGAAGAAGAAGATGGGGGCGAAGCTTCTGCAGGGCGAAACAGAAGGCCATGGGCGCACGATCGCATATGCCAGTGAGACCAAGGTCACCATCCTACTTTAGCATCGCCGACCCTTGGGGGCTTTTGGATAGGTAGAGTAAATCTTACGTGTAAGCGACGTCGTGTTGGACCCTGTGGTTGCCCGCCATTTGGCAATAGGAGCAGCTATCCCTGTGTGGTCCCCCCAAATGGATAGGTCGTGGAAGCGCGACGGCGTGACGCGTGTGATGAATTGGAACCAAGGGTGATGTGCACGAGTCGCATGACATATAAAGTGAAAACGTTTTAGATGGAATACCGACTTAATTAAAAGATTGGATAAAGAGGCTTGAAGGGTCAAATCCCGGCCCAACCTTTACTCTAGGCCTAATCCATTGGGCCTGTTAGGTTGATGGGTAAGGCTTGAGTTAAGGTTCAAAGCCTCAGCCCGAACTGATTTAGCCCGATTTGGCCCGGCTCGTCTAACTCTCCCCAAATCTATGCTATTGATTCAAGGGTCACTAAAAAGTTTTTTTTTTTTTTTAGGGGATAGTTGTTGGCAAGTCACGATTATCCAACTCTTCCGGCCCTGAAGAGGCTATGGGGAATTTCACCCTACCACAGTCAAGCAAACTCACTAGCTCGGAGCATCAAACTCGGGTCCTCCCACATTTTTTTGTTTATTAAGGAGCCCCAGGCTACGCCCTTACCACTGGGCCACTTGCTGAAATCCTTTTTAGTTTAAAACCTGTCTATGTTATACTAGACTCTCTACATGCACTCATGTGTGTAGGATTTGTTCTTTTTTTTATATCAAATATGTATTTTATGTACGAGAATGTCTGTGAAGGGATAACTTCGACAAATGTGGTGGCGGTTTGAACCCACATTTATATATGTATTTAATATGTTTTTGTTGTTCGGATGAAAAATATATTATAAACTCCTTAAAACTTTGAATAGCTTGTAGGTGAGATGGTTAGAAAATCTCCAGTTATGCCCTCTATTTTATACATCAAAGTTTTAATTAATCTATCAAAAAGTTATTTTAGGACGTCTGTAAAAAAGCTGTACTCTAACCATACCACCCTACTTTAGGAGAAATTTTTAGGTGTTCCCGTCACCCCACATCACCTCAATTAAACAAACACTTTAATGGAAAATGTGGCATCCCCTGATTAGATGGGTACACCAAGTGTGATGGTGATGTGGGGTGACGGGAACACCTAAAAATTTCTCATACTTTAGAGCCATAATGACCATGAGACAATAATTAGCCAATAGAAATTAATTAATTATTTAAAATGAAATTGAAACAGTAAGCATCAGTTAGTATTTAGGATCTGGTAGATGAATCTCTGTGGATACAGAACATGACTGGAGTTGATTTTTTTTTTTTTTTAATCCTTTTCTTAATTTTAGTTAGGAAGGAGCTCATTAGTTTAAGGGTTATTTTTGCTCGAAACTAGAGATTTGTTTGTCCAAAATCAAGTACAAAGAGGATAATAATTTACTATTAAACATGAAAACCATCACCAATAATAAGTCTAGAATTATGGTGGACAATTCGTAGACCCAAAAGATCTCTCGGAGAATAATATTAGAGCAAAGCATTAAAGACCCATTTAATTTGATAGGAGACTTGTCCAAACTTCATATCCTCAACTTTTCCTAGGGCAAATGACTTTCTTAATCTCTCATTGTCGTAATCAAGATGGCTAATAATTTAGAAGGCAAGTAGAAGCTCCAAAACACACATGATTGGTGAAGGGTGATCACATGTATCAACAAACCCTAACCCACAAATCTTCCACTTCGTACATGGAGATCGAGCTCAATGGATAAATCACACTAATAATTAACAAATCCACGAGCTAATCTCCCTTTTTTGTCCTCAGTCCTCAATAGTTAATAAAGATTAAACTATTCCCTAATAAAATAGACACCTTTTCCTAAAACGTACTCAAAGATGCAGCGAAAAAAGAAAAAAAAGAATATATTAAGATGCTGTGGACAAACCCATATATTTCGTTGCCGCAGAAGGAAAGGATAATTATAAACAAACGAAAAGGGTTTTGTTTGATGTGATATCTAAACAAGAAATGATCATTGTTTTTTGTTAGCTATGAGTCTAGGACTAGGTGTGTGATGTGACTTACTCAAGTAGCTGATTATAAATTTTTGAATCTGCTTGGTGGATGATCATATTATATAGGTCTCGTTTCGTATTTAGGATTAAATTAGATTAGATAATTTATTGTGTTCGAGGATATACTCAAGTTAAAGTGAATGCTTTTTGCATACTGAAGGAATTAGGAGGGGACGAAACACATGAATGCCAACGAGGGTTGGTTCAGTTGGTAAGGTTCCTGTCTTGTGTGTTGGCCCCTTAAAGTTTGAGTCTCGTTGTCAGCAATCCTCATTAGTGCGTGATCTGTAAATTTTACGTAAATCCATATTAGTGGCAGGTGTCAGTTAGATGTCATACGTAAGTTCATCCACCTCAAGATTATGGGTATGATCTGACGCTGATGGCGAGAATAACTAATCCCCTCTAAACTTTCAAAAACCCAAAAAGAAACACATGAAGGAATTTACTTTTACTTTATACAGTTGGACACAATTTTTTCTTAAGTAATTCATCCTTTACCATATATAGCTGGATACAGTTTTTTTTATTTATCATTTTAACATAGAGAGGTGTTTTTTAACACACGCCTCTTGATTACTGACTATCAAATTAAATAAATCAAACGAAAACAATGGTTCAACACGAGTGTTTAATTATAATTTTCCTTTTAAGTATTCATACTAGTTCAATCATAAACACCAAAAGAGGCTTTAATTTCATACAAACAAACAAGTCATGTGTTTTATAGGAAAAAGATCTTCTCAGGATCGCTTCCTCGTAATCCATCAAATCAGGGAATCTGTGATGTTGAAAATTGATCAAGCGACTACAAACAGGGATCAACTTTAAAAGTTATAATAACTTCAGCCGTTTGATCAATTTTTAACGGCACGAATTCTCTGATTTGTTGAATTATTATATCCCTAGAAGTGAAACACGCAGCTGGTGAGGATCTTGATCTACTTGATTATTTACTATAATTAAGGTTGAAGATTTGGTTGAGGTTAGGTATTCAGACGATGTGACGCCATAAGATAAGCTTCATCATTATAACCTCATGGTTCTTTGTCCACGAGTTGTTAATTAATTAATTATAAACTAAATCATGCGCAACGTTTGTAGGTCCCCAATCCAAAAAGGATCTCATTTAATGTGAAGATTCTCAGCCACAAAATTTGGAATAGAGGTCCGAGAACTATGATTCTTGAAATCCAAAGAAAGATTTTGCTACTTACTCAATTCTTTGTTTTTGAAAGAAAAGATATGTAAATGATTATGTTGTGGTTAGCTAATAAGTACTCGTAAATGTGTTAGTTATTACGGAGTGAGCAACTATTTATATCACTAAAAAAGTAGTTGTGCATATCATTTCGAATCTAAGTTATGGTAATCGATTAGTTAACATGTTGATTAACCGTATTCTAAAACACTTAAAAAAATTATCATTGGCTTATCAAATTATTTATCGAGAAATTTAAAAGTTTAATTCAGTGGATCTTTAATTCACATATTTTTTCCATCAATAATATTTTATAAAACTCTTGGACTAAGGATTTTCGTAGCTTCAGGTGAGGACTATGTTGTTAACAATCATTATTACGGAGTGAGTAATTGTGTATATCACCAAAAAATTAGCCATGTATATCATTTCCGATTCAATTTATAGTAATCGATTAATTAACATGTTGGTTAACCTTATTATGAAACACACAAAAAAAAAATCCTTGGCTTATCAAATAATCCATTGAGCCATGGAAATGTTCAATTCAGTGGGATCTTTAATTCACATTTTTTTTACATCAATAATGTTTTAAAAAACTCTTGGACTAAGGATTTTTGTAGCTTCAAATGAGGAGGGGAGAATCGATCTTAATTTCTTTAAATTGGGAAAAAATCTCCTACAAGTGTGGTCTTCCTCGATCAACTAGATATTTAGAACTGTAAACATCTCTCAAAATCGGTTGGTAGGTCCTTCCTCTAGTTCAAGAGTTAGAATTGAAACAAGTATACCTTGCAAAACCAACAAAGAAATGTGGAACTAGATCAAACTCATAGTTATTTGAAACGAAGAAAAAAAGTAAATACGATACGATGTTACATAATAACTAATTCTAAAACTTCACTGGTAGACGATTTGCCAACAATATATATCAAAGATATGCATCTGGAACTCACGTTTAACATGTTCCACGTCATGTTTGTGGAAGACCGGGTGCAATTGAACACCAAAACATAAACGATTGGTGGATGGGGAAATTAGGTTCGTCAAGTCCATAGGTTAGGAGTGTGTGGACCTTCTTCTTCACTTTACTCTTTTACCCTTGCATTTGACTTTGCGTGTAAACCAGAAAAGGCTAAGATCTTGCATCGTACCCTAAGCCGATATTTGATTTTGACGGCCATGATGTGATCTCAGACTACGGCGGTGGATCTCCACCATCCAAAAGCACCGTACGAGGAGACATCATAAAACTGTAAAGAGGGAGGAAAACAAGTGAAATTCGTCTGAAATGGGAATGAATTTAAAGTGTATCCATACCATTGTTATGTAATGTAATTATTCAATTCAATTATAATTTGAATCGCATAATTACTAGTACATTGTGAAGCTAAGCTTTTCTTCTTCTTTTTAGTGTAGATAATATCGTTTGTTTAAAAAAAATTATAATATATGTATTTATTTTCTCATTAAGAGAAATGCTAAGAAGACTTATCAAAATGGAACTTTTTGTGGACTATCTGTTATCTCACAATTTAACGTCAATTCTTGTGCCAACATTATAAAACATTGTGACAAAAACTTGAGGTGATAGAGAGTTCATGGAGAGTTCCCTTAGAGTATCTCCAAATGAGATGTCAAATTTTAAATATAAAATTTAAATTTAAAAGCTTATGTAGCTTCTTTTTTTTTAAATTTTGTCTTCACCCGATATGACAAACGTAAGCTATTATTTTAGAGATTACACTAATTACTTTTCATAATTATAATAAGTATTTTTAAAACAAAAAAAAATAATGAAAAACATTTATTTATCACTTTAACTAGATTTAAAGTTGATGTCAAATTTGAGAGCAACCACTTTTGTTGTCAATCGCATCATGCCACTAGTATTTCGGTTAAAAAACACTAATGTTGTCTCTCTTTTTTACTATTATTGTTGGTGTGAACTTTTGTATTCCTTAATTGGAGATGTTCTTAACATTTATCTTCTCAATACATCTTATACGAGAGATATATTAAAAAAAAACGTCTGCTCATTATAAAATGTAAAATTATGATATCAATGCGATATCTGTAAAGATACCAACAGATACAGATAAGGTGTATTCTTGCAGAAGAAGAAATAAGTATTCGAAGAGAGAGAAAGAGAATTTTAGACAGAGAAGATACTTTTATTACTTGACTATTTTTCTTAATGATTACAATGATGGTTATGTAGAGTATATATCTAACTAGATTGCTTACTTTCTAAGCTATTACAAGGATTACATGATGACTACACTTGTCACTATTACAACCACACGATCACAAGCTGTTAAGCTTGCTTTATATACTGTTATCATCCCCCCTCAATCACAGGAGGAGGTTTGCACAACCTGAGATTGCAACAATGTGTCTGAAACAAAGGAGTAGACAATCCCTTGGTGAGGATATCGGCAAATTGTTCATTGGAAGAAACAAACTGAAGTTGAAGTAACTTCTTGGCAACCCTTTCTCGAACAAAATGAATATCAACTTCAATGTGCTTTGTCCTTTGGTGCATAACTGGATTATAAGCCAAGGCTATAGCAGAAAGATTGTCACATAAAATAGTGACTGGACATGAGACATCAATCCTAATAAACTGCAGAAGTTGGGTGATCCAGTCAATCTTTGCGGTTGCGGATGAAAGTGCTCGGTACTCAGCTTCAGTTGAGGACTTAGAAACGGTATTTTGTTTCTTGGATGACCAAGATATAAGACTAGACCCTAAATAGACCACCAAACCTGTAGTAGACCGTCTGTCATTTGGATCCCCAGCCCAGTCAACATCACTGAATGCATGTAAAAATAAATCCCATTTGCTTAGTTGAACACCATAATCCATTGTGCCTTTCAGATATCTGAGGATTTTCTTCACAGCTATAAAATGAGACTTCATGGGACAGTGCATAAACTGACATACTTGATGCATGGATAAAGCAATGTCTGGTCTTGTAAATGTAAGATATTGCAAAGCGCCCACCACACTTCGATACAATGCTGGATTATGAAAGGGTTTTCCATCATCTTTAAGTAACCTGTTATAAGGCAGACAAAGGGTATTACACGGTTTTGAAAGACCCATATCGGTCTTGTGAAGCAAATCTGTAACATACTTAGACTGTGAGAGGAATAATCCAGTAGAATGATGAGTAATTTGGATCCCTAAGAAGTAATGGAGTGGTCCCAAATCTTCAATATCAAATTCTTGAGCTAAAGCCTGTATAACATCAGTAATAACTGCAGTAGCACTGCATGTGATGATTATATCATCCACATATAGCAAGAGAATGACCACATAATTTCCAACATGTTTCACAAATAATGAGGAATCTGAATACGTTGTAAGAAAACCCAGAGAAGGCAAAAAATTGGTAAACCTCTCATTCCAAGCCCTTGGGGCTTGTTTCAAGCCATATAGGGATTTATGTAACTTGCAGACATAAGAGGGCTGTTGAGAGTTGACAAAACCTGGAGGTTGAGACATATAAACCTCTTCTTGTAAAATTCCATGAAGAAAGGCATTCTTCACATCAAGTTGCCTTAAAAACCAAGCAAATTGTGCAGCCAAAACTAACCTCACAGTTGTAAGTTTAACAACTGGACTAAAAGTCTCCTCATAGTCAATACCTTTTTCTTGATTGAAACCTTTGGCAACAAGTCTTGCCTTATATCTAGAAATGTTCACATATGCATCTCTTTTAATCTTGAAGACCCATTTACACCCTACCAAATTCTTGTTTGCAGGAAGAGGAACTAAGGACCAAGTTCCTTGAGAATACAAAGTTGATAGCTCTTTTGTCATAGTTGCACACCATACTGAGGATTTAAAAGCGGACTTGTATGTTGATGGTTCCACCTGAGTTAAATCAAGTGGATTGTCATCTCCAATTTTTGAGAGAAAAACTTTAGGCTTGAAGATGCCGCTTTTGGATCTTGTCTGCATGACATGTGTATTCATATGTGGGAGAGAAGGAACCATTTGCAAACTCTCAGGTTGAAACTCAGAAGAAAGCTTAGTGTTATCATGATGATTAGATCTAGAGGACAATTCTGCAGCCACCGGGGAATAAGGAAGAATAAACTGTGTTGTTGTTGCAGTAATGGATTCAGGGTGTGGTGGGTTAGGAATTGACTCAAGTGTAGGTAAGTTAGATGCAGATGATATGGAGACAACCTGATTATCATGTGTAACAGAAGGCATTGAAATAGAGGATGACAAAATAGAAGGAGTAAAAGATGATGAATTTGAGTTTTTGGAAGACAACAGGGCATAAGGAAATTCACTCTCATAAAAAATAACATGCCTAGATATGTACGTCTTTTGTTGACTCACTTCATAGCATAGGTAGCCTTTGTATTTGGAAGCATAGCCTAAAAAGACACATTTTGTTGTTTTAGGTTGCAACTTGGTGTTATTGTAAGGTTTTAACAGTGGGAAACAAGAACAACCAAAGACCCGAAGATGATTGATAGCTGGTACATCTTTAAACAACAACTCAAATGGGGATTTGTTATGTAAAACAGGTGTTGGCATTCTGTTAATAAGGTAGACAACAACTTGGCATGCAAATGACCAGAATTTTGGAGGCAATGAGGCAGTTTGTAAAAGGGTTATAACTGTTTCAACAATATGTCTATGCTTCATTTCAGCTAGGCCATTTTGTTCAGGGGTGTATGGACATGAAAGTTGGTGTTTAATACCCTTGGTCACAAGAAACTGTTGAAATGACTTGCTAATATATTCACCTCCCCTATCACTTTGTAAGGTTTTAACAGAAATAGCAAAGTGATTTAACACAAATTTGTAAAAGGCAATGAAAGTTGAACAAACATCACGTTTATTGATGAGAGGAAAGAGCCAACAATGTCTAGTGCATTCATCAATGAATGTCACATAGTATCTAAAACCCTCCACATAATTACAAGGGGAAGAACCCCATACATCACTATAAACAATATCAAAATGATGCAGGGACTTAGAGACAGAGTCAACAAATGGCAATTTACAAAATTTCCCTTCTAGACAAGAGTGACACATCATATACTTATTATCAGGTATATCATATACATTGCATTTTCGTAATATTGCAGATATTATAGAATTGGATGGGTGGCCCAATCTACTATGCCATAGACTCGAAGATACATGTTGTCCAAGGAAAGCAGCTTGAACTTTGAGTAAAGAAGAGTGATATGAAACTGGTTGTGGAATAAGGTATAATCCATTACTGCAATGTCCCTTGAAGAGTATTCTCCCCGTGGCTTTGTCTTGGATCCAAAAACAAAAAGCATCATATATTAACCAGCAGTTATTATCCAAACACAATTTATGCACGGATAAAAAATTCTGAGTTAGTTTAGGCACATATAGAACTGAATTAAGATGTAGTGGTTTGAAAGGTGTATGTAGAATTGATGAACCAATGTGGGAGATTGATAAACCTGCACCACCACCAGTAGTTTGAATTGTCTCATTGGAAGGAAATGGAGAGGACAATGACAACTGATTAAGGTCAGCAATCATGTGAGATGTAGCCCTAGAATCTGTAAGCCAAATCTGTTGAGGATGAGCACTTGGAACAAATGATGAAGCAGCAACATGCATAGCTGACACTTGCTAAGTTTGTAGGTTGGCATTTCGAAAATGACAGAAATGAGCATTGTGATTCCTTTTTCCACAGATTTGACAACCTTCTGTAATAGGGTTCTCAGTATTTCGAAACAGGCAAGTAACAGCTAGATGTCCAAATTTTCCACAAATTTGACATGGAGTTTGGAAAAACCCTTGTGCCTTTGGTGGAGAGGTACCAAGAATACCAGGAGCATTGTTATAAAAAGAACCAGACTTTGCATTACCAAACCGGGAATTGTAGTGATACTTGCCTTTACCCTTGTTGTTGTTGTAAGTAGATTTGGAACCAGACCCATTGGACTGATAAAAGCTTCCCTGAGAACCATATGAACCGCCATTTGAGGGAGGACCATTGCTGGAGTAATTAGCACGAGTCGAATTGGCCTCAAAGTGAGGAGACTTAGATGAAGCAGACAAATTGCTAGCTACCATTGCAGATAGGAAATGAGTAACATGAACATTAACAAGCATTGCTTTTTCAGCAAGCAATTGTGAGCGAAGATCCTTCATATAGATAACATTCTCCCTACCTCTAATAATAGATCTCAATGTATTGTATTCAGAAGACAGACCATTAAGAATTAAAATCACAATATCATCATCAGCAAACAGAACACCAGCAGCAGCCAAGTAATCACGAGCTTATTTAATTCGTTGAAGATATAAGGAAATGGAATCTGTACCTTTCTTGATATTCTGTAACTCAGATTTCATCTGAAAGATTGTGGCCCGAGTAACAATTGAAAATTGTTCTTTAAGACGCACCCATAAGTCTCGAGCACTAGTGTTACCGATAGCACACGAAATTGCAGAAGGAGATAATGTGGCAGTGATGAGTTGCATGAGAGCTCGATCATGCATTTTCCAAATCTTAAAAGCATCACTGTTATGTAAATCACTGGAAGACTCAGTTGAATCGCTCAGGTTCGAAGGACAAGAGTTTGTACCATCTACAAACCCCATAATACCATGGCCTTCGAGAATAAGCTACATCTGAAAATGCCATGTGAGATAATTGGAATCATCAAGTTTCACATAAACAGAGGATGAAAATGATGAGACGAGAGAGGTAATAGGAGATTGAAGAATCTGCAATTGCGTAACAGTCACCATGATCCAATATGAATCAAGAATTCGAAGAAAATTTCACTGATGCAAAAGATCAAACACCTGGTGTGCAATATTACAACCACCGAGAACCAGAGAAGAAGAGGAAAATTAGAACCCTAAAAAATCGAGAAATGAAAGAAACAGAGTGGAAGCAGAAGAACCAAGATAAATTAACCTTCAAGCACGAAGCTTTTCTGGCGAATGATACCATGTAAAGATACCAACATATACAGAGAAGGTGTATTCTTGCAGAAGAAGAAATAAGTATTCGAATAGAGAGAAAGAGACTTTTAGACAGAGAAGATACTTTTATTACTTGACTATTTTTCTTAATGATTACAATGATGGTTATGTAGAGTATATATCTAACTAAATTGCTTACTTTCTAAGCTATTACAAGGATTACATGATGACTACACTTGTCACTATTACAACCACACGATCACAAGCTGTTTAGCTTGCTTTATATAATGTTATCAATATCACTGTAGCCCTTTACTGCAGTGGTGAAAAAGTGTTGAGTTCTTGCATAACGAAGTGAGTTAAAATTTTGTCGGTGGTTAAATTAACATTTAATCTAACAAAATATATTATTTGATAAAAGAAGGAAAAAAAAAAATGAGGAGAGATTTGAGTTTTGAGACACTTTGGGAGGGAGAGAGTTTGTGTAGGCTATATAGAGTGGTCCGTGGATGAAAAGGGAAGAGCTAAATGATCATGTTATCATGTTGTATTGAAGGTACACTCGCGTGCACATGAACAGCGATCCTGTCCGTTGATTTGAATTCGTGGGGTCAATCTCCTTCCATGTGTTGCCACCCACTTGCGTTTCTGTCACATGTTAGAACAACAGTCACATACAGTCACATGTTATAACAACAGTTTTTCACGAGAGTTTGTCTAGCACGCGCCCTATTGAGCGTTGGGCATGGTTTCCACTAGTTGAGAGCCGTGACCTCATCGTATCCACTACCAGGGCCCACGGAAATAAAGTAACAATATATGGTCAATAGAAGGAAACGACAAACTAATGCGTCGCTGATCTAGTGTGTATCTCGGATGATCATGCCACGTGTAGGGCGGAATAAGATTGGGCCAAGCCAGGTAAGCATGTGTTAAAGGGGATGGGCGTGCAGGACCACCTAGGGACCACCTCCAAAATCTGCAAAATCTCCTGCGGCTGGATTCTCTGCCAATAGTTAGCCGTCAATTAATGTGGAATGACGATAATGCCCTCTACCTCGTTATACACAAAAGTGCATGCAGGGAAAAACGGGGCAAAGTTACAGTGTGCGTTGCCGGTGGTGTTATTTTACTGTTACGCTGGATTGATCGAGGAGGGTGGGATTTGAGGAGGATCGTGGCCGTCGGATTGGAGGGTGCATCGGTACAGCAAAAGGCATGCAGCGTGCAGTACACGTGCAATTAAACCGCGTCACCATCAAACTTCCCCTACGTATCTTCCAAAGTGCTGTGGTTTGGCCAGCATAATAAATGAAGAAAACAAAGAACCACTAGCCAGCAATTACTCCAAACACGCACCGAGAGAGAGAGAGAAGAAAGAACAAAGATTTGAGCTTATCTGTTCAGACTTTAGGAGGGAAAATCCCAAAACCCAAAAACCCAAAACCCATTTGACATATATTTCAACCCATAAATTTTCATAACCCAGAGAGCAGAATCCATTCCTTTCGAGTATTTGTAGAGAGAGAAAGAGAGAAAAACCAGAGAGAGAGAGAGAGAATGTTTGCAGCAGAAAATGGACTGAAAGGAGACCCAAGGCTCCAAGCCATATCAGAAGCCATCAGGGTTGTGCCTCACTTTCCGAAACCAGGTTCCATTTTTTTAGTTGTTTATTTTGTTGGGTTATTTTTTTAATTTGTTGTTTTTTTTTAAGGAGCCATATCAGAAGCTCCAGACAGCAACTCATATTTTGTTGGGTTATTTAATTAATTTGTTGTTTTTAATTTGTTTAGTTGTCCATTTTTTTAAGTAGATTGTCAGTGTTTTTTTGTGAAGTTTGATGATTTGTGTGGTTATTTGTTTATTATTTATTATGTATGTATGCAGGGATAATGTTTCAAGACATAACAACATTGTTGCTTGATCACAAGGCCTTCAAGCATGTTGTCGACATTTTTGTTGATCGCTACAGAGACATGGACATCTCTGTTGTCGCCGGTACTCTCCCCCTCTCACTCCTCTCTCTCTCTCTCAATATATATATATATATAAAATACATCTGTATATATGTACAAATTTTTGAAGTATTTTTTAAGGTTTGTTAATGTTGTGAATATTAAAATGTGGGCTTAATTAGTTAATTTATGAGTTGCTGTCTGGAGCTTTGTCTTTTGGCTCTTGGGTTTTACTGGTTTTTCCCCACTTCGATTGTTTTGAGAAATAAATTTCTGGAGTTGCAATCCTTGCTGATGCCTTTGAAGATTTTCCATATCTTTAAAAGGCTTGTTTTTTGGTATCATACATCATTAATCTTAGCCAAATTAGTTTATAATTTTTCCTATTTTGTTTTTATGCACTTTTTACAGATTAATGATTTTCTAATTTGACCACTTTTGTTAATGTGGAATAGTTTTCCGAATTTATTCCCCTCAATAATTATATCTATGGCTAATGCAGTGGGATCACAAGCTCAAAACAGAGGAGATTTCTTCATTTTTTCTGTATAATTTGCTTAAGCTGATTGCATTCTTCTACACGGCTGCATTTTTCGGGTTGCTTGGACACATAGAAGATTCATTGACCACTTCACAAACAATTTTGTCGATGCATTCTTTATGATTTTTAAGGATTTTTTTGTTTTGTGAAATTCTACGATTTTGTTCGTATATTTTGATTAATAAAACTATTAACCTCAATTGCATTCTCAAACAATTGAGAAATTTCTGTTGCTGCTGATTGTGTGACCATCATGTTAATTACCAACCTGATACCATTACTATTCCACAAAAAGTTAATCTTTCGGATATCATCATTTTGGTTTCGATTAATGCTACACTTACCATATTTCTACCGCCTCTCCAATAGAGGTAGGTCCCACCTCTATTGGAGAGTCGGTCCAAATGTGGTAAGGATAGCATTCTTGTATCGGTCATTACTGCAAGAGAAAGTTTCCCGAGTTAAAGGATAAGCACTAATTTCTCACAGATCAATCTTTTTGCTCCTTGAAACCTTTGCTTTCCTGTCGGCACTTTACGTAAGTGAAGAAAGCTAGCTATTGATGTGGATGGTTAACTCCGAGTGGATGTTCATCAACATTTTGCTGTCCTCATGACAGATGAACAGTCATTGCTAAAAAGAAGGGTGTTTTGAACGTTGGACCGTCCCAATTATTGGCCTTAATCAATCACTGTTTTCTTCAAGTTGGTGATATAGTTTACCAAATAGTAGCATGATAACGACAACCCTAATTATAAATTTTATTATATAATTAATTCTTACGTGGTCTGCTTTTCATACTTCTTGTCTTTATGACTAATCTGCAGGAGTGGAAGCCAGAGGGTTCATGTTTGGTCCTTCAGTTGCTCTAGCAATTGGTGCCAAGTTTGTCCCTTTACGTAAACCTAGAAAGTTGCCGGGTACGCTCAACTTTAATTAGCTCGATTTGCTTAGGTTTTTTTTATTTTTTTTATTTTTTTTATGTCCAGGAGCTAATTACTTTTTTAATCATGCACTCAGTCCTCCTTAATCAACTTTTGAAGTAGTTATATAAAGCTAGTGTCCCTTGAGCCTTTGAAAGGTCTATTGGATTTGGCTGTTAAAGTATTGCCCCCCATCGTTTAAGCAGTCAGCGCGCTAATTTTTACAATTAGCCGTAGTTTTAATGTCCGGTAATGTGCTTTTTATCTATTGTTTAGTGCTTAGTTTCATTTAGGATAAGGCCTTTTTTACTAGGGCGACGTTGCTGTTGGCTATTTTTCCTTTTTACCACAATATACAACCTGTGTCTCTCTCTCTCGTCACGTGATAGACAACCGGTTTTAGGCAAAATTTACTCCAACATTGGGATGTTTGGAAGTGAGGTCTTGGTTGTTGATGTAGCGTCTATTTTGTGCCTTGCATTTTTCATTTTCGCTGTACGCTAATCTTCACTTAACAATGCTGCTTATCCAGGAGAAGTAATTTCAGAAGCGTATGAGCTCGAGTATGGAACCGACTGCTTGGAAATGCACGTTGGTGCTGCTCAGCCCGGTGAACGTGCATTGGTAATTGATGATCTAATAGCTACCGGTGGGACCTTATCAGCAGCAATAAGACTTTTAGGTGAGTGGTTGCTGTCGAGGCCTTTGATGTTTCTTGTTCATCTTCTTCCTTATACTGCTTGCGTACCCTACTTGAAATTCACATCATCCCAAAACAAATTTCTGTGTTTCTAGAACGTGTTGGGGCGGAAGTGGTCGAATGTGGATGCGTTATTGGGTTGCCTGAGGTTAAGGTAATGTTTAAGCATTTATTAACTTAAAAGTTGGGCTAAACTACGATTCTAGTCCGTGTAGTTTGGCGGAAGTTCCACTTTGGTACCTCTGGTTTCAATTTTCGCGATTTTAGGCCTGTCATTTGTCATTGCTGCAATTTTTCAACGAGTGACCTACGTGAGTGGCTAATGTCAAGGAAGGTAGATTATCGTCCTTGGGTTGCAACCATTGATAAATAGGGTACTAAAATTGCGAAAAACGAAACTACAGGTACCAAACTCTGGGGACCAACATCATAATTTGACCTAAAAATTCAGACTAAAATCTAAAATTGCGAAAGACGAACCTACGGGACGGGCATCATAATTTGACCTAAAACTTCAGGGATTCAAATTCGAAAGCATTGTTGTGTATTGAGTGCATGCTACTCGTAAGTCTTTTGATATCTCAAGTGCAATGCAGTTGAGCTGCTCTTGATGAATGATGATTGTGACATTTCAGGGACAGTGCAGGCTTAATGGAAAGCCACTCTACATCCTTGTGGAGCCACGCGAGTTAGATAACTGCTGTTGAGGTAGTTCTAGTACTTCCCACCATTCTCCTTAATTTCGATTCAAATTTTGTCGTCCCTGCGATTTCCCTTCGCCTTCGATTGTGATCTGAAGTAAGCCCTTTTGACGGTTCAGACAAGTATTCGCTAGGTCATCAAGTGTGCTGGTCTCCTACAAGTTCTCCCGAGTTAGTTGTTTAATTCTTTTCATTCATGCAGTTCTGTTGGAGTTCTGCTTGGGCTGACTGCAGAAACAATGACGCCTCACTTGGGCAAATGGCCGTGAATGTTTAGGGTGACCGAGTTCCGCTGCACAATGCTCGCCATTCCCTTGTCTCCGTCTCGTGTAGATTACTATGTAACATTAGCCATTTCGAACAAAATTCATGGACGAATGTTGTTTTCGAGAGATTGATTTATTCTTAAAATGGAAACTTCGTTGCTGCATTATGGCAAATTATTCAATTTAAATCTCTAATGCTCATTTATTTTGCCAAGCAAGAGGCTCCAAAACATATTTTGGTTTCTCTTGCTCGATTGCATGCCAACCAAAGAAATCGAAAGCAGCTTTGCTCACGTGGTTAGAAGCATTTATCCATGCACTCGAGCTTGTGTTCGAAATCTCTTTCCCCTGTAATAGAAAAAGTTGTACATGCTTGCATTCGACAGGCATTCTTCATAATTCAAGGTATTCAGAGGTGGAGATTTATCCAAGGGTGATGATTTTGGCACTTCAGTTCCGCACTCCTCACGCTTGAGAGTGAGTGCAGGAAGTGATCTTTGGAGCGTCGAAATCATCTCCCTAATTCGTTCACTTGTGTAATGAATACCTAAAGTCGGATATTTTAACAAATGGATGAAGAATTTACGTCACAACCTAGAATGTCAATTTTTAACCAAAGAAAATTAAAGGAAAGCTGCAACTACGATTGCAAAAGGCAGCAGTACCAAAAGACAAGCAGCAACATCGTAGGGTTAATGTTTATAGCTGAAACGGCTAGCAGACTGGCGTCCGAAAAGTTTGACAAAATTATGATTCGCTTATACGTGCATACAATGGAAAAGAGCAGAGCTACTTTCAAATTTCTAAGCCAAAACAGAAGAGAAACACGTTTGTCACTAATAATTTCCATTCATCTCTTTCGTTTATTGGTGCCATCGCAGAAAAAAAGAATACAACATTCCGGTAAACCAGAGATTGCACAAACTTTCTTGAGACTCGTATATGTGTAACCACAAGCTTGAATTGTCGTGTAACAAGAAATACATGAAACAACAGACGATGCGAGTGGCCAAATTATTCCTTTTTTTTTCTTTTGAAGAAGGACAAAATTTACAATATTCATCCTTACACCTTCCTACTTACTCGTCAGTGAAGTTCGTCTTTCATAGATTGGACATCCGTTTTGTGAGCACGACGTATGAGACAGTTCACCTGTTTCCGTAATCTAGCATTTTCTGAAAAAATTTCGGCCAGAATCTTCCTTAACTCATTGTCTGTTGTCCTCGTATCATCATCGAGGTTGTCAACTTCACTAGTAGCTACACTGTCTTGAGCTAAGAGTTGTGCCTGATCAATTATTGCAAACTTACTTCAGACATGGTTTACGAGAATGGGAACAATGCTCAAGCCAAAAATCAGTATGCTTTAAAGTTACTTCAAACTCAAATGGAAGAATTTCACTACATCAAATATAGAGCCATTTAGAAAAAGTATAATTTAACGGTTAATATGCTGCCATCCATACGTAACAAAAGTTTGCAACTGATTGTTGAAGCAAGAAACATATAAACGTGCAGCACATTATGTTTCTCATACAAACAAATTTAATTTTAATTTGTTGAAGATGGGCCAAATTTGGAAGTGTTGTAATGTGACCATATGCCAGAAAATAAAAGTTGGCAAACAAAAGAAACTTGGGAAATAAGTAGAAAGTACCTCTGAAAGTAAGAGACTGATACGGTTGTCTGAAGCATCCAACAATTCTGAAGCCTCTGGTAGAATTGAAGAATCATCAACAGGAAAATTGATATTGCATTCTTGAAGCTGCAGATGAAGAACTTTGCATTCATGCAACAATTTTTTTCTAGCAGTTTCTGCAAGCTTGCTCATTTGTTTTTCCTGTTGGCGGAGCTTCTGAAAAATAGAAAAATAAATGAAAACAAGAAAAACATCAAACCTAACTAATAGATTGCTCTCTGGCTCGTCAGCTACATATTAATTCAATTTTTAATTTGTTTCTGAAAGCAAGATGAAAATGTGCCATATTGTTCTATCAATGCATCTGTTGTGGGACCAAAACATAAAGCTTCCAGGGTATTGCGGAATATAAGTGAAGTAATAATCAAAAGGAAGGGCGCCAATTATCTGGATCAATAACAGAAAGCAGAACCAATTTAACCCAACAACCTAAGAAGAACTAGTTTGAAAAAGTTAGAATGCAACAATACTATTGGACGAGTGACAAAATACCTCAGCTTCAGATTTCTCCGTCAGTGATTTACTAAGTTCATGCTTCAGTCCTGCTTGAGAATTGCGCAAGGATTTAACTTCTTTAACAAGAACTTTAATATCTGCTTTAGATTTTGCTTCTAGCTCTTCATATCGTTTTGATAAATTCTCAAGCTGCTCCTTGTAAGGATCCAACTCCTGCGGCAATATCTCTTTCTGTGGACCAGATGAATCTTTTGTTGACTCTGCACATGACTTCTTGTCCTGGTAGCGTTTGAATATATCGTATAACTATCCAGATCATAAAAAGGATGGCCAGACTGACCCCAAAAAAATGAAAAGACATAAAAGTAGAAAAGACAAACTTCCAGAACAATAACCTGTTCCGACTTCAACTTCAACTCCATCTCCAATGACTTCCGCCGGAGTTCCTCCATGTCCCACTGCATTTTGGTAAACCTTTCCCTCTCAGTTAAAATAGCTTGCTGCAGGTTCTCTTTACTCTTCTGTCTAGTAGTTTCAAGTTCAACTTCCAAATCCTTGACCTGTAGGACCCAATCAATTAGTCTATGAACTCCCTCTGTGAAATCAAATGGTGTACCAATTCTTTCAGCCGACAGACGGTAACTGGATTTTATCAAAATCTATAACTTCGTAAGTGTCACAGCTATTGTGTTCATCCTTCTTCCACCGAAATCAATTAGATTTACAATGCATAATATATCCCAATTAATCTTCTCAAACTATTTGAGCAATAATTTTTTTTAACAATTTATAATTGGGTCTATGTAAAGTAGTTTTTATCAACAATTTATTTGTGCAGCAATTCATAATTAGGTCTATGTAAAGCAAGCATAAAAACTAAGTATACAATTTAAATTTCATGGATTTTCTTTTTCATTGAGGGGGAAAACAAATATTTTTGTCAATTAAGCCTCGGAAATGCAACTGTAAGGGTTTGGCCCTGGAGGCGAGGGCGAGGTAATCTATATATGAAATATGTTAGACACTATGTCACTGCAAAATTACTGGATATTTATTTCATAGTGAAAAGTTTGGGACAAGAATTTATGACAAGCTTCGAAGTGGTATTGGCACGGGACAAACATTTCTTCCAGGTTATTTATAATGGCTTATTTCTCCTATTAGATATCCTTAAATTGAAAATGTACTTATTGGTGTCCTTTAAAAATGTCATGTTACAAATAACCAAATTAGATACAATCAAGAAGTTCTCCATTCCAAACAAATATAATTCTAGCAATTGAAATCATGAAGAGCATGATTAACTTAATTTGACATACCTTTGTTGCAAGGTAATCTTTCACTGCTATTTCTTGATTGAGTCTAGATATAAGATCTTCCATGTCTGTTTTTGCTGTGACTAGTCTTCGCTGCATGGTCAAGAGAACCCTGTTCAATTTGTTTCGCTGATCTAATGGGATAACTATTTGAGTGCCACCTGAAGGTTGTAACTCTGTGTTGCCCAGCATTTCCATAATGCTTGAAACCTCAGCACCTCCAAGATGGTCAAGAGAACCATCACCAGATGAGTTTGGAACACCAGAGTTGGACATTTCACTACCTCTTAGAGAACTGGCATCACTTCCCACACTTTCATTTGAGAGCTTGCGAGCATGGTTGAATACTTTACTACGCTCTGGCTCAGAGAAAAGTTCCATTCCATTACGAGCTAGAATTGAAGATTTAGAAGCATTTCCATTATATGGATCCTTCCCTACAACATTATTGACATGTCTAGCATTCACTTTATGCTTAGGAAGGCCTTCCAACTCCTCTAGTATTGTGTGTCCCATGAATAGTCCTTCATCAATATTGGTCATGCCATACTTCACAAGCTTTTCTATTGGGCTTGTTAAATCTTCATCCAATACCAGATCTTCGAGACCAATGTCAGAACTGTCATTCCTTCCTAGCCTTGGTGTTCCTAGCTCAGATGTCTCATAAGCAGTATCACTTCCATAATCTGGTGTGATTGATGAACTCCCTACAATGGCAGGTAAGGTAGAATAGGAAGGTGATTGAAGCGAACTCGCGTCTGAAGTGTTTTGGCTTGCATCTTGGAACGCTGAAATGTATTATGACAAGGAACTAATAAATTAAAACTCTATAAAAGGAATCTGCGTTAACACAGAAAAAAAAAAGGGATGTGTCACAGCACTCATGCACAAGACAGTCACATACAAGACCTAGCTGCAGACTCTAGTTCAAGAAAGGACGCCACTGCAACGCTTCTTGATATATCAATATCCGATAGCAGCTTTGTCATCCAAGCCTCCAACGAACACCTTCTCTGCAACAAAACTGAAACTTCTTAAGAATATTAATCACCCCTTTAGATGTGTACGAGTACACACACGTTTGAAGGTTGAAATTGTATATTACACTTTCCAGTTAAGAGTAATCCCCCATTGTTAAGAATATGAACTACACTAGTGTGAGTTTGTTGTCCTCCATTGAACGACACTCATGTTACCTACCTCTTCCAACAGTTCCCGGCTCTTCATCCGCAAAAGTCCCTTGGGTGGAGTTGGTGGGAGATTTTTCTTGGGAAATGCCTTTTTAAGCTACAAGTAACAGCCAATAAACAAATATTAAGAATGTCCTTCGATTAGTTTAACAAAGGGAAAATCAACAGTGCGTTTCCTAAAGTAGTGCTTAGAGAACAACCAAGTTGTCGTTTCATATGAATTACCATACTAACATAAAGTAAATACCTATTTTACAGACAGTCCAAAGTCAGTACTTACATCACTAAATAACTTCAGAAAATCATTAAATCTTCTTAACACTCCATTTGTAGTTGTAATACCTTCTGGTGATTGTACACCAACCTCAACCCTGTAGAACTGTCCCTTAAAATGTTATAATAGAACCCATGCAAAAGACTGGTAGTGAACAAATGCGAAATACAATGAGCTTGGAATAACCATTGCGCATGTAGGTAGTATAAATGTTTATTTCACCAAAAGCTATGATCAATCTATTATCTATATGTTACACAAATCCAACAGAAAAAAAGTTGGATTTATCCAAATAGAAATCTTAATCTTGACTGCCACACAGAATATCTATATTATAATCGAATGACATCAAGTTTGTCACAATCATAGATTACCACGTGATTACATTGCATAGTCGGAAACATTTTACTGTAATATAAGGAAGACTTGCAATGTCCCACAAGAAACGACAAGGCACCTACAGGATCACCTTTAACATTCTATTCACCAAACTGACCATAATAGCAACCAATAACATTGCAGAACCCTAAAGACCATAACGTTCCAATAGCATGTTTAAGAGGAGATACCGAAAGATTCACACATGAAAAGTTCAACCATGGATACAGATTTCCTAATTGTACTTAGTCCTAAAAGATAATATAAAACAACATCTAACCCTGGGAATAGATAAACACTGGAGAGTCGTTCAATTTGAGTACCACTACGGGATCGGAATTTCTTGACTTTGGAAGGACAACCCACGAAGGAATAGTGACACAATAACTCCATCCTGTGCGAGAATCATGTGGCCAAACTGTGTCCCGTCCATTCTGCAATAGGAACGTCAGCCTTTTGGATTAGACAGATACCCAGTGAGTATTTGTAACAATGATTGGCAATATATTTATATAAAGCCACTGTGGCAGGAAAGAACAATGCAACGAGCTTATCCGCAAATGAGAACAAAAATGCGAAATGTTGATAAAAAAAGGTCAAATTTGTTCATTTCATTGAAGAGGTTGCTAATACGAAAACGCATTTTCTTCTTTCGGTAACATGGTGATTGAAGAGTAGATCCGTCTCAACTTCTGTTTGCAGATTATATTGTTATCATTTCTAGTGGTTATACGATCATCTTAAGCCAATCGCGAAAAAAATGAAATTACTTGCTGACGAAGTAAAATCGCAATTTTATAAGGTACAAGTTGCAATTAACAAGAGATAATTAAAGAGTAAAAACAGTTAATGTGAGTGCATGCTGAAACTGAGCTAAACCCTAGGAAGTGAATCTAAACTCCATAACTGATTATCTGATGGATTATACGAAAATCACAATCGAACTAATAATAAATACAAGCTTAAATGAGAAAGTAACGATCTTCAATTACACAATTTCCAAAGTTAGTAACTTGAAATAATTGGAATTGAGAGAAAGAGGGGAAGCAGACGAACCCATTTCCGAGGAGGAGGACTCCAATCCATCCCAAGCGGCAGCGGCGAAGTCCCATCGTGTCTGTGCCTCGGAGGACTCCGTCTCTGCATTTTCCGATCTTCCTACAATTCTCTGTCACTAAAACTCCCTATCTGTTTCTCTCTCTAAGAATCGAAATCGATCATCGCCCACTCTCCCTCAACAAAAGGCGAAAGGCGAGAGAGAGGAAGCTAGGGTTTTGGCTATCGGATCGGACGAACCAGCCGAGGAGAGTCAATACTCATTCACAAAACACAACGGACAGGTGGCGTCCGCAGAGCCTCCATTGTTCTGCTTCGTCGTCACTCCAAAAGCGATGGCGCACGTTAGCAGGTGAATGGACTATGTGGCTAACCAGAGCCGGCGGAGGGCGGGCGTTCACCTTTGCAGCTGTGTAGCAAAAATTCCCAATCGCCAAGTCTTCTCTCTCTTTTCTCCGAGTCTGTCAGTATTCGCTTCCACCGATCCCACGCACTCCTCCTTTTTTCTTTTAATTTAATTTAATTTTAATTATTTTCTGGAAATAAAAAATATTTTTTTTAATTGCTTTTTTTGGGTAATATTAAACAGTCTTACCTAACTGTCTCCGTTTGCAGTTGCATTGAGCTTCACGGCGGGGACAGAGAAAGCATCGGATGCCTATTTTGGACCATTTGCTTCGGCATAAAGGTTTGTCATCATGGGCCTCATGGCCCATAGTTGATAGTGGCCCATTTGGATCGTTACGCTAGAGTTGGCGAAATTCTGCACACCTTGATAACACGAAACGAACACACGCACAAAAAGTCTTGTGTTTGGGAATGAGCCTTGATGGTCGTGTTGATAACAAGTTTAACCCATTATTATTGCGTTTAAAAAGGAAGGAAACAAGTCGTGTTGTGTTAATAGTTAAAATTTGCGAGTCGTGTTGTTTCGTGTTTAAATTGAGCTAATTTTCGCTTTGGACCAAAACGACAGAATATGCACCTGTAAAACCACGACCGCATTGCTAGGTCTAGCTAAAGCCTAGAGTTTTGTGGAGTATTATTTTGATTAAAGGGAGATTCTGAACTTGAAGCTTTCGGCATTAAGAAGATTAATATTACTATAACCAACAAGCAGTTCTAGGGGTGGGCGCGGGTTGAGCGGGGTTCATTTTGGTTGGATACACACGAATTTTTTCTTTTTAAACGAGTCTGAGTCGGTTCGATTTTATGTACTTTTATTAGTGGAACATATATGTTTTCAATCATATGTTGTATAACAAAACAAAGTATAAAATAATCTCTAAATATTTTTGTTACGAAAAAATTACATCTAACAAAATCAATAGCACCAAATGTTCTTAAGGGACTCTTATGACTCTTTGTTTGAAGAAGTTTGATCGTTGTTTTACTTCTTAGCGTTTGATAGATATGGAATTATGGATCATGGGTTTCTTGTGGACTACTAATAAAATAACAAGTGTCATGACAACCCTTAAACGGTCTGGTCGGGTTACCCACACATAAAAAATATGGACTTGTTTTTAACAAGCCGGGTCCAACTCGGACCATTTTAAAAATCAAAAATAAAAACTGGATGCTTTTACATAGAGCCGATTAATAAGTTCTAGATCCACGGGCCCAAAGACCCGTATTTTCACTCCTAAGTAGTTGATATTAGGGGTGACTTGTTTTAGATCACGAAACTATGGTTTCTTATGTAGCAATTATCTTATAAGCGTACATATTTGCAAATTGCTCTTTTGTGAATCGTTTTAAGATTAAAACTAGTTTGGACCTTTGGGTTGGAGTTCAACTCATCAACCCAACCGACCGGAGTTGATAGTGTTTCGAACCAACACAATCCAATATACAGGTTTTTGGTTTTTGTGGTTTGGCTAGTTTTATATTGAAATGGGCTTAAATAGTTGCCATAGGCTTGTCCATTCTTGCGGTACAGTTTGGTGAAGAAAATGGCTCTATTAAACGACAAATTAGAAGTTCATGGTTTTCATTAGCAACAGATTAAAAGAAATTGACTTAACATGGAAGACATTACTTATGTAAAATAGGAGAAGCCGTGAATGAGAATCATACCTAATTGTTCATGTATCGATATCATTCTCAAACTTGAATATTATGTTCACTAAGAGGCTCGTTTATCTCATACTTGAACAATCATGGATGACATTCTCATTACTTATACAATAAGTAAGCACGTCCTCAAAGTATATGTGATAGAGATGAATGATTTTTTTCTAGGAGATGAGAAGGGATTAGACATGAAGGAAACTTAGCTCTTATTACCATACATTTTGTGGAGATTAGAAATGATACGTTTTCTTAATGTGCAACCCGTCTTTTACCTTCAAGTTGAACAAAATTTCTTCATTTATTCTTTTAATATACACGAAGTGTAGTAATTATCCAATCCAGTATGAGACACTAAACGACGAAAAAGCAAACCACTTAATATGATTGTTGCATTACCAAATCTCATAAAGTTTTTGTGAGCTACTAATTAATCTCTTGTTTGTTGCATTTCCAAATCTCATAAAGTTTCCTAAATAATTAAGTGGGTGCCCTTAAGCATGCCAAGTCTCTCTTGTTAACCATTAGTTGAACCAATCTCTTGTTTGTGCATGTTGCCAATTGCGTGCATGCTAGCAAGGAAAGGTAAGAGTTGTTTTGTTTAGAACATTTTATTATGCAAATAATTGTGAGATAATTAGTATTAATGCCCTAATCAAAATTTCTATTTTTTATGAAAAAACAAATTTTAAAGTACAACAATACAAGTGAAAATAACGTTGTCAAAGTGACAAATAAAAAATCCCAAAATATTGTGCATGCTTACCCTTTCTTGTCAACTATAGATGGCAAAAAGAGACCGCCCTTTCACTCTTTAAGTCTTTATCATGTGGCTCACCTTTCTTTCCCAAAATAAGATTTTTACACAAGATCCAAAAAAAATCTCAGAGGTTTGGCTATTTTGGGTAGATCAATAATGAATTGAATGGTTTTGATGGAAGGTTTGAATTTTTCACATCGTTTACCGTCATGTGACAATATTCTTTAACAAGGTAGAGATCGGATGTCACTAGGTGGACCAGTCATCGAAAAAATTTCATACACATGTTATTCCAAAGTAATTGTCGAATATGAGAACATTTTCAACTAAGCGGAGATCAATTTAGTGTTACTAAACAGACTAGTCAAGCAAAAATGTTCATACTCATTCTAATCAAAAGTAATTATCAAAATGATACAATTTTCAATTAAGTAGAGATCAAATGTCACTAAACTGATCTTGCACAATTCTTCGTACTCGTATACATCAAAAGTAAATATGAGGTGGCTTGAGTCATGATAGACTCATTACTAATCTCTAAAAAGAAGAGGAGGCAAGAAAAGACCCCATGTCTCCTGAGCTTCAGCAAAAGGACTTCACACCCTTATGCAGTGTGTTCAGTTGTCTATGCAAAACCTAACTCACACGCATTCCTTGCACCGTGAGAGAAGTGTGCTTGGGATTGACATCCAGGAATCATGGTTCCGTAGCCTTTATTGTTTTACCCTAAACTCTAAATTCTAAACCCTAATGCCCGAGTGGGAAGTTTTGGAGTCGTAACTTGGTTTTAGACTCAAATGGATAACACTTCTCTTTAGACATATAATTTATATAAAATCAAGTTACGACTCGCAAACTTCACTCTTGAATGTTAGGATTTATAGTTTAAATCAAAAGTGTTATTCGCAAAAGTAATTATCTGGATAAAAAAGGAAGGTGTTATTCTCATTCATCTGTACTTTAACTTTTAACGTTTTACAATGATGCATCACACGCAAGAGTCCGTAAAGAGCATGAACCCGAGTTCAGAAAAGAAAATCAAACATGACAAAAAGTGGATGCCTGGGTAGAGCTACAGACCTAACAGCCTAAAACCAGGCCTAGTATCTGCCCTAAACCGGCCTATTAATAACATTGACCTTCTTATATGGAAAAGGACTCATATTTTACCCATAGCCCCTATAGGAAGAACATGACAAACTTGAAGCTGATCATTCAGTGCCTATAGTCTGCCTTGATGAATGTTGCAATCACATAGACATAGGTGCCTTTTTTCTTCAAGAGGAATCAAGCTAGGGAAAAAACACTTTGTAAATGACTCAACCGCCTATTTTGGTACTATAATACACTGATTAATTTGAGTGTACGCCCATCGAATTCAAGACTGTTGACCTTTAATTGTGTTGTCGATCAGCCTACTATTCATGTGCAAGTCTTTCTTGTCAAGAATTTGCGGGTTTAATCTGCAGAAAAAAATACAAGAATTGCAAGCTTTTAGTCATGAATCTTCATGTAATTTATTACCAACCCTAAGAAGAAAAAAATACCTAAACTTTGTAGAGAACTTTTGAAAACCTTGCAATTTCACACTCGCGTTTTCTCCTTCTGTACACCTTCATTCTTTTCCTTGATTCTCCATGGACTTATTCAATCCAAACCCTATAATAAAAACATGAAAGAGTACACAAGGAGAAAAAGTGAGTGCGGAAATCACAACCCTACAAAGATACATAAGGAGAGAAAAAGGCTAAAACACATCATAAACACAAAAGCGTATGTGTTATATAGAGCTGGAATGAGGATATTCCTGCAAAAGTACTGCAGCAGAAAACCAGTAGCCATGGGAGGGTATAGAAGCTTGAAGGAGACAATCAGAATCTTTTTATGAACGACTCAGATCCTGCCGGTGGTTTTTCACAGCTTTCTTGAACTGTTTTTGTATCTGCATGAAAAAATTCTGCCAGTTTAATTCTTCTGGAAACTGCACAGTTCAAGAAAGCCGTGGAAAATTACAGGGAGGATCATCTGTATGTGCACTGATTATTTTTAAAGGGGAAAGAAACTGATGAGGCATGTAGGAGATTTGATGAATTGGGAGGTTATTTATAGAACAAGATGGTCAGCATCTTCTGATGATCAACCAATCAAATTTCAGCACATCAGCACCAGCACACAATTTGGACCCACCACTTGGCATTGCCATTTTAGCCATTGCTTAAATTAAAAGCAGGGGTTAGGGTGAAAGCGCTTTTGGATGAAGCTTTTGTGATTAGTTTTGCAGGTTGAGTTTTCAATGCCAGATCTCTCTCCATAACTCTATTTCTATGTGCCATCAGCTAGAAAAGGATGCACGAAAGTGGCATACCTAAAACTTTAGCACTAAATGCAATATCCATTTTTTCCTCATTTCATGCAAAATTTCCACAAAAGGTGGATTTCGCTTTTGCTTGATCAATTTGGTAACAAACTCGTTATTCACACCGATTTGTTCATAAATTCATGAAGATATGGATAAGTGAGTGGTTTGATCATGCATTCCACGTGAATCACGATACATCTTAAGAGTTATTTCGAGAATGCTTCCCATGGATCTCGTCATGTAGCATATTACTGGTTTCTCTAAAACCTGAAAGTTTAAAACAAATTAAGGTAAACAAGAACTACAACCGGGGATGATTTTGGCACTCTGAATTTCACCCAGTATACATGAGATACCATGAGGCTATTTGAATTTGATTTTGGAGTGCCAAAAATCATCACCGACAAAATCATGCCAGATAATATAAACATGTTATTCATGCATTTATGTACTAAAAAGGAATAATTATAAAAAGAATAATCATTTTAAACATGATTAATAATATATATGATTTGTGGCTGTGGAGTGTGATTAACATTGTGAATGTTTTTCTTTTTTAACAGGCTCAAGGGAGTAATTTAAAATCCTAAAAAGGAAATTTTACAAAAAAGAAATCCGAGAAGAAAAGCTTGTGAAGAAAGATATATGTGTTGAGTCATTTATAGCCAAATTAGATTTTATTTTATTTTTTATATTGGTTACAAATAGTATTGGAATCAATCTTGATGTCCAATTATTTTGTTGAGATCTGGGAAAGATATTGTGTTGAGATTTCTTTCTAATCAAATTTTCAGTACCTCACATATCGTGTTCTTCTCTTTGCATTCTAATTCGACCCGTAAGTTATAATAGTTATTTTTTTCTTATAAGAAAACAGTAACTATAAAGAGAAGCCTATGGGGCTTTCTTATCTTAAATCCCAAAACCAAGCTAATCGATTTTTGGAGGAAGAGCTTGAATCCAACTCGCAAATTAGAAGTAGGGTCGGAGTCATGAAGGGACCAGAATGGTCCGGGGCTTATCCTGACATTTTTTTTTTTCATAGAGAAAAAACTAGAGTTATCCTTCTGATTTCCAAATTTTTTTCAGGGTATCAGGGCACCAACTAGAGGGAGAGAGAGAGAGTAGGCGAGAGAGCTGGTTCTCCTGGAGTTTAATTTTTTTTCACATGGTGGTCGTTGACAAGCTTGAATTCTGCTTCCATCCATGTGCAATTTTCGTTATCGTTAGCCTTTCTATTAGGTTGTTTTCCTTGTCAATTAACATGGTTCTCACCTGATCGAAACATACTGACGAAATGGAGTGGAACTGAAAAATCACCACCATCGTCACCTAGCAAAGAAATATCAAAATCAGACCAAAAATCTAGAGCGTCAAAGTAGTGGCTAAAATAGATAGATGTCTACCCCCAATGTCCAGAACAAGCCTCCAATTAAAAACTAAAAAGTGCAATCAAAGGCCATTAAATCACAAAACTGATGCAATGAATTAAATTTAAATTTGCAAGAAAATTTGAGAGAGGGAAAGAACCATAGAGATGGAGGGAGGGAGAGAGGGAGAGAGAGAGAGAGCACGACTGTGAGAGAGACAAGCAGAGAGAAGAAGAAGGATCAATACTTGGATTTCAGATGATGGATGAGACGATGGCTGAGAGATTGATTCGCAAGCGTGTGAGTGGGATTCGCGATCGTGTTGTAGAGCTGTCATTATTGGCGGCGTTGCAATGTATTATGTACAGTTGTGAGAGGCCACTCCTAACTTGAAATCTTGGCTCCACCACTGAATTTGGAAAATGGATGCCCATAAAAAGTTAGAAACTAAGACATAGACAATAAAAGTAGCTTCCCGATGTAAGTAATGCTCTAAAATCAACAATAAAAGTAGCTTCCCAATGTAAGTAATGCTCAGCTACTGAACTAATTAATCTAAACCGTAAAAAATATAAACTAATTAATTTATAAAATAACATGCCATGAGATTTAAAGCATGAGCTAAGTCCATTAATTCATAGCACCAAATTACATCAACAACAACTTTTCATAATTATTCATACAGGCAAACATGCTTGCCTGTAAATAGGAACAACCATGGCAAAAGAAAGAGCATAAAAAACCAACACTAGCAACATTATCATCACACAAGAACAACATTGTACTCCACACATCAAAGAGCTTGTGATTAATTAACTCCCAAATCTCATTCACATTTGAAGCCAGGAGGGACTGTTTTCTGGCAGGCACTAACAAGCAAGCTCAAAGCTACTGGCACTTCCAAGTTGAGCCCTAGCGCATTGGCCTTGATCACAGTGCAGAGGCAAATAGCAGCCTCCAAATCGGCCAACCCTTCAAGCAACGCACAGCAACCACTCGTAGGCGGGCTTCCGATTTGGAGGTTGACAAGTCCTAGAAGGTCCACACAAGCCCCTAGCTTCAGTGTGTCTTTAGGGCAGGTTTCAGCCTTAGGTGCTGGCGCGGGGGTTGGAGTAGGCTTGTGGGGGGGCTTGCATGTGCCGCAAGCAATGGAGAATGTGGATGAGTAGAAAAGGATTGAGAAGATGAGGAGGGTTGCTGAGAGCTGCTTGGTAGAAGGCATGGTTGGAGTGGTTTTTTTAGGGTTACGGGAACTTGGGGTGCCTCATTGAAGGGGGATTGCACTCTATTTTAAAGGCAGATTGCGAGGTTGCTGTTAGAGAAACTGATTGAGTGGAAGAGAAGTGAAAATGGATGATAATGTACAGCGGAGGTATTTTGTATGTTTGTGGGGGGTGGGGGTGTGGGGCTGAGGAGTAAAATAATTTGTTTCTTTGTTAATCCTCTAGTATCGTCTCTGAGATGATTGATTTGCATGAAACGAAAATGCCAAGGCCGATAACTTGTTTAATTTTCAGATTTCTTGTGCCTATTTTCACCGCAATCAGTTTTAACACGACAATTTTCATGGCAATGACATTACATGAATCAGTGAAGCATGCTACATGTACAATGCCTTTCTGGTAACAAATCATATGACCTCTGCAAAATCTTCCCCAGAAAAGGTCTATTTTAAAGGTTTGAAGCTCAACAAAGTACTCTAACTCCATAAGCTTCATTCTGGCAATTTCAACGTGCTTATGTGTTGGTGTAAAAAACCCAATACGAACAATGTACATTGACTGACGTTGGAACGAGCGTGACCACTTAGCCCAACACGTGAATAGCTCATCCTGATATTATGTCAGAATTAGAGCATTCAACCAAAAAGCAATTGGCAACGAAAACATGACACAGATATGGATCTCAAGGCCTGACACAGATCCTCGAACAAGAGACTACAAACAAAAGCTTTCGGGTTTTGAAACAAGTTTAAGCAAGAACTATTTTGGGGTGCTGCAGAAAAATTACTACAAGTTATGGTATTTGAAAGCAACTGGAGTGGGATACATCATCATCATCAATGAAATGGATTCCAGCTTGTGGGTGATAAAGATATGGGAAAGGACTTTTGGAATTTGGCGTTTGATTTCCTTGTATTTTGTTTGGGATCGGGATATTCCTATGCCAAAATTGACAGTAATGTGGTCTTGCTGCGATTTGGATCGTTCGGTTCACATGGGATTGGAAAAAATTGTCGGAGGCTGGGGACTACTGCTTTGAGTTTTATTCCCAACAAATAGGCAAATTTAACGTCACTTTTTGCAGCGCGGCAAGTAATCCCAGCAAATGCGGTAAAAGTTGGAATGCGTTTGGGGATTGCGGTGGGTGTTGTATGTAATTTGCATGAATTTAAAAAGGATTAATATTTTTATTATCCCAATCCAATGTTTGTGAGGTAAGCCTGCCCAACCTCTGTACCTTCCGGGCCAAGTGATGTTTGTTTTGGGTTAAAAATAAAGTAGAACTACGGAAGTCTTTATTGGGGAAGAGGGAGAAATGCATATTGAAAGGTATATAACATGAAAAGAAAGGTTCCTTGACAATTGCTCAGGTCAGTTGTTCATGTCCGCCACCCCTTTCGCATCAAGCTCAAAGGCAACATCACAAAAGTGGGATATTTTCCAATGTATCTGAGACACAAGACCATGCATCATATGTCATTATATAATACGTGACCAAAATTGAAATCCTGTTATACATATCTGCCTATTTACAAAACTTCGTGTTTATGACAGAATCGTTCATATTATAAATCACTTTGTGAATATCATCTTTGCAAAAAATCAATTAAAACTAAGATCGTTTAGCAAACCAATTATAACAAATAGATAGATGATTCGTAATTCTTTTGGCGAATCCATTCATATGTTCTTATACAGCTCGATGACTAGACAATCTTAATTTTAATTGATTTTTTGTGGAGATGATCTTTATATAGTGATTTATAATATGAACGGTTTCGATCATAAACACGAAATTTTGTGAAAAAAATCACGACGTTTTTTAAGAGGAGTTACTTCTCAATCATTGTAGAGCCAAGTCTTTTTTAAAAAAAGAAAAGAAAAAGAAAAATCAAACGGAAAATACCAAATCAAATTCCGGTTCATGCGCAAGTTACCTTTTATCACAGTGGTGGAAACGTGTTGAGCCCTTGCACGACGGCGTGGGTTCGAATTCCGTCGGTGGCTAATCTAACATATAATCTAACAAAATCTACCGTTTAACAAAAAATAAAAAATAAATAAATTCCGGTTCATGCCTTTTAGATCCGGTCCAAACTGAATCGGACCGACTAGAGTATCTTATATTGTTCTCTTCCCAAATATTGAACAAGCCCACTACCTTCTGGTTTTTGAAGCCCACGTGATGTGCAAGCCCTTTTTCTACTTGTTACCCAAAAGCCCATGTGGCATCAAACCAGAAAGACAGGAAAAAGCCCTTCTCTTACGTCTTCCTCATCTCTCTCTCTCTCTCTCTCTCTCTCTGCGAAAGCTCTCTGTGGGTAGACTAGAACCTACCAACGATCTCGCGGTTCTCCGCCTCGACCTTCTCACTTTAGGGGCTCCCCCTCCGTGTCCGTACAACCTCTTCCGGCGGCCCAAAACCTACAAACCGCTCCTTTACTTGCTCTGTCGACTGCGGCTCTTCTACTCTCCAGGTATTTAAACGTTCCAGATTTCATAACATCCAATTTCACACATTTAAAGTAAGAATTTGTATTATCTTTCCTAATTTATTAAGAATTTATCATGCAACAATTGGAGAAATAGTCCTAAACTAAGACCGAATTAGAGCTTTGGTCCTTAAATTAAAAATCCGCGACACTTGTTATCTGAATTCGATTTGATGTGGAGCATCGGTCCTTTTAGCCAGTTCCGTTAGTGTTCGCGTCGAAATTGCGGACGTGATATGTTAGATAATAGCAATACAACCTCACATTAGTTCATTTTTTTGGCTCTGGTAAATGTAAATCAGTTATCTGGCAATGGACGCCAAGGCTTTAGCAAAATCGAAGAGGGCACATTCCGAGCACCATAGTAAAAAGTATCATCCAAATCCGAAAGCAAAATCCGCAGCCGTTGGGGGCGGCAAGGGAAATGAGGCTGGAACCGCAAAGAATCCGTTGGGAAAGCAAGTTCAAGAGAAAACTCACCCTACTAAGGGTGCGTCTGCCCTCCCATCAAATTGGGATCGTTACGAGGAAGAGTTGGATTTAGGTTCGGAAGGTCCAGTTCCAGCAGGTGATGGTTCGAATCGAGCCCCTGATGTAGTTGTTCCGAAGAGTAAGGGTGCAGACTTTTGTCATCTGATAGATGAGGCGCGGTCTCAGTCTCAGTCAATCGCGTGTTCGGATACATTTCCTGGTTTGGAGAATGATCTGCTCGGGGAATGGAATAAGGGGATAGAAACTATGCTTTCGGTCAGGGGGGGGAACGTTCTGTCACGGATTGGAGATGATAATTTTGTTGTGGAGGATAAGAATGCTGCTGCACCTCATGAGGTGTCATTTCTCTCCTTGAATTTGCATTCTCTTGCAGAACAATTGGAAAAGATAGACTTACCGCAGAGGCTCTTCATTGAAGCGGATCTATTGCCACCGGAGCTGTATGCGGAGCAAGCAACATGTGATGAGGAAGCAGCCCGAAGATTGCCTGAAGAATCACCCTGCAGTGATTTTTCGGAGGAGGTCCAGGTTCCTGACCATGATGTTGAGATTATGATATCTGATTCTCATACTGATCCTAAACTTGGCAAATCGGAGTATGAACACAAATTACCAGAGTCAGAAACACAAATCAGCGTAAAATCATTTGAGCCATCAACTGCAGAGGCGGAACTGGAACTGGATCTGCTTCTTGATTCATTTGGTGAGACCAAGATAAATGATTCAACTGCTTTCGAGTCTCGTAATACTTTTTCTGTACAAGTAGACGCTTCCCTGCTGCCGATTCAAACTCAAAGAAAAGTCCCGGATTCATCTACTACCATTGATGATGAGCTTGATGAGTTGATAAATGAAACATCGATACTGATTAACCAAGGCGGTCTGTCTCAACCTCAAGAACAAGGGGCTGTCCATGATTTTCAATCATCGTCTATTTCCGGAACAAAGTCTAAAGAAGTGGATGATTTTGATTCTTGGTTGGATACAATTTGATTTCTTTTCACCTAGAAATACAGAGTATGTAACCTTATACATGGTTGTTCCAATCGTTTTACATTTACCTTTTGTTTCAAAACTCCTGTTTTGTTCCAATTTTTCAATTAATAGGTATTGGTTCGGTTACCATACCATATGAACTTTCAAAATCTGGCTGGTTGAGCCTTCTTCTTACTACCATACCGTACGCTTACTACCCTTGCAGGCTTGCACCACAAGAAATATGCTTTCCTTTTTCAGAAAAAAAACTATTCTTTTAACCTTTATTTAGCTGCGACTTTAACATAGCAGACGTAACTTAGCCCAATTGACACGTCAGTATGCCTGTCCTCTTGCGCTCGAGTTTGAATCCCCTCCTTGTAGCTTAAAGAAGTTTAGACTTTCGCTTGTATCATTAAAACGTACTTCTCCCCATAATTTTCCGAGTCAATACTTCTAGGGTAGTTTTTTCTTGTGTAAATGAAAAGAACGAGTTAAGAATGAAAAACGTAGACACATAAGAAACAACAGTTATTGCCACTTGGAAAGTCACGCTCACTTTGTGGCAGCTAGAAAGTCCAGCGTGACTTTGTGGCACTCGCAATAATTTGAATCATTTTTGTATTTTGTATATTTTTGTGCTACGTATCCCGTCTCGTTTTTTGTGCACATAGCTCGACTCGTTTTGCGTGCCAGGAGCCTGTCCCATTTTTTATGAGTAGAGTTCGCCTTGTTTTGTGTGTCATAGTTTGTCTCGTTCTACGTGAATTGAGTCCGCCTCGTTTTTCATGCGTCAAGCCAGCCTAACACCCATGTTTTTTTACAAAATGCAAATTTTTTATTTTTGCAAAATATTTTTCCTGAGCATTAAATTCAACTTTTTCAGGAATTTGGAAACAGTTTTACGGTTTATTGAGCAACAAATTTACATTTAATAGAATATTTAAGCCGAAAACTAAAAAAAATAAGTGAAAAAATATAGTAGTGAGGCTCAGAACATAGTCAAATGGGACTCTACACTCAATAATCTCAAACGTAAAGTCTCACCTTAATTTTCAAAACTTCACAGTGATCTGAAGGTGAAAATAAATAGATTGAACTGTGATTTATGTACTAATTTGCAAACCCGACTGAAAATCATGAGTGTTAATCCACCTTTTTTGTAAAAAAATAAATTTTTTATTTTCTCAAAATATTTTCCTTGAGCATTAAGGAAATATGTATAATGTATTTTGAAGCGGATTTACGATTTATTGAGCAACAAGTGTATATTCAGTAGAATATTTAAGCTGAAAAGTAAAAAAATAAGGGAAAATAATAGAGATGCTAAAATGTATATTTAGTGCATATTTTTAAAATTTTTCTTTCTAAAACTTAGAGATGTTAAAATCACATGTAGATGAGGCTTAAACAAAAAATGACCAAATTTTATTTTGTCAAATAGTCTTTCACCTTCTTTTGGTTGACAAAAAGGGTTTTATTAATATGTAGTTTAGATTTAGATAAAAGAAAAATTACCAAAAAAAGGGGTTCAAATATCTTTAAATTTAGATTTTAAATCGTTGATTACAAGTGTTTAAATACGAATTATAATAGATTTTGCATGGAAAAATATATTTTGAAGAATATGGATATGATAGTTTGTGGTGGTAAGAGAAATAAAAGAAAAATTAACAAAAATGATTCAAATTCTTGGGGTGCCAGAAAGTCACGCATGCACCGTCAAGAATTTGAATGATATTTGTACATTTTTCTTTTATTTCTTTTTCCACTACAACAAGCTATCGTATTCATGTTCTTTAAAATATATTTTTCCATGTGTGGAGCTCAACTCGTTTTCTAAGCACTAGAGAGTTCGTCTCGTTTTGCGTGTGCGGAGCCTGCCTTGTCTTGTTTGCCCCTATTCGCCTCATTATGCACGTGAGGTGTCTGGATTGTTTTGCATGCCAAAAGCCCGCACATTTTTCCCTTCATTGAGATCGCATCGTTTTACGTGCACGAAGACAGTATCTTTTTTTGTGCGCAAGGCTGACCTCGATTTATGCGACGGAGCTCATCTCGTTTTTCATGCAGGGAGCTCACCTCGTTTTGCATGCCAGAATCTCGTCATGTTTTATGTGAACGAACGCAACCTTGTTTTGCGTGCCATGGTTCGCCTCGTTATGCGTGAGCTGAGTTCGCCTCATTTGCTTGCATCGAGCCCCCCTAACATCTATGTTTTTTTGACAAAAATGCAAATTTTTTATTTGCGCAAAATATTTTTCCTAAGCATTAAGTTAAACTTTTTGAGGAATTTAGAAGCAGTTTTACGGTTTATTGTGCAACAAAAGTATATTTAGTGAGGCCCATAACATAGTCGAATGGGACTTTACACTCAATAATCTCAAATGTAAAGTTTCACCTTAATTTTCAAAACTTCACAGTGAGCCGAAGGTGAAAATAAATAGATTGAATTGTGATTTATGTACGAATTTGCAAAACTGACTGAAAACCGTGAGTGTTAATCCATTTTTTTGTAAAAAATGCAAATTTTTTATTTTCTTGAAATATTTTCCTTGAGGATTAAGGAAAATCTGTATAATGTATTTTGAAGCAGATTTACGATTTATTGAGCAACAAGTGTATATTCAGTAGAATATTTAAGCTGAAAAGTAAAAAAAAAAAGGAAAAATAATAGAGATGCTAAAATGTATATTTAGTGTATATTTTTTTATTTTTTCTTTCTAAAAATTAGAGATATTAAAATCACATGTAGATGAGGCTTAAACAAAAAATGACAAAATTTTATTTTGTCAAATAGTCTTTCACCCTCTTTTGGTTGACAAAAATGGTTTTATTAATATGTAGTTTAGATTTAGATAAAAGAAAAATTACCCCAAAAAAGGGTTCAAATATCTTTAAATTTAAGTTTTAAATCGTTGATTATAAGGTTTAAATACGAATTATAATAGATTTTGCATGGAAAAATATATTTTGAAGAACATGGATATGATAGTACATTTTTCTTTTATTTATCTTATAACTACAACAAACTATCATATTCATGGTCTTCAAAATATATTTTTCTGTGCATGGAGCTTAACTCGTTTTCTAAGCACCAGGGAGTTCGCCTTGTTCTGCGTGTGCAGAGCCCGCCTTGTCTTGTGTGCCTCGTGTTCACCTCGTTTTGCACGTGAGGTGTCTACATTGTTTTGCGTGCTAGAAGCCCGCACTTTTTTTCCTCCATGGCACCCGCATCGTTTTGCATGCACAAAGCCAGTCTCGTATTCTGTGCGCAAGGCTGGTCTCGATTTGTGCGATGAAGCTCGTCTTGTTTTTCGTGCAGGGAGCTCGTCTTGTTTTGCATGCCAGAAGCTTGTCCTGTTTTCTGTGAACGAAGCCAGCTTTGTTTTGTGTGCCATGGTTTGCCTTGTTCCGCGTGAGCTAAGTCCGCATCGTTTGCTTGCATCGAGCTCGTCTAACACCTATTTTTTTGACAAAAATGCAAATTTTTTATTTTCACAAAATATTTTTCCTAAGCATTAAGTTAAACTTTTTAAGGAATTTGGAAGCAATTTTACGGTTTATTGAGTAACAAATGTATACTTAGTAGAATATTTAAGCCGAAAATTAAAAAATTAAGTTAAAAATATAGTAGTGATGCCCGTAACTAGGCCTGGCAAACGGGTTGTGTCAGTCGTGTTCGTGTCGTTTTCGTGTAACACCTGTTATCTTAACGGGTCGTGTCGTGTCACACCTGTTATCTTAACGGGTCCTTAACAGGTCGGGTCACATTACCCAACGGGTAAAGTGACCCGACCCGTTATGACCCGTTAAGAAAAATATTTGTTTTTTCTTAAATTTGCACATACCACACATTGTCATATAAATATTACTTCAAAACATTAAAACACATTTGTCGTTTAAGTACTACATTTACACTCGAAAATAAGAGCCTCATAAAAAATACATCCATACACTACTAATTTATTACAAATATTAAATGTGCAAGGATATGCAAAATGAAAGCGTTTTTGTTTTCAAGATTGTGAAGCCTTTCTCAAAAGTTTAAACTTTGCCAATGGAACTCAAAGCTTAATGAAAGTGACCCACTAGTGTGTTTATTCGTACTTTCATTAAGTATAACATAAGATTTTGTGGTATCCACTAGTGTAAATATTTTAAAGGGAACTTTAACGAAAAGCACCCGGTAATGTTCATTTTAACGAAAAACCACATTTTTACACTAAAAAGTCAATCCTGGTACTATTCACTTTACCCTTTATTTTGTCTTTATCATTAAAACTCAAAGTTTTCAAGCCTTTTTCATTAGTTTTCCTTATTTTAAATTGAAGATCGAATTCATTCATTGTATTCATATAGGATCAAGGAGTGTAGTTGTAAAAAATCATCAAAATCGGAGTTAAAATAACCGTTAAATCGTGATTTTTCGTTTATAACCGTCGAAACGTTTTGTCCCGTTACTTGATCTCTGAATGTTTGTTTTTTGCAATTTTTGGCGTATGCGATCTCGAAGCATATACAAACAAGTTTGACGGTTGGATCGTTGAAACTAGTTTTGCAAAATGCATATCTCATCAAAACAATAGATTCACTAACACTTAAGAGTTTATTAATATTTTCATTAAGTATAACATAAGATTTTGTGGTATCCACTAGTGTAAATATTTTAAATTGAAGATCGAATTTATTCATTGTATTCATATAGGGTCAAGGAGTGTAGCTGTACAAAATTATCAAAATCGAAGTTAAAATAACCGTTAAATCGTGATTTTCGTTTATAACCGTCAAAAAGTTGTGTCCTGTTACTTGATCTCTGAATGTTTGTTTTTTGCAATTTTTGGCGTATGCGATCTCGAAGTATATACAAACATGTTTGACGGTTGGATCGTTGAAGATAGTTTCGTATAATGCGCATCCTATCAAAATAATATATTCACTAATACTTAAGAGTTTATTCATACTTTCATCAAGTATAACATAAGATTTTGTGGTATCCACTAGTGTAAATATTTTAAATTGAAGATCGAATTCATTCATTATATTCATATAGGATCAAGGAGTGTAGTTGTAAAAAATCATCAAAATCGGAGTTAAAATAACCGTTAAATTTTGATTTTTCGTTTATAACCGTCGAAAAGTTTTGTCCCGTTACTTAATCTTTAAAAGTTTGTTTTTTGCAATTTTTGGCGTATGCGATCTCGAAGCATATACAAACAAGTTTGACGGTTAGATCGTTGAAACTAGTTTCGTAGAATGCATATCCCATCAAAACAATAGATTCACTAACACTTATGAGTTTATTCTTACTTTCATTAAGTATAACATAAGATTTTGTGGTATCCACTAGTGTAAATATTTTAAATTGAAGATCGAATTCATTCATTGTATTCATATAGGATCAAGGAGTGTAGCTGTAAAAAATCATCAAAATCGGAGTTAAAATAACCGTTAAATCGTGATTTTTCGTTTATAACCGTCGAAACGTTTTGTCTCATTACTTGATCTCTGAATGTTTGTTTTTTGCAATTTTTGGCATATGCAATCTCGAAGTATATACAAACATGTTTGACGGTTGGATCGTTGAAACTAGTTTCGTATAATGCGTATCCCATCAAAACAATAGATTCACTAACACTTAACAGTTTATTCATACTTTTATCAAGTATAACATAAGATTTTGTGGTATCCACTAGTGTAAATATTTTAAATTGAAGATCAATTTCATTCATTGTATTTATATAGGGTCAAGGAGTGTAGCTGTAAAAAATCATCAAAATCGGAGTTAAAATAACCGTTAAATCGTGATTTTTCTTTTATAACCGTCGAAAAGTTTTGTTCTGTTACTTGATCTCTGAATGTTTGTTTTCTGCAATTTTTGGCGTATGCGATCTCGAAGCATATACAAACAAGTTTGACGGTTGGATCGTTGAAACTAGTTTCACAAAATGCGTATCTCATCAAAACAATAGGTTCACTAACACTTAAAGAGTTTATTCATATTTTCATTAAGTATAACATAAGATTTTGTGGTATCCACTAGTGTAAATATTTTAAATTGAAGATCGAATTCATTCATTGTATTCATATAGGGTTAAGGTGTGTAGCTGTAAAAAATTATCAAAATTGGAGTTAAAATAACCGTTAAATCGTGATTTTTCGTTTATAACCGTTGAAAAGTTTTGTCTCGTTACTTGATCTCTGAATGTTTGTTTTTTGCAATTTTTGGCGTATGTAATCTTGAAGTATATTAAAACATGTTTGACGGTTGGATCGTTGAAACTAGTTTCGTAGAATGCGTATCCCATCAAAACAATAGATTCACTAACACTTAAGAGTTTATTCATACTTTCATCAAGTATAACATAAGATTTTGTGGTATCCCCTAGTGTAAATATTTTTAATTGAAGATCGAATTCATTTATTGTATTCATACAGGGTCAAGGAGTGTAACTGTAAAAAATCATCAAAATCGGAGTTGAAATAACCGTTAAATCGTGATTTTTTGTTTATAACCGTCGAAAAGTTTTGTCTCGTTACTTGATATGTGAATGTTTGTTTTTTGTAATTTTTTGCTGATGCGATCTCGAAGCATATACAAACAAGTTTGACGGTTGGATCGTTGAAATTAGTTTCGTATAATGCGTATCCCATCAAAACAATAGATTCACTAACACTTAAGAGTTTATTCATACTTTTATCAAGTATAACATAAGATTTTGTGGTATCCACTAGTGTAAATATTTTAAATTGAAGATCAATTTCATTCATTGTATTTATATAGGGTCAAGGAGTGTAGCTGTAAAAAATCATCAAAATCGGAGTTAAAATAACCGTTAAATCGTGATTTTTCGTTTATAACCGTCGAAAAGTTTTGTCTCGTTACTTGATCTCTGAATGTTTTTTTTTTGCAATTTTTAGCGTATGTGATCTCGAAGTATATACAAACAAGTTTGACGGTTAGATCGTTGAAACTAGTTTCGCAAAATGCGTATCTCATCAAAACAATATATTCACTAACACTTAAGAGTTTATTAATATTTTCATTAAGTATAACATAAGATTTTGTGGTATCCACTAGTGTAAATATTTTAAATTGAAGATCGAATTCATTCATTGTATTCATATAGGGTCAAGGACTGTAGCTGTAAAAAATATCAAAATCGGAGTTAAAATAACCGTTAAATCGTGATTTTTCGTTTATAACCGTCGAAAAGATTTGTCCTGTTACTTGATCTCTGAATGTTTGTTTTTTGCAATTTTTGGCGTATGCGATCTCGAAGTATATACAAACATGTTTAACGGTTGGATCGTTGAAACTAGTTTCGTATAATGTGTATCCCATCAAAACAATAGATTCACTAATACTTAAGAGTTTATTCATACTTTCTTCAAGTATAACATAAGATTTTGTGGTATCCACTAGTGTAAATATTTTAAATTGAAGATCGAATTCATTCATTGTATTCATATAGGGTCAAGGAGTGTAGTTGTAAAAAATCATCAAAATCGGAGTTAAAATAACCGTTAAATCGTGATTTTTCGTTTATAACCGTCGAAACGTTTTGTCCTGTTACTTGATCTCTGAATGTTTGTCTTTTGCAATTTTTGGCGTATGCGATCTCGAAGCATATACAAACAAGTTTGACGGTTGGATCGTTAAAACTAGTTTTGCAAAATGCATATCTCATCAAAACAATAGATTCATTAACACTTAAGAGTTTATTAATATTTTCATTAAGTATAACATAAGATTTTGTGGTATCCACTAGTGTAAATATTTTAAATTGAAGATCGAATTTATTCATTGTATTCATATAGGGTCAAGGAGTGTAGCTGTAAAAAAGTATCAAAATCGGAGTTAAAATAACCGTTAAATCGTGATTTTTCGTTTATAACCGTAAAAAAGTTTTGTCCTGTTACTTGATCTCTGAATGTTTTTTTTTTGCAATTTTTGGCGTATGCGATCTCGAAGTATATACAAACATGTTTGACGGTTGGATCGTTGAAACTAGTTCCGTATAATGCGCATCCTATCAAAATAATATATTCACTAATACTTAAGAGTTTATTCATACTTTCATCAAGTATAACATAAGATCCACTAGTGTAAATATTTTAAATTGAAGATCGAATTCATTCATTGTATTCATATAGGGTCAAGGAGTGTAGATGTAAAAAATCATCAAAATCGGAGTTAAAATAACCGTTAAATCGTGATTTTTCTTTTATAACCGTCGAAAAGTTTTGCTCTGTTACTTGATCTCTGAATGTTTGTTTTCTGCAATTTTTGGCGTATGCGATCTCGAAGCATATACAACACAAGTTTGACGGTTGGATCGTTGAAACTAGTTTCACAAAATGCGTTTCTCATCAAAACAATAGGTTCACTAACACTTAAAGAGTTTATTCATATTTTCATTAAGTATAACATAAGATTTTGTGGTATCCACTAGTGTAAATATTTTAAATTGAAGATCGAATTCATTCATTGTATTCATATAGGGTTAAGGTGTGTAGCTGTAAAAAATTATCAAAATTGGAGTTAAAATAACCGTTAAATCGTGATTTTTCGTTTATAACCGTTGAAAAGTTTTGTCTCGTTACTTGATCTCTGAATGTTTGTTTTTTGCAATTTTTGGCGTATGTAATCTTGAAGTATATTAAAACATGTTTGACGGTTGGATCGTTGAAACTAGTTTCGTAGAATGCGTATCCCATCAAAACAATAGATTCACTAACACTTAAGAGTTTATTCATACTTTCATCAAGTATAACATAAGATTTTGTGGTATCCCCTAGTGTAAATATTTTTAATTGAAGATCGAATTCATTTATTGTATTCATACAGGGTCAAGGAGTGTAACTGTAAAAAATCATCAAAATCGGAGTTGAAATAACCGTTAAATCGTGATTTTTTGTTTATAACCGTCGAAAAGTTTTGTCTCGTTACTTGATATGTGAATGTTTGTTTTTTGTAATTTTTTGCTGATGCGATCTCGAAGCATATACAAACAAGTTTGACGGTTGGATCGTTGAAATTAGTTTCGTATAATTCGTATCCTATGAAGTTCAATGGTGTGTGTGTGTGTGTGTGTATATATTTATTTATTTATTAAGTAGATTTAAATCTATTTATTTTGTATGTATAATTATTATAGTTTTTAGGGGTATAAAATTTAATTTAAAATTTAATATATATATATATATATATAAATATAACTATTATAGTTAATATTTTGGGGGTATAATTATTATAGTTAATTTAATATATATATATATATATATAAGTATTATAGTTTTTAGGGGTATAAAATTGTTAAATTAATATATATAATTATTATAGTATTTTTTTAGGGTTATAAAATTATAAAATTAATATTCTGCTTATCGTGTATCGTGTTACCCACGTGTATACCCGAACCAACCCGTTATCTTAACAGGTGCTTATCGGGTTACCCGATAACGACCCGTTTCGTTATCGTGTCGACCCGAACACCTGTTAATTTCGTGTCGTGTCGTGTCGGGTTATCGGGTCGTGTCAGGAATTGCCAGGCCTACGTAACATTGTCAAATGGGGTTCAAAACTCAAGAATCTTAACATAAAGTCTCACCTTAATTTTCAAAACCTCACAATAAGACAAAAATGAAAATAATATCGTTTATTAAAACAAAAAAAGAAAAAAAATGCAGCAGTTATTATTTAAACACTTTGAGCGAAATAGTCACACATATAGACATAGAAATAACGCATGATAGAACATAATATAAATGCAAATATATCTACGAAGAAAGAGGAGAATGCGACAGGTGGCGGTAGAACTTGTAAAATGAAACGAAGGCATATGAGAAAAGAAACTAGAAAGCATCACATAATAGCATGTATATCGTCATTTCATCGAGTTTTGGTAGGTCTGAAGTCATTTGGAAATGCATACTGCACACCTGTTAATGTCTCATTTGCATGGGTAACTAACATGTTCCAAGACTGCTTCCATATGAATGCGTAACAAAGAAACACACTTATATTGAACACACTAACAATGTTTGATATCATTGCATCCCATTAATATGTTTGTCTAATAATGATGATGCTTTGTTATTATCTGAGATCACCATTTCATTTACTTTGCATTTTTGGATAGTTTTTTACTTGGTTCCTTTTTTTTCTGCCAACAATTGTAATCACAACCAACAAACAAGCCAGAGGTAAATAATATTAGGACTAGACTGTAAATGGGCAACACCTCTCTAATGCATTTTATCAAGCAGTTGAAGAGCATATATGAATGGCAACTTCAACCTTTAAATGGGCAGCACCCAAGTAGTCAATGGACATTTACCGAAGTTCGAAGGGTTAGCACCTAAGATGTCCATAGAAGTTCACTGAAGTTTGGGGGACCCCCCTTGCCCCTTAATGCATCCGCCAGTGCCTCCCATGGGGGGTTTATCAACTATTTATTTACTTTTTTTTATATACATGTCGATCATAAGACAGATAACACATAAAAGCTACCAAACCCAATTTCAAACAGAAAAAAAAAAAAAAAAATCATCTTCCATAAAATATCTAAGGACCTTTTGGATGGGGCATGCGCTGGTTAGTTGAGAAGCAAAAGTGAAATATAAAGGCCGGCACATCACACCACCAAAGCATGGGACCATCCAAAAACCCGCCTTTCTGCTTGAATTGAGGCCGTCCATTCCATGAGCTGGCCGCCCATACGCCTTCAAACTTAACTTTTCTCACATATTTTCCCATTTTGGGATATTATACTAAAAATATATCAATATAAATATTTTTTGTTGTTGTTGTTTAATGAATATGATTAATTTGTTTTGTTTTGTTGTTTAAAGGATAAATAGTACATTGGTTGAGAGTGGGAAACAATCATTTTCTAAATAAAGACCGACATCTCTTATAGGGCAAGCATGAATTTTGGGATACAATTTTCATTTTTTCTTGTATTATGTGTAACCAAGTGACAAACTTTATCTTAAGAGTCGTTAATGTGGTGTGCCTCAATTTTTTGTTGAGCGAATGAGCTAATTTTCACTAAATGGATGAACTTCGTAAGAATTAACAATAAGAATTCATTCGTTTAAATTTTGGACTAGACTGATCTCCATCTTAACCGAACCACTATTGATTCATACGAGGCTCTCAATCCTAATTTGGAAGCAACATTGTCATTTTGGATATAAGTGTTTTAGTAAAAAGACATCAAAATGTTAAATAAAAAAGTTCGATTTGTTTTTGTGGAAAATCACTCGGTAATGCATAAAAACTACTTTTTCTAACAAATAAGAACTTTAATTTTTATGTTAACTGTTTTCATAAGTGATTTGGTCATTGGAAAGTGTTATTAGCCTGAGTCATGATTGTCACACGAAGTCTTATCTGGTATGAGAATTTATGATCGTTTATTTGATTATCATTAAATGAGTATGAACTTTAAAAATTTATGTTGATTAAAATCACTCACCTAGCGATAATCAATAATGTGAAATCTGAGCAAATATACACCTTTTATCTCATTGTGAAAAAAAAAACTTGTGTTGAGTTTGTTTTGCGACTCAATTTTGCCGAGTGGCATTACGAAAGTTTTTTTCCTCATCGTGAGGTCGTGCGAGAACCTTCTATATATTGTACAACTCGCTGCAATCAACGGTACTCTATTATCCACGTAAGAATGGAAACTACAACTACTATGTTTAGCAAATATTTTTCAGATGACTTTATACCGTTGATTTATACTTCAATCAATCAATAGTCCACATGTCATTCGCTGTATTTTCCTTTTATTATTCCGACTTCAATAATCCACAATTTCAGCAATTTCCGCCAAAAAAAATAAATAAAATAAATAAAAGCGAGTTAACAGAGCGATAGAGAGAGAAAGCGAGAGAGTGAAACCTTTCAATTTTCCATTTTTGAACACCAAAAATGGCTGATTTGAGGTTATCTTACTGAGAAGAAAGAGAGAGTCGGTCGCCGTCGGTAGCTTACCGTAATTGCTTAGAGAGAGAGAGAAAGATTTGAGCTGATCTTGGCGGTGGTTGTGGTTGCGGGGAGATGGCGATACTGTACGCGCTGGTAGCACGGGGATCGGTGGTGCTAGCGGAGTTCAGCGGCACGGCGACGAACGCGAGCACAATCTCCAGACAAATCCTCGAGAAAATCCCCGGCGACAGCGACACCCACGTCTCCTACTCTCAAGATCGCTACATCTTCCACGTCAAGCGCACCGATGGCCTCACCGTCCTCTGTATGGCCGACGAGACCGCCGCCAGTACGTCGTCGTTTTGTTTGACCCAATTCACAATTTCGTACACTTTCTCTCCTCCAATTTTCAATTTTATTTTTATTTTTATTGTGTTCGATTTTTTGTGCAGGGAGAATGCCCTTCGCTTTTCTGGAGGACATCCATCAGAGATTCGTGAGGACCTACGGCCGCGCTGTTCATTCGGCTCAGGCTTACGGCATGAACGATGAGTTTTCTAGGGTTTTGAGCCAGCAGATGGAGTATTACTCCAATGATCCTAATGCCGATAGGATCAATCGACTCAAAGGCGAAATGAGCCAGGTAGAAAGATGTCAAATTTGTCACCAATTGACCAAGTTTAATCGTGGAATGTGGATCCAGTTGTTCATTCTTTTTCTTATGGACTGTGGTTTGATTTCTTATTGAGTTTTCGGATTTGTAGGTGCGAAATGTGATGATTGAGAACATTGACAAAGTTTTGGATAGAGGGGATCGCTTGGAGTTGCTGGTTGATAAAACTGCTAATATGCAAGACAATACCTTCCGGTTCAGAAAGCAAGCTCGCCGTTTCAGAACCAGTGTGTGGTGGAAAAATGTTAAGCTCACGTATGTTTTCTAAACTCAAAGCTCAATTCAATAGCTACAGAAACGTCGAAATTATCAAATTTTCTGTTCTTTTCATCTTATGATTTAAAGAGTTGTATGTACTTTATGCAATGGGTTATGTTTTCATGTCAGACGGTCACATTACTATACTGTCAATTCATCTACGTATTCAAACCACAGTTTGTGTTTGATTATCTGGCAAGAGTGTTTTATGTAATGGTAAAGTTACAAAGCTAGTGTGTCCGGCATGTTACGTTGCTAGACTGTCAATTCAACTACATAGCCGTCAATTCAACTACGTATTCAACCCACAGTTTGTACTAGATTGTGTGGCACGAGTGTTTTATGCAACAGTGATGTTTTTATGTCTGTCAGTATGGAATGTTATGTTGCTAGACTAGACTGTCAATTCAGCTATGTATAGATACCACAGCTTGTGTTATATTGTCTGGCAAGAGCGTTTTATACTTTTGTGTAATGGTAATGTTTTATATCAGATACTCTGGCATATTAGATTGCTTGACTGTCAAGTCAATTTGACTACATATTCAAACCTCAGTTTATCGTAAATTTTATGGCAAGAGTATTTTTCATTCATGTAATTTTAATCATGTAAATGCATTATTTGTCTGCCCCCACTTACCAAGTGCTTTGAATCTTGCAGGGTTGCATTAATATTCCTTGTGCTAGTAGTAATTTATGTTGTGCTGGCTTTCGTTTGCCATGGCCTCGCACTACCCTCCTGTTTGAAGTAGTGAGCATGACAAACAAGTGAGATTGGAACGTGCTTTTGCTTCGTTTTCTTCCTCTGCTGGGTGTATGGGATTCTTCTATTTAAACTTCCACGGACGTAAGTTGTCATATTCTTGTGTTTATGTGATTTCAAATCGCTCATCTGTGTGTGTAGCCTGTGGGAGTTTTGAACTGGTTCAGGTTGTATTTTCTTTTTTTATCTTTTGGCCGCTAGGTTGTATGTTTCTTGAAAACATAGCTTGATGAGTTTATTATATTTATGGCTGGTCATATATTAACTAGTTGTTTCTTGTATTGTGAATTTGATTAATAGACCAAAGAGCTTAGTTCGTGTTCATCAGCAAAACATAACTTTGTGAGACTCATGGGTTTTCCCTATTTTGCACATTATATACACTACAAAATGTCGATTCCCGCAGGCACTAGAAAGACTCCCTAACTGCTCTGGTTATTGCCCAAGTTTGTGTGTGTAGGAGTGAGTGAGCGTATGAATGCAGTTCAAAAGAAGCAGCGGAGTCATCTTTCAAGAGGATATTTGTATACAGTACTATTATATACCGTTCTTTGTTACACTTGGTTATCCTCTACAAGATGAAACTTGTTCAATAACTCCTCCAATGCTAGTAAGGCGGTCTTATAATTTTCTTCCGATTGTGCCCCTTCTTCCGCAGCGGGAAGGGCAAGTTTATAGAGATGATTATGCCAGTACACTGGGTTATACTCGTCAATATCACTCGAGCTGTGATGGAGAAGATACCTGCACTTGAAATCTTTACTCCACCGTGGCAGAATATAGCGCGACGGGACTTCTTCCACGCCGTTGTAGTTAAGAACGTTCAATGCATGCCTGCATAGATAACCTTTGTAGTTGAACAAACTGCAGATGCATCGTATATCAACTTGTGTTGATTCGTACAAAACCTCGTAGCATCGGACTTCCTTCTCGTTTCCTTCAACTTCAACCCGTTCCTTGACTATGTAGGTTAGTATAGACCCAGTCACATTCACCTGTCTTGTGTTGAAGCAGGCGTACATGCCCTCAACCTCCAACTGGAACCTCCTGAAAATTTCCTTCGTATATACCTTACGTAGCTGTTCCTCGAAATTACATCTCGTTCTTAGTTCAAAGCTTGAACTTCTCGACTCCACATCCGCCGCCACCTCTTTCATGCGCTTCCGATGTAGAGCTAGATCGTACTTATCGACAAATTCCTTGAAAGACGTATGCTTATGCACATAACCATCAAAAAATGCAGTCGAGCTCTCATGTTCTCGGATAGGGATCATCCCTGCAAGAAATGTGTCTTTTAAGTACACCGGAACCCACATCTGCCGATCATCGTACAATATCTGAAGCCATCTATTATCCCCTAGCTCGTGCCGCTTGATCATTTCTGCCCATGAAGTTTCAAACTCAGCTATCTTCAAGGAATTATAGACTGCTTTGTGCAACTGTCTCTTGATTTCGTCGTATCCCCTCAGTCCTCCCAATTTCTCTGGAACTCTCTGCATGATATACCACAAACAATAGCAATGGCGAGCGTTCGGGATAACCTCAGACACTGCACTTTGCAAGGGCTTACATTGATCAGTAATGAAAACTTGTGGCGGCCGCCCTAGCATGCATTTGAGCCATGCCCTGAGCATCCAAACCAAATTTTCCTCCAACTCTTGCCCAAGGAAGCCGCAGCCCAACAAAACCGACTGTCCATGGTGATTTACGCCAACAAATGAAATCAGGGGGATTTCGTATTTGTTTACCAAGCACGTTGTATCTATTGCAACCGTGTCGCAGAAGTAGCCATACGCAGCCCTGGACCTGGCATCAGCCCAAAACACATTCCTCAGGCGTCCATCGTCGTCAAGATCCATTAAATAATAGAAATTAGGGTTCGTCAGTTTCATTCGACAAAAGTAGTTATAAACTGCATGAGTGTCTCCTTCTTTAAGTTCCAAGTGTTTAGAGGGATCGATCGAATTCAAACCTTCAGTTTCACTAAAATTTGAGTATCCACTGCACCCAACGTCCAAAACAGGTGTTCGATACAGCTTGATAGTATGAACTTCTGTAACGGGCTCTGGGGGCGGTTGAGCACTTTTGGCAGCAAGAATCATTTTCTTATGCGACTTGTAAAACCTTTTGATTTGTGGACTCACCTGATGATTGTGTTCAAGCTCTAATTCGACTATTCTCCACCTTTTGGAGTCCACCAGCCTGATAACGACCATTGCAGGACAACCAGTTCTTGTTTCGGGTCTTGGATTATTGGCTTCACTCTTTTTCTTGAAACCTGCACTGCTGCAGCTTAGCTTTGCTCGATACCGCTCTTTTTTCTTTGATCTGAACCATGAATTGCTTACTCTGATGCCAAAGCCCTGTTCTTTACCATAGAGATTGTAAAAATCATATGCTTCGTCAAATGAATCGAACTCCAAACCCACCGTAGGTTCTCGGGGGTCCTTTTTTCTGTTTGTTTCCCCAGTTCCATGATCATGCTCGGTAAAATCTCCCTCCAATTCATAGTCATCCCCTTCGTCAAAGACTGGCTCGGTGTTGAGAGAAACTTCTTCCATCTGAAATCACAATCATAAAAGCATAACCTTTTTAGGCACCATTAAACCAAAAGAAAAATCTTCGTCAAATACCGGCAGAGCGCCCAGCTGCCTATACAACAACAAAAATGTGATAAATTTTTTGTTTTCGGGATCCATGTCTAACACAAATGTGATACAACAACAAAAGGGAGGAGGGTTCTGTTAGGATCCGGTCGTGCCTAACACAACCCTCCTCCCTTTTCAAGCCAAGGCACGACGGAATCATTAAAAAGTAACACTACCCAGTTGCCAAAAGGCCACCATAGAAACTATAATATATTTGCATACAACACAAAAAATTTAAAACATCCATTTTTGTAAACTCAGTAGTAAAATCAAAACTGTAAAAGAGTGAAAATATCAGATTTGACTATTTAATGCAATCACCATCTCGACGGCCAGATATAATTATGTGAATATATATACACTCACCATCTGACCATCGAGACGGTGATTGTATCAAAACGTGTAATTTTTGTAGGCAGTGCTGAAATATCACACTCTGAGCAAATTATAGTTTTCCTACAAAAAAAAAAACGAAAAACTTTACAAACTCACAATTTCACAGACAAATGCACAATCGACAACCCCAAAATTAAGAACTAAAGAACTTGAAAGCCGCTCTTTGCCGTTGAATTTGCCTAATCTAACCCTAACATACAGATTAAACACACAATTTAACTTTCTTTCACGTTCCCAACTTTTCTCGGCATCCAAACAATTATAATAATCCAAGTCCAAGGTCAAAACGATCCACTTAATCTCATGGCTAAATGCTAAACACACAGAAAATTAGAGTAATAGAGTGAGAAATTAGGCGATCTTACAGTGGTTTACCGGGTCGGACTCGGCGAGGCGGGAAATCAACTGTCAGAGACTCGGAGGAATTGGGGCTGAGTCAGGACTCCGAGTTAGATGCTGGTGAAGGAAATGTGCGAGTCACACTTGGGATTACAGAGCTTTCACAAATCTATCGACCCTGTGCGCTGACACGTGGCTGAAACACTATTATACTGTGGGCATTTTTACTCACCACATATTTATGGTGTATACGCTCGTTATACACCTAATAATTTGTCACATGTCATTTCACGTACCTTTAATTAATTTTCGTATTAAATGTTATTTTTTTCAATTTAAATAAAATAAAATAATCAATGTTAAGTGAAAGAACATGTGGCAGATGATTATGTATATATTTGGTGAGCATACACGATAATTAATAATGGTGAGCAAAAATGCTCTGTTATACTATTGAGTAATGCTAGAGAAATCAATTCATATTGGTCACATATCACATAATTAGCATATTTGATCTAAAATTTAATCCACCTAGTATTATTTTATATTATTTATCTCTCCCTAGGGTTTTTTAGGGAGTTTTAACGAAAAGCCCACGGTACTGTTCACTTTAACGAAAAACCACATTTTTACACTAAAAAGTCAAACCTGCTACTATTCACTTTACCCTTTATTTTGTCCTTATCATTAAAACTCAAAGTTTTCAAGCCCTTTTCATTAGTTTTTTTTTTTTTAAGGACATGGATCCTCTCCAGATCCATGCATCCTAATCCTAGGGATCCACCAATCTGGACCATTGAAATTTGATCAAACGGCTAAAGTTATTATAACTTTTTTAAAGTGACTCCATGTTTGTAGCCGTTGGATCAAATTTGAATGATCCGGATTGGTGGATTCCTAGGATTAGGATACATGGATCCGAGAGGATCCATGTCCTTTTTTTTAACGCAATTAGGGCTTTTTATTCATTTCAAAATTTGTATGCTTTTGTATATTTTCATTTTCCCACTTGAAATTTGTCAATTTTTAGCTTTTCATATTCAAAATTTTGTCTCACATTTGCGCGACGAAAGGTTGGGTTTGGTTTCATTTGATTCGGTTTTTTGCTAAAATTAAAATCTAAATTAAAATTATTATTTGATTTGGTTCGATTCGGTTCAGTTTGGTTATGTTTTTTTAATATATATATTTTTTAACCTATAAATTGGAGAAAAGGTGAAAAAAAAATCTAAGGAATAACTTTCAACATATTTGGGCCTAAAGTTGGGTTTACATAGCCTTTGGTTAATAGTTGACTTATAATTGGGCTTTGAATATATCCAACATAAATAAATAAAAATATTAATTTATATCTTATTTGGCTATGTTTTTGAACTATCAAAATCGAAACTGAACAAATAGTTTTGTTTGATTAAGTCATTTTAGTTTTGGTTTGATTTTCAATCGGTTCATATGATGGTCAAGTATTGATCCTTAGTGTATATCGAGATTAGGACGTAACAAAATTCATAAATACAATACAAATTACGAAGGGGAAAATTTCTTCTTACGCTTGTCCAACGCCTTCACCATATGCACTGGTCGGAGATGAGGAGAGTAGACAACAGACATCAGTGTGTGACGAAAGGCATGGGACGATGGAAGGTCATTTTTTATTTGACCAAAAAAATATGGAAGGTCTTTTTAACCTTTTTATGTTTAACATTTTAGTTCAACTTAATCAAACAAAAAAGTACATACGAGGATTTGTTTTTAGTTTTGTTAACAATATTTTTTTTATCTCTTGTAACACAAAGTTTAACAATTTTATTGATTTGTGTAGTCGTGTGGTTCTTGGTGAATTACGAGTGATTTGATCTCTACTAATTAATTTGCGATTAGTGATACTTTATAATAATATTTTTAGATATGGTTTGCAAGAGTCTTTTTAGGGCTGAGTTTTTCATGATATTTATTTGGATTGAAAATAACATTTTCGATAATAAATAAACATAAAAGGTCGTCACACCAAATTCTCAAGTAGTGAAAAAAAAGCTCAAAACAAAAGGCAAAATCCAAGAGTATATTACTGGTCCAAAAGTATTCGAACTATGACGTGGCCCTAGCTGGAAAAGAAAACACAGCCCTGGGCACCGGCGGATCTTCCCGAAGCACGTGCAGTCATATCCCCCGATTGGCCCCATGACCCACGTGGGCCCCATCGCACGTGCAAATAGCCACCAGATCAACGGCCTTCCAACGTAGCGACGTAAAACTTGGACGTCAGATCACAACTAGCCAAACCTAAAAAATTAGGAAAAATAAAATACAAAAAAAAAGAAAAAGATAACTAATGAAAAATGTTTAAAAATTTTGAGTTTAACGATAAGAACAAAATAAAATGTGAAGTGAATAGTATCAGGATTGACTTTTTAGGATAAAAATATAATTTTTCGTTAAAATAAACAATATTGAAAATTTTTCGTTAAAATTCTCAAAAGGAAAGGGGAAGCAGAGGGACGGCGCAGGTTAACTACGATGCGCCGCTTAGTGTCCAAAGTGCCCTCTCTTCTTGCTCTTCTTTGTTTACCCTCTCGAGGCTTACCACACACAACATCCTCTCCTCCTCCCTAAAATTGATCAAAAATAAAAATAAATAAATACAAAAATTAAATACGAAAACCAGAGAGTGAGGAGAGGCTCGAGAGAGAGAAACGCGAACGAAACGAAACGAAACCCCTAATGAAGCAGCAGCAGCAGAGCTCATCATCGTCCGAGGCGGTATCTTCGTCGTCCTCCTCCTCCGCCGCATCCATTTCGGCGGACCATTCGCAGCCCGCCACCTCATCGCCGAATTCGGGAGCCTCCGAAAAGCTTCCGTCGATACCGGCGGCGGCGCCGGAGGACCTTTCCGTGGCGTCCACGCCGTCCAGGGACGGCGGCGGGGCACAGGAGAGCGTGACCGTCGATCGGCGGGGCGAGTACTCGACGGTCTGCCGATGGACGGTCCAGAATTTTCCGAGAATCAAGGCTAGGGCACTGTGGAGCAAGTACTTCGAGGTAGGGGGATACGATTGCCGGTTGCTAATATACCCTAAGGGTGATTCACAGGCGCTGCCGGGGTACATCTCGATATACCTCCAAATCATGGACCCGCGGGGCACTTCGTCGTCCAAATGGGACTGCTTCGCGAGTTATCGGCTCGCCATCGTCAACCTCGCCGACGATTCTAAGTCCATTCATCGCGATTCTTGGCATCGGTTCTCGAGCAAGAAGAAATCTCACGGTTGGTGCGATTTTACGCCTTCTTCTACTGTCTTTGATTCGAAATTAGGTTATTTGTTCAATACCGACTCCGTTTTGATTACCGCCGATATCTTGATATTGAATGAGTCCGTTAATTTTACGCGAGATAGTAATAACAATAACAATGAGCTCCAATCGTCCGCCGGCTCGATGATGTCGGGTTCTGCGGTGGCCGGACCGGTTTCCGATGTGTTGAGTGGCAAGTTCACTTGGAAAGTTCAAAACTTTAGTTTGTTTAAGGAGATGATTAAGACTCAGAAGATAATGAGCCCGGTGTTTCCTGCTGGAGAGTGTAATTTGAGGATTAGTGTGTACCAGAGCTCGGTGAACGGCGTGGAGTATTTGTCAATGTGTTTGGAGAGCAAGGACACGGACAAGACGGTTGTGTTGTCTGATAGGAGTTGTTGGTGTTTGTTTCGAATGTCGGTGTTGAACCAGAAGCCTGGGACTAATCACATGCATAGGGACTCGTATGGGAGGTTTGCTGCTGATAATAAAAGTGGGGATAACACTAGTTTGGGGTGGAATGATTATATGAAGATGTCGGATTTTGTTGGGACTGAGTCGGGGTTTTTATTGGATGATACTGCGGTGTTTAGTACATCGTTTCATGTGATAAAGGAATTTAGTAGCTTTTCGAAGAATGGAGGATTAATTACGGGGAGGAGTGGTAGTGGGGCAAGGAAGTTGGATGGTCACATGGGGAAATTCAATTGGAGGATTGAAAACTTCACTAGGTTGAAGGATCTTTTAAAGAAGAGGAAGATAACGGGTCTTTGCATCAAGAGCAGGAGGTTTCAGATTGGAAATCGGGACTGTCGGCTCATTGTTTATCCCCGAGGTATGCTTCGTTATTGCACAAGAAAATTCTCTGTTTTATTCTCAATAATTGGTTGCAACAATCAATAACTCTTTCTTTTTGTGGATTAATGTGTTGCAAAGCTATGAAACCATGTGATACATTCTCATACAGATATTTGAGGACTAGTAGTACCTTTATCATCCTATTTGAAAATGATTTTACATGTCCTTCCCTATTATCCCACCACTTGAACGTATGGAGCTGCATCTGTAGTTAAATGGCATCATGGGCCACTGCAAATATGGTATGTATTAATGCTATCTAAGATAGCATAAGCCAGCATATATTGTTTATACTCTGCTACTCTGATCGTTGTGCTCGATGTTACTTGAGCTATGCTAAGGCATGCTTATTTTGTTCTTAGGATTGTGTATGTCGTGAAAGGTTTGAAATGCCATATGGTGGAATGATAAAATTTTGTTAATGTGTTAGACAACATAAAACCTATCCAGCTTGTGCTTCAGAGAGTGAACTGATGAAAATTTTCCATATTTTTGGTGGTATCAGGGCAGTCTCAACCACCATGCCACCTTTCAGTGTTTCTGGAAGTTACTGATTCACGGAACACTTCTAGTGACTGGAGTTGTTTTGTGAGCCATCGTTTGTCTGTTGTTAACCAGAGGATGGAGGAGAAGTCTGTCACGAAGGAGTCTCAGAATCGCTACTCCAAAGCTGCAAAGGATTGGGGCTGGCGTGAATTTGTGACGCTTACTAGTCTCTTTGATCAAGATTCAGGGTTTCTTGTTCAGGACACTGTTGTATTCTCAGCTGAGGTCCTTATATTGAAAGAGACTTCAATAATGCAAGAGTTTACTGATCAGGATACTGAGTCAAGCAATGCTGGTTCACAGATTGATAAGAACGGAAAAAGAAGTTCCTTCACATGGAAGGTGGAGAATTTCCTGTCTTTTAAGGAAATAATGGAGACCCGAAAAATCTTTAGCAAATTCTTCCAAGCTGGTGGATGTGAACTTCGAATTGGTAAGCAGCAGTCACACATATTCTCCACTAAAAAGGTGATCTCATTTGTTTGCATTTCTTAATTTTACCGACATTTGTTATCCTTGATGCAGGTGTATATGAGTCCTTTGACACCATATGTATTTATTTGGAGAGTGACCAGTCAGTTGGTTGTGATCTGGATAAAAACTTTTGGGTTAGATACAGGATGGCTGTTGTGAATCAAAAGAACCCTGCTAAAACTGTGTGGAAGGAGTCATCTATATGTACAAAGACTTGGAACAATTCTGTTTTGCAATTCATGAAGGTGTCGGATATGTTGGAAGCAGATGCAGGGTTTCTTGTTCGTGATACTGTTGTTTTTGTTTGCGAAATATTGGACTGCTGTCCTTGGTTTGAGTTTTCAGATCTAGAGGTTAGTGTTTACACGCCAATTTTAGTTATACACGGCCTGCTAATCATGGTTGTATTTATACTGTCTGTCTGATGTTCAAGTTTGTTGATTCTTAAGTGCTGATACCCATTTTTTTAATTTTTTGGGAAGGTTTTTGTGGTTCTTTAATTTTGACACTTCTCTAAAATGGTTTGAGAGATATTTATGTTGTTATCATGGGATGGTTGATGTTAGTTTGCCTGCTTCATCTGTCGGTGTAACATTTAATTTAGAACAGGGGTACATTTGTTTTAACCTTGTTAATGTCTCTGCCTTGAGCAATAAAATTTTCATTTAACTTAAGCAGTCAGTTTATATGTCTCACTATCTTTTAGCTCGCCACTGTAGCAATACAATTTGACTAAGAATGGTCTTCCCCTTCTACTCTTTTATGGTGGTTGCCTATTGGTATGCATTTTGCCTGTCAGGTTTTTGCTTCGGAGGATGATCAGGATGCATTGACAACAGATCCTGATGAGCTTGTTGATTCTGAAGACAGTGAAGGAATTGGTGGTGATGAAGAAGATATCTTTAGAAACCTACTTTCTAGAGCTGGATTTCACCTCACATACGGAGATAATCCTTCACAGCCACAGGTCACTTTACGAGAAAAACTTCTGATGGATGCTGGTGCTATTGCTGGTTTTCTGACTGGGCTCCGTGTTTATCTTGATGACCCTGCTAAAGTAAAACGGCTGCTTCTTCCGACCAAGCTTTCTGGTAGCAGTGATGGGATGAAGGTCATAAAGAATGATGAATCTTCCCCTAGTTTGATGAATTTGCTGATGGGAGTCAAAGTTCTGCAGCAGGCTATCATTGATTTACTTTTGGACATTATGGTTGAGTGTTGCCAACCTACAGAAGGGACTTCTAACGGTGACTTGTCTGATGCAAACTCAAAGTCTCCAGATGGAAGCGGAGCTGCTTGTCCGTTGCAACCCGATAGAGAAAATGGAGCTACAGAATCTTCGGATTGTCCTGCATGTGAAAGATTGGATACTGGCTCTGATGAAACTAGCAGCAGCACTTCGGCTGTTCAAAGCTCTGATGTGACTGGGATTGGTGTACCTAGAAAAACTCTTCCTGGAAAACCAATTTGTCCTCCAGAAACATCTGCCGGGGTGTCGGAAAATGTCACCCTTCGCTCAAAGGTACATTACATTGTTGCTCTAGTATTTGATATGCAGCTTAAGTGATAGTACTGACCTGTTTTAACAAATTGAATTTCAGACCAAGTGGCCAGAGCAATCAGAGGAGCTCTTAGGATTGATTGTAAACTCGTTGAGAGCTCTAGATGGAGCTGTTCCACAAGGCTGTCCTGAACCAAGACGTCGGCCTCAGTCTGCACAAAAGATCGCTCTTGTACTGGATAAAGCGCCAAAGCATTTGCAGTCCGATCTTGTTGCTTTGGTGCCCAAGTTGGTTGAGCATTCAGAGCATCCACTTGCTGCTTTTGCACTTATAGAACGACTTCAAAAGCCAGATGCAGAACCTGCTTTGCGGACACCTGTAAGATTTATTTACTTATTGTCGTTCAAAGATATTTTGCTTTCCCCAGATGTGTTTTTTTTTTCATCTATTTAATACAAAGCATCTTACATATATTATGGAAAGCGATCTAGCTAGCATTTGCAGCTTTGCACAAGTCTATTGCTACATTGTTCTTCTTTTAAGTTATCTTTATCGTAATTCTCAGGTTTTTGGTGCTCTGAGTCAACTGGACTGTGGCAGTGAAGTGTGGGAACGAGTTTTATCTCAATCTTTTGAGTTTTTGCTGGATTCAAATGATGAGCCTCTTGTTGCAACCATAGATTTTATATTTAAAGCTGCATCCCAGTGCCAACACCTCCCCGAAGCCGTATGTGTATAACATATTCTTGATTGAATAATTAATTAATTACATATTCTAAGGAAAAAAAAAATCCACTTATATTATTGTATTTACTTTTGCATTCCCTTCTCCTTGGATGCGTAACCTTCTTTGTTCTCTATTGTAGGTCAGATCTGTCCGTGTTAGGCTAAAGAATTTGGGTGTTGACATTTCTCCTTGTGTTCTTGAATTTTTGAGTAGAACTGTAAATAGCTGGGGAGATGTTGCTGAAACCATACTTAGAGATATTGATTGTGATGATGAATTTGGTGACACTTGCTCGACATTGAATTCTGGTCTTTTCTTGTTTGGTGAACATGGACCGATTTCTGAACGGTTTCATCCGGTGGATGAGCAGGCTTTCCGCTCGAGTCGTCTCTTTTCTGACATTTACATCTTGATCGAGATGTTATCCATACCTTGTTTGGCAGTTGAAGCCTCTCAAACATTTGAGAGAGCTGTAGCTCGTGGTGCCATTGTGGCTCATTCTGTGGCCATGGTTTTGGAAAGGCGCCTTGCTCAAAGATTGAATCTTGATGCTAGATTTGTTGGGGATAATTTTCAGCAGACCGATGTTGCAGCAGAGGGAGATGCCAATGAACAGCTGAGAATCCAACGAGATGATTTTACTTCAGTTCTTGGTCTTGCTGAGACATTGGCCCTCTCTAGAGATCCTTGTGTTAAGGGATTTGTGAAGATGCTGTATACATTATTATTTAAATGGTATGCTGATGAGACTTATCGAGGGAGAATGCTAAAGAGACTTGTAGATCGAGCCACTAGCACTACAGATAGTAACCGTGAAGTTGATCTAGATTTGGATATCTTGGTGACGCTGGCTTCTGAAGAACAAGAAATTATCAGACCAGTTTTGAGTATGATGCGGGAGGTTGCTGAACTTGCAAATGTTGATCGTGCTGCTCTGTGGCACCAGTTATGTGCTAGTGAAGATGAAATAATTCGCATGCGTGAAGAAAAGAAAGCCGAAAATGCTACTATGGTTAAAGAAAAAGCTGTTATATTGCAAAAACTGAGTGAATCTGAGGCCACTAACACTCGTCTTAAGGTACTTGTTGTCTTAACTGGTGGTATGGCTACGATTATTGCATCTTGTTTATTCTTTTCCGGAGAATATTAGAATTGATGCATGTCATGATGTGGCAGTCTGAAATGAAGGCTGAGATTGATTGCTTTGCTCGAGAAAAGAAGGAACTATCCGAACAAATACAAGAAGTTGAGAGTCAGCTTGAGTGGCACCGCTCTGAGCGAGATGATGAAATCAGAAGGCTTGCTACAGAGAGGAAAGTGCTTCAGGATCGCCTTCATGATGCAGAGACACAACTCTCTCAATTGAAGTCCCGAAAACGTGATGAATTGAAGGTATCAAATTTACTTTTTTTGTATAGTCATCTCAAATGACCTCACAGCCTTTTATCCAAGCTGGTGTTCTTCTGTATTTAATAATTAATAGTTTCTCAAAAGGCTTTCTCTTTCTCATATCAGGTTATTTGATGCTTCAGAAGTTGGGTTTAGCTTTTAATTTTTAACATATATTTGTTTTTATTATGTTATGGGCTCATTTTTAGTCTGCATGCCATTTGAGTTGACATCTTGTTATGAATTGTGATTTTGGATTGTGCAATAGGGATTTCGTCTATGGAAGCTGCATGTTTAAATGATTTTCATGCCAAAGTCTTGCGAGTATTCATTCATTTTGAACTCACAGAAAATATTAGTAGGCGTAATTATTTGATGATGTTTGGATTGACCATTGTTTATGATAATTTCTTTGTTTGATGTTTTTGTCTTTGCTTTTCTACCAAGACATACCCTTTTCTAACTGCAATGGATGAATGTGACAGAAATTGGTGAAAGAGAAAAATGCTCTTGCTGAAAGGTTGAAGAACGCTGAAGGTGCACGTAAAAGATTTGATGAAGAACTTAAACGGTATGCCACAGAGAATGTAACCCGAGAGGAAATTCGACAGTCTCTCGAAGATGAAGTACGGCGATTGACACAAACAGTGGGGCAAACAGAAGGAGAGAAACGGGAGAAAGAAGAGCAGGTTGCTCGGTATGAGGCGTATATTTATGAGATGGAATCAAAATTGCAGGCCTGCCAGGTTTTTGCCTCAAAATAGCCAATGCTCTCTTTTTCCTTTCTTTTACTTTTTCATGATCACCGTAATATTCCCTTCTCCTGATTATTTGTATATCACCAGAAGCAGGTAGCTTCGGTGCTTATTAAGTTTCATATTTGGTTTATCTTCTATTCGGGATAATACCAGACTTGTTTGATTAATGCGTCTCCTCATCTCATGCAGCAAGATATTCACACCCTCTATGCTTCACTTAAGGAAGAAATGTCCCGACATGCTCCTTTGTATGGGGCGGGTTTGGAAGCTCTATCAATGAAGGAGTTGGAAACACTTTCAGGCATCCATGAAGAAGGCCTCAGGCAGATCCATACCCTTCAGCAGCAGCGTAAAGGCAGTCCATCCAGCAGTCCTCTTGTGAGCCCTCACGCCCTCCAACACAATCATGGCTTATATCCTTCGACGCCACCCCAGATGGCCGTTGGAATGCCTCCTTCGCTCATCCCAAATGGTGTCGGAATCCACAGCAATGGGCATGTGAATGGTAATGTTGGACCCTGGTTCAACCATTCGTAGATGCCTGGGTTCTAGACTCGTAGCTCTCTTTTGTGCCAATGTCGGCATTGGTTGGCCCAGTGGGATCGGGTGAAACTGCTATTTTTGGAGTCGGTTTGATGACATTTAGGCTGTTTGAACTGTTGGAACCGAGTTGAAAAGAGAAAGAAAAAGGAAAAAAAGAAGAAGGAATAAGATGATAAAGGTTTAGGTTTAGGGTTTAAGTAAGTAAAAGTGAGGAAGAGAATCCAATACAGTTGCAAATGCCAATACTCCCTCATTTACCCCCATTTTGCTCCCTTTGAAGTCAATTATAGGCTTTTTATTTACCTTAAATTTTTTGATATTCCGGTGTTCAATTTATTTTCCCAAGCTCTCTCTCTCTCTCTCTCTCTCTCTCTCTCTCTCTCTATGGATGTGGTGCAGTTCTGTTTAGGCAAATCAACTGGTTTATCGATCTCTTTGCAAGCGTTTTTGCTAGAATAGTGACAACACATTTACTGATTACGTTGTTGATCACTTTCTGATACATTTGCTAATTACATTGGCGATCATTTTCTACTGCATGTGGATTTGTACGTTGTTGATCTCTTCCTATGTTCTCCCTTCCTACCTCTTATTTTCACTTCTTCCCTTTCACCTCTTACTTGTTTATTTTTTCCTTAGTTTCCCTTTTTCATTTTTTTGGGTAAACATTCCTCTTATTAGTTTCTTTCTCTTTTCGGAGTTGAACAAAACTGATGGAACTTGAAGTTAAATCCTTTGTGAGGATCTTAGGGATCAATTCATCTTAGCCATTTATCGTACATCATGCAGTTAGTTTTCATTAGATATTGTTTGTGTTTCAATTTTAAATAAAAAAATTCAAACTAATTTCTGACCGCAAGATAACCGATGACCGAATAGGATGAACTGATCCAAATATTATTACTCTTCCAGAAATTGTCAAAAGTGTTTCAATGCTTCTGAAGTAATTTCTTTTATGATCTAGAAGCGCTTTTAGGCTATTTTCGAATGAAGTCTCTCAACAAGTCTCTCTCTCTCTCTAATATATTGTAGTTTATTCGTAACTAATTTATATCTTAAATTCTTTGAGACTTAACTAATTTATATCTTAAATTCTTTGAGACTTAGTATTCCATCTAAACGTCAGTAATCAGCGGCTATGGTTTCGAATTGCATTATGAGGGTTAGGAAACAGGTTTGAAAGATAGACAAATAGTAAGACAAGTTTGCCACAATGATCAAAAGGTAGATAAATTAGGTTACCTTAATTGGAAAATTAGGTTACCTTAATTGGAAAATTTGGTTAATTACAGCTGTTTAATTACTTGTTTTGAAGTGTTTTTAAAATGACCGAACGCTTTTGGTGAAAATATTTTTAGAACCAATTCTTAGTAAAAATAGAAGTGAATCCTGAAAAAAAAAAAAAAAAAAAAACTTTGCTTCTGGAAGCAAAACATAACGGTGCTTCTTCTAGGAATCACTTTAAGTACTTTTGAAACTCAAAAATATTTTTTTTTAAAAGCTTTTTCAATCATTTTAAAAGCACTATACCAAACGAGCCCAGCTTTGGTTAAAAGTGCTTTAGTTATAGGCGTTATTAACTGTATAATTAGTAATTACGGCACAAATGCAAATATTCTTCACCACATTTTACAACTATCTACAATTCTACATTTTCTGCAAATTTGATTTATGGATATCATATTCGCAAATGTATAGTATTATGTTTAAACCATAGGCCTTAGGGTTGATGCTAGATGAAAAGAAATACATATTAAACAAACGACGGATAATAGTTGGGATAATAGATGGAAAATGTGATATTATCCGAAAAAGAGGTAGCTTGGAGTTTATCAAAAACGGAAATGAGAGATTCTTGCCACATAATTTGGTTACGTGTGTCAACTATATTTGCGCCGACTGCATGTAAACATCATATATTCAAGACTTATAAATAACTGTCAAATTACGTGTTACATCTAGTTGAGATAAATCATTAGCGCATGTATAACTAGTATTATCCAGGAATAAGCTAGTTTAAAGTTTATCAAAAGCAAAAATGAGTTATTTTTGCAACATGATTTTTTTGACGTGAGTCAGTTGTTTGAGGGTTCCCATGTGCAAAAAGGGATCGAAGACCGTAGGAAACTACGTGGAAATTAACTAAGTCTATATGCATGAACTTGGAAGAAGAAATAAGGAAAACAAAGATAACTTGATAAATCTCATTTGACTTCGCAACGTGTCGGCCAAGCGATATGCCAACAACAGCCCTAATTTGTTCGAACCCGCAAACCCTAGCTATTGAAAGTTGGTTTTTTGGATCGGCGGGCCCGTGGGGCCACAATTTAATAAGACCGATACTGTTTTCAACTTTATTATCTGCTTAATCCGTTATGTGGGGTTTTATCACAAAAAGTTTTGATATTAGTTAGAGTGGGGCAATCATATTTAAACCCATTATTTTCTTTTGCACCCATCGATGTGGGATTCCAACATTGAACACACCATTGTAAACCCTAGCGAGCGCACCACTATTGAAATGACCGGGACATGCAGACCGCCGGGTCTGTTATCGGAGACCTCGCACTGGCGGATCTCCAGTGCAACATAGTAAAAGGCCATGCCTGGAGCCACAATGCCCGCCTGGCATGTGTTGCTCAAGTCTCTGATCAATCAACTGACACCACAATCGATGGCCCCCACCACCTTGCCACCACTGAAGACCACCTCATCACCGTCCTCCGTGCCACCACCGCCCTCAGCCCGTTCAGAAAAGAACCCAAATACCAACAAGAAGTGAAGACCTCTGGGCTTATGGGAGGAGGAGATAATAATTACAATATTCATCAAGGCACCATGCGTACTAATGTGGAGCGCAGGTTGCACCAGCTCCTGCTTTCTGTGAGGGACTTTAATGGACCTTACTTTGGGGCCGGCAAGCTGGCAAAGAACACTGTTGGGGTTAGATAGTGAGGAGGAGAGTAGGAAGACAGTGGTTTGGATTGAGAGTTGTAAGGAAAAAGGGTATTCAATGGTGACTATAGAGTGCAAGGATCGGCCCGAGGCTCATGTTTGATACTGTGTGCACTCTCACTGACATGCAGTATATGTAAGTTTCCATGCTTCTGCTAGTGCCCAAGAAGGTTTTGCCTTTCAGTAAATGCATACCATCACTATTCTTGAATGACAAGCAAGTGCTGCTATTTGTACCACATTTACTAACCGTCTTTACCGACAACTGGTTTGCTAAAAGCGGTTGAGACTGACTTCAACTAGAAAAGTAATCCGCAATATTGTGGTTGATAAATGTAGTTCCATAGTTTCGTATGCCCCTGTGCACTTGAATTCTGTCTTTTATTTGTAAACTTATCACATTGTAATTGTTAATGGAGACTAATTAACTAAGGAATGTTGTTTCCATATATCCAAGTATTTTATTCGACACATCGACGGGGATGCCTTGTGTACTGAGAGTGAGAAGGAAAGAGTAATAAAATGCTGAGAGGCTGCTATATAGAGCGTCGGGTTTGTGAGGTGAGTACGAAGCTCAATTTTACGAGATCAGATGAGATGTACGATGTGATAGTAGCTAGTAATACTGATTAAAAGTTGCACTCATTTCTGTATGTATAAATTAACAGGGTGTTGGGCTAGAACTATGCGCAGACAAATAGGATATGGTTGCTCTCGGATATAACTAGGGTTCTACGGGACAATGGACTTGCGGTTGTTCGAGCAGATGTAGAAACGCAAGGAGTGATGAAGGCCGTAAAACGCCTTCTGCGTGAGGGATATTTCAGGCAAACAGGTAGTAGACATGGATTTTGTCAAGTCGATGAAGAGAGAATTAGTAGTGGCTGAAAATCCAGTAGACCTTCAAGTCAAGAGTGACACAGATGAGTGGGCTTGTGTAAGGGGGAGTCTTGGCAGTCTACGTGAAAGATGCAAGATTTTCCGTGTTTATGGAATTCTTGGGTGATCGTTACAAATTTGCCCTCTTTAAAATGTATCCGTAAACGAATAAAACTATTAACATCACATTTACCGAAATTGAAGGGCGTATGGAGGTAAAAATAGGTATATATATAGCACCACCCTAAATATAAACAAAAGAAGATAATTATCTAGGCAATTCTAAGGTTAATTCTCCTAAGCCAAATGGAGTGCAGTATCATATGAAATACATCAAACCTCTTAGCCGGTTGGTTCAACTCAAAATGTTTCCTCACAACCCTCAAATTCTCCACCAGCCTCCTATACTTCTCCTCCGGAACACCCATCAGCACCTCCTTCAGCCGCGAAATCTCCGAAACCTCAACCTTAACCGAAAACGCCTCCCACCTCAGCACGTCGCTAAACGGAAGCGCATAGTGCTCCGATAGAATCACTGGCACGCACTCGGCATAAATGGCCTCAACAATTCTAGGGCTGGCCACTTCATACCCGCTAGGGCACAGGCAAAACTTGGACTTGAGCACCATAGAGTCGTAGTCTAGGCCTTTGGGGAGGTATTCATGAATTTGAAGGTCTTTGTCGCGGTTTTTCCAGTGAGCCAGGAGGATGGGCCTTATCGGGCCGTGCAGGCCGCCGGCGAAGAAGGCAAGGTAGGGACGCAGGGTGTTGGGCGGTGGCGGTGAGATGAGCTTGGAGGAGACTGTGCCGCCGTAGAGGTGGATTTCAGGGAGGGAAACGTCCTTTTGAGGGTTGAAGCCTTCGGAGGTGTTGGCGTTGCAGAGGACTCGGATTGATGTGTTGAAGAGAAGTGGGTTTCCTTCTGACGCACGGGGTGCCTGAGAATATTTAGTGGGAAAATTTTCATTTAATCTCTTGTAAAATAAAAAGCAATTCACCTTATCATGAAAACTAGCAAATACTTTATGCCTCCCTTCCCCCTCCAAGTTTTTTATCTTTGGTTTGATTTCATTTTTTATCTTGACCCAATTAATCAAATGTTTCAGTTTTTATTTGTTACATAACTTTGCATATCAATCATCAAAATCAAAATGGAAAAAACTATGACTCTAAGATAAGAGATGGACTTATATGAAGCCATTTCACCGGCAACGTGATGTTTCGGTCCAATAATGCATTACTATGTGTAAGTTTCACTCCACATAAAAAGTCATTATTAGACCAAGACGCCACAATTGTCTGTGAACCCGTTATATGTAAATTGTCCTCCTAAGGTAGTCCTCATGCACTTTGTCTTCTCATTGGCGCAATTTCTAATAATGATAAGGATGTGAGTACGTAACGACTATTTTAGATATCAATTAACAATTTTTAATTGAGTAATGTTAGAGATACTATTATTTTAAACCACACTTTGTAAACCACAAGATGTGATTGTTGATGGTTGGTCAACTTTTTTAAATTCTTTAAATCATTAAAATTGAAATACACCCATCAACAGCCACTTTATATGCTTTAAAAAATATAAATTAAAAAGATGCTTTCCTAGCATCACCCTTATTATCAACTAGAAAATTTACCAACAATTCTTTTTTTATAAAAGCAATATTGAGAAAAAATTAAACAATGGCGTTGAATCTATAAATCTAATATTCTTCACTACGTAATTACTAATTATGGTCTTTCTCAAAAAAATTATTTATGATAATATGAGAGCGGTATACCGATTTCTTTTTTCTTAGTTTAAAACAATTTTGGTTAATTTATTTTCAGTAAGTTTAAAGAAAATATGGAAGGGCCCATGCCAAATAGGACCTTTTTTGCTTCTTTTTCTCCTTTGTGTGATGATATCTATATTTCTCAAATTTAGAAACTTCCTTAAGGTCCCAAGACTTTTCAGCCCCATTGCAGACACTACTAATTAGATGACCATTCCACTTTTATACTTCCCCATGCCTCAAGTTGCAGCCACAGAAACTTCAAACCAAAACGTCATTTACATCCTTCCTACCCCATAACTATATATCCAAGCATGCCAAGAAAGTTCTCATCACCAAAGCATATCACAGAAGCAAAACAAATCAATTAAAGGCATGAGAGAGAGAGAGAGAGAGAGAGAGAGAGAGAGAGAGACTAACCCAATCATGACAGGCGAGCATGAAGTGGTCCGCCCCAAGAGTCCTATTCCAAAAGGGGTGCCTCACAGAAACCATCCTTACATAATCGGACACAAAGTTCTTCAGAGGGGTGAGGTCGTAGGTTAAGGGCTTGTATAGGTATTTCACCATCCAAGTCACGCTAAAGGGCATGAAGTAAACATGCGCCCTCTGCGGGTTCTCGGTCTTGAACCTCCTGCCCGCTGCCCCATTCTCCATTTCGTGTATGAACCGCCCTTCGATGGAATATATGTCCTTGCATGGGCCGTCGTGGGTCATCGGTGGGTCCCCCTCCGAGTACACGTACACTTTGAATTTTTTCTCCATTTCAGTGTAGCTCCTGCAGTCCAAATGCATGCGTTGAAATACAAAAAACTTTGAAGGGTAGATGCGTCAATTCACATTCTTCCATGATTCCATGAATGCACATGATGTGAAGGTAGCTTAAGCTATTAACTTCCGTAATTTAAATTGGGTACTTAATTAAACCATAGTTTAGAAGTCATAATGCTACATGTATTGCGGAATCATTGACGGCACATGTAACATCAAAATTATTTAAATCCTACTCCTAATTATGAATCATGGCATAATCATAAATGCTTTTATCGATTACGCAAATTATAACTTATAGATGTTAATAATTTTTACGAGTAAATTAATGTTAGAGACACGAACTTTTTAGATCAACTTTCAAGATACCAAGTTACTAACTGATGTGACCGTGTACATCACGCTTTAGACTATATTTATTCACATAATATACTAAATTCCGCAACACTTTGTAACCAAAATTGAATAAGTTGATTTCTCTAATAGTACACTAACTTGTACTAAAAAATAGTACCCCAACTATAAATTACATATATGAAGATAAAGTCAACCAAATTTGATTGGATGGAAGAGTTAAATTTCTCCAAGTGAATTAGCAAGGAGACTAGGGAGACTAAGTTTGTAGATAAAGTTTTGAAAACTAAATGATATAGAAATTGATGATTGATTTATTACTCAAACATTGATAAACGTACTTATTTCTATTAGTGACACATCATTTGGTTTTCAAATTTAGTTTCTAAATTTAGTTTTCCTAACATTACCCATTAGCAAATGAATAAATTTTAAAGGAGGGCCCGCATGTATACTCGTCTGGTTCAGGAGAAATTTTTCTAGGTTCCGAGAACACTAGGTGAGCTGGTGTTCCCCACAAATAAAGGATTAACACGTGGTCATAACTAATAATCATCCAACACCTGGCAAAAAAATTACCTTAGTTAATACGTTTCGGCTTCGCAGAACAAATAAAGGATTAACAAGTGTTAATCCTTTATTTGTGGGGAACACGGAAGCCAGAAAAATTTCTGTCCGGTTCATGACTCCCCTCTTTTTCAGCAGCAATTGAGTATACGGGGGAGTAAGTATGTGACGATGCAGAACACAAATGAGTGCGCACTCCACACCCCTATGCCGCACCCTATAGCTACCCAAACGGTGCCTTTCAAGCAAAGCATGCAGTTTAACAGCTTTATATTTAATTAATACGACGATCAATTTTCCAGAGATGTTCAGTTTTTTCTTTTTATTTTAATTACTAATTTGATCGGAAAAGGAAATTATGAAACGAATTAAGAAGGCGGCTTAGGCTAGCTTACTGATAAAACGCGCCGGGATTACGATACACGACTGATCCACCGGGAAATAGTACGTCGTCGTTTGGTGTTGACGAACTGTTCGGAGTCGAAGCTGCTCTGCGAATTGAAGCTCGCGCTCGGGCGAGTCCCTGCTCCAGCTTTTGCTCTCCGCTCGCTTTCCGTTTGGGGATTTTGTGTCTCTGTGATCGATCGTTTCAGAAAGTAACAAAAAATTAAATTAAATTACCAATTTCAAAGTTTCAGAAATAACAGTTTTAATGTCGGAAGCAGAAAAATGAGCTAGCTAAAAACTACAGAAAATTAAAATGCAAAAGTTAGGAGAAAAATCTGATTCAATGGCGGTTCAAATTCTTGACTGGACGATAAATTGACGAAACTTACTAGTGACGTCTGATTTACGAAGTCGTTGCTGTGAAATCGTTGAATAGTACTGGATGGATCATCCGAGATGGCGAGGCGATGATACGCTCCCTTGAGCTTGCTTCGGAGCTGAACCACCGGAATCCATACAGGACTGTACCGATCTTGTTTGGAGTCGGATATTATCACCGGAGAATCGAAATGGTGGCCGCAGATCACCACGACGGCGATGATCGACGAAATGCAGCAACAAAGCAGTACGGACGCAGAGGAGTACTTCGCATGGAAGCTCCCCATCTCAATTTCTCTCTCTAGAGGAGTTGAATGGACTGTTTGGTTGCCAAGATTTTTTTTTTTCCGGGAAAATATTGATATTTTCTCGCGCTTTCTTTCTCTCTTTCTGTTTGTGGCTCTTTAAATATTTGAAGGAGAGGAAGTGAAAGAACGTGAAGTGTACGAGCGTGGAATTTTACGGATTTAGCCCTCGACGGTAAAGAGAGAGAAGCCGATCATGTGCTGGCGGGTTGACCGTGCACGTGACTAGAAGTGTTGGATGGTTCGAGCGCTTCACAACTAATTTTCCCTCCAAATTTCCAACTTTGTGCCGTTAATGATTTTGCTTCTACTTTCCTTCCCAAATCAGCCAAGTGTGAGAAAGACCGTTGATGGATTGAGCCTACATTGTGGGACCCACTAGATCAATGGTTCCCTATGAGGACGGAGAACGACTTATATAGAACGGTTTTACTATCACATGATATTATTTTGTGGTGCAATAATATGTTGTCACGTGTCAGTTTTTCTCTAAATAACAACAGTGACGGTGATCGATGAACCTGTTTTATCTAAATTGCTCTGTTAGTGTAAGTATAATTTAGTCTAGTGAGATTTTGTAATTAGTACTTTCTTATATGGTAACTTGTTTTTCATTTGTTAATTCACTTAACATATTTACACATGGAATACTATAAGATGTAAACAATGCCAAATATTTAGTTAGAAAATAAAAGTTGGGGTCATGCAGCTAGGCTTTGGCATGAATCATGCAAGTTTGCACGTTTTACTTAATTAAAATTCAAATCGTTTGTTTTTTATTCAAGTCATCTAAATTCTTTGGAATTTAAGGTTAGTTTGAAGTCTTCTAGTTGTTGTATATAAAATTATAAATAAGGTTTTTGGAGATCTTTCTGGGGATGCTGCCGCATACCGCGCTTGCATGCACGAGTGATATTAGTCGGCAAAACTAGCAGCGCATTAGAAGGAAACAAATCATATTTTTCTTCATTGTTTTTGTTGCCCATGAGCCGCATGTAGGGGTGGATTTTTTTGCCAAATTGCCGTGCCAACCGAATTGCCAACCATGCCATACCGATTTTGTGCCAAATTTTTTGTATCAATCGGTAATGGTACGGTATTGGTAATGGATACTATTACCATGGTATTACCGTACCATATCGAAAATACAATATAATATATAATTTATAAATTATATAATAGATAATTATATAACACATATTTATAATATTCCAATAATTTGAAAATAAAACTCTACTTATATTAGCATTGTTGTTGGTGACTTTGATCTCTTGAAATTGTGGAAATCAAACACAAAAGAGTTCATAATTATTTCACAAATAGCCAAAATATCTTTGTAACCCCCACTTCTACTGTTGCTAGTGAAAATGCATTTAGCCTAGGGAGGAGGGTTGTGGACCCTTTTAGGGTATCATTGACTCCTAAAATAATGGAGGCACTAGTGCGTACTAGTGGTTGGCTTAGGGCAGATGAAGTAAATTTCTACAAGGAACCAACGGAAGATATGCTTCAATTTTACAAGGAAATGGAAGAAGAGAAAACAAGAAAGATATGTTTTAATTTTTTTAGTAAATTTGTTATTAAATGATTTTCAACTTTAATTCTTCTTGCTACTAATTAATATGTTTTCTTTGTTTGTAATGTAGGCTTGACACAAACTCAATCTTCTACAAGTTCAATGCCTCCTCCAAAAGCTTCGACATCTCAAGCTTGAATAACTGATCAATGAATTCTCCTTTTTGAAGTTTACTTCCAATTTTCATTTGGTTTGAAACTTTAATTTCTATTTGGATTGTTAACTTCTATTTGTTTTGGTTCGTAACTTCTATTTGGATTGTAAGCTTAATTTTCATGATGAATCTTGATGCATCATTTGAATTATTATGTGTGTGAATTGTGAATGATGAATAATAGATGAATTTAATATATAATGTATGAGATAAAGGTACAAAAAAAAAAGTTTTGCCCTTGAATTGGGTTAAAAAAAACAAAAACAGATTTTGTCCCAAAACAAAATGGCAATTACCATTGCCATACCATGCCAACCGAACTTTTGGCAATACCGAACTTCGGTATACCGAAAGTTTGGTACGGTAATTGGTACAAGGGTTTTGGTACGGTAACCGTATCGAACCCACCCCTAGCCGCATGCATTGGATAAGGGTTTTGGTTTTTTTTTCTGCATCAAACATCATTTGAGAGCAAACATTTTTAGCAGCCCTGAGTGAAGAGAGAGCCTTTTTTTCCAGAAAAATTAGTTTGTTTCTTGTGTTTCATTGAGAAATTGTTATTTTTTTTATTTACTGATTTTTCATCCACTTTCATTTGAAATCAATTAAAATGTATCTTGTGATTTTCATAATTGGTTGATTTCAAATATTATTTCATCATACATACATTATGTATGATCGCGTTAGTATCTTGCAAAGTTCGGGAAGAAGGTGATTGATGATCACATTATTGTCACGCCACTTCCACTCAAGACTGAAGAGAGATTGAGCGTCAAAGCGTGCACAATAATGCCTACTAGTATGTATGTCTAGTTGACGAGTTTTGTAAATCTTTTTTGTATTTGATTCTCTTAGTGTTTTTCTTGAATTGGAAGCTCGATAATTTTCTCAGTTGTGGACTTTGCCTCGTCGTTAAATCTTACATCCGTTGTGCATAGTTTATTTATTTATTTAAGTGCATTAATTGAGTTTAATTTCAAAATTGGATTTGGATTTACATTGATTTTTTTAAGTTGGAACCTATTTCCCCTCCCTCTCAGTCAACCTATTACCTTCCTAGAACTTTCATTTTATAACTGTGAAAAGGGAAAAAAATACGGTCAACTAAAAACCAAATAAAATTTCATAAAATTGGAGATTGCAAAGTGGAAGGAGGGAGGAGATTGCGTGTGAAAGGGAGGAGAAAGGAGATGGAGTGGAGAACGGAGCGTGAAAGAATAAGTATGGTATAAAAATCATGGCATAATCCGGAGCCATTTTGGTGGGGAGCGATCGGCCGAACAGGGTCTAAAATTTAGGGGCTTTTAGATATTGTCACAGCCCGTCCCGGAAGTACCTTTGACAGGAACGTGAAATGACTATTTTACCCTTGACGGGTACTAAGGTACATGTATATGTGACATTAATTTGGTTCATATATTAATCAATTGGGAGAATTGTATAATAGTAATATTGAAAGGATAATTTTGTTTGTTGGTTAGGGATTTCTAAATGGAGGGTGAGGATTGATTTTGGACTAAAGCTCACTCTCTCTCTCTAACCCGTAACCCTCTCTTTCCTTCCCTGTCTCCACCCCGACACCCTCTCTCTCTCTAGACACCCATATGTACGGCACACCCAACACCACCCCAAAACATCACGGATCGACGGATTTAGGACCACCTTTGGACTCCTGAGGACACCACGAGTACGTTGGTACCATTTTCAGGTAACATCTCCTTCGAAAACCCTAGTTTCTAAAGTCCCCGTGATGGTGCATTGTTCATGCACACGTAAATTCTTATGTTTTTGAGAATTTGAAGCTTGTAGGAAGCTTGGTGAAGTCCTAAGGAAGCTCGGAGTGCTTCATTTGGAAGAATTGGACGTCGGGATCACCTGGTTCGAGTTTGGTCGATTTCTTGGATTTTTGGAAGGTATGATCCCGTGGTTTTTAGTGTTTAAAATTAGTCCAACGTGATAGTACTCATCTAGAGCTTCATTTTGGTATAAAATTCGAGAAATTTGGATGAAAATCGAGTGAGAATAGTGAAGTAGAAGTTTTTCCCAGTTTTCCGGTGACCGGAGTCCGGCGAGGGTAGGTCGGAGAAGACAGCGGCATATTCCGTTAAAGTTAACGGAATATGCTAACGCTGTTAGTTAATTCTAACGGTAACCGTTAGCTTTTGACGGAATATTCCGAGGAATATTCCTGACGCCGTCCGTGTCTTCCGTCAGGGCACCTGCGCGTGGGCCGCGCGTAGGGCCGTGGCCTATTCGGCGCGTGGGGGCGCGTGAGACCTCGAAAAATTATTCTAAAAATTATGAGACGTCTGTGACGTCGAGTAGGTCGATGTGGTATATTCATATACCCAAATTGAGCATCGTATGAGAAGTTATTTCGAAATGTTGGTGATGTGCTTAAAAATAATGTTATTTTAGTTATTTCTCATATAGGTGACGAGTATCCCGAGGACGAGCGTATCCAGGGACGTCGCGGGGGTTACGACCCATCGACATACCAGTGAGTGAGCAGTTTTGTTTTCGTATTACCTATATACTATTGTTTTCCCAGAAAATGCTTTTATATGAGAAAATGAATTTAAATTGCCATGCATGAAAACATTGAATATTTAATTGATAATGGATATATGATGCATACATGTTGCATGGTGCTGTGGAGGCGCAGGTAAGTCAGGTGAGTCATTATTCATTGAATTATTTGATGTTGAAACGTTTAAGCTCATAACCTGCACCCTAGGTGTTAGTGCTTATATTTATTCACCACACCGCACGCTCGTCTTGGATCCAAGTAGGTGGATGTCGTACAGACCCTGTGAGGGTTCCGACATGCCAGTCGTACAGACCATTAGAGGGGTTCCGACTGGTGGGTGACTTTAGATTATGTGCACAGTTGATTGATATGAGAAGCACTAGAGCGTAATTATACACCTGTCATCGTACAGACTACCTTATGTAGTTCCGAGTGACGTGCAGAGTTAGACCGTACAGGTCACCGAGGTGACTCCGGTTGGCGAGGATGTTGAGCTTTAGAATCAACCGTACAGGACCACTTTAGGGTCTCCGGTTGACTTATTTTCACCTGATTTATATTGATGCATTCATATTATACTTTGGCATATCTTGGCATGTCATATTCTTTCTTAAAGCGTTGAAGGATTGTGATTTGAGTTTTGATGATATATATATATGTTTATATACTATTTTCTGGGAAAGTATACAGGTTTTACAGTGAGGGGATAGAAATGATTTTACTGACCCACTCATTTTGTTTTTGCGCCCCTCCAGGTTCTAGTTAGCGGTTGGTGGCTCTCGAGGTCTTTTCCGGCATTCTGACAGACTCTTGACATGTAGGACTCACCCGAGGGTGAAGTAACTTTATTTTAGTCCTACTTGACTGCACTAAAACCTATGCTCTGAATTTGTGTATTATCTTAACTCTCCCATTACTCTAGTAGGTTGTTCATCTAGAGATTGGTTTAAATTCCTTCGTATTCTATATTATCATGCTTCCGTGTCGCACTGTTGGTTACGTCACGCTCACGTGACGGCCAGCACGCCTTGATCCTCTGGATCGGGGTGTGTCAGATATAGGTCCAAAAACATAAATGATTTTTAAGAGTGAGTCAAGTTATCTAATTACATGTTTTTATTTCTTTTATACTCATTTTATATTTTTTTTAAATATTAAAAATCAATTAAAATATTTTAATATTATGCATTTTTCAACTCCAAAAAATCTAATTAATATCTTACAACAAAAAAAAAACTAATATACTAACATAAATTATCTACAAAACATTCTACCTTAACTCAAGTAACAAATATATGAATATATATTATACCTGTAAGCGAGATATGAAACCTAAAAGGTAGGAAAAAACATAATATACCTACAAACAAGACACATTAATCTGTGACACGTTGATTATAAAAAAGAATCTGTCATATAGATACATAAAAATAATTAACATGTGATATATGTTGATTATAAAAATTAAAAATAAAATCTATAAATGAGGTTTAAAGCAGGAGGAAGAACAAAAAATTAAAAAAATAATAATAATCAAAGAGATAATTGGGAAGAAATTTGCTTTTTATAATAAATATTATCATTGAATAGATAATTATTGATAATTAAATTTAAGGAATTGGACTTATTTTAATAAATTGGATTATTCATACTATTGGCTAAAAATATTGAACTTATATCAAGTTTTCCCTAAAATTTGAAGGGGTCTCTAAACAAATTTTGTTATCTAAAATATATATAGCAACATTGTATTTGAATATGATCGGAAAAAAATTACATAGTTGAACACGAAAAAAAAAAACTTTTGTGGGATCTACTGTAAGATCCCACATCGCCCAGGGGTGAGGATCCTGTAAGCCTTATTTGTATATTCTCATCTCTACCTAGCACAAGGTCTTTTGGGAGCTCACTGGCTTCGGGTTCCATCGGAACTCCAAAGTTAAGCGAGTTCGTGCGAGAGCAATCTCACGATGGGTGACCTACTGAGAAATTCTCGTGTGAGGTCCCAGAAACAAAACCGTGAGGGCGTGGTCGGGGCCCAAAGTGGACAATATCGTGATACGGCGGAGTCGAGCCTGGGATGTGGTGGGGGCCCTGGCCAGGATGTGACAATTTGGTATCAGAGCCACTCTGTCGTTCGGTGAGAGTATGCCGAAGAAGACGTCGGGCCCCTAAGGGGGGTGGATCCTGGGCCGAGATGTGACAATTTGGTATCAGAGCCACTCTGCCATTCAGTGCGAGTCGGGCCACTCTGTCGTTTGGTGCGAGTGTGCCGACGAGGACGTCGGGCCCCTAAGGGGGTGCATCCTGGGCCGAGATGTGACAATTTGGTATCAGAGCCACTCTGCCGTTTGGTGCGAGTGTGCCGATGAGGACGTCGAGCCCCTAAGGGGGGTGAGTTGTAAGATCCCACATCGCCCAGGAGTGAGGATCATGTAAGCCTTATATGTATATTCTCATCTCTACCTAGCACGAGGCTTTTTAGGAGCTCACTGGCTTCGGGTTCCATCTTAACTCCGAAGTTAAGCGAGTTCGCGCGAGAGCAATCCCATGATGGGTGACCCACTGGGAAGTTAATGTGTGAGTTCCCAGAAACAAAACCGTGAGGGCGTGGTCAGGGCCCAAAGCAGACAATATCATGCTACGGCGAAGTTGAGCCCGAGATGTGGTGGGGGCCCGGGCCGGGATGTGACATCTACAACTACAATTTAATTTATGATTTTGCAGCAAAGAATGCATGAAGAACCATTTTAAGTGAAACTTCTATATTGTACCTTTTGAAGGTTTTATTCATTTGATTTCTTAAGATTGAACTAATTGTTGATCATTTAGCAATGGTACTTATTTTTGTAGCTTTCTTTATGTATATAATAATATTTGGAACTGATAATTAGCGTGAGTTTTAAATTTTAGTTATTGATTTCTAGCATCAATATATTATTAAAATATTTTGAAAGACTATCTTAGAAAGGCCCCATTTATATATTTCACACAAAGGCCCCAAAATCTCAAAGAGAGTCTAAGCATAATAATATGGTAATATTAGCATTACCCCCACAATATATGACAAAACCCTGATCATCCATGCATCAGAAAATAAAACTCTCTTTATCCACGAAAAAATTAAACAAGAAGAAATAGAATAAAAATTACATTTGTAAGGGCTATCAAGAGGACAAATCGAAGCATTTTGTAGCGTTGAAATTACCACGACCAACAGATGTTCCCATTGAAGAAGATCATGTCATCAAAGGAACCATCAACCTGCAGTCCAAATTTGTAGTGTAGGGCTCACCAAGGAAGAACTTAAATAATTTGGCCTGAATAGCAAGCTGCAAGTGAATACTAAACACGCCGGCAGCAGTCTCGGATTTAAACTTGGAAAGCCGATCACGTTCCCCGAACCCCACCAAATATTGCTGCCCCCGAATGACTATATTCTGTAAGATGGTGGTATTCTTGTGGCCCTGATGAAACGGTACTATCGAGCTGCTCAAAGTCGAAACAGAAAACGTCGTCTCTTGGTCAAGGGCGGAGCTAGGATTTTTTTTCTTGGGTGGACTAGCTGAAAATAGTAATATAAAATCATAATGTTTATTTTTTGCTTATATAAAATTATATAATAATCATTATAAAAAAACAACAATATAATATAAACTATTCTTAAAATCATAACCCTAACTGATAAATTCAATGACCATATAAATAATTAATGTACTAATTAAATGAAGAATAAGTAAATAAAGTGATGATTAAGAACATACCAAATGTAACATTCATTGGAAAATCGCAATAGAAAGTAAGGAATTGCAGAGATAGAGATTTAATTGTGGATTTAAAAAAAAAAATTCGTTTCTTGAGTAAGAAGCATAAAAGCTAAATTACATAGAGTAAATGGTCTTTTTCTTTAAAGAATAGGATAAAGGGAGAGTGGAGATGGAACTAATTTATAATTTTTAGCATAAAACGTATTATTTACTACCTATCCTCTAAATATACATTAAATAATAATACGTATTGAAATTGAGTAGGCTATAAGCATGAGTTTACAAAAGAATAATTCTATTCACAAACCCATTTTTACCTCCAACATAGCCTTATTAATTTTTTGTCGAACAACAGAAAATTGAGAGGGGTGTGTGAGTAGTAAAAATGAGTGCATGGATAGTACTACTCTTACATAAAACCTCCTTGGACCACAACCCACCTTAGCCTTGTTGGTGGCTACGCCATTGCTCTTGGTAGTGTGCAGTTACTTGGATGCCAAGGTAGTCTACGGTAGCCCGTGTGTCAGGGTTTCTGATTATGATGCCGAGGTTAAGGTTGTAGTACAGTGTTGTGGGTGGCAGTTGTGTAGTTGAACTCGGTCAGAGAGGCATCCATGACGCTAAATTTGGGATCTTCCACCGAAGCTAAAAATTCAAGGGGTATGGTCAAGATTAAAAAACATATGAAGGCGGCGAAGAATGAGATGAGTAGCCATTCTATTAGTGTGGGTCGTTTCTCCGGTGCATAGTTTCCAGAGGACATAGTATGTATATGGCTGAGGCTGACGAAAAGGCAAGAAACTTTGTAGTATAACGTTTCAGATTAGAGAACTCTGATCTCTTGATACAAAGGACAAGAGCAAAAGGGTTGCTTTTATTCAACCTACTTGATGAATGGTTCGATTTTATAGTGTAGGAAAGAGTATGGGATTCCTCTTTGTTTAGGGACAACCTAATTGAATAGGATTCCTCATTGTTTACAGATAGCTTGATAATAGGATTTGGTCCTGGGTTTTCCGTTTGGGCCATATTTCATGCAAGTTTTTTTTTTTTTTTTTTTTTTTTTGGTGCCCTTTATTCATTACAAATTAAGTCATTGAATTTCTAAAGTATTAAGTTTTTTTTTTAAGTCTAACCTTATGATGAAGGGCTTACGTGGGAAAAAAAAACCTCATTTATTCAATATCCTTCCATAATGTTTTTTTTTTTAATTTTTAAATTTGGCCACAAAGTCCATTCCACTCCAGCATTGCTATCATGGGAAGAGACTTTGAGGAGAATTTATTGATAAACAAGAAAAATACAATATGTCAAGGGAGACATGAGGCCAAACCCAAACCATTAAAGAATTCATAACAACAATTCAAAACCTCTTTTAGCAAAACCTATAAGAAGGAAGCTTAGAAAAGTTGTGAGAATAAGCAGCTGCAGCACAAGGAGGGCATGAATCCCACCAATGGACACCAGGTTGATCAACACCATAATTGGCCAAACAATCAGCAACTTGATTACCCTCTCTAAAAATATGAGAAATCTAAACGTGCATGGAGTTCACCGAAAAATTTAAAGTCAAATATATAATTTTATAACTTTTAACTTCCACGAGATTAAACTTATATCTAGGTCACACTTTACCTACAAAATATGAGAGCCCATAGTGAAAATCATCGAAAGTATAGTAATCAATTGAAGGTACATGACCTAAAACGTACAACTGCACATACCGTGTTGCAATAACTTTTCAATTTTTTCCACGTTGCTAATTAAATAACTAATATTCTCTAAAAAAAAGTAAATAACTAATACAGCGAAGTTGTTTGTGAGATAGTACAAAATTTATTTACTCAAAAACACAATTGTACAAATTCTAGCATAATTGTACAAAATCCCAACTTAATTGGCATCACTTCACCAGCCTCAGATTAAGCCTCCGGAGCCACACTGAATGCATCACCATATGCAACATATCAAATGGCTTAGCAGGTCTATTGATCACAAAATGGCGCTGCACTTGCATGACCCTCTTTTGCTTTCTCACATATTCATGCTCAGAAACTGATTGCAAAATTGCCTTCAGTTCTGGTATCCTTGCCACCGGAACATGAACCGAAAACTTAGACCAATCAAGCACATCACTGAACGGCAACGCATAGGAATCAGAAATGATCACTGGGACACAGCCTGCATATATGGCCTCAACCACTCTAGGGCTTGCAACTTCATACCCGCTAGGGCACATGCAAAACTTGGTCTGCGCCATTAGATGTGTGTAGTTTGAGGTTTTTGGGAGGTAGTCATGGACTTGGATTTCCTTGTCCTTGTTTTTCCAGTGCTTGAATAGTACCCTTCTTACGTCTCCATGATCACCACCGGCAAAGAAAGCAAAGATTGAACGGTTCTTAGGGGGATGGGTAAGGAGGGGAGAGCCTAACTTTCCAAACGGGATTTTGATTTCGGGGAGGGGGACATCTCGGACTGGTTGGAAACCTTCTGAACAATTCGCATTGCAGAGTACTCTAATTAAGTTCTTCAAAATTTTAGGGTGTCCAGCCGAAATATCAGGTGCCTGAAAATGCAATCGAATTATGAGTATCGTTAACTAACAAAGTCTTCAAATTCAAATGTGTTAGTATTCACGTTTGAGTGATATTACATTTACCAAATTTACTGATCATTAATCACAGCAGTACACGTACAAGAATCATGTGAAACTCACGTACATAATTGAGTTTTTCCTTTTGGGTAGATGCAATCATCAGTAAATATGGTACAAATAGTTTTATTGATTAGGGTTAAGAGATATGAGATGAAATCTGAATCACAATTAAAGTTTTGGTGGTATCACTATAAAATCAAACTGAAAAGGTGGAAAGAAAGAGTGGCATACCCAATCATGACAAGAGACCAGAAAATGGTCAGCTCCATTGCTTCTATTCCAGTATGGATATATCTTCGATATGATTCTGATGTAGTCCTCGACAATGTTCTGGAGCCGGACACGAGAGTAGCTGGTGTAAGGCCTGTAGACGTATCTCACAATGTTGACAACACTGATGGGAAGAAAAAACGCGATGGCCTCGTCAGGGTCTTTCGCCACAAATGGGCTATTCCCACTCAACTCAAATTCATCCATGAACTGGCCTTCAATGGAGTAAATGTCGTTCATTGGCCCTTGGTGGAAGAGTGGTGGCTCTCCTTCCTTGTACGACCAAATTCGAAATCTTTTCTCCATCTCTATGTGGCTCCTAAAAGATCATATCATACATACACAAAACGATAACGAATCAATTATAGATATTAATTGATGATATATGCTTAAGAGTCTAAGTAAATAATAAACATTACACTATATGTAGCACCTGATATAACTGCAAGAAAAACTATACGCATCAATTCGAAAAAAGCTTCAATATTGCACATACAAACCCTAGGCTTGTCCATATATATGGTGAATAATATCATTTCTAATCCCATTTAACAAAATTGATTACCTTATGGTGTAAGATCACCTTTTGGTGCTTAGGGTTTTTGGCTACGCCCAAGATCCTAGATTGTAAACTCAAATTCTAAGTGAAAAACCAATGTAGTTAGTTTACTGCTTGAATTGCAATAAACTTTTGTAATTGTGAACGTACACGCATGGATTTGAATCAATTGTAGATATTTATAATTTCAATCATTCTACAGTGCGGTGACTTGAAGTGAACTGCGCTTGCAGTCAAGTTTATTGGTGACATATCAACAAGTGTTTGGTTTCAAAAATATCAATGACATGCCCATATTTAAAAAAAAATGTGGTTAACCACATTATAGAAAGAAAAAAAATTATGTTATTTAACATATGAGTTTAATGTCACATCCCGGCCCGGGCCCCCACCGCATCCCGGGCTCGACTCTACCGTAGCACGATATTGTACGCTTTGGGCCCCGACCACGCCTTCACGGTTTTGTTTTTGGGAACTCACACGAGAACTTACCAGTGGGTCACCCATCATGGGATTGCTTTCGCGCAAACTCACTTAACTTCGGAGTTCCGATGGAACCCGAAACCAGTGAGCTCCCAAAAAGACTCGTGTTAGGTAGAGATAAGAATATACATATAAGGCTTACATGATTCACTCCCCTTGACGATATGGGATCTTACATTTAAAAAGTGGTTCGATTATTCTTTGGAATTTCAGAATGTAATGTCAACTATCCTTGAAGAAGGATCGACCTACTACGTAATTAACAATTTGAAAACAAGGCAAATTTAGAAAAGCATTTTGCTACTTTGGTGCCCTCGCCCTAGAATCCATGGAGAGTCTGCAACTGCAAATTATGCATGCTTATGTTTCTGCATGCAATGTCACATGCAGGCATGCATTGCAAAAGACTATTCTTAAAGGCCTAGCAGAATGGGGGACCTCTGTAAATCAGAATCCTATACAGTACACAAGTCGATCAGAACTAGGCCGAAGAATTTAAGGTTGTGACAGATGAAAAATTGCAGCTCGTAAGTCCACATCTAAGTACAACATTTGTAAATCCAAAACATTTATTCCTTATACAAAATAGGTCAAGATTTCAGTCTGTGAGAAATTGAGCCAGAACTGTGTAAGCACAAAAGAGGCAAAGCTCATTCAGTTAATGCCTATGGTGCACCACTACATCACCCATGCTACGTTTCTGCACACCCTAACAATGGCACACCTAGGGAAATCCCGAAAAATGATGACTCTCATCTTACTTTTTTAACCTATTAATTTATAGAACATAAACTCCAAAATTAACCAAGTAACCGGTGCATTTGTAATTCATAAGCCCAGAATGGGTATTTTCAAATTTTATGAATTAAATGGGAACAAGCTTAATGTTTCTGAATTTAGAACAGATGGTTAACGGATCAAAGGAACGGCTAATATGTATAAAAACCGAGGGCAAGGCTCATGCATTGCAATTTATAGGCTCAACTGACTGAGTTAGGCATGTGACCAATCGTTTCAGAGGGAACGGTATTACGAGTTGAACTCACCACATAGCCGTGACATAAGGGCATTTTTTTAGCCAATTGAATTCCTTCGTTTACTATACCTGCCAACATTCAAAGATTCAAGGATACTTTTGGTATTTTGTTATTTCCGTGTTATGTTAGGTTTCCTAGCAAGTAGAGTTGTAATACATTATTATAAAAACATCCTTAACTTCATGGTGCTAGGTTTTTTATTTTATTATCATTCAAACATCAAACATTGAAATTTTCTTAATTCCTAATGGATTTTCAGATTGCTAGTGGATTCTTACTTATGGTTTTCGTTCAATTTTCCGTAGTTCCTTGGCCAGTGGAACATTTTAGGGGGAAAAAAAAACAAATGAAGCATTTTTATAGCAACTGATTAGAAGGCTATTTGCTACGGTTTGAATAAGAATCTTGGATGAATTTTACCCAAAGTGGTTAAACCCAAAGACCAAGTCTAACAAAAGAGAAGGAGAAAATCTTAACTGATGAAAGGAATAAGGGTTGATGTAAACCGATCCTCTTGGAACAAAATCCTCCTTCTTGTATGACGTATAGCTTCTTGATCGAGCAGCTTCTCGTATCGCGTCTCTTGCTCTTGCCATCCCATCTTCTATTTTCTCAAACTGGTTCTTCTTCACTTGCATCTGTATGTATACACAAAACAAAATTGCAAAACCCACCATTTTCCCTTATTTGTTTCCTTTCATTTTTTGGCCAAGAGACTCAACAAAGACTAAAACCATGTCATATAAACGATCTCACTACATTTTCTAAGTGAAAAACAAAATTATCAATGTATATTGATCTTATATACTTTCTGTGGATCTTTATTTTTTTGTTCTCTATGTGATAAGACCAGTGGAGTAGAATCACACATATATATATGTTTCAGAAATTCTCTCAATGCATATAAATATCTTGCTGGATAATTGCGGAATGAGCAGAATCACACAGCGATCGACCTGCTACTTACATATCGGAAGATTTATCCCGCATTAGAGAAAAACCGACAGACACACACACAAGGAATGTGATCACTGGCTAGCTTTCTGAATATATATATATATATATATAGGTTGTCCAACTTACAGTAGGCACATGATCAAGAGCAGTACTATTTCTGCTGGCATTTTGGAGATCGTTGTTGCAGTACTTGCCGGAGACCCGTTTGTGGTTTGAAACTGTGGAGTTGTGAGGAATTGGGAAATAGTGGAAATGGTGGTTCATGAAAGAGAAGAAGATGATGAGAAAAAGAGAAGGGTATAGCAAACAAGTGCTGGTGTAACCAGAGCCAGCCATGGCCAAACAATCTGGCCGTACACACTGCCCGCCCTTAAATAATGTTCTCTTTTGAAAGAAAATGAGAAAAGAGAAGGAAATTTTGAGTTAAGTCATTAGGTTTTGGTAGGACAGCCATGGTGGAATGAGGAGGAGAAGAAAGAAGAAGTGGAAGTTGAGTGAAAGACAGTGAGTCCTATAGGCAATGACTAAAATCTTGGTAATTAGCTTGGTTTCACATGTAGGATAATTAATATGATTTTTTCCACATATTTTTCCTCAACTTGGGATAATTATTAATAGAAGAATGATTCCCTTTTGTTTATATGTTTCTGTATACATTATAATATGAGTGGTTGACGGGATTGATATGTTTCATTTTAGTATATGAATTAAAGTTCGAATATCGTAAATGGCGAGTTCGATATTAATGTATTTCTCATACTTCTTAGTGTCAATATATCGTTATATAAAAAAAAACAAATACGCATGTTATAGTTTAGGTGAAACAATAATATTATGTGACTGACAAGTGACCATTTACTACAGTGGTGGAAAAGAGTTGAGCTCCTGCATGACGGTTTGAATTCAACCAATTGTTAGCTAATCTAACAACTAATCTAACAAAATCTATCGTTTGACAAAAAATATAAAAATTATATGATTGTGTTCTAGATACATCGATTTTTATCTTTGTTGAGATTTTGAACAAGTATTATCTTTTTTAAAGTAATGTCAAAGAATGGAGTGATAGAGTTTTCCCAAAAAAGAAAAGAAAAAAAAATGGAGTGATTGAAATCCAAGATATGCCCATGCGAACAGCCTAACCGCGTGGCCATATCTGCAACGAACTCGACAAGATCAATAGGGATTAGGGACCAAAAGGAAACCTAGTTTGCTGGCCCAAGCCTAAAAATAGAGCTGGTACTAGAATAATCAAACGGCTGAATTGCTCTGCACACTAGGCATTCATGATGAGAAAACTCGCATGCACTTACAAAACCATGCTATTTCAAACCAATTACGTATTTATAAATCACGTAGTGCTATGCGGGAATTGATTTGAAATACCGCCAAGCCAACATGACATCTCTGGTGCAAAGAAACCAACAAGAGATGAATTGTGGGAACATATATTCAAAAGATATGCAGAGACGTCTACACACAAACATTTTAGTAACCAAGAAAATCCAACATCAACATGTTTATATATGCTTAACAAAGCCAGATAACAGGCACAACTTCCTCTTATGTTGAACAAAACTAGAAAATTGAATAAGCGGTTCACATTGTAGCAAAGGAAGGTTTGCGCTGAAAACCAGCATCCGAATTGGTACCATCGATAAGAATTTTCGAGGAATGTTTGATTTGCAGTTCAAAAAGGGAAGCTATAGAGAAGATGGAATCGGACACAAGAGTGCATGATTCGGGGTTTTCTACCGCTTAAGAATCCCTAGTTTCACCAATGATGCTCTTATGTCATTTTGGGAGCATCCTTCACTTTGAGCCATATTGGGACTGTCGTCTGGAAAGACATGTTCTAAAGGATAGTTTCTGTTGGCATGAAGCTTACGAGCGCCACTGCTAACTCCCTTCAGTATCACAGTTTTGTGTAGCCCACCAAGCAAGCCTTCATAATCCGTGTCACCACTTTCTCCCACGAAGACAACAGCAGTTGACAAGTTCAAGCCCCAACGGACATACAGGTACCTGGAGACTAAATGTCAGTTATACGAAGAAGACGAAGACACTATAGATGCTATTTAATCCTTAAAAAGACTTGGCAGTGTACAATACAAAAGAAAAATAGGATCTCACGGGTTCTTAGGGATGCATTTATACCTGAGAGCTTGTGATCTAGAAGCCAACACAGGGATAACATTTAGCCTGGTGCCATTTTGGGAATATATAACGTGGCAACGGAGAGCCTGAATTCTCATGAGTCTCCGGAGTTCCTTAACAGGGGGAATCTGTCATGACATAAGCGACGTCAAAAACGCCAAAAATAAAGCAGTTCTTCTGAAGCAGTGACCTCCAAAAGTATTAATGTAGTCATATGCAATTTGCAACACCAAATACCAAAAAAGTATAAAAATGAATTTCATTACAGAGACACACACAAGAGATATTACCAGTGCTGGATCTTTCACTTTATACGCATAGCAATGGTTAGTTGACGCTGATACATCTTCTGTAACAGTTTCGCTTCCTTTCTTTTCGTTGAAATTAGCGACCCAACGAACCAACGTCTTTCTCAAACCTTCTGCTCCCCAGCGGTATTCAATGTGTGAACGGTAATCTAAGTCCACCACAAAGGGAAGCCCAGAAGGACTATCCTCAGAACTTGAAGATGGATAGTAGAGCTCACCACCACTGTTACAGATAAAAGCATCAAACTGTGAAGGACTCAAACCTCCTGAGACCAAAAGAGTATGTATCTCAGATATGCCCAATGCTGTTGATAGTATAAATCCGAAAGGTCCTGCATCTTTGTCCTTCTCTGCTGCCTCAGTAACCTTCTCAATGATCTCAGTAAACTCTGAGGTTGTATCACAATCCACAGCAATTACATAAACATACTTCCTTTTCCTGAATGCTGGAAATTTACCAGCCCCAGAACTGTTGTCTGCTTTCTCTGTGGAACCAGCCTTTTCACAAACACCTTTTGACAAAGTCAAAACCGCATTTTGCTCCTTAATCTTCCCTCCAGCAGCATGGTCTTCAGTCTCTAAAGCATTATCAAGAGCAGCACTCCCTTCAGTTTTGTCGCCATCCAGTGAGAGTTTCAAGTTCAAAGATATATCTTGTATATCCCTCAAAGAATCACTAGGTGAATCGGGTTGTGAATTGTCAAAGTCAGCTTCATTTCTTTGCCACTGTGGCTGCCTTGGTTTGCAACTGGTTATGCGAGTTAAGTATGTCTTACAATGCTCTGGCCATGAGAAAAGGTGAATGTTTTTCAGTCCATTCTGCCTGCATCTTGCCCAAAGTTGCTTGTCCGAAACAAGCTTCAGAAGGGCATCCGCTATTGACTGCTGATCATGGGGGTCAACTAGTAGACCATTGTCAAGAACCTGTCACAATTCAGTTATCCAAACTCGCTATTTAGTATTGATAAAAGTATCAATAACTTAACTCAACACAGCTCCAAAAGCAAATTAGAAAATCTTTCAATGGAATAGAAATGTTTTCCAGGTAGGCATACCCGATGAATATCAACAGGACCCCCATTTTGTGTGGCAACAATAGGTAAGCCATGAGCTGCTGCCTATTCAACAAAGAATCTTCTGTTGGGTTTTATATAAATTAACATCTGAAATGTTTTCCTTTGATAATGTAGAGACATGTACCTCGATTAAAGTAAGTCCAAATGGCTCGATGAAAGCTGGATTGATGAAAACACCCTGCCAAGAAATCAACAACATTACTGTATATCATGTAAAATTATTGAAACTGCAAAGTCCTTATCCTGTGACATTTATGCCATACAACAAAAATTCATTATAATTTATAAGTTTATAACCAAGATATTCAGTATGCAATGCATTCCCCTCCCTCTTATGCACTCAGTATAATTTATTAGTTTATAACTCAAAGAAGTGATCTCTAGAAGCATGCCTAGCCAAATTTAGTACAACTGTGATCCTGACTATGCATAAACATCCAGAAGCTCAGGGAAAATTATATACCTACAAGTAAACTGCATGCACCTTTTAGGTGGTTAATCTAGTTGTAACACTGCTAATAAAAGATAAAAGTACCTTTGTCTTTGCTGCCAGACGGTAAATGTCAGGAACATCAGACTGCTTGTGGTGTTTAGGATATGCCACATGACCGTAAAGATCATATCTGTCAATCAGCTTAAGAATGGAAAGAAGCACAGATGCATTTGTGCTGGACATTTCATCAATGTCATCACGGTTTCCCATTATCAATGTCTGTAATGACAGAATATATAAGCATCTGAATAATACATATATAAAGCACAATTTTTTATTTACAAAACGTGAATAAAGGAAGCCTCATATACTTGTTGTCAGCAGACTTATGAAATAACCGGTAAGAAGGTGCAGTTAAGGAATTTGAACATACAAGGTTAGCAAGTTCCCTCAGTGGGCGACACTCTCCAAATGCTTTGACTAAGGTCGTAATATTCTTTTTAGGGTCTGCCCTGGCAAGGGCAAGTATCATAGGCTTCCGCGGATTGGTAAAGAAACGCATGATCTGCCGATACAAAATCATTAGTTTTAACATTATAACCAAATATATACTGCAAGAAAAACAAGTATCTCAATCGATTATTTGTTACGAACAACCATACAGAAAAGGAGCATCATAAATCTATCATTTTTAAATCCAAGCAAGGAGGATATGAGAAGAAAGAAAAGTTATAACCTCCGACCAAATTGGAGGGTCAGGAGAAGTAGAACTATCATCGTGTCTTTCCCCTTCACCATCCCCGTCGCCATCATGTGGAATAATATGATGAAACTCCATTCCTGGAGGTATTACCTAACAAAAAAACAGGGGGGAACTGACAGTTAGTAAGAATAACATTTCTATCACTTAATATTTGTCCTTTTAGAGGAAAAAAGGCCAAAAGTTTGATAAAAATACTATGAAGAGAAAAATATGAGATACTTACAACCATGCGAGGCATAAACCTGCCGTAACAGCTTACACCCCTTTTGATTCTTGCTCTCAGTTTGCGTTCTAGTATTGGATCAAAGCCATCATACAAGCGCCATTGTGATTCTATCTCCTGTCTAGTGCTTGTGATAACAATCTCAGAGGCATCTAGGGTTAACTCCTCTGCTTCTATCCGTCTCATTATTTTGTACGTTGTATTTATTTCTTCTCTTGATTGACGTCCTTGTTTCAAAAGTTGTTCAAGCTTATCTCGTCCAAGTGAGTGACCAGTAAATACCATTGGGACATTCAAGGCACCAGATAAAAGAGCAGCAGAATCACCTGCATCTGCATAATGTCCATGAATTGCGACGGGCCAAACTGGTTGCCCACCTCCAATTTGCTCTCCCAGAGCTTTAGACATCTGTAGAATGTGGGTAAGTGCACCATCAACAAACTCAGGTATGTGAGGCCAAAGGAGTTCTTTTGCAACATATTTATCCCTTGGGCCAAATGGTATCCGGACTATATAAGCTCCACTACTCTCCCCAAGCTCCTCCTTTGAATTCTCAGTGTTTAATGGATTCAGCATTTCAGTTGGTTCCCCATAACTCCAATCCACATCTGGAGCTGCCACTTGTCTTGTTAGCAAATCAACCCGATAAACTCCAGGCATTGAACCTAAGGCCCTGGCAAGTTCTACTACATACTTGACCTGATAATGATGAAAACCTTTATACTCCAAAGCAAGTAATAAGGAAGCTTTTTAATTCCAGTTTATAAATGATTTCAATAGTCATCGACTGGATCCACGTCAAGATCAATATTGTAAATAACAATTTATATTCCCAAAAGTTACCTGGCCACCAGTATCAGAATCACGACCAAGCTCCATGTTCTCGCCACGGATCAGGCCATGAAGGCTGCATGAAGAATTCTTGTTGATGAAATCAACGTTTAAAAGTTTAAATGCATAAAAAAGTTCTGCTCATGCCTTATTAACACCATGTAGAATTTCTGTTCTTTTTGTTGACTAGTCCAGTTCTCCACTGCATCAGTAGAATTGATTCTTTTCATTCTTCCTCCTCTAGTGCTATCACCACCATGAGCTGAAATGTCACCGACCGTGTCTCCTTTCTCTCCCTCAGACAAGTCTTCTGACATATCCTCAGTCGCTTCTCTCCTGCCTCGTTCCCTTTCAAGACGATGTCTGGCCATACGCTGAGCTTCTTCTCCCTCAATCTGATCAATTACAATTAGCAAAGAAAACACCAACATTTTAAAGCCAAAAACTTAAACCACCTCCCTCCTCAAAGTAAATAATAAAATAAATTCACTTCCTGTTAGTAATCACTTATTCTTTTTCACAAACACAAGTCTTCCCTTCAATAAATGGAACAATAATTAGCAACAGGAAATGATTTCCACTCCTATTTTCTTTTCTAACATGAATCAAAGGAGGCAAACCGGTCGATTGCCCTAGTGGTTAGGGCCTTCATCCTCAAACTCTTGTGTCTTGGGTTCAAACCCTCCCCACTCCCCTTGTGTAATTAAAAGTAATATCGCTTGTATTAAAAAAATAAATGAATCAAGGGAGAATTAAGAAACAAAAACAAAGGGATGAGGGTCGAAATCTTCTCGTTCCAATAAGGCAAAATCCTAACTGTGAACAAAATTCATTCAATGTAATCAGCAAAATCCGATTTTGTATGATCCGATTTTTGTCCTACTTTTAATATTTTTAACCATTTTTATTTTCATTTGCTCAGTTACGAATGAAAAAACAAACAAACAAACACACAATTGAAGCATTTAGCAGCTGAATACAATGAAATCAACAACAGAAAAAGTCAAATTATTTTCAAAGAAAAAAAAATTATATAAAAGAACCTGCTTCTTTTTGCGAGCCAAATTCCAAATCCGCCAGCACATATTCTCCAACCTGGTATTCCTCTCCTCCGGACTCCTCGCCGTCGCCGCAGCCTGAAATCAAAACCACCGAATTAGCAAAAATTAATCAATAAAATTACGGAAAATCGAGACTTTCAAAAAATCCGAATCGAATCAACAATCGAAATGGCGTTGTGAATAGAAATCATACCCGAACCCAGGAGCGGTGGAGATCGGTCTCATCGTAGCGAGTGATGACCTCTTCGACGAAGTAACGAGTCGGACTGAAACGGCCGCGTTCACGGAGGAGAAGCGACGATTTGGCGTCGTCGAGGCCCGGACCGACGTCAAGGATCGCCTCCAAGTAACTGTTCACCCAGTCGTTTCCCGCCATTGCAACGGTCTTGATCGGCTACACAGAGCCTGAAACAGAGTGCTCTGCTCACAGCTTTATATATACAGATATGGAGATTATAGAGAGATAGAGAGAGAGAGAGAGAGAGAGAGAGTGTGTGTGTGTGTGTGTGTGTGAGAGAGAGAGAGACGGTTATGGTGATTTGCAGACAATGACGGAGCAGAGAGTATTTTAGAGAGAGAACGGAGAATTTTTACGCGAGTACGCGATTTCTCTGGACGGAAAGAGAAAAGGTTTTCATTTATAACTTCTTTTTGAAATTTGTTACCTGACTTTCTCAAGCAGGACACTTCATGAATTTACTAGGCTCTCTCTCTCTCTCTCTCTCTCTCTCTCTCTCTCTCTCTCTCTCTCTCGGTTAAATCTCATAATTTTATAAAATATTATGCTAAAAATATAAAGCGACATAAAGTTCATAAAATATCGATTTTTGAGAGACATTTCTTAACATTTCTCTTGAAAATTTGTAAGTGAATTTACTTATGTGACCTCATCTCGTATTAGAGCTTGCTTGATATACACTCATCACTATACTACAAATTAAACAATCAACCTGACATCTGTCACAGCTACATATGTGACACATCCTAATTCGAGATGTCCACCTGATTTTGAATCGATTAGAGTTAAACTAAATTGAATTTGTGTCAAGAGGTTAACGTAGAGCTGTAACACGTGTCCAATTATTATTAATAGAACTTGTAACTTTAATTAGTGAATAAATTAATCGATTGGCGTTTTTTAGGTACTTGTACCTTTAATTAGTTCACTTCACACCTTGCTTTGTACTAAGACGACCTTGTTTGGAAGCGTTTTTTCTAATACAAGAGTATAATTTGGTTTGAATTTGTTTTTAATGAGAATTAAACATAAGATCTATTATTAAAAAATAAAGATAAATATTATTAAAGTGTAGTACTAATTAATATTTTTAAAAATATTAAGACTATATAATTCTGGAATTCACTTCGACATCAGGACGGTGCATATATAAATATGTAAACAAGAAAACAGGAATAAATTCTATGACTAAATTAAGATCAGTCACAACTCACAAGATCGTCAGGAAGATTTGATACGAATTCCTTTGAAAAGTAAAAACAAAAAAGTAGGGTGCTGCCTGTTGTGTAACGTACGTGCATGCATGCATGTTACGCCAAGTGTCCTGATTAAAATTACACGCTTGGGACGAATAACAAAAAGGAGATTGACGTTCCAAAAGTTTCAACAAAAAGATTATTCGTCCTTGGCCGGTAGCCTGTGCTGGCAATTAAAAGGAGTTTTTCACATCGTTCTTGATAGCATGGCACTGCACTTCAAGCTCCTTTGACCTTTTTTTGTTTGTTGTAATATAAAAAAGAAAAATCTTGACTTTTTTTAACAAATGATGTTATCTATACTAATGGTGGGAGAGTGAGCTAAGTCTCACAATAGAGCTTCTTCAATAAGATTTTTTAATAAAAATTGAACCTAAATTTTTTCAATAAGAAGTGAATAATACCATTTGACTTAAAAATTCATATTCTTTCCCACGTGTAAGTGGGAGGTTCTTAGTTAGGAACTTAGGAGAGATTTTTCGGTGTACCTAGTACATGAGACGGAACACCACATGTTACCATACAGTATAATGATATGTTGTGTTTCACATCATGTTTCAGGCACACTGAAAAATCTCTAATTGTTTAGACTCATGCAGTTGAAGAGTTTGATAGGAATTTATTAAGATTATTTCCCACGTGTAAGTGGGAGGAGGTCCTTAGTTAAGAACTTATGAGAGATTTTTCAGTGTACAATACATAAGACGGAACAATATAATGATATGTTGTGTTTCACCTCATGTTTCGGGCACACTGAAAAATCTCTCTTTGTTTAGACTCATGCAGTTGAAGAGTTTGATAGGAATTTATTAATGCATACTTATTGTGTGACTTAACCGAAATCTTTATTTAAGTAGTATGAATATATCATTGTTTTTCAAAATTAAAAAGAATTTGGATTGAGAATTTGGGAAATGAATTTATCTGTTTTTTGCTCCGAAATTTAGAAAATGAATTGACACCTTAATTGATGTTAATGCAAAAGATGCGGTTATTAGAAGAGTGTTCATTTTTTGGGGCCAAAAAAAATAGAAGTGGAAAAAAAAATTGAAAACACCATATCACTCCCTTCTTTCCAGATCAAACTAATCACTCAATTATTAAAATTCTGATCATTCAACTTCCAATCCAATCCAATCATGTTGGACCAAATTAATCACTCCGTTCTTAGAAGGCCCTTCTCTGAATCCGAAGAAGCTCCATCGTCATAATCTCTGAAATAGAAAGGAAAAATAATGGAGTTCTTCTTTGGTTTGATAATCGGCATTGCCATCGGCATTGGGTTGATCGTGGCTTTCGCTCGGGCAGAGAGAATCCGATCCAAATTTCGTTCTGATTTGGTAAACTAAATCACAATCAAATCGTTGTTATTATTGTTTTTGATAAAATGTCCTTGTTATTTATGCATGTTTGTTTGGTTTTAATTTTTGTTTATTTGTTAATTTTTTTGTTAATGTGGATTATTATTTTATTAGGCCAAGACAGTGGCTGCGTTTGCAAGGATGACAGTGCAAGATTCCAGAAAGCTTCTTCCACCTCAGTATTATCCATCTTGGCTTGTCTTCACAAAGCGCCAGAAGTTGAGTTTATTTCGCAAACCCTAACTTCTGTGTTTCTCTTCATGTTTGCCTTTTGGGTTTGCATGTCCTGACTCATGAACCACATGTCTCATATTTCAAAATTTAAAATATGTTAATCCTTCGGTAATAATTCTAAGTTGGTTTTGTAAGGTAAGTTTCTTTTGTGCATATTAGTTTCAATGTGCAAGCTTAAGTGGTTCATTTACTCATCCAGTCTAGGTTGGGTGTTCAGTTCTCCCCTTTCGGTATCGCTTGTATGAAAGAAATTGCTATATATTCAATGGTAGGGTATGTCCTTCAATACGAATGGGTGGTAGGTGGGTGAAAGACAGGGTTGAGCACGAAAAAGACATAGGTGCATTTTTACTCTATGTCTTACAAATTAACGAGAAACAAAGGACTTCGAAGCAGATGTAGATTAAGATCAATTAGCTAGGGTTATGTGCATGTTCTATTGCATCGAAGTTGAATCCCCCTCTTTATAAGCTATAAATTAGAGCAATCGAGAATATATATCGCAATTTCACGAGAAAAAAAAAGGTTTTGAACAAGGACCTCTTGTAACCTAAGTTCTAATATCATATTAAATGATCATTAGAACTCAAACTATCATGAGATTTTTATATGCTAACAAGAATATCCTTGTGAATTACAGTTGAATTGGCTTAACCACCATCTTGAGAAGATTTGGCCATACGTTGATGAAGTAATTTTTCTTTTCTGCTCTTTTTTACACTTTTTGTTTCACCTCTTTAAAAGTCAAAATCTTCCTTCGTTTGGGTGCACTTTGATGGAGTAGGCAGCATCAGAGCTGATAAGGAGCAATGTAGAACCGATACTCGAACAATACAGGCCAATGGTCTTGTCTTCACTCAAATTCTCTAAACTGACCCTTGGCACAGTGGCTCCACAATTCACAGGTAGGGTTCATGCTTACAAGATGGTCTTATTCGCCGACTAGATTTTGTTGTTGATGCTTATACATGTAGTTGGTACCCTTTAGGAGTTTCAATCGTTGAAGGTGAAAGTGAGGCGGGAGGAATCACTATGGAGTTGGAGGTTCAGTGGGATGGTAATCCAAACATTGTGCTTGATATTAAAACCAGAGTTGGTCTTGCACTACCTGTACAGGTAATGCTCATCAAATTTATAGCTCAAGAAGTAATTAAGAGTATTCATCCTGTTCCTGATATCTTACGTTCGATTCCCCTCCCTAATATTGCTTGTATAATAGAATATAGTAATGTCTCAAGAAGTAATTAAGAGTATTCACCCTGTTCCTGATATCTTACGTTCGATTCCCCTCCCTAATATTGCTTGTATAATAGAATACAGTAATGTTTCTTGTGTAGTTTTCTTTAGTGAAATCTAGGTTTGTTTGTTTGGTAAATGAAACATAGGGTTTCATGACATGTTTGAGAAGTTGAAGGTTTCATGACATGTATTAGAAGTTGAAGTATGCCTTATCATCTTTTTTTTTCAAACTGTTCATACAGGTGAAAAATATTGGATTCACGGGGGTTTTCAGGTTAATCTTCAAACCCCTAGTCGGCGACTTCCCTTGTTTTGGAGCTGTTTGTTATTCCTTAAGAGAAAAGGTGTGTGATAAGTTACTGCTATTGCTTTGTAAAATTTCTTGAGGCGGCATACTTTTACTTTTAGGGACCGAAGTTTCTGTACTATAGTTTGATGTCATGCATATTTAGAAATGAAAAGCATATACTGACAATTTATAAGTTTTATTATAACATTATGTTCATGTATTATCGTTTGATATCATATTTCTTGTGCCTATGCCTGCAGAAAAAGCTGGATTTTGTGTTTAAAATTTCTGGTGGTGATATATCATCTATTCCCGGCGTTTCTGATGCTATTGAGGTTTGAGCAAGTTTTTTCCTTTGTGTATCCTAGTTTCTCTTACTATCAGAACCTTAATGGCCCCCGTGATTTCTACATTCTGCATGAAAATTTGTGGCATGCTGACTTGCTATGTAATGAAATTGTCATTTTATTTCAGGAAACGATACGAGATGCTATTGAAGATTGTATAACTTGGCCAGTACGTAATATTATACCGATAATACCTGGAGATTATAGGTATACTTAATTCAAACTGTAGATTTTTTCTTGAACATATTTCTCATTCATAAAGTTTCAGATTCCATCTGCTAGTTTATATTCCTCGGCTAAAATTTTGTTTATGTGACAGTGCCTTGGAGTTGAAGCCAGTCGGAATGTTAGATGTGAAGCTTGTGGAAGCTAAGGAGTTGACAAACAAGGACCTTGTTGGAAAATCAGATCCTTTTGCTGTGATATTCATACGTCCGCTTCGTGACAGAATGAAAACCAGCAAAGTCATTGTAAGCAGCTCATGTTTCTCTAAAGTATGTATGATTTTCCCTTATCTGAACATGTAAAAATATTTATCATATACTACAGGACAACGATTTGAATCCAATCTGGAATGAGCACTTTGAGTTCATTGTTGAAGATACATCGACTCAAAACTTGACGATAAGAGTTTTTGACGACGAAGGACTTCAGGCTGCAGAGCTCATTGGCTGTGCTCAAGTGCAACTGAGTCAGCTTGAGCCTGGTAAAGTGAAGGATCTGTGGTTAAAGTTGGTGAAGGATTTGGAGATCCAGAGAGATGCTAAATACAGGGGTCAGGTTAGAATGGGATTTACTTTAAAACTCATACAAGAATGGAAAAAGATTGTTCAGTACTGAGTACTCATCCCCAACACTTGTCAATACTTTGTTGATATTTGGTCAAAATTTGGCAAATCGACAATGTAGCAGATATTGTGGATTAGTAACTGATATTGGCTATTAGCTAATGACTCCCCTATAAAAAAAATGTACATTTTACTGATAATTAGCGAATCTGCATACAAAAAATGAAGAGATTGGTTGGTACCGATAACCAATCTACAGTAATCGTCTGATATTCGATATTTGGTCAAAGTTTGGTAATATCGACTATGTGAAAAGTATTTTAGATCGGTGTCTGGAACCAGCCAATTACTCGACTTAGTGGAAACCGGCATTCAGTTTAGAGTTTAGGGTTTAGGGTTAGTAGAGTTTATAAATCTAAAATGCACATCTGTTCTTTGCCTTAGGTGCACTTGGAGCTGTTATACTGTCCTTTTGGTACAGACGGTAACATCGTAGGCCCGTTCGACCACGACTTTGCGTTGACCTCTTTGGAAAAGGCTCTTAAGACTGAACCCAGTGGAGCAGATAACTTAGAAAAAATGAGAAAAGCAGCTGCCCAGAAGAAGAAGGATGTGTTTGTGAGAGGAGTGCTATCTGTCACAGTGATATCTGCAGAAGACTTACCAGTTGTGGATTTTATGGGGAAGGCCGACCCTTTTGTTGTTCTTATTATGAAGAAATCTGAAGCCAAAGCCAAAACCAGGGTGAGATTTCAGTTCCCAAATTTATTTCACTTTGTATTATTTGGGTCGTGATTTTCACACTTCTTTTTAATCTCCCGCACTCCTCATGTGAGTATAAAAAACTTAGAAAATATTCATTTGGAGGGCAGAGAGAAGTGCCGAAATCGCTACGGAGTCCGTCAATAACCTCTAATTCAGAATTGTTTCTTAATTTCAATTTATCATTGTCTTATGCTTTTTCAGGTTGTAACGAACAATTTGAATCCAGTTTGGAATCAAACATTTGACTTCATGGTGGAGGATGCATTGCATGAAATGTTAATGGTTGAAGTTTGGGACCATGATACTTTTGGAAAGGTGATGTTTCTCCATACTAGTTTAATTGTGTTAACTTGTGTGATGCATAAGACACGATCGTAACATTGTCATGTAGTAGTACTCATCTACATATATATCATAACATGGTTGACGCTGATTTCATACTTTAGAGCATAATATCAATAAATATACAAGTCTCATAAACACGAGTAGACTAGTACTAACACGATGCAGGGTAAAGCTCACGTTGAAAAAAAATATCTTCTATTTTTGCAGGATAGAATTGGAAGAGTCATCATGACACTAACCAGGGTGTTGATGGAAGGGGAATATCAAGACTGTTATCAGCTAGACATTGCTAAATCTGGAAGGATTTATTTGAACCTCAAGTGGGTTGCACAACATAAAGTCCGTGATACGTGATTTGTATCATCCTACATTGTTTTTTATTGAGTTGAAGTTGTGATATTTTTCACATGAATATTACACGAAAAAGTATAAGAAAAAACAAATAAATTATTCATTATTTGCACATATAAATTAGATTTAAGTTATCTGTCAAACCTAAAAGAAAATCTTACAAATCACATGTAAGATTATTTACAATTTCATTTGTTAACATGTCGAATTGTTAATAACTTAATGGCTTTGTTCTTTCTATTGTAAATGCACAGAAAAATTAGTTAGCTATATAAATTGCATTCATTTTACTTGTAGCATATTTATCAATCATATTATATCCACCACTTTTTTTTTTTTTTTTATAATGTTAGAATCATATTTCTGTCAATTATTTTGGTCCATTGTTTACTAAATTGAGAGTATTTTTTTTATTTTGATTCTTAGTTAATAATTTTTTTTTACTAAATAATCAAAATAATTGATAATAGACAAATTATGAACACATAGCAAACACATACCACTGACCCTTGGGTCAAGCACTTGGTTTTCTTGTAAGGCATAGTTGATGGGGAAAACCTCATGTGCAACATAGCGTGCATCTCTGTGTCTATTATTGTCATTCCACGTAAAAGACCCAATACAATTATACACCCATTGCACCAGAGTCTCTCTCTAGTTGCTGGCATGTGGGTTGAATTTGTTGAGAGAGGATCCTGGTCGAATCCTCTTTGTGAGAATTCCGAGGATTCTTCAATCACATTCATTCATCGTATATCGTGTGATTAGTTTTTGTCAGGTACTGTTTATATTCAATTTTAAATAAAAAAATTTACAATGATTTATGACCGCACGATATACAATGAATGAATGTGATTAGAGGATATCTAGAATCCTCACAAAGCTTTTATCTTCACATTTCAATCATTGTCATATAATTTTATTATATGTTAATAGAATTTTTTTTTATCAAGAAAAATATTATTATATTCTTTCATGCATAATTGAAAGAAAAAATATCAAAAAAATAAAAATATGAGCATTAAATTAATTTCGCACAAAAAAAAAATTGTTTTTATTTTGTCCTTCACTAGAGTAGCGCATACTACTTTTCTCTTTTTATTTTTTATTTATATATTTTAATTTCCATTCAATTAAAACTCCATTTTAATTACAACCTACACCGGCAGATTGATTTGGTCTGATCCCAGATTGGTTTTACTGAAAAATAATCACGGAAATAAGCAGTAATTAATTCCACTCAACATTTAATGAAAGTACCGTATGTGTGGTTTGAACGGTTGGTCGGCTCCTGCCCTTCATGGACTGGTAGTTCAGGCTTTTTCACAAACACCTGTAGCTCACAGAACTTCAAACCCAAGCAAACCAAAACCATGGCCGACGCCACGGAGGAGCAAGACAACCACCACGTTCATCCGCTACTAGAATCTCTGAAGAAAGCTTCCAAAGACCTACAGAGCAACCCTATTTCAATCATATACAATAACTACGACATCAACGCCGCCATTGAGGCACTTCTCGAGCTCGGAACCAAGGCCGACCCCATCATCTCCAGCGACCCAAGTCTCTTCACCCTCAACCAGCTGCTCAGCAACCTCAAAACCCTTCTCGAAAAGCTCCAAAAGCTGCAGGGCTACGGCCTCCGGTCCCTCCTCCACCGCCAAGTCACAAATTACAAGATTTCCCAAATTGGGTACGCCGTGGAAGCGGAGGTTCAGGCGCACATCGATCAGAAGAACGTCTGGGGTTTCGTGAAAACGATGGAGGAGGATTCGGAGGACGATTGGAAAGTTAAGGCATTGGTGATTTTAGAGAACAGATTGAACCAGGGATTCGATAAAGATTACCAAGAACTAATTCTGAGAGCAAAGGTATTTTCAATTCTTGAATTTATTACTTGTGATTCAAGTTTTTCAAATCGGGTTCGAGACCGGGCTGCTCTCGCTGTTCTCGCTCTGGTTCAATTCAACAAAGATGTTTTTGTCGGATTGGTTTTAATGGGTCCGATCGTTCGAGCTTTAATTCAAATGGGTTCGAGCGGTTCGATTCAAGTTCTCACTTGGCTGGTGAAAATCATCAGAACCCCTTTGGTGGATGACATCAATGGAGAAATCCCAAGAATTATCAGCCTCCTGGGGGCGGATGACATGGCGATTCGAGCGGCGGCGATGAACTGCGTTCTTGAAATTGCGTTTCTGGGGAGGGAGGAAGTGATCGAATTGATGCTTGGGGAGGACTTGATCGAGAAGCTCATGAATTTACAGAGGTTGGAGACAAAAATGGAGGAAGGAGAGGGGAAGCTTCCTTTTTCGAGGTGCGTAGCGGGGTTCGCAGTGCAGGTGGAGGTTGGGCAGGGGTTGGAGGAGCAGAGTGAGAGAAGAGGGTTTAAGATGGAAATATTGAGGAGAGTGAGGGAGGCCTCTGTTTCTGATGCAGAGGCTGCCTCTGTTGTTGCAGAGGTTTTGTGGGGTTCATCACCTTGAAGTTGGATTTTGTACCGTAGTAGAAAATCATTGTATAGAGTTCAGATCTCGGTTATTGAATTCTTGATCAAAGACTTAACAGTGGATTCTTGATCAATGATTTAACGATCGAAAATCTCGTTGTATAAGCGTATTTTTGGTGAGGTACTAACCCAAGTCGTAGATTTGGCACACAATTTTCATGTGTGGTGTGTCCACTTAAGGGTTTACAGGCATAAAGAAATGTCTTCCGTCCATCCAGATTCAGGACCTCCATCTGCTTTATGGAAGACAAAGGAAATTAATGCATGAAACAAGAAGGAGTGAATTCGAGAAACATCAGCTGAAGATGGAGGCTTGTTGGCCACTGGGAGTGGGATCTCATCTGTTTGTGTTCAAAATACACCTTCCGCCCCTTCCTTGCCTTTGTTAAACCGTGCATCTAGTGAAATATCTGTTTCAGCCGCTGAAAGTATACAGTCACCTTCGTGTTTTGATCGAGTTAGGAACATACCGATATGCTCTTATCCTGCTCAATCTGAAGGCCGTTCAGGAGACTCTGAATTGTTGGAATCCAAATGCAAGAAATTTCAGAAGAACTTTGATCTCGAACTTCCTGCCGATGCATACATTGATGATGAAGGAGAAGGATTCTTAGTAGACGGAAAGGTTACTGAAGCACCTGAAGTATCAAGTTCTCGTTTGAAAAGATTTCCAGAGGTTGTGTGTAATGGTGATGCAAAACATAATGGATGTAGTTCTGTTTCTGCATCATTAGGAAAAGATTCAGTTGATTTACATTATCTGTATAATATCCAACTTCCAAAGCCAACACTCCAACCACTATGAATCGCCCCATAACCACCCGTCCTATCTCTCTCTGTAAAAATTTCACCTCACGGTCTCCCACCTGCCTTCGAATTTTGCGTTATTTTTCCAGCGATACGTCAATGTTGGGTGCTCTCCACCTTCCACTCCCCTGTGCTAGCTTTGATCTCATACGATCCCAATCTGCGCAAGCGTTGTTGTCCATAAAGAAAGTTGTCTTAAGAATTTTTAATTAAAAAAATATTTTACAAGGGCCTTTTTATTAATTTTCTAAAAAAATATATACTTTTTAGAATCACGTCTTTTTTTTTCTTTTTTTTTTGAACAAATCGATATTATCTACACTAAGGGAAATGGGTGTCGCCTTTGGCGAGAGTTGAACCTAAGACCTCTCACTAATCAGTGAGGAGGAATACCACTAGACCGTAGTACTAGTGGCTAGAATGACGTATTAGAGACAAAAAAATATTTTTTTTTTCTAAAAGAATTATATTCGGAACTATTATATGTTCAAGGTCTAATATTGAAATAATTTCAGAGATTTTCCTTGACTTTTGTCAATAAAAAATTCATATGAAATGAGTGCATGACATTCATTGGGTGCTCACATTTAATTAGAATCCCACCGAGAAGGAAAGAAAACCTCAAGGTTTAGGACAATTTAAATCAAACTGGGTTAAAAATGCTTATGCCCAAAAATTCAAAGTGTTAACTCCAGCCCAATTTAGGATGAGCAAACTATTAAGACATTGAGTGGGAAATAATTTTCGATATCTTCTTTTGTTCTGTTGCATTTCAATTCATGTTTTAGGGGATGTATTCAATTGAGAATTTGCGAGACTTTAATAGATTTATAAATCCATGAATTTTCATGGAGTTTAATTGATTTGTAGAGATTTCATATAAAATTTTGATTCAATTCCCTCGAAATATCATGGGGAGAGGTGAGATTTGTGGATGCTTAAAATAAACTATGAAATCTCTCCAATTCCCTCTAATTCCTCAACTCTTTCAAATTCTTTAAAATCAATTTCTAATTGAATACACCTCAAATGTTATAAACTTCTTTAAAATCCTAATTGAATACATCCGGATTTCTAAGAATTTTAATAAAGTATCTTAAAATTTTAATTGAATACACCTTGAATTTCAAATAATGACTTAAAATCTTGATTGAATACCCCTAGATTCATTAAAAGAATTAAAATCCCTCAAAATCCCAATTGAATACACCCCTTAGTATCTTAATTCCCAATTTATTCAATCTTGTAATTCGCTAGAATATAGGTAACGAAATGATTCAAATAGATTTCAAAAATTCAAAAGCTAGGTAAGTTGACTTGCTATGGTTGGAAGGCAAGGAACTCAAAGTGCCACACGTTAATGATTTTTTAAGGTATTTCTTACCGCAAAAGCTACCGTAACTACTATTGTATTCATCCTTTTATGTATATTAGATCGAATTTATTCAATTTCTAAAAAAGGTTATTAACTCTTAAGGAATTGTTTGGAAGTACTTTTAAAATAACTGAAAACGCTTTTAAATAAAATATTTTTGGGTTCCAAAAGCACTTAAGGCCATCTCCGAAGGGTCTAGAGGGCTAGATGGCCGAAAATAGCCCGAAAACCGTCTCCAACCGAGGGCTAGGCTAGAGGGTTGTGGAATCTGAGAGAGCCCCACGGAATCGGAAAGGGTAATTTTTTAAAATGTGTCGGATTTCTATTACTTAATATAAATGTATTACTGTCGGTTATCTTAAGAAAAAATTCAAATGCAACGGCTAGTGAGCTAGCCGTTGCATTTGAATATTTTTTTTTTTTACAGTTTTATTATTATTTTTTATTTACAAAACTTTTCATATAACTTCTATTTTTTCCTATAACTTTTATTTTACAAAATTTGTTTCATATTTTTTTTAAATTCCATTTTTTCCTATAACTTCTATTTCACAAAATTTGTTTCATTTTATTTTAAATTCTTTTTTTTTCTTCCTATAACTTCTATTTCACAAAATTTGTTTCATTTTATTTTAAATTCTTTTTTTTCTTCCTATAACTTCTATTTCACAAAATTTGTTTCATATTTTTTTTAAATTATATTTTTTTCCTATAACTTCCTAAGTCATTATACAACATTAAATTAAATTAAGTAACATGAAACAACATTAAACAATATGAAACAACATTAAATAACATTAACCAACATACAAATTATACAACATAAAAAAACATTTAACAACATGAAACTTAAACAACATTTTTAAAAATAAATTATGTTTGGCCTTATGGCCCTTTGGCCATCGGTTGAAGACGGTTTTTTGTGATAGGGCTAAAATGAGCCATCTGGCCCTCGGTTGGAGACGGAGGCAAATATGGCATTGTACTGTTCATTAAAATATTAATATCTTGGAGGATCTTGGAGGGCCAGAGGGCTAAAACGAGCCATCTGGCCAGCCATCGGTTGGAGATGACCTAATATGCTTCATGGAAGAAGCACTAGTTATGTGCTTCTTCCAGGAAGCACTAGTTATGTGCTTCTTCCAGGAAGCACTTCAAGTGCTTTTAAGGATTCACTTGCGTTTTTACTAATGATTGGTTCCAACAACACTTTTACAAAAACACTTTCAGTCATTTTAAAAAAAATTCCAAATTAACTATAGTTTTATGAGGAAATTTTCACCAATGATTGTGAATGACTAATTTTTTTCAAGCTTTTCGACCTTTTGGTTCCGTAGGAACAAATTAGAATAATTGAGAAACAAAACCATCTAACCTTGTGTTTTCATTTTGATAGCCAACAATACATAAGACCATCTCCAAAATAGATGTCAAATTGTAAACATAAAATTTAAATTTGAATGCTTATGTGACACTTTGACTTTTTTAAATTTTGTTCACCAAGCGATATGTCAAATTTGAATTATTATTATTACATTATTACTTTTAATATTGTAATATGTATTAAAAAATAATAACGACAAAAATATTTATTTATCACTAAAAATAGATTTGAAATTGTTGTCAAATTTGACAGCAACTACCTTTACTGTTAATTCATATCATACCATTGTTTGGGCCCAAAATATCGGTTTGGGCCGAGTTTAGAGTTGTTCTCGGCCCAGAGGCCGTACTTAGGAGTCGATAGGGGTCATCCGGTTTATGGGCCACATAGCCAAGGCCGACCGTGTCCTATTAGGAATCCATGGGTAGTTGAATCCTGATACGAGAATGAGTTTCGACAAGATAAGGATGTTGGAGTTTGGGATTGACTGCGGCCTGATAAGGGGGTTGAGTTCAAAGTCCTAGTAGGAGTAGGACTGGCCGAGATACGGTTGGATAGGGGGAAGGAGTTCTAATCCGAGTATGGTTGTGATTCGATTGGAAGCAGGTTGACTACTATAAATAGAGGGAGGAGGACATCATTAAGGTCTCTCCAATTCAACACACAAACTGCCTTACGCAACCCCTCACTTTCGCGAAACCTTTCAACAATCTTGAGATTTTTATTTTCTTTTTCTGCCGACACATCTTCAGTTTGGATAAACAGTACTGTGAAGACAACCGGTGATACCTTCAGTTTGGATAAACAGCATTATCGCCGTAGAACCAGTCAACCGCGAAACACCTTCAATTTGGATAAACAACACTGCGTCGAGGCCGATTGGTTATCTATCCAAGTCTCATTTGAGAAAGACTTTCGGGTCTTTATTATCAGAGGTCATCTCATTAGCCTGTTCAGCGATGCGAGGTGTTACAGTTTACTAGGGCTCGGTACATTGAACGCCGAGTTGTTTTATGATTGAATACTCACAAGTAAGCTTTAGAGTTCGGCATTCTGACGGCCGAACCACTTTCACAATCAAGACGTACATTTGTTTTGAGTGCTTGTGCCCATATAGTCTGGTGTCGATTCGGCGTGCTTATACTTTAACGAATATAATCACTGTGACCGAATCCGGCACCGACGATTTGTGAACTTCGCAGAACTAGCAGCCTTATCTTCAGGCTCTAGAACCCGAAGGCCGGGAGTGTTCCTTCCTCGGCCGCAATCGCAAGATCGAGAAGTCATCAGCGCATCCGACGCAACATCAACATATTTTACTCCTCGGCTGAGCTCGGCCGACGAGTTGGCACGCCTACATACAACCGAATGACGTAGTTAGCTCATTAGTTACTCGGCCTGCACGTCATGTAGGCTTGGTAGTTTTTAGGGTCAACAAACATATAGGAATGACATTTTGTTGAAAAATACTAATGTTGTATGTTTTACTGTTATTGCTAATATAAGTGAAGAGGAATTGACTTTAGTTGGTAACTTATCTTCTAGGTAAAAAATGCATGATAAATTTGTGTACACGTTGAAATTATTGGTAAGAAGAATATATTTGTCTACTATTTTATATTCATATTCTCTCCCGCCTGCAACATTATTAAAAAGAGAATTTTAACGAAAAGCTCCCGGTACTGTTCACTTTAACGAAAAACCACATTTTTACACTAAAAAGTCAATCATGGTACTATTCACTTTACCCTTTATTTTGTCCTTATCGTTAAAACTCAAAGTTTTCAAAACCTTTTCATTAGTTTTCCTTATTAAAAATGTCGCATTCTCTCTATAAATGCCATTTTATTTTGTCATGCAACCTGTCTTTTCTACCTACAAAATTCAAAAAAGTGTTGCCATTATTTTATTTACATGATTTTGTTGCTGAGTATCTTTCGTCTTCATTTTATATGGAGTCCTGCCCATATATTTAATTTGTTTCCATTTGTGTTGAAAAAATCAGATTCTTTTAGTTGAAGCTATCCTAGGAATATGCCATAAGGGCCCGTTTAATAGGTTGAATGAGATTAAGTGTTATGAATAATATTAGATTAGTAGGGACGCGTAAGACAAGATTTGTAATCTATGTATAAAGATAGGTTAGATAACCCAAATGATTCATAACCCCTCATATATCATCTGTTTATTTCACATTTTGACATAATAAATAAAGAATTTGACTTGAGTCCATTGTAATTGATCACAACCTATTCAACCAGTTCATCGTACAGACCCTAAAAGCACGAGGGTCCTCCATAGCTTTCAAGTTTATTAGATGGAAATTGAGTTAAAGAGCATGAAATTCTCAACCAATGAACAACTTTAAAATAATTATAATAACGTTAATATTATTGGAAAAGAAACCTTATTATTTTATAAATTTCTTTTATAGCTTTCTAATTTCATTTTTAACATACAAGTTGCGAAGGTAGTATAAATGTTTTAGTTATCAAAAATACCCAATTAAGTTTTAATAAATTTCCTCAACAAAATTAACCCCTCCGCAGATACTTTCTTAAAGATTATGGTATAAAAAATAATTTTTTTAATTAGTATTTTTTATTTCAATTTTTGTTAATTAGTATGAAAAATGTTTTTTTTGTTCCGTTAATTATTATGAAAATTTGGAGTTAATTAAAATTGAATTTAGAACGGGACATATAACAGAGAGGGTTTTAAATAATAACAACCGAAACGTTTTCAGTTTTATTTCTATGTTGGTTAATTTCCCTCTCCCTTCTCTTTCTTCCTAAAGTTTCCGGATTTCTTCATTTTGTTGCAAGAAAACGAGCAGCCCCGCCCCAACCGGGCCTTTCTCTCTCCTCCTCACCTAAATACACGCCAGATATTGGAGTTAGGGACACCCTGTCACCCAGCACCCAAGATCTCAAATTCTCAATGCTTATAGGTCGGTGACAGGGCCAAAATATCAAAGATCTAAGGAGGAGGACTAACCAACCAATCAGATCTTTGAAAATCCTCTGATTTTTCCATCTGGGTTTTGCTGGGCTTATGATGGGGTGGAGGTACAGAGCTGGGTTGTTCCTAATTGCTGCTGTTGTTGTCATTTGGGTCACCTCTGCAGAAGTTACCCAGGTTTGTCCTTTCTTCTACTCTTTCCAAATTTGAAAATATGCAATTTAGTAATTTAATTTTAGAGTTTTGGGTCAAATTGGATTCATGGTAATGCATTTTGTATCTGATTTGACTTTTTTCGGATGAGTTTTGTGAGTTATTTGGGTTGGAAATGATTGGAATTTGTTAAGGATTTGTAGCCAAGTGATGAACTTTATTAGAAGATTGAATGTTAGCTTGAACTTGTTTAAGAAGAGTGCTTCACCCATAGAGGAAACGTAGTGAAGATATTAGTTTAGTTGTTGTTCACGAGTTAGTAGGGATCAAAACACTAGTAAGTAAAGGTTGTTCTTTTCCTTCGTTTTCGTCCTGTTGATCCTTTGCAACCATGGGGTATAACTAATGGTTCTGGGTTTAACCAGCATAGCGAAAAGAAAAGGTTTTGTTGGAGGACAGCCGGTAGAAATGTTAAATATAGCATATTCTGGAACAGAACAGAAATAGCATTCAAGTGCATAAGCGCAGTTATCTGTGGTGCCTTAGGGACTGAAGGACGCGAAATGCGCACCAAGATTGAACCTTTTTTGAGTGTTGTGCCTCGGCTTAGTTGGTTGACACTGAGTTGAATCCGAACATTCTATGTTCAACTGCTTTTGAGTCTCCATGCCCTCATCTCTATCTTAGTAATGAAAGTTTTGATTGATTAGTTAGTAAGCCAAACTTTGTTTTTTTGTTATTGAATTGAGCTTGGTGTTCATGTGGTGGCCAAATACAATCTATTAGTAAACAATTGTGACTATTTGATCATCTTTGACCATGGGGAAGTGGTGCTTGATGTGCATTTAAACTAACCTAAATACTAGATTAATTTAAACCAAATTAAACTCACAAGCGCACAAATCAATTGTAGTAAGATATGCAAATAAGAGGTCGATTCCACAGGGATTTCTTTAGTACTAATTTAACTGACTACTCACGCTAGACTTAATCAAATAAATAAAGGATAGATTGAATTGAATAATTGATTAAGACTAAAATTAACAATTAAAGTAAAAGACAATTAATTAAAATAAACACACAATAGAAAAATAATTTGAGAAACAGTGAAGTGTAAGTTATGAATCCACCTGCCACTCAGTACTATGGCAGTACTATGGTTTGGTGGTATTCCTTTTCACTTGAAAGTGAGAGGTCTTAGATTCGAATCTCGTGGATGGCGAATTCGATACCAAATTAGGTTGCCCATTGTGTGGCTTAGCCGAACTCCCTCTCCCCTTAGTGTAAAAATATCGATGTACTAAAAAAAAAGTTATGAATCCATCAACAACAATCGTACTTACTTTTCCTATAGCAAACTACTATCCCATTACCATGCCAATGTTAAAGGTTGTTCTTTCTAAGGTAACCTGTGGTCAGCCATCAACTTGTGTATCTCTACATGATAACTAAATCCTATTGGTTAAACATACAATTAAACACATAAAAACTCCATGGAAGAACTATGTCAACCAAGTAGGACTAGCTTCATATTGGTTAGCGACAATCGTACTTACTTTTCCTACAGCAAACTACTATCCCATTACCATGCCAATGTTAAAGGTTGTTCTTTCTAAGGTAACATGTGGTCAGCCATCAACTTGTGTATCTCTACATGATAACTAAATCCTATTCGTTAAACATACAATTAAACACATAAAAACTCCATAGAAGAACTATGTCAACCAAGTAGGACTAGCTTGATATTGATATTGGTTATCCTCGCTAGTTTATCTACTCTTCTTAATCTTAATTTCAGTAAACCTAATGGATTTGTCTAAGTATCTAGATTCAAAATTTCTAAGGGTGATCAATCATTAGAAATCCGAATCTAGAATAAAATATGCATAAAAATTAAGAATATACAATGACATAGAATCAATTAGCAATTAACAAAGTACTTCTCAAATATTCATGTCATGGCTTCATCATAACTTTAGAAAATAACTTAGTTACAACTTACACATATAAATAAAAATAAAAGAAAGATAGAACTAGGAATCCATGGCAAGGCACGTCCCTAAACTCTTCTTCGGGAATTGCGGTGATGGTGAATGGTGTGGTATGTGGTTGCGGTCATATATAGAGAGAGCTTATGACGCCTTATTTATACTAGAAAAAACCCTAAAAGATCTGGTAGAAACTCTCCTAAAACAAAACAAATTCCTAAACAATTAATGACACCAACTAGGAAATTATCCTTCTGGGAAACACATAACCTGTGTTGCACACCAGATTTGGGGTCGATTCCACTTCTGGAAAATTCTGGAAAAATAGGAAAATTGTAGCTCTATGTCTTAAGCTTTCCAAGCATATATCGCACGTCACTAGGACAAATCAGGAAAGCCTCCAATTTTTCATTCTCCCACAGCTGCATAGTTCTGACAGGAATGCAACTTCTGCGGGAATGATTTACAAAACTGGAGCGTTTGGCTCCATGGAAAAATAAGAATGCTGGACACAACGATCTTCAGCTTCTTAGCTTTCTCCTCCAATTGGCCTTGCATCAAAATTCCTCCGGAAAGTCAAATTATCCCCAAAAACATTCTAAGTGTGCAGATTAGCTGAAATTAAGCAAAGGAAAGTAATAAGGCTCTTTTAAAATCAATTTCTTAACAAAACCTAGGGATAATTGACGTAAAAATATAGGAAATAATGCACCTATCAATGCAGCTCAAAATTCGAGCTGCTTCAGAAAAGCTGCGGTGAATTGAACCCTTTTAGCAGATGATTGTGAGTGTTATCTAATTGCTTCAACTGAAACCTCTCCGCATATATCTACCTGAATGGTCGGATTTTAAGCTGCAATTTTGTCACACGTTATAGAAATTCTTTGATTCAGTTCTTTGATATGGCGCATTGTCTTAACCTATATATTTGATAATACTGTGCACAGTTTGGTTCTAGCTGACAATATTGTGACTTCTGCAGGGTATATTTACGGACTATAAGCAGCCATTTGTATTAACATATCTTGGAGCTTCTCTTATGGTAGTTTACATCCCAATAGCATTCATTAAGGATTGGTTGTGTAATTTTCTAAAACGCCGCTCCTCTAAAAGTGATAAAAATGCAGAAAGCAGCATGAATGAGTTTTCTGCTGGATTTAGTTCTACTCTAAAACTCAATGGAGTGAAAGACTTTGAATTGGAAATTCATGGGTCCTTGACCAGAAAAGACAGTGATGCAGACCTTTCACCTCATGCAGAAGAACAGCCTTTGGTTTCTAAATACAAAGATGATTTAAATGTGCTGAAACATGATAAAGAGGTTACTACGAGGCAAATCGCTACTTATGGGTTTTACATTGCCCCTCTCTGGTTTATTACGGAGGTAAGGAACTTCCTAAAGCTACTTTGTTCAAGAATATTTTCCATTGACTTTTAGGTGTTGTTGAGTCCGTGACGTGTTTAACAAATGAGATATGTTTCTTTAAATTGATAATTCAAAATTATTGTGAAGGACGTAAAGAAGATTCTTATTGATTATTTTTTATTGTTTCAGTATTTTTCAAATGCTGCTCTCGCTCGTACAAGTGTTGCAAGTACAACAGTATTATCCTCGACGTCAGGACTCTTTACTCTTTTTGTAGGTGCATTCTTGGGCGAAGATTCTTTAAATGTAGCAAAGGTGGTCGCTGTCTTTGTTAGCATGGCTGGTGTAGCTATGACAACTCTGGGCAAAACATGGGCTACGGATGAGTCACAACTGAGTGCCGCGTACGTTTAATCAGTCAATCTCTGTTGTCTACGTCAAATTTATCATAACTTACATTATATTTGTCTCTTTTTTTTTATGGAAGAAAAAAGATCTCTTTTTACATAACAATGCCATTATATAATATCAAATTACTCTTTGTAATACATGTTTTGGGATTGACAGTTAATATTTTTGTTCAGCAACGGGAAACGCTCGCTTGTTGGAGATATGTTTGGTCTTCTCTCAGCCATGTCATATGGTCTATTCACTGGTTGGGAGATATCCTTTTTCATTTTTTTCATTTACTCCTTGGCACAGATTTTTCATAGATTATTTTGACAATAATATTAACATTCATTTTACTCTCAATGCTACAGTTCTTCTTAAAAAGTTTGCGGGTGAAGGAGGAGAAAGGGTTGACGTGCAAAAGTTGTTTGGGTATATTGGATTGTTTACACTTGTATTGTTATGGTGGCTTAGTAAGTGTTGCTAAGTATGAATGATTCCTTTCAGTTTTTCTCCTACGGACTCTGATTTCCAGAAATCAAGCAAGGCACAATGCTAGCTTGGTGGAAACATGAAAGTGACGGGCAATCCATCACTTCTTTGATTGAATCATTACTTTCTCTAATTTTTCTTTTATTTTCCAGTTTGGCCGTTGACAGCATTGGGCATTGAGCCCAAGTTTATGATTCCTCACTCTGCTAAATTGGAAGAAGTTGTTATTGCCAACGGCTTTATTGGAAGTGTACTCTCTGACTACTTCTGGTATGTTTAAACAATCAATTTTCAATCTGCGATTCACACTTGCGTTTTCACAGACTTCTTGTTTTAATCTTCCGCATTTCTATTCGGCCAATAAGTAAAAACTTCTGACAGGGCACTATGTGTTGTGTGGACAACTCCACTCGTTGCCACCTTGGGCATGTCGCTCACCATCCCCCTTGCTATGGTTGCTGACATGTTCATCCATGGCCGTCATTATTCAGCAGTTTACATACTTGGTTCTGTTCAGGTACGATGCTTTCATGAATAAGCATTATATTTTTGAATTATTTAGCATCCGTAGTTATTAGTGAAGCACCTTTGTAAAACTTCTTTCCGGAAGGCGCTTGGTTTCAGCATTTCACACTCACCTTTGGAGAAAATGATCTCTCACTAGCAATATACGTATTCGAACTTATGTCCTGTTGCATCTATGAACTCTTTTTGTTGCTTCTGCAGGTATTTGCAGGATTTGTAATAGCTAACCTTTCGGATTGGTGCTCGAAGAAGTTGAGATTATAGCATTTTATCTAAGACTGATTTGTTGGGAATCCTGATTCTTTTATGGAGCCGTTTTCTCTCTTCCGTTCTGATCGGACTTCAAGTTGTTGAGTTTACGAGTAGGAAAGTTTGTCTTCAATGTGGGTCGGTTGGTTTGTGGAGAGGGAGAGAAGGCACTGAATATAATTGTTTTTATCATACTTGTTTTTTCACCATCAAAGTAAAATCTCATTTCACGCACTCTGCCAATGGTTGGTTGTTTTTTTTTTTCTTTTTCCCTTCTTTCTTTCTTTCTTTCTTTCTGTATTCGTGTTGTGTTGACTACAAACCACTTTGTTAACGGGTAACCATCAACAAATCATTTTGTAAGCGGGTGGACCTGTTAACAAAGCGTTTGCTAGTGGGTAGACCCGTTAACAAAGCGTTTGCTAACGGGTGGAGAATGGCCATGTTAACAAGTGAACGGTTAACGAAAGGCTTGATTTTAAAGCTCTTCTAAGGTCATGATGATTGACTCTTTAAGAACAAAACAAGTAATTACATCTTCAATATATCAAGTTGAATGCAAGAAAAATTGAAAAACAAGCCCAAGGTCATAATCTAGGTTTATTGACTCTGTGTTTGATTTACTAAAAAGTTTTACCTGAATCGGTCGATCATTATCATAATGGATCTATCAACTCCAAACCGATAAGCACATTACAAGAAAACTTGACAATAGTAACTAACATTAGTTTTCCATAATGAGGCGACTTAGGCGAGTAACACTTTATTAGTGAATAAATTGTTGGATGCTGTATATTATCTTTACTCATCTCATTCGTCACTTATAAGTCTTTACCTATCTTATTTTGTACAACTAATTAAGTGACTATTGTCAAATTTTTAAGTGACAGCCATAATTTTTTGTGAATAATTCACACTATGCTTAATAATTCACACAATTTTTGCAATGTCACCTACATTGAGTTAAAAAGAATAATTTTTGCAATGTCACCTACATTGAGTTAAAAAAAAAAAAAAATCGTGTACAATTTTTGCAATGTCACCAATTTTCGCCGGCCGCAACAATTTAGCAAATTCCGTAACACCAGATCCCTCTCAACTCTCTCTCTCTCACATTTCACACAAACACTGAAACTCTCGCAAACGCTCTCTCAGTGTTTCGTTATGGCGCGGAGCTGGAGATCCAATCCGGTGGTTCTCGTGCTTTTCCTACAGTTGTGCTTTTCGCTCATCTCTTCGTCACTCGCAATTTCTCCCGAGTACGATTGAAAAGTTCTTCTCTTTACCCAAACTAACTACGATGCATCGACGATTTCGAAATTAATTTTCTTCAACTTTCTAATTAAATTATCTGTTGCAGCTCTGCCGACGGATACACCATTCATGGCCGAGTAAAGATCCCACCCAGTAAGTCTTTCAATTGAATTTACCTTCCTGTTGATTGTATTTTTTTACCCTTTTGTTTTTTTACAGAAAAGTTTGAAAATTTGTGATTTAGCGTGCAGTTTTGGTGAAATTTTCGTGTTAATTGAAACAAATAGTTAGTTAAATTAATTTGATCGGTTCGGTTAGTTTGTGAAAAGTCTTAAATTTGATTCCGAATTCGAAAGGAGGGGTTAGGCTGTGAAAAGTCTTAAATTTGATTGCTTTGTTGTTGTATTGGGATGAGGAGATAGATGTAAACTGATTAGGGCTTGTGGAATAGGACTGGTTTCGTGTTAATTTGATCGGTTCAGGTAGTTTGTGAGGTTAAGGATTTTTACCCTGATTTTGGACGAGTGGTTCCAGTGTGGACTGCTAGCTAAATTTGTGTTTGTTCTAGGAGGGTTAGTAGTCTGAATTACGCTCTACACTTAACTTACCGATATTGAACTCTAATTTCTTCCAAGCAAAAAGTTGTTTTACGTTGCATTCTGGTGTGTATAACTCACAAATTTTGTATACAGGTCTCGGGGTGAAAGGGTTTGCACCTTACGGAAAGATATCAAATATCAAAGTCATACTAAATGGTGGTCAAAGTGTTACCTTTCTGAGGCCTGATGGATTTTTTTCATTGTATCCTATTTGGTTATCTTGATAAGTATATTTCTGATGCTGTCTTTGTATGTGCCTTGTGTATATGTGTATGATATTTTATCCCCTAAGAGAAAATCAGGACATGATATATTTATTATTATGTATACCATCTTTCCTTAACATGTGTTCTTAAAGCCATAATGTGCCTGCGGGGACTCATTTGATCGAAGTGTCTGCGATAGGCTATTTCTTTTCTCCGGTGAGACTCTTCTATATAAGTGCCTCTTTTATACCTCTTGAAATGAAAGTATCACAAATCTGATATCCCCATGTTTTCATTTTTGTAAAAATGTTAAGGTCCGAGTTGATGTTAGTGCTAGAAACCCAGGCAAGGTTCAGGCAGCACTGACTGAGAATAGGAGGCCACTGAATGAGTTTGTTTTGGAGCCATTGAGAGAGGAACAGTATTACGAGGTTGGTTTCGTTTTTCTCATTCTTCTTTATATGTTTCACCAAATTTCTGTATCGTTATGAATTTTTCACCTCATGTCATGTTTGTTTCATTGCAGATAAGAGAACCCTTCTCCATAATGGCTCTTGTAAAGAGCCCCATGGGACTGATGGTTGGATTTATGCTACTTGTCGTGTTTCTTATGCCGAAATTAGTGGAGAACATGGGTAAGTGATCTATGCTTGGTATAGGTTTTTAAATTCCGTCCACGGGATTAAGGCTCTGATTTGCTTTAGATTTTACTTTCATCAATATAATCCATAGGGACTCGCATGCCTGAATTCTGTTCTGAGAGCTAGGGCATATAGCCAAAACATATTTTCTTACCTTACTCAAATTTTGACTTATTACTCGTTATATGACTGTACATAATTAAAACGTACTTGATTGTTACCTTTTAACTTCTGATTGTTTACTTCTATACGTGGATTGCTTGTGGTTTCATCTCGTCCAATGATACCAATGAATGCCATCTGTGTTGATATTACACATGCCCTTCATATTCATCCCCTTTTTTTGTCTTATCATGCCTGTTTACGGTAGTATACTTTGGTAGAGTATACGTTTGTAAGAGTTCCTCCATAAGTATCCTTTATATTGACCACAGATCCTGAAGAAATGAGGCGAACACAAGAAGAAATGAGAAACCAAGGGGTTCCATCGCTGGCAAGTTTGTTACCTGGTGCCGCGAGGAGTTAGAGAAAGATGGAGAAGTAGGAACCCTCTCTGCAATGGAGGACTTATATTTTTCTGTTCAGAAGCTGGGAGACTATCTTTATGGTTACGAAAGAAATTCCAAGAAATATTACGAATTGGTCTGACTTTTTTTTTTCTCTTTTGGCTATGATCGTGATGTTCGTAAGACATTTTTGTTTCTGTATTTGATGCTTTAGCGTCGTCTTTGATTCTATAAAACGTTTTGACGATTTAGTCTTGTGCTGCAGACAAACCAGCCGGTCGTAGTTAACGGTGTTATTAATTTTCGCTTACTCCACTTGCAATTCAATGAGAATAATGTTTGGCAGATGTCCGGTATCACGTTATTTTTATGACGTGTTTACTTACTAGACATTATTCTCATTACTTTTTATGACGTGTTTACTTACCAGAAATAGATAAGAAATCTTTGCGCATTATTCTCATTCTTGAAATATCAGGGCTTGTTTACTCACAATAGGGGTGTATTCAAACTCGGATTTGAGAAGATTTTAAAATCCTAATGTAGTCAATTAAAAGATTTTAAAGGATTTTAAAATCCATTTAAATCTAGGTGTAGTCAATTACAAGATTTTAAAGGATTTTAAAATCCATCCAAATCTAAGTGTGTTAAAAAAATTAAGATTTTGGAGGATTGCAATAAGTTATGGATTTTGTGGGATTTGAGAGCAAAAAATATATATAACCAAGACTAAAAAGAATTCAACCACACCCCTTAGGATTTCAAATCCTTCCACCACAATCCATTCAAATTCTTTAAAATCCATATGAATTTTGTAGGAATCTTTAATCCTATAAAATCTATCACTTTTAAAATCATTTAAAATCTTAGTTTGACTACACCCCGTAGGTTCTTACGCTTAGCTTATTTTTCGCCACCAAAAACACTGCTTCTTGTCCGGCTTGCATGTGTTGAGCACTTCACCAGCGCAGTATGATATATAAATTCAAGGCAGTGTCACTGTACCTGCCATCCAAAGTCTGGATCATTTTCCATGTAAATTAAAATAATTTAGAATATAGTAAATGGTGAATTGCCTTCGTGGTTAAAACTTTTTTCTTCAAACAGTTGCGTTTCGGGTTCAAACCTCACTCCTCCACTTAATGTAAAGCATAGAATATCGTATACATTAAAAAAAAAATTAGAATTTTCTTGTAAAAAATGAAGACTCATAAAACTTGGAGGCCCAACATTAAACTGAACTGGACCACTCAGAAGCTTTAGACCTAAGTCGTCGGCCCTAACAAGTAACCGCTCCAAATTTCCAACCAAACCTCTCTCTCTCTCTCTCTCCGAAATTTCAAAATTTAGATTTCAGCATTCAGATGCCTTCCAAATTCTGCATATAATCTGATACGTCATTTTCATAAATCCCTGTCCGAATCATTTTCATAAATCTGCACCTCCAATATCTCGCCCAAATCATTGCTCTGGTCTTTTTGCGGTCTCCTCTCTGCTGATTCGGAATCGGAGATGGAGGGTTTGCCGACGACGACGAAATCAGATCGGCGATGGCGATCGAAGCCCCTGCAGACCTCCAAGCCATCCATTCTCATGGCATTCTTCTCCTGCGTCGCTTGGCTCTACGTTGCCGGCCGGTGCGTTTCAAAATTGTTTCCAAAAACGGACTCTTTCAGCTTTGATTTTTCAAAATTTACTATTCGAATTCACCTGAGCTTTCTGTTTGATCTGATACGATTTAGTGGTTCGATATCGTGTTAAGAGTTAATGGTAATTAATTATCAAAGTTGATTACTTGTTGTTTGGGAAATGCAGGTTGTGGCAGGATGCGGAGAACAGAACAGTGCTTTCTAATCTTCTAAAGAAGAACTTGGGCCAGGTTTGATTTCAGAATTTTTTTTATTCGAGCGATATTTTGTAGTTATTTAATATAAACTACGGGGGCGGGATTCAAACTTGGGGGTAGAGTGGAGCACGCTGCTCTTTTGTTTCAAACATTAGTGTAAAAGTTTTGCATTTTTCGATTTTGATCCCCAAGTTAATCCAACCGGGCGAGATGAAAAATTGCGAAAATTGGTGAATTTTGTCTTTAATTCGATATTACTTATGTAATATTTCAGAGACCAAAGGTTCTTACGGTAGAAGACAAGTTAGCAGTGCTTGGATGCAAGTATGCTCCTACTTTTCATTTCTCTTTATTCGGTTTATTTGAGTTGTGCCTAGTTTTAGTGTCGGTAATAATGGTACGGATTTATAGGGACCTGGAGAGGAGGATTGTGGAAGCTGAGATGGACTTGACATTGGCCAAGAGTCAAGGGTACCTCAAGAACCACTTGCAACAAAAGGCGTCTTCTTCTGGCCGATTGCTCGCTGTTGTTGGAGTTTATACTGGATTTGGTAGTCATTTAAACCGAAATATGTTTAGAGGGTCTTGGATGCCTAAAGGTCAGTTGGAATTTCTGATGGCAATTTATACAGATTTACCATGTGTTCCTTCTCTGATTAAACTTTATGCTGGCATCGCTTGAATTCAGATTAAGTGTTGATTCTCAATCTTTTAACTTAGACTCCTCTGGTTTGAGTTTTAAGTTTCATCCTATTAAAGTAGTCCCTTTGTGAAAGTCATAATCCCATAGTGCTCATTCAGGCACTCCCATGGCTGTTTTGACTAACGGATGCTAGAATAAGTTGTACGGTACGAATCAAGTTAAAGCTGTTAGATATGCATAGTAAGACAATCATTTAGGTGTAGTTTTTGGGTTATATCAGGCAGCAATTGCAGGTTAACTGAATTGAATTTACCATGGTAAACACCTGCGTGTATGTAGCTGAGGTGGTGGATAATGTGGATTCGTGATTACTGCGGTCATTTTAAGGAAAAATTAAACTTGTTCACTAACAACTATTGGACATTCCTATTGGCCTTTGCAGGTGATGCTTTGAGGAAGCTAGAAGAAAGAGGAGTAGTTATACGCTTTGTAATTGGTCGGAGGTTTTTCCTCTCACTTTAATCTCAATATTAATACTATGCTTTCCTGATTCTTATTGTTCATTTATTTGCTTGGTAGAGTCACTATACTAAAGTGTTGTACCTGTGGTAGTTATGGGCACACTCTTCACATAATCTTTGTGCTTTTAACTTGCAGTGCCAATCGGGGTGATAGCTTAGATCGGAATATTGATAAGGAAAGTGGTTCGACAAAGGATTTCTTAATTCTTGTAAGCAATACAATCTCAGGGTTACTAAAAACATATCTGTTCAATCTTTTAACAAGACTGTAGTAGCCACACAATTGTGATATTATGGTACATAACTTATGATGCCAATTAAATGTATGCGGGGAAATTCTTTAGCTAAATTTTTGGAAGTCAGTTTATTGGATGCATAGTGGAAGTTATGTCCATATGTTGTGATTAGGCTTTTATTGTATTACGTTGAATGTTTTTGTTTTTTGTTTTTTGAACAAACGATATTATCCACACTAAGGGGGAGGGGGGTGGGCTTAGCCTCGCAATGGGCTAGCAATAATGTGGTTCAAATTCGCCTTTGGCGAGAATCGAACCTAACACGTCTCACTTATAAGTGAAGAAGAATACCACTAGACTGTAGTACTAAGTGGCTTATTACGTTGAATATTTGTTAATGCGTAATAACTAAAAGTTCAACATCTAATTATAATTGTAGGATTCCTCTTATATATTTGATAACTTGGATTTTATTGACAAGAGAAATGCATAGTTTGAAACTGTAACATTATCATATTAGGAAGGTCATGAGGAGGCTCAGGAAGAGATGCCCAAGAAAGCAAAGTTCTTCTTCAGTACTGCGGTTCAGAATTGGGATGCTGAGTTTTATGTCAAAGTTGATGACAATATCAATCTTGATCTTGGTAGAACTTCTATTCTGATAAACTTATGAGAACATTCAAGACTAGAATCAACTTATTCATCAGAACTTTTCATACATCATTTAAAATATCTTTTCTTGACCAAACACAGAGGGGCTAATTGGACTTCTTGAACATCGTCGTGCTCAAGATGGTGCTTATATCGGATGCATGAAGTCAGGAGATGTGATTTCTGAAGAGTATATACTTTACCATCCTATACCTTCGTGCAACTTGATATTGTATTCCAATTATATATGTAGATCTTGTGGTCTGTAAGGTTATACAAGTGTTTTGATCTGCAGGGGAAAGTCTTGGTATGAACCTGACTGGTGGAAATTTGGGGATCAGAAATCGTAAGTGAACGAACCTATGGAAGAAAATATCATCTAGTGGGTATTTAATACTTGGTTATGTGTTGATTACTTGATCCAGATATGTACGCACACACCCACGATTTGGCTCTAGTAAAGCGCCAACACACGGAGGTCATTTGAGTTTTTTTTAATCGTTACAATGGAAAGAAATCTGATGGCCTAAGATTCACTTCGTACTAGAGCCTCTGCATATCTAGAGAGAGATTGTTTTTGTCTGTGATCTTTTGTAGAATTATGTCATGGCTGGACTGTTAGTCCAGGATAAAACATTCTCAGTTTCACTGTTTTAATGCTGACATGAGAAAGAAATATAACTGTCCAAGAGCGAGTTATGCTTAATATTAAAAGGCATTGACAAGTTTGACAATTCTGTATTTATCTGGTAAACGTGTACAATATACTGACAGGCTAAGAAGATTTTCGTTTAAATTTGACAGTTCTATGTACTGGTAGATTTGGTTTATCATTCTTACCATTTCTCTCCCTTTCAGATACTTCCGACATGCAGGTGGTTCCCTCATTATACTATCCAAGAACTTAGCTCAGTATATAAACATAAACAGGTTTGTTCTCAGTGCTATAGCTGGGGGAAAGGGCTCTCAATGTTATCAAGTATGCTTAGGTTCTATTGCAACGTGGCTTGGGAGAGTGAGTTTGTTGGACTTATTTATGCATTTCATTATCCTGCGATTTATTTCTGTTTCCTTTCGTATGCAGTGCATCGTTGAAGACTTATGCTCATGATGATGTATCAGTGGGTTCATGGATGATGGGTATCCAAGCGACTTATATAGATGACAACCGCCTTTGCTGCGGTAGCATTAGACAAGGTAAATTTACTCCATCCTTCGGCTTCTTTTTATTTTTTGTACAAAAATATCACCTATCTTGCCTGAACTTGCCTTTGTTTTAGTTTTAAATAGATTGTGGGGAAATAATAAAAGTATGGATGGCTTTCAGTCGTCTACCTTGAAAGAAAATATTAAAAGATAAAAGCAAAGGACACTTTAAATTGATATAAAGGTATATGCTTAAATCTTTGACTTGATGGATGCATCTCGTGTTGACAATTGCCATTTAACTCTTCGAACTTTCTAGATAAGGTGTGTTCTTTGGCTTGATCAAAGCGGATATAAATCTTTCGGTAGAAGACAAACTGATCTGGACATGCAATTTTTGCTTGACCATGAGAAGGGTGTTTGAATCATCATGTTCATACTTATGTTCAACTGAGGGTGCTGCGAGGGTCGCAGAGGACGTGCAGAATCATTCGTTTTATGTGCGAAGATCGGCTGGAATTTTTAAACTGCCCACTGCAGTGGGAAATAGCTGTTGAATGTGAGTGATAGCGTGGACACCTTGTAGGATGAACTTTATGCGTTCTTTACTTGGTGAATAATATTATAGCTTCACCCTTCTTGAATTTGTACTTGAAAGCAATAAAAATTGGGAACCGCCTCGCGGCGAAAACTTTGTTGAATGAATGCTCAACCGTATAATTCACATTCGGAAAGTGAAAGCCTATTTTTTTTCAGAATTGCATAGGAGAGAAGATTGTATATGCCCTAATTCTACATGGTATGATACTAAAGAATTGTGACAGTGCTGACAGCAGGATCTGTTTCAAGTGGTTGCAACCTGCTGCTCTTGAATTGCAAGAGGTACGGCAGGTCTCCATGTCGTTCCATCTGGGCTGTCCATAAGAGCAATCCCCACAGCAGCTAAATCTTTTCTAATTGTATCTGATCTTTCATACTCTTTGTTCTTCCTCGCTGCATTTCTTTCCTCGATTTTTTGCAATACTTGATCTTCGGTTAACTTTGCACGCTTCAGGGCTTTATCCTTCAGCTCCTGCAGAATCTGTAGCATAAAAATAGTTCACGCGTTGTAGAAAGAAAAAAACCGTATTCAAAAGAAAAGATAGGTGTTCTGCGATAAGCCCAAGCAACTCATAGAAGCATCGGAGTACAGGACTTGTCGCAGAACCCTGTCTAGATTTCTTGTGGCACCGACTTCTGTACCTCCGGGTAGCTTGCAGGCATCAGTCCTAAAATGCTCAAAACATTCTTAATTATCGTTCCCAAAGCTGCCAGCGACTCCATCCGCAGTTCTTGCTTCTTCCCCTGTATGAATTTATAAATTACAAAGATCCAGAAATTTGAGAAAGAAGCAGCAAACAGAGTATAATCTATCTCATTAGTGAGAAATTGGGGCTCGGGTTCAATAAGCTTTGAATCCTCATTTGGTATGTAATACTAAACTAACCCTAAATTATTGGTATCACAAACAAAACCGGCATCCTAAACATAAAAGAGTTTCACATTCAATTAATTTCAATCGCAAGTTAACGGGTGTATCATCCATACCTTACGAGTATGTAGCAGATCATTGATAGTTTTTAATGGGTCTGATAGTGCAGCCAAAACAACAGGAGTGTGAAGATCATCTGACATTGACGTTACGAAAATGTTATAGAAGTTATTGACGCTGTTCAGTGTATCAGGAGGGATGGTATCTTTCAGGGTTACCCCATTATTCTGGCTCAGAGCACTTTCACAATCATGTAATGCCTGCAACGAAAAGTAAATTTGATCAAAACAAAATGAAATCAACATATTAATCGATGATAAGTGGACATCAAACATCAAATTTAAAAATATTTGTATAGGTAAAAATTTCTAAGCATCTTTCGAAATCCTGTTGGCATCTAAAACATATTATTGCAAATATGCAACTACATCTGAAGAAGCACTGCAGATTGAACCTGACAAAACATCAACTGTGATCTACAAAGTTCAGGTGTTTCAATCTGCATTTGATTTTGGGTTGATCAAAGGGAAAGAGAAAGAGAGGTTTCTTCTATCCTTTACCCAGACAAGTAGGATGCTAGGGTACCTGATAAATGTAGAAAATCCGGTCTGAAGCACTTTCAAGCAGCGCATCAGAGTAGTTGATCGGAGACTGATAGTGGGTCCCTAACAAGAAAAGTCGCAAAGCCAATGGATGGTAGAGGTCTATAACCTGGAAGAAGAATAATATATATTAGAAACGTAATCAGAAAGACTGATTCGTAAAGCTAAGAGTACTGATCCGTATAAAAGTTGGGGCAAAAATTCTCAGAGAAAAAAAATGTTCTGACCGATGTAAACAGTATGGAATGCCTTTTACCTGCCGAATTGTGAAGAAGTTTCCAAGGGATTTGGACATTTTCTCTGAGTCAATGGTGACAAAACCATTGTGTATCCAGTAGCTTATGTTACTGTGGTTACACGCAGCACAACTCTGTGCAATTTCATTTTCATGGTGGGGAAACACAAGGTCCATCCCTCCACCATGTATGTCGAAAGAGTAACCCAGATAAGCAGCACTCATTGCACTGCACTCGATATGCCAGCCGGGTCTACCAGGGCCCCATGGACTGTCCCAGAAGGGTTCTCCTTCCTTTGCAGACTGCAAACATTCAGAATCCTCACCTGATTAATTCCTTCCCAGTCGTAATATTAACATATTTTACAACAGTATGTGTACATGTGTGAACAAGCAAATGAATGCTTTATAGTAAGAACATGAAACTTCTAAGAACAAGGCAGCTTTGTCGATGTAAATAAAATGATAAAGATGCCATCTCTTATATAGCAGGCGCATACATTATCATCATTTTCTGTGAGTTTACAGACACTACCTTCCACATGGCAAAGTCACCAGGATGTTTTTTCCTTGAATCAATAGCAACCCGCTCACCAGCTCGATTATCTTCTAACTTTCGCCCAGATAGACGTCCATAATCTGGGAACTTGTCGACACTAAAGTAAACATCCCCATCAACACTGTACCCATATCCATTTTCAATAATCTGCTCAGGAAGCAAATCAAGAAATGGGTAAGAGAGAGAACCCTGTTTCGAAAATTAATAACGCATACAAATACAATTATAAGTTTATAACAACTCCACCAAGGTGCTAAAAGCCTAAAGTGACACTTTTAATAGATTCTGAAGCATAGGTGGAAAAGAATACCTGCTTTATCATATCAAGGATCTGTGGCATGTGATCGGACACTCGCGGTTCCACCGAAGGAGGCAGGCAATGCAGACAGGTCATATCTTGATTGAACTCCTCGCAGTAACGCCTGCTCAAGCTGATAGGATCCTCCCTCAACTCATTTGCTCTAGCAATTATCTACAGAATTTGAAAAGTGCATTCTCAGCTATCCTGTAATAATACCAATGTGGAAAGTAATCGGTACTGGGCATCCAACTTCCTTAACATAAAATAATCACGCCGCGTCAATACATTTAAGAAACACCAAACAAACTCACAATTGGCATGCAAGAGCACAAAACAAATCGAACAGGATGCATAAACATACCAAAGATAGTATCAGTCGAAAACTTAAAATACCGAACAAACCATTCAAAATTCACACCCATAACCAAAGCCCGAATCTTTCGTAACTGGAAATATTCAAATTTGGGAAAAGAAACTTACTTTGTCATCAACATCTGTGAAATTCCGAACGTATGTGACTTGATATCCCAAATGCCTAAGATATCTGCCTATTTCCCAAAATAATGTCACTAAAATCAGCATTTAAATAGACGCAAATCGAGAAATTGAACAAATCATATAGAAATGGACCTGTAGAGAACATCGAATGTGACGTAGACGCGCGCATGGCCGATATGGCTGAGATCATAGGCTGTGACTCCGCACACATACATGCCCACCTTCCCTTCAATTTTGGGCCTGAAAAGCTCCTTCTTCCTGCTCATTGTGTTGTGCAGCCATAGCTCCGACGATTCTGGACTCTCCGGTTTACTGCCGCCGCCGCCTACAATAGACGGCTGAGAGTGGCTGGAAGTAGCCACGCAGCGAATTCTCCTATTGGGCTTGAATAAGCTGTGGAAAGGCTGCGTTCCGAGTTGAATCTTCCGAGTCGAGTATGGGAACAAGGGTCTGTAGAACCTGAGCAGAGTGCTCATCTTTGCTCTCCGTCAGTGAACGTTCCCGTGAGCGAGAGAGAGAGAGAGAGAGAGAGAGAGGCTGTGTTGGCGCTTTATCTACACAGCACAAGCGGGCCAGTTTGTTTGGGCCCTTGGAGTTTTCTGTCTTTGGGCTTCCAAGTTCCAACGGCTCGGCCTCCATTTCATATTTTCTCAAATGCTAGGCTATTTTATTTTTTACATAACGACGAAGTCTAACATTTTTCACTTATACATGAATAAAAAATATTACTAAACCTTAGTATTAAATGACAAATAGTTGGTTATTTATATGTACGTTTAACACCTTTGATACATGTAACATAGTCTTTTCTTTACATCACTTGCGGCCAGTACTACAGTCTACTGATACTTTAATACTTCCAAGTGAAAACTTTTATGTTCGACTCGTTTAAATGGACAAGTTAGATTCTGTATCTAATTATTATGGCTAACTTATTTGTCTTTTAGTCTAATACTATTTGGTATGCCTTCTTAAATGATCTCCAGCAATCAGATGAAACAACAATGAACAACATTGCAATTCTCGTGCTAAAATACGACAGCAAGTACGAAAAGAAAATAAACAATGAGTTGTAATTGATTCAATTTTGTTACACAAAGAACTTGAATCTAGCTAAAACCCAAAAAACATACTAAAATTAACCTCAGGAAAAAATGTCATGCAGCAAAGCTGATCACCTACTGTGACTGTAAATCCACCACAAATGATTACTCCGGGAGTTTCCGTCGTCGAAACTATTCAAGCTCCTAATCTTCTTCAAAGCGCCTTGTGTGTCGTAAATCCCTTGTAACGCATACACAAATCCCTTCCATCCTTCCGTGACTTCTGTTTTATTGAGCGCTGGCAGTGCCCAACTCACGAGCTCGTTGGCATACCCTGCATCGGAGAACAACACCTCGGTGATTGGCAAAACGGGCAGCATTTGAATTCCGAGTCTAATTTCTCTCGCCTCCGCGGTAGCGAACCAAAGTCCGGTGTCTCTCTTGGTCGCCCATAAAACCCCCACTACTCGATTTTCCTTTGCGAAAGCTTCCTGGTAAATTCGATTCTCTCCGCCCTCTCTTACGTGCCACCACATCTGAGCTGCCTGTATTTCCAAGGCAGTGAGTAGCGATCCGGTGGCCTCAAGTTGCGCATCTTTATAGGCTTTTCCCATCAAAGCAGCTGCGTAGTAAGCATTGACCGCCTCGCTCGTGCTCTCTTGATTCCTCCCGTCTGCGAATTCTGTCAACCCACCTGCCCACGAGTGCAATTTATAGAGATCAAAGGATCTCAGACGCGGGTAATTTGGATTCGATCGTTCATCCTTGTTGAGAAAATCCTCCACGAGCGAGTAAGCTTGAGACTTGTACTTCTGCCCCCATGCAGGATCAATCTTTGCTAACACGGAAATTCCATATATAAAGTACCCCAGATGGTAATGGTGATCAGCATAAACGCCAAACCCGAAATCGGCACCCTGATCAGTTAATCCTTGCTTGGTAACAAGTCCACCCCATTTTTTATCATGCAAAAATCCGTTGCCACTAAAGCTGCCATCCAACCATGGCTCTATTTTCTCCGCCAAGAATGTCCTGATCGCCGGGATCACATCAGGACAAGCTACCTCCTCGGCTATCACAGCCAGCCTTGCTGCTCTAGCAACCAATTTCCCGTAAAAATATGAAGATGTAGTAGAAGCTTCTGCTGAACTAAGAGCGTCAACATCTCGACGAAGTGCAGATATGATTTCGGGGAACGAATCTTTTTGGACACCCCTTACAGATTTCCAAGTGACTGGAATAGGCTTCGATGCTAACATCCACGAACCGCCAACAACACCAACTAAATCGCCGTCAATGCTTTTATATCTAAAATCTTGCAAAACAGTAGCATTGGACAGAAGCTTAATATGGAGAGGATGAGCAAGCATAAGCAAATCTCCACCTTCCTTTTCCCATTTATATGTCAAAGTATTGGTGTTTTGGAGCACAGCTGCACCAGAAACTGGGTAACAAGAACTGAAGTGATCGAGAATTGCCTCTGATTTTGGGTCAGGATCCGGTATTACAGCAAATCGAATAATCCCGGAAAAAGCTTTAAAAGTTAGTGTGGATGGTCCGCTGTCAGATAAATCAGTTGGAATGGATGTGTATATTAGCCATGTCTGATTGTTGTCGAGCTTGATGATGAACTTTGTTTTTGAGCCACTAGCTGATGATGATGAGACAATTGTATGAGCAGTTGATATAGTAAGCGCAGAGGGGCGATAAAGAAAGCAAGTAAGAAAGGGGCTGCCGCGGACAAGGAAGAAGCGGAGGTTGGAGGAGGGAAAGTCCAATGTCACACTGAGATCATTGAAGTCAGAGATTACATGGTGGTCGTTGTTGTTTGGAGCTTTTCCAGTGGTGGTTTTCGAGGCAGATATGGTGAGGTCGGGTTCAAATGGGGCTGTGGATATGACGGTAGATGTCTAGGAGAAAGACGGATATGTGATAGATAGGGAGGAGTTGGATGATTTGATGGTGTAGGGATGGATGTACTCGGGTTGGTCGCCATTGTTGAGGACAAAGTTTTGGAAGAAAGAGTTGGTGGGGAGTGGAGTTGAGAGAAGTTTTGGGGCGAAGAAGGTTGAAGGGTCGGGGAGGACGGTGGATTGAGCTTCCGGGAAGAGGAATGGGGCGGGGGAGGCCTGCGGAGTCAAAGCGGAAAAACAGACTATGCAGACGAAGAGAGCAAGAGAACAGAGCATGCTTGCCATGATGTCTTAATTTTGGTTCGTAAACTTGTGAATAATCAACCTTTTCGATCGGTATCTATTATTTATAGGGATGCTTTTGATATGTTCCTAGTTTACGTGGGAAACTTCTATGATTACGGCTTTCCGCAACAACATGGGTTGGGTTACTAAATACACGTTTTGAAAACTAGGAAAGTTTGTGAGGTTTTTTGTTCTCCTTGGCAAATGTGTTTTGTGTACTTAGTAATTTTGGAAGGAAAAGAAAAAAAATAATAGGTTAAATATATTTACTATGTGCAAGTAGTAGATTGCTCTTGTGGATATTGTTTTCTTCTCCAATTCACAGCGCGTCGGGTTCAATTCCCCTCATCCTTTTAGTGTAACTTAGAATAAGAATATCGCTTGTAATAAAAAATAAAATAAAATAAATACTTTACCATGGGGGAATTTCAAACTTACCAATTTGCCTGCATCTATCCCCACACGTACGGTACAATATGGAGTTTTTAGCTTTATTTTCAGGTCAAAAAGCTCCAATGCAAACTAACCAAAAAGAGAAATCTTATGGGAAAAGTCACATAGATCACCTACATTGCAAACCACATCACATAGATCACCTACATTGCAAACCAAAGTCAGAGAGCAATTACTTTACACTTGCACAGACGTTCATCTCATGATTCTCATCCGCTTCTCAACCACCTCACCCAACGCACTCTCCAACCTCATTGCCATTCCGAGTCACTTTCCAGTCCCCGAGCTCATCCTCCCCGTAAAATCTTAGCTCTCCGATGTCGATGAAGAGGAGAATGAAGAGGGATACCAAGACGAGGACATGTCCACGGAAACATGTCATGTTTGAATATATCTAGATCAACTTCCTTTACATGAAATGCTTTAATTTACCTTGCTCTCTCATTTCAAATTCAGTTGCCTGAGACGTCTAGAACCTTCTTACTTCATCCGCATCATCTCGTGTGGCCACTATGTCATCAACATATATAATCAGCAGGGCCGGCCCAGGCCCAGTGCAGGCAGGGCGACCGTCCAGGGCCCAAAAAAATTAGGGGCACCAAAATTATTAGGGTGATATATTTATATATGTTTTTATAAGAGTATAAATTTATACAATTTGGTTCAAAGACAAATAAATTTAACTAGAAGTGGTGGTTTGTCATTTGAAAATAATGAGGAGGTCTTGGGTTCAAAACACCATGTGTGCTTATTTACTTTCCATTTTTTACAAATTTCTTTTTATAAGAGTATAAATTTATAAAATATGGTTAAAGGATCAAGAAGTTTAATTAGAAACAATGATTTTTGTTGTTTAAAATTAACAAGAGGTCCGAAGTTCGAAATGTTATGTGCATGTTTATTTTTTTCAATTTTTACAAATTTTTGTTTGGTTGTTAATTTATTTTTAGTTACTATCTAGTAGCTATGTGTGTTGTTATTTTTAAATATTCGTTTTAATTCAAGTCTAATCTTCAACAAAGAATAATACGTAGACCAAATTTGCAAATTATATGACGTGTCATCAAAATATTTAATTTAGTGCCCATTCATTAATAATACATATCAATTAAAGACTCGAAAACATCATTATTTTTTAGTCCCATATTGACAAGGTTAGTAAATAAGAAAAAAACATCTCACGATTTATTCAAAAACACATTCAAAGTTCAGATGGAAAACAAAATTCTTCATCTATCTACTTGTAAGCCCGAAGTTTTTTTGTTTCCCTCTCTCAATACAAAATAAATTAGTCTTTCTGTGTTTCTAAATTATTGAGTTTGAAGTGTTTTTCTAAGTATATTTTTTTCGATGTCTTATGTGTGAAAATAAATATTTTTCTCACATGAAGTTAGGGCACTTTTTTTGACATCGCCCCGGGCCTCAAAAATCTCTGTACCGGCCCTGATAATCAGTGCAGTACGCCACCATTTATCGCTTTGAAGATAGATTGCGTTATAAGTTGCTTTGAGTGCATCCAAACTTCATAAAAGGAGTGAAGCTGTAAAACGAAGCCGGGACAGATGATTGCTTCAAACTCTTCTATATAAACATCATACTCTCTGAAGTACTGTATATTATTCTTGGAGATCACCATGAAGAAACCAATAAAGTTTTAATTTTAATTTATAACGTGGTTGCATCCTCTAAAATTCATTTCTTATTTCTATTTATTCATCTCTTTGTATGAAAATAACAAGATCTACAAGCCTTTGTTCACCAAAAGCCTCTATGCACAAGCCGGCACGGTTGTGTTTGGAATGTGAACAAATACAATAGAGAATGGCGCCACGGTAGTTGGATCTGATAGCCTGACTGTTATCGGTTCCAAGGGTGGGATATCCCCAGATGAATCTACACTAAGTGCTTTCCCATTTAATAGCATTACTTTGCTCTGCAAGTCCCCATCTTGAGCTGTTAGATGGTATTCTTCCCTTACATCATCACTATCTTTCGAACTCTGAAGGCTTTCAGAACTCACAGGCCTGGCAGTACTATCAGTCGAAACTCGGACTTGAACTGTAGTGTTACCGTCTAGGTTGATGAGGAGCACTGTGATTCCTTTCTGCATAAATCAATTACTTAATTAGGTTAGTCTCCTAACAACTGATAATATTAGCGAGAAACGATTAATGATTCAAACAACAGAAGGGAAAAAAAACCACGTGATAGCATGATCTTTGCTTAACGGATTAGCTCATTAAGCATAACCTTTATGTTTGACAGTTCCTTTATGTTTGTCCAGTTTAATGTATACTTACTGTCTTCCTTGAACAATGAGCATAGGCACGTATCTTCTTCGTCCCAGAGAAGCTTGTGGACAGGGCCTTGTTTCCCATTAAACGATGCCAAAGAAGAGCACTGTAATAATCAGGATTTGGTTGAAAGGTGTTGGTGTCAAGGAGCCCATAATTTCCACCAATCAATGTCTGTCTGCAATATGTTTTGGTGTCATAAGATGCTGCCAAACCAAGCTGGTCTAGGTACCTGTTTGGTTTGTAAAAAAATTACATAACCTCTTTTCATCACATACTTGAAGACTAAAGAAGGAAAAATCAGTTTCGAGGACAAGTTTGATTACCAGAAACTAAACACAAAAGCATTTGTAACAAGATCATGGCCACTGTTGTAAGCACCTCCTGCTTCACCAACCCATGCCACTGCTGAAGTGTTTGATGTCTCAACAAGGTTTTGTAGGCTGCTGAAGGTCTGCGAAATACCATCGAGAACATCTGGATCTAGGATCTTGTCAACGAGATCTCCAGCACTACCTTAGTTAATACGAGACAAAGAAAAAGGCAAAGTGTCATTCCACAAGTTGAATTTCCAGAGAAAGGAAAGTGATTTTGAAAAACGCAGATTAATTAGCTATGTTAATTAATATACCTGGACCAAGATTATATATGTGGTGAGTGATTACTTTAAGGGAAAGGGGAGTTTTATGAACAAATTCTGTGAACCAATCGGCATCAAAGAAGCCTCCTGGTGCTAAGACTAGTGGCTTTGATCCAAAATCTGCATAAATTTTCTGCAGTATTTCATGGAGAGTGTGTGTGTCTGCTGCATATTGGTCTGCTGAAACTTTTGTTCCAACTCCATTCCCACTCAGTTCATTTCCTGAAATTTATTCCAAGTATAGCTTTAGTTTCACATTTGTACCGACAATTAATGTGTACAAATTTTGCAAAAGACTTGTAACTCAAGTGGTTTAAAGTAGTTAAGCCCTGTCGAATATCGCGAGTAACCAAATAAAATGCGTAAAAGTTCTTACCAAGTTCCCAACCATGAATTGCGTATCCCTTGTCGACTGTATATCTTATTAAGGATTCTGCATTGGTTGAATTCCAAGCACCCGTAGCAGCACCATTGGAGTCTATGTTTCTACCTATGAGTGCATTTAAACCAAAAATAATAACAGCCCTGTTTCAAAAAAAAAAAAAAAATTATATCATGTTATGGTTAATTAATATAGTGATATGGTTTCATGAGAAGATTTAAGTATAATTAAGGGGGAAATTATACCCAGTTTTACTGAAGAAACTGTTTAGTTGGTCCCATCTAGGCATTTGTAAGTAACCTTGAGAGAAACCAAACAATTGTGAACCATCTTTGACAAACGAGGTGGAAGGTGGTTGACTTCCATCTGCCAGATATGTGACTTTATCTTGTAAAGTGCCACCCAACCTAATTTTCAAGGGTGAAAATGCTGCAACAAAATAATGGAATTATACACTTCTGTTAATTAAGACTGTTTTGGATTATCTATAGGCTAAATAGCCAAAATGGTCCCTGAGAATTGCATAACTCATTACTTTGTTCCTAACATTTCAAATCGATAAAAGTGGTTCCTGAGATTGTCCATCATCCATCATTTTGGTCATTCCGTTAAAAACCCCGTTAAGTGTCACGGAGCTCTTGGCCGGAAGTTTGGACAATTTTCAAAGCTTCGTAATTCAATCGTTTTTTAACCAAATTCGACCCATAATATATCCAAATGAAGATAGGAAAGTGTAGAATAAGATTATAACTATTTGGAAGCCCAATGGCTGCCGGAAAATAGCCTCAAAGTTGGCTGGTCCGAAGGAAAACTGGAAAACTCACCGAAAACTGGGTAAACTTTAAACGTTCATAACTTCTTCAATAATCAACGAAATCAAGTGATTCAAAATTGAAAATCATACTAATCAATGAGACAAAGAGAATGGTACCTTTTTAGATGGCTAAATCATCGTGGTTTTGCCGGAAAACGGCTCAAAAGTGGCTATCTTGGTCTCGAGTTAGCTACTTTCAAGCCGTTTTCCGGTCAAATCACGGCGATTTATCTGTCTACAAAGGTACCATTCTCTTTGTCTCGTTGAGAAGTATGATTTTTATTTTTAAATCACTTGATTTTGTTGAGTATTGAAGAAGTTATGAACGTTTAAAGTTTACCCAGTTTCCGGCGAGTTTTCCAGTTTTCCCTCGAACCAGTCAACTTTGAGGCTATTTTCTGGTCATCTCTGGCAGCCATTGGGCTTCCAAATAGGTATAATCTTATTCTACACTTTCCTATCTTCATTGTGATATATTATGGGTCGAATTTGGTTAAGAAACGATTGAGTTACGAAACTTTGAAAATTGCCCAAACTTCCGGCCAAGAGCTCCGGGACACTTAACGGAGTTTTTAACGAATGATCAAAATGATGGATGGTGGACAATCTCAGGGACTACTTTTATCGATTGGAAATGTTAGGGACCAAAGTGATGAGTTATGTAAATTTCAGGGATCATTTTGGCTATTTAGCCTTATCTATAATATATATATATAGGAATGTGATATCCACACACCTTTTTTTACTTCTCACATACCCTTCTAATTTTCGGCCGTCGGATCGGATGAATTGAAGAAGATCAAGGGACAAAAATCAACACGGGATGTGTGAGAAATAAAAAAGGGTGTGTGGATAGCACACCCCTATATATATTGTCTTTGTGTGTATAAGTTGAAGCAATGACTTGTTTACCTTTTATAGCATTTAAAAATATAGCATTGTCAAGATCCTACCAACAATTGAAAAACAAGAAAATACATATTAGAATTAGTAAATAATATAGTTATGAAATAATTAATTAAATAAAAAGAATAAAAAATGTGTAATAGTAAAGGGAGAAATTATGCTTCTTTGTTTCTTTTGCCCAAAAAAATAAAAGAGATATTATGCTTCTTGATAAGCATCATCTTTTTCTTAACCTTTTTCTGAAAGTTGCAATTTCGTGCATAACCTTTTTCTAAAAGTTGCAATTTCGTGCTGAGAAATGAGAATAGCATCTTGGGTAGGTCAATTGTACTAGTTGACAAATCATAACCAAACCAACAGGATCCTCTCTCCGGATCTCTTTGATGAGGATAATGGAATTTGTAAATCGTGTTCATTCATCGTACATCGTGCGGTCAGTTTTTATCAAATACTGTTTATGTTTATTTTTAAATAAAAATATTTAAAATGATTTCTGACCGTAAGATATACAATGAATTGACACGATTCACGGATTCTCAGGATCCTCACAAAGAGGATCCGACAAGAATCCAGACTCATAACCAAAAAGAATAAAGCTAAATGAGTGTTACTGTATACTTGTAGTGATCATAAGTATTGAATTTTTAACCACGCATTCTAAGTTTAAAACTCTTTAACTCTTATATTATTGTAATAGTTTTGCTCTCGTTGATCCCCCTAATAAAGTAAAACTAAAAAAAAAAAAAGTAAAGGTATTAACATCATAATCCTCTAACTTTTAAGGGTCAAACTGAGAAGGCCATTACAAACACTGGCTGGTTCAACACTTTTTTTTTTCTAGATAAATTGCGGTTTAATACTGTCAGGAAAAGGTTAGCAACAACGTCAATCAATGTACGGACGGAAAAATACCGTCAAAGTAAATTTTAATAGTGCAGCAGCAGTTAAATGAGTATTAGGAGATTCAAACCAAAATGGGTAGTATTTGAGTAACTGTTGTGGTTAGTACGTTAATACAAAGCTAACTACTACTAATTTGAACTATACAGAATACAGAAAACAGACCTATATTGGATACGCAGAGTTGAAGCAACGACTGGTTAGTAAGTTAACAAAGTGCTAACTACTACGCACTTCGAACTATAGTATACTACACATGACATAAATTGCACAAAAAAAAAGAAGGATATATAATAGGCTTACCAGATTGAGAAGAGAAGCAGAGCCCCAACTACAAGTTCCGTAATCACATTTCTGAGGAGGCCACCAATCAATTGTGGCACAGATAAAGTCATCATCTGTAGCTCCAATTGCAGCTGTTTTATTCACAAAAAGGGTTTCTTCGGTGCTCAATGAAGCCACTGAGATTGATGACTTGTGGCTGTGAGTTGCCCAGTACAGCCCATAGCAAAGCAACGAAAGAATCATCAGAGAACGCATACCTTCACACATGGAAAATGAAGAAGAAACAAAAACAAGTTTCCTCTGCAGTTTCTTTGTTTCTGTATTGGTTTTAATGATGGGGTTGGAGTCTGTTACAAGTTCTGCAGATTTGGTTTTAATAATGGGGTTGGATCAGATGTGGTTGTGTTGTTTTGTGGGATAGTGGGTGGATATAATATTATGGACGAGAAGAACAACTGGGGAAGCTTGTGGGTGAGTGAGTGCTTTTCGCTTTCATGGTGTCACACTTTAATTTAGTCTTGAAAAGCAATCCATGTTATAAGAAGCCACTGTCAAATTATGAGAGAGACGACAGAAGACTCATTTTTACCACTTGTATAGTTAGATATGTGTGAGGTTTTACCACAAAAGTCTTAGTATTAGTTTAATCATAACAACGATATTGTCCATAACTTATTAATTATCATATGAACAGTTCGATATGTGTGGAGTTTTACTACAAATGCCTCCATATTAGTTGGACTGAGATTAAGATGTCTAAACTTTTATTTTTCTCTGTCTCTGCCCGATGTGGGATAATTCAACATGCCCCCTCATGGGACCCAATTAGTGGGCCACACGTGGGAGATCCACACATTGGCAACCACATGGAGCCAAGGAGACTCACGCAACACACGTGGCCAAGGGACCCATTATCGTCGCATGGGGCCAAGGTGACCCACCCATCATATGGTAATGCTAGCCCGCTCCCTAACTCTAATACCATGTCAAATTACCACTTTCAATAACATCGATATCGTCATCAACTTGTTAATTACCACATGCACAGTTCAATATGTATGAGATTTTATCACAAAATGCCTTAATATTAGTTAGACTGAAGTTATGATATTTAAACTCTGCTAAAAATAAAAATTAATTCTTATTCGCACACTCAATTTGTCATTTTGCATTCGAAACTCAATATTTCATTATCGTAAAACATTCACAAAAACAGTTAATATGAACTAATAAAAAATGTGTTATGCACTCCCGCAATTTAGTTACATTCACAAAAAGAACGGAGAGTTTTGAGATTGTGAATAGCATTTGCGCAAACAAAAAATATCAAGATAAGTTTAAGATATTATCGAACGACTATGTCAAAACCTAGTAAAAATGCCTTGTGTACAAAAGACCAGAAAGGATTTTTATTCACCACTTGTCCCATTTGCCGTCCTTCATAAAAACGAAATCCGAATGCCACTTTCTTCCCAGTCATTTTCTGCGCACAAAAAGCCAATCCAATTCCATTGAGGAGGGCACAATGGAAAAGACAAAGCCAAACCTTCCAATCCTTTTCTGTGGTTTTTTCTCGTGTTTTCTTTGTTGTTGTATTGTATTTCCAATGTTGTTTCATCTTTTTACTAAATTATCTCATTTGACCAAAAGAATATCAAAATGTCTACACTAGCATATACCCTTCGTAATATTTAGTTTAAGTTCTTACTTGCAACATATCATACATAAGACAACGTACTCGATCCCTTACTTCTAGGTTACGAGAAAGATTTTTAAGTAGAATAAATTAAAGTAGTTTAGACGAGAATTGTTGAGAGTGAATTTAGCATCGGAAACATGAGAGACCTTCTATGCGCTAATAATTAGTTGAGTTACTTTCCATATTATCAATTAGTTTTGTGGGAATCTCAACATTCTTTATGGTGTTAGAGCAACTTGTCTCATTGCAGACATGTAAATTATGGTGAAATAAATATTCACCAACAAATTAAAGTTTTAACATGTCAGGGCTACATGGAATGTACCATAGATCATTCAATTTGTGTGAAGCCCAAAGATATGCCAGGGCTTACGTGGCACTCACCCTAATTTTGACATGCCAAGAATCTTGTGTTTACACTCGTGTGAAAGCCAACAGCCACAAGTGCTCTATGTCACTCAATTTGTATGTATTCACGTGTTAGGCTTGAAAGTTTGCTACATGTGAGGGGACGTGTTGAGAGTGAATCCCTACATCAAGGAAATTAGTAACCTTTCATGTGTTTATAAGAAATTAGGCTACTTAATATATTGCCATTTTTTTTTTTATAATGAAACTTCAACTTTCTCCAATATAATGGTTTTAACGTCTAAACCACTAGTTGGCTTCATCAAAGATCATAAAAGCAAAATATAATGGTTCTAAACCCGTAGTTGGCTTCTTCAATGAACATGAACCAAAATACAGTTGCCATAAAAGACTGTAAAAAGAAACTACAGACCAGCATATATTTGCTGGACTCAAACGAAGTAGCCAGTACCTTATTTATTATATGTTCAGTTGCTATTAAAATATTAGAAACCCAAGTCAAATGTCTGAATTATGAGATCACTAGGCAACCAAGGCAGGTCTCAATTGTGTTTGTAGTCTTTGGGGGAGGTACTCCTCCAATCTTTTGGGTGGAAACTGGGTAAGTCCTTATTTGGTCAAAGGCTTTCTATTATTTTGAAATATATACGTTCTAGGTACTATCATTATCGTTAATGCCTGACCCATATGAAAAGTGATTCGTGAGCCAGAATCACTTATGTGGCGAAACACCATCTATGTTCTTTTCAAAAAATTATTTAAAAAATTCATTCTTTTGCTTGTGTGGTTGTTGTATATGGGTCTCAATTTGTGTAATTAGTTGTGTTGTGTTAATAAAGTATCATGTCCTCTTTCCAAAAAAAAAAAAAATTATTTAAAAAATTCATTTTAAACGATTTTATCAAGTAGCTTATCAAAGGTGTTTTTTCATTCAAATTTGGATTGTGATGAGGTAAAACTACAGAATTCAACAAATTAAATGTGCGTTTACTGACTAGACGTACAAGATAAGTAAATTTGATATGCAAGAATACAAGTGTGATAAGGATAAGCAATAATTAAGTCCTAACCCAAAATGTTGGATAGAATAAGCTGTGACCAATTAAAACGGATTAGTCTATTGTTTGTTGTGTCAAAATATGAAATGGACAAGGCTGAACATTATGAGTTATGAATTTGCAATACATTGGGTTACCTAACCTATCTTTACACATAAGTTACAAGTTCTGCTTTACAGGTCTCTGTCAATCCATTCATATCTCTAATAACCAATTTCATCCAGCCCACTAAATGAACTCTTTAGGATAGAGTTTTCTTCAGTATGACTCCACCTCTAACATTAGGGCTTCGGGTTTAGGGGTCAAAAGATGAATTCAGGGTTTGGGTTTGGGTTTGGATCGCTTCCATTTTCGAAGTCCTGAATTTAGGTGTGTATGAGGTCCAAGTTTGGTGTTTGGATTTTGTATCCGGCCTTGAGTCCAAGATCTAGTTTCGAGATCCAAGACTTCGAAAGGTTCGAGGTTTATCGTAAGAAGTGAGAGAAAATAACACAATGTATTCTAAATAAACTATATGCATTTGTTAAAAAAATTAAAAATTAAAATATGGTTTAGTATGCTTTATTTCCTTCATGAATCATAAGGAGCTACTAATTTCTTTGGAGCTCGATAATGTAATCTAATAATATTTTGGTTTATATTAATCTAATCACTCTATTGTTTCTTGTAAAAAAAAAAATTGATAGAGGAAGAGAAAAATCCTATCCAAGTCTTGGCAAGCCCAGTGCATAAAAATAACGAAGAAAATCAAGGGAACTAGAAATTGACAATTAAACTAAATTAAGCAATCTCAGTAAGCATTAGGCATGCTAACATTTGAACAGGTGATGTATAGAAAAATAAAACATGGAAGTAAACATGTGAAGAAAAATTAAGCTCAAGGAAGTAGGAGAAATTAAGCACTTAGCATGCTAACATATGAACAAGTGAGAATTCACTAGAAAGATGGAGAGCCCAACCTCTCCCCATTAAGGCAGAGAGAAGAAAAAACGATCATTTTGCGTTTAGAATGATCATTAATTTCATTCCCATTGATTATCCCACTTTCGTTATTCAATTTGTAATTAAAAAGGTGCAAAGAATCATTTTGAATGCATGCATCTTTAATCTCATTCTCTCTACAAATGCATTTTTTGATGTTTATATTTTCTTCGTTGCGTTTAAGCTTCGAATAGTTTAGAATAGTCATATCACTTATAATAAAAATATTAATCATCAAACTCGTCAGTTATGTGTCTAATTAAATACAATAGTACAAGTAAAATACATTAACATATACCATTATATGTTTGATACACCCATATAGTTAGTAAAATTCGGATGTTAATGTTGTGGTACATGAAAAATATGTACGTATATTATTGACCAACAACGTTGCTAAACAAACAAATACTTCGAAAATTTTGGCCATTTTTTGATAATCTTAAAAGAAAATTTATTACAATTTTTTTTTTTTAATTTCTTCAATAATATGTTAAAAATATGTGTAGACTACCCGAATTTTATATGGAATATTGCTGGAACCAAATTCGTGCACCACTGTGTGGAGGAGATGCACAAACTTGATTACATGTAAAAGAGCAAACGATTGTAAGACAACCTAGACATTGGTGGGGTACTGACCAAAGGCTCTTTGGCGGTTAAGTTAGTAAGCAATTTTTAAGACTCAACCAGTGGGCTAGAGAATAAAGTATGTAATGATTAGAATGGTGTATTTATACTGGTCAACAAGAGTTCTTTTAGATTTAGAATCTGTATTAAGTAGGGAGAATTCAAGAGGATACTTAGGAGTAGATTTTAGGAGTGATATTCTATTAAATACTTTCAATTCTATATATACAAGTACATCCCTTGTAGACAATGAATTTGAAATAAATTTTATCGTGGAGCCTTAATTACAACCTTCCTTGTATTTTCTTCTTTATTTGGTACAATGGTTTAACGAATCTGTAATCATTTTCCTCGATCAACCATATTGATTAATCATGTTGATAATAATTTGGATACGACTTCAATGTTGATAGGACTCATTCGTGTCTAGGGGAAATGTCAATCTTCCTGCAAAGCTTCAAGAAAATATATTGCTTCTGGCGATATATTATAATCTGATTTTATTGCCTTACATAGTTGTCAATCTGATTGGAAAAAACAACAAAAGTTGTCAATCTGAATTTAAGACAATGAATCTGTCCTTTACTAACGGGGATTTCAATTTTCAATTTATTCAATGTGGAGTGGATTATAAAAGACAAAACTTTAAAAGAAAATAAAAAACTTCATCATAATCTTTGAAAAAGATTATTAGTATCTTAACTAAAATTAAAAACTAAATTCAATACCTTAACCTCTATGTCAACAAGCATACTCCACCTCATATTTTATTTGTTTTTATAAGGTTTTATCGTTTTTTTTTTCTTTCTATAATACCGCTTCCAAATATGGTAATATATTTTATATTTACCATTTCATATTTTTCTGCCTAATTCAAAATTCAAACAAACAATAATTTCTTAACTGGATATATAAGATATGCACTTCACTTAGTAGGTACTGATTTCTTTTGTTTTAATTTTATAAGGATTACAAAGTTGAAAAGTTAGATATGGTTACTAATTATTTTAAAATTGGAATAATAAAATCTTTGTATAACATTAAAACGAAATTTCTTTCGATAATTTTGTTCTGGTATTTTTAGACTAACCGAAGTTTGAATTTCTTCCCTTGTGGTTTCTCAACACTGCTCAAAGTGTCGCTGCATCACTTCCAGTAGTGGGAGAGATTAAGGACTGAACTTGGAAGAAGAAAAATCAAACACAAGACCTTCAATGCAATATTTATTTTCAAACAAATGATACTTGAAGAAGAAAAACCGAACACAAGACGTCCAGTGCATGAGTACTTGTAAAACAACTAAGTGGGTGTAGTCGATTTGAATTTCGGATTTTAATAGACTTTTTAAGTGACAGATTTCAAATAATGTTAACAAAATGCCCGTAGCTGAAAGAGAGGAGAAACTGTCGGCTCCTAACACTGGGTATTTGGAAACATAGAGGTTTTAGTTGGTTTCTGTGAAGTGGGTTTTGGAGTTGGAATATGGGATGTGATATTGGCTTGGTGAATTTTGATTGATTTGAATGTGAATGGATTCAAAGGGCCGCCACGAAATTCTTGTTTTACATTTTCTTCTTGGCAATCACCTTGGCCTACTCTGTAAGATTGTTGATGTCCTTTGGTATTTATATTACGCACCTTTAAATTCATCTAAATCCTTCATTTATTAAAATCCTAACAAATCTTTGATATTCTCACTATACTTGAATTTAAATGTATTCTTTAAAATTTTAATTGACTATCCCTGAATTTCAATTTATTATTTATAATCATTTTAAATCCTAATTTGACTACACTATAATTTCAGTCTTTTAAAATCTAATTGACTACTCCCGGATTTTAAAGTCTATTAAAATCCTATGAAATTCTAATTTGACTACACCCGAATTTTAAGCTACACACATGTTAGAGACTTAATTGTTAAAAACACAATTAAAAAAATGATCCTAAAATATCTAATTCAATAAGAAAATGAATGCAATTATACTTTTATTTGCATCAATTGAAAACATTATTTTGGGATGAAAAAAACAGCTTAAACATCTCTTCCCCTCTCAAATCAATCACATTTAATGTTAGAGGAAAGTGGCTTGAATGGAAACTGTGTGTCCCAAGCATAGACGAAGACAACTTCATTGAATGGTGTAAGGAATGAGCCATTGTTGAGGAGACACTCATTCCCAGATCTGAGCAATGTCACGGGGTTTTCGACTTCAACGGTTTGAAATCCATTGCAGTCTAATGTCACATTCCCTTGCAGACATGGGCATGCATTCAGTACCCTCACCTGAAACTCTGGCTTTGCTTGCACCAGATTCCCTGTTTTCTCTTGTCTAATTTGCAGGTCGATCGTAGCGCACTTTTCTTGGCACATTCCTGTGAGATTTTGAGAATATATACTTCAGCGTTTCTTACCTTTGCCAAGAAGGGTGATCTCAGTGTGTGTATATAAAAGGTGTAGTGTTAATTTCAGAAAGAAAAAAAAAACATAATTATTATATAACATTCGTTGTATGCAGGAATTTACACGTAAAGAGTCCTATAGAACTTGGGACATTTGCATTACATGGAGTCCAAGTTTAATCGAGAAAACAAAAATAGAGGGTGCCAAAGCAATCAATATATTAAAGCAATTACGCAAGTATTGTACCTTCGTTAATGAGACTGAAAAGAAGAATCACAATGAAGGACTTGACCAAGGCAGCCATCTCGGAGAAATTTGTGCGTTTCGGAACTGAAATTCTTTGGGGAAGATGGATGGTGGCTGCGTTCATAGTCTGATTTATATACAGTAACCGACAACTATGGTAAGGCATAAAATCATAATTTTTTGGCAGAAACAAAAAGATCAGATTTTTTTTTTTGTCAGAAACAATAAATTATATTGAATCTTTGATTTCTTGACCGGTTTCAGAAATGCTCAATGTGGAATGAAATCTACACGACAATACCTTAAAGAACAATCTGTTATATTATATTTATAATATTTAATACATCCGTTATAGTATATTTTGGGTCTACATAAATCCCAAACCGTTGCCCTATTTCGTATTCATACGCTAAGTATTGGTGAAAACCCTTTCAAATTGCCCACTCAAACCGTTAGCAAAGGTGTGGATGGTCCTATTTTTCATCACATCGACTCAATAACGTGAAGAAAAAGATAATAAAAAATTTGAGGCCTAGTTTGGTAACACTAAACAAAACAATTTGAAGTACTGTAAAGTTGTTGTAAGCCTATTTGATTGAACTATTCTTAGGGATAGAGAGGGGGAGGGGCAATTAGAAAAATAAGAGAGATATTTAATTGTTAGGTGTGTTGTATCACCCATTGTGCTTTTATTTATAATTAATAGTAGGATATATTAAATCCTTACCCTTTTAGGATTACAACTTTAATAGGATATTACAAGGCTTTTACCTATGAATTCATATAGTTATGTGTTCGATTTTTTTGATCAACACTATACCAGTTAGTGATGACAATAATTTTATCTGATCAGTATTAAGGGAATTAATCCAAGCCACTAATTACATATTATATTGACTTGTTTGGTGTTTAATTATTTCATTTGCTCAAAGTTCAAAACGTAACCCTAAATTTATTAAGAAAGTGCTACGTGATTCGTACAAAAACCAACTCGACCATTATGCATCGGTTCTTGGAAGTTGCATAATTGACCTAGAAATGTGCGATTAATTGTTAATCAAATCTTTGACCCAAAAAAACAATTGTTAATCAAATTCCTAGCATTCAGATTACTCTTTTGAATAATCTTTTGAAGGCAACCCCACAAGTGCATGCGCTTTCGCTTGCTTCGTACGGAAGGGTTTGTGTTTTAAGAGGAGACTTGAAAATTTCAAAAGGGGCAATGAGAAGATTGTTTACCTCATACAAGTCAACCAATTATTTCTAATCAGGAAAATAAGGGGTCAATCCATATTTTCTATAGAAAACACAAGTTACAGTGTTACACAACGTTCTTTCATGGTAGTAATTGGGATCATCTTGTAATCAAAGCATTTATAAAGGAAAATAGACTACAGAAAGACCGAGCCAATTAGTCAGGTCAATATGTCTACCATCTTTCTCTTAAGTTAGGATTTATTTCTTTCCTGAAGTAGAAGAATTTAAAAATTCCGTCTTATAAAAAAAGAATTGGAGAAACAACGTATGCATAGTGGCGAAGCCAGGATTTCTTGGGGGGTGAGGCGAACTTAAAAGAGTGCAAGGCTGACAAGGATCATTTTGGAGATAGTGTCTACGAATTGCTTCACGATAATTAGGTGGATAATCAAACATTCGACGTCTATGTCTAGGGTCTACAGGAAGGTTAGCCAATATTTCATCTAACTTAGTGGCCTCACTTTGTTGTGAACTACTCAGAATATTTGAATGAAGACTTCTTGGAATATTTGAAGGAGGATGAGGACTACTCAGAATATTTGAAGGAGAAGGACTACCCGAAATGTTTGAAGGAGGATTTAAGCATTGTTTCTTATAATATCGTTCCATTACGTAACTGTAAAATGGAAAGAATAAAAAAATTCTTAGACTCTTAATCCTAGAGTAGACTATACTAATATGCATAATAACTAATCCAACCAACAATTCAATTAATCAATACCAATAAGCATACAAATTATTCAATAAATAAATATTCAATTCAACTGATCATATGAATAATTGTATGCATTATGTAATAATTCAATTAATTAATCAATAATCAAGAATTCAAATTTTAATTTTCACCCTAAAAAATAATTTCATAATTTCATATCAATAATCATACAATCATATCAATAATCAATAACCAATAACCATATTAGTGCATTACCATATGATTCTATACCAATTAAACAAAATTTGTATTAAATAATTAATTAGGGTTAGGGATTATAAATTTAGGGATTATAAATTAACCTAAAGAGTGCCTTTGAAGGCTGGAAGCTAGCGGCTAGAGAGTAGCTGCTGGAGATGGCTGGCGCGGCAACAAAAAGCCAAACGGTGGCCTGGTGGGTGTTGACTGTTGGGAATTGCGGGGCAGCACTGCTGCACCTTTTGCTGTGATTGGAGAATGAAAAATGACAGAGAGATAGACTAAAGGGAACGGGGGACACGCGGTCTCCCCTTTACATATATTTTTTTCCAACTTATATGAAACGACGTCGTTTCGTTTTATTTTATTTTTTAAATTTACCAGGACCAAAACGACGTCGTTTTGGCCTGGGTGTTTAAAAAAAATGAATGCAGCTATGTTGTGCGCATAGCAGAAACAAGACAGATATCGGAGACGGAGAGCAACAACAACAAAATCAGTCGGTTTTTCGACGAGGGGAGGGGCTGAACCAACCACCGCTCCAGTCTTGTTTTCAGGCGAGGGGAGTGGCGGTTCAGCCCCTCGCGTGGCTTTGCCACTACATATGCATGAAACACGATTACATAAATATGCTCCCAAAGTTCGTGATACATGAGGTGTGAAAAGAATATTGAGGTATGCCGCTTCTCATATTTTAGGAAATGGGATAATAAGAGTTTAATTTTTATCGTGAATGTAAGAAGGTAAGTTCTACATTACTAAAATTGTAACTCTCCACACAACATTGAAAGTGACGATGTGTTGCATAAACAAACTGTCATATGATTCCAATAAATGTTGTCAAGTAATTTGGGTGGTAAAACTATTTAATACTTGCACTAAGGAACTATATAATTGTATAACTGTATTTCCCTTTGATGGTTGCTTTTGTGCAGTGGAGGTGGTAGTGGTGCCTGTGGCAGTGGAATTAGGGTCTGGTGGTGGCAACAATTTAACATTGGGTTTATGAGATAATCCGAAGTATTGGTATCTTTTTAGCTGGGCCTTAGCCATCAAGTCTTACAATTGGATCCTAGGGGACTCTCATCTCTGGTCAATTTACTACGGTCACGACGATGTTTTTGTCGTTTGTGGCTGCTAGAATTGGTCGCATGAGCTTCAAGCCAGTGGGTCGAGCTTGATGATTTTTCATCAAAAGTTGGTTCTGTTTTTCAGCGAGAAGTAAAACAGATATCAAATCCAAAATTTTGGTGAACTGATGTGCCATATATTGTTGTTGCAGGACAATATTAGTGGCATGGAAGGTCGAATAGGTTTTCTCCAGGAGATCCGATTCGGTTAAGTCCACTTTATAGAACTTAAGCAGTGATCATATTCTACAAACTTTAGAGTTGTATTCACGGACTTAAAGTCTTGGAAGCGTAGATGCTACCAATCGTGTCTTGCTTCAGGCAAGTAAACGTCTTTCTGGTGATTGAAACGGTCGGCTAGAGCAAGCTAGATGGTGCATGGGTCCTCCTTAAAGAGGTACTCAGTATGCAGTGCATCATGAATGTGTCTTCGAATGAAGATCATTGCAGTAACTTTATGAGCTTCATCGACAGGTTTGTCGTCGGTAGGTGCCTCGATGGTTGCTCTAATACCTTTTATAGTAAGATAGAGCTTCACGTCTTGAACCCACTTCATGTAGTTCCTTCCAAAGACTTCCAGAGCAGTGAAATTGAGCTTGTTCAAGTTTGACATGTCCCTAAAATGGAGGTACAACAAAACGTGGTTAGTCATATGGTAATTCATAGACATACATCGTAGAACATTCGGGTTATATAGACATGTATTGGTTTAATTTAAACATGAAAGCTACATGTTTCATGCGGTAAGTTGTGAATGAAAACTTCGGGTTTCAAAGGCATTAAATATGAAACTACATGTTCAATTTAGTTTTATGAACGATTAGTCCATAAATGAGAGGTTCCTGCAAGAACACATAATGCAATATGCTGATTGAAGTGTAGTGGATTTGAGTTGCTTTGGGAACTCAAGTGTGCGAGCTTCGGGACTACGAAATGATGTCTGGTGCGGAAATAAATTAACGCACAAATTTAAACCCTATTTGTGACAGTTGTAGTAATGATGTAAGTAGGGATCGTTCTAGGCTGGGGATTAACTAGGGATGCTAATCAAAGTAAAATTAAATTAAAAACGTAAAAACAAAATTTAAAATATTAAACTAGACTCAAAACACTTAAATAGAATAACTCAAAATAAAACTAACAAATAAACTAAAATAAATCAAAAGACTCAAAACAACTCAAGATTTAAGAAAACACAAACTAAAATGATTTCTAATAAATCTAACACTTTAAAATAAAATGGGGGATTGATTTTGACGAGAAGTAAATTAACTTAAATAAATTACAGAATTGACAAAAACATAAAATTAAGGTAAAATGATAAATGACGGACTGGCTAGAGGATTATTCTCCACACATGACACATATGCAACCTAAATTGATTTTCAGTTGTTCTTTCAATAAATTGTAAATTCTCAACGCCCCAAATTAATTAGGTCCGCTTAAATTAATTCTCAGATTTTCCTTAAGTTAATGGATTGGATGATTGCATACGACAACCCAAAACATTCCCCACAAGTTCCCTACATGAATTGCATAATAGAGATACAAGCAAGAATCATTAAGTTTTATGAAAATCATAAGCATTGACGAGGCACTTGTTACTATGAATTGCATGAAACTTATGCCAAGAATTTACCTAACGCGATCGTTTATAAGCGACCTTCACTACTTGTGAATATAAGTTCATAACGATTAGGTGAAATTCACTTATATTCTAGCATCAAATTCATGCATGTAAATTAAGTATGCATCCTTAATCGACATACAAAAATAAGTTATCAATCAAGCAGTTAAGCAAATTAAATCACAACTCAGAAATCACAACCAAAAGTAATCAATTCAAATTACAAATATATCCATGGTTTTGAATTAACCTCTAGCCAAAACAAAATTAGTTACACATTATTAAAATTAAAACAGAAATAAAATGTGAGTTGGAAAATTAAACCGAGAGAGATTGACAGCTTGTTGTCCACTGTGCTTCTGCTGTGCTGACTGTCCGTGCTGACCCAAGTCAGCACTGCTGCCGTGCTGACCATACTAACTTCTAGACCTCAGCAGCTCTCACGAGCCTTGTTTTTCTGGGCAAGGCCTTTCCGCTGCGCTGGGAAGGCAGCTTCTGCCTATTCTTTTTTTCAAGAACCAAAGTTGCTCCCTCCTTCTGCTGCTCCCTGGGCTCTCCCGCTGAGCTCGCTGCCAAGCAGCAGCACCAAAAACCTCTCCTGCCCGTGCTGACCTGCGAGTACCTGCAAACTGCGCTTCTGCGCACTTCCTTCTTCGTCCGTCTCTTCGCTGCCTCAAGTCCCGCAAGCTGACAAGTTCCACCTGTCGCGCCACTGACAAGGCAGCAAAGCTGCCTTGTTATTCCTCTTAGTTCTCCCGCTGTGCTCCTCTGCGCGCTCCTGCCCGAGGCCTCTCAGCTCCCTTCTCAGTCTCTCAGCTGCCCAAGCAGCTGCGTCACCTTGTCTCCTCCTTACTGTTTTTCTCCTTCGTCAGTAATGGCAAGGCAGCTTGCTGCCTTGCTTTTCTTTCCGTCCCCCACGCTGCCCAAGCAGCACACCCCCAAACCTCTTTCCTTCTCCCCCCTCTGCTAGCTATTCACTTTCTGCGATGCTGTCCTTTATTTCCAGCAAACCCGAGTCCCCCCTTTGAAGTTCCACGTGACTGCCTGCCCTCCTTTTCATTCTTTTCTGCCCATTCTTCCAGTGCGTCTCCCACTTGCTTTCCCTATTAAATTCTTTCTACCATCCTGCACGTTCACATCTTATATATATAAATATATATATATATATATATATATTTATATATATATATATATTTATAATACTATCTTATTTTTATTAACCAAAAATAGTGGGCAAAGCAGTTTTTACGATTTTATTACTAAAAATCACACTTATGCTAATTTTATTTTCTTAGCTAGAAAAATTCGATAAAACACCAAAACCAAGTAAATAGTACAAAAATATGAGGAAATAACTAAGAAAAGACAAGAGAATTTGATGTAAAATATGTATAAATATGAGCTTATCAATGTCAACGGTTCAAAGTATAAAAATAAATTATTGAATCGTTAATGTCCAAAAATGATATTCAGGTCAATAATTTCGGATTAATTATCAGATTAATGGACTGCAATTCACTTTTAATTAATTAAATAGGTCGGGACCAAACCGGTCGATCATGGAAGCAAAATAATGACAGATGGGTCATATTAGCTTCCATTTGTGATAAACCAAGTGATAATTAAATTATAATTAATTAGCATAAACCAAAGTACCCAAAAAATTTGAACATGATTTATAATGAGGGGATGCCAAAAATTGGCATAGGGTCGAAAAACAAAGCGGCTCAGCCAAAAGTGGGCTGGCTGCGATGTGGGGATGGGCCCTGCAGCACGGCTGCAAGCCATAGGGCCACGGGGAGGACTGCAGGCCTCAGGCCGTGAGATTTGGGGAGCCCAACAGCAAAAGCTGTTGTTTTTGGCCAGGCATGGGGCAAGCCCAGCCCAAGGCTGGCTTGCGGGTTGGTGCGGGGAATTGTAAAATTGTTGTGCAGTCTCTTTTGCTAATGTAAGTGATGTAAAGACGTTTTAAGCAGAATATGGAACACGGAACAAACAAGTTACTAAACCTTAAGAAAACCAAATCTATCGTTTGACGCCGAAAAAAAAAAGAAAAAAAGAAAAAAAACCATTTACATTGAACCCAACAAACACCTAATTGTTACTCAAAAGTTAAAGCATGAATCTGTAGAATTCTAAACCATTTTATGATAGAAATTAAAAGCATTTATTCTTGAGTTCATGAACATAATCTGTTAAATCATGAACTGTATAGTTGTCTATTAAAACCCCTTTACATGCTACCGTATATAAATTAGACCATGACACAACCTCCATCTATCTTCCACCAAGCACTTCAGTACCAAAGATCTTTAGCACGCACAAGTTTCTCGAAAATGGCTTACCTTGGTCAAATCATTCGTTGTGATTCTTCTTTTCAGTCTCATTTGCAAAGGTAGAATAGTAGTATAATTGCGCTTATATATTGATTTGCTTTCGCGACTAAACTTTTACAGGAAGTAACAAATGCCCTAGCCTATAAGTTTTTCAGGACTCTCTTTACATATGTAGAAATTTTTGCATTGCGTACAATGAATATATGTAACGTCATTATTTCCAAAATTAACATTACGCCTTTGATGAAGCATTTCTCCCCTTATAGCAGTATCACACTTTTTTTTTTACTGAACTATTTGATTCATGAAATCTGCATGGTTTTGCTGCTTGCTCACCGTCTTTCACCGACCTCACTATCGGTACTACACGTAGAGGGAGAGTGGTTGGAGGCAAGCCGGAATGGAATGTGGTGGTGACCAACAACTGCAAGTGTGATCGTAGGAGCATAATCTTGAATTACAAAGGGTTTCAGTCTGCGGAACTTGCTGATCCGTCAATCTTCTTGAAGCAAGGTGACGTGTGCCTTCTCTAAAGGGGCCGTACCTTGGCTCCCGGTGCTTCCGTCAAATTTTCCTGTGCTTGGGATCCTTCTTTTATTATGTTTCCTAAATCTGCTGATATTGTTGGTGCTTGTTGAGAGATATTGAGGTGGAGGCCTATAGGTTAATTTGAAGCTTTTGAACAAATAATTGTACTTCAACTTGGAATTTTGGCTACAAATTAAATAAATGCAGATTTTCTACTGCCCCAATATTTCTCTTTTAATTTTATGAACAATATTGCTTAATTTTTTTTCTTTTTTATAATTTTGACAGAGAAATATTTTGTGGTTTAATTTGCCCTTATCTGTACAAGGGTTTTGGTTTACTTTCATGGCCGTTTAACGCTTGGATGATATAATCAGAAATAATTTTGCCCATAGCACACATTCAATATGTTTAATTGTTTTTTTTTAGTTGTCGATTCGAATGCCCTTCCGAATTTTATATAAATCAGGCCATGTATGTACACATCCACCATCTCACTTCAACAAAGTATTTCAAAACTCATAAAGGGTTTCAGCACACTCACTTTCTCTAAAATGGCTGCCTTGGTCAAGTCTTTCATTGTGATACTTTTCAGCTTCATTAGCGAAGGTAAATACTAGTATATTTGCTTTTATATATTGATTTTACTACAGTAGACTCTATCTGTATTTTTCGACTACAATTTTGTGTCCAAATAACAAATGAATGTAGTCATTTTTAAATGACTCACACTGTCGATTATTCTTGCATACAACGAATGTATATAGTAACTCCCTTTTATACACATGTACACATGATTTATACGCTATGTTATTATTCAATAACGATGTGGGTTTAGTGATTCACGAGGAAGCATTTCTGACCCAACGAAACTCATCTTTTTTCTTTTTGTACTAATTGATTCATGAAATTTGTAAGGTTTTGTGGTTGCTCTTAGTCTTTGTCCTACCTCAATACCAGTACTTCCCAATCAGGAGATTGGTCCGAGGCAAGCACAATGGAACTTGGTCATGACCAGCAACTGCAAAGTGTCCTTGAAGAAACATAATCTTGAGTTGCAAAGGGTTTCAGACAGTAGAGCCTGTTAGTCCATCAATCCTATTGAAGCAAGGTGACGATTGCTTCTTCATCACGGGCAGTTTCTTGGAGGCCGGTACTTCAGTCAGATTTTCGTATATGCTCGGGATCCTCCCTTCCTTCTGTTGCCTAAATCTGCAGCTTTTAGTGATGATTTGAGGAATAATAATTGTAAGGGTGGCCTCGAGCTTAATGTACTGGTTATTGGACTTCCAACTTTTGAATTTTAGTTTCAGATGTAATACATGCAGAGTTTATACTGCACAAATAATTCTCAGTTATTTACATGGATATTTCTTTTTCTCGACAATGTGATATTCTCTACGAAGAAGGTGATTCGAATTTTGGTGTATGGTTGTGAGCACTTTAGTTACGATATTTTGTTTAGGTATTTTCTCTGTCTTTTCCATTCAAAACTTGCACCGTTTACCTTATAATTTCTCCTACTATTGAACCATCGGTATATTTTTCTTTGATACTTCAATATTTTTAAACTAATGATATAATGAAGATTTTAAAAAAATTAATGTTAATTATTATATTGTAATCTAGTAGTGTTTCTTTCACCTGTTATCATGAGTAGTAGGTTTTAACTTTGAGTCTCTTGGATGAAGAGGTTAATATCAAATTACCATAGTATGATGTAGCTCAAATCTGACAAAAAAAGATAATAAAATAACATATGTTGTTGACTGCTATAATTATGTCAATGAAACTCCAACACATCAAAATATTCGAAGATGTAATTTTGGATTTGGTTTTACTGCCTTACCATAGTTGTAGATTTGAGTCCCCTCCCGTTGAATATAAATTAGACCATACAAACACCATCTATATTCCACCAAGGATTTCAAAACCAAAAGTTCGCACATAAACTTCTGTAAAATGGCTGCCCTGGTCATGTCCTTCATCGTGATTCTTCTTTTCAGTCTCGCTAGGAATGGTAACGTGATAGTGCAATGCTTTTATCTATTTGTTTTCTTTGGTAGCCTCTATTCGCATTTCTCAACTAAAAATTTGCCCGAGTAACAAATGAAGTCAACCTGAGTAGACTCTGTTCTCTATATATAGAGAAAATCTTGCATACAACGAATGAATAGAACATCCTTGTATCTGATATTAACACAATGCGCTTTTAGACACACTTACACATGATTTACGCAAATCTTATACTCAATGCCACGACACTCCAAATTATTTTATTTTCAACAATTTGATTGATGAAATTTGTAGGCTTTTGTGCTTGTTCTTTGGACAACCTCAACATCGGCACGTACCGGAGTGGGAGAGAGGTAGGAGGCAAGCCAGAATGGAACGTTGTTGTGACGAACTGCAATTGCGCTCGAAACCACATAGTCTTGAGTTGCCAAGGATTTCAGACTGTGGAACCTGTTGATCCAGCAATCCTAGAAAAGCGAGGGGACGAGTGCGTCCTCATCAGAGGCGATAGCTTGGCCGCTGGTGCTTCAGTCGAATTTTCCTATGCTTGGGATCCTCCTGTGCGTATGCTGCCTAGAGGTTTTGATGCTTTAATTTCAACTGTAATACATGCCGAAATCAATAGTCCAACTACGAAAATCTGCCCAACAGTATGGTTAGAGAATCGATCTATCGTGTCTGGTTTATACTACCAACTCAATCAGGTAGGATTTTTTCAGTTGGCAATTATATCCCAACGGGAAATGATTTTAAAAGACGAAACGCCACTGTGATTTTTATCCATAGAGAGAGAGAGAGGGAGAGAGAGAGAGAGAGAGAGAGAGAGAGAGGGAATTATTAAAGGTGTACAACTAAGAAATCATATAGCTTAACAAGTACTGTAAAAATTTCTAGCATATGTGGACCTGCCACCTAAATTACTCAACTCCTACAACCCCAAATTCCCGATAGCTTGAAAAATACGGCAAGTTCAGAGAAAAAATAAATAAATAAATTCATTTTCTCCTCTTAGCAGGTGGCTGAGGAATGTCTTCCTCCTCATCTTCCTCGTCCTCTTCTTCTTCGTCTTCAGTCTCTTCCTCCCCATCATCACCATCATCATCGTCGTCATCGTCTTCCTCATCTTCTTTCTCATCATCATCACCATCCTCTTCGCTTACACCATCTCCATTGGCCTCAGGCTCGCCTTCTGGATTACCTTTACCCTCATTGTCTTCTCCTGAGGCGTCATCCTCGTCGCCACCATCTTCATCCTGGTCATCACCGGCAGCATCATCATCGTCGTTGTCGTCGTCGTCCTCGGTTTCACTTGCATCTTTGTTCTCAGGACCAGGTTTTTCCCCTACATAAAGCTCAGTGATAGGAAACCTGCAAAGAAATTTTGGTTTCACTAAATTCCCTATCACAGGAATAAAAGATAAAATGGCAAGTCCGAACACTAACCCTGTGACTGCCTCAGGTTCTTTGGGAAAAACATTGATCGTGTTTGGCACAGATCCCATCTGAAAAAACCACAAACATGTGAATGGAGATACAAGTAAAATTAAGTAGTTTCCTTACCAAGTAAGCTGAAAAAGTTCAAGTCAGAAGCAAAAGGGACAATAATCCAAGAAGGCGAAACTAGATTACAACAACAATGCAGCTTTATAAGAAGTCATGCTACAGACACACAGGGTCAGAAACGACTTTAGCTTAAATGCTCACTAGGATAGCCTCATTTACTCGATCAGAGGAGTTGGACATTTATACATTAATGGAAGTATCACCGATGGCTACTTTCATTTTCAGATAAGATAAGAGATAGACGATCAAGCCAATAACAAAGGCCTTCAGATTTCAATTTACAACAGTGTGAAAAAGCGAAGGAAACTTAAAACCTGCCCCAGCAACACTATCCGTTCAAGACCTGAACTATGGCCTAGAAAGGTAAATTTGAGTGTTCCTCTCCACTTGAACAACCTGATTAATAAACTAGAAAGCTAGTCATACCTGAAATTTGAAAAAACTAGTTCTATATTTGTAAGCCAACATATAAGTACATGACAATCGTTTTCCTCCCCTCCCCATGAGGACAAATTGAGTGCAGACTTCATTTTTCTACGACTCTGCGACATATTCCACCTTATAAGAACAATATTAAAGCAGAAATATACTCTAGTTTCAGCAGAACCATGTGCCAACCACCATGAAACACAAGGAATTCAAGATAATTTAGGACTAAAGGCTAGCGTCGCACATTATCATTATGGCACAGGAAGTATCTCATCTGGAGGACATCGTAAAGTAAAAGCGACAAACGAAACATGGATCAGGCCATCATATAATTGAACCCCAAGTTAATTATATTCAGTCTACTTCCAGGTCATACGATTCAAACTTTGACAAAGTCGAGATCTAGGGAAACACAAATCAAGTTTGGAAAAAACAGATTGTGGCACAGATCATTTGAATCCGTACAAAAATACTCGCTAAACAATAAAAAACACTAATTAAAACCCCAGCATATCAGAAATCATATAATTATAAAAATGTATGAGAAACAACTATCCTACAAGATTCGGAGAAAAAATCAAAAAATTGGAAACCAACAAAGCATCTCAACAAATTCATATAGTCCTTTAAGTAGAGCAAAAACCATGAAAACCAAACATCACAGAAATAGAAGCAAAATATATAAATAAAATCCACAAAAATCGAATCTGAAGCTACATATGGAAGAAAATCCTAGTTCTTGAAACAAAAAAAATAACAGAAAACCCCCCAATGTACAAAACACAACAAATTAAGCAAAAACCATAAAATTGATAAATAAAAACAATTCAGAACAAAAAATTGAGCCAAAATAGTTGTAAAGTAGGAGATAATACCATCAAGCAGGACAAAGCAAGAGACTTGGCAGCAGCAGCAATGGCTGCCTCAGCCACCACAGCCTGCACCACAGAGCAGAGAAAACCGTCCAAAACGAGGCCGTTTGAGCAGAGGCCGTCCATCTCCATGCCCAGAAACGAGTTTCTAGAAAGAGAAAATCCCTAATTGAGAGAGAATTTGAGGAGAGGGGGAATTTAGGGTTTTGGGAATTGGGTTTTTTTGCTAGGGTTTTGAGGATTATTGTAAATTGGGAAAGAGATTTTGATGCTACCGTAGCCACTAGGACCTTGGTTTTGGAAGGAGTAACACAAAAGATAGGGTGACAGAGGACGAAAACGACGGAGAGATATTGACCGTAGGATCTATACCTAAAGATAAGATCTTGGATGTTAGATGTGATCCGAAGGCTATGATTTGGCCGTCGTTGCTTTGATACGAAGGTGCTGTCGGGCTAACTTTAACTTCATTGACTTTTGGGTTTTAACTTGGCATTGTAGGTTGGATTAATTACGGTTTTAGTCCCTGAAATTTAGTAAGATTTTAATGTCGTGTTACTCGCGTAAGCCTTTAGACCGGCTCTGAAATTCCGTCAAAAGAATTGACGGAAGCTAAATTTAAAACACACTCCGCTTACAACAATCAGTTGTTATTACCATAATTTTTTTTTTAATTTATTCAATCCAAAATGTTAGAATAAAAATGATCTTATTTTTTAAGTAAAATAAAAAATAAAATTTAGAATTATTTTTGAACTTGCACTTGAGTTTAGAATTCAACCCTAAACTAAATTTCCGTCAATTAACGCCTCTTTATTTAACTAGATGTTTACTGTTCTTCCTTCTAGATGATGTAAGTCGGTCTTTCTTTCTAAAATAATCAAGTGCCATGCATATAAGCTATTTTTTTAGGAAAAAGGATCCTCGTCGGATTTAGGATCGTTTTCCTGGGGATTCTAGAGATCCGCAATTGTGACCGTTCATCATACATCGTGCGGCTATAAATCATTTCAAAATTTAAAATTTAAAATTAAATATAAATAGTACCTATTGAAAACTAATCGAACGATGTACGATGAACGGTCATGATCACGGAATCCCTACAATCCCCAGGAAAAGCATGCAAGCTATGGTTTAGTAAAGGTCTCTGTAAAACGTACAAATTGCAGCAAGGTGAAGAAGCATGCAAGCTTAACATAATCGCATTTTAAAATTTCATCCTTTCGATCCTAAACACTCACAGACCCCATTAGAGAGGAATCATTCACCCTAAGATATTACAAAATCAGAAAAATTAACCAAATAAAGATTCTCCGACGTCGGACAAGAAATTCTATCATATATGTCTTTCTATCAAGAAATTTGTGGAATGATAGATAGATAGAAAGACATATATGATAGAATTTAAACTAGGTTTATAGAGACTGATTTCATAAACTCAACTCAATTGAATTCAGTCCTTGCTGCTCTTCAACAACAGCATGTTCTTTATACAAGATTTACATACACGCATGCAATAATAAAAGCCACGCATGCAATAAACAACTACCAGAAAGTGTTTGTCTAGCTGTGTGAGTTTATACAATATTCTTCTGTCCATCTTCATCAGCATCTTCGACAAGGTTTCATGGCTTCCATTTAGAATAATCATTTCAAGTCAGCAGCACATGGCTTAGCAGCACATGACTCAGGTAGTTCGAACTGCATGGATTGCTGACATGGAGTGGTGTGCTGACCTGGAGGAAATGTAGGTTTAGCACGCCCCCGCAAGCGAAGCGGGCGTGGACGCACGGGAAGCTTGGAGAGTAGATAACGGAAACGAGGAGAGGACAGACCTTTGGTGAGAAAGTCTGCAATTTGATCAGCAGTGGCAACATAGCCAACTTGTAGTTCTTTGCGGACGACCTTTTCGCGAACGTAGTGGTAGTCAACTTCAACGTGTCGCATTCGCGCCTGATATACAGGATTAGAGGCAACAGCAAGGGCACTGATATTGTCGCACCACAACCGTGGTGGAGAAAGAGAAAGGTGCAGGTCACGAAAGATATGGCGGAACCAAGATAAAGTGGCTGCCGTATAAGCCAGCTGTCTGTACTCGGCCTCAGTGCTGGATCGAGACACCCCGCACTGTTTCTTGGAGCTCCAAGAGACGAGATTATCACCCAGAAAAATGCAATAGCCCCCAGTTGAGCGCCGATCGTCAGGATCCCCAGCATAATCGGCATCAGCAAAGGCAGTGAGGGTGAGAGAGCTAGGTTTATAAACAATGCCGTGATCAGGAGTGGCTTTCAAGTATCGAAGTATGCGTTTGACAGCAGCCCAGTGAGTAGTGGTGGGAGAATGCATATATTGACAGACCTGATTGACGGCGAAAGCAATATCCGGTCTCGTGAAGAGAAGGTATTGGAGAGCGCCAACGATACTCCGAAAAAGTGTGCCATCAGATAAAGGTTCACCTTCATAGAGACTTAACTTGCGTCCAGTGGTAGCGGGAGTGGTGAGAGGTTTTGCATCACACATATTTGTCTTTTTGAGAAGGTCCAGGATGTACTTGGATTGAGTAAGATACATGGCAGTGGGTGTCCGCTAAATTTCCATGCCCAGAAAATAATGCAAAGGACCTAAGTCCTTCATGGAGAACTTTTGACCAAGTTGTTGAATAAGCTGAGAGATATGATAAGGGTTATTACCCGTAACAAGGATGTCATCAACGTAGATCAATAAGTAAATGACAGTGGACCCATTAAAATATGTGAACAACGACGAATCTGCGAGGGATGCCTGAAACCCTAGATCTTCAAGATGGTGGGAGAAACATTGAAACCAGGCACGGGGTGCCTGTTTGAGACCATATAGTGATTTGTGCAAGCGACAGACATGATTTGGAAACTGAGAGTCCACAAATCCTACAGGCTGCCGCATATAAACAACCTCTGCTAAAGAACCATGTAAGAAAGCATTCTGAACATCAAGTTGTCTGATAGGCCAGTTGAAGTGAAGAGCAACTGAGAGGACGAGGCGAATGGTTGCATGAGTAACTACCGGATTGAACGTCTCGTCATAATAAATACCATCTTGTTGGTGATAGCCATTGGCGACTAATCGAGCCTTATACCGCTGTATTGAACCATCAGAATGTCGTTTGATCCGATATACCCATTTATTGGGAAGCACATTCATGGAGGGAACAAAGGGAACCAATGACCATGTTCCAGTGCGTAAGAGGGCATTAAACTCTTCTGCCATGGCCTGGCGCCATTCTGGAGATTTGTTAGCATGGGTAAAACAAGTAGGCTCAAGCACATGATTAGTGACAGTAGAAGTAAATGCATATTTGGGATTAGGTTTGTGAATCCCATCCTTGGCACGTGTGGTCATAGAATGAGTAGGTGGAAGGATCCTCTGAGAAGAAGAGGATGTAGAAGGAATGTGACTTGCATTCGTGGGTTCTAGAGGAGTGGATATAGGAGGAGTAGAGATAGGTAATATTAAGGGAGGGGTAGGCGTGGGAGTGACGGTTGAGGGTAGAGGTGGTGGAGTAGGGTTAGGAGGGATGGGAGGTGACTATGGGCGGTATGGGAGGGATGGACCTATGTCTAATGTCATAGTGTCGGTGGAAATGGTTGGTGATGGAGACACTTGAGTAATGGATTCTTTATATGGGAAACAAGTTTCATCAAATACAACATGACGAGACACAAAAATTTTTCCTGTAGACATGTCAAGACATCTATAACCTTGGTGATTTAAAGAGTAGCCAAGAAAAACACAACGTTTGGAACGAAACTGAAGTTTATTACTATTATATGGTCGAAAATATGGAAAACATGCACACCCAAAAACCTTTAGGAAATCATATTGAGGAGATTTGTGAAAGAGTTTTTGAAAGGGAGAGTTATTATGTAAAACCTTAGTGGGTAAACGATTTATCAAATAATTGGCGGTATGAAATGCATCATCCCAAAAGGATGTGGGCAATGAGGAATGGGCAAGAAGAGTGAGGCCAGTTTCAACAAGATGGCGATGTTTACGCTCTGAAATTCCATTTTGTTCGGGATGATGTGGGCAAGATAAGCGATGATGAATACCATGATGAGTCAAGAAAGCTTTGAAATTGTTACTAAGATACTCACCTCCCCCGTCAGTTTGAAAAGATTTAATGGTGGTATTAAACATATTTTCAACTAATTTCTTGAAAGCAACAAATGTAGAAAAGACATCAGATTTGAATTTTAATGGATACAACCAAGAATATCGAGAGAAATCATCGATAAAAACCACATAGTATTTAAATCCATTAATTGAAACAGTAGGAGAAGTCCATACATCTGAATGGACCAATTGCAAAGGAAATGACGATTTTGAATTAGATAAACTAAAAGGTAACTTGTGACTTTTGCCCAGAGGGCAGGACTGACAAAATGCTCTTGTTACAACGCCATTGATAGGCAACTTATTGCTAGAAATTAAACTTTTCAAAACATGAGAAGATGGATGACCTAATCTAGAGTGCCAAATGGAATTGGACACCCTAGCACCTATGAATGCAGAGACTCCTTTAGTGCATGATGAAACTGTTGAGAAGGGGTAGAATCCATTGTTACTCCGGCCGTGGAAAAGCATCTTCCCCGTGTGAAGGTCCTGAACACGATAGGCGTGTGGGAATAAAGTTAGAGAACAATTATTATCAGTGGTGAAGCGATGAATGGAAATGATATTAGTGGATGCATTAGGGCAAAGTAATGTGTTTGGGAGATGAAAAAGGGCTTGGGGTGTACGAATGCAAGTGTTACCAACATGAGAGATTTTCAAACATGTTCCTCCAACGACGCCATTCACTTGATCAGTACCATGATATGGTCGAGCATTCGTCACCTGAGCAGGATCATTGGTTATGTGGGCATTGGCTCCAGAATCGAAAAGCCAATTCTGGATGGTGGGAGCACTGGCAGCATAAGCCTGAAGCTTTGGTGCTGGAACGCGCCCTTCATAGGACATGTTAAGACGGTTGTAGCAGTCAATTGCGGAATGGCCATAGCGAGTACAAATTTGGCATTGAAGCCTGCCATTAGGAAATGAGGTCTGAGAGGGAGCAGGACCAAGGAGGCCATCAGGTTGGCGAGATGGAGAGCCATGGGATGATCCGTGACCGGAAAATGAGCTACGACCGCCATTGCCACGACCTCGAAGCCCGGAGGAGGAGCCACGACCTCTAAAGGGAGGAGATGGACGACCACCATTACGGGTGGCTGCAAATGCAGTAGGGCCGGTATCTGCAGTGAAAGCAGAATGCATTTTCTGGCGGCGTTCAGCACCAAGAAGGAGTGCTTCCAAAGCACTGTACGTAATCGCCTCGTCACGGGCTTGGGCGGAGGCAACCGTGCTTTCATAAGCAGGACCAACATTATTAAGAATGATGGCAACGATGTCCGAATCTGAAACGGGAGCACCAGAGAGAGAGAGAGTATCTGCAAGACAATTAATCTTATCCAAGAATTCAGAAATGGAAGAGTCACCTCGATGAGTATTCATCAGCTCACTACGAAGCTGAAGGAGACGACCGGTGGACTGCGAAGCATAGCGGTCACGTAAGGTCGTCCAGGCAGAATGGGAGCTAGTTTTCCCAATTAAGGCAGCAAGAATAGTGGGGTGAACGGAGGAGTTAAGCCACGACAGGACTGTGGCATCTTGTTGAACCCAGATGTCAAACGCAGGATTGACTGCGTCAGTGAGGTTACCATCCGCATCTTTCAAGAATGCAGAAGGACATGGACTGGTTCCATCGATAAAGGAAACAAGGTTTCGGCTACGAAGAAGTGGAAGCATTTGAGCTTGCCAAAGGGGGTAGTTGGTACGATCAAGTTTGATGGTGAGAAAATGGGAGGCATTTGGGAGGGTAAGAGAAGTAGATTGAGAAGCCATGGGAAAAAAAATTGGTTGTGTCGTGAGACTTTCAGCTCTTTGATACCATGATAGAATTTAAACTAGGTTTATAGAGACTGATTTCATAAACTCAACTCAATTGAATTCAGTCCTTGCTGCTCTTCAACAGCAGCATGTTCTTTATACAAGATTTACATACACGCATGCAATAATAAAAGCCACGAATGCAATAAACAACTACCAGAAAGTGTTTGTCTAGCCGTGTGAGTTTATACAATATTCTTCTGTCCATCTTCATCAGCATCTTCGACAAGGTTTCATGGCTTCCATTTAGAATAATCATTTCAAGTCAGCAGCACATGGCTTAGCAGCACATGACTCAGGTAGTTCGAACTGCATGGATTGCTGACATGGAGTGGTGTGCTGACCTGGAGGAAATGTAGGTTTAGCAATATATACGGCCAGATCAGTTCTTCCTTTACCTCCAGTGCATGGACTATAATATGTCCATGTCTTTCTTGGGTTTCAAGGCAAAATAAAGCACTGTCTTTTCATCGACAAAAAGCAGTTCGACTCTCCGGCAGCCTTCTAATTTCTCCATAAACCCTGTTTGTTTTAAGTTGCTTCAACTTCATCTGGCAAACATGTTCTTCAGATACCCATGTTTGATACCCTTCCATAAATTAAAAAGTAATATGGTCTATATATATAAAATATCAAAACCAACTGAAATATGATCTAATTCGAATGAGGGTGAACCGAGTCATTGTAGCATAGCAAAGAAAGTCTGAGACAATTACTATTCTGGGCATATTGGACTAGCCCCAGAAATAAAAAGTTCCAGAGTACTATAGAAATGGCCAAAAAGAAAAGAAAAATAAATCCAAGTCGGCAAGTCCCAACTAGGCCTTTTCAGAAGGGAGAAGTTGCCTTCCAATCCCCAAGCTTCCTTCAGTTGCAGTAGTATGGAGGCCGTTGTGGACAGGTGGTGGCATACCCCATTTGTCCTCTGATTCAAGTGGCTCGATTATAACAACTGTTCCATCTGTTAGTCCGATGGCAAACTGGTTTGGCTCTTGGGGATGTGCAGCTATAACTAGAGGGTGTGATGCAGAACTGCTGCCGAAAAAATATAGAAAAGAAGTTAGTCAATCATGACCGTAACTGTTTGTTAAACTTGGTGTAGGAATAGAAATACAAATTATCAATCGAGATCTAGCAAGGGAAAGTTAATCACCTGACATCAGGTGGGAGATAAGCATTGGGGTTAATCTGGCATTGGAGTTGAAGATTTGATGTAAACACGCGCACGGTTCCATCCATAAAGCTTGCATACACGAGCTGGCTATCACAAGAGAATGTTGCGTGCGAGATTGGTGCTGCAGGTTCTTCTACAATCCACTGAAACATGAAACAGAAAACATGTAATAGTTTGAAGGAAAAAACATGTAAACTGGTGTACTTTATCATAACTGTTTCTACATTGTTTCGGCTAGTTAGAGCTAAGTGATTCACTGGATAATGTGCGTGCCGCAATAAAAGTACCTGCTTTTCACATTCAAGTTTCAACGAGTCATATAAGGCAAGTTGACTCTCGTGGATTACAAGGATGTGCATCAGATCCTTGTGATACTGAAGCTGAGCTTCAACCATTGCTGTAGGAGTCCTTCCAGCCGGAATTCGCAAGAAACAACTGTTCCCCCTTTCCCACTTATCAGAGTTCCACACAATAAGCTGGGGAAAGAAAATACAAAAATTATGTTACCCAAACCAAACAAAAATCTTTTTGTGTAGAATTATTCATAACGACCATACTTGTTTTGACATTTTTGATATCTAAGCCACGGTAGGAAAGTGTACATTTTCCAATTCTCTCTTTTCATTAAACTGAAAATCACATCGAGATGCCTACATGAGGATGAATTACTAACCTGAGCATCTGCTCCAAGAGAAACAAGTGTATGCTGAACATAGGAGAAGGCAAGACACGTGACTCTTTTCGAGTGACCATTAAGCTTGATCTTAACCTAACACCAGGAACAAAGTGAGCACCGAGATATATATATGTAATTATGTATATAGTAAACACGAATGCAGTAATTCGTGCACTGGGCTTTACAAAACCACATACCTCATTTATGCGGACATTGTATATGTGAATGGTGGAATCATCCATGCCAACAGCAATTACATTATTGTCATCAGGGTGGAAAGCAAGACTTGTTGCCACAGGGGGTGGAGACATGAAAGTTGTCATCGACTGTAGTTAAACAAATAAACTCGTCACTGATCAAGAGCCCCAACCAATTTCGAGAAGATGAAATTTCGTGTTTCATGAGATAATATGTGTAAAAGCAGCTGAACCACAACCAAATTATGTTGAGATATAAAAACTTGCCTTGAATGTCATCATGTTGAACAAAGATACCTTCCCTCCAGAGGTTGACATGACATACGAATCATTCTTAGACAAAGCAAAGCAAGGTAGTGCATAATCAGGTTTAGCACCAGTAAGATCATTCGTCATTAGAATGCCTGAAGGTTGTTGAATGAACTGCGGGGTAACCTTGGTCGTTGCCTAGCGACATAAAATTGCATGTAGCCATAATCCTCGCTTTAGAATACAGGAAGGATACAATCATCAAATTTGAACTATATGTAACAGAATCTAAGAAGATACAGAGTTTATACCTTTGCTCGCAAACTATGGTCATCCCGTGACCACCTCCAAAGGTGATGGATGGCACTGGATCCCAATGCTAGAATGGCATTACCTGAATAAGTGTATGTCAACCTTGAAATCTGTCACGATGACAAGAGAAGACAATCAGGAAATTTCTTTTTCTTTACTGGAAAATCAGTGATTAAAAAAGAAAACAAAAGCAAAGTGTAGTTGTCAAATCACAAGTGCATGGTCAATGAGATACCAGAATATCACAGTGAACTACTGCCTTGTTATCGGCAAAATGCATGGGCAATAATTGAGAGTATCTGATGCTAAATGATATACAGATAAGACATCCAACCTTGTCTGTTTTCATTATAGACGAGAGCCTCAAGGTCCGAAGCTGAGAAGTTTCAGTAATCTGAGTGAGTTTCCAGATCCTTGTTGTGTTTGCTTCTTCAGCTAATCTAGTTGGTTTCACCTCCCCCATGTTTCTGGTGCTACCACTCTGTCAAAACATGCTCGATTTATTGTAGACTAGAACTAAATAGTCAGATTACTGAAATTGAAAATTTAGAATTTAAAACGACGAAGCAAAAACATTGTGCATGACCGCGTGGTACAAAATTGCACAAGGAAAACATGATGCAACCAGCATCATTAAATACAGTTGCAATCCTTGAAAGTTTGCACCTTGCACAGAGCTTATCGAAAGAGGTAAAGATTCTTCTATTCATGGCAATAATAGAAATTTTGAAAAGCTGACCTTTTTTGCAGTCTCAGATCCATTTCTTGTAGCAATAGTCGAGTGATTTTCAATAGTGCGCATCAGATGAAGACCATCCATTGTAGCTAAAATTTTGACTTTACAGTCGTTTGCAGAAACAGCCAGTAAAGAGCCCTCCTTGTTGAAGCGAATGCAAGGACTAGCCTTCAAAAGGAAAATGTTAACGTTTTAGTACAGCCATAACTTCGTTAGAATATAATTCCTACTCGTTATTCATAGTTTTAAAGGAAACTTACTGGTAGACCGCCTTCAGCATCAATAGTAGTCAAAATATTGATTTTATCCATATCCCAAACTTTGATTGCATAGTCATCGCCAACAGCTAAATAGTTATTCTTGCTTGTATCAAACTGAACAACACCCGAAGATGGTTTTTGAAATCCTACGTAATTCCTCTTTATTACACCATCATTTTCATTCCATTCAACAACATGAGATTCTCCATCTTTGCTTGTCCCGCATGAAAAGAGCCTGCATTGCGTTTAATGTAAAGATTGAATTTTCTTGTTGCCCGGAATATAGATGTAGGTCGCAATAACATTAGAAAGGAGTGGTGTACCAACCTTTTACCATCCGCACTATAGGCCATTGTTGTGATTGAGTGACCAGGAGCATCGTAATCCACCCGGTATCCCATATTGTCGTATAACCATGCTTTTATTTTTCCATTTACTGATGTTGAAAAGAAAAACTGAAACACAAGGGCATAAGCTGAATTTCAAAACAGAGTAAATCATTCATAGAAGGCAAATGAAGAGAGACAAATCAAGGGATTAAAAAAATGATAAGGTGAAGTCCTTACATGGACATTTTCCTTGTTATGAGGGCACACAGAATGCACGGGAGCATCATGACCTTCGAAAGTATACAACTTTGACCCAGTAGTTGCATTCCACACCTATAAAACACAAATCGATGTATAAGTTTATCATGTTTTCTACGACCTATTATATCACCACTTCTTCAAAACCAACCTTAATGGCCTTATCATCACCGCAAGTTATGGCACAAAGTTGTTTAGCCGGGTTGCAGAATGCCAAATCATTAACACTGCCAGCATGAGCATCGATCTAGAAATTGATAAAAGTATTAGAAAAGAGAACAGCAAAATGAAATATACTGAAAAGGTAGAAGATGCAGAACCTACCTCCAAATGTTGGTGAATCTCATTCCCACCAAAATAAGCGTATAATTGGATAATGTGTTTAGAATATGCAACTCCTGTTTGAAAGAACAATTGCACTTAAAGTTTTCTAGAAAAAACTACCGTGGATCGTATTCAAGCTTACCAAATCGAGAACTTACCAAATAGAGTACCATCAGGGCTCCATAATATACGCTTTACTGAGACACATGGATCCTTGATCAGAGTTGCCTGAGTGGCATTAGAATCAAATAGGTTAAGATGATTCCAGTGACATAAAATGTAAATGTCATCTGTATGACTCGGTTGATAAGGGAACATACCTTCAGCATCATTGAACTCGCTCCGATATCCCATACCTGAAAACTTCTCGACAGCAATTTATCCCTAGAACTAACTTCCCACAAACTAATGTCCCCTGCGTTAGTTCCAACTGGTACAAAAAAAAAAAAAACCCATATCAACTTGCTGCTTCAACAAATACCTATAATCTAAGAAGTAGTATTTCTTCTCTTTAGATTGAAAAAGTAATCGTCTTGTATTCCAACATCATCATTAAAGGAAACCTCAGAGAAACCAACCCAGAAGTAGTGTATGCTGAACAGGATGGAAGTCCATGCTTGTGGGAACTGACCCCAGATTCAAGGTCCGAGCAACAGTCTTTGGGAAATCTGCTGCGTTGAACGCAGTGCTACTTTGTCCTAGATTGATCCCTTGCGTCATACCCTACAGAGTGTATAAATAAGTATGGTCCAAATTCAAATTCTGTGCTCATGTAGACGGACTTTAAGCTTACCCTTTCTGGATCCCCAGTTAATCGCGTTTTGAACAAATCATCAGAATCCCCAGGACCCCTCACCGATGAAGCTAGACCAGGCAATAGAATTTTAACAGAAATGACAATGCAAGCTTATTCATTCTCTAAGCCCTGGGGAAAATTACATAGAAATAAAAAGAAAGACTACCTGGATTTGTTAGACTACCAAAACCATTACCTCCTCCCGCAGCTGCTGGATGGTTTTGGGGAATAGATATCCATGTGGATAGAGGAGGTTGAACTGGCGCTGGCGGCTGTTGGAAGGGCTGATAGGTGAAATTCAAGTGATAGTAAAAATAACTTAACGGTCAGAAAAATCCTTCACTCCAAAGCAAAATTATAAATCAAGTAGTCTGAGGACAGTACCCCATTTGCACTCATAGGAAGAATACCATCAGCTTTTGGTGCAGAACCCGTCAGCTGACTGTTTGCGGTTAATTGAGCAAATGAATCATTGGAATTCTTACAAGAATGGTCCACAAATAGGGTGCTTATATCAGGATTCTGTCTAGGATTTGAACAAAGGGAATGCTGCCAATTCAAGCTGCCATATTCATTCCAAAATCAGTTCATTTGCAATATAAAGGTGACTGGTAAAAGATCGAAAGTATCAAACTGGAAATTGGATGTATGAGGACCTTTTTCTTTTTCTGGCCGTACACAAACCAAATTTCATAAAACAAATCACAGGAAAAACAATCCCCTAACATGAAGGAAACACAAATTCTCTTATTTTTCTTATGGCATATTACCATTGTACCTTTGGTTAATGAGCATCCGCAACCTTGAATGTCTTAACTGAGGGAGCTGTGTTTTATCACGGAAAATAGGATTGGCCTCGATGAGCTTCTTAAGTTCCATGACCATAATGGCTCTTGCAGTTTTTGTATCTCTGTAACTCGCGAGCTGAGCATTTTCCCTGCATAACCCCAATCAATTTCATAATGCCAGTTGAGAGAATCATACTACAACCAACTCGAAGCTCGCAAAATTTGTGCATAACACTTACCTGAAATTGTTTAATGTGAGGAGCTGAGTGATTTCCTTGAACAATTCTTCATTAAAACCCGCGAACATCTTCAGATCCTTCACTAGGATATCCACTGCTGTGGCTTTATCTTGCCTGATGAATTCCAAATGATTAAACCAGATACAATGTCATAACAAATCCAAAACAAAAACAAACAATGCATCTGTTTATAAACAAAGTGCAAATCTTGACAAATCAAATGCTTACTTATCCAATGCCTCGAGATACTTCTGTTTACGAATTTCAAAGAAGATCTTCATTGAGTACCGGTTATCATCTATTTTCGTGAACCCCAAGAGATACCGCTCGACCTCATCCCACTTCCCTTCGAGCACCAATTCCTCAAAATACTTCATATCGAAGTACAATCCAGATTCTTGCTCAAGTCTGTTATCAAAATTAAAAATTAAAAAAAAAATTAGAGAAAAGCATGAGCTGCAAAAACATGTACAAATATAAAGACACGGTAATTCGGGTCAGAAAATTACTTATGACGAGCTTGTTGAAACTTTTCCTCATCGAGTAACTGCATGATCAATAAGATGAGGTCCTTACTGAGAGAGGACGTCATCGCAACGGCTTCTTCTCTTCAACCTGCAAATAAGCCAATTAATAACAAAGAAAAAAAACACATTTTTTATGCAAAATAAAATGGTACAATTTTCATACCCAAGGAAATAAAGATTATACATACCAAAAGGAATAAAATTAGAAAAACAGTCATGGTCCATGCTAGATTATAAAAAAGGTTCAATCTTTGCAAAAATTCTCCAAGAAATTAAGAGTTTGTTTGACACTCTACTTGAATTCAACTTTTTAACTTTTTAAGTTGTAGGCTTTAAAAGTTTGTTTGGCATGACCATTTAAAAAACTGTAGTCAAAACTAAATTAAAAAAATAGTTTATTCTCTAGAAACACTAAGAGTGAGTTTTTGAAGCTTTAAACTTTAAACCCGCTCTTTTTTTTCTCTCTCCTCTCCTCTCACTCCAGATCTATCTTTCTTTTTTCTTCTCTCTCCTCGTTATCTCTTCTTTTTTCTTATTTCTCTCATCCTCTCTCTCCTTTGATCCACTCTCTCTTCTTTCTTATTTCTCTCTCCTCCGATCCTCTCTTTCTTTCTTTTCCCATCTCTCATCTTCGCCCCTTTTCTTCGACCGTTTTTTTTAGATTTCTTTATTCAGTTTAAGTTTTAAGATTTAAAAATAATTTTAAATTTCATACCAAACAAGATTTTGAACATTAAAGAAAATTGTTTTCAAGATATGTACTTAAAAATATTTTGAGACATGATGAAATATTTTGAGTAAGATACAAAACGGGCCTGATATTTCTTGGAAAAGACGAGGCTCCACATCAACCAAAGTATACTGTAGATGCAACAAAATCACATAGAACTAGAAGCATAAAAATTTCGGGTGAAAAAAACTTCTTTCTCTAATCAAATCGGGTAAATAGATACGCTTTCTTTCCATGGCAGCTCAGAAATCATTTTCCATCCAGATTTAAGAACATGCAAAATTTGCAACCCATGAGAGAGAAAATTAGGTTTTTCACAGATCAAAAACAGCAAAGTAGCCAAAATCCAGTACAATTCAAGAGAGTAGAAAGAAGGTGGTGATGGGGGAGAAAGGCAGGCATAAATGAAGCAAAAGACTAACCCTTTTCAGAGGTAAAAGGTAAAATAAAACACAAAGATTTACCTGTAAACAGAGAAGAACAGGGCCGGTGATGGGAATCAGACGACTGAAAACTCTCTCTCTCTACTTTCTCTATGTTTGAGAGCGCTCTTTCCTCGTGCTGCTGATAAAATGTTAATGGGACTGGTTATATATAACAAGGCGGTACCTACGAGGTATAAGCTGACGTGCATATCATATAAGTCCCATGGCTGATCGATAAGGCATGCGAGCAAGTGTCTGTGGGACCCACTCGGTAAAGCCTTTGTTCTGACAGCTGTTTCAGCTTTGTCAAAAGTGACAGTGATGGTTGAGGTGCTTGTCCGTTTCTCCGCCCGTTTTGAGAGTGTGTTTGTCACTCTCTCTCTTTTACTTGCAAGCTAAGATTTCCAGATAAAATTCTATAAAAAATAAAGAGTATCTTTTTCTTTTTTTTCTTTTTTTTAAAGAAATACAATATTCATTAATGGGAAGGAAACGTACAAGCAACGAGGATAGGATGCTAGTAGTGGGCCTCGATAAAAATCTTGACCGGGCTTTCAACTCGGTTCAAGAGAAAAAGAGCGTCACGCACCTCTAAATTAAATAGTAATACTATCCTAAAAAAGCAGATCATAAATTAAATCAGGTAGTTCTTCAAACCATACAATTTGATCATCCAAAGAAGTTAAAAAGTCAACATAAGCAATAACAGGCAAAAAAAAAAACACTTTTAGTGTTTTTCAACCAAAATATTAATTTTTACGTGGCATGACGTGGATTTACATCAACCTCAAATTTATTTTTAGAGATTAATAAATGCTTTTATTATTATCTTTTGTCCCAAAAATACCTATTACAATTATAAAAATAAATAATAGTTTAAATTTGACATATCAGGTGAAGAACAAAATTTAAAAAAAAAGAAGATCAAACTATCAAAGTGCTATATAAACCTACAAATTTCAATTTTATGGTTAAAATTTGACGGTCTAAAAGAATGCTAGTTACTTTCTTGTTGGATTATTTTTGCTCACCATACTTAAGTGAAAGTGATACTCACCACTCTATTTATTACCGCTAGATGAATATAAATTTCGAGATCTATATGGTGATAGACATAAATCTTAAAATTCAAACTCAATTAATGGTACAGTGGTGAGCAAAAATGCACCCTCTCTTCTTGTCTTCCCTATTTGTTTTTTCATTCATTAGTTGCCATGTGGGTTCTGTTATCAGTTAATTACGTAATTAATGTATTAAAAATGATTTATTTCATTTCTTAATCTCTACTAATTAATGAAATCCTCTTTGTCAACTAAAAGATGGTGAAAAGACAATTTAGTCTTCTATCACACAAAAAAATTTATGGGCAATAATGTAATTTCACAGGTCCAAATTTTACTGTTTTTTATTGAAGCCTCACCTACATGTGATGTTAAAATACCTTCAACATTAAAAAAAATTAAAATTAAATAAAAAAACCAAAAACAAAAACCCCCCACGTTCTATCTCCCTCCCTCTCTCCTTCTCATTTAAAAAAAAAATATGTTCATACACACAAAGTGTGTAGGCAAATGCTAGTATCTCATTAATCTCGCCAACTCTTTAACCCACCATAATTTTTTCTGTTTAGTTATGCCCCGTGTACTAATGAATAATCAATTATAAAAAGGAATGTAAAAAACTCAAGAATTCTTGCCGTTCCTGTTCCCTATCCAATTTCTTCTTCTTTTCTCCTCATGTTCATGTTTTTCAACTACTAATTTCAGAAATTAGTATCAAAAAAGAAATTTGCAGAAAACTTGAAGAAGAAAAAAATACTGAAAACTAATAAGTAAAACATTCACAACGAATATATAGTAACTAAAAACAAAAAAGGTAATTTTCTTTTATGGAATTTTATTGGGAAAAAGGTGAGTAGCATAATAAGTGAAAATTCACCACAAAACAAGTAAAAATTCAATCATTGGTGTGTTATGACATTCAAAAATATATATAAGGCTTGTTTCATAAACATGTTTGGGAACTCATTTAGTAACTATTGTGAGTATTTAGTTTTTAAAAATGAAAATAAAAAAGTGAGAATTTTTTTGACAGTTAGAATATGAGTTTTCAATATTAAAAAAAAATAGATGAAAACAAAATAAATATTAGATAAAATTTTATAAAAACACATAATAAATGAATAATACTTGTATTCCCTTATTGAGGAATAAGTATGAAGATTATGAAAGCTTCAATCCAATGTGTTCTTGAGAACTTTACACAGAATGTATACGAAGAGAAAGAGAGAGAGAGAGAGAGAGAGAGAGAGAAAGAGAGTAAGAGAGATATTTTGATTTCTTGATTGTCAAGTTATGGTTACAATTGTTGTTATATAATCTTCCTTTTACTTAGCTGCTAATCTTCCATCTCCTTATCCCAACTATATTCTAACAACTTATAACAGCTCAACCCTTTAATCTATTGATAAGTGTCACTTGACTTGACCCTTGATCTTCTCTTCACTTGGATAGCTTTTCTTCACTTGTATCTTCACTTGGATCCTTATATCCCCCCTCAATCGAATGCTGAAGAGAACTGAGCATGAGATTGCCACAGTGCTGGTGAAACAAGGGAGCTGACAATCCTTTTGTAAGTATATCCGCTGATTGGTCCGCAGAGGAGACATGTTGAATCTGAAGATCCCCTCGAATGACCCGTTCCCGTACAAAATGATAATCGATCTCTATGTGTTTTGACCTGGCATGAAACACTGGATTAGTGGAAAGTGCAATCGCTGAGATGTTATCACAATAGATCAGTGGAGGATTTGAAAGAGAAATATGTAAATCACAAAACAATTGTCGAATCCAAGCCAACTCTGCAGCTGTAATGGCTAAGGCACGATACTCAGCCTCTGTGGAAGACCTGGAAACGGTGTGCTGCTTCTTGGATGACCAAGAAATCAGATTTGAACCAAGAAATATAACAAATCCTGAAGTAGACCGACGATCATTGGGATCCACAGCCCAATCTGCATCACTATAAGACTGTAAATGGAGTGATCCTAGCGTGAACTGAATACCAAGGCTTGATGAACCTTTGAGATATCGTATGATTCGTTTAACCGCAATAACATGAGACTCCATAGGGTTGTGCATAAACTGACAGGCTTGATTCACTGAGAAAGCGATATCGGGTCTAGTAAATGTGAGATATTGAAGGGCACCAACTATGCTTCTGTATTGCTCAGGGTTATGGTATGGTTTGCCATCGTCCTTAAGTAACCGATGATATGGTAAACAAGGTGTAGTACAAGGTTTACAATCTTGCAAGTCAACCTTCACAACTAACTCATTGATATACTTTGTTTGAGAAACAAATAACCCTCATGAGGTATAACTAATTTTTAAGCCCAAGAAATAATTCAGTTGGCCCAAGTCCTTCATATCAAATTTCTCTGTGAGACCCTTAATCAGTTGAAATAAGTTCAGAGCTACTGCCAGTAAGTATCACATCATCAACATAGAGCAACAAAACTACAGTACCTTTGGATAAATGTTGAACAAACAATGAGGGATCAGAGTGAAAAGCTTTGAATCCTAAGCCAGGTAAAAAGCTTGTAAACATGTCATTCCAGGCTCTATGAGCTTGTTTAAGCCCGTATAGAGATTTTTGTAACTTACACACATAATGAGGATGATGATCTACACTTTGAAACCCTGGAGGTTGTTCCATATACACCTCATCTTGAAGAATGCTATGCAAAAAAGCATTTTTTACATTTGTCTGAGAGGCCAATTGAACTGTGCAGCTAAAGCAAGAATCAGTCTTATAGTAGTAGGCTTCACCACAAGGCTAAAGGTTTCATCGTAGTCAATCCCTTCTTCCTGACTGTATCATTTCGCAACAAGCCGTGCTTTATATCGAGCAATACACCCATTTGCATCCCTTTTAATCTGATATACCCATTTACAACCAACTAGGTTCTTATCAGGTGGCAAAGGAACCAGGGACCAAGTCTTCTGAGTATGCAAAGCACTAATTTCTTCTTTCATAGCTACTTGCCATTCTAAAACATGAGAAGCTGCCTTGAAAGATTTTGGTTTTGTGATGGAGTCCTGAGAAGAGCTTAAAGAGGCAGAGAGAGCCTTCCTCTTGAATATACCATTTTTAGATCGTGTTTGCATAGGGTGAACATTCATAGGCACATGTAACACAACTTGCAGATTTTCATGTTGAAAATCAGGATCCACAGGAATGAGATGTTGTGTAAGAGAGGCAGGGTTATCATTGAATGGTTGTGGAGATGAAGAAATAACATCGGAAGTACTAGATGCAAGTGTATCCAAGGACTCTGAGGCTCTGGATGTAGTCAAGGATTCTGAAGCACTAGATGAATGCAAGTTCAAGGAATCTGTGGTTGTAGATGAAGATGAAGAAGTTTGAGATGCAGGGAACACAACTTGATTTCGTAATGATATAGAAGCTGGTGAAATGTTGTGAGAATGCATATTTAAATTTGTAAGTGATGACACTGGGGAAGAAGATAAGGATGGTGCATGAAGATATGGAAAATAAGTTTCATCAAATAAAACATGCCTAGAGATGTATGTTCTTTGAGTGACCATGTCTAGACAAATGAACCCTTTATAGTGATTTGCATATCCCAGAAAGACACAGGTTTTAGTTTTTGGTTGCAGTTTGGAATGATTGTATGGTTTAAGTAAGGGAAAACAGGCACACCCAAAAACTTTTAAATGACTAATATCTGGAGTTTTATGAAATAACAATTGATATGGAGATTTCATTTGTAACACAACTGAGGGCATTCTATTAATCAGGTATGTTGTTGTAGCACAGGCATGAAACCAGAACTTAGATGGTAAATGTGCAGTTTGAAGTAAGGTAATGGCAGTTTCTACAACATGCCTACGTTTTCTTTCGGCCAAACCGTTTTGTTCTGGGGTGTAGGGACAAGATCTTTGATGTAACATGCCTTGATGTGATAAAAAATGTTGAAACTTTGTGCTAACATACTCACCCCCACCATCACTTTGTAAAACTTTTGGTTTTGCAGAGAATTGAGTACATAGATAAGCATAAAATTGCACAAATGTTGTAAAAACCTCTGATTTATTATTTAAAGGGAAAATCCATGTGTATCTTGTACATTCATCTATGAAGGTTACATAATACCTAAATCCTTCATGAGATAACAAGGGGGCAGGTCCCCATACATCACTATGTAAAACCTCTAGAGGTTGTACAGATTTAGCAACAGGGAAATTGAATTGTAGCTTTGTAAATTTTCCTTCTAAGCAAGGTGTACAAATGGAGTGAACTGTTTAGACCCTTAATCACAGTTGAAATAAGTTCAAAGCTACTGCCAGTAAGTATCACATCATTAACATAGAGCAACAAGACTACAGTACCTTTAGATGAATGTTGAACAAACAATGAGGGATCAGCGTGAGAAGCTTTGAATCCTAAGCCAGGTAAAAAGCTTGTAAACCTGTCATTCCAGGCTCTAGGAGCTTGTTTAAGCCCGTATAGAGAAAGCTCATTCCCATTGCAAATAACGTATCATAACCATATAGATGTTATAATCAGAACCTTCAATTTCTTAATCTTTATTTGAAGATCAATGTTGCAAAAAATGATTCGAATTGGAGATCGTTTAATCATTCAAATGTATCAAATAAATCAACGATGTAGGTATCAGGTAACATATTAATGAGAAACTGTCCATTTTATTATATGCAATTGGTTGACTAAACAATCTCTGTTTTGAATGACTTTTTGTAAGGATGATCTTCAAATGAGAACTAAGAAACTAAACAGTTTTGATTATGAAATTTTGATTGTTAATGCACAAAACCGAGTTGACTTTGGAATATCGTAAAGTGTTAAGATGTGACCTTTGTTAGGTTGCTTCAGTCACCTAGTGAGGGTAGCATGTATAGAGATAAGAGATAAGGGAAGTAAACATAAGAGGTACACGGTTCACCTATGTTGGGCTATGTCCACAGGATGAAGGAGTTCTCATTAATAACGTAGAGTTTATGTACATGATACAAGGGTTTAGATATAATCATCACTTAATGAGTTCTAATAATAGATTAAGTAGAATAATATCAATAGGGATCAATTGTGGGAAAGTGATCTTCTTTTATACTCAAGGAGAGTCCCATGTTTTGTTTGCAGTCAATGTGGGACTCTAGAAGTTTTATTTTGATGTTGAAGTACAGTGTACCACCCCTCGTCGGTTGGAGCTGTCACGCGCCGTTTTGGAGCCGACACACGCCATTAGTACATTTCGTCAAGTTGATAAAATATTAGTTAAATCTAGCGAAAAGGAAAACGGCGTTAATTGATGCCTTTAGAATATTCAGTTAAGTCTAACGAGAAACTGCAAGGTTTTTTCAAATTTTCAATGTGGGATTCACATACAACCAACCACGTGCTAGATGTGAAGGTAAAAAAGTTTCACATCGGTAAAAGGAGAAACCTTGCAAGGGCTTATAACAGGTTGTGCTAATCCTCATATTGTCAATTGGTTATATGGTGGAACATCAACTTTCTTCATAGTAATTGAGTAAGTTGACCCACGTGTGAAGCCCAACGCCTCACGTATTTCACGTCATCCAATTTGTGTTACCCATGTATTTGGCTTGAAAATTCATCACACACGATGGGTGTGTGAAGATGTGAAGGTTAAAAAGTCTCACATCGTTGAAAGAAGAAATAATGTGAAGGTAAAAAAGTCTCACATCGTTGAAGGGAGAAATAATGTGAAGGTAAAAAAGTCTCACGTTGTTTAAAGGAGAAGTCTTTCAAGGGCTTATAAGATGTTTAGCTAATCCTCATATTGCCAATTAGATTTGCGGTGAAACCTCAACTTTCTTCACCATGGAGAGACCATCTGATATGACAAGGGCTATCAATAATGATTATACGGTGACAAGCTGATATAACACGACATATCTATAAAGATAAAACTCTTGTCAACTTAAAATCGCATATAACAAGAACATGAGAAGCGAAATTAAACAGTACAACTCAATCTGAACTTTTGAACTAATGAATAGAGAACATAATTGGAAAACCTATTGAATATGTTCATCAATGATGCATTTTATTAAGCTAGAAAATGTGATTAAAGATCGTATCCAAATAGATAAGTAACATTAAACACATAGACTCAAAAGACGTATCAATGAATATCGTACTTTTCTTAAAAAATAAAAAGTATTTAATTACCTTTTATTTTCTTTTCTTTTCTTGTTATTTTGTTTAAAGGAGTATTTACCTTTCCGTTCAAGGGTTTTGTTTCCACTCCTCCTTTTCTACAAAGTCAAATGTTGCAAAGATAAAGAAGATTGGTCCCTTTTTTCCCACACAACTTTTCACATAAATGACAGTAATGCATGTAACACAGATGGCCATGCATTTTATGAACAAGATCTGGAGTTCTTAATTAGTGGCACAACTTGCAATTTGCTACTAATTTGAACCTAATTAGTGACATGGTTTTACCTTTGTGGTAGCTGAACACAAAGCCAAATTAAGGGGCTTCACGCGCTAAGGCAGTTTAAATTTTTCCTTCCGTAACAGTGTCTACGTGGGGCTTAATCGTGTTGCGTTCACACTAATATAAACTTTTAGAATGACAAATTCTTGACATGCAGGTAACGTATTAGCAACTTTTAGGCGTTTTATTGGCAAAGCAAAAAAAAGTATTAGCAGCTACATGTTAAAGGGAGTCAAATTTTTACCTACTCACAGAAACTAGTTTGAACTCTATTAATTTATTTTTCCTTATTTTTTGTTTCATCATTTTTTTTCTTATTAAAGCAACATCAAGGGTTATTATGGATAAAAGAATATTACATATACAATAAGCTTAGTTGGTTAATTGTTATTTAATTTGTAACTTATGTAATATGTGTCGAATTACTTAATTAGAATATAATGCTGAATTTAATTCCAATAAAGAAAATAATTTGCTTTTTTTTTCCTTGATAAATAAGCAGTTTTAGGCCTGAAAATAAGACAACATTGAAAATACAAATGCTTTGAAACTGAGCTACTTTGATGACATCATTTAGTAAAAAATTCGAGATAAAATATGAAGCCACATAACTAATCAGACATTTCGCCCGGTTGAAAAGCTACAACTCTAACCTGACCATTGAAAAACTACATTCAGTATCGGCCCAATAAAAGTTAATACAATACCAATAATTTAACCGATGTTTTATCTTTTTAATGTACGTTAGCCCAATTCAACTGTAAAATTCTTTTTCATGCCTATACCAGCCCAACAACTAACTAAGAACTTGAATTGGCATGCTTACTTGTTCACGATCTCAAGTGTTTTCCCATATCTTTGTAAATGTTACTTAATCGTTTGAACTTGGTCCCTTCACGCGCTACTTAATCGTGAACTTCATGAGAGACCTAACAATAACACTAAAATGTAAATATTTACATATTTACTAACATTCAAATGTAAATATTTTGCATAATTAACTATGTATTATATATTAAAAAATATGGAGTGCAAGAATTTATTAAGATCTTTTTTAATAGGAATTTCTTAAGATCATAAAAATTATCACTCGTAATATTCATCTAATTTATAATTCACTTTTAAATTTATTAAACAAAAATCTATGTTATGACTTCACTTATTAGAACATTTTTCACTATATTCTAAATATTCGACGACTATATTATAATATATGAGTTTATTTTCAACTGAACAAATTGGAATTGGATCCCATCCGGATCCACTTTTTGAGGATCCTAGAAATCTTCACATCTTAGTCGTTAATCTTATATTGTGCGATCAGAAATAATTTGATTTTTTTATTTAAAATTAAACACAAATATTATCTGACAAAAATTGGCCGCACGATGTACGATGAACTGCTAGGATGTGAGAATTCCTAAAATCCCCACAAAGTGGATCCGGAGAGGATCCTTTTCCCAGAAGAATTTGTATAATGTCATAGAGAGAGAGAGAGAGAGAGAGAGAGAGAGAGAGAGAGAGAGAGAGAGAGAATTATATTTAGTACAGATTAAACATTTAATCTATTGGTTATACTAGAAGAGCGCATGAGATGATTGCGACCATAAACTTTGGCCACTTACCCTTTTGGAGAGCGTGTTTTACAAAGCCCCCCTCCTGAGTCTGGTGGTGATAGCCCACAGAGTGCTCAACGAAAATGACCACATAATCCCTGCTACATGTAACCCAAACAAACGAATGTTCGCCAATGGCCATGATACCCCTCTCCCCTCGCCCTCTCCTATAAATTCAGGCCTCTGCCAAGCCATTTCATGCAGTGAGTGATAATTCGAGCTTAAGAGTAAATTGAGGCAGGCATCAAGCTCAGAGAGTTTAAGAAGTGAGAACCATTTATCTTCTCTCTCTTTTTTATTTAGAAATTTTTGCTCTATTTTATGTAGAAAATTAATTATGAGTTTTCTTTCTTAATTACCTTTCCTAATACGATGCATGTCTAGATCTGAACCGTATCCATCATATTTATCTACATTAGTTATTGAAATCATACTTTTTCCTAAAAGTTAAATTTGTTTTACATATTTTTAGGATTCACCAAATCCTACTAGTTTTAATTCAAGAGGTGGTTGGTAAGCTAAACTATTGTTGTGAATGCAGTATAAAGCGCTTCGATACTAGAGAGTAAATTCACACAAATCTTATTTATTTTAGTTTAATTCTAGGCTTCTATCTTCTCTTAAAAAAACATTTTAGGCTTCTAGCTAGCTTGCAATGCAGATGTTATGGTATATTTTTTTGTGGATGTGATCATTTTACATGCATTTTTTGGTTGTCGGTGATTTGATTTTGAATTCTTTTTTGGCGTGGATGACATTATTTACTAACATTTCACTTATTTTGACATTTAGGAACCAAATTAGAGCTACTGTATTGACGATATGGCTTCTATTTCACAAAGAGATGTGATTTACTCCATTCTACAATATCTTGATTTCAACAATTTTGGACAAACAGCTCGAACGTGAGTTTCTTTCCCATATTAATTTTCTCTCAAGACAAATGCCAAGAACAACTATTGTCTATGCGCGCGAGATGATTGTTAGCCATTTACGTACTTGAGATCTCTAGTATAAATCTCACACATAATAATGGCTAGCAACCATCAACGCTTGTGTAGATGTTTGTCACCATTTATGTCTTGGGGTTGAGATTCTTTTACTGGTCTTTCCTTTTTATTTATGATCATAATAACTACATTATTCTTTATGCATGTAGACTTGAGGGGGAATCCGGCTTGTTCTTCAGCTTGCCATATTTTGAAGAATGTTTCATTCATGGAGAGTTTGACGAGGCAGAAGAGTACTTCAACGGCTTCACCACAGTGCATGACAACATCTATTCAACGAAGGTCATTTTTGAGCTTCGTTGGCACAAGTTTTTGGAGGCACTGGACGAGTAATTAACTAAAACCCTACATTTAATGGAATTAACGAAATATTAGTTCTTTTTAGCAATGTTAATTATATTTACTTATAACTTTGTACCCATGCAGTAATAACGATGAGGAAGCAAATGAACTTCTCCATGAAGAACTCACAACCTTCCTACCGTACAATCAAAACCTGATTGCACAGGCGACCGAGCTTATGAACTTACACGACGTTAGGTAAAGAAAACGACGACTTTTGCTATTTGTATCATCTTAATCGAGCATTTAATGAGAGATATTACTTTCACAATGTAAAATTTTGTTTTAATAGAGAGTGATATTTTGAGATGGTACAAATATTTTTTTTTAAATGAATAATTTCGATCGTTGTGATTGCACACACACTAAAGTAGTTACTGCTTTATACGACTGATTTTTTTATTTTTCATATATCGCGCTTTGCTTCCTGCATGTAGAATCTACCTACGACTTCAGGGCTATGGAGACCTCATAGAAGCAAGAACTGCGGCGATGATAGATATAAGGAGATGTTTGGAGGTGAATCCACTGCTGGTTGGGAAAATTCGATATCGAATTCCCAACCACTACAGTAGCGGCGGCCTTGCCAATCTAGCACTCCCTCCACCACCCGCAATTCTGCTAATTCGACGAGCATCTACAGCAGCGTTACAACCTCCAACAACTCCGTTGCTTGTACAAGTCCATTTCAGGCTTATTCCAGGCTTCGGATATTGGGTCGTAATTATATGTAATTAGGAGGTTGGCAGGACATTGTTTGATGTGATGGTGTTTTGCTAATTAGTGTACATTGAACATAAATGTATCTTCTATTAATTAATTCAATTTATAGAAATGGGAGCGATTATTTATTAATTTGAATCGGTTGTGCAATACAGTATTGGGCTAAGCTAGAGGATTAAGAGTATGAGTTTGTTAAGAGTTTATATGGTCTATGCTAAATCTCCAAAATAAAAAGATATGAATACAGCATGTTAAGTTTTGCTCATGACAATTGAGAATAACAGTAAAATTATTTGTCAACAAGGCAGAATAACGTCATAAACCGCGTGAATGATAACTCCAACTTTTATATTATTTCTCCATTTAACCTTTAGTGCGAAGCCGGTGAAATTTTGCAATTTTGAAAATTAACACTTCTATTTTTTGTATTATTTGGTTTATGTGTCTATAAACCATCGAGAGAAAATTAAAATGCATGCGTTCATTTAAATAAAAAGTTAAAGATTTTTTTTATTAAAAAGTGAAAATAAATTGCTTGAAGCCATGAGAAAAGAAATTTAGAAAATTGAAGGCAAACCTTGGTTGTAGCGATGAGAAGAAGAAACTGAAGTACAAAGTAACAAAGAATTTCTCTTGGAGAGATTTTTCAATGTAACCAATACATAAGGTGATACATCACGTATCACTATACAAATAATGAAATATATATACTAATAACCTAAAAAATAAAATTTTCTCTTCCTCCGAACCTCGGCATGGCAAACAAGCGTGTACGTTTCTTTCAGCCACCTCTCCAGTCGCACCAACCGGGACCCACCACTTTGGACAGTAGCCTGGATAAAGCTGACATATGTACTGTACTTATATAAGCACGTGGTCCTATCAGTGTCGTTTTCATACTCTCTTCCCACCTACTAGTTCGAGATTATTGTATAGCTAAACAACTTATTATTACGTACAAATTCACTATGCTTTATTATTAAAATTTACTCACATAAAGTGGTTGTTATTAGCACTACAATTTAGAGATATTTTTTTTTTATTATAAATGAAAGATTTTAAGTTAGATTCAGATAGGTGACAAGTTTGACACCAAATTATTATGATATTTTGTAGCTTAATTCAAATCTCTTGGATGATGCGAGAGGGATAATATTTTGTAGACCACATGATGTGACAGTTAATAGTTGAACTTCTTTTTTAAATCATTAAAACAAAAATAGTTCAATTATTAACCGTCATATCATGCAGTCTACAAAAAATGATCTAACCATTAAGCCTATGAGGATTGATCTCTAAATCCGATTGGAATTTACAGGTGGTGGGGGTGATAAGCTGAGTTTTTTATTTAGTCAATTTTATTTTTATTTTTTAATTATTAATTGGCAAATTTACTAAAATATTCATGACGTCAACAATTTAATGGTTTATGTAACCGAGTTAACATCATAGGATAAATTGAGACACACAAAAATGAGCAAGTAAGGGATAAAGTGAGATTTTGTATAAAGTGCAAGTATCATGGTTAAAAATAAGTCTTTCTTGATTATAATGCTACGTCAAAAAATGGTGTTCACAATTATTTCATTTCATTTTGTCGCTCATATATTATATAATATTGGTTGAAAAATAGAGAAGTGATAAATACACAATATTTTTCTTTTACACACTCATGTTTAATCTTATCTATTATTTTCGTTTGATTTATTTAATTTGAATGTCAGAAATAAAGAGATGTGTAAGAGATAAAAATGATGTGTGAAAATCAATTGTGTGGCTATGTTATAACTTTATTAATTAACACATGACTCTTTGTCAAATATTTTTGAAGTTTAAAAGTTATTTTTTACAAAGTTCAAGTTATGCCATTATTATTTTTAATTAAGTAGAGAATACGGCTACAACATGTTCCAATACAGTCATATAAGAAAACATTTCAAACAACAATAGATAAAGTTCTATCCTTAGTATGTGTATTTGGAATGTTAAGTCCAACGCTTGTGATGGCATCAGCTCAGAATTTATATCCCTAAAAATATGCTTTCATAAGAAATATATTAAAAAGAATCCGCTAGCCAATAAATAAGAAATTTTCCTTAAGAAAGTTGCTATTTTATGTAGAAATTATGAGTGTTCTTTCGTAATTAGTTTTCCAAATATAACGCATGTCTAGATCTACACCGTTTTCATTATATTTAATTATATAAGATATCGAATTCACTCTTTCCTAAAAACTGGATTTTTTATTTTTGTAGAGGATTTACCGAATCCTATTGGTTTTAATTCAAAGGGTTGTTGGTGAGTCGAACTTTTGCTGTGAATGTGGTATAAAACCTTTTGCCACTAGAGCATAAGCTTTCACTACTCCTATTTGTTTTTTTTTTTTTTGGAAGCCACTACTCGTATTTGTTTGATTTTAATTATAGGCATCTAGCTAGCTCGCATGTAGATATTATGGTACATTTTAGTGGATGATATTATTGTACGTGTTTTGGTTGTGGATGATATGATTTTTTTTTTTTTTTTTTTGTTGTTGTAGATGATATTATCTTTCATTTAAGATCTACTTAAACAGTGTGTAAACTGTTATTCTCCTAGTGTTATTCTTCTGATGATATTATCTTTTTAGTGGATGATATTATTGTACATGTTTGGTTGTGGATGATATGATTAATTTTTTTAGATGATATTATCTTTCATTTAAGATCTACCTAAATAGTGTGTAAACTGTTATTTTTCTGGTGTTATATCCTAATTTTTGACTCCTTTTGACGTTTAGGAACCAAAGCATAAATACTATATGTTATGGTCAAGGTATTGTAGAATGGAGTAAATGATATAGTAGCTACAATATGGCTGCTATTTCACAAGGACATGCAATTTACTCCATTCTACAATACTTTGACCTCAACATTTGTGGAAAAACAGCTCACAAGGACATGCAATTTACTCCATTCTACAATACTTTGACCTCAACATTTGTGGAAAAACAGCTCGCGCGTGAGTTTTATTTTGGGAACTTTAACGAAAAGCTCTTAGTACTGTTCATTTTAACGAAAAACCACATTTTTACAATAGAAAGTTAATCTTGGTACTATTCACTTTACCCTTTATTTTGGCCTTATAGTTAAAACTCCAAGTTTTAAGCCATTTTCATTAGTTTTTCTTTTTATTTTTTAATTTAATTTCACATCAAGCCAAATGCAACATGCAATAATCATCATAGTTTATCAATTTTTGTGAGATTACTATCATTGGTTAACAAAAAGTAACGATTTTTTTAACTGCATTAATTATTTATATGAGTAGCCTGGAGCGAAAATCTGGTTCAGCTTGCCGTATTTGGAAGAATATTTCATTCGTGGAGATTTCTATGATGCAGAAGAATACTTGAAGGGCTTCACCACAGTGCTTGACAACATCTACTCAACGAACGTCATTTTTGAGCTATGTTGGCACGACTTTCTGGAGGCAGGCACTGGAAGAGTAATTAACTAAAACATTTACATTTTGTGAAATTAATGAATTATTAGTCCCTTTTTAGAAATATTAATTTGACAAGCACCTCCAGCACCTCCGCTGCGCAGACAAGTTGCATTTCAGGCTTTTTGAATATTGGTTCATAGTCATGCGTAATCAGTAGGTATGACGTTGTTTCTCACTTTCTCACTCTCTTAGTGTAGATAATATCGTTTGTTCAAAAAAAAAAAAAAAAGAGTTAGTCGTTTCCCACTTCCCAAATGAAAGCATGAGTTATTTGTTGTGGAAGAACTATTTTCACTCCCTACCGAATGGCAAGGTAGGAAAGAAACCTATATACAAATCTCTTGATGTCACTCAGTAATAGGGTTTAGCTTCAAATCTTGTGGATGACGAGTTCTTAACTAATTTATGCGATAACTCTCTTTGAAAAAGAACGGTTGGGGCAATGTTGTAGTGAGCCATATTAGAGGTTCAACATAATGTGTTAGTGTTACATGTCAAATTTAATTGATGACAATTAAGAGCAACCGTAAAAATTGTCAAGATGTGAATAATAACACATTTATTTGTTAATTTTCTATTTAACCTTTTGCCCGAAGATGAAGTGATTTGGAAATCTTAAAAGAGTTTAAAATTTTAAGGGTATTCAGTTTAAATTTTAAATAAATTCATGAAAGTTCAAGAATATTCAATTAGAATTTTAAAAGAATTTATTAAAGTACCCTAAAAATCTAAGTGTGAATTCACTCTAAATTCATAGTCTCTATAAAAGTCTATTAAAACACTGTCAAACTCCTTAGATTTATAACTCTTTTAAAATTCATTAAAATCGCAACTACATAACCCTCCAAAATGGAAGATCATTAATATGATAAGGATAATTTTAATTAAACAATAATTTAAAAACTAAAAATTAAAGTCCCCTTGTTTTCTGCTCCTTTTTCCCTACTTCTCTGGCATTCACTCTGCAAGCACTTTTTTTCCATAACTTCACCTATATTTATTTGTGTCCCTTGAATTGAAAAACTTATCAAGGGCAGGGACATAAATAAACATGGTGTGAGAAGGGGAAAACCCGTGGGCGAATATCGTTTCCATATGAAAAATACTTTGGCTCTTTATATCTAAGGATCATTTCTTTCCCTTTCTCAAAAAGGATCATTTCTTCCTAACCAATCATGGTGTTTTCGCTACCTCAGTTCAGTTATCTGTCAATTTGTGATTAGTTGGCAAGGATGAATCACTTCCTATCTGTAAAGGGTCACGAAGTGTATATTTATATATGAGTGAAAGCAGTGGCGGATCCAAGAAATAATGTTAGGGGGGGTCAATAAGGATAGCGCGCAGCGCGCAAATTTTTTTTAACAGAAACGACATGCATATCGTCATTTCATCGAGTCTTGGTATGATAGCACGACCAGCTACTCCAAAATCCTTGTTCAAAGGTCTTGAACATTCAAACCTGGAGGAAGAGATTGCTTCAACTTGTCGGCCTTCTCGGAATCAAACACACAAGGTGTGTAAAGGTACTTGGAGCACCGAACCTTGAACTTGACAGCATCTTTGGTCCTCTTGATTTTGACATTGCGGGCATCCTTCCTTCTTGCAGTTAGAAGGAAATCCTTGATCTCATGGATCTGCTTCGGCATTTTGCTTGTTGCTCAGTCGAGATTGGAGGCTGCGAGTTCTCTCTCAAAGTCCGAGGAGGCTATCAACGCGCCAGCAGCCTCCTTCTTCTTCAACCTGCAAGCGAACTCTTTCTTCTTCTTTCAAACATGTCGTCGACCACGTGGTGTGCAGCTCCAAGAGGTCGCACCAGCAGCTCCAAGGTTATTTCCATGGCTTGCAAAGGGTCGTGTGACCCCATTGACCCCACTGTGGATTCGCCCCTGAGTGAAAGTTGTGTAGAGCTAAAAACTGGAGATTCACTTCCACAAATAAAAAATATAAACATAAAAACTGGAGACTTGTTACATTGTTATTGTGGAACGAGGATCCCGAGAATCCTCTAATTATGTCCGTTCATCGTACATCGTGCGGCCAGTTGTCATTAAGTACTATTTATATTCAATTTTAAATTAAAAAATTTATAATAATTTCTAACTGCACATGAGCAGACGTGATTAGAGGATCCTCGGAATCCTCACAAAGAGGATTCTCATTCGTTATTGTGCTCGTCACTTGAGTCTTGAACTTTCAAGTGAGCTTCTGAAAGCCTTTGCTTTTTCGATTTTTTACTCATCTGAATGATACGTAAAATTTGGGGAGAAAAATTTATGTTTTAGGTCAAGATTTTGTTTAAAACTGACTAGGAGTAGGCTTACTTGGGTTACACACACCCCCACCCCGTAACTGCCAAACCCAACCGCCACCGTCGGTTGGCTTCTGCTCAACCAACACCGTAAACCATCAGTTAGGCTTACCAGTTTTGTCCGTTTTCTTGTTGCACATCTACAATGGTGGGTGCTTGGTCTGAGGCAGTGGAGGTCGGAGGGTGTCAATATGAACTTGGCTACATTTCAGCCGTATCATTTTTGTCATTAGGAGAAATGATGACAACCAAGGACATACTCCGATCCAAACTAAATATAAGAAATCAAAGAGCGCAATCCATTATTAGTATCAATCTACATGCAGGGGCACGGGAACCCGATGATTGTTCGTGAATGCATATTTACTTGAGTTGAACATTACAATGAATTCGATGAAAATCAAATTGCTGAATGTCTCAAAGGATACTACATCTTTTAAGCATCTACCTTTGCTGCCGCAGATGCATAACTTACGCTGCTGTCCCTCGTGGTTTTGCACTGACTTGACTGCTCGTATCGGAGAAAATTGATCTTCATCTTTGTTGAGCAATTCCTCAGCATCTGAATACATTGAGAAATATAGTCCAAGAAGTTATGAGCAATGATCAATGAAGAAACATTTTGTAGTCTAGGTAAACTAAGCTCAATTCTTGAAAAAAAAAATGGAATCCCCATAACATTTTCCCTCTCAACATGATTTTGGTGACTTCAGTATGTCAATATCAAATAGGTAAGTGCTACACATAACGGGGATATCTTTAGGTTGCTTTCGTTACAGTATTGTACAATTTGATTACCGAGTTCCTAGCATACCTTTTATTTGTCTCCAGACAAAATGGTATAAAGGTCAATGAAACATGAACGACAACGGTACTTTTTAATGATAGGCATAGCTTTTCAAGCAGCAATATAATCCTAAAACAGGTTTTACCCTGTTTCATTTGGGGTGCCATATTCTTGTTGTGGTTAATGTCCTTTGAGAAATTTGAGGGAATCTATTTGAACTTGTTCCTCTTCAGAAATTAGAGGGAATACTTGAGGCACTTACATGTAGAAAAACACTGATTGGGTGGCGCCCGCAAATGGTGTTATCAAACTCCGAAAGATATTGTTTGAACACATCTGGATTTCCAGTTTCTATTATTTCCATTCCCATCCTGTCCAAAGCCTCAATAGATTTGTGTATGGCCCCGTGTTTCTTGTCATAGTGCATGTAATTGAACCTAAGAGAGAATAACAAGATTAGGCACGGTAAACAAGTAACAGTCTGGCTTCAATTATATGTGCACAAAGCATGGCAAGAGAAGAGAATTAGCAAAACAATCAAATATCATATAACAAAACTAAGGATACCATGACATAGCATCCATGAAGAAACATTTAAATTGAAACCAAGCACTTCTTTATTTTCCTTAGAACAAAGACAAAACAAAATATAAGCTCTAAAAGTCTCCCTAACTGTCCTACTGTAACAAAAAGTTGTGTTTGTGAATGCAAGTTTGCATGCTCGCGCGCCGCTCTGTGTGTGTGTGTGTGTGAGAGAGAGAGAGAGGTGCATAATGCATATTGCAGAAGATGCATGTCTGCATACATGAGTGTAGATATGCACTGACATCTTGGACAAAAGCAGCAGTCAATTTAGCTAACAATGCCAATACTCGTTCGTATATAGAACTTTGAGTGGAACATACCGAGACCCCCAATGACAAAAATCTGATGACACAGAGAAGAAGTTTTGTGGATCATCCACATATTTTGCAAGGAACTGTCCATACATGGCTTCACTTTCAGCTTTAAGAGCACCAACCAATATGGGTACAACTTTAACTTGGTGCCTGCATCAGTATCGTCAAAAAGTCAGCCACGCCAAAGAGGATTATAAAATAGAACTGCGCTATATGAGAACAATAAATAAAACTATAGCGAATAAACATACCCCTCAAACACTTTAGCAAGATAAGGCAAGTGCATTTCCATGCTATGTTCAGCCTCATCAACGCGAATATCCATCAGTTCAAATTTTCCAGAAGCTTTAAGCTCCTCAATCACTGATGAGTGAAAACAAACTGAATTTTAGAAAACCATCACAAATACTAACAGGAAAGTAGTAAATTCCTGTAAATGAAACATGTGATATTTTCATTGTTATGTTATTAATAGGTAGGTATTGGTTAAAATGGGAAACAGAGAAATGAGCACAAACAATAGACATGATCCCTACATTTTGCGATCAGGTCATGCTGCTGCATTCACTGCTAAAGGTGTAAACAAGAATCACAGTACCTTCCAAATCAATAGGTAGGTCCCCAATGGGGGTCTTGTAAACCGTGGCCGTAGAAAGAGCACACTTTGGAGTGTAATGGTGGTGAGATGGACCGAGCAGGAACACCCGCTTACTGAAAAGGCAAGTTAGTCAGTAATCTCACAATTCGCAGACAGCTAATTTCCCATACCAATCAAGCTTTACAGGTTCGAACATGGGTCAAAGCACAATTATCTGAACATAATCAGCTCATATTTTTACACTACATGATCAAAACAGTATTAGAGAGAACTAATCAAAGACAACACGAGAAGAACACAACTTACATGTTTGTTGGGTCAATGTTGCCAAATGCATAGGCAGCGGCACGACCCGAATAAGAATACCCTGCATGTCTGTAATCCCAGAGCCACCCACAGAAAATAAATTCAACCACAATAAACGTAAATAAATAAGTTTTAGTTTTCAACTAATTAGTGCTTAAACAAAAAAACAAAAACAAAACAAAAAAAAAAAAAAAAAGCAGAAAGAGCAAAAATATGAACTTACGGAGCAATGACACCTCGAACATCAGGAGATTTATTGAGCCCAGATGCTCTCAGCCATCCTTCGATCTCTTCTGATAGCTTCTTAGCTGAAAAATCAAAACTTTTAGAATAAAAACTGATTTTTTTACACAAATTGATCGGATGAATTAATTTTCTCAAAAGCTCCAAATCTGGTGACTTTTTAGTTTTACTGCCGACCCAAATCACTAATTCGGCTTCTTGTATTCAAGGAGGCCAAAAAAATCAATCAGAGGGGTGTTATTTTCTCGGGAACCAAACAGAAAGTGGGGGAGAAAGAGAGAGAGAGAGACTGACGATTGTCGGTGTACCAAGAACCGGCGTGCGATGCTCTTCGGACTTTCTCCATGGATAGAATTTGGGAGAACAAACGAAACCCTAATCAGATGCAACGAATGAAGGTAAAACTGAGAGAGTCTGAGAGTGAGAGAGACGGACAGAAATCAGAATCTGAGATGATGCTTCTACAAGTTACCTTTCTTATGGGAGGAGACAGCTTTTGGGACTTGGACTCTGTAGTGGGTGGGGTGACGTGTGTTGTCACTCAAACGAATACTTCCGTGACGTTCCGTCTTACTTCCGTCTTCGTAACACTTGCAAGTTTCCTTCGTTGTATTATTAAATCGAAATATCATAATGTTAGAATTTGTTTGAAAGTATTTTTAAAATAAATAAAAAGTAATTTTTGTAAAATGTTTATGAAATTAATTGTAGTTAAAATACAAGTCAATTTTTTAAAAAGGTGTTTACTAGTACTTTTGAAACTTAAAAATATTCTCCAAAAATTCTTTCAATCATTTTAACTGCACTTTTAAACAACTCTTAAGTTGTTCTCGTATGTTAAAGTTCTAGTCATGCTCTCTGTAGTTTAAATTAATATGTTGGAAATAATAGTTTACATTAATTTAATGTAAACTATTGCTCGAACCAGAATTTCAAAACGTAACACGTTCTAAGCCATATTATATTACCATGTTATTCTAATCGTTCCTAGAATTTAGAGTAAAACTTTTAAGTGACTAAATCGTTACACGACTGAGCACGTTATAAGAGAGAGATATGCAGTTCACAAGAGGCTTAATCAAATTAGGGCCAAAAATTTCAAATCTATATTTCTTATCAATTGATTGTGTAAGCCGAGGTACGATGCCGACTACCAAAATACACCTGAAGTTGTTTTCCTGTTGATAATTCCTCAAGGAGACTGATACTAAGCATGGTTTTTCTAGCATGCACTTGAGCTTACCATACACCGGAATCCTTGGCCACACGTCAAGCACGTTCCTTGGCCACACGTCAAGCACGTGACCTTTCTTATGGGAGGAGACAGCTTTTGGGACTTGGACTTTGTAGTGGGTGGGGTGACGTGTACTTCCGTGACGTTCCGTCTTACTTCCGTCTTCGTAACACTTGCAAGTTTCTTTCCGTTGTATTATTAAATCGAAATATCATAATGTTTGAATTTGTTTGAAAGTATTTTTAAAATAAATAAAATTTATTTTTGTAAAATGTTTATGAATCAATTGTAGTTAAAATACAAGTGAATTTTTAAAAAAGGTGTTTACTACTACTGGTACTTTTGGAACTTTTTTTTTTTTTTTTGAAACAAAGGTACGATATTCATTAAACAAAACAAAATTCGTACAAACTGATGATAGTGTACAAAATGGGCCTCGATAAAAACCTTGCAAGGGATTTCAACCCGGTCGAAGGAAAAGAGTGTCTCGCACAACAATAGACCTATCCTCAAATGAACAATCAAATTTACAATCCTTCCTCCAATAAAATATCCTGAATTAAATCCAGAGGTTCCTCGAACCACACAATCTCCTCAGTACAAGTAAGCTCTAGCCGAGCAAGCCGATGAGCCGCCGAATTTCCTTCCCGTTGCACATGACTTACCGTCGACTTCGACCACTCCAAACAGAAACATCGCAAATCATTAATAATGGGTCCAAAATTAGACCTATCCTCACCTTGGCCCTTAATTGCAACCAATACCAATGTTCTAAAAAACGCCCTAGGCGGCTGCTTAGCAACCGAGGCGTTTTTGGGCAAATCGGACGGAAAAATCGGGTTGGGCCTAGGCGGGCTGGGCGGCTGGGCGGGCTAGGCGGGCTGGGCGGTCCTAGGAGGCTTTTTTTTAATTTATTTTTTATTAATTGCGTGCTTTTTTCTTTTTTGGTTTCATGGTGGTATACTTATGGAAATGGTGTATCTAATTTGCAAATGATGGATTTACTACAAGTTCATCCAATACTTATGGAAATAGTGTACCTAATTTACATTTTATCATTATTTTATTATCCATACAAGTATAGTTTTTTTTTTAGGTGTCAATATGCACTTATTTACAACATATACAAGAAATTTACCTAAATCCACCTAGGCCGCCTAGCCGCCTAGGCGCTAGGCGCTAGCCCGCCGCCCGACTAGCGCCTAGCGTTTTTTAGAACCTTGACCAATACTAAGCTCGCATCTCCTTCAAGTTGAACTTGGACATTGACCGAGTATAACCCCTGAACAAACTGTGCACCGTGCCTTGCTGCTAAGAATTCTGCATGCAGGGCAGACGTGAAGCAATGAATGGGACCTACTGCAGCACCTAGAAACTCCCCCAAGTGATTACGCAAAACAATTCCATACCCACCCCGATGTTGACTGTGATTCCATGCTCCATCGAAATTGCACTTTATCCAACCCTCTACTGGTCTTATCCACTTCTGCAACTCACGTCTCCCATTCCTTATGTTCGGACGGAAAAATCGGGTTGGGCCTAGGCGGGCTGGGCGGCTGGGCGGGCTGGGCGACTGGGCGGTGCTAGGCGGGCTGGGCGGTCCTAGGCGGTCCTAGGCGGTCCTAGGAGGCTTTTTTTTAATTTATTTTTTATTAATTGCGTGCTTTTTTCTTTTTTGGTTTCATGGTGGTATACTTATGGAAATGGTGTATCTAATTTGCAAATGATGGATTTACTACAAGTTCATCCAATACTTATGGAAATAGTGTACCTAATTTACATTTTATCATTATTTTATTATCCATACAAGTATAGTTTTTTTTTTAGGTGTCAATATGCACTTATTTACAACATATACAAGAAATTTACCTAAATCCACCTAGGCCGCCTAGCCGCCTAGGCGCTAGGCACTAGCCCGCCGCCCGACTAGCGCCTAGCGTTTTTTAGAACCTTGACCAATACTAAGCTCGCATCTCCTTCAAGTTGAACTTGGACATTGACCGAGTATAACCCCTGAACAAACTGTGCAGCGTGCCTTGCTGCTAAGAATTCTGCATGCAGGGCAGACGTGAAGCAATGAATGGGACCTACTGCAGCACCTAGAAACTCCCCCAAGTGATTACGCAAAACAATTCCATACCCACCCCGATGTTGACTGTGATTCCATGCTCCATCGAAATTGCACTTTATCCAACCCTCTACTGGTCTTATCCACTTCTGCAACTCACGTCTCCCCTTCCTTATGTCCTTCTTATGGCACATGTGGAATTCCTGCAACCAACCCTCCGTCCGTAATACGATCTCATCCGGATTTGAGTACTTCCCATTCCAAAGAACTTCATTCCGGTGTTGCCATAGTGACCACACCAACATTAGACCAAGCTCAAAACCCACTGAAGGTCCATGTAAATGCAAATTGGCTAACCAATTCAAAAAACTCACACCATGCCCACTTTCCACCCGTACACCCAAACCATGAAACCATACGGCTCTAGCAACATGGCAATCACACAAAACATGCTCTACGGTTCCACCTGGCAACCACATATAACACAACCACTGTCGACTGACACCCTTCGCTTACAAAGATTTAACCTTGTAGGCAAAGAATCCAAACAAGCACGCCACACACAAATCTTTACTTTCCCGGGGACACAAGCCGTCCACAACTTCTCTAAAAGTTCTTTCAATCATTTTAGCAGCACGTTTAAGCAACTCTTAAGTTGTTCTCGTATGTTAAAGTTCTATTCATGCTCTCTGTAGTTTAAATTAATATGTTGGAAATAATAGTTTACATTAATTTAATGTAAACTATTGCTCGAACCAAAATTTCAAAACGTAACACGTTCTAAGCCATATTATATTACCATGTTATTCTAATCGTTCCTAGAATTTGGAGTAAAACTTTTAAGCGACTAAATCGTTACACGATTGAGCACGTTATGAGAGAGATATATACAGTTCACAAGAGGCTTAATCAAATTAGGGCCAAAAATTTCAAATATATATTTCTTATCACGTGATTGTGTAGGCCGAGGTACGATGCCGACTACCAAAATACACCTGAAGTTGTTTTCCTGTTGATAATTCCTCAAGTAGAATGACACTAAGCATGGTTTTTCTAGTATGCACATGAGCTTACCATACACCGGAATCCTTGGCCACACATCATGCACGTTCCTCTGCTGCATGTCATAGACCGAAGCATAGTAAAAATCTCCGTATCTCTTGTAAACGTAAAGGAATAAAATCTTTCACTGCTATTTTATAACAATCACAAAAGCTTACAAAGTTTACAAGAATTGCAACTTACAAACGACATGACGACAAACAACAACAAATCTGGCCGAGCAGGCTGAGTGAGTAACAAGCAAAATTATGCTACCAACTTCCCACTTTGCTTATTCTTTGAACCAACAAATCCAATCAATCATATACCCTATACCCCAATCTGTGGAAAATTACTCTAATGACTCTTAGAACAAACGAAACCAATGAGATCGGTGACTTTGTGACCCGATCACCCTCACTCGAATTCAAAAACAACGCAAACTTTCTGTTTGCTCCCGTAGCAAACAAGAAGATGAACGAACAGTCCACTGACAGAAAAGAAAAAAGACCTGCAATCACCAAAAGAAAAGAAACTAGAGAGATCATGTTTCATTCAATCCAGTCGTACTGAAGATTTGAAGAATTATAAAATTATAATAAAAAACAATCACTTAATGATTGGTAAACTAAGAGCCCTTTTGATAGCCATTTCGTTATTAGTTTTTAGTTTTCACTTTTCGTGCTTGAGATGAGGAAAGTATATGGAAAAATGGAGAGATGTAAAAGGGTAGTGAGAGAAAGGGGAAGACATAAGATGAATGAACAAAACAATATCTTGAAAGCTAAAACTTAAAAAAGCTTTTTGGTTTTAAGTTTCCATTTGCATATTTCGCTATACACGTCTTTCCTATGTATTCCAATCTCTCTCTAACACAAAAATGAAAACTAAAACTAAAAACGAGAAGTTATCAAACATGCCCTAAAGTACTTGACAAGATAGACCACAACGACTGCATTTAAGTTTTATGAGTCAGGTTAAAAACATGTTTTTGGTTAAAGAATGGCTTTTCAACATATTTTGCACTCTCTAAAATCCATATCAATCCATCAGAATTCAGCTATTCAAACTGTAATCAAATCAATATTCTAGGTGTAACAAAGATGCTTTAATTCGAAAGGACAAGTTACCTGTGCAACCACGCAATCTGCAAAAGTTGAACTAAGGCAACCTGAGGCATTTGTGCAAAGCCTCGAAAGGATACCAACTATCCACAAAAAATTTCAAGCATGCTCCAAGATAGAATGAAGTTTTGGAACTTGCCGACGCAACAATGGCTCAAGCCGGAAAGAGGGAACACCAAATTGCCACCTTTTAGCATCATACATTTCATTCCATGCCTGTATTATCTCATCAATTTTGAACCCTAAACCTGCATTTGAATGAAAATTGATCATATGTCTCAAATTCGAACAGCTCTAAATTCTAAAAGCCGTAAAAAATTTGCATTAACATGTGATACTTACCTTCCAGTGCAGTTTCATTGGAACAGTGGTTCTTTATCATCACGGCAATATCTGTTGGAGAAGCTCCACAAAGTTCAAACTTTTCAACAGAAACTTCTAAACATTCCTCCCAAGTCGGTAGCCCTAGCTTATATTCCACAACGGAACGCTCATACAGCAAGGTTCCCCACAAGAGGTATATCTGTGACTTCATATTTGCAGCATGCTCTGCAGCTTCATCAGCAGATACCTCTTGAATTAGGCCATCCAAACCCAATTTCTGCAATTGGGTGTTATATTTTTCTTCTTTGGACAGTCCATTTAGACGCCGCTCTTCCATCTCCTCCCACATCAGCATGCCCCTGTCCATGCTGTCCTCAGCCTTGTTATAAAGCTGAAGCACCTCCGAAGAAGGCTCTGTTTCTAGCTCATTCTTGCTTCCAATAGCATAGTACCAACAAAGCTTTGCTTGGTCAAACTGTTGTTGCCCCAGAGCAAGATAACCTTCATAAAAGTCGGGTTTTATTTTCACAGCCTCTTCGTACCTACCCTCTGCCTTCTTATACTCTTTCTTTGCCCAGTCATAGCCAGCCTTGATCAGTTCAGTAATGGTTTCCCTTGAAGCATTTTCAGGAAAGGAAACTCGCTTCCTTGCCCTAGACATGTGGACATTTCCCCAATTAAACAATGCCAAAGCCGCCATTTCTTGGAACTTATCTGCAGCAATGTCAAAAAGTTCTTGAGCATCCTCAAGTGTTACAGTGTCCTCCATTGCCTCGGAGTATAGCTTCACACCAAGCTCATGAAGATCCAAATACGAATCAGAATCGAACCCAACATGGTTCTTGAACAATCGTGCAAACTGGATAACCCAGTCCTCAACAGAAGTAGACCTTTTTTCCACTATTCTATCGTTTTCAGTATCCCCATTCTCTACAACATTACTTGGTTTTTTGTCTTCCATACTCACCTCCCCATCACTCAATCCCTCGTAAATTGGTTCTTGATCAGGACTAACTTCTGATATGAATAATCTAAGTGAGCCCTGCATATCACAGGAAGATTCAACTATCCTCAACTCATCTGTGGTAGTGATTGTAACCAAATCACCCTCTTGATCTCTATACTTAACAAGAACACCCTTCAAGCCAGGAAATCGATCCTTAACTATCTCCCTTGCCAACCCCATGCTACAATTCGCTGGCAGTTGTGCCCACCTTATATCCTCTCCAAACACCAGCTTCACTGGCCTTGCAACTACTTTTTCTTCCTCCACATGTTTTGTAACCAGTTTCTCTTCCTCAGCGTGCTTCGTAACCACTTTATCTTCCTCAACAGTCTTTGTAACCACTTCTTTATCCTTATCAGCACTCACCTTCTCTTCCACAACGACCTTATCCTCCATCTTCTGCTCAACTTTCGTACCCTTCTTCTTCTTTAACTTCTCTTTCACCACCTTATGAAAACGAGCAGCAGCAGGCTTCTGTACATTAGCAATACCAATCTCTTTCTCATCATAAACAATACCCTTTTCATTCATCACCCTCTTCACGCTCGCCAAAATCTCCAACGCACTTAGATTATTTGGTTCCATACTCAGCACAGCATTAACATCTCTCAATGCCAAATCCAACCTATTCAAAGCCTCATAACAATATGCTCTTTTTAACAGCGCTTTACTGTACTTTGGCGATACCTCTAACGCTAAATTACATTCGTTGATAGCTCGAGGATATTCCCCAATACCCATTTGTATATAACATGCTGCCATGCTGCTATGCAGATGAGCAACTTCAAAATGATTCTGTGGAAGGAGTTTGAGGGCCTTTTCATACTTCAACATCGCACCTTCGTGATCGTGCTTCTGATAGAGCTTGTTACCTTCTTCTTTGAGTTCATAGGACATGTTGATGAAGATTGCAGTGTCTTCATCAAAGGCTTTCGAGTTTCGATCCGAGGACTTGCTGTGCTTACTGCCAGCATTCCCTGGCTTTTGAACCTCATGATCTTTCTTCTTCCCAATTGGCTTTCCCATTTGATATTCCTATAACAATTCACACACCCAAAAAACCAAGGAACATACAATAATCAATCAATTGTATCTGGTAAAACCCAATTCAAATTCATGCATGATGGTGACCAAAAACAACTGTAACAAATTAACAGACACAAAAATAAAATTACCCAAAAATTGAAGCTAAAGTAATTTGTACACACAACTTTTCAATCAAAATTCCAGAAATTAAACACCGAGACCCCAAATTTTAATTCCAGAAATTAACCACAAAAAATAGGGGAAAAAATTCTCACTAACCTGGTTGCTGTTCTAAGAGCTCCGAACCAGCAATTGGTGGATGCTAATCCAGAGAGAAAGAAAAACCCAAATCAGAATTTGATTGAATTTTAATGACTGGGGTCTGGAATTGTTGGGAGAGAAACCGAGAGTGGATATCGGTGGCTGCAGAAGAAAATGCAAATGGAACGACGCATCATTTCCTCCTGCAAAGGGAATTTCTATCTCCCTAGGGTTTCCCGAATCAAAGTCCACGTTCCAAAGTGGCAAGGTCAACCTTCCAAAGTGGCATGGTCGTTCCCACCGTCCAGGAGCGCGCGTGTCATTAACCGCCGTATTTCGCTTGCCCCGTCACCACTTGTTTTTTGGTTTTTTCCGCGCCATATTTATGAAAAACATTTTGTTTGTATCAGCGGTCCAAATACTCAAAAGTGATCATTGTTTTAAACAACATCAAACTCCATTTGCAGGTCCAACATCAACCATTTTTACGTCATTTATGTATACAGTCGTTATTAAATCAGTAAATTTAAGCAAGAAAATCGTCGAAATCCACATTTTTCTTTTTACTCCTATAACAATTTTCTAATATTATCGGTACGTAGTATTGTTTTGATGGACAGTGATATATGTTCAGTGGCATAGGCATGGATGAATCTCGACCATTGATGAATGCAGAACCCACTACAGATCAATAGCGAGAAATCATTCACGCGCACGTGTGTTAGATCAATAGCCAGAAACCATTCACGCACACGTGTGCGACTAACTGTAACACGCGATTATCCTTGTTTTCATAGCAGATGTCATCCTCATGATGATTGTGTGTTTGGTAGATTTGCTATTACAGATATTATGTGGGATGTGAAGTGCAGTGATGATTGAGATAAGCTGGCGCCTGGTGTGATGGTGCTGGCATACATGTCAGTGGGGATGCTCGAATAATGCAGGTAATAACGGTGGCAATGTTGACCTACATGTATTGGCAGCTCACATGGAGGAGGGGTTCTTGTGTGCGGCAGCGGTAGAGGGCATCAGACTCACCCGACCGGGACCAAATACAGACCGTCCCGCTGTTTTTGTGAGCCTGCCGCATGGCTTATAAGGTCTGGACTGCCGGACGCAAGAATTTCTCCATATTTTCCAACACAAAGTTTGGTTTATGAATCACTTTAATTCCACGCGGTGTAATAATTGCTTTAAACGAAACGCAACGTTCACAGCTTATTAAAAATAGAAACAAAACGACATTAATTGAAGCAATATGTGAATCGTAATCTTTTCAGTTTCTTTTGTGGAATAACTAGAAACATGACAAAGTTCGCATTTTCTCTAAATACGCATTCCACATAATGGAACTTCAGACTTTTACATTAAACACCAGAGTTTCGGAAATAACTTACGCATCACATGTTGTATGCTCCTCCTCTCTTTATTTCTCTTGGCACGTGATTAGAGAGATAGAGGTGTATACGACATGTGAGACACAAGTTTCTGTCAAAGGAGCACTACAACAGTTAACTGTAGTCGCCGTTAGTGCTATAATTTAATCTTAGCAACTTACAGGTTAAGCTTTGCGAATTTACATGAGGACTGAGCCCCCTTGAACTATCAAACCGGTATCATCCTAACGTCAACCGACAGGTCCAAGTAGCCAGGTTTAAGAGTCATGAATCATGATTCCCGTCTCCACATGTTGAGCAATGTCCCTTCCTCGCTGCTGTAAAACTCTAACAAACTCATCCAAGCTTAAATTTCCATCTTGGTTGAAATCAAACAATTGGAAGACGATTTCCACCACGTTATCAGTGAGAGATACGCCACAAACCTGATATTGTACACATCATTCAATCAACATTATTACGATAAATAATTTGGATACGACAATCTGTTGCTATGGAGATCAAGAAATAAACAAATATCAGTATCATACATGAGAAGCAGCACGTTGGAAATCCTCTCGTGTTAGCATCCCATTGACTTTGCCAAAGCTGAAAAGAGCCAAAGAAAAAGGCTGCAATTTTTTACGAAGCTTGGCAAAACTTTTGAATTCCTCAAATGTGATGCGCACGTCTCTAAGATGTGGTTTATTGCTCAATTCCTCAACCCGATCAAGCAAATTGCTTAGATGACTCATATCGGCAGAAGAAACCATGGACAAAGCAAAGTCCTTTGCCAATATGGTTCCTCGTAGTTTATAGTCATAGTGGGAAAACTCCAACCTCACCATCTACAAAGGCATCACAGTGTGCAAATAAGAACAAATTTCTGAGGGAAAAAATGCACTCCAAGCATTCCATAATCAAAGCATGAAGACAAAGTAAGTTCCGAAAATCTCGTACTGTTGTAATATAAGGTCAGGCTGAAAAATCAAACCGAAAAACCCAGACTGGAAGAATTCTATGTATATTCTTCTAGATGTATATTAGCCCTTACAAATATAATTTGGGTGCTTCTACTTAGTCAGTCCCCATAATTTACTCAGTAAGCCCCCCTTTCTTTTCGTAAATTGTTCTACACAAATTTGGAAACAAATGCACACCAGAAAACGTATATTAGGTCTGTCATGTCTGAAAGTATAATACCAATTTTATGCAATAAAAGCGATCTAGGAAAATTTAACATAAATCAAACATTCTAAAATTCAAGGGAATGAAAAGGATTGGGAACTTACTTCATCCTGTAAATCTCTCAAAAATTTGACAAATTTATCAAGTTGGAGGGAATCCTTCCCATCTTTGCCAAAAAAGTACTCCACAAGCCCTCCATCTTCTACGGAACCATGGACTTTTAGCCCAGGTCGAAGTCCCGCCCTGTGGTAAGCGCCCTGTCTATTGCAGGCTCGCATCAAACCCATCACTTTCTTGAACTCTTCCTTATCAATTTGTCTATGTATCGATATAAAGAGTCAAATCAGATTCACAACCATAGTGGAAACAAGGAAGAACAATTACGAAACTTAGCTTGAAATTTGTACGAGTACTAACCCACTATCATCGAGGTCAAACATTTTAAAAGCGACACAGAAACTTGATTCTGGGATGCTGAGTAGTGTTACAAAGAAAATATACCTGTGATGAAGAACATTGTTAGAGGGGGAAAAGATCCAACATCCGCTTACTTCATGAGCCATAACCCGTAAAAGTAGAACTCACTCTTTAAAAGAAATATGCCCGTCATTGTTTACATCAAAAAGCATGAAAAATTCAGAAGGAGAACAGCGCAAATCACCAGGATTCCTTTCCCCTCTCAAATATCCATCTCTAACAAGGTTGGACTCAGATGGAGGGAAGACGGGCACAATTGCCCTCATAAGATCTCCCGGTGTCATAAGTAACTCTCCATCTGCAGTACTAGAGGATGCAAAGTACTCAAAAACCTTCATGTAAAACAACAGAGTCATCGGTCAACAGGAAGTTATATCATTAGATAATTCTCCTTAGGAAAAGTTTAACTCGAGTTTTCAATCGCATAATTGTTACAAGGAGAAAGAGAACAGATTTCAAAAAACGGAGAGACGGATAGATGCTACAACACACTGGATAAATAAAACTAAAAGTGACAATAATTAAGATGGCCATCGTATAGCCTAAACAACAATTAGTAAAACAACATGAAAAGGTACAATACTTAACAATAGACGAGATCTAACATACAATGAGCAAAAACAACGAGTGCGCGTCGAATTCAGTATTAGAGGAATCGTGACATCTATGCCGTCGGGCATTGTCAACTAAATATCTGTTTTTGTTTGCACCCAGTTCTCGAAACTCCTTTCGATGCCATCAATTATTTCCTAGGCTTAATTAACTTAGTATGCAATGATAAAAATTCCAAATTAGACTGTATAAACAATGAGTTAACAGATAATCTGAAATTAATTATGTTCTCATATCTTATTAATATGGTGAGTACCTTCTCCGGCGGACTCCGCAACCTTATGCGCTTCTCGTAGTTGAAGAAAATCTTTCTCCTATAAGCATCTGCAAGACCCAATTAACAAAATTAAATCAAAAAATAAAATAAAAATTCCAAACAAAATTGAAATGTTCAGAGTAATCAGAAGCCGCTTCACTTGCCTCCGAAGAGAAACCCAGGGCCAATTTCGGGCAAAGACAACTTCCGTAAAAAGGACCGTGACGGCCGATCCTCCACGGCCAGTCCCGACTCGGCCGTTGACCAGTCAGCGAACGATGACGTTTTGAATAAATCGGAATCGGGGGAAGACCAGTACAGAAGACCTACTCCCGAGCCCACCGCGAAGCCCGAGATCCATTTGAGGAACGAGCCGTGGAAGGGGTTTTGGGGAGGGTTTGACTCGAAGTTCGACGCGGCGATCAGAGAGAGAGGCGAGGACGGTTGTGGTGAGGCGGACAGTTGGCGGACTGGGATGCGTTTGTGGATGGACGGTGTGGATCGAATTAGGGATCGTAAGCGGGACATGGGAAAATTTTGCGCAAAATGTTGCAGAGATAGGAAAGGACGGAGACGACGACGTTGTGAAAGTTGGAGAAGGAAACGATGATAAGGGAATCTGGGCCGTCGGATTTGTACCAAAAAAACCGGGGGCGGGAGCGCGCACATGGTATGTATGTTGGGTCGGTGAATGTATTATGGGCCTGTAAAGGCCCAAAATGGATTGAACATGGCCCAAATTGTTCCCATTTTATTTCTTTGGTGAGTAGCCCAAATTTAGAAAATTAGACGTAAAATGATAAACTCGTCTATTTACGATCATGAGATTTGTATGTAAATAGATCAGTTTAACGTGAATCATGATTTTATCACCTCACTATTGAATGACCTTTTGGTATATATAGGAAACGTTCGATAGGTACTGAGTGAGTGAATTAACTACTTATAAGTTTACTATGGTTAAATTTAATTTTTCTGAGATATTTGAGAAAACTAAATATTGAACTATAATCGAGAACAATAATATATTTTTGACGACCATAAAACAACCTAAATATTACTAGCGTCCAAAACCGGCTCAAATTGTATGCAAGTGGTGTCAATGCACACTGTTCTCGTATTTGGCTAGCCCCAAATTTTTGTTTTCATGTATATATAATATATATATTGTCATGTGCAAAATATTACAAAGCTAACGGTCATGTGCTTCCTAGTTTTCACGAGCGTAATGGGTTCGAACCCCATACTTGGCAAAGCATAGAGGCAAAGCATAGTTTATTGTTACCTGATGTTCTGCATTGATATGGATGGCAACTCCAAAATCACTTGGAGAATCGAAAACCTCACTTTTTATACCAAAATCACTTGGAGAATCGAAAACCTAACTTGTGTTATAAAAATGTGAAATACTAATATGTGTACTTGATAAAAAAGTTTAGAGATTGATGCTTTGAAATTTTTATATCATAATTAATTGGGACGCATGTTTAAAATGTAAACTGAGGAGGTGCTTCGGTTGTTTTTTTAGCAACTCAAAGATTTTATATATACAAAAATAAGAAGGGTCATTTCTATTGCCATAAAAAAATAAGATATGCCATTTTGTGTTCAAATATTATTCCCAACCCTCAATTCTGGATTAGTTTGGTTCACCACTATTTTTTTCCTCCGTTCCATTTATTTATATTCTCAGTCATCTCTTATCATATCATCTTTCACACATAGTGTGTATATGTGATTATAGATTTGACGCAAACTACGTCTCCTGTTCATGTAATTTAATTTCCACTATTTTATCTCGTTTTATCCAAGTGTGTGTGTATATATTTTTTAATGAAAACAAAAAAAGTAATGTATAGTTTATTGATAGAATATTAAGTAGGAAGTTGTTTTTTCCTTTTTCTACATATCAAGAAGAGTGAAACTGAACTCAAAACATCGAATGTCAAAGCATAATTTTGACTAATCGAATTGCAAGTCTCTTACATTTGCGGTTCATGCAAACTTATAAATTATCTCATATTTATAAACAAAATTATGTTGATCTAACGATTTAGACAATTTTCATGAACTTAAAGCCCATCAAGCAAAAGATATAAAGCGTGGGATGAGGTACATGTCCACCTCAAATTTAGACCTCAAGAGAGTGACCCCGATTGTGTGTATGTGAACAATTTCATTTTTTTTTTGTTTTTTTTTATTAAGGAGTGTGATTAGTTTTTTAAAATTTTAAAAATAGTATGAAAAAATGATAGTAGGATAATTTCTCTAAAAAAGTGCATATTTTATCTTAATATTACATAATTACTGTTTTGTCCTCCTTATGTAAATATTGTGTATCAAAAGTGAGAGTAAAATAGGAAAAATAGGGATATGATTGTCATTTTATCAAAAGATACAAAATTACTATTTTGCCCTCCTTATGTAAGTGTTGTGTTGTGTATCAAAAGTGAGGGCAAAATAGGAAAAAAAGGGCAAAAGATACAAAATTACTATTTTGCCCTCCTTATGTAAGTATTGTGTATCAAACGTGAGGGCAAAATTGAAAAAAAAGAGCAAAAAGTTGACAAAGAGGGTTCTCTTAATAATAGTATAGATGTATGGCCCACTAACTCAATTCCATCTAGCTTAACCATCACAGGTGATTAGTAGTCGAGAATGAATTCCAGGTTCATATTTCCCACTGCAAATCCTGAGTTCGATTCTTATTGCTAGTATTTCTCATCGCACGTTCTGAGTTTGATTCTAAAATTCAGTTCAATAAGTGTTAATTTTCAAAAGTCCCACAAATATTTTTGTTGTTGTAGTAACTAATCTCCCACGAAAATTATTAGTCAATACCTTCACACCCGCACTAAACCACGAAAGCTACAAGGAACAAAAGTTAGAAAAAATAAATTAACGAAGAATAATTAGAGAAAAATAAATTAAAGAATAAATAATCAAATAATTCAAAAGAATATACCTTGAACGGAAACAAACGCAACCCCGTAAGCCAATACGACGGACTGAACGGACGGACGCACGTAACGGACAACGCACACGACGAGAACAACGCACTGAACGGAACGGTGACGCACGCAAACGTGGCAAACACAAATGGATTGAACTCAACTGTTGTGTCACTGATGGATTGACCGCTAGCTTCATAACTCGTCCGAGTTGGTTGAGGCGACTCATCTGGGCCATCGGAAGGATCTGGTCGGATCGGATTAGCAGCGGCCGCGATGTGCGACTCCAAGTTTGACTCGCCGAGTTCAAAGATCGGAAAAACAGCGAAATGGCCGAAAATAACCAACATGTGTCTGTTCTGTCACTCTGTAAAACAAAAATCAAAGAGATCGATGTGAATCGTAACTCGCCGCTAGTCGTGGGCGGTGGACATGACGGAGAGCCGGCTCGGCCGTGGCTGAAACCCAGCTCTCCGCCTGCTGGTGAGCGCAATGTGTAACCCAGTGAACGTGGGCCAGATAAACCCACAAGCCCAGGACACAACCTTTTATTCAAATCCAAACCGGATGACCCGACCAACACCTTCTCTTTGCTCCTCTGCCAGATAGAAACAATTTTAAACTCGATTCACACAATCAATGGCGGCTGAACCCGCACAGGAACCCGGATCCACAAGCTTCTCCTCCGCCGTCAACGGCGGCAAGAAGTTGGAGGAATGCCAAACCATGATCCAGAGGAGCCTCCGGAGTACGCTCCTACTTTCTCTCGCGTTTTATTTTCCTTTAAACAAATTCATTTCATGAATTCTAATGTCTGCTCAGGGTTTAGGGTTTTAGGTCTTCTAGGGTTTATCTTTGATTTCCGTTTGTTATCTGCAACCAAGCATGCTTTCTCCGTCGGTTATTGAATTTGATTTGATCTGTTTCTTCTTCGACAGCTCCGATGGTGAAATTTCTGTTGAAGCATTTGGAGCAGTCTGGGTGTGGGATTGGGGACAGGTTCATCAAGGCCATTAATTGCAATAAGCAGATTGCTGGCGGTTATATTCGCGGCGAAGGGGTACAATTCAATCGCTATTTCTCTTCGTTTCTATTTGTTTAGTTGAAAAGCTCTGATTTTTACAGATTTCAGCAAACTTCATTTTGCAATTGGAATTTAGCAAATGCAATAGAATCTGCATATTACTACTTCGAATGAACTTTGTGTTTCGAAAGTTTCAATCTTCGAGCGAACTGAGTGGCAGAACATAGTTTCTTGTCATTCAGTTATCTCTGCCAATTGATTCTTTGTAGAAGAATCTGATATATTTATCTGTTCTCTATGTCTGCATTTGTACTAGATACTGGTGTGTAGTAATCACATGACAATGCAAGACGATGTCAACCAAGTAGTGATACACGAGCTAATTCACGCTTTTGACGATTGTCGTGCTAAAAACTTGGACTGGGCTAATTGTGCTCATCATGCTTGCAGTGAGGTGTGCGTTGATATAGCAACTGAATCTTTTTCTTGTACTGGACGTAGTGTAATCTTCAAACCTCAAGTTTATTTATTTTTTTCACAAGTATTTACATACCGTCATTCTGGAACAGATTCGTGCTGCCCATCTAAGTGGTGACTGCCACTATAAAAGGGAATTGTTGCGGGGTTTTGTAAAGATTCGAGGTCATGAACAAGTGAGTTATTTGGCTTCAATTTAAATAAAAATTAAAGATATACTCTTCTGGATACTTTCTTTGCGTACAAAACGAACTAGTCTTTTACCTTATTTTGATTTGGAAAGATGAATGCCAAAGACCTACGGTTGTAGGAAGGGGGAAACAGCCCTTTTCATATATAACAAAGTTTGGATTTGTACCGAGTACAAAGTCATTTGATTTCTCTTGTTCTTTGATTGTCTCACTGTCATTTAAAAAATAGTGGTTTTAATGAATCATGGTAATTGGTTGAAATAAACTGGAGATGGAGAAAATCTCCCATATTCTTAGTTGTTTTCCATTTGCTCGAATTTATTGTTTGTAGACTGACTGTATCTTTTCATTGGATTCTTGATTTGACATTTGAAGGATTGTGTGAGACGAAGAGTTATGAAATCAGTCATTTGTAATCCGCATTGCTCAGAAGCAGCCGCAAAGGATGCCATGGAAGCTGTTTGGGATGTTTGTTACAATGATACCCAGCCCTTTGACAGAGCTCCTTAAGAAACAGTACTAGGTATTTTCCTGATCGCAACCCAACTGTCAACTCCATGTTTTTCAAAATTTTAGTTTGGCATTGCAGGAGACTGCCCATTAAGAGAAACAGGGTTGTTCCCTTATTATTATTTTTTTGGTTGCATAAGATATATTCAATTAAAAAAATCATTTTCTTCCTTTACATGGCTGTATGAAGAAATTTTACTGTATCAGATTGTCATACAAATTGTACACCGATAACAGTTGTTTTTTGTGTTTACATTTCAAAATAATGCCAACTTATCGTGTTTATTTTTCCTTCAAATTTGACGAACTACGTGTTGTTTTATTAATACATACCCAAAGTGTGCAACTTGAATGTTGATCATGGGCATTGTAGAAGAGAGTTTCTTTCAGAAAAATACCATGTTCATTGAAAACGATCCCTGCAGTTCTTTGATGTGTATGGTCAGGCCAACAAAACGACCATGTAATTTATTGGTTCTACTAAGTAATGACTAGATGAGCCTGTTCTGCAGACCCCATAATGTTAGAGGATCTTGGACCATATGGTGATCACATGGATATCCCTTTTTCTTTCTGGATTTTGATTCTAATTAGATTTAGAGGGAGCCTTGGCCGAGGCTTGGGGTGTTCGAGCCTTGGTGGGCTTCTTGGAGCTGGAGGGTGAAGGAGAGGGACTGGTCTCAGACTTGGGGGATGCAGCCGGACTGGTGGACTTCTTTCCGGAAGCTGATGAGTCACCCTTGGTCTTGGATGATGGTGAACTGGCTGGCGCCGATTGGGGCGTTGATGATGGTGCAGACTTAGGTGAAGAAGATGGAGAGGACGGTGGAGACTTGGCGGATGGCGCTGGTCCAACACCATTATGATTCCCAACATCCAATTAGGATGGTGATCAATTTTGTCCAACACCATTTTTCCTCCATAGCTTACTTTTAATCGCACCTCTTATCATATCATATTTACACGTATTGTGTGTACGTTTTTTTCTTTTCAAAGGGCATGCGAATTACATGTTGTGTTCATGTCAATTTAATTTTTATTATATTACCTCGCTTTTTCAAAATATATATTTTTTTTTTATGAAAAGAAAAAAAAAAATATATTACTTCGGTTTGATCTTCTTCTCATCAGTTCTTAAACCCCTATAGTCCAAGTGACAAGTGTAGAAGGAATAAGTGGGACAACATGTACATTGTGTGTGTTATTCTACAGTTGATTGGTAGAATATTGAACTAGGAGGTTTTTTTTTTCCTTTCTTTTAGTAGTGTAAAACATATCACGAAGAGTGAAATCGAACTCAAAATTTAGATGCTAGAAAACGATTTTGATTAGTCGAACTGCAACTCTCTTACATCTTGTGCTCGATGAAATTTAGAAATAATTTCATATTTATAAGCGAAATTATGTTCATCTAATGGTTTAGACAATTTTAGAAGCGTGAAATCCAATGAGCAATCATACAAAGCGTCAGTACACATCCACCTCAAACCTAGACATCAAGAGAGTGACCCCGCATGCGTTCGATGCAAGAAAACATATCATCATCCTTCCTTTCCTTTCCTTGTTCTTCAAGGACGTTGGATTGTGGATGCCACTTGCACACCAAGCAATTCTATGTAAATATGTAACAAGGAAACAAAGAATAATGGACCTCCCAACAACCACCTCGAATTAAAGTTTGAACTTTGGAGATGCTTCTCCAAAGCTCCGTCAGCTTTCCATCATACAAATTTCTGGTCCACCACCTCCAGGCTCCAACTCAATTCCAGAAAGGGATCTCCAAATCCCTTCCTCTTAATCCATCAAATTAGTGAATCCGTGACGTTGAAATTTGATCCAACGGTTGAAGTTATTATAACTTTTAAAGTATGCTCATGTTTGTAACCGTTTGATCAAATTTTAACGGCACAGATTCCCTGATTTAGTGGATTAGAAGGAAATGTTCCTCTCCGGATCCCTTTCCCTCAATTCCATCTAGCTTTTTCCTTCTTCTTTTTTTTCCTTTTATTATTAGTCCTTTTATTATTACTATTTTATTTTTTATTTTTTTTAATTTTCCCCATCACGGCACCCATCACGCTTGGCGCCAGATTAAACGTTAAGGAATATAAATGGGGCCAGGTCACGCTCTTTGGCTTTTACTCCCCTTCTCCTAATTTCTGCCCTCCTGTTTGGATGCCTTTCTTATCCATTATTATTTGTGCTTAAACCATGTCAACATTTTATATTCTTATTATTTTTTATCTTATTATCTTTAAAAAAAATTAATATAAAATATTGACGTAATTTAACTATGACTGCACAAAATAGAAGAGGATGGGAAGGGCAGACAATTTGCCTCCTCTCTTAAAACCGACGGTCCAAAATAATTATAATCTAACCTGCCGTTGGATCTTAATCCCACAATTCAAAAGATAATACATTGCATTTTTCTAAATAATATTTTGAGTCTCAGTAACATCATTCTTCGTCTCAATAACCTTGGTGTTTTGAAATTTAAATAATGTTTCAAGTCTGAATAACAGCTTTCTTGGTGTTTTCATGTTAACATTAAACTTATATTTTTCATTCCTTATATCCAATTATTTTCTATTTTTACCTCAATTTTATTTCTTTTAACTTATTTGGTCATAGTAATATATTCTTCCCAAGAAGGTTCACTTCGTCAAATGGGAGGCGCCAACTCCAATATTCGGTTCCAAAAGTCATGTTCAAATTTTTCAAAAGTCCCACGAATATATATTTATATTTTTTAAGCAATCTCCCACGAAAATTATCAGCCAATACCTTCACACCTGCAATAAACCACGAAAGCTACAAGGAACAAAAGTCAGAGAAAATAAATTAACGAGTAAATAATTAGAAAAATAAATTATCGAATAAATAATCAAATAATTCAAAAGAATATAACTTCAACGGAACCAAACGCAACCTGGTATACCAATACGACGGACTGAACGGACGGAACGCACGTATCGGACAACGCGAACGCACTGAACGGAACGGTGACGGACGGAGACGGCAAACATAACGGAACACCCCAAACGCTGCAAACACAAATGGATTGAACTCAACTGCGGTGTCACTAATGGTTTGAACTGCTAGTTAATTAGTCCTTAATCAGATTTTAATTAGGGGGATTGATTAGATTGTCCAACAACTGTCCTTCCAATTTTCCATAGCAATCAATTACAAATATGGGATTTCTCTTTCACAAGGTTTCTTGACTTGACGCCGGTTCCGCTCCGTGTATCCCCAAAAGTGCAAAACTCGCAGGCTTGACTCGGCGCCGCCGCTTCATAACTCGTCCAAGTTGGTTGAGGTGACTCATCTGGGCCATCGGATGTATCTGGTCGGCCGAGTTCGACTCGCCGGGTTCAAAGATCGGAAAAAGAGAGAAATGGCCGAAAATAACCAACCTGTGTCTGTTCTGTCACTCTGTAAAACAAAAATCAGAGAGATCGATGTGAATCGTAACTCGCCTCTAGTCGTGGGCGGTGGACATGACGGAGAGCCGGCTCGGCCGCGGCTGAAACCCAGCTCTCCGCCGCTGCTGGTGAGCGCAAGGCCGAATCAGGGCGGTCAAGGCACGCTTCACCCACTCGCCTTCGACTCCACCAATTCGAACCAGCGAGTTCGTCATAGCGGATCTGCGCATATTCAACCTGTTCGACGGGAAAGATCCGGTGTTTTGACTCCCTCCCTGGTTCTTGTGGAGGCTGCAGCGAAACGAACCCGGATGCGACGTCGGCGAGCACATACAGGTCTTCTTCGGCATCGAAATCGGTCCGCTTTTCTTCGAAACGGCGATGGATCGGTTCGAATGATGGTTGGGAGAGATGGATCGGTGGTCGATGGAGAACCGGACGGACGGAGACAGAGAGGAGGAGGTGTAGAGATTGACACGCGTCGGAGACGCCGATCGGTGGTGGTGGTGGTGGTTGTTGTGGATCTGCTGATTGTAGTAGAGGTGGTCCTGGTGGTGTTGGAAGAAGGCGGAGGCCGGAGACGAGAAGCTGGAGCTTGTCGAAGAAGCGAAACCTGATGCGGATCCATTGGAAGCTGCGTAGAACCTCCCAGAAGGCGAGAGCGAGCGGATCACCGGTCCGCTTCCATTGGACCGGGTTCTCGCTCTCGATGAATAAGATGCGGTCGCCATTGGAGAGAGTAGAGAGAGAAAGTAAGTGATGAGAGGAGAGAGAAAGTAAGTGATGAGAGAGAGAGAGGTCTTTTTTCCCTAAAGGCCCCTAGGGCGTTGGATTTGGCAAACCTATCGAGTCTCAAAGGCCGGTTTTATAGATCAGGAAGGGGGATGGCGGGTGGTAATTAGGAGGATATCTGGGGGTTATCTGGAAATACCGGTTTGCAGGATTGGTGGGTTTTCTGACATTGGGAATCTTATCCAACGGCTGGAGTGATGGGGACTGGCCGAACAGGACGAAGGTTGGAGCCGCTTGTTCAGCTTCTGGGGCCACTTCATAGCAGGCCACGTACAAACTCAATGGAAACGCTTGCGTTTGAAAGGACGAGAGGCCCAGTAATCTTCTCTTAATTACGTATTGCCATTGGCTCGTTCGGCGTGTAATCCCTTAACTAACCCCACACTTTTGGGCTTTATTCTCCTAGGTCCCTAGGTTTATTGCTTTTTTTACTATTTTATTAATATAAACTAGCATATGGCACACACAAAGTGGGCGATAAATTTTTTTATTTTTGTTTTTGAAATAGAAGAAGAGGAAGAGAGTGATAGAAATGTGGGAGTGAGAAGTTTTATTATTATTTTTTTAAATTAGAGATATGTTATAATTACATGTATGTGATGTTTTGAAAAAAAAAACAGTAAAATTTGATTGTGTGAAATTACATTTCTGCTTCATATTTTTTATTAATGTTCTGTTTTAATTAAATGGCTAAACTGATAATTTCATAGAGTTTTGGTTGACAATAAATGTTTTATTAATTTTTAGAAAATGAGTGTGATGTTTTTTTTTAGTGTTTTTTTTATTTTTTATATTAAGGTATTTTAACATCATTTGTATGTGAGGTTTCATTAAAAATAATAAAATTTGGACCTGTAAAATTACATTATTGCCTATTATTTTTTTGTGTAATAGAAGATTAATTTATCTTTTCACCATCTTTTGATTGATAAAAAAAGTTTCATTAATCAGTAGAGATTTATACAATTATATTGTTTTACCTTTTTAAAATAAGAAGACTGGTAGGTTTGGTTGTTTATCTATTTTTTTCGAATTTTGGTATGGAGGCAAAAAATGGGGCAGGGTGGTTCAGGATAATAATGATGCAGTTGGTGCTTTTACGTTGAATTTAATCTTTTTAGGCGAGTGGGCACTTGGTTGCTCAAATTAGTGGAATTCTTAATCCACTTTTTTAACCCCTTTTTTTTTTTTCTTTCTTATCTTTGTCTAGGAAAAATGCAAATCTTCGTATTCACTCGAAGAATCAAGAAAGAAATAAAAAACAAAGTTAAAGAATCTTTTTATAGAGTAGAATTATCTTCCTTTCTATTTTCATTCTTTTCTCTCTTTTATTCTCACATATTGTTTTTTGTCTTCTTCTTACTATTAAAAAATTAACACAAAGCGTCGACATGACTTAACTGTAACCGTTCAAATAGAAGAGAAGAAAGGGAGAGAGAATCATACTCCTCCCTTTATATGTCTGGTGAATTAAGACATACATTAGAGAGAATTTGGACGTGAAGGGAAATATATATATATATATTATATACAAAAATATATATAAACTGATGTTCATGAATGTCAAACCACATGTTGATTAGGTATACAAAGAATGAGTAAACTACGATCTAGTGTATTCTTCTTTATTAGTAAGTGAGATGTTTTAAGTTATATTCTCGTCAATGACGAATTTGAACCAGAATATTCCTAACCAATTGTGAGGCTCAATACATCCTCTCATCTTTAGTGTAGATAATATCGTTTGTAAAAAAAAAAAACGATTATAATAGTTTAGGAGTTTGATGAAATTCAAAACTATGAGAATTTGGCCAAATTTGTGGTGTGAGACCAAAGTATTGTTCAATTTTGATGACCGAGTTATTGTTAATTTATTCAAACAGTACTTTTCTTACTAGTTGAACATCCATAGGCTTACCACATCATATGATTCAATTATTTTGTTTGATTCTCATTTGATTTGTTAAATTCAATCATTTAATAACGGTTGTTTTACGAATATGAAGTCCATAATCTCGGTTATAAAAACGGTTACACCCGCTAGAAGAAGTCCAATTTTCAGGTGAGTACAATATATTGAATTCTTAGAAGACCAATTCAAATTGGTGAATAATTCTTAAGCTTGAAGGAGGGCGCAAAAGAATAAGAAGATTCGACTACGCACTCTTTTGCCGATTTCATTGACACGTTTTAAACTTTTAATTGAACTCGCTTGGTTTTATACAAAGATTCAAGTTGAATATGCTTCAAGCTTTCAATTCCTGAAACTTGCAACTTAAAGTAACAGCTAGCAAAACGTAAAATTAATGGTAGAAATGAAATCTTCGTCAACTCTTAACACGTACGTCTCGAATTCGAATCTCTTCTTTTGTATCAATTATTGTAATAATTTTGAATTTTGTGTTTTTCATCTAAAGATAATAAATATTTTTTCTTAATAAAAAACTCTTGACGCACTTGTAACTTGGGGAACTGGATCCTCTTCTGAGCTCAAGATGGGGATCCTCTAAGCAGCCAATCCGAGCCATTGAATTTTGATCCAACGACTCCAAACAAGGGGCCCCTCTAAAAGTTATAATAATTGGAGTCGTTAGATCAAATTTGAACGGCCCGGATAGGCTGCTCATGAGGATCTCCATGCTAAGCTCATGAGAGGATCCAGTTCCGTAACTTGAGTATGTGCTCAAGATGTGACGCTCCACCAACTCAGTCACTGCCTCAGCCATATCCAACCCTCGCTAAAGCATTGGGGACCTGATTTTGCCGCTAAATACTTTTATCCCACTTGCAAGTTAGGCCATCACACGTGGATTCAATATTGAAAGTCCAGTTTTTCTTTACACTATGTTTGGATGGAGAAATTTTTCCAAATACCTGGCACATATGCTGACCTGGAGTTCCCTACTAATAGGCTTCTGACACTTATACTTTACTCTTTAAGTGACACTAAAATACCTACTCATTTTAGAAAATAATTAAAATAATTAAAATAAGAAGGCAGAATCCTCTTTCCCATCCCCATCCCCTACCCACCCTGCCCTTCCCGTCACATCTCCCTCCCTTTCTCTTTCTTTCTCTTTCTCTTGCAAGATTCGCCGTCAGCCCCATTTCCCATACCCATCCCCCGCCCACCCTGCCCTTCCATTCACCTCTCCCTCACTTTCTCTTTCTTTATGTTACTCTCTTCCCCTTTTTATTTCTTCTCTTTCTTGCTACAGAATAAGAACAAAAGTGATGTCGGCGATCTCCAGCTGAAAGATCGAGATTGACGATAGCCGATCTGAATTAGAGTCGTCGTCGACAATATCTGGGTTCCATGTGGAAGTAAGAGTGGGAGAGAAAGAGAGTCGAATAGAGAGAAGGGACGATGACGCCGGAAAAATCGCCAGCTGGTGAGAGAGGTGGGTGTGGATGGTTCGGCGTCGTCAAGTTCATGTACTTCTGATATCCATGGAAGAAAATGCCGATAATATCGGCGAAATATCGCCGATATTATCGGTTTTTCGCCGGACCGATATTTTAATAGGTATCCAAAGGGTTTTCGTCAAAATATCGCGATATTCTCGATATTATCGCGAAATTTCGGAACTGTGAAAGTCGGAGACGAACGCCGGAGCTTCTACAGCTCCGGCCGACTGTAAAACAGCCCCCTAGACTCCGATCTAGGTATGAAAATGAAATAGAAGACGAGAGGAACGTTTTTATAACGTCCGTTTGCCGTGAAACGGTCGGAGGTGTTCGGAAAGTTCGTCGACACCCACGGCCTCGCCGGAGATGGGTGTGCCTATTCCAGAGCCGATTTCATCCCAAAAACCTTGCAAAAACACGAGATAGAACTTCAATTTCACATCTAAGCTTCGATCTATAACAGAAAAAGAAAAAACCCAAAGCTTACCTAACCGGAGAAATTGAAGGAACTCGCCGGAGCAGGTGCGATGGTGTGCGTGTGGGTCTCGGTGCAGAGAGAAAAGAGAGGTGTATGTGGGTCTCGGTGCAGAGAGAAAGGAGAGGGATGAGCAGAAGGCCGTGGTGTGTGTGTGGGAAAAGGGATAAGAGAGATCGAGAGATCTCTGTGTGTGTGTGGGGGAGTGGAGAATGGAGAGAATAGAGAAGGATCGAGAGAGAGACAGAGGTCTCTGTGTGTTTGCGTGTGTGATGTTTGTGTGCGTGCGTTGTGTGCGTGAGTGTGTAAAAGAGAGAGGGAGAGAGAGAGGTATGTGAGATTGTGGGAGAGAGAGAGGTATGTGAGATTGTGGGAGAGAAATAAAATATATTTTAAAAAATGGAAAAGAAATGATGTCTGATGGATGATGGCACAAAAATGTGGATTTTCAAAACCTAATAAAACAATATTAAATTGTCCACTTGCTTCACACTTAAACCAACTTTATTGGTTTCCAACATACACAACCCACAAGGCTATTCAGAAAATCAGACCAAAGCAGTGGCACACTGCACAAGAATTTCGAGTTTGAATTCGCCTCAGATATTTTTACACATTTTCGACCATAACTTGTTCGTTATAACTCCGAATTGAGTTCCGGTTACAGCCACGTGCTCGTAAAAATGAGAATTACTCAAGAATAGTAAAATAAGAGTGGAAAAATGAAGGGAAATTTGAGGTCCACGTGAAAGGCCTACGTGGCATCGTATTTTGGTAATTTCACTACTACTAAGAATAAAATACGATAAATCGCGGGACAATATGTCATAACCTAAGACACACCCCGACCCGGAATGTCCACCTAGACACCTGAATCGTGATGTGTTGGCCGACACCTGGAAGGTGACGAAACCATAAAATGTAGTGATGTGAAAAATGTAAATAAATTAAAACCTAAAAGTGACTAATCTATAGGGTGTATGTTAGCGGGATTGAACCATATCACATATTTATAATATTCCCAATACATGCAAAACTATTTTGGGATTTATCATTTGATGACTACTCTTCACAATACACTCACTCTACACATAGAGATGATGAAGATAGTGAATTTTTTTGAACCTCATAGGAACTCTATGTGGTACTAAGTCACTCATGTATCTTACCATGCAATGTATAAAGTGTAAAATATTGTACTAATTCATTATATATAAATGATTATGGTGTGTTTAAACTTCTTTAATTAATTACTACATATTTTCTACACTCACAATGTTTGCCAGCTCGCTATATAATCAACTTGATAATGTTAAATCCATCATGCAATGCATTTCCTTCCAATTTTTTGTGATAAACTAATAGATAATTGACTAAATAAACATCCTGCAAAGTTTCAATAAAAATTTCCAAGTTTTTCTTACAATTTCCGTGGTTTCCATGTAATTTTTATCGATATCGATATTATCCCGATATTTCCATCGATATTTCCGTGTTTTCGGACTACCGATATTTCCGATATTACCGATATTTTCTTCTTTGCTGATATCTTAGTTATTGTGAAACAATTGGCATTTTTTTTTAATTAAAAGAATCAATTATACAGGTGTCAAATGTTTATTCGTGGAACTTCAGGTCAGCATATATGCCAGGTAACTAGAAAAATTATCGTTTGGAGTTTGGGTCATGCTATTAAGAAATGAATTACAATATATTAATAGGAGGTATTTAGTAAATCCTCTTACATGCACGCCTTTATAAAGCTCGTATCAGGAAAATTTCAATCTCTCATATAAGCATTTTGTGATGCATTCCTTAGTAGCTTAATCTCAATCTCTTATGAATTGAAAATCTCTCACTAAAACATGACCCCTAAGGATAAAACTAACTTGGGTTAATCTCAGTTTACTACTCTGAAGTTTCTTGGTTTTCAAGATTTAATACATGAAGTTTCTTGGTGCCTAGTCAATGTCCACGTGAGCGCCACGTCACCAGTTAACAGCTGATTTAACAGCAAACTTAATGGATGTATGAAAGTGTCCCAAAATTATGATTTTATGTACCACTATGGAATAAAAAAAACTTCATGTATTAAATTTTGAAAACCAATAAACTTCAGAGTAGTAAACTGAGATTAACATAACTAACTTTATTTAGGTGGCTATATCCGCTTGAATGTAATGCTTTTATGTTGCAACCACAAAGGAAAATGCTAGGGCAATTATATTTTGCAAATCACACAAAATGACGGTTGATAGTTGAATTTTATTTTTAACGATTTAACGAAAGAATTCAACCATCAACCGTCACACCATATAATCTACAAAGTATAATCTCTCTAGCATTAGCCAAGCAAAAATATCTATTCCAGTATTTCAGACTAGTTTAACTGTTTAAATAAAATATCACTTATATAAAACAGTAAGTAAAAAAGAAGGCAAAGCTTAATAATTTGATTGGAGGTGAGAAAGATTCAACAAACTGAAAATAATTTTATCTTTTGCTAATTAACTATTTTATTAATATCTGACTGGGTATGAACAATAGAGGTATTATTTAACTATGGTCCAATCCATTAGACCTAGTTTTTTTGCCTCCTTCCAAAGGAATAGATTCGACCGGCCTATGTAGTATGTACTAAATAAATCACTTGGCATTTGTAAATGTGGATCAGAGTGAGGAGGAAAAACAATTTAAATAATAGTTCTTGTGCATAAGCTAATTAACTTGGGGCAATGGCTAAAATCGTGGTGATATTTACATAACTTCCCACTTTAATATTTGATATTTGAAATCGATAGAAGTGATCCATAAGTTTGTCCACTGTCAATTATTTTGGTAATTCCGTAAAAAAATTATGTTGAATAAGGGCCAAAATAACAAAATACCCTCAATTTAATAAACAATGTGCCAAAATGATTTGACAAAAATTGAGGATGTTTTGTCATTGTGGTGCTTAATTAAAGAGATTTTTTTTTTCCGAAATGATCAAAATGATTGACTGTGAACGAACTCAAGGACCAAAGTAAGGATTGTGTCAATCTCAAATACCATTTCGACTAAAAAAAACCTTAACTTGGATGCGTATCTTGAGCTCTTTATATTGTCATTTAGTGCACTTCATAGATAAGGTTGTGAGCTTATTAAAAAACAAAAATGATTAAAATAAAGCAAACTTTATTTTTAATTATTGCATAGGCAAAGCTGTAAGTTGCTTAAGATATTCTTATTTGGGTTGTGTGCTTGGGTTCTAGATGAAAAAGAAAGCAGCCCTTTTTTAAATTCAAATTTATAAGGGAGACTACGTTTTCTTTAGCCGATGTTGTTACACCCACTGCCAAGATTGACGATTGCATTCATGTCCTAACCTTTAAGCAACAAACATTTATCATATTTAAACAACATTTACTCGTAAAGAGTTAAATTGTGTTTTGCTTTCTTTCTCTGTTAATTCATAATATGAATAACATTCTTAATTATATGCCTTGTTTCGTACGACGTTGATTCTTAATCCACAATAATTACCTACAATACGCTAATTTACTCAAATGCCCATCAAACCACAACTATTTGACCTTTTAGTCGTAATTTGTACCACAAGTAATCAAATATGCTTAAGCCAGTTCTTGACTCTAATTTTGTGTGTGAATGTTTATGAATATGTCAATGGCGATGTCACTTTGGCCTTTGGCACAGTCTTAGGGTCATATGGCTCTGAAGTTGATCCTAATAGTAATTACGAAATTGCTAGAAGCATAGAAAACTTTGTAACATTTGCTACAAACTTTGTAACATTAGCGATATTTTGGTGGTATATAATAGAATAAGATGTTTCATTATCACCATCACATCAACCCTTTCTTGCAATTTAATTCAATTAATAAATACTCAAATGTCAAATCGTTGGTATTCAATTGTGTGAGGAAGAAGAAATAAGGATCCTTTGTGATTGGTACGGGCCAATTTTTATTTATTTTTTTTAACCAAAGGTAGAAATATTATAGACGAATATAAAGTTTTACATCCTGAGCTAGAATGTTAAACAGGAATTCAGGTCCAATACAATCCCAAACAAAATCCCTACCCTTCTGTAACACATACTTAGCCACCGAGTTTGCCGCACGGTTACATTCCCGAGAAACAAAATCGAAAGTCACCGACTCCAAACCACGAGCTAGAGTCTCGATGTCACCAAGAGTACATTCCAAACTGAAGTCAAGGGTAATCTCCTTCATGATCATTTGGATGATAGCCTTTGCATCAGATTGGTACGGGCCAATTGAGGTTTACAAGGCTGGCAAAGGAGGCACACCAGCCAAATTGTGTAAAAAGGTGAAGTGAAAGAAGCAAACAATACGTTACCCTTTTCTATTTTACAACATAAACTAGAGATTTGAACTTTGAACATTTTAAAATATTAAGAAGGAAAATATCGTCGTGGCAACAAATATTGTACGAATTTTAGTTAAAATGGTCTTTGAAATTGATATAACTCTTCACTCTGATATTTGAGATTTGAAATCGATAAAAGTTCACCTTGATATTTGAGATTTGAAATCGATAAAAGTGGTCATTGAGTTTGTCCACTGTTAATCATTTTGAACCTTATGTGAAAAATCTCTGTTAAATAAAGATTAAAATGACAAAAGTACTCTCAATTTAATAAACAATGGCCCAAAAATGATGTGACAAAATTGATGGTGGACAAACTCAGGGAGACCACTTCTATCGATTTTAAATCTTAAAGACTAAATCGAGGAGTTATGCTAATTTCGAAGACCACTTTAACTAAAAAACGAACATTGTATTGTTGTGACTACTCAATTCAAAACCAGCAAGGATGAATGGAGTAGGATTCTCTCCCCTCTTTTTTTCCCTCCCCTTCCCCCTCCTATTTGAATAGTCACAGTTAAGTCACGTTAACATCTTATATTAATTTTTTATATAAAGAGAAAGACAAAATAGAGAACGTGAAATGAGGGGATGAAAAGATGAGAGAAGAAAATCCTAGTCCATGATGAATTGGTGTTAATATTTTCAATTTTATATGTGACAGTGACTCATAATATAATGTATGAAGGCCACCCTCCATGTTTCAAATTTGAAGGACAAGGAAATGACTGAAGGCAACCCTAAGCGAGTAACATCCCAAGATAGAGAAACCCAACCACTTCGCAACCAAACCAAGAATTTTCAAAACTTTAAAATTATTTATTAATGCAGTGAAAACAACACAACAATATTTCATTGATTAAAATAAAAAACAGTACTCTTGTTGATAGAAAACTCATTGCCATTATTTCACCTTTAAGCATAAGTTAATATAAAATGTGGAAAATAAAAAGAAATAAAACAATAACCTTGTTGTATCAATAAATGGACCCCAAAAAACCTGCCTTAATCTCCACTTGCTGATTAGGTCAAATCAACATTGAGATTAGAGAGCAGGCTTTGCATCTGAAAGTGGTTTAAGCTGCTTCTAAAAACATATTTTAATTCCACTAATCTTGATTAGGCTGCTGTCTTTCCTCCAAGACACTACTTTAAAAAAAATAAATAAATAAAAAAAACTCTATCCCCTCCACATGTTGGAGCTGCAAATAATGTGGAAATTTATTGAGAAACCTACAACTGAGCACATGGATGGCTGCTATGTGGGTGACCATTTGAAGCTTACAGCTGGAAAATGCCTTAGTTTTCTGAACAACCACATGCATTTTTTCACTAGATTTTCTCCTTGAGGAGCACAACATTTTGTTTTTAGTAGAATACAAGGAATGAAGAAGTAAGTGGTTCACACGTTAAAATTAGGTATGCCATAGTCGAACGACGAGGTATATCTCATACCCGAACTAGGTATCATTTCCGAATAATTTTCATTCGTGATTTTTACCATTTCAAGTAAGAAAACATGCTTGTAAAAATAAAATTTGAGATTTTTTTTTCACTTTTTCTTTTGGGTGTTGGGTGTAATGACCACCAAATTGTTGGGTGCTTTTAGAACTCCAGGTTCATAATTCATGAGGACCAGAACATTTTCTTCATAAACTCAGGCGGGAAGTTGAGCCCAAATACTAGTTGGGCTTAAAGGAGTTGGACTATTTTATCTAAAATGAAAGAAATGCAAATTGCATAAAGACTAGTTTGAGATTGCTTTGCTTTTTTCTAAACTGTTTCTGCTGGTTCGTGAAAATAAATAATGAAAAAGCAAGTGTTTAGCAAATTATAGTGATAGAAAATATTTTTAGCAACAAAAAAAAAAAGGTGTAAGATTGTCAATATAAAAGTTTCATTAACTGACAGTGTTCACTTGCCTCCAAAGAATAAAAACACATTTTTTTAAGAAGCATGTGTAGAGCTGCTTCTGCTTTCTTTCTGTTGTTCTAGACCCATGATTTTGAAAAAATTCCTTTACCAAACATAACTAAAAGACCCCAACTTATTGAAGTAGCTACTTTTAAAAAAATTTAAGCAACCCCAAACCAGCCTAACAAGCATAAACACGAATCTAACATTCAATGTGCAGAAAGTTTCAAACCAAAAAGAATCCAATTGCAATGTTACACAATTAAGCAGTGGAATCAATGCTCCGGAATTTCACCAAGATCCTTTTCTCCTTCAGTACCTTGAGCGGATTCAGCCATTACCTCTTTCGTATAAATGCGGTGGCGCCGCTCCCTCCCATATATCACCCAGAAGAGGAGTGAGAGCATGACTGAGGTAGAAACAATCACCAACCCAATGTAGATCCATCTACTGTACCGGCTTAGGCCGGGACAATGTTCCCGGTAAACGTCACTAAAAGTTTCCCTAGCAAACGTGCAGTCTTGCAGTTGAACCAGTATAGGGGCATAATTATACAAGCCGTTACACAGACTTACTCCGGTACTCATCTGGCTGTAGAAAGTTGGGGTCAAACGCCCCGCTGTGGTGCAAATCCCGTTTGGTGAAACCTGGCAGACATATTTTCCCCATACCTACAAATAATGTAGCCGTAAAACTAATGTCCTCGAAAACTTTATCCAACAAGTATTTTATGCACTGATGTAGCAGAGTTCGGTTTATTTTTACCTCTGTTGCATTGTTCAAGTTTACTTCGCTTGCAGTGCAAACTCGATCGGTCAAGTCAGGAAAAAATGGGTTGCAGAGGGTTGGCACCAAGGGACCAGATTGATTGAAGTACATTGGCACAAAGGCGGGGGCGAAATTTAAGTTAGAGACGTTGGTGATGACCTCGTTGATCAAGTCGACCAGTTGCGCGGTGACTTCTTTGTTTCGCAGCAAGGTTTCTTGGGCGGTTGCACTGTCTACACAGGGCAGTATGTCATCTAAAGCTGTATGAGCGGTGGGGTTTTGGACCCATTCATCCATTGCGACACAAGTATCTGCAGCCACACTAGCATGTCAAAGGGAAGAAATAGTTAGTTTTGGGTACAGATTGACGATACCTATTACTTAATACCAGATGAAAAAGATCAGTCGTGGGCGAATATTTAGAGAAACAAGGAACCAAGCATTTCTTTCAGGAAACAAAACCGAAACCATTCAATCTAAAAACTAGTCACATTTTTTTAAAGACAAAGTCGAAGAAGAAAGAACTTTTAACTGGAAGTAACCACAAGACTTACTTATGTAGAAGAAGGAACGTGGCACACAAAATAAATGTTCCCGTCACAAGTATCCATGCTGCGATTACCAGGCTGCAACAGTTAAGATATAATTCTTTGGTGAGTAAAGAAACAAGCAAACGTTTAGCGCAAATTTACACAGCTCTAAAGAAAGAAATGACAGAAAGAGAGAAACGAGGTATTGTTGGAACTAACTCACATGTACACAAGCAACTGCATCCCGAAAAGTGAAAATACTGGAAGGACATGTTGCGAAAGAGAAAAGAATAAGTACCACAAAGCAAGATGTTTAGGAAACCAGAGTACAGCGTCATAAGGATATCAAGCAACTTACACAATCCCAGAAATGTTAAGACAAGCAGAATGGCAGCACTTATGATAAGGGCCAACCTCCTGCATGTACGTTAAGATACGATAAGGTCTCAAAAGATATGGAACACGTAAACTAGTAAAAAGAAAGGGAAAGGTTTTTACTTACATTGAATCTAAGAGATCTCGTATGTCCTTTGAATTCTCCACGGTTTTCTCAGCAAGGGTATTAGCAGAATAATTAATCTTTCCTCCGATTTGATCGATATCAGTTTGAACGTTAGCAGGTAAATAAACTTGATCAACTCCAAGCTGCTTGGCCGAAGCAAGATAATCCGATGCATTCCTCAATTGTTCGACTGTAAGATCTGCCTGATGTACAACATACTCCAAAGTACTTGTGCTACTGTGAAACCTCTGTTGACCAGTGTATAACACAACACATCCGATGCTGTAATCACAAAATAGCACATCAGTTTTTAAACAAGTGCAGCTGAACATGAAGTCAAAAATACACACAAACACACACACATATGATTTATACATATGTATATATTTGTAGAGAGAGAAAGAGAGGGAGGTACATTGTTGCAATGGTGAAGAGCACAAGGAATATAAGAGAAAGAGCATAGGCTGTCCGAGAATAGCCATAAGTCTTCCTTTGACAGCAAAAGTAGCAGACGGAGATGATCAGCAAGCACAAGCCAAAACCCAGGAACCAGATTGCAGCAATGGCAAAAAGGGGAACTGCAGTAAAACCCACCGACTGCATTCGAGCAAAATATTAGATAAAGAATGTGTATACCAACTTACAAAGACATTTCAGACTAAACACAAATGAAAGTGTTATTAAGTGATGATCGATAACATACATTCACAGAAACACTTGAAGAAATAAAATTTTTGCAAACAAAGTTTTACAAACAAAACCGAATGAGTTGAAAAAAGTTGAGGATCCACTATAAAACCAATTGGTTATATGAGGAGTAGCCCAACTTCCTTATAAGCCCATGCAAGGTCTCTCTTCCCATCAACGTGGAACTCATTCTCAACACCCCCTCACGTGTGGCGAATTTTCAAGCCTAACCCGTGGACGACACAATGGGGTTCACACGTGGGACAACCTGCTCTGATACCATAAAAAAATTTGAGGTTCCACCATAAAATCAATTGGCTATATAAGAAGTAACTCAATTTACTTATAAGCTCATACAAAGTCCCTCATCCCATCAATGTATGACTCATTCTCAACATGAGTCACTTAAAAGATCGCTGAAAAACTTACCTTGTCACAAACCAAACAGAACGATTGACCATCATCCACGAAACTATTAATAAGCATATCTATGGTAAGAATGAGACCAAGACCTCAGAGGTGAACTAAAAGATGTTTGAAATTTTGATATCGTCAATTACTGACATTGTATGTCATCTCGTCGTTGAATTTTGATATCAAGTATTAAGATTAAAACATTAAAAACACATTCATATCTCACCTAACCTAGTGAGTAATACGATATTTTTGTACCAATTACACTGAAGTATTACACGATATCATACAATCAGTTCACGGTGTTGAAATTATTAAAGTTAGGTGTCTGAAATTTTAAATACGAAGAAAATGACATTAGGTTATATGTGTCAGTCTGGCAAGCCAACATGAAGTGACCAAAAGTGCTGACAAATAGTGCCAAATTTCGCTCTCTTGTTTTAACTACAAAACAACAATGAGGTAACTTTCTCCCTGATTTTAAAAGCACCTTCTTCATAATAAAAGACATTTAGGTCATGGAAGCATTTTTATGAAAATATTTTTTAAATTAATCTTTAGTAAAATGTAAATAATTTTGTAACAGCATTTGAAAAAACAACTAATGCTTCTTCAATAAACACTTCAAAAGTGTTTTTGGAAGCGCTTTCATGTTTTTAAAAAGTACTTCGGAAAGAGTTTTACATATTTAAAAGAAGAAAAGAAAAACGTAAAAAGGAAAAGTTGTTGCAAAAGGTGAGATGAACTTACAGCCCAGTAATGATGATCACTGATATTCCAGCCTCCTGTGTACCTCTTGAACCCATTGAGAGGGTCTTTCCTCTGTGTTCTCTGTGCAGCTAACACAATCGATGAGCGTTCAACCGGTGCGCCAAAGGGTCCCTCGACTCCCTCCATAAGGAACCTCCCAGTCCCCCATTGATACCCCACTTCATATTTCCCATCAGAATCCCACCCTGCACAAAAGTAAAAGAAATCAGTAAAAATAAAGGAAAATGGAAGGGAAAAGATATTTGCCTTTTGATTTGTTGCTTTGAAAATTTGGAAAAATTCAATTAAATTTTTTATAAAAGGAAGTTAAGGTTATACACAAAACAACGGTGGGAAAGTAGCTCAACTCATTACAAGCTTAAGTAAAGTTAAGAATATTGATGTGGGCAATGACTCCACATACTCCACAAACTCCTCACGTGTGTGCGACAACAATTATACCAAATACAGTACAACATATTAGATGAAACGGATCATATGTAGCTGTTGGACTTCACAGGTCAGTCAATCTGTTCTGATAACACGTAAAACGTTGAGGTTCTACCCCAAACTAATTAACGTTGGACTACACTACAAATCCTCACAGATACCCGTGGACAATGTACTACCACCCTAGAAGGCAAGAAGTAAAGATTTTCAAAAGTTTCAATGTTTTTTTCTGGTGAATGAACTATGAACACAAATCACAGAAACGTGCATGATATCAAAGAAATGAAGAACACAAATGAGGGAATGCATGGAGAAGCGAAGTAAAGTAAGTACCTGAAGTTGGCGGTGATTGGAGGGGTGGAAAGTTTGAGTCCCCATGAGAGAAGAAAACGAAAGTTGGAGAAGATAGGAAGAGAAAAATGAGCAGACGGAGAAGCAGAGAGGAGGGAAGAGAACCGTAATTTAACATGGTGAGAAGTCACAGAGTGAGAGAGAGAGGCAGTGGAGAAGGGTAGGAGGAGGGAGGGAAATGTTGGGATACTTTCATCCCCCAATTAATCAGTATGTCGTTGTCGCTTTTGGTTTTGCGCAAAACAAGTATTTTGACAGAAATACCCTCTTTAAAGTTTTCTTTTTGGTGATTATATGGGAACGAGTCTTTAGGTATCGTTTGGTATGTAAACGGAACGGGACGGAACAGAATGGGACGGGACAAGAGAGGACGGAACAGAGAGGGAGCAAAGATGCCCTCGGACGAAAAAAAGGAGGAAGAAGAAGGAGACGGAGATATTATAATTTTGTGTTCCACAGATGTGGAACGAGTCGGGGGTGAGGCGAAATGAAAATTTATCCAAAATTCGTCTCGTGGAACAGCGCGTTCCACCCATTTTAGGCAGACCAAATGTGAGACGGAACTCCTCGTCCCATTCCGTACCGTCCTGTCTCACATACCAAACGATACCTTAAGGTTTTGGTATTTTAAATCTATTTTATATTTCATGTGAAGAGTGCTCAATATGTGTTTTGTGGCTTTTTAGTATGGAAAACTAATGAAAATGGCTTGAAAACTTTGAGTTTTAACGATAAGGACAAAATAAAGGGTAAAGTGAATAGTACCAGGATTGACTTTTTAGTGTTAAAATGTGGTTTTTCGTTGAAGTGAACAGTACCATGAGCTTTTCGTTAACCAATAGTCAGGTTGTATAAAATATATGTATCACATAAATTATGTATAACCGTTAAATAATTATTATATTATATACATATAATTATTATAAGTAATTATTTAAAAAGAATACTAAAAAAATGAGCTGGTACATTTATGTTAATAAGTATAATATTAATCTTCAACTTATTGTATTTCAAATTCAAACTCTATTAGTCACATTTTTCGTAATTATAACACCCATAAAAATACACTTAACAAGGAGGGTACACTGGTCAATATGCAAATAGATTAAAATCATGAAAAGTTCTGCTGCGAGGTGTAGAAATTCAAAAAGGCCAGTGTTGGGTCCCAAAAACCGTGTCAGCCTTTAACGGCTCGTTCCTCGAGGAATTACCATTTTTTCCTTCTCGTATTGTCCTCCAATGGGGACTATAGTCCACGTAGGACCACAATCTCAGCCACGTTTCTCGGCTTTCTCTTCTTCCCGCCGAAAATGTTTGGGCCTTATAAATTTTCATTTGTAAGTTGGGCTATGAGTTATAGGTCTACGGTCAATTGTTTATGCGTGTGTGTGAATGTTTTCGGTTGATGTATTGTGAAATGTGAGCCACACATACGTCAACGGTCAATTGACACATTTTGGGTATGCATCAAATTGGTTATTTATGTGTTTTGTAATTTAAGTGGTTAAAAACGTTTATCTTGTATCTGAAGTCTGAGATTAAACTTCGATTTTGTAAGTAATTTATAAAGTATGCTTAAAATTACATGGCATTATGTGTCGCACATTATTTTGTCTCTCCTCTCTTTCTCTAACCCAAAGACAGAAAAAAAGGGCGCCCAAAAGGCCCAAGTGCTGAAGAAGAAAGAGGCCCATTATATTATTTGACCGAAGCAAGCCCAGGAATTTTATCAAACATTTTGGTCGAGCTCACTTAAACTGACCCAAGGACATTTTAGTCATTACATTAACTAGGGTTTCCACATATATTCGCCCCACTCTTATTCCTCATAGATTAGGGTTTTGTTGCTCATTCAGTCTCTCTGCTTACGGCGTCGGCTTCCACCACTCTCCTCGAACCAGCTCCAAAATGGCGGAACAGGTAGATCCCTCTCCCTCTCTCTCTCCGACGTCTCTCTCTCTGACGTCTCTCTCTGTCTAATTTTGCCGTTTTCTGAATCTATCTGTTCGTGCTTGTTCTTGTTGCAGACCGAGAAGGCTTTCTTGAAGCAGCCCAAGGTTTTCCTCAGGTAACCAATTGATTTCAAAATATCATATTTTTCGAGCTTTTTAGATCCGATTTGGTTCGTGGTTTCGTTCATCTGCTTCTGCTGAAATCAAATGGTTCTTTTTATTTATTTTATATAATAACATGAATATTAAGATTAATGGGTATATAATATATGTGGATATTATGAATTTTTGCAGCTCAAAGAAGACAGGGAAGGGAAAGAGGCCTGGAAAGGGAGGCAATCGCTTCTGGAAGAGTGTTGGGTTGGGATTCAAGACCCCCCGAGATGCCATCGAAGGTATATTTTAATCTCTTGTTTTTTCTCTGTTTACTTTTTCGATTGTTGTTTTTCATTTTTTTGGTTTTTGTTTGCTTTAAATTGTTATGTAAAGAGCTATTTTCCCACTTTTTATTAGATTATTTGCATTGTCAAGCATTTGGGCTATGTTGTTTAATTATATCCATGGACTCCTGATTGATTGAACTCGTGTATTGTGTACAAATTTATCATCTTTTTTAAGCTGAGATTAAAGTTCGGATATCTAGATGATGAGTAATATCTTACAACTGTGATACTTCTCGTTCTTTGGTGGGATTGTAGTATCGTCTCAGTTCATTTGCTTGCACTATAAATTAGAGATGCCGTGGAATGCTTTGAAATTTATTGTTGCTTGTTGCCATTTGACATGTACATTTGATGATTCAGTGAGTTGAGTGATGTCGGGAGGTGAATAATGCTTGAAGTGGTTTTGTATTTGTAAATGGTAGAATGACGTGTTATTTGAAGTTTGGTGGTCATATTTTACATGAAAGAACTGCTTGTATGTTACTGCAGGAACATACATTGACAAGAAGTGCCCTTTCACTGGCAACGTCTCCATCAGGGGTCGTATTCTCTCTGGTACTTGCCACAGTGCCAAGATGTCGAGGACCATTATTGTTCGCCGCAACTACCTTCATTATATTAAAAAGTACCAGAGGTGAGGCTAAATTACTATGAGAAAGTGAAGTTCTGTTCTGTTTCTTAACAACAGGATAATTAATTTTTCACTTTTTTCTAGATACGAGAAACGGCACTCAAACATTCCGGCTCACGTTTCACCTTGCTTCCGTGTGAAAGAGGGAGATTATGTCATTATTGGCCAGTGCAGGTTAGATTTTATGCATGTTGCTTGTTAAACTATTACGATTGGTTTCAGCTTGAATTTGTTTTACCCATTAGTCGTCAATTTATCTTTTGTTTAATCGGTGGTTCTCTCTGAATTTTGTAGGCCATTGTCAAAGACAGTGAGGTTTAATGTGTTGAAGGTTACTCCAGCCGGTTCATCTGGAACTGGGAAGAAAGCATTCACTGGAATATGATATTACTGTTCTGAGAAGTATGTTAGTTTTACTTTTGTGCAAGAAGTGCATTTAGATTGAGCTACTCTTGACAGATGAACTGTTTTTTGGCATTTTATTTGCTTTTAAAATATTCGATCCGTGTACGGTGAATTAAGGTTTTTGTTGAACCATTATCATGAATTTTGCTACCCCTTTTATCATTTTGTATTCATATTGTTGCGATTGTGTGGGTGACGGGTCTCTGCCAAATTGATTGCCAATTTAGTGCAGTCAATTATTTAGTAGCTAGTCTAGTGCCATGCTACTACCATCGCTTTTATACCGATATGTCCAACTGTCGTAATGGGTATGTTTTTTAAATCGTTTGGTGTCGAGGATTGAATTTGAATTTGATGAGAACACTCGTATCATTTATGGTACGTATGAATGGTACGTATGTAAACATGAATGATTTTTTGTTTTGAGGGAGTTTTAAGGAGTTAGACACGAATGAAACTCATCTTTTTTGTTTTGCATTCATCGACCTTCAAGTTGGATAAGTTTTCCGTCTCATTTTCTTCAATATGCCTTGATTTTGATTTTTCAGTTATGAATTTTGTTTACAATTCTGTCGGCGTAACGATTCCAGTAGTTGGTGTTGGTAGGGAATGCTGCACATCCAAGTCCTTTCCCAAGGTGTTATGCCTTGTGTCTTTTGTTCTCCAAATCCAACTGTTCTATATAAATATAGAGTAACGCAACGTAAATCAAATCTGTTGACTAAATTTACAAATTAAATCATATGTTATCAATAAGAAATAAACATGTTCACCGAAGATCATTAACTTTCATGTCATATAGTTTAAAAATTTAGCCTTCGGACCAGGTGGACGAATTGTCCGCACACGAAAATGTTCTAAGCTCACCGTCTCCCTTTTCTCTCTTTCTACTTGAACGGTTACGATTAAACTACGTTAACATCTTATATTGATTTTTACATAAAGACAATAGGATAAAAATAAGAATATAAGAGGAGGGGAGAGAAGAGGATGACCCCAAAGAAGTTGCCATAAGTAACCTCTTGGAATGATATGGTATATATGCCAGTTTTCCAAGGCCCTACCGTAACGGCAAAAATCCAATTGTTTAAGACGCAACCCTACAAGGTCGAGCGTTTGCCATGTTCTTTCATCAAAATAACAAAAAACAAAACAAAAATACATATATATAAGACATTAAAATGATCAATGTCCCTATGACAACCATGACAAGTTTCAAAATTGACAAAAATTTAGCGCACAGAAGTCGCTTAAATAACTACAAATTTTTTGCTTAAATGAATTGGGGGATCATAGTTTGTCCGTACCGTACGGCACCTCTTCTAACGGTTGCCTTGCCAGCTGCATTTGCCAATATGGTAACGAAAACGACCTCAACAAGAACAAATTTGTAGCGGACACAAAACCAAAAACAAGATAAACTAAAGAATCTGCCAAATTTGTCAATTAAATCATGTTGTCCGGTTAGTCCTGGCAATCATGTCGTGTTTCCCGTGTTTGTGTCGTTTTTTGTGACATATTCGATATCTTAACGGATTGTGTCGTGTCAAACCCGTTAAAATGAACCGGTAATATGATCCGATCCAAAATCGATCCCTTGACGTCTTGTATTTAAAAAATAAAAAAAATCATTTAAAAGCTAAGAACAAAGGAAAGAAGAAGCAGGTAGCATGCAGTTTCCTCTGAAGTGACAACCCATCTTTCTCCATTGACATATTATCAAAGCAAGGTTTACCCAAAATTCCAAGTCGATATCAGCTTTCGAAGTAACTGTTGAGAAAATTGATATCAGATTACATAAATTATTTCTCTTGTGCATTTCTCTATATATAAATACCTCTGCTCCTTTCCCTCCACTCATACCATATCTCTTGCCATCGCTTAAGTAAACAAGAACTAAAATGTATAGAGTTGCAAGCCCTTCAGAGTATCTGGTGATCACGGGGGTCGGAATCGACGACATAAAGCTAGCAAAGAAGGCATGGATCCTCCCCGGCCAGTCCTTCATAATCTTCGACATGTCCCCGGTTAACTATACCTTCGAAGTCCAAGCCATGAGCTCGGAAAAGCTTCCCTTCATGCTCCCCGCCGTCTTCACCATCGGCCCACGCATTGACGACATGGAAAGCCTCCACAAGTACGCCAAGCTCATTTCCCGCCACGACAAGCTCTCCAGCCACGTCAAAGAGCTTGTCCAGGGAATCATAGAAGGCGAGACGTGTGTTCTCGCTGCCTCGATGACCATGGAGGAGGTGTTTAAGGGGACCAAAGAGTTTAAGCAAGAGGTGTTTGGGAAGGTTCAGTTGGAACTTAACCAGTTTGGGCTTTTGATATATAATGCAAATGTCAAACAGTTGGTGGATGTCCCAGGGCATGAGTATTTTAGTTACTTGGGGCAGAAGACACAGATGGAGGCGGCGAATCAAGCAAGGGTTGATGTGGCGGAGGCAAAGAAGAAGGGGGAGATAGGGTCGAAGCTGAGGGAGGGGGAGACGTTGCAGAACGCGGCTAAGATTTACGCGGAGACTAAGATATATGGGACGAAGAGAGAGGGGGAGGGGAGGATGGCGGAGATTAAGGTGAAGGCGGAGGTGAAGGTGTATGAGAATGTAAGGGAGGCTGAGGTGGCCGAGGCAAATGCTGAGCTGGCGAAGAAGAAGGCCGGGTGGGCGAAAGAGGCGCAGGTGGCGCAGGTGGAGGCTGCAAAGGCAGTGGCATTGAGGGATGCGGAGTTGCAAACGGAAGGTGGAGAGGATGAATGCCTTGACTATGACGGAGAAGCTTAAGTCTGAGTTTTTGAGTAGGCCAGCGTTGAGTATGAAACAAAGGTATCTAATTTTATGTGACGATCTACTATTTAAACTCTAAAAAAATCATCATGCATTCTTTTATAACGAAAAATTTACAAAATGCAAAAGGACGAATCCTCATAATAAACAATTCCTTTTTTCCATTAAATTCCTCTAAACTTTCTTTTATTTTTTTTATTAATTCGAGTTAGTTCATCATTTCTTATCTTTCTACTCTTAAATCTCGCTTAAGTTAACTGAGTAGTAATTAATCTTGATGAGATATCTATCTAATCCTCTGTATCTTATACTATTGATTACTATTAATGTCTGGTTTATCTCTTAATCTCAATTTTCTTTGGTATGTTCTTGATGTTGAGAGTTGTCCCACATCGGTGAGGGACAAAGTTTGCTATGTGCTTATATGATTTTGGGCTACTTTCCATATTGCCAATTGGTTTTAGGGTGGAACCTCAATTTAATCATGGTATTAGAGCAAGGTTGTCTACGTGTGAAGCCCAACAGTCACACGCGCTCCACGTCACCCAGTTGTTGTCCACGTGTAGGCTTAAAAATCCGCCACACGTGCGGGGGCGTGTTGAGAGTTGTCCCACATCAGTGAGGGACAAGGTTTGCTATGTGTTTAAATGATCTTGGGCTACTTCCCATATTGCCAATTGGTTTTATGGTAGAACCCCAATTCCCAATTTAAGCTTCTCAACATGAGTTGGTGATACTTGGTTTTGGAACATATAACTCATCTATATGATGTTTTGGTTTAGAATTTGTTAGACACACTCTAATCTTGAGTCCGCCACTGTCTCAACTTACGTCATCTAATTAACAAACAAAATACATGCATATTTCTGACTCCTCCACTATCTCAACCTACGTCATCTAATTAACAAACTAAATACATGCATATTGGAGTTTATTGTGTCAAAGCTTATCTAACAACAGTGTTGATAAACAAATTAAAGGTACAAGAGGCGAATTGCGAGTTATACAACAAACAAAAAGCCTCAGAGGCAATTCTTTACCAAAGGGAGAAGAAGGCAGATGCCAAAAAGGCATTGGCAGAGGCAGAATTCTATGCACGTCAACAAGCTGCCGATGGAGAATTTTATGCAAAGAAAAAAGAGGCCGAGGGACTCATGGCCCTTGGACAAGCTCAAGGTGCATATCTACGCCACCTTTTTTGGATGCAGTTGGAGGCAACTATGCAGCCATGAGAGACTTTATGATGATCAATAGTGGCATGTTTCAAGAAATTGCTAAGATCAACGCCGAGGCCGTGCGCGGGCTTCAGCCGAAAATCAGCATTTGGACTAATGGCGGGGGAGAGGGTGGTGATGGTGGTGCAAATGGGGCTATGAAGGAGATTTCCGGAGTTTACAAGATGTTGCCACCGTTGTTCAAGACGGTTCATGAACAAACCGGCATGTCGCCTCCGGCTTGGATGGGCACTTTGGACAATTCTCATTCTAGCAACTAAACTCTCAATTGAGTTAAGAGTATAATTTTACCAATCTCAGATTCTTCTGTGTCTCATGTGTTAATAATTGTGAGAAATATATGTGGGATTTCAAATTTGTATTAAGTGATATATTATGTACACTTACCACATTTTTCATACCATAAATACGTGGCTTATATTAAATTAAAAATAAAACGTAAAAGAATATGTATTAAGAATTCAAATGAAGATTCTAATTCGGAGGAGCTATTATCGCTACTTGGATCGAAATAGTGTTACTCATCACTGGAAGTACCAACTCCAAATTAATAGGTCAGTTACACAACTTACGCCCAAGATCTCAAATCATCACCCTTATCGCTGTTTTTGTAGAACACCCAAATCCTAATAAAAACCCTAGCTAGCTAGTCCTATTACTGCTTCTTTCGTCTTAGTTCTCAAATCATAACCCTCATCTCTGGTGCCTACAAACAAAAGAACAACGCACGTACGCGACCATGTGGTACAAAGTTGCGAACGCTTCAGAGTATCTAGTGATCACCGGCGTCGGAATCGACGACATCAAGCTTGCAAAGAAGGCATGGATTATGCCCGGCCAAACCTGCACCGTCTTCGACATGACCCCCGTCAACTACACCTTCCAAGTCCAAGCCATGAGCTCGGAAATGCTCCCCTTCACCCTCCCCGCCGTCTTCACCATCGGACCCCGCACCGACGACATGCCCAGCCTCCACAAGTACGCCAAGCTCCTCTGCCGCCAGGATCAGCTCTCCAACAATGTGAGAGACCTTGTCCTGGGCATCATCGAGGGTGAGACGCGGGTTCTCGCTGCCTCAATGACAATGGAGGACGTGTTTAAGATGACAAAAGAGTTTAAGGAACAGGTGTTTGACAAGGTTCAGTTGGAATTGAATCAATTCGGGCTGTGGATATACAATGCAAATGTCAAACAGTTGGTGGACGCTCCGGGGCAAGAGTATTTTAGTTACTTGGGGCAGAAGATACAGATGGAGGCGGCGAATAAGGCTAGGGTTGACGTGGCGGAGGCGAAGAAGAACGGGGAGATTGGGTCAAAAGAGAGGCAGGGGCTGACGCTGCAGAACGCGGCTAAGATTAATGCGGAGACGAAGATTTTTAGGACGAAGAGGGAGGGAGAGGAGAAGATGGAGGGGATTAGGACGAGGACGCAGGTGAAGGTGTTTGAGAATGTGAGGGAGGCTGAGGTGGCGGAGGCCAATGCTGATCTGATGAAGAAGAAGGCCGGGTGGACCAAGGAGGCGCACGTGGCGGAGGTGGAGGCTTCAAAGGCGGTGGCCTTAAGGGAGGCGGAGTTGCAAAAGGAGGTAGAGAGGATGAATGCCTTGACTAGGAAGGAGAAGCTTACGGCTGAGTTATTGACTGAGGCCAATGTTGAGTATGAAACCAAGGTACGTCCTGTGGTTTTCTGTTTTCTGACTAAACAAAGTAAAATTGAATGCATATATGCAAATTAAGTTGGTAATCCCATGTAAATGTTTTCTGGTCATTCACCTTTAAATTTAATATTAATCTTGAGATTAAATGAATGTGTTTTTAATGTTTACTCTCAACCTTTAATATTAAATTTAAAGGCGAATCAGAAGTGACCATTAATCTTTAAACATCGGTGACCAAGAGAACAATAATCATATTTACGCAGCCATGAAAAAATATGTGACCAAAATCACAATGAACAATACAATGATAGATCGACGATTGCTAAATTTGGTTTAATACTGTAGCATTAGTGCATTGATTTATCATTTTCATATGTTTTGTGTTGCATCGTAATCATGAGCTTTGAAAATAGGTGAAACAGTAATAAGCTTTATAGGGCTTCTACTTTTTCTAAGGAAGCTGTCACTGTTTAACCTAATTTCAAAGCTTATGCATGATTGGGATCCAACACAAATATGGAGTAACAGATGAATGCCTGTTTGTACCTTAAGGTAGCTTGATTAGTTTTTCTTTTCTTTTCTGATACTGGTAAGTGGTAGCTTTATTAGGTGCTTCTAGTTTAATTTTGCGTAGATTTTATTCCATTCCATTGAGATGTGATAATCTAGAGAGTGAGCATAAAACTTGAAGAACTTATATATGTTGACTTTTGGAGGATTAGCAGATTCTTTTCACTTTTATGTACTGATGCAGCTAGTTTTGAATTCCATGTATTGCTTCCCCATATTAATTATAATTCGTTGGGATAATGTTTTTGAAATGATTTAGTTTATAAATTTTGTCTACAAATTTAGTTTCCTTAGCATTACGCTAACTAAAAACAGTTCTGATCGTGTTTTTGTGACTTTTTTATGCTTATATATATTCAAAAAGCGCTTTTAAGTATTTTCTGAAAGAATGCATTTGAAATTTTAATAAAAGTTTTGTTGTGATTTCTATGAGCAGAGGGTATCATGTTATCTTATTTGCACTTTGAGAAATAAGTTTCATGCACTTTTATGTACTAATGCCTCATATGGCTTTACTTTTCTTGTATTACAATTACATGTATGCACAAAAGCTTATCAATTTATTAGCATAAAGCATAAGATCATAGCTTGATTTAACACCATATTCATATGTGAAACAAAGGTGCAATCGGCAAATTCGGAGTTCTACAGAGAACAAAAAGCTACGGATGCAGTTCTTTACCAACGAGAGAAAGAGGCTGAGGCACAAAAAGCAACTGCAGAGGCACAACTCTATGCCCGTCAACAAGCTGCTGATGGAGACTTTTATGCCAGGAAAAAAGCGACGGAGGCAGAGCTCTATGCTCGTCAACAAGCTGCTGATGCAAAATGTTATGCAAGAAAAAAAGAGGCTGAGGGACTCATGGCCCTTGGACACGCCCAAGGCGCATATCTGCTCTCTCTTCTGGACCCAGTCGGAGGCAACTATGCAGCTATCAGGGACTTTATGATGATCAAGAGTGGCATGCTTCAAGAAGTTGCTAAGATCAATGCTGAAGCCGTGCGCGGTCTAAAGCCAAAGATTAGCATTTGGACTAATGGCTGCGGGGAGGGTGGTGATGGTGGTGCCAATGGGGCTATGAAGGAGATTGCTGGTGTTTACAAGGCGTTGCCACCACTGTTCAATACAGTTCATGAACAAACTGGCATATGAAGCCACCGGCTTGGATGGGCACTTTGTCTACCAACTCGACTCTCGATAGCAACTGAACTCTGAATTGTGTTCAATCGAAAGTACGACATCACTGTCGGATCATGGACTATCATGCATTAATTTAGAGCTAATGATATTGCAGATTTTCTTGTATTTCGTGATCAGTGAGAATTTTGTTTTAGTGACTGATAAGAAGTATTTGTTGGTATTTCTGAATCTCGCGCGGTTGTATATATTTTATATAGGGAATATTAGCCTTAAGCACACTTGGATCTCTACCACAATAACTTCGCTGGGGCCATCCCACCCTCCCGATCTCCAACCTTTCCAATCTTAAATTTCTCGAAACAATGCTTGAGTCAGTCATCCACACGACGAATGGACAAAGAATATATCTCAACCACCGCTGATCCATGTCAGCTCAATATACTCCAACAATTATATCAAACAAGATCACTCATGCAAATAATTAGCATTAATTAGGAGATTGCACTACACCCTTAAGTTATAGTAGATAATATTCTATTACATTTGTAATTTTATGAAAAGATCAAGTAATTTTATTTATTTAAAAAAAAAGGAAAAAGAACAGGTTTTGAACAGTTCAAATGAAAATGCTAAGGCATATTATAGTTGACCACATAATACGGAGCAGCTTTTATCCTCTACTTTGACCTAGTGTTACTCATCACTGCCAACTGCAAATTAATAGGTCAATTAGCAGTTTATCCGATTCCAACTGCTAATTAAATAGTGAAATCCTTGGTTTGTTATATTTCACTGGTCTCCTTCCTATATTTGTGGTCTAATTACAATGAGAAACTATATATTCGGTGTCAAGTCCATCCAAACCCTAACTCTTTTTCTAATCCTAATAATATATATCTAAGCTACATATTAATAAAAAGAAAATTAATAAAAAAAAGACTTCAAATCTTTGTATATTTTAATAAAAAAAGCATTAACTAACTTTATTTAATGATAAATACAAAAGAATAAAATAAAATAAAACCATAAAAAACCCAACTTGCGCTGGCGGCCTCCCTCATCCCCAAAACCCATTTCCACACTCTACTTTTTTCTCCCATTGTCTGCTACATTAATAGATAATTTTCTTTTTTTGCTTAGAATAAGAAAAAAGACTCCAAATTGAATTACATCCTCAATTTTAAATTTGTGGTGTTGTTTCCCAATAGTAGTCATGATGACGAGAGATTTTTCAATGCATGTGACCGGAACACGGGTGATACATTATATATATATATAAAGAAAAGAATAAGAAAGTGCAATCTTGTTAGGAATGCTCCTCCTTGCTATATCCTTCCTTGGTTTGTGATATATTTCTATGGTCTCCTTCCTACATTAGCGGTCTAATTACAATGAGAAACTATATATTCGGAGTCACAAGTCCATCCAAACCCTAACTCTTTTTTTATGGGATAATGTTAGGGGACCAAATTTTTTAAATCAAATTTGCAATAATATGGTTATAGATGATTAGATTATTAATTAAGTTTCAACGTCCCTAGCATTACCTATAAAAAAACCCTAGCTAGTCCAATTACAGTTAAAATTTTCGGCCAAGATCTCAAATCCTAGCCCTAAGCACTGCTGCCCACAAACAAAGAACAAAGAAGAACGTACGTGCGTAACCATGTTGTGGTACAGAGTCGCGAACGCTTCAGAGTATTTAGTGATCACCGGAGTCGGAATCGATGACGTCAAGCTTGCAAAGAAGGCATGGATTATGCCCGGCCAATCCTGCAGCGTATTCGACATGTCCCCCGTCAACTACACCTTCGAAGTCCAGGCCATGAGCTCCGAAAAGCTCCCCTTCATCCTCCCCGCCGTCTTCACTATCGGTCCCCGCGTCGACGACGTGCCCAGCCTCCACAAGTACGCTAAGCTCCTCTGCCGCCACGATCAGCTCTCCAGCCACGTCAAAGACCTCGTCCAGGGCATCATCGAGGGTGAGACCCGCGTTCTGGCCGCCTCGATGACGATGGAGGACGTGTTCAAGGGGACCAAAGAATTTAAGAAAGAGGTGTTTGACAAGGTTCAGTTGGAATTGAATCAATTCGGGCTTTTGATTTACAATGCAAATGTCAAACAGTTGGTGGACGTCCGTGGGCATGAATATTTTAGCTACTTGGGGCAGAAGATACAGATGGAGGCGGCGAATAAGGCTAGGGTTGATGTGGCGGAGGCGAAGAAGAAAGGCGAGATAGGGTCAAAAGAGAGGGAGGGGTTGACGCTGCAGAACGCGGCCAAGATTGATGCAGAGACGAAGATTTTTAGGACGCAGAGGGAGGGAGAGGGGAAAATGGAGGAGATTAAGACGAGGACGGAGGTGAAGGTGTTCGAGAATATTAGGGAGGCTGAGGTGGCGAAGGCCAATGCTGAGCTGGCAAAGAAGAAGGCTGGGTGGGCAAAGGAGGCGCATGTGGCGGAGGTGGAGGCTTCGAAGGCGGTGGCGTTGAGAGAGGCGGAGTTGCAAAAGGAGGTGGAGAGGATGAATGCCTTGACTAGGACGGAGAAGCTTAAGGCTGAGTTATTGACTGAGGCCAGTGTTGAGTATGAAACCAAGGTACGTCTTCTGCTTGTTTCTTTTTCCTTCTAAACAAGTAAAATTGAATATATATATATATATATATATGCAAATTAATTGGTGTCATATTATCGGATTGGGATGAAAAAGTTATGTTAAATAGTGTTATTTGATCATAATTTACTAAGGATAATACATACTTTTTTTTGGATGATCTCATTCTCCCACTTGTAAAAATAAATTTCATATGGTTGGAACCGTTGAATCTCTTAATCTTCATTTGAAGATTATCCTTACCAAAAAGCATCATTTAGTTATCCAAATGTATTACTTGTTACCTAGATACATCGTTGATTTATTGTAGCATTATTCCAATATGCTTGTTTTTTTTTATAGCAATCTGAGCTCTGAAATTTGGTGAAACCTTAACATATAAGGTAGCTTTTTAATTAACTCATTACTTTGCTTTAAGGTTTATTCTTTCATTGCACCTTTGACAATGTAGAGAGTTTTAGTAAGCACAAATGCACAAAACATTGCAGGACTTATATATGTGTGTATGTGTTATGTATGTCTTACTTTTGGAGTTTTATTTGCACCATTTGTGGCATAGGTTCTTGCACTTTTTATCAAAATGCATGTATTAGTATGAGCTGATTTTGAAGTGCATGTATTGGTCTCCTTGTATTAATTATAAAACCGACATGTTTAAAAATGTTTTTGAATTGACTAAAAGCGTTTTCACATAAATATTAAAGTTACTAAGGAGTTATGTCAGATAACTAGAAGCGCACTTTTCTTGCTTTGGGAAGGTACTTCAAGAAGCACTTTCAAGTTTCAATCTTATGACTTGTTTGGAGAAGAATTTGATAGCAGGGACCCCAAACATGCCAACTAGGGTTAAAGTGCATTGCATAACTTATACATGTGGACTTATGGAGTATTATTTGCACACATGAGAAATTAAGTTCATGCACTTTTTATGCACTAACTATACAGCATATATATATGGCTTCGCTTTTCTTCTATTACTATTACATGCATGCACATAAGATCAGAGCTTGATTTAGTACCATAATTCATATGTGAAACAAAGGTGCAATCGTCAAATTCGGAGTTCTACAAAGAACAAAAAGCTGCGGATGCAATTCTTTACCAAAGAGAGAAAGAGGCTGAGGCACAAAAAGCAACTGCAGAGGCACAACTCTTTGCTCGTCAACAAGCTGCCGATGGAGACTTTTATGCGAAGAAGAAGGCGACAGAGGCGGAGCTCTATGCTCGTCAACAAGCTGCTGATGCAGAATGTTATGCAAAGCAAAAAGAGGCTGAGGGACTCATGGCCCTCGGACAAGCCCAAGGCGCATATCTACGCTCCCTTTGGGACGCGCTTGGAGGCAACTACGCAGCCATGAGGGACTATATGATGATCAACAGTGGCATGTTTCAAGAAATTGCTAAGATCAATGCTGAAGCCGTGCGTGGTCTTCAGCCAAAGATTAGCATTTGGACTAATAACGGTGGGGAAGGTGGTGACGGTGGTGCCAACGGCGCTATGAAGGAGATTGCTGGTGTTTACAAGGCATTGCCACCATTGTTCAATACAGTTCATGAACAAACTGGCATGAAGCCACCAGCTTGGATGGGCACTTTGTCCAATTGTCCTTCCACCAACTCGACTCTCGATAGCAACTGAACTCTGAATTATGTTCCATCAAAAGTACTACCATCTAGCTAAGATGGTACGTGTGATCGGTTGAGATGATATAAATAGTTTCGTGTTTATTTGTTGTTCTTTTATTAGTTATTTGCTATTTTTTTGTTGACAGTAATACTATTTGCACAACTAGTTGGTCCCCGCTACATGTGTGGAACCTTTTTGGTATTTGCTTAATTATTCGGTTGCAAAATATATGCCTGCTCTGCTTCAACTATTTTCTCTAACATGCTAAAGTTAATATGGATGACCAAACAGTTTTCATATCAAATATATATTTTTTAGATATGATATCTAACCGATAAAAAAGAAAATGAATGATTCTAATTATAATATTTGTACAGTAAAATAATGACACGTTAAATAGTATGTGGACTTTCCTTCTTATTGGGAATGAAGAAAAGTATTAGCCTTCCAAAAGTTGCAATTTCTTGTTTTTAGCAGTAGAAACATAGCTAGGGCTAGCTTGGCTACAAAATACCATTTTCAGTCAATCTTTGTAGGCATCATGGTGTGTCCTAAAATCTAAGACATCCTATGCAAAGGTATAACAATATCCTTATCCAATTTCTGGAGTTGGATTCCACCCCAAATTTGGAGATGGAGAGTTATGAAATCTACTTATTATACTTGTTGCATTGCTCCCCCTCGTCCAAACACAAACACAATCTTTTGGTGGTCCCAACTTCCTCCTACCTAACACATAATGCATTATTGATTACACTACCTGTAACGGCACACTGTTTAATGATATTATCAACCAATTATGTTGTGAACTTATGTATTCATATGTTAAGAAACTTGATAGCCGTTTGATTTTTAAATTTAACGATCATTCAATAATATAAATCACGTGGTTCGAACTTCCTCAAAAAAGTGAATTCCGCACAATTTTATTGCTATTTTACACACTTTAATTTTTCATTTCGGTAGTTCAATTGTCAACTCGTTTATTCAAACGATTGAGAAGATAGAAAAAGAAAAAGAAAATGAGTGCGCAACATTTCCCTCTCGTTTGGAGTGGTACTTGTGACGCTACAGTGCCCGACCATAACAAGACTGGTCTTCTTTTTCCCAACCAATACAAACGACCGAATCCAAGCTGTCTTCACAATCGACGGTCCACATCGCCCCTGCTTTCCCACCAATTACCAACTAACAATCCAACGGCTGACATTCGTTTAACCCGCCACACGCGTCAGCGTGTGAGCATCAGTACACTGTTTAGCCCAGCCTCGAACCACTGAGAGATGCTCTCTCTCTCTCTCTCTCTCTTTCTCTCTCTCTCTCAAACTTTTGCTTCTGTGAAAGCTCCACTGCTGACACTCTACTCCCTCTCTCTCGACTCTCCGCTGAAACCTAGGGTTTCTCTGCTGCTTTTGATTTTCCCATTTTTTTGACCGCCGCGACCATGTCTTAGTAGCCGTTGGAACACATATCGGCCTTTGATCGCCGATTTTTGTTTCCTGGAGATAATCGCCGGCATTTGATGGTGGTGTTTAACGGCGGCTAGGGTTTCTGAGAGCTCCGGAAGATGGAGAGCTCGTGGAAGCCTAAATATAGTTCGACATTCCCGTCAATGGTTTCCTCGTCCTCTCAGGAGCTTCGGAATCAGGTACGGTGTCCTTTTGGTGTTTTTTTTTTTTTTTTTTTTTTTTTTGTGCTCTTTTAACTGTTTGTTTAGTATATTTTGTAGTTGCTGTTAATTGATTGCTTGTGCTGAAGTGTGTTGTACATTGAGATAGCTGTGTAGAAAAATTGTCAGAGGAAGCACATTTCAGCCAGTTTAGAAAGCAAAATAAAAATGTTGCATGTGTATATAATGTGGGGAGTCCCGTTCTCCAAACCCCGATGGTCCAAGAAAATTGTGGTACTTTCTCCTTCAGCGTTGGAACAAGATCGAACGGTGGGCGACCACAATTTCCTTGGACCATGGGGTCTTGGAGAACGGTTTTAGCCTTGTAGGCGTTGAATGATCAAGTTTAAGTCTTTTAGTGAGCTTTTTTTCTTTTCGATTACGAATTTTTTTGTACTTTGTCTATTTATTTCCAAAGCATTTCTACTTTTCAATGAGTGTGTTACAAACTTAGGTATTTGTTAACTAGGATACATTCTGCTTCTAGTAGATTCGTTGCCCGTTTACTTTGATTATGATTTTCCGCTGTTATTATTCCCTTCAATACAAAAATGCATATGTGTGCATGTTTGCTAGGAGAAAGAATGTACATAGACAATGTGATTGTTGACTGTGACAGTAACCTAGGGGAACAACATTCTTTATGAACTGGTGTTCGTCGCTACAAGCGGGCGTGCGTGCGTTTGAGATACTGTGTTCAGGGTCAAATATTTTATATCTTTCTTATAGCCCTGTTTCCTAATGTATGTGAAACACATGTATTCTTTGAGTATTTATTAATTGTACTTTGCACCATTCTAAAAACGCTTATTCCTCTATGCGTTTAAATTTTCTAATTTTGTGATCTTGGTATGTTTTTTCTCACTTTACAAACATGGATTTTTATTTGCAATATAGATGGAGAGCAATGCAGGTTATTATTCTTATCCACATGGCTCACAAGATTTAAGACCCACATTGCTTGGTAGATTACAAGATCCTGTACTTTCGAGCATTCCGTATTCAGATTCCCAAAGATCAGAACATGCTACGTTGGGAAATTCATTTCTAGCTCTCTTATCTGGGTCACAATCGGTATTCCAGTGTGATTTTCAAGGATTATCAAATCCAAAGCCTATGGGTACCTCTTGTAAGCGTCTGCCAGATAGTAATAATTTCATTGTGAATGGTACCGGAAGTGCCATTCCAGTCACATCCAGTGGGCTACTGCCAGAAAATATGAGTGGGCAACACCTGCAAGGCGGAGCAGGCTCTTTTCATAAGGTTTCATCGAAGTCAGTCCCAAGCTCCAGTTTTGGAAGCAAATCTGTTTTGTATGATCTGCAGAGTTCGGACCTGGCCAAGGTAGTCACACGTGACATGGTCTCTGGTAGTGAGAAAGTAAAGGGCTCTTTTTCCTTGAGCGGGGAATGGCATGGTGTTAGCGCTGCAGATACTAGGAAGGCAACGAAGGCTTGTGGAGCAAATATTCAATCTTCAAAAACAAAGTCAATGGAAGCAAGCACCTCTATATCTAACAAAGCATTGGGTTTTATGAATGGTTGCCCTCGTGTTTTTTGTTCAACCACTAGTGAGTGCCTTAAGGACATTGGTCTTATTATTGACTTTGATATTTGGATGATAATTTACTTTCTGAACTTTGAGTTGATATTTTTATTATTTGAAAAGGTGGTTATCTACTTCTCAGCAATACAGGACTTGTTGGAATTGTTTGTTCATGCCATTGTCTCCACATGTCTGTCCTGAAATTTTGCGAGGTAGGTTAGTGATTCAATGATACTAAAGATTTGCTAATTGTGATATATATTTGCAAAGAAATTGACTTGCAATTTTGCTTAAAAATCACTATAACTTATTTTGCAGCATTCAGGGTTATATGATGTCAACCCGGGGGACATCGTTTGTATGGACAGTGGAGAGACCATTGCCCAGTGGTGCAAGCTCTACTTCCTGAATTCTGGGGTAAGATCTTCATGTCAAATACTTCCCTTTTGCTTTATGCCCTATTGCTTTGTGCCGGTGCCTTTGTGTGCATGTCTTAGTGCAAGTGCAAGTGCATGCATGCTTATGTTCATATCTGTAGATGCATGGGCATGTTTGTCTCCCCTGCGTGTATGTGTGTCAGTGTCACAACGTTTAGGCGTGTGCTTGTGTGTTGCAAAGAGTTACTCCAGCAGATAAAACCTCAAGTGTTTACTCTAGGAACCCCAATCCTTATTTCTTGTTTTATTTGAAAAGAACCATAGTTATTGAGTTTAGACTCTTACTTCCGCGTCGTCAGTTACCATGTTTTCTCCCCCTTTTGACTAATTTATTATTGTCTTTTGAATTGAGATTGGATTTCTTATTTGCATGTTTTTGAAGAACGACAACACTGGATCGTGATATTTTTATGATGCTTTAGATTAGGGTTCCGGGAGATCGGAGTGAATGGGACTGGCCTGAAGGATTATCAGCAACTGCCTCTTTGGCGAAATCTAGTGTGACTATGCCCAACATATCCAATAACTTGTCTCATATGGTTCGCTCATCTGGAGGTTCAGCAAGTTCTCAGCAGTCTTTAGATGGTGCTGCGCTCTTAAAGAGCCTCCTTACAAACCAGAATTCTGCTGTTGGTTGTGTACAAAATAAACAACAAAGGAACATTCAGGATAGCAACAACATTTTTCTCAAGGGTTTGACTGGCACTTCACAGAACAATTTACATGGTATGGCTGATAACCTGATATTGGAGTGCACTGAGTCAATCTCAAATTTGGTTGGTTGTGGACTGCAAGATAGCTGTCAGTCTTCATCTGCTTACGCTGAGTCCATGAAGAATGGAAATTCATCCATTGCCTACCCCACCATGAAGAATGGAAATTCATCCATTACACACCCATCTTTACAGAACCGAAGAATCATTGGTACAGAATCAAACGTTTGCAGAACTGTAAATGGGAAGGATGGTGCCTTCAGGGATGCTGCAATTTCAAATATTGAGCTGAGGCTTGGTCAACCATACCAGTTGGGTCAAACTCAAACGTCAGGAAATTCAAATCTATCAGCTGTACGTCCACAGCTATTGGACACACATGCAAATCCACTGAAGTCTCTCTTTCCTGAACAGATGATTCCTAACAGTGCGTCAAAGCTCTTCTTCTTTTTCTTCCCATAAAGCATAGTACCTATGGTGTAAACTTTGTTAATATGTTCTCATTTTCCCATCATGGCTAATCAACCATATAGCATTTAACTTGTGGATATTTATTTTTTTGCAGCAGCCAACTGCAGTGACGGGGTGAAATTTGGCCAATCTCTTCAGTTTTCTGCTGTTCCATATAATCCCAGCACAAAAAGAGATGGAAAGCAGTTAAACCGTGGAAATAATGCATTTGTAATCAGTAATGCGATAGATGCTGCGAGAGTAGAGAAAACCAATTACAACCTGGTCCAGGATTCTGTGATTTCATTTGTTACCAATCTCAATGCTCCACCTGAGGAAAATTCACGACCAAAAGCCAGTAATTATATATATAATGGAGGTGAGCATGCTATGCGAAGTACACAACATTATGAAACTCATTCTGCCAAGTCTGACCTCGCTAGTGGCCCCAGGAATGGAGGTAATAATGTGCAAAGGCAATTGAACATGTCTCAGTTGGGTTCCTATAGACTAATTGACAAGGCTAAAGGGGCAAGTTTTGTCGCTAATGAGTCTCACCTTTCAAAGGATTCAGGGTTCAGAATTCACAAGGAAATTGAAATCTCAAGCTCTTCCAATGGATTGAGTGGAAGCAGTGATCCTCGTTTCTTAACAATACATAAAGACAGCTGCTACTCACACCAGTTGTCTGGTGTAGCACCCAATGGACCTGATTCTAGAAGATGTTCTAATTTTCCTGAGAAGGTTTGTTCTTTTAGTAATAGTGGGCAAGTTGGTCATGTTGATCTCCCACCCTTGACTTCATCGGTAGGATCTGGCTTAGTTTTTTCATCAGAGGGAGTCTCAAAATGCATTCCTGTTAGTGGTTCAACATCTGTATCAGATCAGAGATATCATCCACCTGCTTTATCTAGAAAACAGTTAACTGGGGTAACCACTCACTTGCCCGATGATAATTCACGACTGCTTGCACTAAGGCAAATACTGGAGTTATCGAAGCAACACCAGGGATGGCCTTCCCTTCCCATGAACCGAGGGGAAGGAAGATTTGGTTGCTCTTCTTGTATGCAAAATTCTCTTGTTGACACTTCAGCATCCGAGAAGCAAGTCCAACAACTTAGTCATACCAGTAACCATGATGTCACCATTAAATCACACCAACCAGGTGCTAGCTGTAGAATTGGAACTGATGAAGGTTTTACTTCCATGACTGGTAAGAACACTGTTTTTTGAATGCCTATGTATAAGTTTGGTTACGCAGGAATTGATTTTTTCACTCTTGTATTGTGAATCTTACAATGGCTTTGTTTTCATTCAGGTGTTAACACCGGCTGTCATTTGTCAACATTGAAACAAGGAACTGCATTACATTCTAAAGAAGTTGATATGAATCATCAAATTTCCTTTGTTCCTCTGTTTAATGAGCAACACTCATTGAGGTTAGTTTAATATCTATAGAATGGCTCTCAGTTGGAGTTTTTAATTTTGTACTGTACCACATTTTATTGGAAGTTGATATTAAAATTTGAAGGTATTTAGTGTCAAAAGGGTGATCCATCCTGCCTATTCTCAATATTTTACACTGAAAATCTGGATCAGTGTTTCATATGAGATCAGTTTTGTGAATTTTGTTTGAATGGTTTGAGGTCTCATATAAAAAGGGAAATTGAATTGTTTTAGATCTTATCTTAGTGTTTAGTAATTAATGCCAATTTCCTTATGCACAAACATACATACACAATTTTTATCTGTCTTTTTTTATGTTATATGTATATGGGGCATTTGCCTTTAAACTCTTGGATTGTGATGTATGTTTGTATGTCTGGGCACATGTTCATCTGCTGATGAATTTATATTTATAACTGCAAGTGAATTTGTATTTATATGTGGCATATTAGCTGTTATAAGCTCATCGACACTCCCAAGTGTCTTTTATTTTGCTAATCAGTTATGCTCTCTTAAGCTTTTTGGTTGACTCACTTGCTTTCAATTTACTGTGTTGAATCTTTGATGTACAATATTTTTCCCTTAAAAAATTCGGTGTGATATCTGCTCCCTCTAACAGCTCTCTTCCTTTATTGTTTGTGCATAGCAGAAGTGGGAAGAACACCAATGAGCCTAGAGGGCATGAAAGATGCTACCACAAAGTTCCCTATGGTCGTTTTCATGGCAGCTGCAATTGTGCAGCCAACATAAACTGTTTAGGAATGAAATTTGAAAGAGTTGGGGGTTTTCCTAATGCCTTTAACGAACAAATTGGAACAGTCAATGATGAATCCCCCACGACATTTACTCATAAATGTGCTAACAACCATATTGTTCCAAAGGATAAAACTGTTTCCTTAGATCATAGGGGAAAGTTGAATGGGAAATTACCCAAGAACATCTGTAATGCTTCACAGTGGAAAGATGTTCCGAGTAAGGTCAAAGGAGTTTCTGATGTGATGCGCGTGGACCGTTTATCTAATTTGTTTGATGTGAGAAGACGAGATAATGAGCAGCTTGCAGATACTAGTGTTAAACACTCCAATGGTACTTTGCAGATGGTGGAATCTTCGAAAGAGCATGAAATTTCTAATATTTCTTCTGGATGTTCTGCGCCGGCTGTTACCCAGGCATCAATTGAGGTTAACAAGATAGATTCTTCAACAGTTGATGGTGGGGATAATGGATGTGTAAGTAATCTTGTTTTTGACGAAGGGTCAGGCATTGATAAATGTGGGTCATCAGATGATGCACTTGAAAGTGTAAAAAGTGCGGAGTTCCTTGCCTCAACCAGCTTGAGAAAACTTGGGTCTTTTAAGAATTTAAATCATCAATCATCCTGTAGCCTTCTGGATGAGCTTAAGCTCATAAACTCTTTAACATGGAGAAAAGGTCAACATAAAATCCCAGCTGGGCTTGACAAATATCCCCAGAACTCTGAGAGAGACTCGGAAACTGGGAAGAAAAAGAGAGAAATGGGTTCCAAGACATGTCCCACTTCAGGTCCTTATCCTGTACAAGAAGAAACCCCCAAATGTAATGACCCTGTTCAGTTTCCCTCTCATCCGTCAAAAAGTGTGAAGATGCTCATTCCATTGGGGCAATCCAAAACTTATACTTTTGGGGCCTGTGCAACTCAGTCCAGTTCCAAACCCAGACTTCGTATATCGTCTTCAGAAAAGAAGCTTTCACGTAAAAGAGATCTGCGCAAACTCTATGATGACAATGACAGAGAGGAAACTGATCTTTACCAGACAGAACCAAGTGGTGGTGCCAACTGTGAAACTGCCGAAGTTTCTGGGGGAAAGAAATGTAAGAGGGATTTCAATTCTAATGGTTCGAGGCATGTCCAAGTACAAGAATCAGGTGAAGAAGGCGCTAGAAAAAGAAAGCAAACATCTGTAGGTTGTTTGAAATCATGTTCTATTCAGCTGGTGAATACTTGTTATAGGAAGGCAAGACCAATAGTATGCGGAAAATATGGTGAACTAGCTAATGGAAGTTTGCCTGGAGACACGCCAAAACCAGCAAAAATTGTTCCCCTCAGCAAGGTTCTTAATTCTTCTAGAAGATGCAAGGTCCCGAAAAATTGCAATCCTAAATCACTTAAGAAAACAATCCCTGGTGGGGCTGTTGTTTGTGGTAAACTAAATGGTACTTCCATGGAAAAAACGAAGAAGGAGTGCTCCGTTGGAGAAAAGAAATGTCGTAAAGAGTTGTCCTCATTGGAGAAATTGGGAGATAATCGACGTGAGAAAGATCATAGTAAGCTAGGCGTTATTGCCCATGCTCAATTGAAGCTGAAGTCTAAGGAAATTCGCAAGCGTAGCATTTATGAATTAACCGAGAAAGGTAAACATACAAATGTATTGCATTTCTTTTGTTATTTAATCTACTGTTGAAACTATATACTTTCCCTTAAATAATATTTGTTCATCAGGGAAGGATCCCAGCTTTGAAAGTGCTTCTGTTTCAAAGATTTCAAATTGTCTGCCAGCAAAGAGAGAAGGACAACTCCTAAAGAGTGGTGAAAATAAGCTTGGACTCTGCAAACTTAGTGCTAAAACGTGAGCAAGAGATCCCCTAATTATTTTGCTTTAAAAGTCTTCCTGATATTTCTTGTAAACAATGTTTCCCATTCGTGGCATGTTATACAAATGGAAAATAAGGACATGCATTATAAATACTGATGATTGGTTTTCCTATATTTTCTTGCAGTTCCACTCTAGAGCAACGGTCCCATTCTGATTTGGATTCAGATGCATTCTGCTGTGTTTGTGGTAGCTCAAACAATGATGAAATCAATTATTTACTGGAGTGTAGTCAATGTTCAATCAAGGTATGTAGCAATCCAGAGCATGCTCAACTTGAATATAATCCTAGTTCTTTTGTAATAGCTTGGTGATATGGAGAAGTTTCATAATGAACAGGTGCATCAGGCTTGTTATGGTGTCTCAAAACAACCTAAAGGCCATTGGTATTGCAGGCCATGCCGGACCAATTCAAAAAATATTGTAAGAGGAAGGGTGTTATTTTAGTATAATTTTCTTTTAGAAAAAACTTCATACATGTTTTGTTTCTTACTCATTTTGTTTCGCTTGGAATATTTTTTTTAACTTGTGGATTGCAATGTGTTTGTTTCTTCATCTAGGTTTGTGTTCTGTGTGGTTATGGTGGTGGTGCCATGACTCAAGCGCTGCGAAGTCACTCAGTTGTGAAGGGCCTTTTGAAAGCTTGGAACACTGAAACAGAAAGCATGCCTAAGAATAAGTTTTCGTCGGTTAAAACTTTGCAAAAGGATTCGAGTGGGTGGCATTGCTTGACCTCAGCTGTCTGTTATATGGGTATATCCTACCAAGTTGATGTCGTACATAATAGCATTACAGCGGGATTACTTGATTCGGCAACCAAGCAATGGGTTCATATGGTTTGTGGGCTTTGGACTCCTGGAACACGATGCCCAAATGTTGACACCATGAGTGCTTTTGATGTCTCTGGTGCACATCCTAGAGCAGATGTGGTAAGCATTAAAATCAATAATTGAGGGAAAAATAGATGTATAAATATTGATAGAGATTGTCAAGATTCTTTTCTTTGAAAGACTTGGTTTTGGATATATAACAAATGGAACTGGAGTTTAGCAAATTAGTGTGTTTTTCTTCGGTCCGCCTAAAATTAGAGAGACCATTAGGACTGGGCATGTTTTAAATGTTATAAGATGACACATGTCTTTTTCACCATGTCCATCTGTTAAATGCAATTGACTGTCAATAAAATATTTAAAATAACCTTTCTTTGGTTGGATGGGGAGGGAGAACAATAACACGATTTTCTCGGAAATAGTAAGATACGAGCACATCCCTATTAACTACCACCAAGTAAATATGTTTTTGGTCAAACCCAACAAACCCTCCCCCCCCCCCCCCCCCCTCCGCCTTTGGTTGGACATTAATTCTTACTTTCGTTAAACTACCTTTTTTCAGGTTTGTTGTATATGTATGCGAGCAGGCGGTTCATGTATACAGTGCAGGATTGCAAATTGTTCTGCTCAGTTTCACCCTTGGTGTGCTCATCAGAAGGTCTCAACTCTTTCTTAAAAATGTACCTGATGTATAATATTGTGCTTGATATTGTTTGTTTTGTGGTGTTTTCTTGGAATTTGTTACCTTCTCATTGGGGTTTGTATATATTTTCCATACTTTATAAAAACTCCTTGTCGCATTAAAACTGATTGTGTTTCTTGTCATTGGTTTTTTTCTGTGTGGCCCCTTCAGGGTCTGTTGCAAAGTGAAGCTGAGGGTGTTGACAATGAAAATATTGGTTTTTATGGAAAATGTGTGCTACATGCTACACACCCAATGTGCGAATCAGGCCATGTCCCTGAAACTGGTTGCATTGAAAAACAGGAATTAACTTGCGCTAGAACTGAGGTATTTGACCTTACTTTGTGGTATTGTATTTGCGAGGGTGCCACTCAGTTACCTTCAGAATGAGGCTCTATATTATCCTTTTCTAATTTCGTTGTTCTTTGTTTTTTCGTTCTTTTGTTTATGAGTAGGGTTACAAGGGCCGTAAACGTGATGGGTTCAGGCATAATCATTATGGTCAGTCAAAGGGCAATGGTGGATGCCTTGTTCCTCAGGAGCAGTTAAATGCTTGGGTTCATATTAATGGTCAGAAGTCATCCACTCAGGGGCTTCCAAAGCTGCCAGCCTCGGATTTAGAGCATGATTGTCGGGTATGTTCATGAGGGATGAGGCTGCTTTACCTCATGATTCATTTTGGTTATTCCGTTTTTAATAAGTGAGACGCAATTTTATGGCTAACACATTGTGAAAATGCGAACTATGTTAGAAATAGAAAGTTGTGGCTCACTTTTGCTCCCTTGTGAATTATCATTCCCTATATCTAATTATCACTGATAACCATGATAAGTGCTAATATTTGCAACAGAATGAGATACAGGGTTTTGTGATTGGAATTGGAAACTGTGGTAAAATTTACCATGTTTAAGACTACTTATCCTTACAATGTTTACTGTCACTTGCAGAAAGAATATGCACGCTACAAGCAAGCAAAGTTTTGGAAGCATCTAGTAGTGTACAAGTCTGGCATACATGCCCTTGGCCTTTACACGTCTCGGTTCATTTCCCGCGGCGAAATGGTTTGGCATTCTCATATTTTAAAATTGGGGCATGTATTTTCCTATAATACCAGATATGATGTAGTATCCTTGTGCTTTGTAGGTTGTTGAGTATATTGGAGAGATAGTGGGGCTGCGTGTTGCCGACAAAAGGGAAAATGAATACCAATCTGGTAAAAAGCTTCAGTACAAGAGCGCTTGCTACTTCTTCAAGATAGATAAAGAGCATATTATTGATGCTACATGCAAAGGAGGGATTGCTCGTTTTGTCAACCATTCCTGCTCGGTAATTCTCTCTTCTTCAATCAACTCATTTTTTTACCTTTTGTACTTGTACACTCAGTTTTCTCACTTTGCTGTTGATTTACCTGACCAGCCAAACTGCGTCGCCAAAGTGATGTCTGTGAGGAATGAAAAGAAGGTAATTTGAATCTATCGTGATACTACAAATTTTTTTCTCCTCTCTTCGAAGTATTGTTTGTTCAAACGAAAAGTTGTGTATGAAAATTGGTGTCTGGCCGCATAAATTGTTTTAAGAATCTGTAGCCGTAGAATTTCGAAGCGATTCCCCTATTTTGAAATGTAGAGAGTTCCACATTTGGAAGCAGAAACGACGTATGAATGTTTTGGGAGTAGTTACTGAGTTTTCCCGATTCACAGGTGGTATTTTTCGCAGAGCGGGACATATTCCCCGGAGAAGAGATTACGTATGACTACCACTTCAACCATGAGGATGAAGGTAAGAAGATTCCATGTTTTTGCAATTCAAAGAATTGCAGGCGCTACTTGAATTGAGGACGACGATGCATGCATGTAATTATTCCTTCTTTTTTTCATGTATTTGTTGTAAATTTTTGTGGGACGACTTTCAAATATTAAGGATGCATAATTTTCGGCAAATTTGGAATTCAGAACATGAAAATACCACATTAATCTTGTCCTCATCTTCATTGTCGTCATCATCTGGCCACCATGGGAGCACATGTGGGGAGGAATCCAAAACCTTGTGGAGACTTGCCATCCATCGTTGTCCACCTTTCTGTGCGAGTGTTGCACATGGACATGTCCGGTCCACGAGGAATCCAAAACCTTGTGGAGACTTGCCATCCATCGTTGTCCACCTTTCTGTGCGAGTGTTGCACGTGAACATGTCAGGTCCACTTGTGTTTCCTCGTCTACTGTTCAACGGAGAGAGATCCGTGCCGTTCCATCTATCAATCCATGGCTCCGGACAAAGAAATCCAAAACGAATCTCAATCCGAGTAAAATACTCGTGGTTATAAAACTGTACCTTTCCTCGTGTCCGAAAACTCGGTTAAGGTGTCCACAATTCTAATCAAGGGGAAAATCCTAACATTTGTTATCAAAAGCTAACTTCAAAGCGTAGCAAGGAGAAAGCAAATGTTATCATTTTCGATCATGAATCCGACGTCCGAAAATTAAAAAGTTATGTGAGAAGTAAAAATAAGTGCGTGGATAACACATCCCTACCTATATAATTAACTTTATCATTCACAAAATGTATTCATGTTTGTTGTAAAATTCTCATAATTAGGTCATACGAGCAACTGAATTTGAGTGTGACGCCAAGTGTGCAACCCAAGTCGAATAGCTAGACAAGAAAATTTTCACAAACTTTACCGCAAGTGGCATCTGTGTACCAAAAGGCAGCACAGCTTTGTCTGTACAGGCTCAGTGTCTACATCAGCTCCAACCAGGCTCTTTTACCTATTCCCCCCAATTTGCAATGTTTGCCGTCGCTTCATTCACCATTTTCACCAGCGTCACCTGCACGTTTAAATTTCGGGACAAGATAGAATAAGCAGGGTCAACTGCATGTTTTTCGCTAGTGTAACCAATTATGCAGGAACACTACCACTACAGTACTACTGTACTACTGGGTGATGATACATACCACGCTTTCTGGAACACCATGTGGAGGCATAGGGAGGTTTCTAGGCGGTGCAACAGTACCATAAGATCGTTTGTCAAATCTCCATTCTCCAATTTTCCCATATGTTAGTTCACCCTGATATCAGAAAATCAAAACCAGATATTAAAGAGCTGAAAGTTCTTATTTCTTGAAAACTGAAGACATGTATTGGGCAGTAAATCAAACCATCAGATATAAAAATATCCTCACTCTTGATAGATACCGCACATGAAAGTATACAAGAGCTGATCGAACATAGTACCTTCATATTATAGTCGCATCCATAAGTGTAATGAATTATGAACTTCTTGCCAATTTCTTTATCCCATGGAGGCTGATATACATCAGAAAAATAGTAATGCTGCTAAGTTAAAAAATTTGATCTTGGAGACAGTAATGAATGGATAAATTAACTTGCGACCATGAAAAAACTTTTACATTACAAGGAAAGAAAACGGGTTCTAAACCTGAAGCATGAAATCCTTGTACAAGATATTACCAACACCATGGTGAGCGGATGCAACAGCATAAGCATACCTACATCATGATGCAAAATGAACGTAAAAGGTCAACAAGTGTTTTGATAGCTAAGGTAGTTGGAAACTTGTGTAACGTCATCAAAGAACTAAGTTAACTAGTGAGAGCTCACATTTCAAGCACCCATCCAAAAGCTTTGTCTGCTTCAGGATCCTTCTTCATTGCTAAAGAAACATTCATCCAGGTCGGAGCAATCTTCTTAAGAGATTCCTGAAAATGATAGATTTGAAAAATGTCAAAACACCATAAACCTAAAGATAACTGTTGCTATAACTGGCAGATGACAAGTTTAAATACCTTCCCAACAATGACGGGAGAATTTCCAATCGGATCAATCTTAGTTATTGGTCCCTTGTTCTCTGGGAAGTATTTCCGAAGCACTGACTCGTACCTCTTCGGTTCAATGTAGAAGAAAGGAAACGCGACTCCAAGCCCGTCAGTGGACAAGTTTGGTATGGGCTTGACAATCACATGATCGGGCTCCGACATCAGTATATAACTGCATACACGGTAACCATACAATATAGATAAGTCAACCCTAACAGAAACACCAAAGATGATCAACTTATTAAGTACTGAAACTAGGAAGTAAAGCATCGCTCATACTCTTCTTTGATGTCTGCTTGCTGAAGCCATTGCACAAATGCCCATGGTCTGTTGAGAACTATATAACCCTGTGATTGCAGAAATGGAAGCTAAGAAACTATTACAAAGTAATTTCTACCAAAATAACAGTTACAGAGATTAATACTTCATCACCACAAAACTTCACCCGCTTCTTTCGTAAACAAGCTAGCCCGAAAGAAGTTTAAATTCCTTCAGGGTTCCGTAATTCACATGTCTAGATTGCATATTTTAATCATCAAAGTAAATTCTTCATCACTATATTAGCAATGTCCCCAAAAAAGCAATCAAAATCTAACTTCTTCATTTGCAACATTACTCAGCAACCCAAAATTCTACCCACAAAAATAATAAAAACCCATCTGCCAAACACATAATTATGCTAAATTCAATTACCAACTTCCAAAAAAAGCAGATAAACATAAACAGATTAACCAAAATTCTTAAAATAAATTACAAATTAAGAGAAAAGCCCACAAACCCGATCCATTCCAGCAGGCAAAGGCTGGGCAATAAAAGTTGGGATTTCATCCATGTACTTGTCCGGCTTCCCATTATGCAAGATCCTAGTGAACCCGCCCATCTCCGAACCGGATTCGTTCTGAAACTTCTTGAACCAGTAATACATGATCCTGCACTGCCACGTGTTGTAGACGGAGTCGGAGGCCGTCACCGCCGTGTGGAACAGTCGCTTGGAGCTCCGCGATTTTCCTCGCGATCTGTGAAATGGCATCTGGATGATGGGGTCCACGCCAATCGACAATGATGATCTCGACGGACCTGGAAGGTCCTGCTGGAGTGGCGAATTGGCTGAGATTATGATGTTATACGTGATCAGAGCTACGGAGAAGGTCACCAATATGGTGAAGAAGAAATTCCCACAACCCATTTTTCCCCTCTCTCTCTCTAGCTTTCTCTCTCTAAAAATGGCGCCTGGAGAAAGTTGTCGTCTGTGTGTTCATCTCAGTAGCAGGTGAGGGTGGTGGCTGGAGGTGGTCCGTTTCATTTAGATTTTGCCCAACTTTTTTGGGCCTGGGCCTTAATTATGTTAGGCTGGTTGGTGTTTTTTTTTTAATTTTTAACAAACGACAGAATTATTTGATTAAATAGTTAGTTGTTAGGTTAATTAAATAAACTTGGAAAGGTTAATTATGATTTTAATCAACTTACACTCCAATAAGCTATTCTTCTACTCAATAAAAATGCTACATAAAAGTTGCAAGAGTACAACAAGACTATATTGGTGTTGGGGACAATTTTCATTGCGAGACGCTACATAAACGAGAAAGTTATTGATAAAAGAGTTTAGTGATTGGGTTGTTGTCGAGAAGAAACCTTCACGCGAGCAAGAAAATCATGCAAAAAGGTCACCGATGAAGGAGCTTTGTGATTGGATTGTTATCGGGTGAAAACCTCAACAAGAGCAAAAAAAATATCACGCAAGAATAGCCAAAAAAATTTGGACCATTTCTCGATTTATGCGTGTCATCCTTGCGCAGGGGCCATGCTAATCTTCTCTGTATCGTTCCAATTTTATCGGATGTCCCCGAAGGGACAAGCTTTGTTGGCAAGCATTTCTATATAAAGCCGTTAATATAAGCAGTCCTGGTCGATGTGGGACTAGCTTTACTTTGTTTGGGCACCGTTCGTACATACAATAACGGATTTGAATATATGAGCCAACACTACTCGTACTCGCAATGTGTAAAAACGTCTTTTTTTCCTGAACTACTTGTATCCAAATATATATATATATACCGAACAACTGTAACTCAAAAAAAATACAGAAGTATTCGATACATAAAACTCGTTGGTGATGGGAGAGAGGAAGCTGATAGGCATGAGGCATTCTCCTTCGGCTGGGCGCATTCGCTTTAAGTTGAAACAGAACACAAGGATAATTTCCTCCTACAATTTCATCATCCATCTGACAGAATCCAACGCCTCATTGTTGTAAGCCGTAACCAACCATATTAGTAAATAAAAGTCCATTGTTGGGCTGCAGGACCAGCTGGCTGTTTCTCAACAGCTTTCCTCACACGAGAAAACCGATTCGCCCATTGAGAATATCCTGCAACATTTTGACGATTCAAAATCCTATGAACACTAATGCAAGGCTTCTGAGAATTATACACATTTTCAACCGCAAGAATAGATGAGTAATTTGGGGCAAATTCCTAAGAAACAAACCTGACGTGACAATCTCTAGAAGATCCGCTTCTTCTTTAGCAGCACCAGACATACCCTACAATGAATTTGATAACCGGCACCTTATAAGCTACAATTTTTAAAAGTAGAAAAAAAAAAAAAAAAAAAAAAAAAACAATCGATCAATTTCCTATATCATGCAGTATACCTGTCCCCATGAAGCCATACTTCTTGCGATGAGACGAGATAAACTATCTAGAGTGCTGTCATCAAAGTTAGGATGCTTAAGAAGAGCCTTCTCAGATGTCAAATCAAATAGCAGCGAGCAAATGCTTGAAGCCATCATAATAGTTGACGGGTCATCCTTACCCTCTGAAATCAGGTGTACAAGAATTATTAAGATGCCCAATCTCTTTTGCATGAACAAAGGATGAAAAGATAGGAGGTTAGACCATGCACAGAACGAAAAATGAATGCCGATAATACAGCTCTAAGCTCTGTCAAGTAGTATCAATTTTGAAACAACGTGATGGGCCCACATCATATTATGCACTATTTGAAACAAATAAATAAAACCCCTTAAAATTGTAAGTTATATCACAATTGGAAACATAAAGATAAAAATTGAATCAGACTACAAAAACAGAACGACATAACATGAAAGAGAAAACTATTACACTTTGGCATAAAAGAAAGATACTTGAGAAGAGATCAGAGGCTTTATGATTCAAAGACAAATCTGTCTCCAAAAGTTATTTGGTTCGGTTTTTCTAGAGTTATCAAGTCTTTTGCTCCTAAAATCACGAAACAAACTATCATTTTTAACAGTAAAGAGTAAACGGGGTACTTTCCAAATGGAATAGTCTCCAAAATGTTACCGCTTTTGAAAAATGAACTGGATGCCCTTCGATATGATTCTAATGCAACGCCAAAATCAAAACCAATATTATCAGTTTTCCTAAATAATACTACTGATGCATTATAAAAACGAAAGGAAATGTGATTTCATAACAATGAGCAGTTTTAATGCACGTATTAATGGTAAAGAAAGTTGATAAAAGGGTACCTGTCCAGTATGCCAGTGCTTTTAATAGATTAACAAGCACTGAATCATCCAGTGGGATTTGCAATTGCTCTTTCTATATATGAAAAAGAAACAGAAGATCATAGATTGCATAAAGTAAATAATATTCTTGGTATATAATGATGATCACACTACCTTTAAAAGAAGATTCAAGATTGTGTCACAAGCCAAAAGAATGCGATCATTATCTTCAACCATATAGCCATGTGGCCCAATCAATTTTACAAGGCAATCAACAACCTGCAAATCGATTCAATATGCTTGCTAAATTGCTTTTGTAGACTTCAACTTGAGAACACATCACGAGGCCATTACATAAAACAAAAAAACAAAAAAAATATTGGAAAAAATGTAGAGAGCAAGTACTTTATAAAAGAGGATAAAAATCCAGACTTACAGCGTTATGGCCACCACAGGAAACCAAAGCTTTACATCCTTCAATCTCCATTGTCATTTGGCAGAGCATTGGAAGCAAAAAGCATATAGAGTAGAAGGGGCTGTCATTTGGACATATTACAAATAAAAGATCATTTTCAAAGCTTATAAACCCCTAAAGTTTGTCTGCGTATTAGACTATAATTATTCTGAGATAATATACCTTTGTTCATCTTCACCTTCAACAGAAAGCATATACTCTAAAAGTTCTCTAACATTCTCTTTGCATGCAAGGGGTGTTTCTGCAAGATAGCTGAAACAAGCATATCAACAATTAAAAACAGTGGCTCCTATGTCTCCATGAATTTCACCAACATGTTAACCAGACAAATGCAATAATACCTCCCAATAAGCCGCACTGAAGCAAGAAGATCATCTCCCTTCCTTTGTCCATGTTCCTGTGGATCATAACGTGATTAAATAATGGAAGTATTATTAACTCTAATTATATAAAATGACTATGCTTACCCTTGCATCTTGTAAATACTCTAAAACTACGCCAATTGTCTCGTTAAGGCCCTTAATCACCGTCATGCAAGTATTTTCATCAATAGGATCCCCTACAATTGCACAGAGATGATTAACATTTTACTGAAGTCAAGAGATAAGCGTATATTTGTACCAAACAGCTCTGTTGCAAGTCAACACAAAAAATAAGTCAGGAAACTGAAAAAAAAAAATACTAAATATAAAATAGGGAGGAAATTTAAATTAATGTTTCACACACACTACCCCATCATGCTTCTCCACAAAAATTATGGAACTCCCAAACCTGCAAATCTAGCAAAAATGGCTTACCTTCATTCTCACTGGCATTTGATATTAAGCTAATTATCTTTTCAAGTAAGGAAAAGGCAATAGCCACATTCCGTTTCTTTAAACAAATTGTCTCAGCAGGGGCCGTAGATTTCTTGGATGCTTCATCTTTCAACTGGGCAAGCTCATTAAGAAGAACTGCAACTTCAACCCTTGATTGCTCCAGTACTAGCACTAGGCACCTGAAAAATTAAGACACAAACATGGACTATCAGACCTGCCCATTATATAAAATCAATACACATACACACACTCGGAAATGCAGACATGTATCATATACAGGCATAGCAGACCTGTCAGCTGGAATAGGCTCTTTCAACTCACTTAAGCTGATATGACCTATCAACCATCGTTCCCCATATATCATCATCATAGAATCAGCCAAAATAAGTGCCTGAAGCTTTTCGCTAGGCGCTGCCATTAAATGACAAGAAAATAACATTAATAAGCCTCCACTTTTCATTTAAAAAATATAATTAACAAGGAACTTACAGAAAGTAACATAACTTAAATGAAAAAACCATGAAAATGCTAAAATATCAGAGACTACGATAACTTCTCTACATGACAAGTTGACAACGTATTCATACTTCACCATTTTCATCTAAAAGACTAAAACAAAAATGAATTAAATAATTAGTTCAACATACCAACACGGTTTTGTAGAATGGCTGCAATACCATCGCGTATGTAATTTGGCAAATCTTTTTCTGGCAATACACGAAGAGAATCACAAAGTGGTGCCTGAAAATACCAGGAAGATACATAATTAGTTTAAAAGTCACCGATATCAACAGAGAACTGAGAGAGTTTGCCTCCGGTAATTTAATCATACCTAAAAAGAGCCTTATTTTGTCGAACAATCAAAATTGATAAGAAACCATTCATCATTTAAATTAGCTAAGTCAAATAATCCTTCTTTTTTTCTAGAAAAGAGAAATAAACAATGATTTCATACCGCATACTGCGATGAGAGGATGGCAGACAGTAGGTGGAGCGCATCAAATTTCACAGCACTATGCAAGACAGCAAATTGCCTCGATATTGCAGCCACCTGTATTAAATCAGAAATAACTCAAATTCATATACCAATTTCAAAGAAGATTATCAATTTCAATTCAGAAAATTTACTTCCAGCATAACTGCAAAAGTAAATTTTTGAAGCTAAAGTGAAACAAAGGATAGTATAATATTTGAAGAATTCATGAAGTAAAAGATATCTAGAAATTCAACTTACAATCACTGCGAGTTCCTGAAGATAGTCATTGCTAATGATGTCAAGAGACAGTTTATTTAGTATCAATTGCACGAGTTTCATAGCAAGCTCCATTTGATGAGAACCTGTACATAAATTTCATCTCATCAATCATTTGTTATTTGAGACTGATGAACTAATCCCGTAAGTCACCGAGAAAAAAGTGCTTTCTTATCATAAGGAACAAAAAGATACATTACAGTGAATATCGATCACAAATGATTCCTAACTTTACAGTTGCCTAGAAAGCAATAAAGTTTAAGCATGCAATGACGGATCATTAACAAGATCCTTTAGGGTCTTTAAAAAGCTCAGTAGAAGATAAGAACAATTACCGTCTGGCAAAACGGACATATGAGAAGCCAGCATTTTCATGCCACCAGATGAGTACATCGTCATGATTCCGTCTTCAGAAGCCGTTGACACCAAATACAAAAATTCATAGCATTCATCAAGAACAGCGGATCCTGGTCTGTATTCTCACCGAATAAAATGATCAGGTTATTCAGCAATCAATGTGCTACTTATAACACAATCCTAGCATCCAAGAAAGGAATTCAATTGGACAAGAACCCTACCTGTTGGATAAAACTTCCAGTACCAACGGAATCTTCGAAACCATGTCGTTCGAAGCAGCGATTTCCGGAACACGACAGAATGCAGCAAGGACAGTAACCGATAGCTGCAAATACGCATCCCGATTTTCACTTCCGCTACCGCTAATGCTTCCCTTCCCCATCCCTAACCAAAACAATATCAAAATTCGGAAACATTTACTTAAATTTCACTCATGCTTCATTCTCAAAGCTCGAAACTAACTTCGAATTAACTTTCAGTTTCCAAAAAATTGACAGAAAGTGAAAATTCAACAAATAAAGGAAAAAAATGCAAGAGTTTGTAGAAGTTACCAGTCCTGAGGAGTCGGTCAAGAAAGCCGACGCCGACGGCATTGTAAATGGACTGGAGGGAGGAGAGGTCGTCGCCTTTGCAGAATTTGGTGACGAGGAGAAGGCCGGCGAGGCGCTGCTCGTCTCTCTCGCCCTTCAATAGCTTCAAGCAGTCTTCGAGCGCCGCCGGCGGACACTGTCTGTCTTGCTGCGATTCCTGGTATACAGAGAGAGGCATGAAGAAATTTGAGAGAGAGAGAGAGAGAGAGAGAGAGATTGGGGATTGGATTACTTACCATGAGAGACAGAGAGCTGAGAGGTTGATGAAGGACGAAAGAGGAAGTAAAAAAAAAAGTGGAGATTTTTGGAGGGTTTTTTGAACTTCAGGAGGGTTCCGGGATTTTCTGCAGACTGAGTTTCCGTCTCGTGTTTTGATTGGACCTGAACGACCGTCTTTGACTCATTGGGCCCTAAACAAAGGCCTTAAATTTCTTGTTTGGGCCGGCATAACCTTCATTATTAGCATCGAGAGCTAATACACATTAGGCCCAAAAAAACCCTCTAAACACCAAGATATTCGATTCGATCACTTTACAATCACCGATTGTATATAAATATGTGTTCAAACTCATTAGATTGAATTTAAATGTACACACGATTACTATATACAGTTAGTAATATGTCAAAATTTCTCTGTATTTAAGCTTTGGACTCTTGGACTTAACCTTTCTAATTTTGGAGAATGGGTTCACCTCTTCCAATCAAGTATATACACTACGGTTTAGGGACCAAGAAATCAAGTTCACTAACCGTTCGATTTTAATCCAATGATAGGTGCTCATATAATTTTTATTTTACTTTCTCCTCCATTGTTGAAAACTATGGTTGAAATCAAGTTTTTTTTTTTTTTTTTTGGTTTTAAGAGTGCATCTTAGCTCACGACCCATCGGGGGTAATGAACATCTTTTTATACAATGCAAATTTTAAAATATAAACCATAATTAATAAGGAAAACTAATGAGAATGACTTGAAAACTTTGAGTTTTAACAAAAATAACAAAATAAAGGGTAAAATGAATAGTACCGAGAGTTTTTCGTTAAAGTTCCCTAATTAATATGACAGTCAACATATTAAAATCATGAACGCGTGGTTCGCACTTGTCATTGGACAGTTAAAGGCAAGTTATTAGAGAAATGATATAAATATGTGGTAAGAAAAACATTTTTTTTTAATAGTCTAGATAATATCCTCACATTAAGTCCCAATACGTGGCAATTTTCTATGGATCTCAAGTGAGCTTCATGCTCGCTCGTGCATGCACGTGAAAGCGGGAAAATCAAATACGACAAAAACTCTATTCTGTTTGTTTTGGCCACATTCGGTTTTGGATTAGTAGATAAGATAAGATTTAAGATCTAATCCGACTTCCTAATCAGTCAATCCAAATATTGGAATATCTTTATTCTTTAATTATTTATTGTTCGCTTCCTATATTGCTTAATCAGATGGTGACTCGAACCATAATCAATGCTAATCATATCATTAACACTAAGGATAGTGCTAAAACAAATATCACCATCATCAATCAGCTAAAAAGTATTTTCACTTCAAGCCGATATATATCTCATATCCAACTTCTCTATCGTCAAAATTGCTTGTGTATAAAAGATAACATCGTATTATAATCATGAATGTAATAAGTAATTTTCATTTAAAGATGACCATAATAAAAAAAAAATATTACAGTTAATCTCATGTGCACGCGTACATAGTTGACCATGGTACAACTCGTTCAAGTAAACACGATTTAGAATTATGAACATGTGATGTGACATGTAAATCAAATTAATGTTTATTTTCGTAAGGAAACTATGATTAGAGACTAATTAGCACTGTTCTAAAAATTCTCGTCTAGCGCCGCCTAGGCCCCAGCCTGCCGCCCCAATTAATGCCTAGGCGTTTGAAAATTAAGAAAGGACGCCTAGACTTGCTGAGGCACCCGCCTAGACCGTCTAGGCACCCGCTTAGCCCGCCTAGGTTGCAACTCACTTAAACAGAAAATAGATAACTTTCATTTTGCATTTTGTTTTTTTTCCAATAAATTGTAAGAGGCTGTTGGTCTTAAAAACTACAAAGCCTACGTGGCGCGCAGGCCGAGTAATCTAAAAGCTAACTACGTCCTTCGGTGAATGCGGGCGTGCCAACTCGTCGGCCGAGCTCGGCCGAGGAGTAAATTTGTTGATGTCGCGTTGGGTCGCGCTACTGACTTCTGCGTCTTGCGATTGCGGCCGAGAAAGGAACACGTCTCGGCCTCCTGGATTCTCAAACCTGAAGACAAGGTTACTATTATCACGAAGCTCACAAATCGAATTCGGCTTTCAATGTGCCGAATGTAATAACTGTAACACCTCACTTCGTCGAGAAGACTAATGAGATGACCTCGACCAAAAAAAGGATTTAGAAACCCTTCTCGACCAAGACTTGGATAGACAATTGACCGTGCCCGCCGCAGTGCTGTTGATGCCAACGGAAGGTACTGCGAGTTCGGCCAATTCTACGGTGATAGAGCTATCTATGCCGACTTAAGATATCACCGGTTGCTTTCACAGTGCTGTTGATGCCAACGGAAGATGTGTCAGCGAAAAAGAAAAAGAAAAGGTTCTCAAGTTGTTGAGGATTTGCGCAGGGCAATTTTGTATTGATTTTGTGGTCCCTTGAACGTTGCCTGCGACTCTGTATTTATAGTGACGAATACGCACTGGTTGATAAGCTTAAAAAGACTCCCAAACAATTAAAACTCATCTTATCGAACCCAAGATAATCTGCAAGCTTGGGTAACGTCTATCTAAACAACCACCCAATATATATATATATATATATATATATATATATATAAAAACAAAGGTTGTACCTTTCCCATGAATTGGCAGGCCTCATGTCGTCAATTATATATATATATATATATATATATACATATATATATGGCTGATAGCTTTTGACACGGCATACGTGCCATGTCCATCATCATGTATCCTGATCCCAACTAAATGGATTTTAAAATCCATTTTGAACTGTGCCGCATACCCAGGCCACATCCGGATATCAACTTGAACTGTGCTGACATGTTTCCAATTGGAAATACATATCTCATCATTCATAAAAACTATTATTAAAAGATAATTATGATAAAACATCATAACATTATCCTTTAATAATAACGAAATGAATTACCTCTATTTCTCATCCGACGGTATGAAGCTATATTTACTCAACGGCCTCGATTGCACGGGCCGAAGATGTAAATTCGGGTCCAAACATTGCCCCCCAGTTTCCTTGAGCTTCGGCCCGTAAGCCGAAGGTTAAGGAAATTAATTGTTCACAGCCAATAAAAAACATGCTGCAGCTTTCGACTGCCGAGGTCGAGAAAATTTTGGAGAGTCGAGAAAAATAGGGGCTGATGCAAACCACTCCTGGCCGCTCGGCCTGTCATCTATCAAAGATGTTGCCTTTCATGTCTTTCTGGCCGAATAACTGGCCGAATACACTTGCCGAAAGACTATACACCAACTTATCAATGAAGAACAATTGTCGAAAAGCCATTCTTTTTTGATACACTACTCGGCAGACTAACAGCCGAGCCAGTGTGAAAACACCATAAATGCTCGACTTCAACTCTGCCAAATCAGTCATCTCGGCTGAATAAATAATTTGCTGAAGAATAGTACCCCATGACCACAACCATATTCTTTGACCGACTCAGTGAATCACCTTCACTCTTCATTCCTGCTTCTCTCCTCCATTGCACTACAAAATAATATATATATATATATATATACATATTAGTGACATCCTGATGTGACAAGACATACACACATACATATATATGTATATATATAGGTATATTAATCCCATGAAAAGATATGTCGGCCATGACTATAAAATTTCAAACAAATGCCAACAAATGGCTTTGTTAAAACCACGGCTTGAAATGATGTTGTCAGCCACACAAGTCTTTATCACCCTCCTTTCTGACTTGGTGACTAAAGCCATGGTTGAAGAAACATGTGGTCGAGGACAGCTATGGCCGAGGACAAGAACTGCTGAATGGCCGAGAACAAGTAACTATTTAAATTCACTCATTCTTGACGAGATTAAAATAATTTTAATCGCCGAAACCTTCGAACTGTACCACTTATGCCCCCTTTATTTTCGTAAGTATCGGCCCGAGCAGCCGAATGGTTAAGAAAATAAGTTATTTATTTTACAAAAGAAAACAAAAGTGGCCGAGCTATCAAGAGGAGGAGGCCAACGATGTTTTATTCCAAGCCGAGATCTTTTCACATCAAAATTTTCACTTTGACATTTCCCAAAGCCGAATAAAAGATCATCTCCAAATATTTCTGAATTGGTGAAATATTTTTCATTTTCGGCCGCCGAATGTGTTGAACAATTATTATGCCCCCCGGGCATAATTTCGGCTTTTAATTCAAATAACTTGGCCGAACGAGATTTCTCCTTATCGACTGTATTGCCAATAATCATATCAATTGGCGTAGTTTCTCGGGCTAGGCCAATATCTCGGCCTCGTTCGTTACTGGAGCATTCTTTTGACGAATCTTTTTCCAAGTCAATTTTTGTATATAGCTTAGGGACTTGAATTTTTTCTTCTAGGCCTACTATATTTTCAGTCTCTACCGAAACAACAAGTGGCCTTTGTTCTTCGGCCAAATTATCAATTTTCTTAGGCCGAATATTGGTTGTGGCCGGAGTGGAGATTTCCCCCCCAGCCTCTTGCCTTTCAGGAATTCTTCTCAAACTCTCGAGAAGTTGTTTTTGCTCCTTTAATAGGCGATAACACTCATCCCTTGAAGCCGGATCGAGATAGATCATGTGAACTTCGTAGTTTTAGCACTGGGTCCCACTGGGCGTGCCAAAATGTTGGTCTTAAAAACTACAAAGCCTACGTGGCGCGCAGGCCGAGTAATCTAAAAGCTAACTACGTCCTTCGGTGAATGCGGGCGTGCCAACTCGTCGGCCGAGCTCGGCCGAGGAGTAAATTTGTTGATGTCGCGTTGGGTCGCGCTACTGACTTCTGCGTCTTGCGATTGCGGCCGAGAAAGGAACACGTCTCGGCCTCCTGGATTCTCAAACCTGAAGACAAGGTTACTATTATCACGAAGCTCACAAATCGAATTCGGCTTTCAATGTGCCGAATGTAATAACTGTAACACCTCACTTCGTCGAGAAGACTAATGAGATGACCTCGACCAAAAAAAGGATTTAGAAACCCTTCTCGACCAAGACTTGGATAGACAATTGACCGTGCCCGCCGCAGTGCTGTTGATGCCAACGGAAGGTACTGCGAGTTCGGCCAATTCTACGGTGATAGAGCTATCTATGCCGACTTAAGATATCACCGGTTGCTTTCACAGTGCTGTTGATGCCAACGGAAGATGTGTCAGCGAAAAAGAAAAAAAAAGGTTCTCAAGTTGTTGAGGATTTGCGCAGGGCAATTTTGTATTGATTTTGTGGTCCCTTGAACGTTGCCTGCGACTCTGTATTTATAGTGACGAATACGCACTGGTTGATAAGCTTAAAAAGACTCCCAAACAATTAAAACTCATCTTATCGAACCCAAGATAATCTGCAAGCTTGGGTAACGTCTATCTAAACAACCACCCAATATATATATATATATATATATATATAAAAAACAAAGGTTGTACCTTTCCCATGAATTGGCAGGCCTCATGTCGTCAATTATATATATATATATATATATATATATACATATATATATGGCTGATAGCTTTTGACACGGCATACGTGCCATGTCCATCATCATGTATCCTGATCCCAACTAAATGGATTTTAAAATCCATTTTGAACTGTGCCGCATACCCAGGCCACATCCGGATATCAACTTGAACTGTGCTGACATGTTTCCAATTGGAAATACATATCTCATCATTCATAAAAACTATTATTAAAAGATAATTATGATAAAACATCATAACATTATCCTTTAATAATAACGAAATGAATTACCTCTATTTCTCATCCGACGGTATGAAGCTATATTTACTCAACGGCCTCGATTGCACGGGCCGAAGATGTAAATTCGGGTCCAAACAGAGGCTTGTTGTATACTTAAATGAATTCACATTATATCCTTATTTCACATGTTTTCATTATGTTTCAATACTTCATGATATATATGCATTCTATTTTGTAGTTTATGATGAAATTATATATATTTCAAGTATAAGCAGACACTTATTTACACGAAATATGATAGATTTACTTAAATCCGCCTAGTCCGCCTAGGCGCCCGACTAGCGCCTAGCGACTTTTAGAACCTTGCTAATTAGTAGGGTCACAAAAAATGCAAAAACAGCAGTTTACCTATAAAAAAAAAAAAGGGCGTAAAAATGGCACGTGCATAATAAACACAATCAAACTCTCTGAGTCCACGAATTGTACACGACGCGGCTTTCACACCAAAATATCCAAAAAATAATTCAAATTTAATTCATTAAGTTTAAATGATATTAGGAGGAAAGAAAAAAAAAGTAAAAACCGGTACCACGCACGACCCACGGCCACGGCTTCTTCGGGTGTTCCAGCTACTGCTTACGCCGCAAACGTCGCTTCCTCATCCCCCACCACTCACTCCCCCTCAACCCATAAATATGCCTTCGCCCGCCACCTCTTCTCCATCAACCACAAAAATTTTAGAGCCCTGTTTGTTTCCCGAGAAAATAAAAAGAAAAAATAAAACTCCGAACTCCAATCTCCAATCTCCAATCCAATCAATGTTCAACGAGGAATTCCGGTCTCATTCGCCGACGTCGCCTCTCCACCAGAAGCGCCACCTCCGATCAATCTGCCTCTCGGGCTGCTTCTCCGGCATGAGCACACACCCATTCGACGTTCTCGACAACGACGCAGACTACTACCACAACTGCAACAACCGGAGGGCCCGGACGCCGCCGCCGAGGTCGCCTCTGCCGGAGATTAAAGGCCGCTGCATGCACCTCATATCAAAGATCGGCGGCGGAGTTAGGTCCGGAAGAGTGCGCCGCCGCAACGCCTCCGCCGACTTTAGCTACGACCCCTCCAGCTACGCCCTCAACTTCGAAGATGACGCCTGCAAGGCCGACGACCAGCTCCTCAACGGATTCTCGGCTCGGCTCTCGGCTTCCTCAATCCCGACGACGCCACACGAGAGGAAGATAAACCGCAATGCGCTCGACGACATCTTGGAGAGCGAGGAGGAGTTGGCAGCTACTGCGGCGGCTAACGAGAACAATGCGAAGAGCCGGGCGAACGGTGGCGTGCCTCCGAGGAGGCGGGGGAGGAGCCGGCACTCGTCGTCTTCGGTCGACTTCAGCTACGAGCCGTCGAGCTACGCCAGGAATTTCGAGGACGACGTGAACCGAGCCGATGAGATGATATCCCTCAGGAGGTTCGGTGGTTTGCTGGCGCAGCCGAAGCAGAGCTTGACAGCGACGACGCCTCCGCCTGCCAAGTGTTCGGCCTTGGGTCCGGAGATTGCTGCGTTTAGTTAAAGACTAAGTGCGTTTTGATAAATTGCAAGTGTGTCGTCGTCATATTCTAGGGTTCTGCAACTGAAATGGACGATAATATTTTTCAGTTGAATTCGAGATTCCGTACGACGAGCAACGGTTGAGATTTTTTGGTTCAGAGTCGAGAGAAATGCGGGGGCGGGGGTACCGTGGCGGTTGCTTATTGGGCTGGCCCATTAGAGCAAATGTCCGTTGACCACATTTGACCAAGAAAGAAGTAGAGACGCAAATGAAGGAAATAATACGACATAAAGCCCATTTTACTTCAAATTGTAATCTGGCCTGATGAGGCCGGCAACTCGTATTGTTTTTTTCTTATTATTTAATTAAATAATTTTAGGAGAGAATCTCCGGACGTGATTGAAATTATGAAACTTTAACGAAAAGTTTCCGGTATTATTCATTTTAACGAAAAATCATATTTTTACACTAAAAAGTGTACAATTCATTTTATCCTTTATTTTGTGTTAAAACTCAAAGTTTTCAAGTCTTTTTCATTAATTTTCTTTTGATATTATGGGTTTTATTTTTTATTTGGTTGTTTTTTGTTTTTAGGTTCAATTTCATGGCTTCAAGTTTGCACAAGAAATGTAGTGGGAAGCACGAAGAAACCAAACGAGCAATGAAAAGAAAACGAGTTAAAATATGACAAAAATATGGATTAAATTCGAATTAAAAACCCTAAAATCATAGCTGAGAAGGTGGCTAGAATATTAGAATAATAAGGTCTTCTAGCAAAAATTGGTCATAAAATTTCATTGACTTATAAGTTAGAACATTGTTTAGCTCCTTACATATAAAAATTCAATCTTTCTCATTTGACACGAGAAATAACTCTCAAATATTAATTAATCCGAACATAACTCTCAAATATTAATTAATCCGAACATTTAACGAACTTAAGTACCCAATCACCAAAAAAATAAATAAATAAATAAAAGACAAAACAGCAATTTGGTTTGCTTAAACTGTGAATTAACAGATGACATACAACTACAAGTCTACAAGTCAGACCTGCAAATGGCAAGGGCCGGCACACGCAGTTTCCTAACACGTAACTCACTTTAGCTATTAGCTATTAATTAGCTAGCACTAATTACATAATTATTAATTATTGATTGCATTATTCATACTATATATACTTTTATCACCCTTTTGCATCAAATCACATATTTTGATATCAAGTCCTGAATCCTCATGGCAAACCCACGTGAGAAAATGCCCTCGGTTCACGAATTTCCATCGCCATTGGAAGTGAACGATGAAGAAATAGATCCATCTTTTTCATGCGGTTATTTATGGGCGCTGTGTGGAAGAAGGATTGGAGCACGGAGATATCTGCTGCAACAACAAGAAGGAGAACAAGCGAAAGAGAGTTGGTTGGTGGAGAAGGTTAAGAAAGCGCGAGAAATTTCGGAGGTTTTGGCAGGACCAAAGTGGAAGAACTTCATCCGATCTTTTAGTACGATATACAAGAAAAGAAGGGTGCAGTTTCAGTACGATCCACAGAGTTACGCGCTTAATTTCGACGACGGAAATGTTGATAGGGAAGCAGAGGGTGCTGCTGCTGCATACCATCATTTTTCGAATAGTGGATCATAAGCAGCGTCACAAGGGATGAATGCCAAGTTCTGATTTGCTAGATTGATCTTCCTGCAGACGTTGATCAAATTGTTTGTTTATAGATATAGAGACTGTGCATTACTCATTCTTCGATTTGATTTGATTTGATTTGATTGTTTTGTTTCTTCAAAATTTATGCTAACGGCTGAATTTTGCCACTAGTTTTTGTTTTTGAGATGGTTAATCTCCTAGCCATATTGCGTAGAGCTGCTCTACATTCACTGCTGAAACTGTCGTTAAGTCGACTCTTTCAGGCATGAAGGCACATAAATCTTTGATTTTTTCCCCTTCCAGTTTTGAGTTGAGGATCAGATGAACAAAAATGTGAATTTACAAGTGTGTACGTATATGCACTTGGTATGAACCGAATACATTAGGAAAGTTTGAAAATAGCCAAGTTTCGGACATGCTAAAGAATCTTGGTGCATTTTCTTCAACTTTAAGAATTTTAACCAGTCGATCAGAGTTTGAGCCCTGCTCGAGGGCGGTTTGAGCAATGCTCGAGGGGAGGGATTGAACAGCTTCGTTTATAAATCACGAATGAGATCCAAAGATGCGACTTAAAATTTTACATACCATTACTAACAAATTTATTATCTCAACAACAAATGTAGAAAAAAGCTAAAATCATGAGTGTGATGTAAGGAACCAAAAGCTCAGGTTTGTACACCCCCACAACTCTCACTATTCTTATTCACAAAACTGAAGATTACAAACAAAAAATTGTAAGCCCGCGGTGGACTATCCAATTCGCAGTTTCAGTAACACAATTCCTAAGCACTCATGAATTCCTATTGATATATTCATATTACATACGCGTTGATCATCTGCATCCTTTGAGCATACCTGTACTATAACGGCTCATATCGGGTTTATAATCGCACCTTCACAATCAGAGTTAGCCTTCTTTCCTTTAGTAGAACCAAAATATGATTCTTTCACCTGAGTCCTGTAGTCTTCTTCCATGAAGTCCTATGCTATCGCAATTTCTACGTTGGAGCTGTAAATGTCGTGGAAACGAGTGAATGAATATCACCAAAACCAGACTGGCTCTCCATTTCCTTTTACCCATTTTATATGAACCGGTCGCCACTGCTGTTTTCACCTGCATTACTTCTTTTCAAATTACGGTTGGTGCAAGGCTCATGAAAAATGTGAACTTAAGAAGAATGCATGGTTCAATTGGTATACCTTTTGCGCTTGCTCTTCAAAACCGTGGAGGTTGAAGGATTGCTGTGCCAGTTCCTCTTCCGCTGATTGATGAACCAGTTGTTTATCTGCTTTAAATGCAAACCAGTTTCCTGTACCAACCTAGCCTTGTCCTCCTCCTGCAAATTAATAAAAACACCATGCTAGTTTAGATATTGGCGAGAACTAAAATTTGCGGATTTATGAAATGTGTTTAGGGTTTAGGAATTTAAGAAGCCTGTAGATTTTCGTATGTTTAGAATGCAAACTCAAAGAGCTTCTCAAACTTACAGTTGGATATGGCCACTTTGAATGTGATTGCCACCAAGCTTTTAGGACAGAGGTGGTGTCGCCAGGAAGTTTTCCGGCTCTTCTCTTGCGCATGATCTCCTCTCTTATGTCAACGATTTTCTCCTTGTAACCCTGCAAAATTTGTTCATATAAGTAAAAGGGATAGTAGATTTACCATGAACAATTTCATGATTTAGTACCTGTTTCAGTTCATGCTTCAGTTCTTGCCTCACGCGCTCCATCAAGGACCTTTCACTCTCTGTCGGTATAAGAGGGCCAAATCCCATGCTGTCATGACCCTCCATACTTCCATCAAACAAGTTTGCATCACTATCTACTTGGTCGTCTTCGTCATCAGACATTGTAGCACCTGTTCCTTCGCCGGGGGAAACTCCTGTTCATGTAGTTTGTGTAAGCAAGTTTAACTTGCTGCCAAAGACACATGACCACCGTCGTTGCAAAAGTTTACCTGTTAAGCTTTGGAGTGATTGCTCAATCTCCCAGCAAGCCATCACTGCTTCCATTGCATGCACCCGGACGTGTTGTTGCAGTTGTTCTTTAAACGAACAAAGCAACAAAACATAATGCCTCTATATCATCAACAACAAAAGCAAATCAAAATCATGATGGTATTATCAATTAATAATGAAGATGAATTCTCGGTGCAGAACATTGGATATTTGTTAAAGGATGAATTCTTGTATTCATGATGCATCAATAACACGTCGGTATATTTAATATTGCCACGTATCTACCAGTGTTATCAGCATCATATTAATAATCTCTTCTTTAATAAAACATAAAAAACCGGCCGTCCTATACATAGAAGTTTGTAAATGAAACTATAACCTAATGTATAAAATGAATAGGTACTAAAAACTAGAGTGAATAAAATTTTACAGGACATTTCAAACTTTTCAACAGTTAAATCTTAATTTATGTATTTAAAAAAAATAATTTATCGGTTAAAACACATGATGGACGCTACAATTTGCAAGTGACATTGCAGAGGGAAAGAGTTGTCTTGTTGCGGTAATCTCATCAGCTTTTGTCTTCCCGCATGTTTTTTGTTATAAAAAGATTGGGGGATTCAGAACCGAGGCTTCGCTTTTATTTATTATGTCAGCAGTCAGCAGCACTGTCTTCCCTTGTAGCCTTAAAGCTTTTTCAGATCCCTATATCCCTTGAAATCTTCAACCATCTCATCTCACTCCAAGTTCTTCCTACGTACCAATAAATTCCTCGTATCGTGTAATTAATTTAATAATTATCTGTTTGAATTCGAAACTTTTTAAAATTGGATGAGGAGGACTAATATCATAATAACCATTGTTAAATTATGAGTACGAGGCGAGTTATAAACTTTAAATTTTCAAAATCAAATTCAAATAAATTTCTTGTTTCCAAATATCAAAAATTGCAAATATTAATTTAATATTAATTTAACAAAATTTGGTTTTCATTTAATTGACAAGAAAATTTCTCACAAATTTGATGTGTGTTTTAATTTATTATAGCCAATTACCCAAATTTGATGACTCATTCGTCACTACTATAAAAATTCAAAAGCAAAGGCAAGTCATCACCAAAAGGCAAAGAGCATTACCATGAACTGATCAAGCTCCTTGTCATCGCCGACCATGCCATTCCCCAAGGCGGAGTACTTCGCCACCACATTCTGCGACTGAGCCAGCTGAGCGTCGATCCTAGGCAGCTGGTCCACCGGTGTCGCGATCCGCAGGCACGCTACGTGTGCCGACAGCAGCGGCTCGTACAGCGGGTGCGCCAGAATTTCGGCTTTGTGTCTAGCGTTCTGCCAGTTCATCACCCCGCCGTCTCCTCCTCCGCCTCCGCCTGGGATGCCGCTCTCGACGACTCCGCCTTCGCTCTTGTTGAGGTTACTGTCGGGCTTGAGGTCTGCGGAGTCATGGGACATCGCGGCGATCATCGAGTCGCCGGCGACGGTGACGTCATCGATGACGTCGCTGTGGTTGCGGTGGAGGATCGGACGGTGGGACTGGGAGAGCCATTGGTTGGAGGCTTGGGAGGCCGCGGAGTCGGAGGCGGTAACGTGGAGGTTGAGGAAATTGGATGCACCGCCGCCGTTGTTGTTTGCGTTGTTTCTATTGGTCGGGTTGGTGTCGGCGTTGGTGAAGTTGCGGAGGAGGGCGGAGTTGAGCCAATTGGGGGCGGGCTGAAATGGATGGTGGGGCTCTGGGGGCTTGGAAGTCGGGTCGGTTTGGTCCGATTGATATTGCTGGTGCTGTTGCTGGTCGGTGAAGTGGTGGAGAGGGAGGTCCTGGGAGAGGTGGTTGTGGTACGCCATGAATACGGATGATCAGCTGGGTACACCAATTTACAGTCGGAGAAGGAAACAGAGGCGCTCTGTTATTTATTTTGTTCTTTTCTGCCTTAAAAATGAATTAAAAAAGGAGAAGTGAAGACGATGATTCAGAGGACATGGATGAAGAATTGGGAGCTCTGTGAGCAGAGGGAGAGGAGAGACAACAAGACAAAGATATATGGCTGGATTTGTATATCTATATGGTCTGTGTGTGTTTTCAGAAATCTTGAGAGAGAAAGATGAGACCCCTTGAGAGAGAGAGAGAGAGAGAGATAGAGAGAGAGAGTGAGATTGAAAGGGTTTAGTTTTAAGGGTTGATGGCTTATATACGGTGAAGCTGTTTAGAGAGAGAGAGAGTGAGAGAAGATTTGGACACAGTAGTTTCGGGGAGGGCAAAAATGGGCTCGAGAAACTGCTTTTTCTGTTTAGAGAGAGAGTGAGAGAAGATTTGGACACGGTAGTTTTCGGGGAGGGCAAAAATGGGCTCGAGAAACTGCTTTCCAGATAAAAAAGGTAAAAAATGTATTGCTATAAAGACTAAATTTTAACGATAAAATTTTGAAAAATTAAATAATATGTAAGTTGATGATTGGTTGATTATTTAAACGTTGATAAATGTGCTTATTTCTATTTGTGACACATCATTTAGTTTGCAAATTTAATCTCTAGCATTACTCATAAAAAAATGATGGGATTTTTTGGGCAAGTTAAGAGTGTAAATCTCACATTTGAGAATTTAAAAACATGAATGGACTCATATGCTTATAAGCAGTTAAGTTATTATTGCTTGATTATATTTAAAAATCACCATACTTGACGAGGCGTGTAAAGAATGTACATCTCATTTTGGATAATTGAGATACATTTTATGTCTTTAGAATAAGTTGAGCTTTTTCATGTATTGTCAATTAATTTTATTTAGACCTTAATCTTTTTTTAAAGAGGAGGCCCTATTATTATTATTATAAAGAAATATAAAATTGGGGGGCCAATAGTAAATTTAGGATTATATTGATATTTTAATTTTTTATATCAAAGAAAAGTAATGGTATGAGCGAAGATTTGTCAAAAGATGTATGGGTTTGATAGGCGAACTTATAATTTAAGAAATATTAGTGTATTTTATAATTCCAATATAACGATTAACATAAGTAGGTTTAGCTTGGGGTGGTTGGGATCTCTATTCACTTTATGGGACATTATTTATGTTTAAGTTTTAAAACTCACAACAAAAAGTTAGCATCACAAGAAGGAAAGAAAAACAAAAAGCAAAAGATAACTCAATGAAAATCTTGGCATGTTATTATCACCAACGTGGATTAGCTTAATAATTAATGATTTGATGTTTACTTTAGTAATAATACCCAAGAAATAAACAAAGATTAGACAAGTTTAAGGCGTGATTTCATTCTGTCTTCAAATAGTGCAATCTGTTTTATAACATGGTTAAATTTTTTAATGCTTGCTAGAAATTTTCTAACTAATTATCTCATTTCAATTTTTTCATTTTTATTTAGGTCATGTGTATTTCATTAGTACGTTAAATAAAAAATTAAATTACTTTCTAAGTGACACTAAAATTTTAATTTTAATAACAAAAAAAAATAGTGAGATTTTAATACACTTTGAATTGTAGTTTGAGGTCATCCTAGCAACCTTCCCACAGGCCCACAACTCTTGGAGCGTGCATTCCACGTCATCCTAGCCAGCGTGACGAACTACCAAACCAGCACCGGCGCACCGGCCTCTTCAGGTGACCGGCCGTAGCCGATAAAATAAACGTAAAGACGGGAATGGCCGGCGTCGCTCCTCTCTCCGAGCCTCGCTGGAAAGCGATGCCTGGACACGCGTCGCGCTGCGCTCGCTTGGACCACGTTGTGGGGACCAGCTCCAAGCACGCGCCAAGATCAGCAGATCTAGGCCGCACACGTGGATAGATATGAGAAGCGGGACCACTGAGAATTTTTGACTTCTGTGACAGCCGCCGGCTTAATCAATTCGAGGTGTGGTCCCCCTTGTGGGTTGTGGTCCCCCAAGCTCGTGGGGCCCGGATGAGAAGAGTAGGAAACGTTAAAACAATTTGGCGGGGCCCGTTAGAGGAGCGCGGTCCGCGGATGCTGTATGGCGTTTATGGCTACCTGCATGGCTTTGGCATCGGTCCCCCTGCCTAGTTGCTCTTTAGTTTTCTTATTTTTGGAAAATACTTGGGAATTCTTACACTTAAACTGTAGTTTGATATGTGTGAATAAATTTTCTTACATAGATTTCATTTTATTTCGATACGCAAGCCTACTCAACAAATCTCATAACATAAGTAAACGTATGTTCACGTTGCAACTAATAGAAAAAAACGAGGACTAAACTAGACTAGTAGTTGAGCGTTTCTTGTTGTTCGGATCTTGACCGGGTTGAAAATCTCAACAATGTTTTAGTGCAACCCTATTACCCATCCTTACCGTTTTGTTCATGTTTAGGTTTTTAGGTCACGACAACGAATGAGTTCTTAATATCCGAGTTAAAATTCCTCTCTCACTTCTAGTTAAAAATTGTCACTTAACTGCTTAATATTTGAAAGAAAAAATGAATGAAATGTTAACGGTAAATAGTTAAGTACATTTTTTGTAACTCTAAAAATTATCATTTGCAAAAAAAGTTATGTAGGTATGTGAATGCGTAAATCCGTCTTTTCTCGGACATTCTTGACCATAATTATTGTGGTCCATGCACTAGCATCTAGCAACACTACGGTCAAGCTATTTACAATCATCATTTTTTTGTTGTTGTCGAACTACAGTCATCATTCAATTGGTTTAACTGCGAGGTGTATTGACCTTTCTTTCTAAATCTGTCCATTTGAGTGGAGGTACCGTCAACGTAAAGACATTTTGAGAAACATAATAGTAGGTGAAATCGTGGTTATTTAGTTAGGTTTTACGAGTAAGCTCTTTCGGCTCGAAGTTGTATGTATGTCTTGACACTAGTGGTAAGAGAAATAAATCTCTTCCTAAACTTCTATGTTGTGAAAGAAATAAATCTCTTCCTAAACTTCTATGTTGTGAAAGAAATAAATCTCTCCCTAAACTTTTTTGTCAACGAAAAAGAAGAAATCATGGTTATTTATGAAAAGAATGATTAATGCCGATCCAATAAGTCCAATAATTTATTAGATTATATGTTCACTGTTAATTTTATTAACATAACATTTTCATTAATCCTAGTCGCAACATACTTGAACTGTAATTTAACATCCTAGTTTCACCAAACCTATTGAAATAGTAATGATTCGAATTAAATGTTGTACAACTTTTCCACATTAAAATTTTGATAGGCCATTGCAACTATTTATCTTGGTAACGGCCATAAATATGCTATTTTAGAAAATTCGGTAAAAATAATTAAGAGCCGTTTTAGAATACTAAAAGCGTTTTTAATCATATTTGACATAAAAAATTAAAAAGTATTTTTATGTTTAATGTAATGTGCTATTTCTAGGAAGTATTTTCAAACTGCCCTTATTATATTTTAAAGAGCAACGAAGGCTTAGACATTAATGTGAGAATAAAATGATAATATATATTTTTAGTCTTAGGGATTATATAATCATTATATGCTCAAGATCTCTGGTTTGGTTAGATAAAATTTAGGGGAGATAATGATGCTTAAAAGATAGTTATAGCTATACAATGTGATACTGCAGATACGTAGGCACCTTACTTTATGAGACACAAACAATCTCTCGTATTAAAATAAAAACATATGGATGATTAATCATTAGAAAAATTAGGCACTCCACATATTTTTATCTCAAACGACAAAAGGTGAAAAAGTATATCCTATCTATATATATATATATATATATACCTCGATCCACAGTCTTGCGTTTGGATAAGGACAACTAGAAAATGTGAAGCATGACTTGGATATCCTAATGTTTTACCATACTATGATTAGATAAAATCACCGTGATATGGTCCTACATTATTTTGAGCGTGGCGATAACATAGTTTGGTATATTTAAAAAAAATATTTCTAACTAATTATATTATTATACTTAGTATATCGAGCTATGTTCTCAACACACTGAAAAATCTTTCCTATTTTTTACCATACTATGATTAGATAAAATAAACGCCATATGGCCCTACATTTACATCATTGCCTTGCCTTCTCAAACACCTTAATTAGTATTGAATTACCCTAATTCTACTCTTTCTAATCCCCCAATTAATTAATCCAATTTTAGTTGAAAGGTCGATGAATAAGTGAGATACTTTGAGTTAATTATGTATGAATTAACCATTTAATTATAACATGTTCAAATGGTACTTCATTCTCGTAGTAGGTTTTTAAAGACCAACTATTTGTACCATTCTATGTAGCGATATTTCAACTAAAAAATTGAGTTTTTGGTTCAGTTCATGATCACAGCCATAGAATGCTTGTATAAGGTTGGACGAATGAAATTTAAATTACAACCATCAAGAATTATGATCGATTATTTTAAATATTCAATAGTAGCACAAATTATGATTATGATCATACATTATTGATCACTAATTGCTACTTAGTATTGTTAACAGGTTGTGTCGTTTTATGTTGGATTAATGAGTTATGCAAAAAATTGTCTTACCTAATGTCTAGACATGAAAACGGATCGTTTACGTGTCATACTGGTTATCGTAACATGTGTTTTAACATGTGTCCGATAACGACCCGAATTGTTAACAAGTGCCTGATAACGACATGACTTGTTAACAGGTAGACCCGAATCTAAACTTGTTATTTTTCGTATTGTTTCATGTCGAATTAACGGATCTTGTAACAAAGTAACAGGTCTAAATTAATCACTGCATTCCATATAATAAAAAAAATGAAAACTTGGACAGTTAAAAGAAACAGAAAATATAAAGTACAGAGTTGTTAGTGAGATTGATGGATGGATGAGACAATTTCAACCAAATTCATGAAACCAACCTCCAAGACGTCTCTTGTCGCATCCCAAAGAGTCAGTCAGTCGCTGTTCCACGTTCCAAACCATGCGTGCCTTTTGTTCTCACATCTCACCTTCTTTATTTATTTACTTTATGAGTACACCTCAATCGATTGTCAGCTACTATTTGTGTTGGGTAACTTAGCTTTAGCAAAAAGAAAATGTAAAACAAAAGGCAACTGTTTCTCCTTTTGGCATGAACCTAAGCCAATATTGGTTGTAAGTGGAAGTTTCTTTTGGTGACGACACCTAATCCTTGGATTAGAAATCTTAATCATCATTTTTTTTCTCTTTCTATTGTGGAACCAAAATTCGAGTGCACTTGCAATTACCAAATTTTTAGTAGCAATTTATGACCTGTTAAGTACCAGCTTGAATACTCGGTACTAGAAGAAAAAAAATCTCTCGTGCAAACATGAAAATCAATTTGTGAACAATAAACGAATGGTAAACATAGATTCATAAGTTACAAACCTCAACAATGCCTAAACTATTAAAAAGTTCAATATGTAGTTTGGAGAGGATTGAATGCGTTCAATTTAAGGGTTTGTTTAGTGACTAGAATTGAATTAGATTGAATCAGATTGGATACATATAATACAAGGTATGGGAGAATAATATCTCATTTTGGGTGGATCAAAATTAATCAATATTCATCAGTACTTCATCTTAAACTCACAAGATGGACAAAATTTATTTGTTTCTTTCTTTATTTACCTTAAATATAATGACTGATCCAATCTAATTTAATTGTGCATCAAATGAGCCCTAAGAGCATATTGAAAACTCAAGTTTTTCACTGCTGGTTGAACGGTAGGGTTTTGACATAAATCCTGCCGTTCAACCGACAGTCCCAAAAACACAAGTCCGCATGAGAACATGTGTTCAACTTCAAGCCCAAGATATCTATTTATGTTCTATACCTCTGTCAAAACACAAGGCAAATATATCGTCACTGATGAACCATTATGCTACAAGGGTGTGTTGGTCACGCGATAGAGAACAGTGAGCAAATACTTTTCATTTTTCATGGACCAAAATATTTTAACAGTTGGCGAGTGGTTGTATTGTCAACACGTGTCCAACTTCAAGCCCAAATGTTAAGAATCCGGTGGGACGCGGTCGAGGTTCCGTGGAGCATCCGCCACCTCGAAGCATCTCAACGTGCAATTGGCGGGGTTGTCACCGCCCGCCATAAGTTTCCCGCCCGCTGACTGCCCCACACGTTTTCTACGAGGCCACAAGAGAAAACCCAAGTCACGAATACGACACACTTCCGACCCGGCTAAAGATTAAAAAGAGGATAATACATGTCGTTTTGCTGAAAAGTGTTACATAAACAAGTGATTAGTCGTAGGTTGATTGGGTTGATTGGGTTGATTGTGTGATTACGATTTTGCAGGCGTTGATTGTGTCTGCCAATTTTCAGGTTCGTTATTTTAAAATTTATAAAGTGGGGTCGACTTAATTATGGAGGGAACAAGATTAAATTAGGATTAGGAGAGTGGAAAAAGTCTTGTATAAGGCTTAGTCATTGTCCTTGTCCTTCCCCTTTTATCTTTTGGTGCCAAAGTGGCAGGTCCTAATTTATATAAGCTCAAACGACGCTAAAATAAAAGAAAACGGTAGATCTTAAGTTCAATTTTTTTCGTATCTAATATTGTATTAATATATTTTGTTTGAATTTGAGAAGAAGAGCGTGTGTGTTATGCTTATGACGTTACAAAAAGTTTTCGCATGTATTATAGTGTTACGAATTCATTGATTATATTGATGAATCCAACATATTATTTGCATTTCACACTAATTACATTAAGTTTCTCAGTATGCAAAACCTATATTTCTTAGCACAAACACATTCTTTAGATGGTAGGCCGTCCAACGATGCATTATTACGTATGCATGTTCCTTTTTTCTCCTCTTGTAGCGCTGAAGTTGTCTCAATTTCTTAATTCTTCTTTGATTTATTCAATCATGTAGTTAGAAATAAGTTGAGGATGAGGAGTAAAAAAGTTAAAAAGGGCTTTTTACGGATGTCCTTCCTTGAAATTCATACTTGTTCTCATTTTTCTCTGTAAAACTTATTTTATCTCAACCCCCAGAAGTATACTACCTCTCTCATTACGCCCCATTAATTTTCGTCCAAGTCCGTCAAATAAACGTTAGGTGCTGATGTCTGCTCATTGTCAGCAATATTAGTGGTAATGTCGTCATTTTATAGTGGGTGAAGAACCAAACCATTTATTTGGCTTGAAAAGGATGGGGGAGCACAAAAAAAGTGAGAGCTTGAAGAACGGTTCATTAATGGGGGAATTTTGTACAGTGGGTTTTAAAAGGTATGATTTTTTAGATGAAACTGGATAATGAAAACCAACAACTCTGCCGTGGGGGAGGGATAAGGAGGGGGTGGTGATGGGGAGAAGGCAGCCATGGTTTGCTCTTCCATGGCGGAGGGAAGGGAAAGCAGCGAATAAATCGACCAGTGGACCCTTTCGACTGCTTAACAATTTGTGCCATATCAGACTGCTTAACAAATTTTTGACAGACTTGGACGGAAATAGGGCATAGCGAGAGAGAGAGAGAGTACTTCAGGACGGTTAAGTGAGAAAAATGAGTTTCATGAGACGAAGTGAGAGCAAGTATGAGTTTCAACAAGCGTTGGCGTAAATAAGTCTAAAAAAAAACAAGTGTGGATATCAATTTCTCTTTTTCCTCTTGAAAACAAGTGACTACACCAATAAAAACCTAATCATGTCAATTGTCCTGACTATCAAGCAATCTATACTAATCTTTGACGAACATGACATCGGTATATATCCTTTTTACTCTCTAGATTCCTTCGTTTTGATACCACACTTTCATATGTGATGATTTTATCATACACATAATTAACTATAAAAATTAGCTAAACACGCATATTAAAGGAATTTTTTTGGTTAATATTAGTGATTACGAGCTTTCAGTGCAATTATCATTCAGGTGTAGCAGTCTATCACAATCATCCCCAAAAGAAAAGAAAAAAAGCTTCTGACAAACCCTTTACCCCTTACATATTCCTCCATAAATTTGACAAGATTTCTTACTTGTAATTGTCAAAAACTAAGAAATCAAAGTCCTTGGTGGTTTCCCAACTCATAACTCATTAGTTATCCTGTTCCTATTCCTCTCTGGTATGCTGGTGTGGTGTGGGGTAGCAATTCTTTTTGGAAGAGACTTGGCAAAAAAGGTCCAAGGTAGCAACAAGAAAAAAGTGATCGATACATCCCATTGCACGTCACTGCAATTCAACGCTTCGTGGATTCTCATCCGATCATATACCAAATTGGTTCGTTTTTGACCACGCCATGCATGAATATATGAAAGTGGCCAGCTCGCTCTTCATCCGACTCACCAACATCACTGCGCGCGCGCGCGCACACACACGTATATATATATATATATATTCCTTTCCCATTTGTGCCATTATGTTTTTCTCTCCCCATCCTATTCATATTTCATTTTTCAAGCTAGCTCCTAGGTAGCCCCTAGCCTCTGATGGAGGAATTATGTATAGGAATTGGATCATCGCCGGATCTAATTCATGGAGATCCTAGGGATCAACCCACGTGGGCCGTTGATCAAAAATCGTGCGGCCACAATTTTTTTCTTTTTTATATTTTTCACGCAAAACGAGACTATTGTACTTTTAAAATATTTAATTGTGACCGCACGATTTTTGATCTACGGCCCACGTGGGTTGATCCCTAGGATCCCCAGGAATTAGATCCGGCGAGGATCCAATTCCTTATGTATAGGCTTTGAGTTTAAGTGGAGCACTGTGTGCTTGAATTGAGGCAGAGGTTGAAAAGAAGAAAAACAGTAGTAATCACAAACTTTTGTGATGCATGCTTTCCAATATCTACTACCTCTAGGATTGAATTGTGCAAACACCGTTGGGCTCGACACGTGAATCATCAACCCTAATACGAATACATAAAGAACATGATATTATAATCGAAAACGGATGGGAGAGTCTCAGAGCACAGTATACATGCGTATATATGTAGTGGGAGAAAAAAAGTTAGTGAACCTTAAACCCTAATTACTTCCCTATATTATGCAAGACTTTAAATCCAAAACGCTAATTTAGATTCCTTATGGGAAATAAAACTCTCAACAACAAGAAGATGACATACTTAAATATGAATGCGCGAGAGAATAGCGCTGCCCCACAGAGGCATTTTTAGATTTTGTATTGAAGACATTGCATTTTGATGTGTTGTAACTGTAGATCGATACATGCTTAGGGGAGGCGCACTTGTGCCCGAAATAATTGAGTGATGGTATCATTTGGGGTACAATTATAGAGGGGGAATTTCGCAAAAAGTGACTGCTCATAATTATAGTGAGAGATCGTATAATTGAGACATGCAATTTGTTGTGGTTAAGATTAGACACGTCAAGTTCTTTTCTCTTCTTTTTTTGTTGTCAAAAGATACGTGAAGTTCAGAAGATGCTATATGATATCTCCAACAAGTCATCAAGGCCTCAGTAGATCATGATACGGGTGCACTTTTCTTGTAGCATCATGTTATGTCAATCATATACAACGTTATGTATACATTTCTCTTAGTTGCATTATTAATTTATGGGAAAATTAGAAATCTCTACAGTTTTTCTATATCATTAAGATTAAACATCTGTACCTTTTTAAAATTTGATTAAAATGCTTTGACCAATAGTCACCTTTATTTTTTTAAATTAAAATACTTTTTGAATTTATCCTTTTATTTACATGATGCACTTTTCCTTATTTAGTGGAGATATTAGTAATTAAACTATATTTTCTCTTCTTCCAAATATGTTTTTTAGATCACTTTTTTTTTTGTTATGCAAACATTTAATATTATTTCTTTTTCCAAATGGTTTTTTCTTTTTCAAAGAGTTGGTGATCAACATAAAAGCTCCATGTAATTTTTTTCAATTTTTTGTGAAATTATATTTTTTTTTTTGCTGTTTTTTTAAGTATAGTTGTTGACAAATTATTATTATGTACAATACATCACGTATATATTATCTGCGGGTACGTTTGAATTTACAAAAATCATAATTGATATGTTTATTTGCAATTTTGGTACGTTTGATTTGATACTTATTGTTAATATTGGTACATTATTTTTATTTTGGTACGTTTTATTTTGTACACATTGTGTATTGGTACGTTTATATTATTCTCAATCCTATTCTCTTTTAACGTACTAAAAGAAAAACTTATTTCGGTATGTTTGATTTTGGGGGATTTAAAAATATTTTAAACTATTTTGGAAAGAAAATAACTTAAATCGTAGATAATTATTGCTAAATTGTAGCATTATTGTGAAAATAAATTGAATCTAACCAACTTTTTTTTTTTACAATTATCTCTAACAGAGGAGAGTGTAATCAAAAGGCTAAATTATAGGAAATTTGTTACAACATAATGTGCATATAGCACCAAAAGTATGACAAAAAATAGTTTAATCAAATCACTAAATGGATGTTTGATTTAGAAAATTCAAAATTGAGGCGCTTATATCAAAAGATCCCTTAATTTATTAACACGAAATGCAACAATGACGCTATATACCTGCCATGGAAGTTGCTCTCCACCATATGCATGCATATATTTAAGGCTTAGCTAGGGTTAAAGAGAGTTAATTAATAATTATCATTATAAGATGAAATTATTGTTATTCATGTTTGGATAAAATTTTCTTATAAAATTTATTTTAGTTGTACCATGGTGATATCAAATCACCAATTCACTCATGTTATAACACGTCTACCTTTTTAATAATGTTATACCATAGATTTTTCCTAAGAAAACGATAAATACCATACAACAAATCTATGAAGTATTAACATTTGGCGTCGACACATATATAACATGTGAGCAACTAATATTATATATGTGCCATTGTGACTGTCACACCCAAAATTTTTCCATGGTGATTAGGTTTTTGAAATAACTTAATTAATTTGATGGGTTTAAGTTCTTGTGAAATCAAAATTAAATGGATGTCCCATCCCATGGTGGCTTTTGTAGCTAGCTAATTTTACCATCTTCTTTTCCACTTGTCATGTTCCTTTGCCTCATGTGCTTTGGCCCCCCTTCCCCTCTCTCATACTTGGCTTTCCTGCATGGACCACAAAAACACTGAGCCTTCGTGCATGGACCACTCGACCACTTACCCCTCCTTCACTGTTCTTCCCAACCCCACCCCACACCCCCTCCCACAAGGCAACAAAAAAGAAGTAAACTGACCGAAAATTGTCCAAACTTTTTGAAAGATATATGTGGGAATCCAATCTCCATTCATGAACTTGTACATTTAATTTCCAATAATATTCCACCCAATATTTGGTTGCATTATTTGTACGATCACTTACACAAAAAATCGATAACTTTCTTTTTGAATTTTATTTTTCTTCAATAAATTGTAAGTGACTTGCATTATATGCTTGTTCTCCATTCAATATGTCATATTATTTCGTAATTTATGTATTCCTATACAATTACGTATTTTTGTAAGTATAAATAGACACTTATTTATATAATATATAATAAATTTACTTAAATCCGTATAGGAGTTAGGTCTCAACCCACCGCATAACTAGCAATTAGCATCTTTTAGAACCTTGGACATTGTTAGGGATGAAAGAACTAGCTAGATCTTTTCATAATCTCTCTTTCTCTACAAATTATCTCATCTATCATGTTCATCTAAGCATAATATGATTCTTAATTTTCGTCAACGATGAGTTTGTCAGGATCCCAGAAGGAAATCGAACACGAAACTTCATGTCTCATGGTGCAAAACGAATGCTCTAAATTTTAGACCTTTTTTTCAAGGGTCGAGAAAAAGAAACGTTAAAGAGAGAAAGAGGAAGCAGACGATATACTCCGTCAGAAACCCTTAAGCCAGTTGTTAATTACACTATGCCTTGCCTACCAATTAGTTGTCAGGTAAATTAAGAGTACATGCAAAGTAGCTAATATATGCAAAGGAGCTTCATCTGGGGAATCGTGCAAGAAAACTTACCATCTTTAGGGTGTAAGAGGGGAACAAGAACCCCAGAATGGTAAAAGGGCAAAAGGCCCCACAAAGTATTCAGATAATGCAGAAGGCGATATGATGGATGAGAAAACATAAAAGAAAAAATAAAGCAAAAAACAGGACATATAATGAAGCAAAGCATGGCTTCGATGATCTCTGTTTATTGCCCTTTCTTATGTCATGTCACCCCATCGACCAGGTATCTTACGACACCTGATTTTTTTATAGGGCCATCAGTAGTGATAGGATACTAGGAAAATAGTTTTCGTGATAAATTTGATGATACTTTTTACTACGAGGATTTTATCTCGTTTGTTTATCATGGACGCTTTCTTTTGAATATTCTGTCATTACGGAGGTCGTTTTTTATATATTTATTTTCAAGTTACTAATGTACTTATTAGAAAATGAAACTTTTACAATGAATAACTCGCATTGTTATACAACGAATGTATCTAACTATTTATATTTAATTTTACCAAACAACGACGATTATAATAACGCGGGTAACAGGTTATAGAAGAGGAAACTTGAGAACTTTTTAAGTTAACCAACGTAGAGGAAGTGTTAACTTGGAATTTGAACTTGCCAACCTGAATGATCGGGGGTCAATGTGTTTCCCTCCACAAAGAGTTTCAATTCAAATTACAACTGGGCTTATTGTTTTAATCATCAATATAAGTTTGTTATAATGGAAATACTGTTTCGGCCGATATGTAGGTATACTTTTGGAGATTTTTAGTATGCCTGCGTGTATAGAGATTCTTGGTCATTTTAAGTTCGATTTTTGCTAAAGACGAATGTGAATCACATTATTGCTAGTTTATTATGATGTTAAACTCACCTCTCTCTCTTAGTATAAATACTATCGTTTGTTCAAAAAAAAAAAAAAAAAGTCTCTGAGATTGCTATAATTTATCACCTTGGTCCTTGAGATTTAAAATCGATAGAAGTGGTTCATGAGTTTGTCCACTATTAATCATTTTGATCATTTCGTAAAAATCTCCATTAAATCATTTAATCCTTTATTCAACATCAACATGCGACAAATCGTAGTAGAATTTTGTTATATTTTCAATGCATGTGACAAATTAAGAAGGAATATTCTAGGCCTTGAAGTTTCACGTTGACAAATTTTCCCATGTGATGAAGCAGATAAACGGACGACTTATAAATTTATCATTGATTGTGGAATTTGTCAATAGGATTGATTGATGACTATACAAACATGTGACAATAAGGAAATTAAAATGTGTTATTTCGAATGCTTTGGCCTATCATCCTCATCGCAAGCAAGATTAGGTGATGATCTTTCAAAATTCACGCTTGTCTTCCCTTCCAAGCCAACATTTCCTCTGGCTGGTTATAGCTAGGCCCATGGCAGATTTAGGGTTTTTGCTCGTCACTGACCCATGTAACCCTAGCTAGCTAGCTTACGAGTATGAAATGAGTCGTAAACTTGAACGTCTGAAATTAGTGAATTATCGTATCCGAAGTTCGTGCTAGCACAATTTTTTCATTGAGAAATTAAATTGTGACAGAAATTTAAAAGGGCGGAGCCTACAACACGGAAACATCGCGACATGTCCTGCCTGAAGACAATAAAAACATTATAAAATATGCGACAAGGATGCATGCATGGCAATTAATTAAGAACGTAAGAGGGTAGATTTTTCTACCTCCATAGGCCCCTCAAGGCTCAAACTAACCCATCCATCTTTTACTGTTCCTTTTCCCCCGATGAACGTTAATCTCAGTCTTATCCTCTAAACAAATACCAACAAGATGCTGAACACTTCTGCTCCATTGCCCCAAAAGATCAGTCACATGTCTGCATGTGATTGATTTCTTATCATTGACGTAGCATGCGGGTTTTATCGTGAAATACATATGTATATGCAGTTAAGAATCACTCTCGCGTGCGCTTGATTGACTAAACGCAACCATCCTCTAGAAATTACAAGTAAAATTGTCTTACCCGTGCATCTGATCAATCAAGTCGGGTGTCCTTGGCTGGGATAAGACAAGGAATGCCTATTATTTTCACGTTTCTTTTTTTGGTACCTTTCCTAATCCTGTAGAGTCCTAATTAACTAATTAGAAACATGGTGATGTACAAACATCAGGGTCCTTCTCCTAAAGCCCTAACAAATTTGCAGTTGGAATGTCAGGGATATTTTCTTTGGTCCAGCGCCAGCCCATGAGCAACCTACAAATTGGATAGGCCCATTTTATCAGGCCCAGCCCAGTTAAAATAGTAGCATCGTAGGAGATAATATTCCCGTTAAAAACTTGAAAGCTCAATTCAAAGCTTCCCGCGGCGTTTCTGCAGAGTACGAACTCGCCGTACGACCTCCAGCCAATGAAATTCATGGCATCGCCGCTGCTCTTCTGCCATCCACTGCTGCGGTGGAGGGCTCCCATTGGCTCTCTCCACCTATATATTGAACGCTGTTCACTTCCTCAGCCGCAGCTGGTAAGCTAAAGCCAACCAAAACCCTAGCGTCTCGTGTGTTTCTCTGATAAAACTTTCACAACCCCTTCAAAATTTCCTCTTTTTCTCTCAGCATTTTCTCAAGAATCATGGCCGGTTCACCTCCATTTCCCAGACAGTTTTTCAAGCCTTTGATTCCCGGGTTCCAATACACAATCGTATGCTCTCTCTCTCTCTCAGAGTAATTTTCTTGTATGTGTGTAATACTGTAAATTTTAATGAAGCGTGTTATTTTTCTGGGTTTTGGAGTTTATTCATCTCCTTTGTTAGATCAGATCATGCTTCCTTACTTTTATTTTGTTTAGGATTTCATCTAAAAAATTATTTCTCCTGAACCACATATATTGATATATATTTTATATTTGGCCAAAAAACAACGAAAGATTTATGCTTTATTTAATGGAAAAAAGAAGGTACTTATAGCATTTGGGTGGAATATATAGCATTGACCATATCTTTCCGTTTATTTCGTAAATTCTAGCTGCAGGTTCATCCATGTATAACATAAATGTCGAGTTTTCATCGCATCTTCCCTGTTTGATTGGTTAGGAAATGGGACCTAATGTTTTTATTCTGCTTGTCAACAGTCAATTCCGGCGGGTTTTTCTCAAATTCTTAATGAAAGGAACATGAAGAAAGCGGTTATTGAAAGCTGCCAGGGATCATGGGTAGTTGGAGTTGCTAGGACTGGGGATGGAACCCTCTATTTTGAAGGCGGTTGGGAAGAGTTTGTGAAGTATCACAACCTGAAAGTCGGAGAATTTCTTGTGTTCAAACACCTAGGCCGCATGGTTTTCCATGTCAACGTGTATGAGCCACTCGGTTGCGAGAAAGCGTTTCCTCCTCCTCCTCCTCCTCCTGCTGCCGCCGCTGCACCATCAACCTCGAGTCCTCTGTTCTTCCTCAAAAGCATTTCGGAAACTCATTCTCTACCCAGCAAGTGTTACGTGGTAAGTTTTATACCTTCCCTTCCCCGTACAAATGTGTCGCGATACCGCGGTGAAAGTTCTGAAGCTTTTTTCTTTGTTTTGTTGATTTTGGATCCTTTCTAATTCTAGTGAGCGTTCATGGCAGACTATTCCGTCGGAATTTGTGAAAGCCCATGGCCTTGGTGACAGAAAGAAAATGATCCTCAAAGTTCGGTTTGTTGGAGGAAAATGGCCGGTGGAACTTGGAACTTGGCAAGGCGGAAAGAGAGGTGCAGCCATTAGTCTTCGCACCGCAATAAGAACGAGAGGATGGTACAAGTTTTACGAGGACAACGGGCTCAAGATTGGAGATTGCTGCAAGTTTGTGCTGAAGGAGGTGCCGGATTCAAAATCGAAGCCTGTGATAATGGAGGTCGACATAAAACGCATGGTCCTGGGATCATCCAAGGCAGTTGTTAACTTCGAGTGATTTGGAGAAATATGACTTATGTACCTCACTTATAACATACCTTAGGATTTAAGCAAAATATTTATCACAAGTATATTGGCCTCAAATTCTTTTCAGAACGATTAGAAATAGCCGATAAATTCGTCGATTGCCATGCCCTTGTTTCAATATTTTTTCTTCCTTGTTGGAGGGTTAAACCAAGGTGATCCAACTGCTGCGATGAAGAGTTGCGTGGAACCTGTTGTGCTTTAGCCGGACAATGAGACTGCTTGAAATTTAACTCATACCGTAAACTTGAACAATGTAGACGATATTGAAATTGTTCCATGAAGATTTGAAGGCCATCTGCAAGAGTTTCATGGTTAATACATAAGAACTGCAGTGACAGATATTCACAAAACATGTCCATGAATTAAGGAAAGAATTGAACCTTGAACTGAATCTCCAAATCAACTCCGAGATCACGCGTCCATCCTCCCTAATCTGCTGCATTTTTCTGTACAAAACCAAATCCAAATGCCCCGAAACTGCAATTTTCCATTCAAATCCAAATGTCCCTGGAAGGGTAACTGCTCCAATCAATTTCCCTCCTCTTCCGGTCTTCCCATTTTCAGGAAATATCGCTAGGAATTTGATGGTCCCTCAGCTGCTTTCCAGACACTCTTCCTCTAAAGCGGGCAACCGCATCGAGCCTGTCATCTTGAGCTTGTTGCTTAATTCGTCCAACACAGTGTATATCTCTTCTGATTCAGGGTGCGTCTTGTCGGCAACGAGAAACTCATGAACTACATCTCCAATCTCGATCATGCTACATCCAGGTAGCTTGCAAATACTTGATTTAACCATTGCCTCTCGAACTGCTTTAACCCTGTCAAACCTTCGTGCTGCAGCGTACATATTTGCTAACAGCACGTAGGAGCCCCCATCCATTGCTTCTAAGTTGAAAACATGATCAGCCGCCCACTCTCCTACCTCAATATCACCATGAATGCTACAAGCATTAAACAGTGATCCCCATACAACTACATTTGGTTCAATATCCATCCTCTCAATAAGCTTCCTTGCTTCTTTCAAAAGTCCAGCGCGCCCAAGAAGGTCAACCATGCAACCGTAATGCTCAACTTTTGGGGCAATCTTATAAGTTTTCACCATCAAATCAAAGTATTGTCTACCTTTTTCAACCAAACCAGCATGTGCACAAGCATGTAAAATCGAAAGGAACGTTACACTATCTGGCATGACACCTGATTTTCTCATATCATCAAGGAGCTCTATTGCAGATCCAGCCTGCCCATTTGACGCATATCCAGAGAGAATAGCGTTCCATGTTGCAACAGTTTTCTTATCCATTTGATCAAACACGTCTCTAGCTGCTTCAATGGAACCACATTTTGCATACAGGTCTACCAAAGATGTACCTATAAACACATCCCAAAGTCCATTCTTCTCTGCGAATTTCCGAACCCAGTTTCCTATATTAACAGCACCCATTTGAGCACAAGCGGACAACAAGCCTGAAATCGTGAACGTATCGGCCTTAACATCCAAACAACACATTTCCCTGAAAACATCAATTGCCTCTTTCGACGAGCCGTTGAGGGAATATCCACTTATCAAAGAGTTCCATACCACAGCATTCTTCTCAGGCATTCCCTCAAACACTCTCTTTGCATAATCCAAACACCCACATTTTGCATAGAAATCAACAAGTGCAGCTCCAACTTTCACATTTGACCCAAAAGTCACCTCTTTTCTCAAAAACCCATGAATCTCTCTTCCAAATTTCAAGTTTTTCGAAACCGTGCAAGCCGAAATCAATGCCAAAACCGCACTTTCATTGGGTCTAACCTCTCGCACTTCCACCATCTCCCTAAAAACCTCACAAGCTTCAAAAACCATCCCGTTTCGAGCATAACCCATTATCATGGAATTCCAGAAAACAACATCCTTCGCCGTAAATTCATCAAACACCTGCCTTGCACCCTCAATTTTTCCACAAACCCCATAAAAGTTCAGCAAAGAAGTACACAAATACCTGTCGAAGTCAAACCCGATTCTCACAACCACACCATGAACCTCCCTCCCTTTGTCCATATCCGATTCGCTAGCGCAAGCCTTCAACACAAAAGGGTAAGTAAACCTGTCGCCCAAAGCATTTTCTTGCACCCTCATCATGTTATAAATCGACAGAGCAACAAATGGGGTTTCTGATTGGGAATGTGCTCTGATGATGGAATTGTAGACGAAAACGCTTGGTTCTTGAGTTCGAATCAATAAGCGGGTGGCGTAGTTCAGAGATTGAGGGAGTAGGAAGGAATTGGTGATCTGGGTGAGGATGAATTGGTTGTAGGAAAGGCCCGAGATTATGGATTTGGCGTGGATCTGCTTCAGTTGTTGAAGGCTTGTGCAGGTCTCGATGAGAGTTAGGAGGCATTTGGGGACCTGAGATTTCATTGGGGAATCAACGGATCGCCTGGAATGTTTAGCTCTTACCCCGCTCGACCGTCACCGTAAGGCGGCGGGGAAATAAGGAGGGAAACGAAGAGCCGGGCTAACGTTTTTAAGTAACGGCATTTTCCCGACTCCTGAACTAAAATGACGTTTATACCCCTGATTCGGTATCTCCTTCCTCCGCCGCGCCAAGCAAGAAAATGAGTTTATAAACATAAAATTTGGGCTGTGATATCCACACACCCCTTTTTACTTCTCCCACACTTTTTTGGTTTTCGGCCGTCGGATCGAATGAATTGAAGAAGATCAACGGACAGAAATTAATAAGAGTGTGTGAGAAGTAAAAAGGGATGTGTGGATAGCACACCCCTAAAATTTTCTCAGTTGCGAATGGTTGATATCGTTGATAATTCAAACTTACACTAGTTTGTTATTATACGGTCGATATTTTGTTCAACTCTAACCCATTAATTTGGCACATGTTTTCTCGTACGACGGCTCAAGGGTTTCATATTAATTTTCCCAGTTCAATCAATACAATGCTTCAGAATAAGATGCAAATTTTACAAACACTCGCTCTGATCCTACGTCTTTTTTCACTGCTGAAAGAAGTCGCCAATTCAAATTTCCATCCCCCGTCGGTTTAAAACAACAAAAACCCACAAATGTTCTGGCTAGGCAAGAAAAAACACACATCCATGATCAAATCTGTATACAACAATCATCGAATAATCTGCAGCAACCATGTTTCTTTCGCGTAAATAAAACGTAGCCAAATTGATAGAGGTTAACAACTTATTTCACAACATTTGTGTACAAAACTGCAACTACGAATCTAAAATACACAACAGAGAACACCCCTACTTTTAAGAATTTGATTCTCAGGACAAATGGATGCGTTCCTCCCGCTGCCAAATAAAAAACATATGGCATTGTTTACTGATGCTGAAAGCATAACCTGGTTTGAGCTAATCCGGCCGATGTGGTGGGTGGGAAGAACCATCATGCAGTCCCAACAACACGAACATGATATGGGGGTCCGCGGCAGAATATTGGCTCATCGGATGATTTTGTTCTTGCACGAGCCCTGAGGATATCATTAGCATCATCGATCACTGAGGCAGCTACCAGCGTGTACTCACCCGGGACAAGAAAATACAAGGAGAAAGAATGCTTAATTTCTTCAAGTGGTGGAACCTCCACAGTGATCCCGCTCAAAACACCTACTTATGAATTCAATTATCGCACAACACGAGTGAGATTCTATTGCAAATTTCAGGGGAAGTTCTAATGAAAACGACTTCTAAACAAACGGTTCAGAAATAAACAAAAAAAGAGGCAGGATTCAACATTGATAACCAATTAACCAGGTACTAAAATGATTATTTCCGAAAAATTTATCTGCCTCGAAATAAATACACACACACACACCTACACATAATAGAAGAGTGAATATCTCTAAATACTAAAACAGGCTTGTGAAAAAGGGATAATCATAGAACATTACCAGAATACAAGACAGTTGCCTTTGTACACTCTATGCAATTCTCTCCAGCAACGTCTCTGCATGTAATGCTAAGACTCATTTTGATCATCTCCTTCGTGTTATTACGAACCATAACTTCCATTGGAGTCATTTCATGCGCCAGCACAGAACCCTTAGCTGCAGAAGGGTGAACTTGAAAATTGGGCTCTGTGTGTGAACCAGAATTTTCAGGTGCAGGGCCGTTTCTAGAAAGCCTGAAGCAAAATGTCAATGGATCTGGCAGCAGTACATCCATAACAGATGTCTGAAGGGCGGCCTGTATAGCATCCTTGATATTCAATTCTCCAGAGCTGCTTCGCCCTGATTGCCACCTAACCTTTATCTTAGATATGAGGTTCTTGATAGAAGCATTAAGTTCAGCTTTAGTATTCCGTTCCGAGAAGCTTGAGTTTCTGCCACTAACAGCCCCATCTGCCAGATTATCCTTCACAAAAAACGAATCATCAAGAACTGGTAGTTTAAAATGCTCCAGTGGTATCAGTACCCTCGCAGAACAATCCCGATCAATTCTTGTTTTAGGGTAACCATATTCAGTGGCATCTTGATCACCAGAAAGTATATGCTCATGACTAGCGTTCTCCAGCTGGACAGAAACAGTAATTTCAAAGACAACATCTGTGGGATTAGACAACTCGAGTTCAAGAAAGCGTAGTCCCCAGCTTCCTCTGAAAGGATCAATCTTCACCAATCTGTCCATCTTAGTAGGAGAACCAAGAGCTTCAGTAGGGCTATTCTCAATATCAACTGGTTTTGGAAGGTTGACACCCACTTGTGCAGGAATCTCCATCGAAAGCAGACGAGCCTTTACAAAAGACAAACCCTGAAGAACACAAATCTGCAAAGGAACAAGAAGGCGCCTGCCAGGGGGGATAGCAGATTTATCTGTTGGAGGATCTCCAGCATTTGTCAGAGGCCCTGAGAAACAAAATGAAATGCATTAAAGAAATCAAGTCACAGAAGTTAATTGTACTTGTAGTCACTACTCAGGAACGAGGTGGCACAGGGGAGGTGCAAATGATAAATGACAACTGCAGCCAGTTAGAATGGACAGTTCAGAAAATGGTTTAGCATTCAGTTTCTTATTATATATACATAACAATTGAAAATAAAGAGGGCTTACTATATATACTTGAACATCAGAAGATAACAGTAAATATAAAATAATGCACATAATTCACCTCATTTTAGCTCTATACAATAATGCATGTGAGAGAGAGAGAGAGAGTACTATATCGGTTATGGATTTATTAATACCTGCATAATGGATTAACAATATGGGGTTACTTCCATCCTTAGACTGCCTCGCAGTGCTTCCAGAGGCACTCCTGCCTGCAGCAGTCTCAGGATCTGCTACGACATGGCGCCAAGCTTTTAAGGTCACAGGTATAGTCACTTCGGCCCCAGGCCTCAAAGGAAGGGCTGATTTTAAGGTTTCAGACGCAATCGAGATAACAGAATCTTGGTTTTTTCCTGATAATGATACATGTGCTTGCTCAACTGGAACTGTACCTGCATTAGCCAGACTGATCCACACATCACGAATTTCACCTTCATGAAGAATGATTGCACCATCACCACCAACTACACGTGAAACCAGCAATGGTAATGGTGGTACCACAGAAATGTTCGGAACAGATATATTTTTCAACCTTGCAGACCCACAGCATCTGAAAGGGTCAGAAAGCACAAGTCCTTGTGTAGCTCCAAGAAGCAGATTATCAACATCCTTAAACAGGTGTTCAGTAATAACACCAAAGCAGTGGACAGTGCACCCAGGAATTGTCACTGGCCCAACTGCAATCGGGATCCCAGATAAGGTGATCACTTTTGATGAATTGGGTGGAAGATTTACAGTAACAGGAAAAGCATCAAAATTTCCTGAAGGCACTGAGAGATAAATGCTATCAACCCTCAAATCAAAGCCACATGGGTTTGCCAGTTCGACTAAAATCTGAACAGGTTCTCCAACAATCCAAACGAGGTCCTGTTTGGCGTTACTGTTTGTGTCTCCCTTGCTGAATGGTGTATAAATAAACGGACCAGTATTAGCAGCTCCTGCCCACCAGTCTTCTCTTGCTGGATTGCGCTTTACAATGTCCATTTGTGAAGGATGGAGAGGAAAAGAATACAATCTAGAAGCAAAGAAGATGATTAAATTAGAGAACTCATACTAATATTAAGTGACACTTACAATAAAAGCACTAATGATTATTTGTCCATATTCAGTCAAGACCAACTTGGATATGGGAAGATTCTTAGAGGAACAAAGGAATAGAATTTTACTCATCCGCAATATGAATAGAAGACTACATAGCTACACAAAAGGTTCTGAGCGAATCACAGTTCTACAAAAACTATATAGGTAAACAAAATATTGTTTAAAAAAATGAAGCTAAAGAAAGAAGCCTTGACTTGTTGAAAACAAAACAAGAGAAAGGACTCTAACATCCATAAGAACATTAATAAGCTGGTCAGAGCTAGGAGGTATCTACTTCTCGTTGCTGCATTCTAATGTTAGAGAAAGAATATCTGTCAGTATTCAGTAATTCACATAGCAGAATAATCCTCCTCACTGACAGATTAAATGTATTTAGATGGCATTTAATCATACATCAAAAACTTATGTTAAAATAAATGGTAATTAGTTCAACCCTAGTTATCATGGTGTCTCGGTGCAACTATATACTTGTCTTGCAGCAAAGACTATGGAGAAAAATTACCTATAGGACAGCAAATACTATTGTTGTTATTAGGCTTCATAAGTAATAAAATGTTCATGCATTATCAGGAAAAATGCTTAGGTACTGGTGAAAACCTGATGAAAGGTAAAGCAGGGTCAGCACAGCGAGTTCCCGACGGCAACCTATCTGCTGAATTTGAAAGTGCACTAGCAAGACCATTTTGCCCAGCAGGTGTAATTAAAGGATAATATGATCTTAGTAATCTTGCAGCTGCACCCCAGGCAGCTAGAGGATCTCCTGCACGGACAGCGGATAGCAGAATCTCTCTGAGTACAACCATCTGTAGTGTGCTCCACTGAGACTCAAAAAGAGAGACTACTGACTGGTGGAGCATTTTCCCACCCTCTGCAAGACTTGACCCGATTTCCTTCTGTGAAAAACAAAATAAGAATGAGTAGCTAAAAACTTACTACGAATATGCTCACAATCAAAGCCACACGCTATATTAGAACGTTACTAAAGAGTAATAACGCAAGACAGTTACTAGGGAATAAAACTCTCAACCATATTCTTCATTTCCACTATTCCAAAATACAACAGAGAAGAGACTGATATGTGCCATCAATGATCAAGACCTCAAATTCACAAAGTAAGCATAAATTCCATCTCAAAAGACACATTAAAGCATGTGCAGAAGCATGCAGAAAGACTGAAATGCTAAATATGACCAGGAACCATTTGCTTAACACTCACTTTAGGAAGCAAATCTTCAGAGATGGAAGCTCTACTTTGAACACGGTAGGCTCTTGTTGTCATTGCTAAAACTTGCATTGCACTAATGGCAGCCAGTCTATTATCCTGCTGTAGATATAACTGAGCCACTTGCCTTGAGAAAAAAGCAGCCTTTCGCTGATAACCAAGAGTTCCATATAAACGAGCTATTTCAACATATAATACAAGTCTATCACTGGCATCAATCAGAGATTTAGCACCATCTGCTGCACTTGTAAGTAGTTCCACTACCTCCTTAGCCAGCTCCCGTCTGCCACAGCAAAACCAAAAACAAATTTGTAGGAAAGTGTAAAATCTAACTATTTCCGAAGTTTTTTTATCATCTCATGGACATAAATGATCATAACTGGAACTCTTATGGAGCACCTGCTTCAACTTTTAGAGATAGAATTCAATTTCTTTATCATCATTTACCGAGAACGGAAGATTAAAAGTCAGACTCATAGATAGAAACAGTATACGAATAAGATCAAGTCAGAACGTTATCCAGTAAAAACGGTAGATGCATCTAATACAAGCTGAGTGCATCAAATTATAAAATTTTGATAAACAAAACATACCTGCAAAGAAACCTTGCCAGTTTCAATGTAGCCTCTAGTTCAAATGTTAGGGGTGAAACTCTGCACATAAATAATTAATAAAAGTAACAGTTAAAAGAATGCATACATTAATAAAGCAACAGCCATTTAAATGCAATAGCATCTAGGAATTACCTTTGAGCATTTTCTTGTATAAATGACTTCCTGTAGTGCAAGATGACACTACTGTATCTATATCTAACTTCATCATCGACACCTGAATCCCTTTCGCCCATTCGATCAATCTAACATGTTTATACAAGTCAGTAAGTAGGAAATCTAAGCAACAAATAAACCAGGAAGCCATGAAAGCCTATTGCGTTATCAAACACAGGTAGCCATGCAAAAATCCAGAGAGTGAGCCATTACCAGTAAGGCACAGACACTGCCCTCCAATGCACCAGCATACCAGAAAAAATCTCCGGTCAACCTAGCAAGTTCTAGTGCAGTAGAGTAATGAGCATTGGCATCAACAGGTGATCCTGCCAACAAGCAATAATCACCCATTGTCTTCTGCGCTCGCCCGAGCCTCCGCTTCTTCGCCTTTATAACCTGCCATTTTAGAATTTTTTTGTTCACTTCATCTTTCGGTAACGTTTAACGCATAAATTCAGAGACCAACACTCCGATTAAAACACTAACATTTCGATAAATACATACTAGACTACTAATTATTATAATAACAGAATAAATCCTATAGGACACCTAGACATGAACCTCCTCTGAGTTGAGAGTGGCTTGAGAATCCAAAGGCGTCTTGACAATGGTTCCTGCAGGCTCAGCTTTCAGCACCCATTTCTCGAACTCCATCAGCAGTGACGCCGCAATGTCCTGCATCATTGTCTGCAGGTGGAACTCCAGAGTCGCCCGATCCGCCGGCGGAAACAGCATCAAGTTCCCTCCTTTCTTGCTCCCATCCTCCAACTGTAATCCAATCAACACACAATAAATCCAAAAAGATTCGAAATTTCGAAGAGGAAAAAAGTAACAAATTGAAACCAATCGAGATTAGCATTCTCTGGACCTGAGAATCGCCGGGGCAGAAGGCGAAGCAGCGATCGACGAGGGCGGAGGAGTAGGCGCGGCGAGCCGAGTCGAATTGATCGATGACGGAGTCGAGATCGGGAGACGAGGGGCAGTGGCAGATGCCGATGACAGCTAGGGTTTTGCGATTGGACTGGAAGTCCTCCCACGGGGACGGTGGGGCCCCGCCGAGGACGAACTTGAATCGGAGGTTGCCGGAATCCCAGGGCTGGTGGGCGAAGGGGGACTTCTGGTGCTCAGTGTAGAAGGAGCTGATGGCGGAGAGAGGGATCGTCTGGTGGCGGAGCAGCATCGAGTGGTAGTCGCGGAGGAGGACGGGGGGCACGTGGCCAATGGGGAGGACAGCCACACGGATCATGGAGCTGGTTTCGATGCTGACGTCCGGCTCCATTTTGGCGGTAGATCGGAGGGTGCAGGGGGATTAGGTGTGGGAGTGAGAGTAGAGGATCGGGAGCATGGGAGTGGAGACGTCGCTGTGAGGAAGACACAGATCGTGTTCTGAGATTTTTGGTTAGTTAAAGACGGAGGGTGGAGGAAAAGGTATTTGGTTATAGGGTTATCCGGACTCTGGATCGGGGATAGATATATCCTTGGATAAGTGCAGGACAGTTTATGCAACAAACTAATCAAATCATGTTTATTGCAATTTTGGACTCCATCGACATAGTTAATAACTTAATATGAACTCGGTCGACTTTCTAATTTAACATTTAATCTAATAAATTTATTGTTTAACAAAAAAAATACCTTAATATGAACCCTCATCGTCCCCTTCTGTGCAATTTTCTCCAAAGCAACCGATGTGTCCTTGCAACTAGTTTGGTTAGGAGGAGACAAGTGCCGAAAAACACCGAGGAAAGTCAAGAAGTGTAATTGACACCAAACTTCAACAAATGTCCTGAAAAGCATCGCAACCAAATTAAGTAGTAACACACTAACAGTGTCATCCCTAATGTAGAGACAAACAAAATTTACCGATTGTATTGATTACAAATTTCATTAAATTTTTTCAAATTCAATGACTCGAATTTAAATCATTTTGCTTACAAATAAAAATAAATATCACTGTGTAAACTAGAATTTAATACCCGTTTATCAAGTGCCATTGAATAGAGGTGGTAGTAGTGGATTGGCATTCGCGCCTTGTTGGGACGTTTGGAAACAAAAACCCTAATAGCCAAACGGAATTGAAATTACAACACGCACCAACTCTTCTTCTTCTTCTTGTTCAAGCTTGAGAAGTTGCAGAGATCCCATGGCGGACAATCTTGATCAGTCCTTCCCCCTTCTTCAAGAAATCCTAAACTCGCTATCCCAAACAGTCGATCAACCCCAAACCTCCGTCTCAGAGCTCATCAGCTTCCTCAATTCAACCCTAGACGCCGCTCTGTCAGACCCAGAAAACGAAGACGCAAAAGCCAACGCCTTCCGAGCTCTCACGAAAGTCCACCAATTCGTCTCTTCCCCTTCACTCGACCAGGTTTCGTTTCGTTAAAGTCGTCTGCTTTTGGTCCTTTGCTTGTTTGTGCAGTTTGATGTTTGCCAACTGTTTGATTGTTTGCCCAGGCGATCATCGAAGCACTCTCCTTTGAGTTGCCAATGGCGGTTTCGAAGTTCGGAGGCGTCTCGGATGGATGCCTGGAGGTCGTTGAGTGCACCATTGATTGCTTTATATCAATGTGTAGTCCACGAGACATGCTTTCGATTCTTTGTGAGGTAAATATGTGGCCTTTTTAGTGATTTTTATGTGAACTTGATACTTGTTGTATTGATGGTTTTGTTGGGTTTTTAGTTCTTTGATGATTTTTTATTGTGATTGGGTCAGGCATTGGCTCCCCCAAGTGAAACAATCAGGGATTCTGGTTATATTGCGCCTCTTCTAACTGGGCTTTCGAAAGGTAATTTAAATGAGCTTAACTAATTAAATGGTTAACTAAACTAACAGTTATATTGTTATCAGATGCATTTTGTGTTTCGTAGATGTAATTGAATTGTGCCAATTGAGTTGTTGCCAGCACTATTTTGTTAATTTTGTGTTGCTGTTTCTTTTGTTAATTTCAGTGTTTCTTTCCCTTCAGAGGCGTCACTTTGAGCAAGTGAAAGTAGCAGTTCCCATTATCGTTAAAGTTTTGAAGGGCCGGTCTTTGGAGTTGGAAGATGAAGATCCAGAATTTAAGAATTTGTTTGACAGAGCTATGGGGATTGCAAATTCCATACGTGCGGTTTGCCTAAAGTTGGTACATGACAAACTGATAAGATGGATGTTACTAGTTTAGCGATATTCTTTGATTCTTATATATTCTCTATTTGATCCTGATGATGTTCCATGACACAGGAAGGTGTAGCAAATGAAAAGCTTCGTGCTCTACTTGGTCTTTATGTCTTACAGATTATGGTTGGCATCCTTTAATCAAAGTTTCAGTTTGACTTTTTTTTATCTTTGTTATATCAACAGAAATTCCAATCTGAACTCTATTACATATCACGCCTCTCCTATTTGATTTGCTATCTTTCTGTTTTGCGTTTGTTTTCTTAAACATGCTGTTTATGTGCAGGCTGTTGTCAGCATGAATCATAATGTTCCAAGTTCTCAGCCGTTTGTTTTGCAACTGTCTAGTTTTTTCCCGTTTTGTGGTTTGTCATATCTTTGTGTGATAACTGGGTCGGATGTTGACAAAATAACTAGGGCAGTAGTTGGAGGTAAATCCTTTCAATCACTGTTCCTTCCCTTGTATTCTATTATAGTTCACTCTATTTGTTACCCACCTGTTAGGCCCTTGATATTTCGTTTCTTTTCTTGTTCCTTTGTACACTCAGAAGATGAAGATGATTATATGAGTTGTTTATCCGATGTCAAATGCGGTGCACCTCTTTCAGGTTTATGTTTCTAAATGCTGATCGCTCCTTATTATATCAATTTTTTTGTAGCTCGACACTTTGTCAATTTGATTTTTGTTTTTTCTGTTGCTTTATTAAAGTGATCTGGGGCCATGCTTCTGATGACGTTGTTGGGGCTGCTGAGGAGGATTTGAATTCCGTCAAGGATGAACTTAAGGATAACCAGACTGAAAGGTGGCAAGCTGTTGGCATGCTAAAGCACATACTAGCTCCTGCCACTCTGCCATGGGAACTTAAAAGACATGCCGTCAATTTCTTGATTTGCATTACAGATGGAAATATCTCCCACTGCGATGAACATAATGACTTCTCATCTTACATGAGTTCCCTTTTTGCAGCTCTGCAGGTTGCCTCTTTACATCATTCTACGTTTTAGGAACTTATTTATCAAAGAGGAAGAGAATCTAATCTTTTTTTTTCCCTCATATTTTTAGGCTGTTCAAATGATCATCATGTACGCATCAGATACAGTGCTGAGGAAGAATGCCTTTGAAGCTTTCAAAAGGGTGAGGATTTGTCTTAGTACTTGCATTTGTCCAGTAATCTAAATACGTGATAGTCTGATGCATTTCTCATAAGCAACTAATGGCTCAGTTTATGGTCATTTTGTAGTCAGTAAGCCCTTCCTTGTCATGTACTCTACTTAATTTAGGTTCAAAGTAAATTATTTACGGTACCCGCTGAATATTACTGCTCATTTTGTCTACCAATCAAAATCAGATTATTGCTGATATTCCAGCTTCTCAGAGGTTCGACATGTTGAAGTCTTTGATCATAAATAGTAATTCTTCCTCGATGGTAAAACCTTTAGAGCCAGTTTTTGTGATATGTATTCCTTCATTTTTGTTGAATTATACTTGAAGCAGTTTTACCTAATGTGGCTGTTTCAACTATAGATTGCAATCCTTCTGGATATTGTTAAAGGAGAACTGCACAAGGAAAGCTGCCAAAACGTGGGAAATGATGAAGTACGGCAAGCCAAACCACCTACATTGTTTTGGACTGCCAATGTCCTTGAATTGGTGGAGTTGATTCTGAAGCCCCCGGAGGGCGGACCTCCATCCTTCCCTGAGGATACTGATAAGGTATTTCTTCAACTTGCTTTGTGAATATCTTTTCATAAGCTGCTTGTGGTAATGAAGTCTTTATATGTATGATTTACCAATATGTGTTGAGGAGTCTTTATATGTCGTCAAGCTTCAAATCTAAGATCTCAACAACATCTAAATATAAGATATTACAATACTTAGCTTTCCTACAATTACGAAAAGTAATCTTAAAGGACTTCCAACTTGGATTTATCTTGCGCGACCATAAATTGGTGTAAATTAGGCAACCGGTAATCTTGTTTAACTGCTGCAACTACAATCTTCAATCTCTGCAGTTCTTGATACCCTGAAGTTACCTTTCTTTTCCTCCCTTCATCATATTGTTCGTCATTACCAACAATGGTATTTCATTGCATAGCTGTTTTTAATTAATCCCCGGTCAGATGAACTGAACATATGTATACTTATCTGCCTTGAATGTCAAAGTTTTGTCTCTGTCAAATATATTTGAGGTTAAATTTGATATGTCAGAAATTCAGGACTAAGTAGTCTAATTTTCATATTCTTTTTATAATATTCATTTTCTCTGTCCTTGAATTTATCTCACTGTTTTATTTTTTATTTTTGGTAAATATTTATCTCACTGTGTTCAGATGAAAAGTAAAACCCCATATCTTACAAGATCTGTAATATTATTCTACAGGTTCTGTCTGCGCTCAATCTGTACAGATTTGTATTAATTACAGAATCGACAGGTAAACGTATATCATCATCGAATTAATTAAAGCAAACATAATTTTACTATCAGAGGAGAAAATATTAGATTACGAGTCTGATTTGTACTCTGATGAAAATTTTGCACAGGGAAAACCAACCACACAGGAGTGATCTCCAGAAGCAATTTACAGAAAGCCTATAAGGGGTGGCTTTTACCCCTACGAACCCAGGTAACCGCCATCATGGCGGAGACCAGGAATGATTACGAGCTTCCACTTGATGCACTTTGTACTTTAAACCCAATCGAGTTAGTTTTGTACCGATGCATTGAGCTTGTTGAAGATCAGCTCAAGCAACAGTCTATGTAACAGTCGTCGTCACCTGCATATTTGTGTTTCTAGTCATTTACACCATTTACGGTGATACGAATGCGAAGTAATACGAGAATTTGTCTTGCTACCGGTTGTATAAACATAATTAGAGAGATGGACACAAGGAGATGTACAACTGGGGATTGCTAAGATCCCTCAAGTTTCACAACCAAGCATCTTTATTCCGATTTTGAAATTGCGATTGCCACTTGAAAGAACATGCCATCTATCTGAGTATGTAATTTTAATGATCTGTTGTATGAATTTTTTTTTAAGGTAATAAATATTTCACCATTAATCAAATAGAATGAGAAACATCATCGATGCCGAAAAGGATTTCACGATTGCAAATGCAACAGAAAGACAATTCAAAACCTAACCACATCGAACCAAATGTAAACATGCTCTCGACAAGATCTTACATCACTTTCTTATGAACTTGCAAAAACGATGCTCTTTTGGCAAAGAAGCCCTATGAGACATGATGAAGATGTCCTCATGGTCCTTTGCCTGGCGAACAAAAATAAAACCACAACCAAATCAAAACAAAAAAATGATGACACAAAATAAACTACGATCCCTCAACGATGGGAGACCCACACCTAAGTTCCGAACCAACAAGAAAGATAAGCTCACAAGACCTAAACTCTATGAGCCAGACCCAACATCGTCAAGACACAAGGTAATTAGCATACCGTCATTGAAGACCATGCAACGACAAGGGAAGATGACTGTGAATCCCTCAAACAATTGCAACACTCCACAAGGGAAAGACCACACCACTCATTAATGATGTTGCAATCGTCGGCAAAAAACCTACTATGAGTCACCTGCAACAAACGTCGAGTTTCCTTAGCGTAATCCTTGACAAGCTCACAAACCACAAAATTACCACCTCAAATTTGAACAACAATCGTCGCTCTAAAATTCGGGTTGAGCAGTAAGTCATAACCGTTGTAAAAGCTCTCCTCAAAAGGAGAGTAACCACATGTCCATAACCACAACCACAAAGACTCTTATGGACAAAGCGAGACAGCATCCCTACTAAAAATTAGAAAAGAAAAATGAAGGATAAAAAAGGAATGTTGCCGACCCCAAGGCCAAATATCAGGGTCAGCGGTGGTAGGTTTCTTCTCCTTAATAGCTAAGGTTTTTTTTTATTAGCACTTCAAAATCTCATTCTACACTCCTCATAAAGTGCTCTCTTTTTTTTCTTTTAATTATAGAAAGTTTGGAATACCAAATGAGATATTTGAAGTGCTAATAACAATTCTCTAATTCAAAAACGGATTTTATTTGTTTGCGATCAAAATTCATGCCAATGTGGTACCTGTATTTCAATTTGGCTACTTGATTCAGTTGACTATTTTTCGTCTAATTTGGAAGTTTATGCTCCCACGCAGCAATCAAAGAATCACACATCTGAGTCCAATAACATCAAATTAGGCAAAATAGACACAAATTATCGATAATTGACTCGATAATTCTTTTTAATTTGGAAATTAAAAGTATCTGATCACCCCATCTCCGCCCACGCTCTCCATACGCATCCTTATCCCCCCAACAACCCACCATTAAAAACACCCAAAAGATTCGGTGGAACTCATACATGTTAGAAGGACTGTGTGGAAGGAGGAGATATATCTTTGTGTGAGGAGATACATGTTACGCTTTTTGCATAAATAAATATGGCAGCAGCTTTGATCTCCAAAGTACAATTCGAGAAATACAACGCACAGCAACTCAACCTCCATAACAAAAAGACCATAATTTTTGTATCCTTCAGAGTAATTTGGGTGTATTAACTGTAAAATTTTAGACAAAGATTTAACGATAACATTTTTCAAGATACCCGATATTCTAGAACATCCAAAAAGTCCCATTAACAGCAACTCCCAACAAGATGCGTCCTTTTCTCAAACGTGACATCATTTTTATTATTTATTGGCACAAATTGACCGGAAAATGATCCTCTCCGGATTCCTTCCTCCTAATTCACCAAATCAGAGAATCCGTACTGTTAAAATTTGATCAAATGACTACAAACAGGGACTAACTTTAAAATTTATAATAACTTCAACTATTGAATCAAATTTCAACGGCACAAATTCTCTGATTTAGTGGATTAGAAGAAAAAGATCTGGAGATAATCCCTTTCCCAATTCGCCAACTATTTTACCAAAATTAAAAGAGAGGGGGAGAGTTTTTGAAAACTAATCAAAATAAAAAAATACACGAGTCATTGACAATTCGACACATGTTGTGGGACTGAAACTATAAATTGAATTTCGGATGAGGAAAAATACGACAACGTTTCAACTACAAAAAAATGATACAATTTTGATGGATCTAATATAATTTCAACGCGAGATTGAGAAAACTATTGAGGGTTTACCCTAAAAAGCAGGAACCTGTGACATAAAAGCACAATCTCTACAGCCATTAGGCTTTAGATATTGCTAATTTTACTAATTTAACCCCCATACAACTCCAAGCAACTGGGAACAGACCAGGTTAAATCCGTACCTTACCAAATACCCTCGACTTTCTACTTGTAGTGGTACCTACTGAAGTGAGCTCCTCTGGCGTGTGCTATGTTAGACAGGAGGACCGCTTTTCTTTCCTCAGCTCATCCCATATAACATTTCGGAACCGGATTCTTCGCCCGCCGGCACCATGTTCAAATCAGGCAGCAAGAAGGAATCATCCCGGGCCGGAACGTCATTGCTTTCAACGCAAGAATCCAATCGCGGGTGTGGACTTGGAGGCAAATCCGAAGGAATGTAGTATGCAGTAGTACTAGAAGAAGCTATTCTCTCATGGGGTTGGCTGGAAATTGCTTTCCCTGCTCCGTCAAAGTTTGCACTCAAATTCCTTGCAGAATGCAAGTTCAAATCAATCTGCAAAGACACAAATCGGATAGAAAATTAGGCGAAAATCCGTAAAACTATAAGATCCAATCCATAATTTATGTAAATTAACTAGAATCTGTCTCTCACCTTGATTCTCTTAAAGTTGTCATTTTTGGCTCTTTGCTCCTTGAAAGTTGCTTGTAAGGTCGCTATTTCCTTTTCCAGATGTGTCCTTTCCTTCAACAACGAACTTTCCTGCTCTTTAAGCTCAGCATATGTCTGACAAAATTACAACCAAGTCCATGTCAACAAAACAAACTTCAAATTAAGTCCTCCTATTAATTGCAGATTACGAAACGGCCCATTAATTATTAAATTCTTACAATTACATTCCTTTGAATAATGTAAGGGGACAAAACAAAATTTGGGGTTTCGTGTTTACCTTCTTTCTCCTTGCCCTCTTGGCGGCATTGGTGGTGCTGGTGGATTCATATGTACCATTACCCTGAAATTTCAATCCAAAAACCACATTTCAGCATATAAGCCCACCAAAACACAAAAAAAAAAAAACAATATCAAAATAGTAAAAACTATCGGATAAAGTTGTCCGACCACATCATTCATATGACTCGTCTAACAAAAAACATTAAATTTCCAAAATTTAGTGTCATCCGACTCCACGATGATTCCCACCAGTGCGAGAGCTGCCCAAATCGGAATCCCACATCTGTATCCACTACAAGGCCTGCAATTTACCCAGCTATCGGCTACCCCGGATAAAGCTTCTCCATGCCCAATGAAATGTAAGCTGGAATTTGACATCATCAAAATCCACGTGGCCACACATGACAGGCTCCTTATTATATTCCTCACGTGACTTTCTCACATGACTTTCCTTCGCCATGGCCCTCCTCCAATCCAATCCCACATTAGTATTACTCCTTTCAAATACCGCCTCTCCACTTGCTGACAACTCCAATCTATTTTCCAAAATCCCCTCAAATCGAAAAAGTTTAAAAACTAAATAAATAATACGATATTTTCAATTAAAAGACGCTTCCTCACCAAACAATCCTAGACCCTTAGATTTGGAAGACCCAAAAGTACAATCCCCAGATCGACGGCCGAAAACCAGCCGGGTTTTTCTCCATCTCCAGAAAGTGCAAGAAAAAGGGTTTTTTAAAGGAGACAGCTGAACCGATTCCTGCACCCGCGCCACACCGGATAATTACTCCAACAACCCCCCATTAACAACGCCACAACAAACCGAAACGCAGACCTATCCCTAACGAAAAACTCACCGGACCCAGAAATTTTTAGTTGTGAAGGGTACATCAAGTATTTTTATACAAATTATGAAAAATTTTAATTTTTAAGTTATTAACGTTTTAATACACATATCTCCCCATTTATATAAGGACACGTGGTACACCACCTCCTACCGTCACATTGAAAAATCTTTCCACCAGACCTTACCACGCTTTTAAGATAGGCCCCACCTCACCACCACACACCACCCCTATTTATAAAATGACCGAAATGCCCCGCCCGGCGCCTCACTATTCTTACTTGACTCGACGAGGGATCCGACTTTTGTCGCGAGCAAAAGGGATTCAGACGAGAAAAGTTGGCCGGGTAAAGGAAGCTTCGGGGTTTTCAAACTGCGGTAAGTTTGGAATTGCCGGAAGTGTCCTTGGGTAGCAGAATCTAGGGCGGGGTTTTGGGAGGGTAGTTTGGTGAATCTAAACAAGAATGACAGATGACCGGCGAAAGGAGCGAGACGAAAACGTGAGAAAGTCTCGATCTGCTACGTCACGTGAGCAAAATACGAAAATACTTTGGCACGCCAGGGCATTTTCGGAATGAAGACACAAAAGCTAAACCGTCCACGGCGACCGCCGACGGTTTGACCATTAGCGATCGGCGAGAAAAACACAGAAGGAAGAATCTAAAACCGATATGACGAATTTGACCTCGCCAGCAGTAGCTGCTCAGGGGACGACAGCCGAAACGCGATACGAGCAAACAGAAACGTCCGTTTCGAAATCGAGCGTATACAAAAACGGAAAAAAATTGACGAAGAAGGTAAATAAGTCAAAGGAAGAGGGACAAAAATGGTAAAGTGACAAAGAAGGCACGAAATGTGTCGTCCCACGGCCACGCGAAAAGCCTCATCAACCATAACAACACTGAGGCTCTCCGCTAGCGGCGCTGCTCAGGGGAGCTAGACGTAAATACGAAGCGCCGCCGGCCGCCGTGGGTATATCGGTCAATTAATAAATAGACTCGAAGAGTCATCGCTTCAGACACTGCGAGCAGAGATCAGCTAGCGGGAAATCCAAAGCACAAAAATCGAAAAGCACAGAGAGAGAAAGTGATATGGACCTTGGATCTGGGGCAGCTGGACTCTTCAAAGCCGTCGGCGGTGGCGGATGGAGAGCCGGTACCGCCGCTCCATGAAAGCGGTGTCGTGGGGCTGCATCTAGTGGTGGAATCGGCGCCGTTCTTGCCGATGTTCCTCTGGTGCAAGACGCCGCCGTCGAATCTGGAACCGGACGACGCCGCTTTGGAGCGTGGCATCCTTACACCCCACCTTAGCGTCAAAAGAGACTGCGACATCGGAGACGATGACCGCAGCGAAGACGACGGTCCCGCCGCCTGCGCCTGCTTGAGCCGCAGCAGTAGCTCGACCACGAGCACGTCGTCGGTCATCGCCGCCCTCGTCCAATCGTCTTTAACCACCATCTCTGAAGGTACAAACCCAGAGTTCTAGAGAGAGAGAGAGAGAGAGGGTTTTTAGAGAGAGAAAGGAGGGTGGCGGATGCGCGAGAGAGAGAGAAATGAAAGAGATAGAGAGCGGATGGGGGGTTGAAAATATATATATGGTGGTGGAAGAAAGTGGGAGTCGATGATTCTTCCGGTTTTTTCAATTTATTTTTTTTTTTTGTTTTTTTGGTGGCGTTGTTTGGGTGGGTCTGTGTGACTCTGACTCCTTTTCTTCTCTTTCTTTTTCTTTTTTCTTATTCTATTTTTTCTTTTTTTTTATCTGGGTCCCACCGGTTGACGTGTTGCGCTGACAACTTTCATTTTGTCATGGGTTCATTTCAATGGGTTTTTGCTTTTGGTGGGCCTTTGTAATGCCGGTCTTCCAAACGGCACCGTTTGAAGGTCCAACCCATTCCTCTCCTGTAGGGGTGGGTTCGGTTTAAATCGGTTCGGGTTTTTTTTTTCGGTTTTTTTCGGTTCGGTTTTTTCCGGTTCGGTTTTGGTTTTTTTTTTTTTTCTTTTTCAAAAAATGAAAACCATTGAAATTTTAAATTTTAACATATCCAACACAATCATAACATAAGCATTCTAATTAGAATCAAAGACAATGAAAATAAACATTTAAAGTTGAACTAAAATCATCAATCAAGTCTTCCAAAGTCCAAACTAACAACCTCACAACACAAAAATCGTACAAATGACTTAGAAAAGTTAAATTGTATGATGTTGTTCAAAGATCAGGGTTGTTTGCTTGTAACTGCATGTTGACAACTTGATTAGTAAAAGTAATACGTGGGTGGATTTATTTAGTGTGTGTTGAATTCTTTTCCATCACAAATTACCCAAATAATCTACCCGAAATAAATGTTTATGGATTATGTTACATGTTATATGAGAGTAGATTTGGAAAAGAAAGCTGGGGCAGAAGTAGACAGTGCTATGGAGATGGATGTAGGTACTTTAGGAGGAGGTTTGGTTCCGGAACCTTATATGGGGGAGAAATAATAGGTTAGAGTTTAGAGTTTTTATAGGCCTTTTTTTAATATTTTGAGCTTAAAGTTTGGCAACACATTGGGTTTAACACATTTTAACTTACAAATTGGGTTTAGAAAATAATACCCAAAACAAATAATTAAATAAAAAAATTAATTTAATTAATTCGGTTCGGTTTGGTTTGGTTTTTTCAATTCGATTCGGGTTTTTTCGTTCGGTTCGTTTTTTTCGGTTTCTGTTCGGTTTGGTTTTCGGTTTTTTTCGGTTTTCGGTTTTTTGAACCCACCCCTACTCTCCTGTGCTTGAGACGACAACGTTTTTGGGTCCATCCACATTCCTGTCTTCGTTGTGTGGCAAAGGGAGCAAAAAGGGCGTGAGGATGACCTCTTCAAACTTTTCGGCCTATTATAATACGTTCTTGGCACAAAGCCACTAATCTAGTCCTTAAGAATGTTTGATTCGATTCTCTATGATTTAAAATAAAAATGTCAAATAAAACCCTATATTACGGTGAACATTTTAGTGGGTCTACCGACTACCATATTGGTTGCGTTGAATTGTACACATTAAGTTTTATTTTGAAGGTAAAAGTTTGATTGTGTCTTTTACAGGTGAGTTTGATTGGATTGAAGCATTATTAATTGATTGAAAGTAACACACCGAATGACAATTCATCTTAAACATACATAAATATTAGAGAGAGGGATAAATATACTTAAAATTCAGTGACTTTTGAACGCCCTTGTTTGTTAATACTTAATTTGAATTGTGAAATTCATATATTAAATAGTTTTTGTGATTTTACAATATCAATTCACATGATTTAGGCCTAATTTGACGTAAGTATTGAATATTTGTCACTTGTACTCACATTATGAAAAAAGAAAGAAACCGATTAAGCCCAACCCATAAAACCGGCAAGTCCAACTTGCCTAAAATGGTTTAGGCGAGTTGGTATGCCCATTTTCTTGAGCGACAGTGAATTTGAACAGTTACAGCGCAAACCTTTTTTTTTTTTTGTGGGGTGGGGGGGGAAGCCTAAGACAAAAAATATTAAAGCTTAATAAAAGCGTAAGGTTTAGATAATTATTGATTAAATACATGTATGTATTGCATTTAGTTCCACAATTTATAATTTTCCTTTACTAGTTCGAATAAATAAATATTAGCATTGTCCCACACACCACTTGTGTGAATAATGGTGGACGTGGGAACTTTTACTGGTAATGTTTTGTATTTTTTTTTTATGAGAGAGACATAATTTACAATTCATACAAAATAAAAAAATAAAAAATTATTATTATGTTTTGATGATATGTGGATGAGGAAAAGAGAAAAAACAATAATAAAAATTCTGTGCAAATTTATCTTAATGTTCATGATTTTATTTGAATTTTTTATTGAATACAAATAAAGACTATATTGTCATTTCAACATCTTTTAGTTGACAAAGAGGGTTCTTTAATATAGTAGAGATGATTGGAAGAAAAAAAATATAGTAGAGATGAAAAATGAGAAATGTTAAGATACCTTAGTAGCATTCCAATAAGATGTTATGAGAAATGTCAAGGAAACTCTCTCAAAAGTGGAACTTTCCATGGACTCTCTATCACCTCATGTTTTAAGATGTTGACACGGAAGTTGAAGTTAAACTGTAAGGTGGTAGAGAGTCCATGGGGAGTTGTACTTTGAGAGTATTCTTAGCCTTTCTCAAATGTTATCGAATAATTTCATTTGATGCCATTCACATTTTTCGAGTGAATTATTAAATGGTCATTTGATAACCATTTCGTTTTCACTTTTTTTTAAAATTTAAAATTGAAATCTTATTTGGTAAATACTTTCAATTTTCAGTTTTTTTTTTTAAAATGAAACCAAAAACTACTTTATTGAGTTTTCAAAATGAAAACAGAAATAATTACCAAACAAGATTTCAGTTTTAAGTTTTAAAAATAATAAAAATTAATAATAAAAAAACAACATAGTTATCAAATGACTCCTAAATATTTGAAGTTGGAAAAACCATTATTAGAAAGTTAGGTGGACAATGTTTATGCATGAAGTGCTTGCCAATGAATTGAAAGGGAAAAGTGATTGCCCCAAACTCCCAATAATTTCCATAAGAATCATACCACATAAGGTAACTAAACATTCTTTGTCACAATAACAAATAATTGGCAGTCACATAAAAGTTGATCTTATCTTCAAGGCTATTTCAGAAGGGCTTTAAAGTGAGGATGGGTAAAATGCAATGAGAAGTTATAGAATTAGGTTTCTTTTAGACTATTTAAAGATGCCGGACAAATTAAGTGGTGGATTTGTCTTAGTCTCAAATTCAAACTTTTTTTTTAGTGTATATTAGTGTAAAATATCATTTGTGTTAAAAATAAAATGTAGGGCAAAAAATTTAAAAGCTAAGCAAGCTTTAGTGATCAGGTTGCCTTTTAGGCCTCATATGATGTGCTGGATGAGATATGTTGTGATTAATTACAAGGAATTTGAGTCAAGTCCATTGTTTGTTGTGTCAAATGTAAGATGAACAAGACTCGACAAGATGGGTTATGAATCCGCAATAGAATAGTTTATCTAATTTATCTTTATACATGAGATACAAATCATATCTTGCAAACCCTGTCAATCTAATCCTATCTCGAAGGCCAATTTCATCCACTCCATGAAACAGACCATTAGATTCCAGAAACTTATATAGTAGGCTTCCGACTGCATATGGTTCGGCCTTTGCCTAATCTAAGCGACTTTATAAACGTGCCTAATCAAGAAAATATCCGTTTCTATTTTAATAAATATCTTATTTTGGACGGTTCCTCATGTCGGAACCATTTCTCTTGGTAGGTAAATCAAAAGATTTTTTTTTAGTATATCCATATTTTTACAATAGAATGTGAGATAGTTCAGCTAAATCATGTAATAGGCAATCTTTTTTTTTTTTTCAAAGAAACGATAGTAGATTCATTGATAAGAGTCATTACATAGTTTGCTACAAGGCCATTTAAGGCATCACACTCTCATCAATAATTAAATCCGAGATAAATAGTTAGCTGTGTATATATATCTAAATTGTAATTTGCAACTAAAGATAAATAGTTATTTATATGTATAGAGTTTTTATTTTTTTGAACAAACGATAATAATGTGGTTCAAATTCGTTTTTGACGATAATTTAACCTAAGATCTCTCACTTACAAGTGAAGATAAAGATAAATAGTTATTTACATTCTCGAGATTTAGGGTTAATTTCAAATGGGGTATGAGTTCTAATTTTCTCATATTACACCTAATGTTTTGACATTCGGCCAATTTACACATTTTGTTGTCAAATAAATTGTTACTTATTGATGTGACAATGTTCAAAGCATTCCACAAACCGACTAAACATGCGATATGAAACACACCAATGCCATTCCAAGTGTAGCTTCCATGTTGCCACGTTATTAGTTAATAGTTAACAAAATAGTTTACTTAACAAATGTACAACTTTGTAGTATGTTAAAACGTTGAAAGTGTAATTCGACAAAATTAGAACCTCGTGGCCCAATTTGCTCATCCAAAAACGATCGTTTCCTGTACACTTTCACATTATATACGTACAGTAAAAGTTGTTGGCAGTTAATAATGGGTTTATGAAATTTCTGCCGGACCTTTCAATAGCAGACCTGGATTGTCTGTCCTCCCTCATCCCATATTTTTTTCATCCCCTCCTATTTATGTGGTCACGGTTAAGCCACGTCAACATTTTATATGAGAATATAAAATGTTGACGTGGCTTAACCGTGACCACATAAATAGAAGGGGATGGAAATGGTATGGGATGAGGAGGGTAGACAATCCAGGTCCTTCAATAGCGCCTGCATACACACACACACATACACAAATATTTATGATACCTTGAGAAAGTGTAGTGAGAAAGTTTTGCGTTTCTGGGAATCAGCTTCAGAGCCTTTAGCAAATATCATAAATCTTGCTGGTGAAGGCAGGAAATGCAGTTGGTGAAGCCCCAAAAGTGTAGGACGTAACTTTGCAGTCTTACAAGTCTGGCTAAGAGAAGATTGTTAGGGAAAGTAGTACACGTTTTAATGTACACCCCTTGATCAAATTTTTATGTTTATACAAGCGATATGGACAGAGAGTGATCCGAATATTGACTTCATTTTCAATCCCGTGAGTTAAAACTCTGTTTTACTATACATAAAATTGTGTAGATTATGTCATGTCTTAGTCAAACGCCTAATAGCAAGATCAAGGCTCATGATCGTAATCCATGTCTTCCATCACAGTGCAAAATGAAACTATATATGGAATCGTGCACCGTGTGAAACGTAGATTATTGCATGTCCTTAACCGAGAGACTGATGTTAAACTCCGTCTTGAAACCTTGCCATACCAAAAAAGTTGCAGGATTTTTATAATGATGGGAAAACTTGTTAGTTATTGAGAGAATTGATTTGATAAAGGCTAACAATGTTAAAGAGATTAATGTGGGTTGAGAGGCGTCATAAAGAGTTTGGCGTGTTAAGTATTGATGTGAAACGGTAATGCATAGAGGGCCGTTACTATATATGTAGATTGTGGACACTTTCATGTTCATAAATATCGAAGGGTGAGACTTTATTGCCAAAACATTACTTGCAAGGAACTGACTGACAAATGCAATAACTTTAAAAGTCTTCACTCGTCTTATTTCTCATCATTTGATCAAATTATAGTGTTCTTCTGTTTTATTATTATGAGCGATATTATTATCACTTTAATTTACATTATGAAAACGAATAAGGATTTAAACGTGAGATGTAATGAGTAAAAAAGAATATCATATCTACCAGGATAATTTAATACTTGCCAATTGTTATTATTATTATTATTATTATTATTATTGACAAAGGACATTTCATTAGGGGCAGAGCTGAGGAACCAAACAGATATAGTAGAAAACCATAAAATAAAAGGAAAACTAATTAAAATGACTTGAAAACTTTAAGTTTTAACGATAAATATAAAATAAAGGGTAAAGTAAATAGTATCATTATTGACTTTTTAATGTAAAAATGTAGTTTTTCGTTAAAGTAAACAGTACCGAGAGCTTTTCGTTAAAGTTCCCTAAAATAAACACAAAAAACAAAACAAAGGTGAAGACTGCAACGAGTAGGACCAAGGGAAACTCAACCCCGACAGGGCCAAGACAGGGGAGAGAACAGAATACAAGCGAAGCTAAAGTCTAATTTGAAACACTCCCCCACCTCAGTCGACAACAGAGACATTAGGCCATCTCCAACCGATGGCTGGCCAGATGGCTCGTTTTAGCCATCTGGCCCTCCAAGATCCTCCAAGATATTAATATTTTAATGAACAGTACATGATCATATTTGCCTCCGTCTCCAACCGAGGGCCAGATGGCTCGTTTTAGCCCTGTCACAAAAAACCGTCTCCAACCGAGGGCCAAACATAATTTATTATTTAAAAACTACAACTTAAATTCAAATCCAACGGTTAAGGAAGTTATAGGAAAAAAAATAGAATTTAAAAACATAATTTATTATGTTGGTTAATGTTGTTTCATATTGTTTAATGTTGTTTAATGTTACTTAATTTAATTTAATGTTGTATAATGACTTAGGAATTTATAGGGAAAAAAATAGAATTTAAAAAAAATATGAAACAAATTTTGTGAAATAGAAGTTATAGGAAAAAAATATGAAAAAAATTTTGTGAAATATAAGTTATAGGGAAAAAATGGAATTTAAAAAAAATATGAAACAAATTTTGTAAAATAGAAGTTAAACGAAAAAAAATATGAACCAAAATTTGTAAAATATAAGTTATAGAAAAAAAGTTATAGGAAGTTATAGAAAAAAAAAAGGTTTAAATTCATAAAAACAAAAAAAAAATTGAATACAACGGCTAGTGACTGGCTAGCCGTTGGAATTCAAATTAGAATTCAAATTAGTGTCGGTTTTAACCGACACTAATAATATAGTATATATTATTTCTGTCGGCTATAACCGACAGAAATAACAAAACATTAAAAAAAAAATGGCCAGCCCCTCCAGCCCTCTCCGATTCCGTGGGGCCCTTCCAGATTCCAAAGCCCTCAGTTGGAGACGGTTTTTGGACTATTTTCGGCCCTCTGGCCCTGTGGACCCTTCGGTTGGAGATGGCCTTAGGAAGCGCAAGGAAGCAACCTTCTTAAAGAATGTGAACCAGAGAGGATGGGGTCGAATGACCCAGACTTCCAAACGGGGTCGAATGACCCAGACTTCCAAACACATTCCTTTTTTACATTACGATGCAACCCAATCTGCTGCAAAATTCACTTGACGAGGAAGCCATATCCACCTAATGGAATGGAAAAGCCATCTTGCTCTTCTAAAATCAGCATTTATGCCATGAATGAGCTCTTGGGAGTCAGATTCGAAAACTACATCCTGGATATCGTTGTCGATTGCAGCATGAAGGGCCACCCGCACTCCGACTCAAGTGCGGATTTTGAAAAGCAAACAGCAGACTTGCTGTTCACCATAAAACCGTCGGAAAAGCGAAATATCACACCCATGGCAGCTTCCCGATTCCTATTGGACCAGCTGGAACAATCAGCACGGACTGAATCCTCCACATCAACTTCCAGAAGACATTGCTAATTTGATGAGATCGGTGGGCTTGCCCCCGACAATGCTGAAGCTCCACACCCCTAGGAATATGGCAATAAGCATAGGCATAGCTGGATTTCACTGAATAACCACCATTATGGGACCAAGGCCAAATAAGCGTTCCAACGTATCCGAATCACCAATAGAAATTAGCTCAATGCTCTTGATATACGGAGGGATAGACAAGGTTAAATTTTGTTGAGAACGAGTCTCACGTTGATGGGAGGAGGGATCTTACATTGTTTATAAGAGGTTGGGCTACTCATCATATTGCCAATTAGTTTTATGGTGAAACCTCAATTTTCTTCATGGTATCAGAGTCAGGTTATTTCACGTATGAAGCCAAACGACTACAAGTGCTCCACGTGGGAGAGTATTGAAAATGAGTCCCACAGTGATGGGAGAATGAACCTTACATAGGCTTATAAGAAGTTGAATTACTTCACATATTGTTAATTGATTTTATGATAGAATCTCAACTTTGTTCAAATTTAAGATTTGGATAGTGTTCCACATCCTAATCTATTGATCAATAAGGTCAAACACCCTTGAGAGCCGCCGTTGGGATAAGAAGTGTAGGGCGTAAGAGACCACCATCACGATCAAGGATCCATTTATCTCGTCGTATGTTACTCATGGACCATTACTCAGTTGCCACCAAACTCCACGAAAGATGACAGCTTGTCCCTCCAGAAGGCTGCTCCACGCCCATGATGCCCGTGAACTCTTCTTAGCCGACAATACCTCACCCTTCGAAAAGTACCTGCCCTTCAGAACCCGAGCCCATCAAGATTCAGGTTCTTGGATCGGTCTCCTAAAAACACACACGTTATTTGTTTTGGTAGACAAGGCCCACGGAACTTTTACATGTCCGTTAGATTTGTTATGCTCAAAACGTTCCATGAAAAACCCATTCCAGCCATTAAACATTGTTGTCAACTTACCCTATTTTGTTTGTAAATAGGTTAGAAGTCTTTTAATAACCATTTCATTTTTAGTTTTTTATTTTTTTTTAAGTTGAAATATTATTTAGTAATTAATTTCAGTTTATAATAAATAAATAAATAAATAAATGGAAACCTGAAAACTATTTTCTTGAGTTTTCAAAATATAACAATTATGTGGCCAACTGGCCGCCATATCAACAGTTAAGTGGGCCTCACTTAAGCTATGTTAGAGTCTTAAAAAATTCATTGGCATATTTGACAAAAAATGGCATAACGAGGCAAAAATCGAGTTTCAGAAGTTTAAGTGACGCATTTTGCGTTTTAGGGGTCAAAGTGATATTAAAGTCGAATTTCAAAAGGCATAACAAAAAATAGGATTTGGATCCCATCCGGATTTAAATTGTGGGGATCGTAGGAATCATCACATCTTTAGACATTTATCATACATCGTACGGTTAGAAATTATTTAACTTTTTTAATTTAAAATTAAACATAAATAGTACCTAACAAAAACTGACCGCATGATATATGATGAACGATTAGGATAAGTATCCCCACAGAATGAATCCAAAGAGGATCCTCTTTCCAAAAAATAAGCCCAAAGTTTAATGTTGTTGGCCACGTTGCACTATGGTAAAGTGAAAAGTTTCAAATTCCACTGCCGTAGGTGACGAGTTATATTCAAATTATTACCGCTGGCTTGAATTATACATTACATTAAGCAGTAGAAAGGTTTTAAGTTGTTTCCAAAAGTTGAATGATTTCAACTGAAAACAATTTTTAAGGGTTTGGCCTATAGACCATTGATTTGCGAAAAAACCAGCAATTAAACTAGTTCAAGTCACATCATCATTCTGTGTCCTCCAAAATTTGGTACTAAATACAGGAATCCGGATCCTTGTCAGATTCTCTTTGTGATCGCACACTATGAACAAACACAATTTACATATCCTTCAATCCTGTGGGTAAATTTAGGGCGTCGGATCATAATTTGGTTCATGTTAAAAGTCCGTTTTCAGTTTTCATGCCAAATCCCACCGACATCAAGTGAAGTTCTGGGGCCGAAAGGGGCACAGAAAAAGAGTTCATGGACACCTGCTTCACCTGCTTCTGCTTTCTGCTTTCTGCTTTTGCTTTCTACAGCTGCAACCCAAAGTGCTTTTTTCCTCAGCTTTTCCGAATTTCATCATTTGAAAATTGTATGCATCCAGTGAAATACTGGGGTATTAACAAAACAACTTCAAGCTAAAAACCACCTACTTAAAAATCCTCAGTTCATGCGCGCGGCGATTTTACCAAAATGATAATAATGTGTTGAATATTCATATGACGACGTGGGTACAAACTCCATCGAAAGCTAATTTAACATCTAACCTATCGAACTCCATCGAAAGCGAATTGCTAATTTAACATCTAATCTATCGAACTCCATCGAAAGCTAATTTAACATCTAATCTATCAACCTATGTTTGACAAAAACAAAAACAGAATAAATCCTCAGTTCATACTTCATTCCAGCAAATTAATTTCTAGAAAATTGTAAAGAGGAAAAAACATCTTAATAATAGAAAATGATATACATGGAATTTAAAAACTAAATTTGCCTTTACTTATTTGCAACTATATCGTAAAAACTAGGGAATATACACGTACAAATATACACCCTAATTTTACAGATACAGCTCCTAATACCCTACCCTAATCTCCATCTTCAAGACAGACCAAAAAGGCAAAGTAACCCTAACCCTAAACCTAATTTAATAGAACAATTAATAACTAAAACATAATTATAATTAAACGCTAAACCGGGCCGACCCAATTTTCCCTGCACACTTATCATCTAACCCATAAAGTAAAAAGGAGAAAAAGCGTTAGATCGAACTGCGAATTCATCGACCTTCCCTTTGAAAAAATAAGGGGAAGGACGACAACCACGCATCTCGAACGTTAAGCCAAAACCCAAGACTTTACACTTATACAATTTCACGGTCAACTACGACAAATTAAGCCGCAGAAGCTTCAGCAGCTCGCTTGCCGCAGCGTCGGTGCTCGAGACAACGCTCTTCTTGGCGAAGAACGACGGAAGAGGCAGAGAGCTCGGAGGCGGCGAGGCTATGCACGACGACGACCCGGCGTAGAACCCGGCAGTCAAGTTCGAGCCCTTGTTTTTGGTCTGCTTCGGAACCCGCTTGGGTGCCGGAACCATCAGGCTCGTGATTCCGAGATCCGGAACTTGGGGCTTGGGATTCTGCTTCTGTGGTGGCGGAGCCGGCACTTGGGGCTTGAAATTTTGCTTCTGTGGTGGTGGAGCCGGCGCCGTTTTGGGGATTTCTTCGCCGCGCTTGAGGATTTTGACCTGGCCCATAACGAGGTTTTGGGGAACCGGGGACTTCTGGACCGGGCGAGGTAGGTTATTGGGCCGGGTGGGCCTTCGGTTCTTGCCGTCGTTCTGGGGGCGGCCGAGGCGGCTAGGGTTAGGGTTCCGATTGAAATTCATTACTGATTGGCGTGAGAGCGAGTCTTTGTGGCAATCCTTGGGACTGAGAACTTCAACAGCCATCTGAGACCACACAAAATTCAGATCCGAAAATTCGAGCTTTCAGAGCTCAAGGGGCAAAAAAGGGAAAAGAAGAGACTAGAAAATTTGGGGCTCTTCGGCCACAACTTAGAGAGAGAGAGGAAGAGAGAGAAGGGGAATTTACAGAGATTATATGTGAATATTGAGAGAGAGCGAGGGTAGGAATTTATAGGGGAAGAGACCTTAAAAGCAAAAGGAGTACCAAACCGACAAAGAAGCGGTGGTGTGTGTAAACCACTCGCCACAATTTGGGCGGTGTCCATCACGGTTTTAAGGTTTCATTATTGGTTTAGGTAACGATTCCTACTCCCTTAATAATTAGGTTTACTTTTCATAAAAGAAGGGTTAAATAGAAAACAATTAGGTTTTCCTACAGCTCACTTATCTAGAAAGATGTGATTTAGATAATAATTTTCTTCATAAATGCAAGGAGGTTGTCTAAAAAAAAAAATTTAAAAGACGTTAGGTGTTAGTCGGGCTGCAGACTGTGATCTAGCGTCTATGCGGATTTAAGTAAATATATTATATTTTGTGTAAATAAGTGTCTGTTTATACTTGAAATATATATAATTTCATCATAAACTACAAAATAAAATGACATATATGTTATGAAGTATTGGAACATAATGAAAATATAGGGAACAAGCATATAAGGTGTGTTCATTTAAGTATTCAACAAGTCTCTTACAATTTATTAAAAAAATAAAATGCAAAATGAAAGTTATCTATTTTCAGTGAGTAATACCCTAGGTGGGTGCCTAGGCAGGTCCGGGCAAGCTAGGAGGGTGCCTCAGCAGTTCTAGGAGTCATTTCTTAATTTTTAAATATCTATACATTAATCGGGACAGTAATCAGCCGTCTAGCGCCTAGGCGACGCTAGGTGAAGATTTTTAGAACTTAGAATTCTAATACTTTATAATTTTGACACGGGTATTTAGGTGCCAAAAAGTACATAAATAATTTATTTTAAAAAGTTTTCTTAGCATTTTTTATCTTTTTATATCGAAAAAAAAAAAGATAAAGGTACAAATTCTCTTAATAATTAGGTTTCTTTAACAACATTTACCCAACAAGGTCTAAGTCACAGATTTCTAGTAATATTATTAGTAACTCAGTTAGTCGTTTATATTCGTCGTGAGTAGGTTTTGTAACATCAGTTTGGTTATCTGATGTACTTACATTGGATGTAAACCTATTAATTCAGTATCAATTTTGTTAAGCAAATGCCAATATTTTCATACTAAAAACAATATATTTGAAAAAGTAATAATTCTACATATTTTCTCAACTATATCCTATAATATGATTGGAACCAAATGAAAGGGAACTCTTTGCAAAATTGAGTTTTATAGCATCTTTCATGTCATCACATTCATTGTTACAAAAAAATTCGTTGTTAGACAAGTACTTTATTGACACACCCCGACCAAAAATCAAGGCATGTTGGCCGTCACGTGAGAGTGACGTAGCTATGTGCACAATACGGAAGCGATAAAGATAAAAAATATAAGAATAAATAAAAATCGAAAGCTAACTAATGTGCACTACTAATAAGCAGAAAGTGCTAGAAATGAGATACAAGTGTAAATACACTTAATCAGAGCGTAGAAAGTCTAGGTGCAGTCTAGTATGACAAGTACTAGTTATACAGTACCATAAGATATCCTACGAATATTATATTTTGTCAGAACCGCCAAAATCCTCAAATGCCACCAACAACAAGATTACCTAAAACCTGGAGAGGCGCAAAACAAAAAGTGTGAGTGGGCAAAAACAAAGTTTTTCAAAATCATTTCATTATCAAAATGCTCTAACCCCTCGCTGTAAAATATGTATAATTTTCCCCAAAAATAGAATATAGCACGTCTTGATTTTTGGTCGGGGTGTGTAATTTATGGACCTTGGCATGTAACGTTTTAATTTTACAAAATTAAAATGCTGATACAAGAGCTTTAATTTGTTTAATGACAAAATAAAAAAATACATTTTAACTCCATAAGAATGAATATTAACTCCACTTATCTTTCTGGATAATATCAACTTGTTTTCTAATTAATCAAGAGATCTTAATTCCATTAGCTGGACATAAATTATGCGACAAAGGATGAAATATCAACATTCTATTAGCAGATAAATCCAAAATTCGAAATTGGATACACACGATAATGTTGATATGTATTAATATGTAGACACGCGCAATGGGTCGTGGCCTTGGGGGGTATTCTTCACGAGATCTGAAGCGCGTAGAGAAAACAGTTTTCCTTTTTCCCTATTTTTATTTATATTTATATTTTCCGTGATAGGAGACTTCTGTGAAGCTCCCCTACCAAAAACGCTGTTTGTTGTCATGAAGACGGTCCGCGTATGTGACGTGGGTCCGAAACCACCGGTGGCATGGTAATCCACGACCCTAGTCATTGCACCTTCATTTTTTATGGGATTACGGAAATGCCATTATGCCGTGTATATTTCATGTTGACCTCGGTCAACAACTTTCTATGGAAATTGGATTTTTTTATTTTTTTATTTTTTTGGTGTGGTGACAAAAGTTATAAATCTTCTTTCCTGAGAAAAATGTGCCATTTGGAGAGTGGCAAAGGTCGGCCCGATAATGTTTTTCAAAACGGGTTGTGAAAAATGTTTTGTTGTAAAAGGACAACATAAATAAGATTTTGGATTTTGTAATTTGAGAATGCGTGGTAGTTTAGTCCGAAATATTTCTAGAGAATGAATACATTAAACCCGTATATGATACCAAATGTCCAAAATTGTATACATACACCTATTTTTGGTAGCAATAGTGGCGGTAGTGGTAAGGGTGGTGTGATTGAGACGAGAGTGGTGTTTATAAAAATGGTGGTTGGAGTAGGGATAGTAGTGGTGAGAATAAAAGTGTTAGTAATGGTGGGATATAGGTGGTTGCAATAGCGAGGTATAGAACAATGGTGGTCTAGTGACGGGACGGCTGCAATGGTGGTAGAGGATGCTCGTGGTAACAATGGTTAAGAGGGATGATTATGAAAATTGCAGTTGAGAGGTAGGGATGACGGTGGCGGAGCTGGTGGAGGTGGTGATGACCATGGAGAGGGTAATGCAATGGAGAATGTGGTGATGGTGGTGCAAGATGGTGTCTATAACAATAAGCGGTGGAGGTATGATGACCGTGGTCACAGGGTTATGCCAGTGGATGATATGGTGGTGGTGGTGGCAGACCACGGTGGCGAGAGTGATGACAATTGGGGATATGATAGTGGCAACGATGGTGGTGTGGTGGAAAGTGGTTGTGTCAAAGATGGTGGTTGTGGTAGTAGTGAAAAGAAAGGAAGAAAAAAAAAGATGGTTTGACCTTTCATCTTTTATTTTTCAATTCAGACTATATGAGTCAACAGTCAAAAAAATGAAAGGCTAAAAATCAAGGGCTAGTTTTGTAATTAAACTTAAACCTGAGGGCCATTAACAATGCAAAGATTGAAGGGAAATGAGAAAATATTCGCGTGCTTCATTAATTGGTCCACGTGTTACGCAGATAATTGGATGGCGTAGACGTGAGAAGGGAGACACGGGCCAACTGGTTCAACCGACTTGCCAATGACGGTTCAACTCCAACTAGACTGAACAGCCATTTTCTGTCTAAGCTGGTGCCTAGCTGGAACCTCGGATGGCATTTAGCTGCCAAGTTTTGGTGTGCATCTTTGTCATTGGCCACGTCACACATAAGGTGGGCCCGAACTGGGCCCATGATACCCCGCTTTAATTCGCCTCACAACCACAAATTAGGATCGTACAAATTATACGTATAAGGTTCACTTCTAATATTACTGAAACATTTTATGACAAAACTCTTCTTCTGATAATATATGATTAAGTTGAGAACAATATCGATGTTACGAATGATGAACCATGGTGGACTTAATTTTTTTTTGTCAAATATGAGCTATCGTAGTATGGTATTATTATTTTTGAATCGACTTGCGTGTTGATCAACCCGTGAGTTATCCTTCACAAAAAATATCACAAAAGCCGAACAAAGTGCAGGCCTTTTTTTATTAACCAAGTGGGCCGATCAAGAGGCAGAATCAAAATGGGCCAGTTTGTCTTCTAAGGAGTACAACAGCCCAATCCAATTTTGTGCATTTGCCGGTAGCTACTAGAGATGGCCCATGTCCGTTTAGAAGGTTTTTCACCTTCTTGAACTAGTTTGTTTGGAAAGAGTTGAGGTTTTAGATAGCTTCACTGTTTACTTTCATCCCAATCCATCTCACACTCAAAATCTGGCTCTGCCATCGAGTCTGAAACGATGTTGTTTATGGTACATATTTTATAAGTTTATCGTACGTTATCATCTAGCTATGTCCATTCAGTTTATTGACGGTTAGTATGGAGTTGCTGTGTTGTGAAAAGAAAAAAAAAAACGCTAGTTTCAAAAGCAGGAGTAAAGCTGCTTCTACTTTCTGTTGTTTTGGATTCATAATTTTGATAAAAAACACTTTTTTTTTCATTTACCAAACATAATTCTTAAAATAATTTTCATAATGCCAAATCAGTCCGGACACTCGGGTTTTATATTATTTAAAGAAGATTATAAGTTCAAATCTCGACATTGAAAAAGAAGAAGGCTAGGTTGCCAATGTGTTACTAGGAGGATAGGATGACAATAATTTCTTGGGTTGGATTGAATATGGAGGAACATGATTCTCTCCGGATCCTTTTGGTGAAGATCTTAGGAATCCATAAATCATGTCTGTTTATCGTACATCGTGCGGTCAGTTTTTATCATGTACTATTTGTATTTAATTTTAAATAAAAATATTTAAAATGATTTTTGATCGCACGATGTACGATGAATAAATATGATTCACGGATCTTTGAGATCCACAAAGAAGATCCAACGATGATCCGGAGTTGAATATGCATGCCACTGGATCCATAATGTCGGTGGAAAATGAATCAATGAATGATGGCTACATAATTTAATCATTTAAATTTATAAGTCTGCACAAGAGACTTTTCGTATGTACAATGTTTATACTTTCTTTTCGGAATAAAAGAGTTGAAGAATATTAGTGTACATGTTTATAATTTTCATATTTACAAGTTCCAACGTCATTGAAACAAAGCGAGATTAACATCCTTTTAAATGTTATAATTTATTCGAACAAAAGGACCAAAAAAACATTTAAAACAAGATTGTCATCACTAAATACCTCCAGATGAAATGCTAAGAAGATTTTTTTTAAAGTAAGACTTTCTATGAATTTTCTGTCACTTCATGTTTTTAGCACATGTTCTATAATATTGTCGCAGAAATTGACGTTAAGTTATGAGGTGATAGATAATCTATAAAAAGTCTCACTTTGAGAGTCTCCTTAGCGTTTCTCATAACTCCAGTAATTAAAACCAAACATTAATAACACATACCCATTAATAAATTAGTCTACATAGCCTTAAGAGACTTTAATGACCCGCAGCTCAAATATGAGAGATTTTTCAATATGTATAGAATACGGATGAAAGATCAAATGCCATTATACAATTAGAATGACACTTGAAAAAAAAAATCCTTTCAATTATATAATAACATATGACGTACATCGATATTCTTTCACCTACGTCAACGCGGTTGAACTAAAAGACAAGGTTGAGAAAGACACGGTATCATTCATTCTCGGATAAGAAAATAAAGACATGGTATCATTCAAATTTCTCTCCTATCCCTTTCATTGCTGATGTCGTATAGAAAACCAATTAAGAGCTTGCTCATCGGGCAAGTTATCTGCATGACTATGACCCAAGTAAAATATGAATAGCCAGAAGGAAAAATGTTAACTAGGTGACTTAGTAGTTAGAGACGAATTTCAGACTTGTATTCCATGTAACACATTTTGCGTTTGATTGTTGGCGTTGGTGAATCACACGACGTGGTTAGGAGAAAGCTGAAATACCTATATGAATCTTTCCGGACCCTGTTAAGATGAACTGCCTTGGCAAAATCATTAGCTGGTTTCTTTTTTGAATTAAAGAAAAAAAACGAAGGAAAATGTTGAATTTAAGGACCTAAAGTACAATGCAGTGATCTGGAAATATACGGAGTTCTGGAGTAATATTTGCTTGATTCAAAATATTAGAAGATTAATTTTATTTTCCTCATCAACCATTGACATTTTCTAAAATTGGTTGAGTGGCCACATCAGCCGTTGGTTCCAAAAGTTAATTAATTACTTTTAAAAAGTACAAATGTTCTTCAAAGCAAGTTGGCCTTTAATTAAAACACATCTATCTTTTTGGTCTTTGTTTAACCAAAAAGAAATGACACAAAAAGGTTGTGGAAAACAATGTTAAGAAAAATTTTACAAGTTATCCGACCTCGTCTGCAATAATTATTTATTATTTATATAATAAATAATTAATATGTAAATTAAAAAAAAAGTAAATAATATATATATAATTATATAAAATAATAAATATCTATATATAATAAATATATTTTATATTTTAATATATTCTAAATTCTAATATATTCTAAAGATTTTAGTGAATAAAGGAATTCTCGAACATTTGGCGATCTCAGATGTGTCGATATCAATGGTGATTCATTATTTCGATTAATCATTTATTCGGATAGAAGAATATTATGTAAACACTTACTCGAAATATTCGCGCTTTTTTTTATCTTTTTTTTCTGTATAATTTGAAATTGTAAATTCTGTATTTTTCCACATCCAATTTCTAAAAATTATTTTCATCCGTTCAGAAAACGTTTTTCATAAAAAAAAAAAGAGATTTTACTCGACCTTATGCAATTTTACTCGATATAAGAGCTGTAATAGTCAGATAACCCTCTTAAATATTTTCTCTTTAAATTATTGTCATTCTAATTTCTAAGTTGTAATGTCCCACATAAACCTAGGAGAGAACAAGGAAAATAAAACAAGAGGAGGAAGAAGAAGAAGAAACAAAAAGGGTCCTACATGCACAACTACATGTTTTTCCAAGGAATACGATCCTCGCCGGATCCTTTTCCTGGGGATTCAGGGGATTTCGTAATCGTGCGGTCATTTTTCTTTAAATACTATTTATATTTAATTTTAAATTTTAAATGATTTATGACTGCATGATTTACAATGAACGAACACGATTACGAGATCCTCTAGATTCCCAGGAAAATGATCCGGCGAGGATCGAGTTCAAGAGAAAATCCCGAGGACACGATTACTACAAGTTTCTTTTTTTTTTATTAATTAAAAGATAAAATCCAGTTCAAAAAAGCCACTGCAATTAGCCGTATATGCATGCAAACATAATTTATGAACTTCCTTTTGGGTTTGGTGTATCCTCCTGCGGCTGCCTGGGCCACGGAAATTGGACTCGCCCGAAAAAAGATACGCTGTCTTTCTTTTAGCAGTCGTCTAAAAAATGAGATAATTATTAATTAACTATACTCACCCAAAAAAGGATACGCTGTCCTTCTTTTTGCAGTCGCCTAAAAAATGAGATAATTATTAATTAACTATCTTGTATTATTATATAAAGAGGATGAGGGTCTTCACCGGATCCTCTTTGTGGATTCCGGAGATCACTTTATCGTGTTTACTGGATATCGCGCAGCTAGTTTTCGCCAGATATTGTTTGCGTTCAATTTTAAACAAAAAAATTCAAAATGTTTTATGGCCGCAAAATAACAGATGAACGGATGCAATGAAGAATCTCCGGAATCATATTAGATACCAATAAAAAGATTTTACTTTGAGGAGGAGGAGCAGCAGCAGAACAGTCGCTATCCTTTTTTGGTAGCATGATTAACAAGTCCAATTGGTTAATATATATACTCAAACATATGATCATTATTGTTAAGATTATTAGTTTTAATCATTGATCTACAACTTCTTTTTTAGTATAATCGAGGGGATGAAGATCGATAACAATCGAGTGAATTGAAAGAAAAATGAAAGTTACGCTACATGTTGAAAACGTTAATCTTGCAAACAAATATATTCGTTTTGTGCTTTGGTGTCGCCTTGATATCGTTCGCTCCAATTTAATATTGATGCTTGGCTAAAAGAAACCGTTGTCCTGCTACTTGTAGCGAATTTTATAGGAATTGGCATGGTCGGTTTCTTGGTGGTGTTTGTCAAGGTATTCGTCGTCACAATTGAATTTTTTTTCTAGAATTATTAGTCGTTATTATTGACATTGATTTTGTTTATTAGTAGGGTTCGCATACATTTTTAGTTGAAATGTGATTCGTTTCATGTTCATGATTGTTTTCGGTCATTAATGAATTTGTCCCTCCTAAACCTCTACGTACACATAATTCATGAATTTTTTTTTACAATTATAACAGAATTAACTGAATAGAGACCAATTTGCATATGCCATTCTACCATTTTCTTCAACAAATGGCATTTATTTTACGTACATTTACTTTTGTTTTGTTTGGTTTGGTTTGACAAATAATTCATGCATTCAATTGAATACCTCATACCAATAAAAAAGAAAGAAAACAAAAATGAGGATTATTTAAATATTAATCATGTCATATGTCATTTATCATTCCAATTCCCAATCGATGCAACTAATACCTAAAAATGTCCCTTCGTTAGTAAAGCCAAACAATGAGTGAGATCGATGTTGTTTAATATCCTCTTAAATTATTTTACAAAACCAACCACAAACTAAAAAATGCCAAAAAACTCAAAGAAAATTGCACACAAGGTTGATCATGTGTGATGATGAACTTTGGAACTAGAGGCACGCAAATAATCTTGCGAAATGTCGGCTATTTCATTTGCATGCATAAAATTCCCCCGAGTGTGACGCTCCACCCACTTTTAGATCTTCAATTGACCATTTTTTTTGGTGTGAAAATGTTGAGGATGAGGGGAGGCTACCCCATTCCTGGGCATATTGTAAGTTTTTTGAGGTTTACAGACGGTTCACTAAGAGAGATTGCCGGCAACGAGATTCAGATCTAGGCCTTGGTCTAACGAAGAGAGTGCTCCTTATCAACTCAACAAATCCTCATTGGCCTTCAATTGACTAATTTTTGTTATCACATGTGGATCTCCCTAATACTTAGCAATTAGGTTTTTTTTTTTAAATAATTAGAAGAAAAAAAAACTAAAATAAAAGAAATTTCCCCATTTAAAAATAAGGACTAACATGGGGATATATAATACAATTTGTTACCTGTTTTTCACCAAACACGTGACAAGTCTCATTTGTTTTGATGAGTATTGGATGATTGATGGTTATTCCAATTTTGTAATTAGAATTCCAAAGTGTAATCTTAGAGAGCCCCCATGAGGAATACTAAGCATTTATTTGTTTTCATACTTATGTTGTAACGTATTATAATATAATATGGATGAGAATATTTTCCACACCCAAAATAGCTAACTAACATCATTTCACATTTAGGGTGTAGATGGTAGATACAACCATTTTTGTGATGACAATCACTCCACTAAACTTTCCGGTGCGAAATGCTTATTTTTAGTTCCGCTTCCTAAAACTTCACTTTGATCTCACTCTGCCTTTATAACTTAAATGTCACAACTTTACTCCCTGAAACATATGTGAAATGCAACACCCAATAAGACTATGCCACATGTGCAATAACATTGATTATAAATCTTCATTATGCGTTAACATTCAATAATCAAAGAATATTAAGTTTTAAAAAATTGAAGAGATGAAAAAATAAAAAAAGAACTTAATTAACTTGGCTCACCCAAATCAAACTCACACAAAAAATTAACATACCTAAGGCAATGTGGAGCTTTTTAGTTTAATAGAGACAACTTTTAAGTTTCAATAAATAAAATGGTATCGAAATATAGTTTCAAGGGTAAAATGAAGTAAACTTTGAGTTTTTAAAAGTAAAGTGGAGACTTTTAAATTATTGAGAGTAAGGTGATATTAAAGCCGTCAAGTTACAAGGGACTTCTCAAAAAATAAGCCACGAAGAAACACTACATTGTCTTGCACACATGTGACAAGTAAAGAATATATGCACAGAACTTATTAGTAGCGAAAATGACATTGGATTTCAAAGAAAATGATGATAATATCAAGAATCTTGACTTTTTAGTATGTTTTGAGTTTTCGTATTTCAGCCTATAAGTAACATGATTTTTAAATAATTTTTACCGTTCGACTTTTTAAAATTAGTCTTCAGTGTTTAGTAGTTTCAGATTATTAGAAAAAAGGATAAATTTTAAAGGACTAATATGATTCATCATCGATCTTGTCTAAACTTAACCATTTATTGCTAGGTGTTGAATTTTTCCCAAGAGATCTTAGTAATGCTAGTAGTAAAAACTCTTATATTTAATTGCATATTATTTTATCATGCCCGATATGAAATCTTATTCTCTATCGAAAAAATGGGTTAATATACAACAAATACCATTTTCAAAAGAAAAGAAAAATTATGGATCGGTCACACTCACATCAATTTGTTTTCTCTTTCTACTCGTACATGAAAAAAAATAAAAAAAAAATAAAAAAATTCTAAAAAATAAAATGGAAAAGAAATTAGCGGTGTATTGAGTGCCCACATGATTGGTGTGTGCAAGTGTCCCCACAGACACCACCAGAGCATAAAATGCAGCTTTTTTCTCTGCATCGCCTTTGTTTACCCTTTTACCTTTTGCAGCGAGAAAAGATAGTTTTAAAAGGAAGCTCAAAAGAAAACATGGCTACTTAAGTTGAGAGAGAGAAAGAGAGAGAGAAACAGACTCAGAATTCAAAAACTCACAAGGAGAAGAAGAAGAAGAAGAAGAAGAAGAAGAAGAACAGAACCCACCATTCCTTCTCTCTCTCTCTCTCTCCTTTCTCTTCCATTGGAACCCACAATTTCCATCGCCATGCGTGATTGAACAGAGTGAAGCAAAAGCAAAACAACAACAATGAAGCTGCTGCTGCTTCTTCTTCTTCTTCTTGTTCAAATTTTGCCTTTTCTTCTTGTACAACCAAATCCCATTTGTGTTGGCGCCACACCGACTGACCCATTTCTTTCCTCCATATCTGCTCCTCTCTCCTCGCCCATTTCTCCAATTGCTTCATCAATGGCTACCTTCACTCCAGGTACTCTCTCTCTCTCTAGACTCTTCCTTTTTCATTTCTAGCAACTGGGATTTTATCTGGGTCACGAGTGCTCCACTCCGAATTTTGAATTTCAAAAATGGCCACCAAATCGTGCATTTACTGCAATTAATTGAGTTAAATTTCTCTGATTTTATCGATTTCTTGCTGAAATTACCCATTTTTTGTTGATGTTGGTGCAAAATCTGCATGCTTTAATGTGTTAGATTCTGCCCATTTGATCAAAGTTTGCTTAAACATTGGCTCTATATATTTGTTGTGGAATCAGGTATTGCAGAAGGAAGTGAAGGGCATCAAATGGGTTCACATAAGAAAATGCTAATTCCACTCATTATTACTTGCACTGCACTTGGTGTAGTTTTTTTGTCACTGTTGTGCTTGTGGATTTACCACAAAAAGTTTCAACACAAGTCCCACAAGAAAAGTGGTCAGAGCAGCTCAGGTACTTTCACTTTTACAAACACTTTTTTGGTCCCTAAATATTGCTTCAATTTGTGGGTTTTAGTGTTTTTGTGGATTGCTGGCTGAGATTTTGTGTTTTGCTTGGTTCTGTTTCTTTGGTTTGAATGTGAAGATGCCGAGAAGGGGCTTGCATTGGGTCCATTTGCGGGTAAATTCAATTCCATAAGGATGGTTTCTAAGAAAGGATCTGTTCCAGTAATTGAATACAAGGTACTAGAAACAGGCACCAACAATTTTCGGGATAGCAATATTATCGGTGAGGGTGGATTTGGATGCGTTTATAAGGGTCGGTTGGATGATAATTTGCTTGTTGCAGTCAAGAAACTAGCCTGTGCAAATCAGGATGCTGAGAGAGAATTTGAGGTAACCTTTGTTTGACATTTTAGTTGGAGTTTTTTTATTCATCATTTGTGGATTTTATCTGGCGTTCTTGTTGTACTCAATTGAATTACCATTTGGAATTGCAGAATGAGGTGGAGTTGTTGCATAAAATTCAGCATCCAAATATAATTACCTTTTTGGGTTGCAGTATTAATGGTGACTCAAGGTTCATTGTTTATGAACTGATGCATAGCGGATCTCTGGAAACTCAATTGCACGGTAAAACAGTTGTTTCATTCTTCTATTTTTAAACTCAAGAAGGTAATCAAATGGTGCTAATATCTATTCAAATTGTTGTAGGACCCTCTCATGGTTCCGCATTAACATGGCCCATGCGAATGAAAATTGCTCTTGATGCAGCAAGGTGAGCTTGGTTTTCTCAGTTGTTGGATCTTCTTCTTGTTCTTGGTACTTACATATTAACTAACATATTGGCCACTGTTGACCAGAGGGTTAGAATATCTACACGAGTACTGCAGCCCCCCAGTGATCCATAGAGATCTGAAAACATCTAATATTCTTTTAGATGCCAACTTCAATGCCAAGGTAGGGTTGTATAAATTATTGCAGTGTCTCATCTTTCCTTTTTAAATACTAAGTTTCCATTTAAAAAATGGCTGCAATGCATTATTAGCCTCTTGCATTTAATTTCACTGATTTTTTTTCTCTCTCTCATGGTGGCTGGTTTCAGCTCTCTGATTTTGGTCTTGCCGTGGCTGACGGGGCCAAAAATAGTAAGAACATCAAGCTTTCTGGAACGTTGGGTTATGTTGCTCCAGAGTATCTTTTAGATGGTATGCCAACTAAACTTGTAATAATTGCAACATGAATTCTTTGAATCGCACTGATTGAATTTCAGTTTTCCTTTCGCTTAGCTAGTTGTTATCTAATTGTTCTTTGGCCCCTTGACAACAGCAATGGCACTAAGTTTGATAGAGGTGTTAAAAAATGTGTCTTTTAATTTTTGGGTGACATGTTGATTTTCTGAAAAGTTTGGACTCCCATTGAAGAAAAGTTTAGTTGATTAATAGTGAAACTTTTGGTTATAGACACGGTTATAATGCATGCTAGATTCACATGTTTAAACAAATAACAGTCACCAAAATGCACATAGTCAGTTAAGATACCAAGCAGCATAATTTTCTGAAGTGTGGTGCAAGTTTTGCAGACTCACGGTTCCATTTTGTTGTAGAATTTGAAACATCATTAAGCTTGATCTGTTTATCTATTCCAAGTTTTGGCGGTATATAATAAAATCACTCGTGTGATTTTTCAGGTAAATTGACGGATAAGAGTGATGTCTACGCTTTTGGAGTTGTGCTTCTGGAGCTTCTACTAGGAAGAAGGCCTGTTGAAAAACTTTCACCAACTCAGTGCCAATCTATAGTCACATGGGTATGCCTTTCTTTTAACTGCTCTCCATTAAATATATTTGCATTAATTCCCACTGAAAACTCAAAACTTCAAATTCAATGATGTAATACAGGCCCTGCCTCAGCTCACTGACAGATCAAAGCTTCCAAACATTGTGGATCCCGTGATCAAAGATTCCATGGATCTGAAGCACTTATACCAGGTTTGTGAATTACAAATCCAGCCTACTCGATTCTAATTAGCTCCGTGATAAGACTCCTGCTTGACTCTGTACATTGACTCCTCGTTCTGTGCTGAATGGACCTGAAATTTCATGCCTTGGTACAACTAATGAGTTGCAATGTGTTACATACAGGTTGCTGCTGTTGCTGTGTTATGTGTGCAACCGGAACCAAGTTACCGCCCACTGATAACAGATGTTTTGCATTCCCTTGTTCCTCTTGTTCCGGTGGATCTCGGAGGGACTCTAAGAGTTACCCAACCTGGACCTCCGGGAAGCACCCCAGTGTCTCCTGGTCACTGATGCACGAGAAATGCTTCATGATGCTTCTACAACATTTTCGGGTGTCCACTGCTCTAATCCCTCCCCCAAATCGCTCATTGATTTGCATTTGCTAACAAATATCTTGCTGGGAAGTTAATGCCTTCGGTTATTGCTGTGGAAGAAAGTCGCCCCGGCAGAGTGAAAAATTCTTGGGATAATTTTACACCTCTGTAAATTGAATGAATTTGGTTTAAGAAACTTGTGCATATGAGGCGCATTCGTCCAAGACGCTAGCTAATTTCAATTTTGACCCTTTTGTTTTCAGTGTATGAAATCAGCTAATTTTCTGGGGTCATTTGATAAATTACCTCTGGAGATCTGTTTGTTTCTCCTGAGAGTGCTCTAGGATTGTAAAAGCTATAAATAATCTTTTTCTAATGAACTAAAATTGTTAAGGAAAGCATCAATACTACCATCTTAGGAGCATTGCTGTGAAAAAGTTCCTGGTACATGAATTAGATTCTAGCCGCCAAACTAAACGAAGTTGAGGTTTCACTCACGTGTGGTGGCACTTTAAACACGTGTGCAACACGTATTTAGTGACATGTAGCATGCGTGGCTATTGGACTTCATATGTAGGCTATCATATTCTGACACCAAGAAAGAAATTGAGGTTCATTTTGAGACAAATCGGCAATAAGAGTAACCCAGCTCCTTAAACGCAACTTTGATAGAATTTCGTAACTTTTCAACGTGAGACAACACTTTACATTCTTTTGCGTAATTAAGTTCCCCTTTTTCACTTGGACGACCTTTATTGGGTAATCCCAAAATTTTGACCTTGGTGTGGCCACTGTTAAGTCTACACTTCTAGAAAACACGTCTAAGTGGCAAGGTAATATGTTTCATGATGAATTTTATATGAAACAAAATCCATCTTTGTTGCTTTTCCTAATTTCTCTTTTTTGTATGATTGGAGGAAACACAGCTTTTTTTATTTGCAAAATTTGGAATGCATATATGGATTCCAAATTTCAACCAGACAAGACTGCATCTAGTCAAAAGAAACTCATATAATTTTTTTCATAAGGTTAAACTGATACATCCGAAGTCTCGTGTTCAGTTTTCCCTTCTTTAAATAGTGACGTCTCATATGTGTCATTCTAACTACTTGGATTGACTTTTGAAAAATTTAATGGTGATGGGGCAAAGTAGAACGTCATACATCGGTCAATGGATCACATCATTACTTTTGAGAAATTATATGGAGTTCGATCGTATTTTTAGGGGCATTACATCAGTTAAACCTTAAAATTTTGGCTGCAAACTTTCCTATCCAGTAACAATATGGGAGGTGATTTCCGCACAATTTTTTTTTTCTTACTCTACACACATCTCTTTAGTTTTGTCCTCGATTCTATGTAGATTTAACCTATCTACAGAAATCATTTCCTTGAGAATTTGTGTACAAAGTGAAAGCATACGATCAAGAACATTAAGTAGTGAATTAAGCCCTCATGATTCACGATCTCATAATTGTTTCCAACTGTTTATCTCCGGGGACTAATAATATAACAATCTTAATAGAGACTTGCAGAGGATTTGTATGCCCATAACACAATGAAAACAAAGATTTGCAGAGGATTCATATGATCTTAAAGAAAACCAAAGATTTTTCGTGTTCTTTTCTATTGGTCTTTGGGGTTGACATGGACTTGAGCTATTCAAAAGAAAATCTTTGTTGGGATACATAATCCTCCAAATTGTTGATTGGATGCTCAGCAAAACCTTGTCCTTGTACACCAGAATCTAGTCACTTTCATGTTAGATTTTTTTTGTAGACCTTATTGATAGATTTTTTTTGTAGACCTCCTTATTGAAACATACTCAATGTTGTATTTCGTTGCATTGTGCAATTTTCAAACGATCTACTGATGAGCTAGATTATGATAGGTTAATGTTCAATCAAGACCGAGTTAATTTTTTTCCGAACATATGAAGGTGCTTTAGGTTTGTTTTCAAGGGATTTTTATTTTCCATGGCCAACAAGCTGAGCTTCGGTTTAACCTCTTCAATTCTTCTTACTCTAGTGGTACTTTTGTTCTTAATGATGGAAGAGGTTCTAGTTCGAATCTCCTATTAATAGATTATATTTGAATGGGTCAATGATATGCCATTTGCATTGATACTATTTGCTCTCTCGTTCTTAATTAAAATTTATTTGATCTCAAACAAAATTAAAACTCTAATTACTTAAGACATTACAGAAAAGTAGAGGCTAGCCTGAGTCTCGCTAGACACCAGAAACCACTAAGACACTATGACCTAGCAAACAAGTAAATTGCAACAATGTGGGAACAGCATGATAATATGTATGTTGATACATGAACAACATTAGTCGAGAGATCGAAGATTGAGAACGTAGCCATGAATATATTCTAGGACTGGTCTGGAAATATGAGACCCGTCGTCTTGTTGTTGGACTTGGAGTCTTGAGAGGAAGACGATGACCATCGCTCAAGAAAAGAGGCAAGAGATTTGAGCATGGAATCAAACATCATCCGCTTCACTGACCTCCTCTTTGCTGGAATTACACTTGCATAGTTTGAAATCTTTGGTATACAAAAGCATGCTTTTTTGTTGCCTGCAGCTGCAACCAATCCCTTGCTTGCTAGGGTTCTTCTCCTCCTTCATTGCCATTGCCTTGTGATCACTTTGGTTACGAACTAGCCTATAATTATGCAGATGGTGGATTGTCTTCGTCCCGGGTTCAAACCCAACCCCCCCTTCTTGAATAAAAATAAACTACCTCTAATTATGAACTAGTGAATCTATGAGTTTAGTGATCTGGAGCAGCTGTTTATATAGAACATTTGTGGTGGCCCATCTAACCCTAATGCACAAATAGATTAATCATAAATGAAAGAACAAGTAGGTTCTTTTATAAGTGGAGAAAAAGAAAGACAAAGTTTTACCAACGCATATCATATAGGTTTATCTTCTCTTTCTAAGAGAATCAAATTATATAATAAAATAAAATATTGAATATTATAGTCTCTTTAAGATGTCAAATAAGGGACAAATATATGAATATGTCATTTCTTCTCGTACAGATTTATGCATTTTCTGATTTCAACTAAATAAACATGTGATTAAAATCTTAAAAGTGTTTTTGTATAAAACTTACAATTGTTAAGAATATTTTTCTTTGAGAGTTGTATCGTATGAAAACAAAGATTTACAGGAAATCTGTAAAATATTGGTTAGATGCTAGTCCCTTTCATGATAGGTCAAAGTTCAATCAATACTGACAAACAGTGAGGTAATTAATACTTTAATTATTAGGGTTTGTTTCAAGGGATTTTTTTTGCGTCCATTCGCTTGCTCAAATGGGCTTCCGATTTGGAAGCAAGGAATGCGATCAAGCTGAGCTTCGTCCAGCCAAGAAAATGAGTCTCGGTTCAACTCCTTTGTTTCTTCATATTTTAGTAGTACTTCTGTTTTAATGTTAAAAAATGTCCCATTCCAATCCCCAAAAAAGGAAATTGGTGGGTTATATTTTTGAATGGGTCAATGGTACCATGCACATGTCATTCTTGAACCATGCTAGATGTTGTGTAGCCTCCAGGGGAACATGCTCGATGGTTTTCCCTTTCATGGATTTTTGTTTCACAAAAACTCAAAAGGCAATACTCTTGATTTTATTCTTCTTTCCAATGTATTGGAAGTAGGGGTACAACTTAAACAGGTTGGGCTAGTTGGAAGGTCAACCCAGCCCTAACCCAACATTCACAATTTGGGTTCGAATTTGGGTTGAGTTTCATTTCGGTTCATTTGGATCCATACTTAATTGGGTTTGGGTTTACTTGGGTAGGGTTCGGGTTGACCAACTTTTTTGAGTTTAATCCTTTAAAAAAATTAAGTCAAATAACATCAAAGCTAGTAAACTTCAATATTATAAATCAATCAAAACTTGAATTCAATTCCACAAATTAATATCTGCTTAAAAGTTAAGCCAAATACGCAAGTTTTAACCATGCAAAGTTTGAATTAAACATACAAGAAAATACCAGAGCTTGTAGGAAATGAAATTGTAATATGCGCATTAGTTCGTTTGGGTTATAATCGGGTTAGAGTGGTTTGATAAATCGGGTTGGGCATGGGAGGACAAAGAATCAACCAACCCAACCCAATAAATGACCGGGTTGGTGTTGGGTTGGGTTCAGGCAGGTAATAACTAAGAAAAAACCTGCTTGTTCGGGTTAAAATTAGGATTGAATATGAGCGAGTTTGGGTTGGCCCAATCCAAATTCGCCCCTAATTGGAAGTAGAGGATGCATACAATTAGAAGATTTTAATTTATCTTTAACATTAAAAAAAAGGGGAAACTTGATATAAGTCCAATTTTTTGAGTCAATAGTAGGAATAATCCAATTTATTAAAATAAGTCAAATTCCTTAAATTTAATTATCAATAATTATCTCTTCAACGAAAAAAATTATTGTAAAAATCAAATTTCTTCCTAATTATCTCTTTGATTATTTCTTTTTATTTATTTTTTTGTTATTTCTTGTTCTTCCTCTTGCTTTATCCTATTTATAGATTTTATTTTAATTTTTATAATCAACCTATATTACAGGTTAATTGTATTTATCTACCTATATGACAGATTTTTTTCATAGTTAACCTGTCACAGATTAATGTGTCTTGCTTGTAAGTATATTATGTTTTTTCTACCGTTTAGTTAGGTTTCATATCTCACTTATAGGTATAATATACATTCATAAATTTGCTACTTGAGTTAGGTAGAATGTTTTGCAGATAGATTTATGTTAGTATATTAATATTTTTGTTATAAGATATTAATTATATATATTGGACTTGGAAAATGCATAATATTAAAAGATTTTAATTGATTTTTAATATTTTTAGAAAACATTAAATGAGTATAAAAGATATAAATACATATAATTAGATAACTGGACTCACTCCAAAAAACACTCTGTGATTTTGGACCTGGATCTAAAAGCCCCTTAAAAAATTATAAAATGAATATAAAAAATAAAAGTGAAAAAGGTAATATTAAAATTAACTAATAATTATATTGATTTTTTGGACTAATATCTAAATGCCCCCAATATTTAATTAAAATCTTGCACACATAGAGTCCCTTTTACTTCACCTTTGCTGATAGATAAAAGACCATAAAGTAAAGAATTGTCAAAAGATTAGTACGATTGGGATTATTGTTGGGAACATCTCATAGGGGAACCTACTTATCTTCTCATTTATAATTAACGTGTCTTAACAACAACATGATCGGAACCTCATAAGGGACTCATATTATATATAAAGTGAAATATTGAATATTAAAGTCTTCTTAAGATGTCAAATACGGAATAGATATATGGACATGTCATTTCATATACCGATTCATACCTTCTTTGACTTCAAATAATAAGTAAACACATGATTAAAGTCTTAGAAGTACTTTTGTATAACTTACAATTGTTAAGAGTAATTTTCTTGGAGAGTTTCTATCGCATGAAAACAAAGATTTTGCAGAGAACTCATAAAAGATTCGCCGGATGCTAGTCCCTTTTATGTTTGGATTTTTTTGCAGACCTTATTTGAAACATGCTCAACTTTGTATAATAATGAACTAAAAATATGAAACGTCAATGTTCCATCAATACCTGTAAGAAGCTTGTGCATATGATATGAGGCGCATTCGTCCAAGACGCTAGCTAATTTCAATTTTGACCCTTTTGTTTTCAGTGTATGAAATCTGCTAAATTTCTGGGGTCATTTGATAAATTACCTCTGGAGATCTGTTTGTTTCTCCTGAGTGCTCTAGGATTGTAAAAACTATAAGTAATATTTTTCTAATGAACTAAAATTGTTAAGGAAAGCATCAAATACTAACATCTTATGAGCATTGCCGTGAAAAAGTTCCTGGTACATGAATTAGATTCTAGCCATCAGATCGAAGAAAGTTGAGGCTTCACTCACGTGTGATGGCATTTTAAACACGTGTGCAACACGTATTTAGTGACGTGTAGCATACGTGGCTATTGAGCTTCATATGTGGGCTATTATATTCTGACCCCAAGAAAGAAATTAAAGTTCATTTTGAGACAAATCGGCAGTAAGAGTAAGTTGAGTAACTCAGCTCCTTAAACATGCCTTTTGTATAATTTCTTTATTTTTCAATGTGAGTCGACACTCTACATTTTCACACAGTTGCCTTATCAATTTCTCATTTTTAACTTCGACTACCTTTATTGGGTAATCCCAAAAAATTTTACCTTGACGGGGGCCACTATTAAAGGGTAATACTAGGAAGACCAAATTTTTTAAACTAAATTTGCAAACCAAATGATGTGATTGTATATGGTTGAATTATTAATTAAGAGTCGATTAAAAGATTTATCTCTTAATGGTGACACATCATTTAGTTTACAAAATTGATTAAAAAATTTGGACTCTCTAACTTTACCCCACTATTAAATCTACATTTTCTAGAAAACACGTTTGAATGGCAAGGTAATAATGTTTCATGATGAATTTTATATGAAATAAAACCCATCTGTATTGCTTTACCTAATTTCTCTTTTTTCTGTAATCGGAGGAAACACAACTTTCTTCATTTGGAAATTTGGAATGCATGTACGTGCATTCCAATGCATTCCAAATTTCAACCAGACATGACTGTACCGAGTCAAAAAACTCTTATCAGCTTTTTTAGAATGTTAAATTGATACATCCGATATCTCATATTTGGTCTTCCCTTCCTCTAAACAGTGGTGTCCCATATATGGCATGCTAGCAACTTGGATGGACTTTAGAGAAACTCAATGGTGATGGGGCAAAGTAGAACGTTAAACATCGGTCAATGGACCACATCATTACTTCTAAGAAAATATGGGGTTCGATCGTATTTTTAGGGGGCATTACATCAATTAAACCTAGAAACTTTAGCTACAAGCTTTCCTAATTAGTAACAATATAGAAGGTGATTTTCGCACAAACTATTTTTTTTTTCTTTTCTACACACTTCTTTTTTTTTTTCTCCCCAATTCTACTTTGATTTAACCTATACGAATTATTTACTTGAGAATATGAGTACAAAGTGAAAGCATCCGATCAAGAACATTAAGTAGTGAATTAAGCCCCCATATTTCACCATCTCACGAGTAGGATTCTCTCCCCTCCTCTTTCCATCACCTTCCATCTCCTCCTCTCACATTCTCTATTTTGTCTTTCTCTTTCTATAAAAAAAAATTAATATAAAATGTTGACGTGGCTTAACTGTGACCGTTTAAATAGGAGAGGGAAGGTGAGGGAAAAAAATAGGGGAGAAAATCCTACTCCTTGTTTCAAACTGTATGTCCATTGCATTTTCCAGGGACTAATAATATAACCGAAGAACGTCATAAAATTAAAGGAAAACTAATGAAAATGGTTTGAAAACTTTGAGTTTTAACGAAAATGACAAAAAGATGTTGTAAGTGAATAGTACCATGATTGATTTTTTAGAGTAAAAATGTGGTTTTTCGTTAAAGTAAATAGTACTGAGAGTTTTTCGTTAAAGTTCCCTAAAATTAATTGGCAATATGAGGAGTAGCTCAACTTTTTATAAGCCCTTACTTGTTTAATCTCTCACTGATGTGGGGTTTTGTCCTCACATTCTCACACGTCACCTTACGTGTGGCGATTTTCAAGTCTAACACGTGAACAACACAAACGGGATAATGTGGACGGTTGGGCTTCACACGTGGGCCAACCTGCTATGATACAAAAAAAGAAGTTAAGGTTCCATCATAAAACTAATTGACAATATGAGAAGAAGCTTAACCTCTTATGAGCCCTTGCATTGTTTGGTCCTTCACCAATGTGGGACTCTGTCTTCACATTCTCACGATAACAATCTTAATAGAGATTTGCAGAGGATTTGTATGCTCATAACACAATGAAAACAAAGATTTGCAGAGGATTCATACGATCTTAAAGCAATGAAACAAAGATTTTCTGTGTTCTTTTCTCTTGGTCTTTGGGGTTGACATGGACTTGAGCTATTCAAAAGAAAATATTTGTAGGGAACATAATCCTCCTACAAATTATTTATTGGATGCTCAGCAAAACCTTGTCCTTGTACACCAGAGGCTAGCTAGTCACTTTCATGTTAGATTTCTTTTGTAGACCTTATTGGAATACTCAATGTTGTATTTTGTTGCATTTTACAATTTTCAAACGATCTATTGATGAGTTAGATTATGATAGGTTACTCAATCAAGACCGAGTTAATTTATTTCCTAATTGAGGTGTCTTAGGTTTGTTTTCAAGGGATTATTATTTTTTTCCGTGGCCAACAAATTGAGCTTCGGTTTAACCTCTTCGATTCTTCTTACTCTAGTGGTACTTTTGTTCTTACTTGTAGAAGAGGTTACGTTCGAATCTCCTATTAATATAGATTATATTTGAATGGGTCAATGACATACCATTTGCACTATGTACGATATCGTTATGAATAAAATTTTATTTGATCTGAAAGAAACTTAAAACTCTTAAGTACTTAGGCCTCGTTTGTTTGACCTCCTTAGCTAGGACTGGACTAGATAGGACTAATAACCCATGTTTGGTGCAAGCCGGGATTGAGTTTAGTGGGATTAAGTCGGACTCGTGCCGACTAAATCCTTTGTTAGCTGGGCTTAGCGAGAGCCCCCGAAAAGGAGGGGATTGCTAGTCCCGTTTCCCTGTCTTCCCTCTCACGCCGCGTCCTCGTGCTCGTCCTGCACAACTGCACCATCTCTGACGACGACTAGTCTTCCTCCACCCACCCCTTGCCGTCTGCAACTCCAATCCCTGCCCATGCCCATACCTAGCCCCACCCACCCGTGTCATCTGCAACTTCAATCCTCACCCATGGAAGAATAAGTGAAGTTGGACGGGAAAAGAGGCAAAGGGAAGAGAGAGAGGGATTTGAACGGAAAAACAAAGGGAAGAGAGAGGAAGCTAAACAGGAAAGCTCACCATGGCTACCATTAAATTGGCGATGCTAAGCTTGAGAGGGAGGGGTTGGGGTTTTTTGGGGGAAGCTGGTGGTACTGCGAAAAAGAGGGAGAAAAGGCAGAAAAAGGGGCGGAGATAAAAATGAATCATGGAAGAAGATGATTCCGCAAATGATAAAATAATAATAAAAAAAAATAGTAGATTAGATTAAATTAATGATAAAATATTGTATATATAGATTTAATAATATAATATTATAGTCCTGCTTCTTAATCCAGCACTGCATCAAACGCTTCACTAAGTCAGCCCAGCTTAGTCTAGTCTAAGCCAGTCCAGCTTAGTCCCTGAAGTTAGTCCAATCCGAGATAGTCCGGTGCAACAAACGCACCCTTAAGACATTACAGAAAAGTAGAGGCTAGCCTGAGACTAGCTAGACACCAGATAACATAACCACTAACTAAGACACTATTACCTAACAAACAAGTAAACTGCAACAATTTCGGAACAGCATGATAATATGTACGTTGATACATGAACAACATTAGTCAAGAGATCGAAGACTTCAGAACGTAGCCATGAATGTATTCTAGGACTGGTCTGGAAATATGAGACTGGTCGTCTTGTTGTTGGACTTGGAGTCTTGAGATGAAGACGATGACCAGCGATAAAAAAAAGAGGCAGGAGATTTGAGCATGGAATCAAACATCATCCGCTTCACTGACCTCCTCTTTGCTGGAATTACACTTGCATAGTTTGGAATCTTTGGCTTACAAAAGCATGTTTTTTTGTTGCCTGCAGCTGCAACCAATACCTTGCTAGGGTTCTTCTCCTCCTTCATTGCCATTGCCTTGTGATCACTTTGGTTACGAACTAGCCTATAATTATGCAGATGGTGGATTGTCTGTGTCCGGATTCAAACCTAAGTTACCTAACCCTTCTCCTTGAATAAAAATAAACTACCTATTATGAACTAGTGAATCTATGAGTTTAGCTGTTTATATAGAACATTTGTGGTGGCCCATCTCACCCCAAAGCACAAATAGATTAACCATAAGAGGACAAGCAAGTTCTCCTGTGAGGAGAACGCAAACATTTTTCCCAACAGTATCTAAAGTAAAAGGTCATATACTTGCCAGATTTAGGGATGGGCAAATACCCATCGGTTATGGGTAACCGCGGTTACCCGTCCATTTAAATTTTACGGTTACGGTTATGGGTAACCATTTAGATAAATAAACGGTTATGAGTATAACCGTTCACCCGCAAAATTTAAATGGGCGGTTATGGGTATTAACCGCGGTTATAAACGGGTAACCGTTTACCCATTTATTTTATATATGTAAAATTAATACAAACCATGTTCCATATCGGACAAAACTTAGATCAATGCTATTGACTATAATGCATGATTTATGTAGCTAATATAATGTAGTTTCCTTAACCACTTTAAATTTCATGGTCCATTATATATATATATATATATATAATGTTAATACCTTACATTCTGAGTTAAATAACCCAAGAATACAGTTTTTTAATAATTTTCGTAACCCAATAATACTTAGCAAATTTTATATTACCTTCATTGTTAACAATTAAAAATATCGTCAATAAACTATTATTTCAATTATTGGAATGGTATAAGGACTTAAAAAATTAAAATGCATAAATGTATGATGAATGTACCTATAACGGTGTTTAATTGTTAGAAAAAGAAAATTATGACAAATTTTTCTTTTTTAATTTTCAATTTGTTAAAAAAACACGTAGACGGATGAAAAAGGAGTAAATGGTAAAAAAGAAAGGATAAACGGGTTAAAAAAGGATAAATTGGTAAACGGGTACTAAACGGTTACGGTTAAATGGGTACACGGTTATGGATATGGTTAACCGTTTATAAACGGTTATGGGTATGGGTATAACCGTTTAGGCAATTACCCAATGGGTAAACAGTTATGCGGGTATGAGAATAAACGGTTATGGATAAATAACCGCGGTTACCCGCCCGCCATAACCATTGCCCATCCCTAGCCAGATTTGAATTAAACATTGTTGGCAACTATAAAGTAATGATCTTCAAATGAATATTAGAAGATTGAACGGTTTCAAATATGAAAGTTTACGGTGGAAATACATTATAAGTGGAGGAAAAGAAGATAAAGTTTTACCATCGCATATCCATATAGGTTGATCTTCTCTTATTAAGAGACTCATATTATATAATAAAATGAATTATTGAATATTAAAGTCTTCTTAAGATGTCAAATACTGGACAAATATGTGAACATGTCATTTATTCTTGTTGATGCACAAAACTGGAAGTCTTGGAACAACGTAAATCCGACCGTGAATCTGCAAGAAATGTAAATAACACAAGATGTATCGTGGTTCACCCCAATGTTTAGGCTACATCCACACTGATATTGTATTTCTCTGAGATGATTGAGGATGAGAGGGTGAGAGAGCTCTTCCCATGGCTTAAGAATTGGCCTCCCTCAATGAGGAGAGTGATGAGTCCTTTTATAGAATAAGGGCTCCTCACTTATTACATATTTACCCCTTTATCTATTACATAATTACATTTGAGTCCCCCGAGTATTTATACGAGATCTAAATACAGAGACCCTAAGTATGGTACAAACAATTCTCATAAAGATTCATGAATACATGTTATTTCTTCTCGTAAAGATTCATGCATTCTCTTACTTCAACTAAATAAACAGTGATTAAAAGTGCTTTTTTATAAAACTTACAATTGTTAAGAGTATTTTTAAGAGTTCTATAGTACGAAAACAAAGATTTGCAAAGAATTCGTAAAAGATTGACTAGATGCTAGTCCATTTTATGATAAGTCAAAGTTCAATCGATAGTGAAGTAGCCTTTTTTAGAAACAAATAGTGAGGTAATTATTACTTTAATTATTAGGGTTTGTTTCAAGGGAATTTTTTTGCGGTGAAATCAAAGTTCATTCGCTTGCTCAAATGGGCTTCCGATATGGAAGCAAGGAATGCGATCAAGGCTTCTTCCAGCCAACAAAATGAGTTTCGGTTCAACTCTTTTGTTTCTTCTTATTTAGTAGTCCTTCTGTTTTAATGTTAAGAACGGTCCCATTCCAATCCCAAAAAGGGGAAATTGTTGGCTTATATTTTTGAATGGGTCAATGACTCAATGGTACCACCGTACCATGCACATGTCCTTCTTGAACCATGCTAGATTTCGTGTAGCCTCCAGGGGAACTTGCTCGATGGGTTTTCCCTTTTATGGATTTTCGTATCACAAAAAGACAATACTCTTGATTCTATTATTCTTTACAACGTATTAAAATTAGAAGACGCATAAAATTAGAAGACTAATATTTTGAAAAAAAATATAAAATAAATATGAGAAAATAAAGGTGAAGAAAAGGTAAAATTAAATTTAACCTAATAATTATGTTGATTTTTTGGACTCTTATCTAGATGCCCCCAATATTTAATTAAAATCTGGCACACATACAATCCCTTTTACTTCAACTTTGCTGAGGAAGATAAAAGACCATAGAGTAAAAAATTGCCAAAAGATCAGGACGTTGGGGATTATTGTTAGGAACCTCATAGGGAACCTAGCTACTTGTCTCATCATTTATGATTAACGTGTTTTAACATTACATACAACGTGATCAGAACCTACTTATCCTCCTACTTATGGTAGGTATCTAGAAATAAACCTACCATATATATGTATAACTTGGAGACCAACTTACTTTAACTTAGTTTTACATGTATATAGGTCGGGGATTATTGTAGGTATCCGGAAATATACTTACGTCATGTGTCCAACACTGCAAACTAATGAAAAAAAACTACCGAATGAACCAATTTGCAATGCAAGGAAATGTTAATCCGGAGCTTCATCGATCACTTGGTTTTGGGACGTTGTCGAGAATAGAAGTGCATACCTTTCTTTTTACTCATTAGGGTTTTCAGCCTTGATCATTACCATCAAGTTGGTCTCTAGTTAATACAAGGTTGGGACAAAAAACAGGGTTGCAAGGAAAGATTGTCGCCCTTAACAACCATTTGGAGTTGTCGTGCACTTTTAACGTCAAATACACTTCACCAACCCATACTAAAGAAGAGTACGAAACTCTACTTCCTGCCCTTTATTTCCTTTTCAGCACACAATCTAAAAGCTTTCCTTGCCAAAAAAAGATAAGAAAGCTTTCCTTAAAAATTTCCATTTCTTACTCTTCCTTAGAGTGTCTTTGTGGGCACACACTAAAGAAAAGTGAAATTTTTTAGTGTTACTGTTATAGAACTCTTGTATCCGTTTTTCTGATGGGCAACCAAAATGTGAGACTATGCCGTCAGAGGGTAGAGCGCTTTAGTTAAGCCCACATAGAACTTTTTTTGGGTTAATATAAAGCATTTCCTTACAAAATCCGCTCATGGATATGTGCTGCATGCCCTGCCAATTTCCGTACGTTTTGAAAATTTTGCAGTGGGTGCAGACCACAGACTAATAACTTGAAAAATTGTGAGATTCGTGTTAAAAAATTAATAACTTAAAAAATAAAATTTCTTACCACTTATTTAAACACACGTGATGTACCACCATGTTTCCGTCACGATGAAAAATTTCTCCAACCGTACTTATCTAAATTCGAGATGCAGTTCAAATTTTTTTTTACTGCATGCTATATGAGATATTATTATAATAATATTCTCATTACATAAAAGTCTGTTTTTTTTTAACAATTTTCCAAATTCTTACGGACACATAAAAGAACAAAAAGGGGTTAGAAAGTGTAAAATCCAATTAAGTGGCCTCAGAGCAAGCTATTTTTAGTCCAATAAACCTCAAAAAGTAAAAACCTCCAAACTTGTAAATTACCATCCACTATTACAAGAACTAAACCTAGTTCTTGATATTTAGTATTTCATTACAACTAAAAGCATTGGCACACAAAATTGTTCACATCCTCATGAAGATACATTTCCAATTCTCAAAGAAGAAGAAGAAAAACAACAACGTGCACGTGTTATTCTAATATGAGAGCTAAATCACACAATCTTCTATTTTATTTATAGGAGAAGAAAAGACTACCAAACTTTGAAGATCAAAGACTTTGCCACCAAATAATGATGATGCATTATATGCCAGAGTATTTGCAATTGCACTGGTGTGGGACTACCTGTTTGCTTCCCTTGGAATTTGATTGTTTGGTGATGTTGGCTGCAGAGGATGGAGGAGGAAGGCAATCAGCGGGGAAGGAAACAGAAGAAACCCATTCCGCCATTGAATCCAAAACCATTTTCTTCACCAGCTTTCTCTTTCCTGGGAACACACTACCCTTCTTAGGTTTGAACCCATTAACCTCTGTCTTGTTTTTCTTCTCCATTAATCTTCTTCTGCTGCTGCTTTCTCTTCTCAAATTCTCACCGCCTTTATTTTTTTTGTTTCAATAGTTTTTGGTATGGGGAGCGAGAGGGTTACAGGCTGGGATTTTATAGCCCCACTGGCCACTACACCTTAATAAAGGTAATAAATTCAGTCAGGGTGAACTTCCGCTACAAGCACCCAAGCTTATCAGCAGCCGAGAGACACGTGGAGTTCAAGTATTAGTTGCTGATTACAGAAAAATGACTTTCCTACATGCATTTGCAGCTTTTTCATACGTGAGACGTGTCAAAATTATACTCGTTTACGCGGGTAAGTGATAGTGATTGCAAAACTAATACCAGCTCCCTGGGGAGAGATTTTTCAAATGCACGGAATATAGGGTAGAATATCACATGTGATTATATATAAGTGTAGAAACACTTAAAAAATAAAACTTTTTTTTGGCTTATGTATAGTATATGATATACCAACCTGTATTTCAGACATTTTAAAATTTTTCTCCTCTCCGTGGGACTCACTGTCACTTGACTAAGGGCTGGTTTGGTATTGATGTGCTTTGAAAAAAAGTTGTTTCTGCTGTGCTGTGAGAATAAGCGGCTGTGAAATAAAATAACAGAGTGTTTGGTAAACTTTTTTGTAAAAGTGATTTTGGAAAAAAAAAACAGTATGATAGTGTTTGGTAAACTTTTATGTAAAACAACTGTGACTGTGTGAAATGACCAAAAATGGTATAATACTATATGTGCTATTAATTTAATTTTCTTAACAAATAAAAGTGAATTATAATATACTTTATTTTTAAAAGAAAAATATTTATAAATTTTATCTTAAATATTAATTAGTATGACAAACTACTTCAATTGAAATATTTTAGACTGAATAGCTATGATTCATTAGTACAATATTGTCAATGTACTTAAAAGTAGTCTAATTAGATGCATTCATCAAACTTGCCGCTATTCTATTTCTTAATGCTTCTATCTCATGAGATCCTTCAACTTGATAATTTTGGTATTCTTCATCATCATCATCACTACTATCGCTCTCTTCACAATAGTCTCTGGGGTCATCAAAATGACGATCACGTTCAGAATACCTCCGTATGTAGTTATGAAGAGCCATTGTAGCAATGACAATCTTCACTTGCTTATTGAACGGGTAATTAGGCATATCCCTTAAAATTGCCCATCTTTTCTTTCATACCCCAAAAGTTCGTTCAATGATGCTCCTAAGAGAAGAATGCATGTGGTTGAATACTTCTTTATGACCCGTTGGTTCGGGACCCCTACGAAAATCCGGAAGATGATATCTTTCACCTTTATATGGTCCCAAATAACCTCTCATCTGTGGGTACCCCGCATCTACCAAGTAATATTTTCCTGAATACAAATTGAAAATTTTGTTTTGTATTGTAATAATTATACAAATTGAAAATTTTGTTTTGTATTGTAACAATTATACAAAGCAAGTATGTAAATTGTTATAAATAAGTATGAAGATTACCATTTGGAGGCTTTGAAAAGTTTAAATTTGGATTCCGTATCACGGATAAAAAAATCCTTGTATCATGTGCAGTGCCTTTCCATCCATCACAAGCAAATGTGAATTGCATGTCAAAATTACAAGCAGCCATAACCTAAGGAGCAGCATGCGTGGTAAGTTTCAATTGATTCATTTCCACATCAAACATCTTTCTTTAGCTGAACCTTACCTAAGAAAATAATGAAAAGAATATTGGTGCTAAAAATTAGAGAGAAAGTCCTTGCAATTTGAAGATGTTATGAGCTAGCTCTACTAATTCCAGAAAAAAAAACAACACGCAGTTCTACATCTACTACTTTGCAGTAGCTTTTATGCTTCTTGTTACTGAGTTCCAAAGCTACGCTGGTAAGTACTTCCTCTCTTATATATCATTTTTCGTGTAAAAACAACACACATACACACATGTTTACAAAGCTATGTCATATTTAGTGTCACTTTGCAGGAGCTCAAGGGGATGGAGTTAACTATAGCAGACAAGCTGACAACCTTCCAACACCGGAAGTGATCGAGGTATGTAAGTCTAGGAACATTCAGAGATTCGTTTACTCAAACCACAATAAGATGTTCTGCAGGCACTGAAAGGGTCAGGAATACAAGTCATTTTTGGTACACTCGACGCAGATGTCCCAACCCTAGTCAATGATCTAGCTTTCGCTAACATTTGGCTCTAAACCAACATCATTCCCTTTGCTTCATCGCGAACTTTCGCTGTATATCCATTGGAAATGAAATGATTCCAAGTAAAATGCTAGCAGCATAGTCCCAGCCATGCAAAACTTCAGAAATGCCCTAATTACAGCCAACCTCAGTATTCCTCTATCCCCTGCAGTGTTCCAAAATGTACTGACATCACCGTACCCGCCATCAGCCGGAACATGGCATCCTGATGCAGCCTCAATAATGGTTCCTCTAGTATAATATTTGCAAACCAATGGTTACCCCCTTCTCTTCAACGCGCATCCATATTTCGCCTACCGCGATCATCCGCGAGAGATTAGGTTAGACTATGCATTGATGAATGCACAGAGGTTATTGTACAAGATGGAGCATTAGGGTACACAAATTTTCTTGATGCTTCACTAGATGCCCTTTACTGGGCACTTGAGAAAGTGGGGCACAAAAGTTGAGGTTGTTGTGATCAGTGAAACACGTTGGCCTTCACAAGGAGAAGGAGAAGAGCCTGCAAACATTGAGAATGCTAAGACATATAATACCAATTTGATCAAGCATGGGCAAGTTGGGACACCAAAAAGACCAGGAAAGGGATTAGAGGCTTACATTTTGGCTTTGTTCAATGAGGATCTTAAGCCTAAGGGAAGAGAGCAGCAATGGGGATTGTTTTATCCTGACATGACAGGTTTACCATGCTGACTTTAGGGAAAGTAATATTTGTTGGTAATGTATCCTTAGGAATAAAGAATTGTTACTGTGCTAATAGAATTATTGGTAAATTTTATTTTGTTATTAATAAGTTAATTATGAATTATGTATTATTTGTTAACTAGAAAATGGCCGAAGTACAAAGTCTTGCGAATAAGCCACCAAATAATTTGAACACAGAGCACTCTGCACTGCTACAAAAGATGCGTTTGGAATGAGATGAGGAATATCTACCATTAATGGCAGACAAAAGACCAAAATTCAAGTCTCCAAGTCCATGATATATTTCATATCAGAATTGGTGATGAATGATAAGAACATGTTAATTAGCCCTAAAACTTACGCAATTTAATTTTAATGTGTTTATTGTACGGGTGTTCATCGAATCTAAACATTCACATACAGCATACACATTCTCCCCAGCCAAGCACAACAAAAACACAAATAACTCTTTAATCCAAAACAAGATTTAGGGATCATGAATAGAGAAGCAATCAATTTTTCTTCTCTCTCAAATTTTCTTGTTTCCTCCACAAATGCTAATTTTTTTCCCCAATTGTTTTCTCCATCCCCAGCTTTCCCGACACCCATACACTCATCCCTTCGCTCTTCCCACCCCTCTTTCACTCTCCCCATCCCCAAATTAAAAAATCCAAACAAATAAATAACAAAATTTTAGAGAAGAGAAACTTACCAGAGGAAGGAGGGAAGGCGACGGCTGGTGTTGAGACCGACGGAGAGAGAGGAAAAGGAGGAGGAGGAGAAGAGGAGCAGCTGCAGGCAACAGAGGAGAAGAGGGCATGCTGAATGTTCTGCGATTTCAGGAGGGCGTGCGAGAGAGAAGGCAGAGAGAAACAAGGGCAACATTGGCAATTTGAAAATTTCATTAAAAGAATTACTGTAGCTTCGTGTTTGGACAAGAAGCTGTTTTTCTGAAGCTGCTTTTTGCAGCTTCCCATTTTTAGCTTTTTTTTATTTGAAACTTTGAAAAAAAACTGGTTTGGGATGTTTACTAAACACCAAAAACTCTCCCAACTTTTTTTAAAATCACCTCAACCCGAAACTGGGGCTAAATCACGGTCCATGTGTTCTGTGTTCACCATAGCTCACATTGACTATGCATGCTTGGTGGCATGCTCGTGGTGGCATGGTCCAAAGAAAAGGTGAAAAAAGGATAAACCCCTACTTCTCTTTAATTTGTTGACAAGACAAATTCGTTTGCCATTTTTGTGGCAATTCTATGTTAGTGGTGTTTGTGCTGCTAGCGTATGCTTGTGTGAGCAATTTAAAGAATTATTGTCTATGCTTATTTATGAGAATTATTTTCAGACCAATAAATTGGTCAGAACTGTTTATGAGATTTCAAGGATCATGCGTGAAATTTATAAAATGGCCCTTCCCCAAGGAGAGATTTTTCAAGTTGTCCAAACACGAGGTGGTACGTCATATGTTATGCAAGTGAAAGGATTTTTTTATTTGGGTAAATTACAAAAAACTACCTCAACTATTGGTGTCACGACACTTTCATACCTGATCTTTTAAAAGTGACAATGACATACCTCATCTTACGAATTTGTGACAATGTCATACCTTACGTTAGTTTGGCGTCAATTTCTCAGTTAAATGCTGACGTGGCTTGATCTGGGCCCATTTTCTATTAAAAAAAATCATTTAATATTTTTAAAAATATTAAAATAATAATAAAAAGTTAAAATTAAAAATAAAAAAAAATAAAAAAAGACCTTAGTTCGTCCCCCTTCTCTCTCTTCTCCCCATCTTCATCTTTCTTCCTCTTTTTGCAGCAACCCAGAAAAATGAAGAGAAAGAAAAAAAAAAAAAAACAATTTGTCTTCCCCCTCCCACCCCCACCTCCTCTTCTCCCCGCACCCACTCTCCGTATCCAACCTCTTCACCTTCGCACCCACTACCTGCAACCCACCCAAAAAAAAAAAAAACCCAGATCCGAAGGTTGAGAACCTAGGCGCGGAGAAAATGGGAGGAATGGGGGGGGGGGGGGACCGATGAGAACCTGGGTTTCCATCTTTTTTTTTTTTTCTTTCTTTCTTCTCTCTTCTTCTTCTTCTGCAGATTGGGCGGGTGGGTGTTGGGGGGGTCACGGACGAACTGGGTTTCCTTTTTTTTTTCTTTTTCTTCTCTCTCTTCTTCTTCTTCTTCTTGCAGGTTGGGTGGGTGGGTTTTTTTGTGTTGGGGGGAGGGGAGGGACGACTGGGTCTCTTTTTTTTTTTTTTTTTTTCTTTTTCTTTCTTCTTCTTCTTCTTTCTCCTTCTTCTCTGGTTTGTTGTTTTGTGGGTGGGTTTTTTTTGGGGGGGGGGAGGGACGACTGGGTCTTACTTCTCTTTTTTTTGTTTTTTTTTTTCCTTCTTCTTCATCTTCCTTTTTGCGGGTGAGTTTTTTTTGGGGGGGGGGGGGGGCACGACTGGGTCTTACTTCTTTTTTTTTTTTTTTTTCCTTCTTCTTCATCTTCCTCTTCTTCCTTTTTCTTCTTCTTTCTGCAGGAAGATGGGGAGATAGAGAGAGAGAGAGAGGGGGGGGTAGGGGACGATTGACATAAGGTTTTTTTTGTTTTTGTTTTTTAAAATTTTAATTTACTTTTTTTTATTATTTTAATATTTAAAAAATATTAAATAAATTTTTTTAGTTTTTAATAATAATTTTTTAATAAAAAGTGGGTCCCGAATCAAGCCACGTCAGCATTTAACTGAAAAAATTCACGGCCAGTAACGAAAGGTATGACATTGTCACAAATTCGTAAGATGAGGTATGACATTGTTTCTTTTAAAAGATCAGGTATGAAAGTGTCGTGACACCAATAGTTGAGGTAGTTTTTTGTCATTTACCCTTTTTATTTTTTTTTTCAAGTGTCACTCCACTTGTATACTGACATATGACATATGTTACCTTGTTTTGCGCATATTGAAAAATCTATCATTCTAAAGATAGCTTTTCATAAAAAAATAAAATAAAATAAAGGACAATATATTGATTCTAGAAAGTAATAACTTAACTCACTGATTGTAAGTTTGCAAATGTCATTAAATAATGAGAATTGTTATTAGCACTCTAAAAATCTTATTCTACACTCATCACAAGTGTATTTTTCTTTCTAATTATAGAAAGTTTGGAGTGCCAAATGAGATTTTTGGAGTGCTAATAACAATTCTCTAAATAATAAGTAAAAACAGATTCAAGCATAACCTTCACTAAATAATCAAAAGCAACTCAATTTTAAACAACCAAACAAGAAAAAAGCTTAAAAAACTCTACCTTTAAAGTTTCACTTGAACATATAGCATTATTATATAATAAAATTGAAAGAAAAAAAAAACTTTTTTTATGGTGTTGTTATTGACACTCCAAATATCTCATTGTGCACTGCAAGTTTTTATATTTAGAAAGAAAAAATGTACACTTATAAGGAGTTAACAATGAAATTTTGAAGTACTAATAAAATCAATTTTTTTTTAAATGCCACTTTTACATATAATTTTTTTTTTTAGCAAATGATAGTATCTACACTAAGGTGGAGGGGTAGGCTACGCCTCACAATAGGCTAGCAATAATATGATTCAAATTGCCTTTGGTGAGATTGAACTTAAAACCTCTCACTTACAAGTGAAGAAGAATGTTACTAGACCGTAATATTAAGTGACTATCACATATAAATTTTAGGTGGCAAAATTTTTTAGTAACCCTTCAAATTTGGGGCCTTGTATGATTGTACCTTTCGCTCTCCTAAAAACCGCTTTTGGAATTGGTCGCTGGAGGAGAGTGCACCACGTCCTTACCTTCGCACAAAACCTACTCACTGCATACGGTCCCTTCTTTGTTAGGATTTTTTTTTTTTGGAACTTTAACAAAAAGCTATCGGTACTGTTTATTTTAACGAAAAACTACATTTTTACACTAAAAAGTCAATCCTGGTACTATTCACTTTACTATTTATTTTGTCTTTATCGTGAAAACTCAAAGTTTTCAAGTCATTTTCATTAATGTTTTTTTTTTTTTTTTTGGTTGGGCTGTGTTAAAATAGCAGATTAAAGAACAGAAGCCTACATGCTACATTGGGCCCAATTACGTGTTCGGGTTTAACCGTGCGGGTATTTATTACATTCGGGCGAACCCGAAACGAAAGAACAGAGGAGTTGCGGTCTGGAAACTCTGGAATCGAGCGCGTCTGCCTGAGTGAGGAGAGGGAGGGAGAGAGAGAGAGAGAGAGAGAGAGAGATGAAGATAGCGTGGAAGAACAACAAGAAGCGACCTCTGGGGATCGTATCAACTTACCCAAATCTCCCTTTCGAGCGGCAAAACGACGAACCCAGCAATCAACCGCACCCAGCAGAAAAGCCCAGCAATAGTATTCAAAACAACACAGAGCTCGGCAAGCTAGCCGATGAGAGCGAGCCTTCCGACGCTGCTGAACTCTTCCACTCCTTTCAAGCTCAGGGAACTAAGCTCGCCGAGGTAATAAATATTAAAAAACCCCAGTTATTTATTTATTTATTTTTTGGTATTATGCATTGCAGAAGGAAAATGTAATTGCCCAAGTTATGTTCTTTGATATGTAATTTCGTTTTGATGTGATAATTGATGGAACCCAGATAACCAATTTAGTCTGCCTGCTCAATAACTGTGATTGTTAGAATTATGAAGATTTTTGTAGCTGCCCAAATTGTTGAAATCGAAATTTGATGAAAGGAAAAGTGTAAAAGTGGGAAAAACTAGCTGCCGGATTCATAAAACATGAAAGTTTTCAGCTAGTGATTCTTAGTAGTAGATACAATCTTGTCGAAGTGGAGTGGCAAGCACTAAGCAAGTAAATAAGCTCGACAGAATTCTTAGTTAGTGTTTGCTATTGCATATTGTTATGGGAAGGATTTGACACTACTTACATCAAAAATCGACAATATCAACACAAACAAAATCTTGAATTGCATATAGAAACAAAAGAAAATGAAGCACTTATATGCTCGTGGTTGAGATATATGAAGAATGGTTATTTGGTCCCTTTTGTCTGTAGGTGAGGACATCGTCTTTTCACGTTGAATACAGTAGTTTGATTATTGTAAGCGATAGGTACTCACTCCTGGCCCTTTTCAGTTACTGGCCGAGTGGCATATAATATTTTAGTGACTAATTTCTTGCTAGAGGAAGAATGCAGGAAAAACAAAAAAGAAATCTTCTCATTATGTTCAAGATATTACACGTATGACTAAGATCGTGGTGTGAACTAATTTCTGCTGATTCCTGATCTGGATGATTTAATGGCATTTTCTCACATTAAACTGATGTTTGAAGGATGGGAAGTACCGTGAAGCATTGGGAAAATGGGAGGCTGCTCTTATGTTGAGGCCTGAAAATGCAGTTTTACATGAACAGAAGGCACAAGTATTACTTGAAGTTGGAGATGCATGGAATGCGGTGAAGACAGCGACTCGTAGGTTTCCCTTCTATCACCCTTCGGGGTATATTACTTTCTATATGTGCACAAGTGTGTCTAGTTCTTAATAGGTACATATACGTGATATGACTATTTTGTTCTCAGGTTGCCGTCAAACATATATTTTGTTTCCACGTGCATTATTTGGTTCCAAAATCTATTACTCTTTTTCTTTCTGCACTTTTGGGTCCTCATTCGCTAAATTATGTTCACACTTTCCAGAAGCTGCACACACAATATACTTTTTTCAAGCTTAATTTTATGCGTATTGCAATTTCTCTGGTTCAATTGCAACTGCTTTATTGTACTTATCTGTTGATTAAAATTGGCAGGAGCTACTGAGTTGGAGCCTTCATGGGCTGAGGTATGTCAAAATTTTATACTTCTGAAATGGTTGTCACCTTATTATTTGTTCATGTGCCAGTGCCAAGTTATGATGGTGCTCATTGCTCTAGGAAAATTGGGAGGGGAAATTTTCATTTATATGCTTTGTAGTATCTTTGATGCAACTAGCATTTTAAATTTGACTCCTCCCATTAATTCTTTTTCTTTCTGATAAATTCTGTTGTAATCTATGTGTGTTGCTGATGAAAGAAGACAAAGGTTTAGCTGTCATCCTTAATGGTCCCTGAAACTTAGATCCGTGTCGATGGGTACTTTCACTTGCTATGCATGCGGTGATAATTGTGGCTGATGCTTTTATGATTCATAACTAGGCAATTTCCTCTCATATTTCCTTTGGTTGTGTAATGATTTTCTTTTGGCCTAACTTCACTTGCCATCATATGTTCAGGCTTGGGTTACCCTTGGTAGAGCACAGTTAAACTTTGGGGAGCCTGATAATGCCATTCAAAGCTTCGACAGAGCATTAGCCATCAAGGTATTGTTTCACCTTTGAAGAAATTATAATTTGTAGTTCTCAAAGCTTCTTACGCTGTTTTCTGATGCGTCTTTGAGCCACTGACCTTAGGTGGAGTCTGATACTGCAATATTATGTGCTAATCTAATAAACCCTGCAACTTATTCGTCTTCGTCATGAGTAATTTTTGGTTTTTTCATTGAAATAGGGATTTAGTGGATGATTGTTTTTAATGCATATTAGTTAAAATGAGTTGAGTATTGGGTGCCAATTCTATGTCTGCGAATCACAGTACCCTAAGGAAGAAACACTGTCTGCACGATCTATAATACCTGTACAAGCAAGAATCTTTTCCCAAACTAAAAAGCTTACATTTCAAAACGCGTAAAGGATGTGCCACTATCATCTTACTTTTTCATCACTTATAAGTATTTTGTCGTTCACGCATATTTGATTGTTTGATTGAATATTGAGGTCATCATATCAAATTCAATAGGGTGCTAACACACAGAACTATAATTTTTTGGTATAAATCTCTATATATTTTGTGTTAAGAATATAAGTTCAATTTGAACTGTATGTACAGCCTGATTCTGAGGAGGCTCGAGATGACAGACATACTGCAATGCAACTGGTGAAAAAGCGAAAACAGCTCCATTCATCAGGTTTAAGTCCTACGAGGAAACGTTATGCAGTTGGTGATAAGGCATGAAACCTCCCGAGTCTGGAATGTGTATATAAAGAGGAAAAGTGAGACTTCAACTTCGTTTTGGTTCATGTTTGAATTTCTCCCCCTCCGTCTGCGTCTCTGGTTAGCAGGAATATATCCTTTATGCATCTTGTAAAGTGAATAGAAATAATTCTAAATTTTAGATTAATTACAAAACATTAAACTATGTTGTTCTTAACAAACTACACAGCTCAGCATGTTTCAAAATTTTGAGAGGAAGCATTCACCGGTTGAAACAAAGTCATAACATGTTTCAATGTTTAGTTCCTGAGCCCGACCGTACTATTACCGGACTTTTGGAATTGGACTGTATTTGTTACTAGATTTGGTTAAACCGCCTCAATAAACTATTTTACTTCGGATTTTCTCTGGTTTTCGGTACCAAGACGAGGCTCCAGAGAGAGATGGTTGCGGTCGTAACATTACTGAATGGTGCCAACAAAGTGTGTGAGTTTGATTATGCGTGTGTATTAAAAATTACATTATTATATGTCTCAGCGTAAATAAACAAGTTATTCAACAATTTCACACATCTTCAAGTATCAAGAGAAATATTATATACAACCATAAACATAACTTAAGTATTACAAATTAATTACAAGAGAAATGCTAAGAAGACTCTCTTAAAAATGGAACTCTTATGGACTCTCTATCACCTTATGTTTTTGGCATAATGTTTTATAATGTTAATATGAAAATTAACGTTAAACTCTGAGATGATAGAGAGTCTATGGAGATTCCTACTTTGAAAGAGTCTCTTTAACATTTCTTTAATTACAAATATGCACATATGCCCATCGAAATTTATGAAAATTTAGGTTTAATCTTCTAAGTAGATTGAATCTATATGAACCTCATCCATATATATAATAAGATAATGCTTAAGTACTCGCTAGTGAGTACTTTATTTATTTCCCATCCAATATTACCTCCGACGGAGTTAAATGAAACTTCTCATAAATTAACTAATATATATAAATATTATATACCTCGTTGCTGTCACTACAAGATGACAACGATGGAGTTCAAAAGTTTCTCACGAAATTAACTAATATTTAATAACGCCGTACGTCGCTGTGTTCATTACAAGATTACAACGACGGAGTTCAAACGTTGTTTCTCATGAATTAGTTACACACACACACACACACACACATATATATGCTGTTAAGAAGATTTTTTCAAACCCTGTATATATTTTATTACGTTGTTTCAAACCCAGTAAATATTATATATATGCTGTTAAGAAGATTGTATTTCCTTGATGGAATTGACGAGCAGCCACCCACCAACCATGGCGTATTTCCCTTCGTCCTCCATGCTGATGTAATTTTGTTTAAGTTAACGAAGCTCTTCCGTTTGACAAAAACAATAAAAAAAGGTGGATTTTAAGGATCAACCTATGGAACTCTAGTTTATCCTTGGCTCTTGAAATTCAAAGGGAACATGTTCGTCCCTGTAAATAATAAACAAGGCCAACTGGCAAATTGTAATTTTGGTCTTTGTAGTTTTGGGAACTAGGGTACTTGTTCAACTTCCGCAACTAATACTTTTTAGTTTACCAATTCCAGTTAGAAGATATTACATGCGTAGTGCTAGTTTGGTAATATTTTTGGGTCAGTCGGATAACTTATATATATATTTTTTTTTTTTTACTATCTAGAAATGCATGAGAACCAAAAAACAAAAATTGACAAAAAATTTAAGTTATTTTCACTTATTTTCATTTCATACTCGTTCATTTCTCTCGCTCCATCTCTTTCAGCATTCTTTTGCCACTCCTTTTACCTCAAAGACAATAAAAACAAAAACTAAAAACATACTGGTTACCAGAGCCACAATTTAAGTGGAAGAAGTGTATATGAAATGCAAACTAGAAACAATTTTAAGTAGGTTTTATGTTCTCAAGTTTTTGTTTCATTTGTATCTACTTCATTTTCCCCCCACATCCCTCCACCACCCTCCTTACATCGTTTAGTCACTCTTTATATATATTTTCTAGTTTCTTCAATGTGTTTCACCATAATCACCAATCTAAACAAGCATTATAACAGATGGTAGAGTAGATCGAATAACAAATGCAGACATAAAGTTGACAACAAATTTCAAGCATAAGGGCCCGTAATACCATGTTTGAGCTTTTTAGTTTAAATTCTTTCGATAAGCATAATATTAAGTTTTGATTATAATCTTGAAATTTTATTACTTTAATGTTTTGTTTGCAATTAGCATTACTAGCAAGCCAATCGATTCAGGTATTGTATAAACCAGTTTATTCGGAGTTTGGGTTGTCATCTTTCAGTTTATTCTATCATAAAGTTGGAGATTTTTCCATCCTCTAGTGGATTCTAATTTTCTAATCTTGAAGGTTATCATTTGTTTTAGAAACATTCTTTTAATTTCTTACTTTTTTAATTACAAATGAGCATCGGAAACATGCGATGAGAATTAAAATCATACTTTCTGAATGTGTGAAACTCAATCGTTCACTCTGTTTAGGCCCAAAATGACAATTTGGGCCGAGTGTAGAATCATTCTCGGCCCGGGAGGCCTTGCGACAAGAAGACCATGGATCGTTCAGCTCGTGGGCCTCCAAACCTGGGTCGGCTAGGTCATAACGCAAAACAAGTCGAGTCCTAGTGCAATGAGGAGTCTCGGCAGGATTAATAACCTGGAAGCGAATCCGGCTTGGTTAAGGACTAGGTTCACAATTCTAGTGAAAATAAGACTGGTCGAGTTGGTGTTGATCCGGAGGGAATGACCTAGTCCGAGTAGGATTTCAATTCGGATTCAAGGAGATCCGGTGCTATAAATAGGGGAGGCTGTGCACATTCAAAAGACCTCAAATTCAACACACAATTGCCCTGCGCAAACTCTCTCAACAACTTGAGATTTTTTTTATTTTCTCTTTTCGCTGCCACATCTTCCGTTGGCATCAACAGCACTGTGGAAGCAACCGGTGATATCTTAAGTCGGCATAGATAGCTCTGTCACCGTAGAACCAGCCGATCTCGCAGTATCTTCTGTTGGCATCAACAGCACTGCGGCGAGAACGGTTGGTTACCTATCCAAGTCTCGGTCGAGAAGGATTTCTGAATCCTTATTGGTCGAGGTCATCTCATTAGCCTTCTCGGCGAAGTGAGGTGTTACAGTTATTACATTCGGCACATTGAAAGCCGAATTCGATTCGCGAACTTTGTAAGAATAGCAACCTTGTCTTCAGGTTCGAGAGCCCAAGAGGCCGAGACGTGTTCCTTTCTCGGCCGCAATCGCAAGACGCAGAAGTCAGCCGCGCACCCAACGCAACATCAACAAAATTTACTCCTCGGCCGAGCTCGGCCGACGAGTTGGCACGCCCGCATTCACCGAAGGACGTAGTTAGCTTTTAGATTACTCGGCCTGCGCGCCACGTAGGCTTTGTAGTTTCTAGGGTCAACATTTTGGCACGCCCAGTGGGACACAGTGCTAAAACTACGAAGTTCACATGATCTATCTCGATCAGGCTTCACGGGATGAGTGTTATCGCCTATTAAAGAAGCAAAAACAACTCCTTGAAAGATTGAGAAGAATTCCTAAAAAGCAAGAGGCCGGGGGGCAAATTTCCACTCCGGCCACAATCAACATTCGGCCTAAGAAAATTGTCGAGACGGCCGAAGAAGGACAAAGGCCACCTATTTTTTCGGTCGACACTGAAAGTGTGGTAGGCCTAGAAGAAAAAGTTCAAATTTCTGAGCCACAAATTGAGTCAGAAAATGATTCGTCAGAGTAGTGCTCCAATGACGAACAAGACCAATACACGGCTTCAGACCATAAAACCACATCAATTGATATGGTAATTGGAGACATGGTCTTAGACGCCGAGACTACTCCGATTGATATGATTATTGGCGATAAAGCTGATATGGAGAAATCCTGTTCGGCTAAGTTATTTGAATTAAAAGCTGAAATTATGCCTGGGGGGCATAATAATTGTTCCACCCATTTGGCGGCCGAAAATGAAAAATATTTCACCAAGTCAGAAATATTTGGAGATGATCTTTTATTCGGTTTTGGAAAATGTCAAAGTGAAAATTTTGATGTAAAAAGATCTCGGCTTGGAATAAAGCATCGGTGGCCTCCTCCTGACTATGTTTCGGCCACTTTTCTTTTCGTTTGCTAAAAAATAACTATATATAATAAATTATTTTCTTAACCATTCGGCCCCTTGACCGATACTTAAGAAAATAAGAGGGGCAACAAGTGGTGTGCTCGGCAAATTTTGGTCATTTTGTTTTTAGCCGAGCTCGACAAACAAGCCGACCTGAGAAGAGTTATTTTCATTGCTATCAATAGTACCATGCCTATGGTCAAAGTGTGGGGACAAGTTTCAAAATCATTTAATCAGGAAGATGCTAGGGTCAAAGTTTGGCCGAATAAGCCATGGTTGCTGTTTTGAGGTTATATATATATATACATATGTATATAGTCATGATTGCTGACAATGGGTTTGATATGCATATATATGTAGGCAGGCCGAGCTGCCAAGAAAAGACTCTTCTCGACCTCGGCCAAATTTATCCTCGACCCCAATTCCAATTCTTCTCGACCCTGGTTCATAACTGTTTATCTTCGGCCATGAGTTGTTCTTTGGTCGAAATGAGCCGTGAGTAAACAGCAGCAAGGGATGACAGTCAAAAGTACATCTGATTAGGCTGGAGATACTTAATTTCCTTAATCATTCGGCTTACGAGCCGAAGTTCAAGGAAACTGGGGGGCAATGTTTGGGCCCAAAATGACAATTTGGGCCGAGTGTAGAATCATTCTCGGCCCGGGAGGCCTTGCGACAAGAAGACCATGGATCGTTCAGCTCGTGGGCCTCCAAACCTGGGTCGGCTAGGTCATAACGCAAAACAAGTCGAGTCCTAGTGCAATGAGGAGTCTCGGCAGGATTAATAACCTGGAAGCGAATCCGGCTTGGTTAAGGACTAGGTTCACAATCCTAGTGAAAATAAGACTGGTCGAGTTGGTGTTGATCCGGAGGGAATGACCTAGTCCGAGTAGGATTTCAATTCGGATTCAAGGAGATCCGGTGCTATAAATAGGGGAGGCTGTGCACATTCAAAAGACCTCCAATTCAACACACAATTGCCCTGCGCAAACTCTCTCAACAACTTGAGATTTTTTTTATTTTCTCTTTTCGCTGACACATCTTCCGTTGGCATCAACATCACTGTGGAAGCAACCGGTGATATCTTAAGTCGGCATAGATAGCTCTGTCACCGTAGAACCAGCCGATCTCGCAGTATCTTCCGTTGGCATCAACAGCACTGCGGCGAGAACGGTTGGTTACCTATCCAAGTCTCGGTCGAGAAGGATTTCTGAATCCTTATTGGTCGAGGTCATCTCATTAGCCTTCTCGGCGAAGTGAGGTGTTACAGTTATTACATTCGGCACATTGAAAGCCGAATTCGATTCGCGAACTTTGTAAGAATAGCAACCTTGTCTTCAGGTTCGAGAGCCCAAGAGGCCGAGACGTGTTCCTTTCTCGGCCGCAATCGCAAGACGCAGAAGTCAGCCGCGCACCCAACGCAACATCAACAAAATTTACTCCTCGGCCGAGCTCGGCCGACGAGTTGGCATGCCCGCATTCACCGAAGGACGTAGTTAGCTTTTAGATTGCTCGGCATGCGCGCCACGTAGGCTTTGTAGTTTCTAGGGTCAACACACTCACATCTCTCGTGTACCCAATCACAAAAAAAAAAAAAAAAAGGCGAAAAAACTGTGCATCATATGCATCAGATTCTCCCCTCACATAGAGAACTCCCAGTATATTAAAATGAGAGTTCATCTAAACTACAAAACCAAACCTCTTAATCTGCTAATACAGTATTTCTTTACCGCCCAAAACAAAAAGCTCAAGCAAGAGGTTGATGTATTATCCTTTTCGAGCCAGACTAGATCTCTTCTCGGTGAGAAATTTTTCAGTATTTCTAGAATATGGATTGATACACTACTTATCATGACATAATGTGTACAAATCATATTTAAAGTACACTGAAAATTTTCTCGTTCTTGGCCAAACAATCTAATCTATGTTTGACCCTCCCTCATTGAGACAATAAGTGCACCAGAAATAGATCGTAACCTTAACTTGTTTTCTGTTACTATAATACTCTAGGGACCAGCTGATAACTTTAATTGATATAGATTCCAGTTTTCTCAGCTTAATAAGACAAACCCTTGCGACCTTATCAACCATTTTACTTCATAATAGTTTATTAATATGCTTCTTATGATCCCGGGTCTTGGAGCTTGCAACAAAACGGATACCTTAATTTCTTTTGTTAATGTCTCAAAATCTTACAATAATGCATGCATATTTGCATGTACTCCAAACCAAATACAACAGAGTCTTATTGATTATATGAAAAACAAAGTCTATGGACTAGCCGTACATATCTGGGCCCTCTAATCCAAAGACTGTTATTCTTATGTATATAAACTGAAATAATCGCATTAACTGTGATCGTGAAATGCTTATTTGACTGGAAGAAAACTCGATCAGTTGCAGCAGGGGTGTGTATACACTGGTCGCAGTACTCTTATCTCATCACATGAAATGCATAACCAATGTATGAATCGTTTCATGCAAGTATTTAGCATCTAATAGATTCACTACGCAGCACGGCTGTCTCGACAGTGAGTCCCGGTCCGATTCCAATCACGACACCCCATTCCAAACCTTCACCAGTAGTGGTTTTGCCTTCCTCAATCGACTTATTTCTCATCTCATCCAAAATAAAGTGCACAGTTGGAGCTCCCATGTTGCCATACTCACTCAACACATGCCTTGTTGCCCTAAGCTTCCCTTCCTTCAAACCCAATTTCTCCTCCACCTGGTCTACAATGGCAGGTCCACCAGGGTGCACACTGAAAAACAAGGAGTTCCAGTCCTTATTCTTCCCATCTACCTTTTCAAAAGTTTTAGTCATAAAATCCACAACATTTCCACCAACGAATTTGGGGACATCTCCGGATAAATAATAATTAAACCCCATTTCACGAATGTTGGCCACCACACCATGCTCTGAGTTTGGTAGGATCGTTTGCCTACAAGCCACGATTTCAAACAGTGGCCTCTCAATTTCAGGCTCTGGATTGGCCCCAACTATCACAGCAGATGCTCCGTCAGCAAAAAGAGCCTGACCCACCAATATGTCAAGGTGGGTGTCAGTGAGTCCGTGGAAAAACACGGTCGTGATCTCGGCGCACACCACAAGGACTCGTGCGCCCTTATTGTTCTCTGCGAAGTCTTTGGCCATGCGGAGGACTGTCGCACCAGCATAGCAGCCAGCTTCATAGATCATGGTTCTGGTGACGGATGGATCAAGGCCGAGGAGCTTGATTAATTGGAAGTCACAACCAGGCATGTCAACGCAAGAAGCTGTGCAAAAGATGAGGTGGGTGATTTTTGAAATGGGCTGGCCCCACTCTTTGATGGCTTTCAATGCTGCTTCTTGCCCTAGCTTTGGGACCTCAATGTTACAAATGTCTTGGCGCACATCGAGTGATGGGGCTCCATAGGTGTATATGTTTGGGTTAGCTTTCAACATCTCTTCTGTTAGATGCAAGTAGCGCTTCTTTGTTCTTGATTTCTCACCTATTAATTAGTAAATTAAGTTAGGATATGTTTTATATCCTTCTTCATCAAATAATACAATGTAATCTGAAGAAAACCTACAACAAAAAAATGCACATATATATGTATATATGTTTCACATGTCCAAGATGACTATTTTCTTGTGCTAATAACAGTATACTTTGAAATAAACACGCCGTGTGGCGCCTTGGGTTTGGGATATCATCCATTTTAACCTCATAATATGATAGAGTTGGAGTTTACAACTCAAGATCAAAGTCAATTCATTGAGAGGTAAAAATCTTTCATATGATTTCATGCATGATATGTTTATTAGTCATAAAATATAAGGTAACCTGGTGGATGCTCATTATATATGTGCACGAGTAGTAAAAAGTACACTTACAAATGCGATCAAATTTCTCTCTTAAATCTGTTCTGTGCTCGTTTTTGGTGACTCGAAACAAGAAATCAGGATAATCCTTTTGGTGGTAGACGTTGGGTGGATTTGCAGTGCCAATGGCTAGGATTTTGGCATGTTGAGGCTCATTCTTAACCAATGGCGCCATTAAGCTAGTTAAAGAGCAGGGATTTGTTGAAACTTGAAAGAGAGGGGGAGTTGAAAGGTTGCGATAAAATGAATGGCACTACCCCATTCCTTATATAGCAATTAGAGAACCTACTAACTTGTGGAATCTTCAAGGTTAGGATATTTTAAAATGCACATAAATACTATACAATTCATTATTTCTCTTGGGAGGGTCCAACATTTTACAATTTGAAAGTTTCAAACTTTTGTATACACGTACGTAATTCAATGTTTTTTCTTTTAGTCTATGTTGGCGTCTATTTATAATTAATTTTATAGTATTATAAAATATGTTTTGATTCTATCATACATATATATGTGTGTTTGTCTATACGACAAAATAGTTGTACCCACATGTGGGAGAAATTTTTAGTTGTGACGGGAACACGGATGGTATACCACGTGTTTTATGTAAGTGGTGGGAAATATTATTTTTTAAGATATTAACTTTTTAACACACATGTCCCACTATTTATATAACGACACGTGATGTACCATCCCGTGTAACGGTCACACTGCAAAATCTCTCCACATGTGGAAGGGGTTGTGGGTTTTTGGGGAGAGAGTGAGGTTAACATAGCGAAAATCTTGGAGGGGGTTGGTGGAAATCTTTGGATTCAAGCTCACGGTGCTCCACTGGAATCTGCAACCGATTTGAACGGAATATTTAATAGAGTTTGATGAAAATGATTATTGTTTTACTTTTTTACAAGTTCAAGAACTCACACTCTAATTAGGTTAAACTTCATGATTCATTGCTCTAATTTTTTTATTGTGATTATGAAGTGCTCTTGACATTTCATAACATCACTATCCACTCCTCCAGAGTTTAAAAAAAAAAATGAACAAGAGTTAGATGACTTTTTCTTATTACGACTAGCAACAATTCTTTAAGTTATCATATGAATTATTTTGAGTGAGTGAGAAAATAAATTATGGTAAAAAATAGGCCAAGGTTTTTTTTTTTTTTGGACAATAATAGGCCAAAGTTCAAAAGGCTTTGCATTGTAACAAAATGAATTACTTTCACACCAAAGGCTGCGGAACAAACATGAGACTTTGGAGAAATTTTGAGGAGTTCCCTGCACTTGTTTTAGGTGTTGTTTCCTACATGTGAGAAGTTAACATCTAAATTTATTTAATTAAAAAGAAAAAAAAATTAAGTATCAACTTTCTATTGGCGAGAACACCACATAACACAAGTGCTAGGAACTCTTAAGAATTTCTTGAGACTTTGAAAGGTTGATTAATGATAAGGAGAGCACTTTATTTTAACCACCGTATATTACATGATGTGACATATTACATGTAAATGTCACTACAGTCTAGTGATATTCTTCTTCACTTGCAAACGAGATGTCTTAGGTTCGATTATCGCCAAAAGCCAATTTGAACCTTATTATTGCTAATCCATTGTGAATCTTAACCCATTCTCATATTTTCTTAGTGTAGATAATAACGTCTGTTTAAAAATAAAATGTCACATCATTAAAATTAATGAGGCAATACTTTAATATGTATTTTATTTTAAGTTAACATATATAATTTATTCCAACAAGTCTTGCTTCTAGTTTCATCTCCAACCCCGTCTGCCATCCACCCCCATCCCCATCGTAATCGATCTCCCCGGTGACCACTTTGGTGTTTTTTTCTCTTAACACTATGTTCCTTATCACTTCCATTTGTTACTCTCTCATTAGATAGTCTAGGTTTTAAATAATTGAAAATGCCTTGGGATTTTTTAGACTGAACACCAACCCATGTATCATGAGGAAATAACATTATGTCAAATCGAGGGACTGCAAGAGAGAGAGTAGCCTGCAAGGGCTGACGCCGGCGACAGAGGGTAAGAGGAAGGCAGCTGATGGGTTGGAACAAGAATTTTCTCCTTTTTTTTTTTCATCTCCTTCCCTCTCCTCTTATTTGAACGCTCATGATTTCATCTTGTAAAGAGAGAACGAAGAAAAAAGTAAAGAGAGAAGGAAGAAAAAAAACTATGAGAGAAGGGGAGGGAGGGGAGGGAAAAAGAGAGGAGCGAGTTCCCATCCGATGGATTGGCCAAGGTTGTTGGGAGACATCGTAAATGGCGGGAAGGTTGGTGCTAGGGTTTTCCACGCTTGTTTAGAAATTGCGATTAAAAAATTAAAACAAATTTAATCACATAAAAATGACTTCCCATGCCACGTAGATGATTTATAATTATGGTTTAAAAAATGATAGCCCTACTACTTAGTATTACGGTCTAAATGTATTTCTCTTCACTTGTAAATGAGAGGTCTTAGGTTCGATTTTTGTCAAAGACGAATTTGAATCACATTATTGCTAGCTCATTATGAGACTTAGTCCACCACCTCCCTTTAGTGTAGATAATATCTTTTGGTAAAAAAAAAAAAATTGTAGCTCTAGCATTTTTAAAAGGAACGCGGTCCTCTTTCAACTTGTAATGAAGCACATCTCTATTTGTTTTTATTTGTTTCTTTAAGCAAACTTATTCAGGACAATAACTAATTGTGAGATGTTTTAGTATTAAATACTTGTAAGTATTGTAGCCAATTTCACACTTTTTCTCGTCTATTTCACTCCCAACGTTTCAACTACCTAATTTCGTTCAAAAATAGAAAAAAATTAAACTCAATATAGTGAAATAATTTCCTCCACCCACCCTTAAAGTGAATATATATGGTTGCATAAAAAAAATTGTATACTTTCTTCTATCCACCCCTTTAAGTAGATATGTCATTGTAACATCCCACATCGTCCAGGAGAGTGGATCCCGTAAGCCTTATATGTATATTCCCATATTTACCTAGCACGAGGCTTTCTGGGAACTCACACGAGAACTTCCCAGTGGGTCACCCATCATGGGATTGCTCTCGCACGAACTCGCTTAACTTCGGAGTTCCGATGGAACCCCCTAAGGGGGGTGAATTGTAACATCCCACATCGCCCATGGGAGTGGATCCTGTAAGCCTTATATGTATATTCTCATCTCTACCTAGCACGAGGTATTTTGGGAGCTCACTGGCTTCGGGTTCCATCGGAACTCCGAAGTTAAGCGAGTTCGCGCGAGAGCAATCCCATGATGGGTGACCCACTGGGAAGCTCTCGTGTGAGTTCCCAGAAACAAAACTGTGAGGACATGGTCAATATCGTGTTACGGCAGAGTCGAGCCCGTGATGTGGTGGGGCCCGGGCCGGGATGTTAAACACATTAAGTATGGCTATGTGATGTCACTATTTCACTTGGTGTTATTATTTTGTTTAATTCATAACATGTTGATCGATGTTACTATTTCACTCAAATCATAACACGTATTTTTTATTTATTTTAGTCTAAGAGTTAAGTATATTAATCATGCATATCGTTCATTCTTATTATGGCACATAAAATAATACGCGGTCTGATTAGATATTCCAATAACTATAAAAATTTATCCACCAACTAAATATTATAATCGCATGAAGCACCACGACACCACAAATTGCACTCCCCGCCTTACAATGTGATTCCATAGTCCGCCATCATATGTATAATTTTACTTTGACTTATTCAGCTACCGTTTGTACCACTACATCCATGCATATAAGATAACATCTCTTTTTATATCAGTATAGAATAGCGTCGTTCTGATAACGTAATGCATCTTATTATTGTTTTTTTTTTTTAGTAGATTGATATTTTTACACTAAGATGAGGGGGAGTTCGTGTTCGGCTAAGTCACACAATGGGCAACCTGATTTGATATCAAATTCGTCATTCACGAGATTCGAACCTAAGAAAATGAAGAGGAATACCACTAGACCGTAGTACTGAGTGACATCTTACTACTGTTTGTTAATTTTATAATTTATATAAATATATAGGTGCTTGGCATTTTTGGAAGTTACCTTATTTTGAAATATATGACCATAATGAATATTAAAACCAATTGTAGTAGGTACAGTCCATATTGAAAACGGTAGGTTTAGAGTGCTGGCACTAAATTTCTCTTATCATATTGTTATGGTCTTTAGTTTGAAATGTCTCATTTTGATTTTCTTTTTCAACGGCCTTTCCCGGTGGCTTACTCTTTTATTTTTCTTTCTTCATTTCAGTCAAGTGTCGATGCAATTTTTGGTTCTGATGCAAAAGCAGTGGCTGTACTAAAACTTCCAGCACGTTTTGAAATAATTAAACAAAGACTTTCATGTACATTTGACAAAAAAAACATTCATATGTAATGTACACCAATTCTTCAAATAATTGTTAGCCAGATGAATGTACTGTGGACAACAACGGGCAAATATGGCTATCTCTCTTCTAGTCTGCTTAGTCAAAAACATTATATTCTTTTCTTGTATGATAAAAATTTAATATTTGATCAAACAAAACAAACAATTTGCCTCGCAAGTTATGACCACCAACCTAAATCTCATTGAAAGGCAGAGTCATGCATAAAGAAAAAATAAATAGAAGAGGATATATATGCAAAAGTTTAAGAAGGAAAATTGTTAAAATATTCCTTGTTGAATAGAGGTCCGGTCTTAGGATTTTTTTTGACCTCGAGCAACACAAGAAAAGTTTTACCTATGTTGTGAAACTAATTAAAAAAGTGGGTGAGAGAGAGGGAATGATAGAAAGAGAGAATGTATTATGTGTATGAGAATCGTATTCATCTCTTTGTTTTATACCTTTATCTCTACTAATCTCTACTAATTAATAAAACACTCATTGTCAACCAAAATCCTATGAAATTACCAGTTTAACTCTCTAATTAAAACAAAATATGAATAAGAAATATGGGGCAGAAATATAATTTCACTCAACCAAATTTTGTTGTTTTTTTTCAAAGCCTCGCCTACAAGTAATCCTAACAAATCTCTAATTTAAAAAAAAAAAAAAAACTTCCTACTCCCACATTCTCGGGCGCGCGTTTACGTAACCGTAATCAAAATAGAGGAATTGGATTAAGGAGAAATTGAATTGAGGAGGAGTCAGAATCGGATTCCTGTTGAAGCTGTTTATTTAAATGTTCTGGAATCGAAGTAAAAATGAAACTAAATTCATATAAGTTGTTTACTAATTCACCTGAATCGGAATATAAATTAATATGATTACTAAAATGCCCTTATTCTTTTTGTTTTATTTCTTTCCCATATTTTTTTAATAATATTTTCATTAGTTATTTTTATTAATTTGATTAGAGTGAAGAGTTAAAATGGGAGAGAGAGAGGGAGTTGTTTATATGCTGGAAATGGTGAGGCGATGAGTCAAGCGAACAGACTCTCATAATCACCACCCTCGCTTTCATCTTCCCCAACAGAAGGTAAAAACTCCTCCTTCCCCTTTACCCCCTCACTTTCATCTTTCCCACTCAACCTACCCCATAATCACCACCCCTCCTACCTGCCAAGTATTTCAATTTCAAGATTTTCTAGGTTTTGAGTGATTTCTTCACTGGATCTGTGGGTTTATTATCTGGGGTTTGGGTGATAAATTCTTGAATCCGATTTGGGGGTTGGGTTTTGTGAGACACTGGCAGGGGAGTAAGGCATGGCTACACGGGGAGATGGAAGCTGTGGCGCAAACGATGAAGGTGAAGTGCAGGAGCGATGGAAATGAGTACTGAAGGTGAAGGGCATTTTGGGAAGAATAATTTGATTCCGGATGAAGCCTTCTCCTCGGAATCCAAATACTACCTTCGTCCAGGTAATCCAATTATGGCGATATCAGGAATTGAATTCTTGATTTTACGTGGGCCCCGCAGAACTGTGCATTCAACTTAAGTTGGTAAATGGAGGAATAATCAAGAATGAGGAATGACTCCCATTCCGCCATATCCTTTCCCCTTATGTAAACACGCCATCACTCTCTTCATCTCTCCTTCTATTTCAAAAACAAAAATAAAAAAATTTCTCACACACTTTGTGTGTGCCCATATGCTAGTTTATATTAATCATGATGATTTTTCTTGCTTTGCAAATAATACAAACCTATGAGAATTTGATGTAAAAATCCTATTGAAATTCTACTTTACGTTTACACAATCACATTCCTAATTCATAATTATGTTCATAACACTCCCCCTTAAGTGTTTACAACTTAAAAAGTAGTTGGTGCAATAATTGCTACTCCGGGTCTCATAGTAGGGGGTGCATATCAAAAGAAAAGTCTCACAAAAATCTTGCTAGGTAATACAATGGTCTTAAGGAGAAAATGAGTTAATGCAGGATGTCAACGTTTCACATCTTTAGGATGACCATTAACGCACACAAGGGTATGGACAGCCAAGTGTAAGTGCCTCATTAAAACCTCATCGGGTTATTAAATACCCAATGGAAAAAAGTGCTCTTAATTGTAGGAAAAGATTACATTAAGATCATTAGAGTATACTTCAGGATTCTCTCATTGAGTTTGACAAAACTCCCTAAGATAACTACCAATAATGCAAATTTGAAAGTATACACAATCTAATTCCATGAGCAAGTTTCTAAAAAGTATAATTCGGCAATGACTTCGTGAATAGGCCAGCAAGATTGTCTTGCCATTAGATCTACTTAACTTCGTTATTTAGATGTTGTTGCTGATGAGTGAAGAAAAAACTTCGGAGCAATATGCTTGGTATTGTCGCCTTTGATGTATCTTTTATGTAATTAGTTGATATATGCAACGTTGTCTTCATAACTCGTTGCGGGATCATCAATAATGGAAGAAAAACCACATGAGGTTCTTATGTGGCCAGTCACACCCCTCAACTAAAAGCATTCATGCGATGCTTCGTGTAAAGCATGAATCTCAATGTGATTTGAAGACGCAGTAACTAACTCTTGTTTAGTTAATCTCCAAGATATTGTGGTATCTCCAATGGTAAAGACATAAACTGCTTGAGAATGTGTCTTATATGAGTAAGATAAATAACCAATGTCAGCATAACCAACAAGGATGACATCATTTCAAGGATGAGGGAGGTTGGATGATCGGCGATGTGTGGGGATAGAATAAACACATATCCATTGTACCCTTCAGGTAACACATGATGTATTTAACATATGTCTAGTGTCTATGTATGGGTACATTGTTGTATCTTGTCAAAAGATTAACAACAAAGGAGATGTCTGATCTAATGCATTGAGTCAAGTACAATAAAGCTTTGTTTGCACTTAGGTAAGGAAATTTAGCCCATGAGAGTACTTGAAGGCTTCACTTTAACTTCATTAATGCAGTGCAACACCTTTTAGTTGTAGCTCAATTAGTGGACCAATATACCATCTGAATAATGCTTTATCTCCAGACCAAGAAAATATCGAGTTTACCCGAAATCTTTCATCTCAAATTTCGGCTTTAGGTGTGTGACAATTTTCTCAAACTCTTAAGGAGTCCCAATGAGATCCATATCATCGACATAGACTGCAACAATTGCAAATCCGGAATATGACTCCTTAATGAATACGCAAGAGCATAACTTGTTATTCACACATCCTGACTAATCAAATACTCGCCAAGACGGTTATACCACATCCTTCTGGATTGCTTTAATCCGAAAATCAAACGTCTTAAATCTAATAGAGAGTGTGTAATGTGGTCAGAAACTATTTAAGCCAGTCAATACAAAGTCCTTGATTGTAAATTAAGGGTATAGATGGAAAGATAAATATAGTTTTTTAAACATTAAATATTTAATTAGTGGAGTCCACATGTTAAAATTTGAATTGGGAATATAAGTAGAGAATGGTAAATGGACCAATTATGAATTTTTGTATTTTGTTAGAATAATACTAAGGACCTGCAAATGGAGGACCAACTATTAGGTCGTAAAAAGTGAGTGTGATACAAATATATTGAACTCATAAATAATAACATTTCTACAATGGGATGGAAAATTTAAGTGTGATATTTATAACCTAGTGGGTTCTACATTTTGTAAAATAGTAAGGCTCTTACAATTATTGAACTCACACTAATAAATAATAGTGTTATAAGTATCAAACTCAAACTGTCTGTTTTTTATAAACTAGTGTGAAAGACCTTAATAGACAAACCCTCAGTTCAAACATTATTCTTACAATAATGTATGCATATTTCGCATGAAACTCGAAACAAATACAAAACCATCTCTTATTATTTACATGAAAGATAACTTATTTTGAGATTTAATAAAAAAAAAACCCAAAGTCTATATGAGAAATGTGGTTCTCTGAAAAATAATCCATAAAGCAAAAAACCATCTCTTATTATTTGGGGTTAATATTACACTTTGGAATAAGGGTCAAGGGACAAAACCCCAGCAAAGCAACAGACATACAACATAGATAAAAAAAGGAAATAACAAAGCCCTCCAACTTTTATTGTTATGCATATTAATTAAATAGTCCCAATATAGTCTGATCATCTGACAAGTAGGGGAGAAAACTGAGTCGGTGTATACACCGGTTGTGTCATACTCTCGCGCATACACAATTGGTGTATTCATGAACCGTTTTATGCAGGTTTTTAGCATGTAATAGATTCACTGCGTAGTACGGCTGTCTCAACAGTGAGTCCTGGTCCGATTCCAATCACGACACCCCATTCCAAACCTTCACCAGTTGTGGATTTGCCTTCCTCAATCGACTTCTTTCTCATATCATCCAAAATAAAGTGCACAGATGGAGCTCCCATGTTGCCATACTCACTCAACACATGCCTTGTTGCCCTAAGCTTCCCTTCCTTCAAACCCAATTGCTCCTCCACCTGGTCTACAATGGCGGGTCCACCAGGGTGCACACTGAAAAACAAGGAGTTCCAGTCCTTATTCTTTCCGTCAACTTTTTCAAAAGTTTTAGTCAGAAAATCCACAACATTTCCACCAACAAATTTGGGGACATCTCCTGATAAATAATAAGTAAACCCCATTTCACGAATGTTGGCCACCACACCATGCTCTGAGTTAGGTATGATTGTCTGCCTGCATGCCACGATTTCAAACAGTGGCCTCTCAATTTTAGGCTCTGGATTGGCCCCAACTATCACAGCAGATGCTCCGTCAGCAAAAAGAGCCTGGCCCACCAGTATGTCCAAGTGGGCGTCAGTGAGTCCGTGGAAGAACACGGTCGTGATCTCAGCGCACACCACAAGGACCCGTGCACCCTCGTTGTTCTCTGCGAAGTCCTTGGCTAGGCGGAGGACGGTTGCACCAGCATAGCAACCAGCTTCGTAGATCATGGTTCTAGTGACAGATGGGTTAAGACCGAGGAGCTTGACCAATTGGAAGTCGGCACCTGGCATGTCAACACAGGAAGCTGTGCAAAAGATGAGGTGGGTGATCTTTGAGATGGGTTGGCCCCACTCTTTGATGGCTTTCAGTGCTGCTTGTTGCCCTAGCTTTGGGACCTCAGGGTTCAACATGTCTTGGCGCACATCGAGTGATGGGGCACCATGGGTATATATGCTTGGGTTAGCCTTCAGAATCTCCTCTGTTAGATGCAAGTAACGCTTTCTTGTTCTTGATTTCTCACCTGTTAATTAGTAAATAAGTTAGGATATATTTTATATCCTTATCCTTATGCATCAAATAATACAATGTCACTTGGAAAAAAAAAACTTACACATGGCATCGTATTATTGGATTGGAACGTCACAATTTCTTGTACAAAATACATATATATATTTAGTTAAATATGTCTAGAATGACTACTTGCTTGTGATAATAACAATACATATTTTGAAATGAACACGTCGTGTGGCACGTTGGGTTTGGGATGTGATTCACTCTAACCTCATAATATGATAGAGTTAGAGTACTTACAACTCAAGATCAAAGTCAATTCATTGAGAGGTAAAAGATCTTTCATATGATTGCATGCATGATATGTTTTATTAGTATGTATTACTTGTAAAAAATATACTTACAAATGCGATCAAACTTCTCTCTTAAATCTGTTCTGTGCTCATTTTTGGTGACTCGAAACAAGAAATCAGGATAGTCTTTTTGGTAGTAGACGTTTGGTGGATTTGCAGTGCCAATGGCTAGGATTTTGGCATGTTGAGGCTCTCCATGATTCTTAACCAAAGGCGCCATTGGGCAAGTTGAAGAGCAGATATAGAGTAGGGATTTGTTGAAACTTGAAAGAGAGGGGGAGTCGAAAGGTTCCAATAAAATGAATGGCACTACCCCTTTCCTTTTATAGCAATCAGAGATGCTACTAACTTGTGGAATCTTCAAAGTTTAGGATATTTTAATGCACATATATTTTCACACCAAATTAAGGCTGCCGAGCATACATGAGATTTTGAAAGGTTGAATATATTTCCGCCAATTTTGTGCTAGATAAATGTTAGACTTTCTCAAAAGTGATATTCTTCATGTACTATCTGTCATTTCATGTTTTTTGCATAATGTTTTATAATGTGGCACGTGAATTAACATTAAACTTTAAGGTAAAAGAGAGTTCATAGACAATCTCACCTTGAGAAAGTTTCATTTTGAAAGAGTCTCCTTAGCATTTCGCTTTGCAATCTTTAAAGAGTACGGTGGCCATTTTATTTTGATCACCTTTACATGATTTGGGAGATGTCATGTAAATGCTGCATCACTAAATTTAATGAGTTAACACTTTAGTTTATATTTTATTTTAATTAATATGATTTATTCTAAAAAATAATTTTGAGAGTCTTTCTTCTGCTTCTCATCCCCAACCCAACCGTTAGCCACCAACCCCGATCCCACCAACCCAAGTACCATTAGGAAATGACATTGTGCCAAGTCAAGGGATTGTAAGAGAGAGGGAGAGAGTAGTCGCCGGCAAGTGGTGACACCAGAGACAGGGGATGAGGAAGGCGGCTGATGGGTTGGCGTTGGCCAATGTGGTTGGGAGTACATCGTTGACCGCGGGAAGGTGGGTTGCTAGGGTTTTCTCCATGCTTTGTTTAGAAATTACGACTTAATTAAAAGATTAAAAGATTAATTTTTTTTTATATATAAACGATATTATCTACACTAATAGTGAAGCACATCTCTATCTTTGAGCAAACTTATTCACGACAATAAGTAATTACCTATTGGTGATTGTACTAAATACTTATAAGTATTGTAGCCTCTCATCCTTTCTCTCCCCTATTTCACTCGCAACGTTTCAATTATCTAATTTCATGCAAAAAAAAAAAAGTTTCAACTCAAATATAGTGAAATGCCTTCCTCCACGAGTAATGTTATTCATACCATGTTTTTATACCACATTTCTATACCACCTTAGGTGGCATCTGATGTGAACAGCCACATCATTTGAAAAATTTACAAAACCCAAGGAAAGGAAGGAGAAAGACTCCTCGTATACTACAATCATCATTTTATCAACTAATTTTTCTTAATTATTAGTTTATTAAATAATGAATTAAATTTAAAAATCTGATTAATTCAAATGATGTGACTATCCACATCAAATGCCACTTAAGGTGGTATAAAAATGTGGTATAAAAACATGATATGAATATCATTACTCTTCCTCCACCCACCCTTAAAGTAAACATATTGTTGCATTAAAAAACAAATAAAGTAGTAAAATACTCTCTTCCATTCACCTCATAAGTAAATACATCGTTGCATCAAAAAAAAAATAGTGAAATACATATTATTGTAATTGAATTTAAGATAAAAGAGTATCTTGTTGAATTGTATATATTTATAAATAAATATGAAAAATATAAAAATATAAAATAAGGAACTAGGAAGGCATCTTCTTACTTATTCCATGTTAATGTAATATTTTAAGTTTAAACATACAATATTAGAGAAGTTGAGGTTTTGGACTACAACAGCAACAAATTGTCGATCCACAATAACAATTTTTTGGTCTGGGTTACATATAAAAAATGATTAGTGGTACTCCTAACCCTTCCCAGGGTCAGCTGGATTGGTGAAGTGCATGTAGATGGAAAAATGAGTTGAGAATTATTAAACTAGGTTAGTATTTTATTCGGTGATGATAATCCTATGTACATATGCAAAATGAATAGTCGTACTCCTAACTCTTTCTAGGGTCAGCTGGATTGGTGAAGTGAAAGCGGTTGGAAAATTGAGTTAAGAATGATTAAACTAGGTTAATGTTTTAATTCTATCTACAATGATAAAGCAATTAAACACACAAAATAAAATTATATGGTACCCAAAATAACATTGACGAAGTAAAAAATAGGGACCACCATGTGATGTTACTATTTCACTTGGTATTATTATTTTGCTCAATTCATAACATGTGGATTGGTGTTACTATTTTGCTTAAATCATAACAAATATTTTTTTAAGCCTAGAAGTTGGATATATTAATCATGCCGTTTACTCTTATTATAACACAAAGGATTGATACACCGCTGATTTGTTATCTCAATAGCTAAAAAAATTTCTCCACCAACCAAATATTAAACACGTCAAGCAGTAGACAGTTTCTCCATACACACCACGACAGCACAAATTGCACTCTCCACCTCACAATATGATTTCATAGTCCGCTATCATATGTATCTTACTTTGACTTATTCATGCACCGTTTGTTTCACTACATGCATTGCGTGCATATAAGATAACATCTATTTTATGTCGGTATAAAATAAGGAAAACTAATGAAAATGACTTGAAAACTTTGAGTTTTAATGATAAGGACAAAATAAAGGGTAAAGTGAATAGTATCAGGTTTGACTTTTTAGTGTAAAAATGTGGTTTTTCGTTAAAGTGAACAGTACCGTGGGCTTTTCGTTAAAACTCCCTATAAAATATCGTAGTTCTGATAACGTAAAGCATCTCACTAGGTTAATTTTCTAATTTATATAAATAGTATACCTATCTAAGTGCTTGCCATTCTTGGAAGTTGCCTTTTTTGAAATATATGACAACAAAGAATATCAAAACCAATTGTAGGTACAGTGGGTCCATATTGAAAATGGTAGGTTCAAGGTGCTGCCACTATATTTCTCTTATCATATTGTTATGGTCTTTAGCTTAAAATGTCCCATTTTTATTTTCTTTTTCAACGGTCTTTCACGGTGGCTTACTCCTTTTTTTCTTCATTTCAGTCCATGTGAGACTTTAAAGAGTTTTCACGGTGGCTTACTGTTGTTAAGGTTCTGCCAAGTTGGTTTTAAGAATTATAATTTTTTTAGGGAACTTTAACGAAAAGCACTCGGTACTGTTCATTTTAACGAAAAACCATATTTTTTACACTAAAAAGTCAACCTGGTACTATTCACTTTACCCTTTATTTTGTCCTTATCATTAAAACTCAAAGTTTTCAAGCCATTTTCATTAATTTTCATTTTTTAGTAGGATACTACACATGCTCTAAAATTTTTACTAATCCTTTGTGTGAGTTTACAAATTAATTACAGTGCATTTTTGCTTACCACTTCACGTGGTAGTAATGCTTATTACTCTATTTATTACTGTTGGATGAGTTTAAATTTTGAGAATTGTGTTTATTCACTATATTGATCTAAAATTTAAACTTATCTAATGGTGATAAATAAGGTGGTGAACAAAAATATTCCCCTTTTTTGTCACCACCCTAAAGTGGTGGTAATGCTCACCCCCTAATTATTACCATTGGATGAGTTTAAATTTTGAGATTTATGTTTATCTACTATACAAATCTAGATTTTTTTTAGCACGACGATATATTTTACGCTAAGTGGAGGAGGAGTTCGGCTAAGCCACATAATGGGCAACCGAATTTGGTATCAAATTCGTCATCCATGAGATCCAAACCTAAGACCTCTCAAATACAAGTGAAGATGAATACTACCAGACTATAGTACTAAGTGGCAACAGATCTCGAACTTTAAACTCATATAACGATAAGCATTACCACCACTTAAGAGTGGTGAGCAAAAACATTCCCAAATTAATTAATAGTTAACAGTAATTTGACCCTATTATACCACATTTTTTTGCAAAAATATTCTCGATGAGGTTTTTATTTATTTATTTATTTTTAATTTTTTAAACGATATTATCTACACTAAGAGGGAGCGAGCTAAGCCTCACAATGAGCTAGCAATAATGTGGTTCAAATTCACCTACTATCTAGTGGTATCCTCTTCACTTGTAATGAGAGGTCTTAGGTGCGATTCTCGCCAAAGGCGAGTTTGAACCACATTATTGCTAGCCCATTGTGAGGCTAAGTCCACCCTCTCCCCCTTACACCTACTCCAACCCTTGGAGTAAAACTCCAATTTTAGGTTCTAAACTTACCCCAACTTGCTCCAACCCTTGGGACAAAATATGAGTTATAACCCAAAACTCATTTCTGGGGCAAGTTTAGCCCAGGATTTCCCCCAGGTTAGTAGGGTTAGCCCACTATTCATTGAATCCAACAACTAAGATCTAATATGATCAAATCCAATGATAAAAAAAAAAGATCTAACGTCCAAATTTAAATCCAACGGCTAAAGTAATTAAAAAAAAATTCTTTTATGTGTTTCATATTCTTTTATAGTGTTCCACGAGTTTTATGGTGTCGGTTAAGTGATTTTTCAATATTTATCATAATCTAAATATTTTTAGGTTGTTCATAAAATTAAATTAGGATAGTCTACATAATTTTTTTTTTAAAGTTACTTTAAGAAAAAAAACTATCATAAATTTATTTTTTAATAATCTCGGGCTAAAAAATTAACCTAGAAGGATTGGAGGAGAAAAATTGTATTTGGTTAAAACCTAAATTTTTTGGGGGGTTAAAAATTTTAAATTTTAACCCAAGGGTTGGAGATGGTATTAGTGTAGATAATATCGTTTGTTCAAAAAAAAAAAAATTTCTTTACATCATAATATTTTTCTAACGAATGCCTTATGACTAGGCTCCACCTAAGCAAATTACCTAATTGAGATTGTTTGTCATATTTAATATTTTTCGAGTTCCCTAAATTACCTTAAATTATATCATTATAGCATTTATGTTGATATGGAAATTAAAATGTAAAGCTTTTTTATTTGCTTGTAACGTGTATAGTGGCTTTGTAATTGTAACTAATGTAGGAATAAATTAAAAAGGTGTTTTGTGAGACCATAATTTTTTAGGGTTGAAGTAATACTAATCGGAATACGTACTTATATCTAAAAAATCCGGTCATGGACTCAAAGGCTTTGGATTCTCATAGTTATTAAACTCAGTATAACAATAGTGTTATAAGTATTAAACTCAAGTTGTCTAATTTTTATAAACTAATGTGGAAGACCTTAATAAGACAAACCGTTGGTTGGAACATTGCAAAACCCCATCTTTTATTATTTACATGAAAGATATATTTTTTTTTTTTGAGATTTGGTAAAAAAAAAAAACCAAAGTCTATATGAGAAATGAGGTTCTCTGGAGGATGATCCATAAAACAAAAAACCATCTCTTATTATTTGGGGTTAATAGTACACTTTGGATAACGAGGGACAAAACGCCCAGCGAAGCAACATACATTTTTTTTAACAGACATAAATGTAAACAGAAAGAATGAACAGTAGAGAGAGAAGTATATCTTTTGTATATTGAATGAATATTTTGTTAACCACACCTTTACAGTTATATGTTGTATATATCCCATTACATTGCTTAGCTACTAAGCTATTACAAGACTCACAAGATCTTGACACTTGTCATAATCTCTACTCACAGAATGTAAACAAACTTAACCACCTCATACACCTATAATATCTATCATCCTCCCTCAATCTCAGGGTGAGACTTGCCAAGTCTGAGATTGTAACAATGGGTTTTAAACAAGGGAGTAGACAATCATTTTGTTAGAACATCAGCAAACTGTTCATTCGAAGAAACAAAATGCACTTGCAGAAGCTGTTTAGCAACCCTCTCACGTACAAAATGGACATCAATCTCAATATGTTTCGTCCGCTGATGCATCACTGGATTATAGGCAAGGGCTATTGCAGACATATTATCACAGAACAATGTGGTAGGACATGGAACTGCAATCTGCATAAATTGAAGAAGCTGTTTAATCCAATCAATTTTAGCAGAAGTACTGGAAAGAGCTCTATATTCGGCCTCTGTAGAGGACCGAGACACTGTATTTTGTTTCTTTGAGGACCAAGAAATAGGATTAGATCCTAAATACACTACAAAACCAGTGGTGGATCGTCTATCGTTGGGATCTCCAGCCCAGTCAGCGTCACTGAATGCATGTAGATCTAATTCCCCTTGTGTGAGTTGAATGCCAAGATCTGAAGTACCTTTCAAATATCGAAGAATACGTTTCACAGCAGCATAATGAGAATCCATAGGACAGTGCATGAATTGGCACACCTGATGTACTGAGAATGCTATATCAGGACGAGTGAAGGTAAGGTATTGAAGAGCCCCGACAATACTTCGGTATAAAGAAGGATTATCGAAATGGTGACCATCATCCTTGAGTAACCGATTATATGGTAAACAAGGGGTAGAGCAAGGTTTTGAATGAGCCATGTTTGCCTTGACCAGCAAGTCTGAAACATATTTAGATTGAGATAGAAGCAAGCCACTGGAATTTGTAGTAATCTGAAGCCCAAGAAAATAATGAAGATGGCCTAAATCTTTAATATCAAACTCCTTGGTTAAAGCTGTAATGACTGCATTAATAGCCTCGGAAGCACTGCCAGTGATTATAATGTCATTGACATACAAGAGAAGAATAACCACAGACTTGCCATCATGCATAACAAAGAGGGAAGGATCGGCATATGTCGACAGAAATCCCAGAGAAGGAAGAAATGATGTAAATCGCTAATTCCATGCACGAGGAGCTTGTTTCAAGCCATACAAGGACTTATGTAATCGACAAACATGTGTGGGGTTATGAGAATCACTAAAACCAGGTGGCTGTGACATATAAACTTCCTCTTGAAGAATGCCATGAAGAAAGGCATTCTTCACATCAAGTTGACGTAGAGACCAACCAAAGTGTGTTGCCAAAGCTAGGACCAACCGCACTGTGGTAGGTTTGACAACAGGGCTAAAAGTTTCCCCATAGTCAATGCCCTCTTCTTGATTGAATCCTTTGGCAACAAGTCGTGCCTTATACCTGGAAATAGACCCATCAGCATGTTTCTTGAGTTTAAACACCCACTTGCAGCCTATTAAGTTCTTGTTTGTAGGCAAAGGAACCAAAGACCAAGTATTTTGAACTTTAAGAGCTTGCAACTCTTCTTCCATAACAGACAACCACAAAGGGGACTTGAGAGCGGACTTATATGTAGCCGGTTCAGTTTGAGACAAATCCACTGGTGAGGTATCTTGAACAATGGAAATATAAGCTTTCTTCTTTGAAATACCACTCTTAGCTCTTGTTTGCATAGAGTGAGTATTCATAGGAGGAATAGGAAGAAGAACCTGCAGATTATTAGGTTGGAACTCATGCGAAATCTCAATACCATGCTCACAAGGGATCTCAGAAGTGGACTCACTACATGTCTCTGAAGATGTCCCAGCTGGTATCTCAGGAGCCACAAGGGATTGTTGAGCAGTTGATGGAGTAATGGATTGAAAGGAAAGATTGTGGGAACCATTGTGAGGATTAGAGCTGGAGGACATAGTATCAGACAGATGAGTGGTCCTAGACAAGGGGATGGTAACCAAATAATTCTCCCTATTAATGGATATAGAAGGAGATGAGGAAAGAAAGACAGGTTTTGAGGTAGAATTGGTGTAGACATGATGGTTTAAAGATAAATGGGAATATGGAAACTCGGACTCATCAAACAATACATGTCTTGAAATGTAATATTTGTTATGAAGAATATCATAACAAATAAACTCCTTATACTTCGAAGCATAACCTAAGAAAAGGCATTTGGTAGTTTTGGGTTGTAACTTGGTGTTGTTGTAGGGTTTTAAGAGTGGAAAAATTGAACACCCAAAAATCCGGAGATGATTAATATCTGGAACAGCTTTAAACAAGAGTTCAAAAGGAGATTGGTGATGTAGAGTAGATGATGGCATTCTATTAATAAGGTACACAACAGTTTGGCATGCAAAGGACCAAAAAATTGGAGGTAAGGCAGCGGTTTGTAACAAGGTGATAGCTGTTTCAATGATATGCCTATGTTTTCTCTCTGCTAAACCGTTATGCTCAGGAGTATAGGGGCAGGACAATTGATGGTTGACGCCTTTATCCAACAGAAATGTTTGAAAAGGTTTACTAAGATACTCACCCCCGCCATCACTCTGTAAGGTTTTAATTGAAGTGGCAAAATGATTGGAAATATAGTTATAAAAACCAACAAATGTGGAGAAGACATCACTTTTATTGATAATAGGAAACAACCAACAATATCTTGTGCATTCATCAATGAATGTCACATAATACCTAAAACCATCTAGAGAAGTACAAGGAGAGGGACCCCATACATCACTATGGACTACTTGAAATGGATGAATTGACTTAGACACAGAAGAAACAAATGGCAATTTACAAAATTTGCCTTTCAGACATGTATGACACATCATAGACACTGAGTCAGGTAATACGGGCAGATGACATTTCTTTAACATGACAGAGACCATTGAATTGGAGCGATGACCTAAGCGATTATGCCAAAGACGAGAAGATACTTGATGTCCAAGATAAGCAGCCTGTGCAGGTATAGTTTTATGCTTAGCCGGAAGTGGGATGGGGTACAATCCATTACTGCATCGTCCTTGAAAGAGGATCTTCCCTGTGGCCTTGTCCTGGATCCAAAAGCAAAACGCATCATAGATCAGCCATCAATTATTGTCGAGACACAATCGATGCACAGATAATAGGTTTTGAGACAATCTAGGAACATATAAAACTGAATTAAGCTGCAAGGATTTTAATGGAGTATGTAGTGTGGATGAACCAATATGGGATATTGATAAACCTGCACCACTCGCAGTCTGAATCGTTTCATTAGTGGGATATGGAGAAGCAAGTGACAGGTTACTCATATCAGCAGTCATATGTGAAGAAGCTCCTGAATCAGTGAGCCAAAACTGTTGAGGATGAGCACTTGGTTCACTGGATTGAGTATGTGTGACATGTATAGTTGCAGGAGATGAAGATGACATATTTGAGTTCCCAAAATGGCAATATTTAGCACCATGATTCTTTTTCCCACAAATTTGACACCCCTCATAAACTGTACTATCAATATTTCGAAACCTGCAGGTAAGAGCCAAGTGACCAAATTTCCCACATAGATGACAAGATGTACCAGAAAAACTTTGTTGCCTTGGTGGAGATGTACCAAGAATTCCAGGTGCTGGATTCACAGTATAATTCCCATAGGTAGGCTTAGAATTCCCAAACCGATTGTTAGAATTGTACTGGAATTTACCCTTGTTTTTGTTCTTGTTGTAGGTTGGCTTGAAACCAGAAGAACCTCCATACGAAACACCATTTGGAGAATTGTCAGTCTTCGAAGATTCACCATAAGACCTCGAGTCATTGTTATTATTTCTGGCAACCATTGCAGACAGGAAGGGAGTAATCGGAACATTGTCAACCATTGCTTCCTCAGCAAGTAGCTGAGATCGAAGATCTTTCATGGAAATCACAGTCTCGCGACCCCGAATAATTGACCGTAAGGTATTATACTCAGAGGATAGACCATTCAAGGTTAAAATGATAACATCATCATCATCAAAGTGAACCCCAGCCGCAGCAAGATGATCACGAGCTTATTTAATCCTTTGTAGATACATAGAGATCAAATCAGTACCTTTCTTGATGTTTTGCAATTCGGACTTCATCTGAAAAATTGTGGCCCGAGTAACAATCGAAAATTGTTCTTTTAGGCGAACCCACAAATCTCGAGCACTAGTACTACCAATTGCACAAGACACAGCAGAAGGAGAGAGGGTAGCAGTAAGCAACTGCATCAATGCCCGATCATGCATTTTCCAAACCTTGAATTCATCATTTTCAACTGTCGGAGACACATCACTGGAAGAAACAGAGGAATCCACAGAATTGGATACCACAAAACGAGTCGGACACGAATGTGACCTATCCACAAAACCCATGAGACCATAGCCTTCAAGAAGCAGCTCGATCTGAAAATTCCAAGTGAGATAATTGGAATTGTCAAGCTTAACAGTCACAGACGATGAAACTGTTGATATAAGAGACGTTATGGGAGATTGAAGAAGCTGCTACTGAGCAGAAGTCACCATTGTAGCAACGCAGAAGAAAAACCCAGAAGACAATTGTCTCTGAGAACTTAGAACAAACACTTGGTGTGCAAAGGAAAGAAAGCACCCAAACGAGGAAGCAGAGAACGATCAAGATCCCAAGAAGAAGAAGATCGACCGTCAATGAAGTAGTTGAGCGAAAGCAGAAGAACCAAGATCAGATACCGTCAAGCACGAAGCTTTTCAGGCGAAAGATACCATGTAAACAGAAAGAAAGAACAGTAGAGAGAGAAGTATATCTTTTGTATATTGAATGAATATTTTGTTAACCACACCTTTACAGTTATATGTTGTATATATCCCATTACATTGCTTAGCTACTAAGCTATTACAAGACTCACAAGATCTTGACACTTGTCATAATCTCTACTCACATAATGTAAACAAACTTAACCACCTCATACACCTATAATATCTATCAATAAACATGGACAGAAAAAGCAGGAACAGACAAAGCAACATACTACATAGAAAAAAGAGGAACAAACAAAGCCCTCCAAATTATACTCTCTCGCATACACAATCAGTGTACACCGTTCCATGCAAGTATTTAGTATGTAATAGATTCACTACGCAGTATGGCTGTCTCGACAGTGAGTCCCGGTCCGATTCCAATCACGACACCCCATTCTAAACCTTCACCAGTTGTGGCTTTGCCTTCCCCAATCGACTTATTTCTCATCTCATCCAAAATAAAGTGCACCGATGGAGCTCCCATGTTGCCATACTCACTCAACACATGCCTTGTAGCCCTAAGCTTCCCTTCCTTCAAACCCAATTGCTCCTCCACCTGGTCTACAATGGCGGGCCCACCAGGGTGCACACTGAAAAACAAGGAGTTCCAGTCCTTATTCTTTCCGTCAACCTTTTCAAAAGTTTTAGTCAGAAAATCCACAACACTTCCACCAACAAATTTGGGGACATCTCCCGATAAATAATAATTAAACCCCATTTCACGAATGTTGGCCACTACACCATGCTCTGAGTTAGGTATGATCGTCTGCCTGCATGCCACGATTTCAAACAGCGGCCTCTCAATTTCAGGCTCTGGATTAGCCCCAACTATCACAGCAGATGCTCCGTCAGCAAAAAGAGCCTGGCCCACCAGTATGTCAAGGTGGGTGTCAGTGAGTCCGTGGAAAAACACGGTCGTGATCTCGGCGCACACCACAAGGACGCGTGCACCCTCGTTGTTCTCTGCGAAGTCCTTGGCCAGGCGGAGGACAGTCGCACCAGCATAGCAACCAGCTTCATAGATCATGGTTCTGGTGACGGATGGGTTAAGGCCGAGGAGCTTGACCAATTGGAAGTCGGCACCTGGCATGTCAACGCAAGAAGCTGTGCAAAAGATGAGGTGGGTGATCTTTGAGATGGGCTGGCCCCACTCTTTGATGGCTTTCAGTGCTGCTTGTTGCCCTAGCTTTGGGACCTCAGGGTTCAACATGTCTTGGCGCACATCGAGTGATGGGGCTCCATAGGTATATATGCTCGGGTTAGCATTTAGAATCTCTTCTGTTAAATACAAGTAACGCTTTCTTGTTTTTGACTTCTCACCTGTTAATTAGTAATTAAGTTAGAACATGTTTTATATCCTTGTGCATCAACTAATACAATGTAATTTGAAGAAAAACTTACATATGATAATGTACTATTGGACCGAGATGCCACAATTTAATTAGTGTAACATGTTTAAAGTGACTATTTTCTTCCGTTAATAACAATGTATCTTTTGAAATGAACATGTCGTGTGGCGCGTTGAGTATGGGATGTGATTCATTTTAGCTCATAATTTGGTAGAGTTAGATTTTGCAACCCAAGATCAAAGTCAATTCATTGAGAGGTCAAACATCTTTCATACAATTTCATGCATGATATGTTTTCTTCCTACATATAAACATAAGGTAATCTCGTGCATGTGCAGTATAAATGTGCACGAGTAGTGCTTGTAAAAATTATACTTACAAATGCGATCGAACTTCTCTCTTAAATCTGTTCTGTGCTCATTTTTGGTGACTCGAAACAAGAAATCAGGATAGTCTTTTTGGTAGTAGACGTTGGGTGGATTTGCAGTGCCAATGGCTAGGATTTTGGCATGTGGAGGCTCTACATGATTCTTAACCAAAGGCGCCATTAAGCAAGTTAAAGAACAGATATAGAGTAGGGATTTGTTGAAACTTGAAAGAGAGGGGGAGTTGAAAGGTTGCGATAAAATGAATGGCACTACCCCATTCCTTATATAGCAATCACAGATCCTACTAACTTGTGGAATCTTCAAGGTTAGGATATATTTTAATGCACACATACTATTCAACTCGTGATTTCTAGTGGAGGGTCGACTCTTAACCAGATTGAAAAAGTCAGCAAAGAGGGTTCCGGTAAGCAGCAGGAACTCCAAATTTTGAATCTTCAAGGTTAGGATATTTTCTCTTTCGACCCCAACGTACGTTTACAGTTTCCACTACCCAGTTTCGTCCAATAGAAAGTTTCAACTCAATATAGTAAAGTACATAAAATATATATGACAATATATGAGGAAGCCAACTTACGTACCATGCACATGTTAATATATTATTTTAAGTTTTTATTAACATACTATGTTGGAAGCAGAAGTTGAAATTTTAGACCACAAACAGTAACAAATTGTCTGTCCACATTAGGCTTCCTCTAACATCTCTTGGCCTGGGGAAAACAGAAAACATTCTCTGTTCTGTTATATACATGGAGGATCTAGTTCTACCCCAATCTGCTTACATAACAAATTACTTTTTGTATCTCAGCTTGCTTGATTTACTCGGGACATAGCTCGCACCTCACCCCAAAAGGTTACAAAATAAGTTAGAGGCAATGTGTTATGGTAGTTTAAAAGTGCTGGCACTAAGGCCATTTCCAACCAAATGAGGGCCAGAGGGCTCTCTTTAGCCTTATAGCCCTCCAAGAAATTATATTTTTATGAATAGTGTTAGGCCATATTTCATACCATCTCCAACCGAGGGGGCCAAATGGCCATAGGCCGCCTAACATAGCCCTGTGACCAAAAACCATCTCGAACCGAGGGGGCCAAAGGGCCATGAGCCAAACATAATTTATTATTTCAATTTAAAGACTACAACAACTTAAATTTAAAAACTACAACTTAAATTCAAAAACTACAACTTAAATATTAAAAACTACGGCTAGCTTAGGTATTTATAGGAAAAAATTAGAATTTTTTATTTGTAAATTTTGTTTGGAAAAATAAAATTCAAATCCAATGGCTACTGGCGTCAGCATTTGAATTTTGGGCCAGCCTGAGGCTGGCTCATTTGGGCTAGCTGGTTGGCCTGATTTGGTGTTTTTGGCCCGGTAGGGCCCACGAGCCCTTTGGCCTATCCCTCGAATGGAGACGGTTTTCGTGTCATTTTGGACTATTTTTAGCCTTATGACCCTTTGGCCGAATCGGTTGGAGATGGCCTAAATATCTCTTATCATGATGTTACGGTTTCAATCTTGAAATTTTGTCCCGTGTAAATTTTTCTTTTTGAATGGTCTTTCATCAAGGCCTACTACTTTCTTTTATTTTTTTTCTTTCATTCCTTGTGATATTTTTAAGCAGAACTACACAGATGGACCTTTTGATGGTTATATTTACATTGAGTTTTTGGATTGTGTTTATTTATTTATTTTTTAGTTCATCAATTGTATTATGATAAATAATTCAATATTTTATAATTGTAAAAAATGCACGTTTTCAAGAAGAAAAAAAAAAGAAAAAAAGATTGAAATAACTTCCATGCACGTTTTCAAGAAGAAAGACTTTTCATGTACATATGACCAAAAGAATTGGAAACAAATTCCTACATCAATTTTTCAAGTTATTATAAGCTAGAAAAATGTACTACTGGGACAATTAACGGTGGCTTACTCTGATTCACCATTACTAAGACATTCTTAGAGAGAATTCATGATATTGCATTATTAGACTGAGACGGCATGTGGTAGTGAACTCATTTCATGTAAGTGTTCCTTTAAATTTGGCCCAACTGGAACTTTAGACATTGAATTAAAAATGCGGGAGTATTAGTCCAATTGTCCTTTTGGGTAGTGTTGTAAGACCTTCCGTCTATTTTGTAATAATAGGCCACTTACCTTTTACATGGCGGCTTATAAATTAGGTGAGTGTCGTTAATAAAATGGGATTTGCAAGCACCTATCTCTAAAGAATCATTCTTCTCAACTATTCTTAATTTAGAATTCAAATACATCTTGCACAACTTATAAACTTACAAATTCTGTCGAAAAAGAACTAACATGAAATTGATTCATCACCACATCACGTCCTGATTCATATAAGTTATTCTTCTGCCGACGGTAGGAGGGAGGGATTTAGGATTTGATTAATCTGGGGAGATGTACAATGTCACCTGCATCGGGCCAACTGCAAGTGGTATTAGATCATAACTTAAGCAACTACGTTGTGCGTGCGAAGTTGCATGTACCCAAGACTCTACAGACAGAGACAAACCAATTCTACGGGAGAAAATTCAAAATTGTAGTACGGATGACGAATCTGACTATCGGATGGATGCAAAGACTTGAACATTTGCATATATTTGTGGAATTGAGGTAGAAAGAAACAGCAAGGAGTTGGGGACATGTGAATATCCATAATGTCCCAAGAATAATATGAGGTGATAAGCACTAATCTTATTTAGCTTCTAGTTTAGTCTTTATTTATAAATATTAGAGAAATATATATTGAGAGATGAATAAGAGCAAAGGAAACTCTCCAAAAATTAAAAAAAAAATTCGATTCCAACTGTTAATCTTTTAATCGATATTAGAAGTTTAGAATCCTAACGGTTCAATTTCGATTTAAAACTGGACAATTGATGTGTGCATTTAAGTAAAGGAAATGTTGACGCATCGAGTCTATCCACCTTGGCCTGCCTTAATAGAGAATATATGGACATATCTACATAGAACTATCGATGTTGTGCATTTAAGTAAAGGGAAATTTGGTCAAACAAAGCTAGATGATCATATATTTGTGGAAGCAAGTTTCTTTATTTTCTGGTCAAAGAAAGTAACTTGTATTATAAGAAAAGCTAATAAAGCAATCCAAAAAAGCCAAGTACACTACAACAAAGAAGAACCGAATACGAAGTCCCAAAAAAGAGGCAACCCACCCCAACAACAACAACAACGACATCGATTGAAGGACACCACCTTTCACAGCAGTTGTTTTTGAATGATTCTAGTGTTTAGTGTTGTCCTAGCACGAGTTCAATTCCAAGCTTCGTGGACGTTTCTTTTACTTTTTATTTAAACAGCACTTTGTATTAGTTTGTTGTTATCGATTAAAAAAATGCCTTTCAGTTTAGTATTTCAATTATTTTTCCTTTCTTTTTTGGCGGCCAGGGTTTTCTTTGTTTTCTAGGTTTTTCGTTCTCTTATAAGTCCACAGGACTGGCTGGCTGCCCACTTACCACGATTTTAATATTCCGTGGTCGTAACATTTTCATTTAAGGCAAAAAAGTCGGATACATGCCATTTTTTATCAAGATATCCGGTTTGGTTGTACGAATTAGACTAGTGATGCCAACAGACCGAAACTACCAAAATATAACAAAATAAAAACAGTTAGTATTAGCTGAAGAAAGTGACTGGAAGTTTCAACTTGTAAGAAAAAATGTTTGTACATTACTTATCTTAAGCGCCGGGCACCCGCGCTTTGACACAAATTGAAATCATGTTGTCAAACGGTAGATTGTCCAGGGTGCATGCACGCACTCAAGTAACCATATTTTTCTACGTCCATCATTTCACCCTTTTTATCGTTTGATCCCCCTAACTTCTGGATTTAAGTCCTTTTGTTACCATATATATTATCGGGTGTTTTAGAGACATATTTTGACACAAGTTTTAGGGGTCTTACGCCGTATTTATTTTAATTATCCAACCGTTTATCTTTTATATCTTCTCTCAAATATTATCTCTACAAAAAAATCACTCAAATCTGAAGTCATATGACCATTCGATAATACTTTATCATTTTTTCACAAAATTTATTAAATTACGCTTCCTGAAGTTCTAATTTACTTTCATATTACTCTCTAATGTATTTACCCCTATAACTAATTACTTAAAATTAAAAAAACTTCATAGATTAAAAAATTGCATTAAACATGTGTCAAAAATATGAGGTAGCAGATAGTCCATGAAGAGTCTCACTTTTAAGAAACTCTCCTTAGCATTTCTCTCCCTTAAATTCCAGCAGCCATCCCCATAATATATTGAAGCCACTATCCTTCTAATATTCCACAAAAAAAAAACCCCTATGGATCATCTTCCTCCCTTACAAGCAGCCATCCCCATAAAATATGGAAGCCACTAACCTTGAAAGATTCCACAACTAACGATCTGAATGCTATATAAGGAACGGAGTAGTGGCTACCATTTTACTCCAACCTTTGAGCTCCCCCTCTCTTTCAAGTTTTAACCAATCCCAATTCCATCTGCTATATCTTTAATGGCGCCTTTGGTTAAGAATCAAGTAGAGCCTCAACATGCCAAAATCCTAGCCATTGGCACTGCAAATCCACCAAATGTCTACTACCAAGAAGACTATCCTGATTTCTTGTTTCGAGTTACTAAAAACGAGCACATAACGGATTTAAGAGAGAAGTTCGATCGCATATGTAAGTGTATAATGCATGCATGATATATATGATACCACATATTTATACATTGTAACAAAACATATCATACATGAAATTATCTTACAATATGTAAGGTTTTTTATTTTTTTTTATTTTTTATTTTTTATTTTTATCTCTCTATGGAATACTAATTGATCATACTATATTTCTAGCCTGTTATGAGGTTAAAGTGAATAATATCCCGACACCAACTAGTGTGTTCAAGTCATAATATATGTTGTTAATTATGTTATAACGATACTTTGGTACTGTTTCATGCTGAGAGAAACTCAAACATAACATTATATTTTGACTGTTACCTTATTTTAATGGTTTGCCTCAGACGCATAAGGATGTAGAACTTAACCTAACATAAGTCTTAATTTACTAATTAACAGGTGAGAAATCAAGAACAAAGAAGCGTTACTTGCACCTAACAGAAGAGATTCTACAGGCTAACCCAAGCATATATACCTATGGAGCCCCGTCACTCGATGTGCGCCAAGACATGTTGAACCCTGAGGTCCCAAGGCTAGGGCAACAAGCAGCACTGAAAGCCATCAAGGAGTGGGGCCAACCCATCTCAAAGATCACCCACCTCATCTTTTGCACAGCTTCTTGCGTTGACATGCCAGGTGCCGACTTCCAATTGGTTAAGCTCCTCGGCCTTAACCCATCCGTCACCAGAACCATGATCTACGAAGCTGGCTGCTATGCTGGTGCGACTGTCCTCCGCCTAGCCAAGGACTTCGCAGAGAACAACGAGGGTGCACGTGTCCTTGTGGTGTGCGCTGAGATCACGACTGTTTTTTTCCACGGACTCACTGACACCCACCTTGACATACTGGTGGGCCAGGCTCTTTTTGCTGACGGAGCATCTGCTGTGATAGTTGGGGCTAATCCAGATGCTGAAATTGAGAGGCCACTGTTTGAAATCGTGGCATGCAGGCAGACAATCATACCTAACTCAGAGCATGGTGTGGTGGCCAACATTCGTGAAATGGGGTTTACTTATTATTTATCAGGAGAAGTCCCCAAATTTGTTGGTGGAAATGTTGTGGATTTTCTGACTAAAACTTTTGAAAAAGTTGACGGAAAGAATAAGGACTGGAACTCCTTGTTTTTCAGTGTGCACCCTGGTGGACCCGCCATTGTAGACCAGGTGGAGGAGCAATTGGGTTTGAAGGAAGGGAAGCTTAGGGCAACAAGGCATGTGTTGAGTGAGTATGGCAACATGGGAGCTCCATCTGTGCACTTTATTTTGGATGATATGAGAAAGAAGTCGATTGAGGAAGGCAAATCCACAACTGGTGAAGGTTTGGAATGGGGTGTCGTGATTGGAATCGGACCAGGACTCACTGTTGAGACAGTCGTGCTACGTAGTGAATCTATTGCATGCTCAAAACTTGCATGAAACAATGAGTACATTGGTTATGCATCTCACGTGTTGCAAGAGAATACAGCATACCCACCCGTGCTGCAGCTGAGTTTTCCTTCTGGTCGGATAATCATTTCACGATCACAGTTATTGTGATTAATTCTGTTCACATACATAAGAATAAGTCTCTTTGGATTAGAGGGTCCAGATATGTACTGCTAGTCCATAGGCTTTGGTTTTTCATTTAATTAATAAGATTGTGTACTTTGTATTTGGTTTGGAGTAGCCGCAAATATGCATGCATTATTGTAAGATTTTGAGACATTAACAAAAGAAATTAAAGAATCTTTTTTGTTGCAAGCTCCAAGATCCGGGATCATGAGAAGAATAATAATACACTGATATGGAATAAAATGGTTGATATGTCGCAAGGGTTTGTCTTATTAAGCTGAGAAAACTGGAATCTATACTAATTAAAATAATTAGCTGGTCCCCAGAGCATTATAGTGACAGAAAACAACGGTTTACGATATGACTCTGATGCGCCTACTGCCTCAATGAGGGAGGGTCAAACATAGAAAAGATTGGTTGGCTATGAAGGGGATTTTTCAGTGTACCAAAATGATGGACCGGTATACAACGTATGATGATATAAGTAGAGGAGCACTTTGAATAAAAGAAAACTCTCTTTCAACTGTATTATGAAGAAAGTTGAGGTTCTACCATAAAATCAATTGACAATATAGGGAGTAGCTAACATCTTATAAGCCTATGCAAGGTCCTTGACTCATTCTAACACGCCCCTTACGTGTGGTGAATTTTCAAGCATAACACGTGTACAACATAACGGGGTGATGTGGAGTGCATATGGCCGTTTGGCTTTACACGTGGGACAACCGGCTCTGCTACCCTGAAGAAAGTTGAGGTTCCACCATAAAACCAATTGACAATATAGGGAGTAGCTCAACCTTTTATAAGCTCATGCAAGATCCTTCCTCCCATCAATGTGGGACTTATTCTCAACATATTATAACACGTACTACATAATGTATCAATTCATGTTCCAAAAATCTTTGAAAGTTTTCTCACTAAGAAAGGATCTAGTTTGGCTTTAAGAGAAATACTTTATTGATAACAAAAAAAGAATAATGCTAGGTAGATCATCTATTGAGAAGTGATGTTTCACCAATAAAAAATAAACACGATTAACCAACACTTAAGTAATAATCTAATCATCAACAATTACGTCTTATAATTTACAAAATATTGTTTAAATAGCTGATATCCACAACATTACCCTTAAAAAACATCTGAAAACGATGACATCAATCTTGCTTAAGCATTTCGTTTTCGGGGGTGAAAAATATACTTTATTAGCAAGTAATGAGGTTTGTTTCTGTAGTTTAGGTGAAGTCTCATTTTAATATCTTGGGAGTTCTTTATGTAAGGGGGGAATCTATGCATATAACGCACAATTTATGTGGCTTATCTTTTATTTGTGATTGATATAAACTAAGAGGAGAGAGAGAACAAGAAAAGAAAAGGAAAAATCATAATCACTCATCAACAATAAGAAACAATTTGCAGCTGTTGAGGTTAATCCACCAAAAGCATTGGCCATCGATCTTAACTCTGGAATCTGAATATTTGCCAATTTCATTCTAGTCCAGTCCAGTTCGTTAGTCTGCTTGCTTGACGGAATTTGCATCCGCATATGCTTGTGAACAAACTCATGTCGTATATCGTCCTGAGTTTGACGAAGAGTGTTGAGATTTTAAGATTTTATTAGCATTTCTTATTAGCGTTTGCTTCAGAGTTTACTATTTATTTAAACAGTACTTTATATTAGTTTGTTGTTATCGATTAAAAAAAATGCCTTTCCGTTTAGTATTTCTTTTCCCTCTCTTTTTCGGCGGCCAGGGTTTTTAGGGATTTTTTGATATAGGCGCCTCATTTTTGAATTTTTTAGATTAAACATCCATGCCTTTTAGTGATTTGATTAAACTTTTTTTTGTCATCATTTTGGTGCTATATGCACATTATATTGTAACAAATTTCCTATAATCTAGCCTTTTAATTACACTCTCATCCGTTAGAGATAATTGTAAAAAAAAAAAGTTGGTTAGATTCAATTTATTTTCACAATAATGCTACAATTTAGCAATAATTATCTACGATTTAAGATACTTTCTTTCCAAAATAGTTTAAAATATTTTTAAATCCCACAAAATCAAACGTACCGAAATAAGTTTTTCTTTTAGTACGTTAAGAGAAAAAAATATTGAGAATAATATAAACATACCAATACACAATGTGTACAAAATAAAACGTACCAAAATAAAAATAATGTACCAATATTAACAATATGTATCAAATCAAACGTACCAATATTAACAATATATATCAAATCAAACATACCAAAATTGCAAATAAACGTACCAATTAATGATTTTTGTAAATTCAAACGTACCCGCATATAATATATATGTAATGTATTGTACCTAATAATAATTCGTCAACAACTATACTTTAAAAAACAGCAAAAAAAAAAATAATTTGACAAAAAATATTGAAAAAATTACACAGAGCTTTTATGTTGATCACCAACTATTTGAAAAAAAAAACCATTTGGAAAAAGAAATAATATGAAATGTTTGCATAACAAAAAAATATTGTGATCGAAAAAACATATCTGGAAGAAGAGAAAATATAGTTTAATTACTAATATCTCCATTAAATAAGGAAAAGTGCATCATGCAGATAAAAGGATAAATTCAAAAATTATTTTAATTAAAAAAATATATAATAATGACATGTAATTTAGCTTGAGGTGGTTATTGGTCAAAGCACTTTAATCAAAATTTAAAAATACACAGATGTTTAATCTAAATGATATAAAAAAATTGTAGGGGATTCTAATTGTTTTCTAGGTTTTTCGTACTCTTACAAGTCCACAGGACTGGCTGGCTGCCCACTTACCACGATTTTAATATTTCGTGGTCATCACATTTTCATATAAGGAAAAAAAGTCAGATACATGCCATGTTTGATCAAGAAATCCGGTTTGGTTGTACGAATTAGACTAGTGATGCCAACAGACCGAAACTACCAAAATATAACAAAATAAAAACAGTTATTATTAGCAAAAGAAAGTGACTGGAAGTTTCAACTTGTAAGAAAAAATGTGTGTACATTACTTATCTTAAAGCGCCGGGCACCCACGCTTTGACACAAATTGAAGTCATGTTTTCAATATGGGGTGTTTCGGAGACATATTTTGACACAAGTTTTTGGGAGGCTTACTTTTTAATTTATTTTAACGATTCAACCGTTTATCTTTTATATCTTCATTAAAATATCATCTCTACAAAAAATCACTCACATCTAAAGTCATATGACCGTTCGACAATACTTTATCATTTTTTCACAAAATTTATTCAAATTTTTTAATTTATGTTTCCTGAAGTTCTAATTTACTTTCATATTACTCTCTAACGTATTTACCCCTATAATTAATTACTTAAAATTAAAAAACTTTATAGATTAAAAAATTGCATTAAACATTATAAAAGCATTGTCTAAAAAATATGAGGTGTTAAAGGTGTCCACGAAGAGTCTCACTTTTAAGAAAGTCTCCTTGACATTTCTCTCCCTTAAATTCCAGCAGCCATCCCCATAAAATATTGAAGCCACTATCCTTCTAATATTCCACAAAAAAAAACCCCTGTGGATCATCTTCCTTCCTTACAAGCAGCCATCCCCATAAAATATGGAAGCCACTAACCTTGAAAGATTCCACAACTAACGATCTGATTGCTATATAAGGAACGGAGTAGTGGCTTTCATTTTACTGCAACCTTTGAACTCCCCCTCTCTTTCAACGTTTAACGAATCCCAATTCCATCTGCTATATCTTTAATGGCGCCTTTGGTTAAGGATCAAGTAGAGCCTCAACATGCCAAAATCCTAGCCATTGGCACTGCAAATCCACCAAATGTCTACTACCAAGAGGACTATCCTGATTTCTTGTTTCGAGTCACTAAAAACGAGCACAGAACGGATTTAAGAGAGAAGTTCGATCGATATGTAAGTGTATAATACATGCATGATATACATGATACCACATATTTTTATATTGTAACAAAAACATATCATGCATGAAATTATCTTACAATATGTAAGGTTTTTGACCTCTCTATGGAATACCAATTGATCTTAGGTTGTATACTCTGATTCTATCTTGCTATGAGGTTAAAGTGAATAACATCCCGATACCAACGGGCGTGTTCATGTCAATATAAATGATGTTAATTTATGTTATGAGGATACTTTACTACTATGTCATGCTAAGAGAAACTTACAAATGACATTGTATTTTGACCAAGAATCTCATTTTAGTGGTTTAAGGATATAGAACCTAACATAACAAAAGTCTTAATTTACTATTGAACAGGTGAGAAATCAAGAACAAAGAAGCGTTACTTGTACCTAACAGAAGATATTCTAAAGGCTAACCCAAGCATATACACCTATGGAGCCCCATCACTTGATGTGCGCCAAGACATGTTGAACCCTGAGGTCCCAAAGCTAGGGCAAGAAGCAGCATTGAAAGCCATCAAAGAGTGGGGCCAACCTATCTCAAAGATCACCCACCTCATCTTTTGCACAGCTTCTTGCGTTGACATGCCAGGTGCCGACTTCCAATTGGTCAAGCTTCTCGGCCTTAACCCATCCGTCACCAGAACCATGATCTACGAAGCTGGCTGCTATGCTGGTGCAACTGTCCTCCGCCTGGCCAAGGACTTCGCAGAGAACAATGAGGGTGCACGCGTCCTTGTGGTGTGCGCAGAGATCACGACCGTGTTTTTCCACGGACTGACTGACACCCACCTAGACATACTAGTGGGGCAAGCTCTTTTTGCTGATGGAGCATCTGCTGTGATTGTTGGGGCCAATCCAGAGCCTGAAATTGAGAGTCCACTGTTTGAAATCGTGGCATGCAGACAGACGATCATACCTAATTCAGAGCTTGGTGTCGTGGCCAACATTCGTGAAATGGGGTTTAATTATTATTTATCAGGAGAAGTCCCCAAATTTGTTGGTGGAAATGTTGTGGATTTTCTGACTAAAACTTTTGAAAAAGTTGACGGAAAGAATAAGGATTGGAACTCCTTGTTTTTTAGTGTGCACCCTGGTGGGCCCGCTATTGTAGACCAGGTGGAGGAGCAATTGGGTTTGAAGGAAGGGAAACTTAGGGCAACAAGGCATGTGTTGAGTGAGTATGGCAACATGGGAGCTCCATCTGTCCACTTTATTTTGGATGAGATGAGAAAGAAGTCGATTGAAGAAGGCAAAGCTACAACTGGTGAAGGTTTGGAATGGGGTGTTGTAATTGGAATCGGACCGGGACTTACAGTCGAGACAGCCGTGCTGCGTAGTGAATCTATTACATGCTAAATACTTGCATAAAATGATTCATTCATTGGTTATGCATTTCACGTGATGCGAGCGAGTACTGGATAACCGGTGTATACACACCCCTGCTGCAGCTGAGTTTTCTACCTAGTCAAATAATCATTTCACGATCACAGTTTTTGTGATTATTTTTCATTTCACATACATAAAAATAAAAGTCTTTGGATTGGAGGGTCCACATATGGACGGTTAGTCCATTGACTTTGGTTTTTCATTTAATTAATAAGATTGTGCACGTTATATTTGGTTTGGAGTGCCTGCTTATTATGCATGCGTTATTGTAAGATTTTGAGACATTAACAAAAGAATATTAAAGTTTCGTCCCAAAAAAAAAAATAAGAATATTAAAGCAGCTTTTTGTTGCAAGCTCTAATTAAGCTCTGGGATCATGAGAAGAATCGCAAGGGTTTGTCTTAATAATAAGCTGAGAAAACTGGACTCTGTATTAATTAAATTAATTAGCTGGTCCCAAGAGTATTATAGTAACAGAAAACAAAGGTTTACTATCTGATTCTGATGCATTTGTTGACTCAATTAATTAAGGAGGGTCAAACATGGATTATATTTGGTTGGTTAAGAAGGAGAAATATTCAAAATACTCAAAACTTGGATTGGTACTCAAGGTGTGATTATATAAATAGAGGAATACTTTGAAGGGAATTGTTATTAGCACTCCAAAAATCTCATTTGACACTTCAAACTTTCTATAATTAGAAATAAAAATACACTTGTGAGGAGTGTAGAATGAAATTTTTGGAGTGCTAATAACAATTCCCCACTCTGAAAAAAAAAACAAATTTATAGTTATTTTATGACAATAGGAAATAAGCATAATTAATCAACATTTAAGTAATAATGTAATCATCATCAACTACATCATATAATTTATTAAAATGTTATTTAAATAGTGGATCTCGTAGCTTTACCCTAAAGAAAACCATCTGAAAAGGATCATATCAATCTTGCCTGAGCCTTTTGTTTTCGGGTGGTAAAAAATATACATTATTAGCAAATAACTAGGTTTGTTTTTGTAGTTTAGGTGAAGTCTCATTCTAATATATTGGGAGTTCTCTATGTGAGGGGAAAAACTGATGCATATAATGCACAATTTTTTGTGGCATATTTTTTATTTGTTATTGGTATAAACTAAGAGATGAGAGAGAAAAAGAAAAGTAAAGAAAAAAAAAACCATAACACTAAACGATAATAAGAAACTGTGAACACGGAAAATTCCTGAAACGAAAGAGACAAGAACAACGTGCACAAACAAATATTATGTATTTGATGATTTTGGGTTACAATCTCTCTCAAATTTGATCCTCTGATTCGATCTCCGTAAGGTGTTGATTTGTGGATGTGCGATTGATCCAAAGGGCCGTTGGGCTTGATCTAAGGATGAACGTTCTTCAAGGGCCGTGGGCTTGATCTTGAAGGTGGATTTGAGCGGATCTTCAAGGAGCCGTTGGGGCTTGATCTTGAGGATGGGCGTTTCTTCAAGGGCTTTTGGGCTTGATTTTGAAGAATGGTGATTGACGGATCTTCAAGGGGCCTTTGGGCTTGATCTTGAAGAACAGTGATGAACGGATTTCCGAGGGCTTTTGGGCTTGAACTCGAAGAACAGTGACGAACTGATATTCGAGAGCTTTTGGGCTTGAACGGATCTTCGAGGGCTTTTGGGCTTGATCTCGAAGAACAGTGATGAACGATGAACGCTTTCTTCAAGGGCCGTCGGGGCTTGGGCTTGATGAACAGCGGATGAGCGGATTTGTTGATGTTGTCGATCCAAAGGGGCCGTTGGGGCTTGATCCTTGAGGATGAACAGTTGATGAAGAATGAATAGGGCTTTCTTGATTCTTCGGGAACCTGGATGCTTGGGAGCTTCGGAGTTTCAGAGCTTCAGAGCTTCAAGAATTTTGCCTAATGATTTTGGTTTCTCCCCTAAATGAATGAATTTGGCTTCTATTTATAGAATTTTCCAAGACCTAATTTTGAATATAATATTCCAGATGAAATAAGTCGTCTCTGCCAGGTGTTGACACGTGTCCTATTTGATGACTTTTCTGACTTATTTCGATTTTTCGTTTAGACACACGCTACGTGTAAAATTTATGTAATACATGAGCGTTGAAACTTTGATTTATTGGTCAACATTTATTTACCGAAATTTCGATGTCTACAGAAACAACTTGCAGTTGTTAGGACTAGGACACCGAAAGTATTGGCCATATTTACTCTGGAATCTGCATGTTCGTCAGTTCGTTCCTGTCCAGTTCAGTTAGTCAGTATGCTGGTTGACAAGATTTGTATCTGCATATGTTCGTGGACAAACTCATGTCATATACCGTCAAAAGTTTGATAAGGAGTGTTGAGATTTTAAGGTATTTTTAGTATTTTACTTATTAGGATTTGTTTGAGAGTTTACTATTTAATTAAACAGTACTTTGTATTAGTTTATTATTATCGATTAATGAAGGGGTAATGCTATGAAGACTAAATTTACAAACTAAATTATGTGTCACCAATATGAATAAGCACGTTTATCAACGTTTAAGTAATAAATCAATTATTAACTTTCATATCCTTTAATTTTCCAAACTTTTTTTTATAAATTTAATCTTCCTAGCATTACTCTTAATGAAGTGCCTTTTCCGTTTAGTATTCAACTCTTTTCCCTTTGTTTTATATATATATAAAAGAAAAAAAAAAGTTGTTTTCCCTGTCTCTTTTCGGCGGCCAGGGTCTTTTGTTTTCTAGTTCTACATTCTCTTAGGCCATCTCCAACCGATGGCTGGCCAAATGGCTCGTTTTAGCCCTCTGGCCCTCCAAGATTCTCCAAGATATTAATATTTTAATGAACAGTACATGGTCATATTTGCCTCCGTCTCCAACCGATGGCCAGAGGGCCAGAGGGCTCGTTTTAGCCCTTTCACAAAAAACCGTCTCCAACCGAGGGCCAAAGGGCCATAGGGCCAAACATAATTTATTATTTAAAAACTACAACTTAAAAATGTTGTTTAAGTTTCATGCTGTATAATTTTTATGTTGGTTAATGTTATTTAATGTTGTTTCATATTGTTTAATGTTGTTTCATGTTACTTAATTTAATTTAATGTTGTATAATGGCTTAGGAAGTTATATGAAAAAAAAATAGAATTTAAAAAAAATATGAAACAAATTTTGTGAAATATAAGTTATAGGAAAAAAAATGAAGGAAATTATTGAAAAAATATTGAAGGAAATTATTGAAAATTTGAAACAAATATTATAGATGAAGGAAATATTGGAAAATATATTAAAGGAAATATTGAAAGAAATATTGAAGGAAATATTGAAAAAATATTGAAGAAGGAAATATTGCAAATGAAGTGAAGAATTGAAAGAACTTCACCATATTTATAGAAGAAAAGAAATGTTAAAAAAAATAAAAAAATAAAAAAAAAACCCAACGGCTAGCCGTTATATTAAAAAAAAATTTCAAACTATTAGTATCAGTTATAACCGACACTAATAGTAAATAAAAAAAAAATTTGCCTATGAATACTTATTACTGTCGGTTATAACCGATAGTATTAAAAAATCCTTCTTTAATGTTGTCGGTTATAACCGACAGCAATAGGAAAACTATAAAAAAAAAATAGCCAGCCCTTTGGCCCTTTGAAATTCCGTGGGGCCCTCCCAGATTCCCGAGCCCTCTGGCCTAGCCCTCGGTTGGAGATGGTTTTAGGGCTATTTTCGGCCCTCTAGCCCTCTGGACCCTTCGGTTGGAGATGACCTTACAAGGGCTGGCTGGCTGCCCACTTACCATGATTTTAATATTCTGTTGTCATAAATAGTAATGTACCCCAATAATGCAAATTGAACATTTTAAAATATGCCCATTAATTTATGATACTGCTTGGAACTACGGTCTGGTTTGGTACTGAGGTGATTCTGAAAAAAGTTGGTATCAAAAAGAGTTTGGAGCTTTTTTGGTAAACATTCACCTTCAGCTTTTTTTTCACAGTTTTGGGTGAAAAAGCCAAAAACAAGAAGCTGCAAAACCCAGCTTTGAAAAACCGGCATTTTTCACATCTGTTTTACATAAAAGTTTACCAAACACTATAATACTGTTTTTTTTTTTTTCAAAAGCATTTTTACAAAAAAGTTTACCAAACACTCTACAGCTTTATTTCACAGCCGCTTATTCTCACAGCACAGCAGAAGCAGTTTTTTTTCAAAGCACAGCAATACCAAATCAGCCCATATATGCACATATAAATAGTAAAAAAAATAGAAAACTAGATTTTAATCCTTAAATAAGATGAAGTTTAGAAACATGTCTTATATAAGATTAAAAATTGATTTTAGTCCCTAAACTCTATTTAATGCCAGCATATGTATTCAATTTCTCTCTTTTTTATTTATATTTTATGGTGTTCATAAATTAAATTTTATGAAAATATTATAAATTTTAATCTCATTAGGGTAAGTATCTTATATAAGAAAATATTTTCGTAGAGATTTTTCGGTACACTTATGTTTTTGCATATTTTCTTATGTGCCACTAATTTATTACAATATATTTAGGTACGAACATTTCGGTACACTAGATTAGTATAATATGTTTAAGTATGGACATTTCGGTACACTAATTTAATATCATATATTTAGGTACAGAATTTTCGGTACACTTATGTTTTTACATATTTTCTTATGTGCCACTAATTCACCACAATATATTTAGGTATGGACATTTGGTACACTAATTTAGTAAAATATATTATGATATGGACGTTTAGGTACACTAATTAGAGAAAGTTAAATAAAATTAATGAATTAAAATGTGTATAATAATAAATTTAAAATTTAAAGTCATGACATTAAATAAGATATCTATGTTTGTTTTATAATAGAAATTTGAATTAAGTACACATTAAATGACTAAAATCAATATTCAATCTAACATCAAGTTTATATTAAATTTTAATCTTTTTCAAGGATTAAAGTTCAAAAACCCCTAAAAAGATTAAGATACATGCATGTTTGATCAAGAAATCACGTTCGTTGTACAAATTAAACTAGTGGTGATAACAGACTGAAACTACACAAATACAACAAACTATATATACGGGAATTGGATCCTCTCCTAAGCACAAGCTCAAGATCATGCTGACCAGTCCACGTGAGCCGTTGGATTTTGATCCAACGGCTACAAACAGAGGGTCCTTTTAAAAGTTATAATAATTGTAGCCGTTGGATTTTGATCCAACGGCTCACGTGGGTTGGTCCGGAGGATCCTGAGCTTGTGCTCAGGAGAGGATCCAATTTCATATATATGAATAAGTTAAAATGAGTAAACTACAAAAATTATTAATGTAAAGAGAGATTTTAATTTTATTAATGAGTAAGCTACAAATTTTGGGTTCATACCTACGACTTTTGTTCTTTCTTTTTTTTTTGAAAAAGTATGTTTACTACTACGCCTACATTCTAGTGCATACACATTTTTTCTTACAAGTTGAAACTTCCAGTCACTTTCTTCAGCTCCAATTTTCAAACATGGCGTAGTTTTAGAGGTTATTCAAGGGGAGAAACAGAGGGGTTTACATAGTTAAAATACGATTAGCAGTTTTTTCGAAAATCGAAATTCGGGATGGATGAGATTATTAAAGGAATATTATGGTTTTACAGGAACTCAGGAAGCTGTATACATTGCCTAATCCATGTTGTTCATCTAATGGGAAGGATACAGAGTGTCTCGATAGGCTAATTAATGAAGAGGAATAGGTTTTGGCATGAAGTAATGGAAGTAAGGCTCTTGGATGAAGATGATTTCGTTACGAAAATCTTACAAATTAGATGGATGTGAGTTAGGAATGATGGTTACTTATACTAGATTATCATACTTTTGCTTCAAACGTTCTCGTTTAAGATATATTCATATTCACGTTATTATGGTCGTTACTTATTTAAAACAAAAACTTATGAGTTTGAAATTGTCATTGTATATTATTGTATATAAGTTATTCAATAATAACTTTTAATGTGGATGTATCCAACAATATATGAGGTGCTAATAAGAAACCCTTTTAAAATTTACAGTAGATTGAAAGATTTCTTCTTCGTAGCCACTATAACAGAACACATGACAAATTTAAAAGAGAAGTTCAAACACAATCTAAGTGGAATTCTACAATAATGCGTATGTAATGATGTATGTATGTATATACATAGAGAGAGGAGAACTCAATTTAAACACTATTTTTGGCTTCTCAATATTCTTATTTATTTTTTGCTATTAAATTGAATAAATTAAAAAGAAAACAACAAATAAGGTTAATAAATGGTGCGCATGAAGAGAAAAATGATGTGTGTTTATTATTATTTAATGCTTGCATTAAATTACCATATCCATATCATGCATGAAATAAATTGAATGCATCTAAATCTCAAAGTAAAACCTCACATTTTGGATTATGTTTTCGCAATATATATGGAGAGATTTTACCCACCTCCAGGAAAGTATAGTTTTATTTAAACTAATTAAGATTTTGGCCCTCTACACACATTATCAACTAGTTTTGAGTTGTGCTGGTCGTATAATGCTTTATTGAGTTGAGTCTTCTTCTTCTTCAACTCACTGTGACTTAATATCACATCATTTCCCTCTCATTTTAGTATAGATTAATAGAAAATATCGCGTGTAATAAAAAAATTAATTTTAAATTGCATATTTTAATTCCATCATTTTACTGAAGTCAAGTGGATTATTTTGACCAAAAAATCATGCGTATCCAAAACATCTGTAATCGAGGCATGTTTGACTAAAGAGTCAAGGCTTTTTTATTTATTTATTATTTTGCTCGGGAACGTCTTAAGACCGGACCTGTTTTCTACGAGGGAGATTCGAACCAATTTCCCTCTTTAACTTTTTCACCTGTTTTGGGCCCGTAATCAACATGTATATTATTAATAATATACAACTTGACATGAATCTGCCCTTCGGATTCAATGAGATTTCGGTTGGTGGTGCACTGGTCATGGGGAAGGAACTTGCGAGGCAATGTCTTGATTTGGTTTTGTTGGATCAAATATCAACCGCATTATCAAAAAATAAAACAAAAGTATGATGTTTTGGACTAAGCAGAGAGTAAGGGGTGCACGTCTGCTGGGTGGCCGAGAGTAAGCCACCGTCACTTGTCCCAGCAGTACATTGAACTATCAACCATAATATCATAAAATTAAAACAAAAGTATGATGTTTTGGACTAAGCAGAGAGTTAAGGGCAGGCAGGTCTGCTGGTGGCCGAGAATCTAGTCCATCAAAAACCTTTTCAAACTAAAAAAAATAAAAAAATCAATGCTCCAATTTCTCATTAATATCTACATAAAATATACAAACGTAGAACATAGGTTGTCAGACCCAAGTGTTTGTTTTTTTATTTTCTTACCAAGACTTCTATGTATTATGTAAGAGAAATGCTAAAAAGACTTTCTCAAAATGGAACATTTTATGAACTCTGTGCTACCTCGCACTTCGAAGTTAATTCCTTTCAAAGAGCATCTCCGAAACTATACAAAGCGCCAAGCTATAAATAATTATACACTCAGTCTGTACAAGCAGATTAGCAATGAATTTTTTATATCCGATAGAAAACGCAAAATGTTTAAAAATAAAAAGTTTACTTTTTGGTTGGCCAAAAAGCTTTCTGCTCTGCAAGATGTAAAATTCTTCGCCGCAAAATGTAAATAAATATGTGAATTTACATCCTACTTTCACATCTTAGGAGGTGGGCTTGCGAATTAAAGAGAGAAAAGTGAATGTAATTCTAAGTTTAATTTTTTTTTCTTTATATAAATTGAGATGTAAATGGAAATGTACATCTCAAATTTATATTTTTTTTATTCAAAAAGATGCTCCAACTAACCCTATCCTTTTCACTAAATAGCCGGAGCATCTTTAATAAAAAAAAAATGACGATGTAAGTTCTATGTAATTTTTAATTTGTTCGGTTTCGGGCACTTTGAAAATCTTTCAAGACTTATGTTCACAGCCTAGATTAATCAAACGGGATGATATGTCATGCGTTATTATACAAATTGAGAAAAAAAATTATTTTAAATGTCTCTCCACTTGTATAATAACATATAATATAGATACTGTATTTCAAGCACACTGCAAAATTTCTTCAAAAGCACCAACACCAATCCTTCCACTCCACTCTACCCATCGAAACGAAAGAACCAAATTCACTTTCTCCTTTGTGGGTTCTCTCTCTTTTGTACCACATTTGAAACAGCGTTTGAAGGAACTTTGAAGTTAACTTCCAAAACTTTCACGAGTGATATGTAAAAGCAACAGAGGCAGAGCATATTGAGGGTCCTCAAATTGAAATACAAATTTAATCAAATGAAAGGGTGGTGTCAAAGTTCTGAAAGGTTATTTAATATTTCGTCTTAACGGGTGGAGTTGCTCTAAGGGATACATAAAACAAAAGTTCAGCTTGCAGTGCATTATTGGAAAAACTAGCCTTCATGTACGCGCTCAAGCGTGTGCAGAATGCATTTTGTGAATCACCGCGTGCTACGTGCGACTTACACGTTTTAAATGTATTTATATACGTAAATTGACAAAAGAAAAAGTCAAATATTTGAAGTAAATGAATAATCTTAGATCATGCTAGAAGAAACCTCTCATAAACCAATTAAAGCAGCTGAATCCACATAATAAAGTCGGTCTCTATTGAATTTATATTAAGAATAGAGAAAAAAATATTTAATAAACAACTAATTAAATCATATTATTGCTAGCTCATTGTGAAACTAAGCCCACCCCTCCCCCTTAGTGTAGATAATATCGTTTGTTAAAAAAAAAAACAATCATTTGACAACTAATTTAATCACATTATTATCCACGTGCGTAAGACCTTTTTTTATAACCGGCATTACACACATCTTAAGATGTTTTGCATGTGTTTAAAAATAGAGAAAATAATATTTAATGAAGAACTGATTGAATCACATCATTGCTAGCCTATTGTGAGGTACCAATTATTTATTAAAAGAAAAACTGTATGAAAAAAAAATTATTAAAAAACACTGTTAAAATAACGAAAAATACCTCTACTATATTTGATGCATTATTTTGAATTGCTTTTGAAGTTTTTTGTTTGAAGGCTTGGATCAAGAAATAGTCCAAATTTTTATCAAACCTCCTGCATTATTGGAAGTAGTATGACCTTTGCTAAAAGATAGGGCATGGATCAAGAAATAGTCCAAATTTTTATCATTTCATACAAATTTTTTAGTCATTGGAGCAACGTCCAAAGTGGCATTTCTGTATTCGTTTGTGGTGAGATACCACCTTATCGTTTCTCGTCTAGAAAAAAAATGTATCATCTCAGCCCATTTTTTTTATTTTTACAAATTGCCCACCACAAGAGTTGTTGGTAACGAGGCCCAAACCTAGAATTTGGATTAAAGTAGAAAACGATTCTTACCAACTTAACCAATCTCGTTGATAGAGATTTTGAAATTATATAAAACAGTAGCTCAAAAACAAAAACAAAAATAAAAAACATCACAAGTTTATTTCATGGATGAAGTCCATGTCCACCAAACAGAATCTCAATGAAGAGCAGATTCATGCATAAAGAAGCATTTGCAAAAGTTAAATCAAGCATCATGTACCAAAATATAAGACCACAAGACAAGAAAGACCCGACAAGGAGCTTAAAATGTTCAAAAAAGTGTTCCATTAGTTGTCGAAATTTAATCAACTTTCATCGTCTTACAACATAAGCGCGGAGAATTACATTTCTGATACCTTTCAAAAATAACTACTTACAAAAGTAGAAACCACCAGTATGTTCAATGGTGGCTGTTAAAATGGTCATTTTACCAATCTGCCGTCCTGTTTTCTCAAACTGTGCACTTCTAGCAAGAATGAAACTACATTTACAGCCATTTTGGAATCCTGTCTTTCGCTGAGTTAAGTATCCAAAAGTCAGCAGAATCTAACAGAGTTTACAACCTACCAAAATATCGCCTCCAACGCAGACTTGTTAGCCGTGAGATAGACCTACACAAATCAAATCCGTTACTCAAAGAAAACATGTCATTCCCTGAAAACCGTCTCATTCTCATTTACTCTTCATTATCTAGAGTATGGACCGCACAGAGAAGGACCTCCATTCCCCCTCTACCTTGTTCTGATTCCCTGTCATCCCCTTTTTCATTCAACTTCTTTAAACCTTCACTTTTCGCTCTCTGTGTCTTTTCTTTCTTATCATAAGCCTTTCTTGCCTTGCGTATGGCCTTAATTCCGGTATCACATTTTTTGCAAAACCATTTTCCAGCTGGAATGGAAGTGCGTGGTGGTTCCATGCAATAGAGGTGGTACCCGTGATCACAACCATCACAAAGCACAATCATATCATCATCTTTATCAATGAGACAATTTCTGCATAGGCAAGAATAGCAGTACCAACAGGGGCCGTAAGATCTTAACTGGTTAGTTGTCAGACACCTCACATGGTAGTATTTCTTGGGGCAGTATGGATGACCACATGTCCTCAAACTATCATTGTTTTTTACCTCAAGTCCACAAGTTTTGCAAATTCTTTTGCTTTCTTCCGATTGCTGGATTCCATCATCTGCACTCCATTTTGAATTTTCACCTGTCTCATTGACTGTTTCTTCTTCTGTAGAAACACTTTCACCTCCAACTCCATCAACTACAGTCTTGGCCACGTTCAACTTCTCACACACGACACAGTTCTCATGGGGTGATCCAATACCACTTGCAGTGCACCTAGTACAATACCAACTTGGAGGAATTTCTTTGACAGCAGGCTCAATGCAAGAGATATGGTACATCTCCTCACATGAATCACATACTAAACAATCCTTCCCATTTGCATGGCATCCGCAGCACCTGCAAGTGCATGCACTGTGCACACCACAATCCTCTGTTTGCTCCAGTTTAGCGTGAGAGTCAGATCCCAAGTGGTAGAACTGTTTTAAAGTGACAAACGTTAGTATACTACTAAAAACCAGCTAATCAATGCCTTGAAATAAAATCGTAAGCATGATAACTGAGATGCATTTAGCCAGACATGAAGTAGATTGACAATGAAAACCACAAAAATTGTTTTCAGAATTCTTTAATTGTCAGGTGACTCCATTCTCATCACAATAATTAAACAAATCACTGTTTTCACATATCCCAAAAGACATGAAACTTTAAATATGCTGAGAGGGCAAAATCCTACAAGTGACAAGTATGCAAAAGGAAAATAGGCAATAGTTAGAAAAGTGAAAGAAACAACTACTTTAAAAGCGTAAACACGTAAGAATATTAGGAGATTTCTGAAAATGTTTCCTAAATTTATATTTCCAAGGCACCAAATGCACCATACAATCAGGCATTTCATCAGATGTCTCTGATTCAGTAAACTCAATTCTATGTTAAAATTAGAAAACTCTTGTACCTCATTTTTTCCATATTTCAATGTATTGCGGACTGAACCTCCCACTTGAGATGACAGATAAAATAATTTGTGAGATCAGGCTTACAACACCACAGAGTGAACATACAATAAGTTATTTCTAGAAGTAATAGATTTCTTTAAACTACATCTTCAGGTATTTGGACTAGACATCTCTTCAACTGAATCACCTAACCTGTTCATTGTAAGAAGCCCTAGACATGTCCGAGAGGTTTCTTGCAAGAGAAATCAAGTTGGTACCGAGCACTTGAAGTTTTCTCCATACCTGTAAAATATTCAGGTTCGGAATATGTAATTGACACACCAAAAAAAGGCGGAATATGATGAGACAATTTAGACTTTAAGACATAATTAGTGAAACAGGTGGGAGAATTTCAAAGTGTATACCATTCACACATGTACACGTCAAAAAGAAACAACAATTAGAATCATATATCATGTATATCAAGCATCAGAAAGATGGTCATTCAAAAGGAAAGCAACCAAAAATGTTCACCTGTCTCCAGGTACCTATGCCTCACCATGACACATACATTAGCCAATAAAATTTAAGACCACCAAAACGTTGCAAAAAATTTAAAGCAGGGCTATAAAGTTTATAAGCCACGAAGAACATTAATATACTAAGACTTCAAACTAATATCCAAACCTCGCTTGTATGCTTAGTTTTCTGGTACTTTCTAACATTTACAGAATCTTTTTCACTCATAAATATGCCAAGTGATGGGATCAAAATTTTCATGTACCAGATCATTTCACTATCAAAATCACCTTTTAAAGAATTAGAGTCAATGAGTGTTTTCACAAAGCAGGATTTTAGAGTTTGTATTTGTATAGCAGTAAATCTCACTCCATCAACATGATACACCTTACTAAAGCAGATTATCCAATTGACTGTTCTTTTCAGCACACATTAAATTCAGAGACCATAATATTTAAAGAGATTTCACCAACCAATACCTTCAACTTGAACCAAATAATGAAGAGCATCCTGAAAATACGTCAATCATACGTTCATAATCATCCCCAAATGGTAACCATATGAAAGTATTACTTTTAAAGTTATCTGTCGTACCAGACATGCTTTGAATCATTAACCACATATTATCACATTCACACCATGATATTAAGCAAAATATAAGCATGTATTATCATGACAGCTAAAACATAAGACTATCCAACTTGCCTGTTGCATATCATTTGAGAAGAGCATTGGAGAATGCTCATAATCTCCCCTTTTCATCCTTGAGTTTATGAGACTAAAGTCGAAAACGCTGTCAGCCTTGATTCCTTGAAAATTTTGCAGCAGGACTTTGCACAACGAGGTGAACGTTTCGGAAACTAAAACATTATAAAAAGCATGCTGACACATCGCTGTAACTGTATGATGGTTTGATTTATTTGAAAATCCATTCGATACAACACCAGCATTCATGTTGGCTGCCTTTTGAGATCCATTCAATATAGACTGTGTCAGAAAACAGCATCGGTGCCTATCCTCATGATCACTAGATTCCTTCAAAACAATAAATATAACAGAATTTAAAAATCAAATTGTCTTGAAACTCAAAAGTTTGAAAGCAATGGCCAATAGCCTATAAATCTGGCTATTATATGTAGAACACATGAACTCTTGGTTGCAGCACAAACCTTAACTCGCGTTGTGTGATCAATCTCTCGAAAATGTGCAAGTGCTTCTCGGATGCACACTTGTACACCACCTTCATCATCGCCTAATGACTGATACATGTTCTCCAGCACAGCATCTGTACAGTGTCTCTCTGAGCATGCATCTGAACTGTTCATTCGAACATGGACTTGCTCACAAGAGTTGCTGTGTATATCTGTGCCCACTGGTTCCTTTAGACGCTACAGAAATCAAACATGTTGAATGAGAAAAAAAAGGACCAAATAGTCCCATTGGCTGGATTGAAGGAAATGTAACTGAAGACATACATATATCTCTATGTGTGTACATACAACTTTTTATTCCAGGACAACATAGATTACATAACATTTGTAGCTCATTGTAGCTAAATTAGCCATATTGTAAAGCACCACAATGAGGTATTCGTGATCCAGGGAAGAATGCTCATACATTGCTCCCATTGTTAATCACAATTTTCAGAGCTTCAAGTAAAATGATTAACCCATAATAAATCACAAAAATTCAACTTGCAATCGATAAATTCTCTTTCACAATTACCCTAAAAAATAAACCTCTCTCATTTTCCTCCTACTAGCAGTGCCCCCTAAATAGCCTAATGAGTTCTCAAATGCATTAATGAGAAAAGTAATATGTGGTCCTCCCTAAGTCTTCATTGTTCCGAGTTAAAAACTAAACTTTAAACTCATTGGGCGCTCAAAATTTATGAGCCTTGTAATAATTTTTACATAAGGATGTGATTCATAAGCTAATTCTTCTGTCTAAACTAAGTACAGCTTACCAGTGCTCAAGTCAAATTCCGTTAAAATTCAACACAAAAAATTACAGGGGAGAAGGGAGATCAGCAAACATACTAGAATATTACAGTCCTGCTTTACAAATTGTCTAATTAATAAAGAATATGGTTTTTGTCAACATGAAATAATAGCGCAGAGCAAGAGCTACAGGAAGCACCTGGTTTGCCAATTGACTCGATGATTCCACATCAGCTCCCCCACCATCCTGTGACTTGCTATCCCAACTGAACCTCGCCTGCCTCCGCCTCTTGTAAGTTCGAACACCCTCACTTGCGCCAGAGCTGCCTTTGGCAATGTCAGTAGAATTCCCAAAACCAAATCCATTGGATTCACTCTTCAAGCGTTCAACTTCCTTCTCGCATTCCATACTACCACCATTGCTTTTACCTTCTTCGACGCCCATTCCGAATCAAACCTACTTTTCTCACACTTCACAGTGCGAAAAATAGGGTTTCACAGCAGCAACCTAGGTTACAAATTCCAATGTTTTCAGCACTTGGAAAATTTCAGAAACCCAAAAAATAAAAATACCAGAAGACACACAAACCAAACCAGACACAGTAAAATCCCCCATTGTTTGGTAGCCGAGAAAAGACAAAACTTCAAAGTCTCTAGCTTTCAATCTCTTAAGAAATAAATCTAAAATTCAACTAAGCTAAACCAACCCAAATCTTCGAATCCTTAGTAAAACGCAATTTGTTGCTTACATCGAGCAAACTGAGAATTTAAAGTTCAAGACTTGGTTTTCCTTTTCCTTTCTGTTCATACATTTTCTCGGCCACCAAACAGAAAACAAAACTCACAAACAATATAAAGTGCAAAAGAGAGAGAGTGAGAGAGAAGAAAGCTGACCTGAGGGAACAATTTGGAGCGCCCAAAAGAGAATCGAAACCCTAGAAATCTGAGGAGGAGCGGGATGTTATGACTTGTGGGAGACCAGGTTCAGTAAGATGAGAATACTCTCTCTCTTATCTGGGAATTTTTAACACTCCGACAACACACGGAAAGAGTTTGCGACTCGGACGGTAGAAAGAGGTTATTGAGTGTTTTTTTTTTTTTGGGGTCAAAACAGGTTATAGAGTTTTAAATAAATTTTTTAATTATTTTGTGCATATAAATGGCTAAAAATATCTCTAAATTGAATAGTTTTGTGCATATGGAGTTTTTAGGTGATCATAAAGAAAATAAATAGTCTAATTATAATGTTCAGATAGTAAAAATTTATTATTCGTAAATAGGGAGAAGTAAGTCCCCTATGTGAGCGACACAAGCATTATCCTTACTCTCTTTTTTTGCTCATTATATATTTGTACTTTTAATCATTATTGGCTTTTTTTTATGTCCGTTAAAACTCTACTTTGTTCTCATTTTTCTTTTTAAAACTTAATTTGCGCTACTTTATTCCCTAGAAGTTCATTTTCATCTTAATTTTGTTATATTCTGTCAAAAGCCTTAAAAATCTATTAAATGTTTGACGTGGCATGAGTGAGGATCACCTACTTGTTAATATGTTTGTCGCATTAGTGTCGCATCAACTTAAAATATTTTTATAAATTAAGAAAAAAGGAGAAGAGTGCATGACGGGTTTTATGAAAAATTAAAATGAACGTGTAAAACAATATTTCAAAGTTGCTATGGCAATTTCTTTTAGGTCAACATTTGTTGGTTATTTACAACGACTTCTTGTTGCGTGGAACTTGTAAGACCGTCTCGTCAATAATTTGAAACTATTTATATAATTCGTGAAGTAATCAAGTCGTGAGTCGTGACACATTAATTTAGATTAGATGAAAAAAAAAAAAAGCAATCAATTTAGATTTATTGATATCAAAATTTTCAAACATGATACGTCATTAAAATTAGGATGTCAATAAATCAAATTGTTTCGAAAACTCAATTCCTTAACTTTAATGACGAAGTTGATACCAAATTAAGTTGCACATTATGTGGTTTAGCTGAATTCTTCATTCTTTTAGTATAAAATTATATCGATGTACTCAAAATAAAAAAGAAAAAAAAAAGTAATTATATAGATTATTTGACAATTATGGTTTATAAGGGGTAAACTGGCGACAACATTAATCACTCTCTTGCGACAACATTAATCATTCGACTTCGCCACTCTCTCACTCACTCTTTCTTTAATTTCATCCGACGGAGACGATGAAGTGCATATCGTGCCTGGAGCACTACGAATCCGACGACGCCGGCACCTGCAAGGAGTGCTACGAGGAGGCCAACGAAACCGAGGAGGAGCTCAAGCGCGAGATCGACGACCTCAAGGCCAAGGTCGCCTTCCTCCGCCTCACTCGCTCCCTCCCCGCCTCCTTCTCCGACGTCGTTTTGGTTGCCTCCGAGGATGCCTCCGCCGGCTCCCCCGTGCCCGTGCCCGCCCATAAGGCCGTTTTGGTCAGTCCCCATTCAGATTTACCTTGTTTTTGTTGTGAACTTGTTGGTAGCTTTGTGATTGTGGGTCTTCGAGCTTGCACACAAGTTGTTTGCTTTATTGCCTGAATGAAACGTAGGTACTGGAAAATGGTTAATTTGAGAAGAGAATTTACATTCAAGTTCCTATTTACTAATTTATTTTGGGAAAAGTGTTCTCCTTTTCAACAATTCAATCATTTGGGTAAGTCTTGGGATTTTCATCAATTGGTAAATTTGGTTTTAACTATTTAGTTGCATTATATTATAGTCTGATTAGAAATATTGTTCTAATGACTCAGTTTGATTATATATAGGGTGTTATGAATCTATGACCCAGTTCATATATCATTCATTGAGAGGCATTAAACAAAACTTGTTTGATTACATATAGGGTGTTATGAATCCGTGAGCATTGTTATTCCATTTGTGTTTGATGTAGTTTATTGTTCATGTGGAAAGCTTTATGCTTTGAGTAGATCAAGTGTTCGTGGGAAATAAAGTTCTGTTTTAGCGTTTCCTTCTTTGAATTTCTTTCAAGCATTTGGTCGCTTTATCCAGGTGAGCCGTTCTCCGGTGTTCACAGCCATGCTTGAGAATGAGATGGAAGAGAGCCTGAGTGGCACCATCAAGATCGGTGATGTGTCCTATGACGCCCTTCGTGCCTTCGTCAGCTACCTCTACACAGCAGAGGTATGCCTTGACGAGGACATGGCGTGTAACCTCCTAGTACTGGCTGAAAAATACCAAGTGCAGCATCTCAAGGTCCATTGCGAGAAGTTCTTGGTGTCAAAACTGAACTGGGAAAATTCCGTTTTGAACTACACCTTTGCGCACCAGCATAATGCGAAGCATATCATTGACTCGGCATTGACATTGATCACAGACAACATGGACAAGCTTACTACCCGGGAGGAGTACGTGGAGCTAGTGGAGAAAGATCCACGACTTGTAGTCGAAATCTATGAAGCTTATCTCTCCAAACAGGTGAATACTGCTGCCCAGAAGGATTCTTCCGTGAAGACATAGGTGCTCATTATCCCGACCTGAATCTAGGATTCTTCTGTGAAGATATGATCATACGAGTTTCAAATTGGTCTTCTCTTTTCTTTGTATAATTAAGTAGAGGAACTAGCTAGTGAAGATACAAATATCAAGTGGTAAACTGTTTGTGGTAGCACATCCAAGGCCCATGGCATCTGCCTTTCTTGCTGTGTTTTCATTGGCTTCTCTCTCTTTTGAACTTTCTTTTTTCTATTGATGCAATGAGTCACATTGGATACGAATCTGGCATACGCAACAATCGGCCAGTCATGATTAATTATCAAATAAATCATACCAAAAGAAATATTATTATACCGTAATACCAGTGATGCTTCCGCAATGCCATTAGTTAGGACGGGCCCACAACCTCATTCTTAAAACTTTCCACAAGGTGCACAATAATTGAAGTGGCAAGACTAGTACTAGTAGAGTCTACTTTTCTCTTTTGGTCAATATAGTGGAGTGGAGGTTCGCATTCGTGTTTGATCACCCACTCGGAAGAATGCGAAGGCAACGGTTCATTTGCAAATCCTGCGAAGGTAGTTCCGACGGACATGGCGGCAGCATGTACTGCAAGGGGTGCTACATGGAGGCCGACAAGATCAAGGTGCAGTTGATGGGTGAGAACGAAGAGCTCAAGGATAAGATTGAATTTCTCAAGTTGTGCTCGCCGTCGCCGACCACTTCTTCTACTACGTCCCTGGCAGCTTCCTTCTCCGACGTCGTTCTGATTGCCTTGGACTCTGACAACTGCTCTTCTGAGCCTCCGCTGCCCGTTCAGGCTCATAAGGCCGTTCTGGTTAGTATCATTTTGCCAACCTTATGCTGCTTTACTGAATGAAGATATAAGCATGTCTAAGGGACGTTTGCTGCTGCTTTTCTAGAAAGCACTTAGGCTCGTAAGTGCTTTTAATAAAACTAGTGTTTCTCTTAAATTTTCAAGTGTTTTCTCTTTCTAGAGAAAACAATTACTTGGACAAGTTGCTTTTCCAAAGGGCATATTTGTCAATTTGCCCTTCAACTTGTATAGAGTTGTCAATTTTATTTTTGAAATTTAATTTAGCCGATTAACCTCTTGAATTTTTATAATTAACCAATTTTACTCTAATTTTAGCCAATTATCAACCCTGAACTTTTATAAACAGTCAATTTTATCCTTGACGCTAGATTTTAAAAAATGTCATCCAATTTTTCATTCATTTTGATTACACAGACAACACTTGACAACTGTACGGGAGCAAAAGGAATGAAAAATTGAATTGATGAAAACATGATGAAATTTTTTAAAATCTAACACTGGAGGAGAAATTGGCTATTTATAAGATTTTAGAGAGGTAATCAACTAAAGTTAAAATTCAGAGGGAAAATTAAGGGAATATTGGTCAATTATAAAAGTTTAAGGAGGTAATAGGCTACAATTGAAGTTGAGGGGAAAATTAGAAGCTCAATTGTCTAAAGTTCAAGAAAAATTTGGAACACTTGAGAATTTTGATACCCAACGCATTTAGGAGTGTTTTTATTGTCATAAAGCACTTTTAAGGCATTATCAGCATGTTTAAGAATGTGAAAAGTGTTCTTACAATCAAGATTCAAAAGCGCTTTTAACTAAGGTAAAAACATTTGGAAGCACTAGGAGGTGCTCTTAGGTGTAGAAATGGCTAAACAATTTCAGATTTAGCCGGTTTTTCGTGTGGAATTTAAAAACTTAACGGTTATATTCGATCAACGAATCAGGTGAACCGCTCTCCGGTGTTCAGAGCCATGCTTGAGAATGAAGAGATGGAAGAAAGTCGGAGTGGCGCCGTTAAGATTGCCGATGTGCGCTACGATGCCCTACAAGCTTTTGTCAACTACCTCTACACTGCTGAGACGTGCCTTAACCAGAACTTGGCATGTGACCTCCTAATACTGGCTGAAAAATACCAGGTGCGGAATCTCAAGCACTACTGCCAGAAATTCTTGGTGTCCAAGCTCAACTGGGACAATGCGCTTACGACCTACACCTTCGCCTGCTGCCATAACGCGGAGGACATCATGGACGCGGCCTTGGAAGTGATCACAAACAACATGGACAAGTTCACTACCCAGTTGGAGTACGGCAATTTGGTGGAGAAAGATCCCCAACTCGTCATCAAAATCTACGAAACTTATCTCTCCAAACAGGTTAATACTGCAGCAGATTCTTCAAGTGGGGAAAGGGAGGGAGATTGGGAAGAGGACTTTTTTGCTTCCCTGTGAGAGCTTTTCTTTCCCCTGTGAAAGTCTTTGTGAGAGGTTTCATTCTCATCGATTTACGTCGGCGCGGGCCCATGGTTTTGCTGTCTAATTTGTTTTCAGCTTTGTCTAGCTTTTCCTAAGCCTACAATTTCCCTTCCCCTTCCCTGCAACCTTCACAATCTCTTCCTTCTTTTCTGGTTTTGCCTTTGTTCTCACCATTCTGAGCCCATTTCTCCAATCGCCCGTTTCCTCCCTTCCCATCCCCTCCATCATCTTCTCTTTAACGAATACCGCCTCTGTTTGCCGCGATTTGTCGTGAATCTATGGGAGGGTGTATAGAGCTTTGCCTCGGGGTTCACACCACCACCCTTGTTGGCCCATGTTGGTCTTTTCAGTTGTTCGCTCTTGCCGGTGATGTTAAGGTTTACTCCGGCGTGCCTTGTTGGTCTCGTGCTGGTCCATGGAATATGATGCGGCCTCTTTCTTCACAATTTCAGGTTTCTTCATGGTGTGATCCCTGTTGATCGTGGAGGGAGGCGGATGGATTTCTGGTGGCCATCTGCAGCTTTAGGAGGTCTTTTTGTGTGGTTTGTTTGTGTGTGCTGGGCTCCAAGGTTGGGCTTGAGCCATTTTCTTTATGTGTTTGTGCCCCATTTTTCATTTTTTTTTCTTTTTTTTGTGCTTAACTTGTTTGGGCCTTTGTTGTACTTGTTTTGATTGGTAAAGAAACTTACCTTTTATTAGGAAAGGTCAAAAAAAAAAACTAGATGGCCGTATTTTTTTTTTTTTTTAAGATGACCGTAATTTACCATTATTACTACGGTCTAATGATATTCTTCTTTACTTGTAAATGAGAGATCTAATCAAAGGCGAAATTGAACCACATTATTGCTAGCACATTGTGAGGCTTAACTCACTTCTCCACTCCCTTTGTATAGATATTATAGTTTGTTCAAAAAAAAAAAAAAAGGCCGAAATTTGAAAAATCCATGATTAAAATTTGGATGTCAATAATGTTTCGAAAACTCAATTCCTAAACTTTAAGTAATCAGTTGGAGTACGTCGATTTGGTGGAGAAAGATCCCCACATCGTCATCAAAAACAACGAAACTTGTATCTCCAAACAGGTTCATACTGCAGCATTTCGTAATCCTTCTTACTGGGACGTTGATACTACTGCATCAGACTACAGAGATGCCTGACTGATGACTAGATCCGGGAACCACACAGCCCCGCCCCTTCGCCGGCGGTAGATATTTTGCTGCCTAACTAGACGGCCGTAATACTTTATCGTAATCGAAACACTGAAGCTCCTCTTCCTTTCTATGTATATTTATGCATGTCATGGGCAATAAGTTAAAAAAAAAGGAGCGAGATTGTTTATTTGTTCTTGCTAATCTTACAAATTACACAGCGTAAAACAATGGCAATAAGTTAGTTGCAGTGCCTTCTCTTCAATGGTGCGATTTCAGGTAGATTTCCATCCTTTTGCAGAAAAATACATCGACTTGTTTGCACCCGAATCCGATCAAAACCGCTTGTCGCCGATTAAGATCTTCCAGCTTGCATGGGGTCCTTCTCCGGTGTCATGTAGCGCAGGCACCCATCCAACGGCGCTCGCGATTTCTTGAAGCTCAGCAATTACAGATACTGAGTCACGTATGTAAACGCGTCCGCCAGGCCTCAGCATTCGATCCATCTCGAGCATGATGGTTGAAATATTACACCTGTTCCCAACACAAGCAGGTTAATAGAAAATATATCTACTCTGCACCGCATGAAGGCGGACAATCAAACAAATACAATAGGCTAAAACTACAGCACAAATTTATACCTCGTTTTCTCAATAGAGAAGAGACCGGCTGCATGTATCAAATCGTATGTTCTCGGATAAGTGTCAAACGGCTCGCACCTAAGAAACATAAATTTGAGCATCATGACCATGTCCGAAGGAATTAGTAAACAAATAAAGCATAACATCGTTTGCATAAATTAATATCACACTAAAAAGAGACCCAAAAGGGGCGTTCAGAGAAAAATTGTGGCTAGTGTAGAGGCAACCACACTGTAAAACCAAGTTTTATGTGAAAATATGGTATAAAATCCAAGAAAAGAGAGTTAAAAACAGAAAGCAGGTGTGTTTCCCATACCAGTCATGCATAACTCCAATAAGTCCGCGGTCATATATGACTGGCAAAGTATTGAACCCAGAAACAGGAACAACATTCATAACCCAGCAATCCATCTGGTGATCAATCAATCCTGCTGCAAACCTGCCAAGGGCAAAACGATTTTTACTGTTTCTTTCTGGAATTGAAAGACCACTGAAATAGAAATCTTTAAGGTCTATGTAATGGAAAGGTAGAAACAATTATTTGAACATATACCCTCCATATCCAGCCCTCATGTCCAAAATGTTTCTAAAGTTTAACTCTCTCCAATGGAAAGCGCCGATATAACCAGATAATATTTCATGCCAGTACTTTGCCTCTGCCCTAAAGATTTCCTTTCTCGATATGTAGGCATCTAGCTTTATGCTCTGGAGCCTTTCTGGTGGATCTTGAAGGCGTGCAGGCCATGTGCTAACATTTGCTCCAAAACCATTCTCAGGTAATCGACTGATGCATGCCTTTAAACTAACATTCCTGCAAAAAGTATAACTAAGGGTTACTGTAGTTATAACATACATATACTTTATTTATTACTCAGCAGCTAGGTAGGGCTTGTGATCTTTTTGTGAGATATCAAATTTGAATAGGCCATAGAGTATACCCAATAATGAGACTAGAAGAACCACTACTACAAGGTTTTTGTTAAATTTATTAGCTAAGTGTACGTGGAAGGGCCCATTATATTCAAAGTGTTAACTTTAGATGAAAAACTCAATCAAATTAGATTAATCACCATGTTTTCACATCTTCCCTTCCACAACCTTTATCATATATACCAAAAGCCTTTTGGTTCGAGCAAATTTGATCAACTCTCTCTCTCTCTTAATGCCTCAAGACACGAGATAAGGTTTGCATTGCCCCTCAGGAAATATGTTAGATTATCATTACCAAGTCTACAGGAGTCGGGATAAAGGTCCAACTGAACAACATACACATTTTTTACAAGATGTATTGAACTAGGTATATGGATTGACATTTGAAGAATTCTACCAAACCAAAGTGAACCTTGAAGTAGGACTTACCAGACATTATCTGGATCGTCATTTGTATCACATAATGGAGGCTGCACACCAGCATCGCGACTAAGATAACAGCTATTGTTCAAAGGCTTCCGCCATATAGCAATATATCCTTTCTTACTTACAAGCTCCCAACAAATGCGAGTAGTCAGGTTCTCCATTTCTGTTAATCGGTAAAAACAAACATTAGTTTGAGAGCTCAAACAGCAAAAACTTAATAATTCTACTTTCTTGTCAAATGGGAGAGAAGATGAACTGATGCAAATGAAAAAGAACAATATATAATAGAAAAATTCCGCTCAAGCTTTCAATGTGCATAGATATAGTAAGTAGGTATGAACCTAGAATATATATTACATAATGAGCTACCTTTCCATTGTTCTTGTAGGGCATCTTCATGTTTATAAACGGGCTGTGCTGCCCAAACAAAGTATCCTCCTGCTCTTAGCAACCTGTCAGCCTCGAGAAGCAAAATTCCATCTTCATCACATAATCAAAAGAACAAAGGATTCTTTGAGTCAAAGAGCTTTTGTGAACTAGTATCAAATGCATTACATATATATTCCATTCCATATCAAATAGAAAAGCATAGAAACAACTAGCAAGTGGTGACTGATACGCAATTTAGAAAGACCCCTAAATCAATAAGACTGGATCATAATGAACCTTTAGCTTATGTTAAACGTTTCAAGATCAAGGATTATGCCATTAAATATCCATGAAAGAGAAAAGGATTACCATCTCGGGTCCAATTAATTCTACATCTTGAACAATGGATCAAGTCAAAACCCTGGCTTGGATACAACAAGTGGTGAGTAGCAAATACTGCCACCATTGCAGGTACACCACGCTCTAGTGCAAACTGTATCTGATTCTCATGAACATCTTTTGGTGCTATTGACAGAGTGGTCACATTCCGCTGCATCAAAAAGGCACCAAAACTCGCAACTCCACAACCAATATCTAAGGCAACTCGAGTTTTGTGACCAAATCCAATGTCAGCAACCATCTGCGCATTCAATTAGAGAGGCGGTAATGAATATCATGTAAACAGATGCAAATACTAAATGAGACTTGTGCAAGAAACTAACATCTGAAATCTGATTCAAGTATTCATCCGCCCCATGAATGAACTGCGTTCCACCTCCTGGAAAAACAAATTTATCTTTTTCTACCCGTATCCAATTCTGACCACCTTTATCATCAACTAGTCGAGTATGGGGTACATTACTGAACCACACCTGTAATCATATCCTCATGTTAGCCAAAAAGAACACTCATTCTTAACCAAACCAGGTGAAAGAGTAATATGTTGCACATGAAGAGCTGCAGAATGATGGAATTTTGTCTTCAGTTCTGGAGGAAGATGCAAGTCAATGCACAAATATTCAAGTCATTTCAATGCCAGAATTTATCTTTCTCTACAGGAATTACAAGTTCAGTTAACATGTGCATATACAGCTTAAAAAAACAACAACAACAACAAAGCCTTTTCCCACTAAGTGGGGTCAGCTATATGAATCCTAGAACGCCATTGCGCTCGGTTCTGTGTCATGTCCTCTGTTAGATCCATACAGCTTAAAAAAAGAAAAGAAAAAAAAAAGAGATTACTTGGAATATAAATCCAATGAAAAAAGAATGAAATCAGAACTATTAGTTCATTACTTCTCATTTGTTTCTAAAAGAGAAGCGAAAAGTGAACGGCACATTGCCATCATCACTCCTCAAAGTCTTTCGTCCAAATTTCCGGTGCGAATCCCAACAATCCATTTCATCTCATCCACATTTGTACATCATGAGTGCAAGAATTAAACCCTTCTAAAATTTACACTTACACTTCTTCCCTTTGTCGTTTACAATTGCAAATTAACAGTTGAAATCAATTGCTGTATTTTCACTCAGATAACCAAATTAAATGCAACAGCAAAACTTAAACCCATTCAAATTTCAAACAAAGCAAGAAACATTACCAAAAACCAAAATCAAACTTTTGCACATTTTCGAATCTAAATTACCTTATCTCGGCTCTGAGGCCACGGTATTCGAGTCTGATAGCCTTTCGGCCTCGGCACCACGCAATTCAACTCCTTGCCCTGCCCAGGACAATGCCTCTCGTACTTTTCCCCCCTCTCACTCGAATTCCACCTCTTAATCTCCTTCACATTGTCCAAACACGGTATATAATCCGTCATGCGTTCATTGCACACCTTATACTTCCCAACCCTAACCCTAACACCACCACCGTCCTCCAGTTTCTCCTCTCCTCCACTCACGTTCCTCAAATCCTCGATCAAACTCGGGTCGAACTCCCCGACCTTGAACTCCTCCGACATCGCGCCGTTCTCGTCCACTATCCCCATCCTCTCAACCTCCGGCGGCGGCGGAGGCGGCGGTGACGGTGGAGGAGGAGAAGGAGCTGCCGGAGGATTCGGAGGATGCGATTCCGGCGGAGGAGACGCGAGAGACGGAGTCTGCGGGCCGGAAGACGTGGCGGTGGAGGAGAAGAAGGGGAGGGAAGGATAGGCAACAGAGTAGTGGTTGGCGAGTAGGAAGAGGGAGACGGAGAGTAGGGCAATGGCTGTAATTTTGATGAAAGTCGGGGTCTTTAGGATGTCGGTGGCGGTGGCCGCGAGGGCCTTCATGATCGGATATGAATTCTATTTTCTCGGGAAAAAGATGGAAAGAGGAGGAAAATTTTGAAGGGACAAACAGAGGATGGACGTCAATGGAAATTTAATAATTTCATTAAATTAAAAATTAAATGGAAAACGAAATGAATGCGATTGGGTTTGCGACTTGTGATGTAAAGTGAAGAGCTTCGCTTAAGACGTACTTAAACGTTGGGGAGAATTATTATTATTAAGAAGATTGGAGCAATGAACTATAAAATTTTGTCTAGTTGGAGGAGCCTTGAAGAATAAAATTCTGTGAGTAGTACTCTCTGAGTTTATTATAATGCAGAGTAAATGCCTTTTTGACTAGGTCGGTTAAAAATTTCAACCAAAATAAAAGGTTTTAAATGACAACAAAAGGAGGAAGGTTAATAAAAAGTTAGGATAAGGATTGTCTGTCCTTCCATTTTTCGTGCCCTTACGTCTTATCCTGTTTGTGCGGTCACGGTTAAATCACGTCAACATTTTATATTACTATTCATTTTTGTCTTATTATCTTTATATAAAAAATTAATATAAAATATTGACGTGGCTTAACCGTGACCACACAAAACAAGAGGGCACAAAAAATAGGAACGGCAGACAATCCTTGTCCAAAAAGTTAACCATACTAGATCAAAGAATCAATTAGTAGATCAAACTAACGTTTCTTCAATTATCTATAATATTATTAGCACGTGACACTCAATAATAGCATACACAACGTATAATTTGTTTACACCGGGGTTTGTGCCACGTGGAATTCATGCAGTTGTCTCACTCTTTGGATTATATTCCCATTGCTTTGTCTTTTGTGTTCTTTGACTGTTTTTTATTTTTTATCTTTTTTTATCTTTTTATCTTTTTATCTTTTTATCTTTTTTTTCTTTTAGTGGTGGTTGGATAATTGGAAAAGGATTGGTGGGGATTTAAAGGTTAATTTGTTTGTGTACTTTGTCTAACTGTTGCAATTAATTGGAAATCCAAATTGTCTTTTTTCATAATGATGCCCCGATCTCATTCTTTTCCGGAGGTCGTATCTATTAACTACTTATTCATTTCTCTGATGCTTAAAAAAGAAAATATTTATCAAAATTCAAACAACTATTAATCCATTAGTTGCTTTAATTTTTTCTATCAAAGGTTGTTATAAAATTTTGCTCAAAAAAACGTTGTTATAAATTTTTAAGAGTTTTAACAAAACATTTTCGGTACTATTTATTTTAAGAGTTTTAACAAATCATATTTTTACCTTTTTTTGGTACTATTCACTACACCTTTATTTGTCATTTTTCATTAAAACTAAAGTTTTTTTGGATTTTTCGTTAATTTTTCTTAAATTTTTTATAACGGTTTTATTTTTATTTTTATTTTTGAAGAAAAAGAAATGACTACATGCTCACCTGTGAGTTTCTTTAAAATATGGGAACTTTAACGAAAAACTTCTGGTACTATTTACTTTAACGAAAAACCACATTTTTACACTAAAAAGTCAATCATTGTACTATTCACTTTACCCTTTATTTTTTTCTTATCGTTAAAACTCAAAGTTTTCAAACACTTTTTCATTAGTTTTCTTTTAAAATATTCAGATATTTTTATACTTTAATCTGTTAAAACAAATTCAAGTCAAGCCAAATTAATTTGCATCACAATTTAGATAAACACTCAAAGAAATCATCATTATGTATTTATTTTTTTTAGTACATCGATATTTTTACACTAAAATGAGGGGGAGTTCGGCTAAGCCATATAATGGCCAGCCTAATTTGATATCGAATTCGCCATCCACGAAATTTGAACATAAAACCTCTCACATCCAAGTGAAGAGAAATATCACCAGACCGGAGTACTGAGTGACATCATCATTATATACTTTAACTAAAGTAAAATATGTGGCTCTTTAAGAATCATTCTTTATTACATGTAATATGCGTGCAAAAACTTTTATTTTATAATTTAAATAAGTTATTTTAATATCTGTGTAAAGATGAATGACTCTATATATATATAAGGAGTCAAACAACGCTCTTAGCTAGTTAGTACGATACGATTATTTTGTTTGCGAAACATAAGTAGTGAAAATGTAAATACTTGCTAGTAAATTGACCATAGAGGAGAATCCCCTTGGATCCAATTGTAAGACTTGATGACTAAGGCCCAGCTAAAAAGAGACCAATACTTCGGCCCATCTCATAAACCCAATGTCAAATTTTTGCCACCACCAGGCCCTAATTCCACTGCCACGGGCACCACCACTACCTCCACGGCACAAAAGCAACCATCAAAGGGAAACATGGTTATACAATTATACAGTTCTTCAGGGCAAGTATTAAATAGTTTTACCAGTTACCACCCAAATTACTTAGACAATATTTATTGTAATCATATGATAGTTTGTTTACGCAACACATCGTCACTTTCAACGTTGTGTGGAGAGTTATAATTTTAGTAATGTAGAACTTAGCTTCTCACATTCACGACAAAAAATAAACTCTTATTCTCCCATTTCCTAAAATATGAGAAGTGGCATACCTCAATATTCTTTCTCACACCTCATGTATCACGAACTTTGAGAGCATATTTATGTAATCGTGATTCATGCATACATTCTCCCCAGTTCTTTTTTTATAAGACGGAATTTTTAATTTTCTCTACTTTAGGAAAAAATGAATCCTAACTTAAGTGCAAGATGGTAGACACATTGACCTGACTAATTGGCTCGGTCTTTCTCTAGTCTATTTTCCTTTATAAATGCTTTGATTACAAGATGATCCCAATTACTGCCATGAAAGAACGTTGTGTAACACTGTAACTTGTGTTTTCTATAGAAAAATATGGATTGACCCCTTATTTTCCTGATTAGAAATAATTGGTTGACTTGTACAGGAAATTTGGAAAAACAACCAAAATTTAGACCCCATGTAGAATTATAGCCACAATTTTAAGTTTTTGATAATTATAACCAAAAATTGATATAAAAATACTAATATACCCTTAAAATAGAAATTGAGAGATAAGGAGAGTGTTTGAATACAGATCCAAAAAAATTCAAACACAAGGATTTTCTTAGTTTGATTTGTGCGTGATAAACAAAACTTGTTATCTGGTTAAGATGGTGGGGAGGGTTAATTTATTTATCCAGACATCTTGCTCTTGTTTTCGAGGCAGAATGTCCCGAAAGGATTGAAAATCATGGGTATCCTAGTTTTATGGACATGATTTCCTCTCCCTCGTTTCGTGTTTGCACATTGAGAGGGTTATGTTTGTGCTAGCAGCATTTTCATTGACATCGCTCAAATTCACATCGAGTCATTTCTCCGGCAACACCTATCGAACATCATTTGTTTCCACGAATGCCTCGTGGACAACTGAGGAAGATTGCTCCAACTGTGAACACTCATGTCTGATACCTTTTGGAGAGCATCTCTATATAGATTTATTGCGGCACCACCCCACCACACACATTGATTCGTTTACATTTCGCAATTTTTTTTTACAAGTTTGGGGCATCTAACTAGCATAAAAAAGAAGATGATTATCTATAAGCTGGGTTTTGTCGATTTCGAATTTAGTATCATTTTTTATTTGGCATTTCAATTCTGCATTATATGATTTTGGTATGTTTTGTCTTTGAGCTTGCAGTGAAAATAGATTTAAATATCCATTTTCTGAGTTTTTATTTTGATACAATTATTATGTAAGGATATATTAGTACTTTCATATCAACTTTTGGTTATAATTATCATAAATCTCAAATGATAGCTATAATTCTATTTGAAGTTCAAATTTTGATTATTTTTCCAAATTATCCGACTTGTACGAGGTAAACAATCTTCTCATTGCCCTTTTTGAAATGTCCAAGTCTCGTCTTAAAACACAAACCCTTCCGTACGAAGCAAGCAAAAGGGCATGCACTTGTGGGGTTGCTTTCAAAAGATTATTCAAAAGAGTATTCTGAATGCTAGGAATTTGATTAACAATTGTTTTTTTTTTTTTTTGGTCAAAGATTTGATTAACAATAGTCGCAATTTCTAGGTCAATTATGCAACATCCAAGGTCGAGTTGGTGTACGAATCACGTAGCACTTTCTCAAAAAACTTAGGGTTACGTTTTGAACTTTGAGCAAATGAAATAATTAAACACCAAACAAGTCAATATAATATGTAATTAGTGAGCTTGGATTAATTTCCCTTAATATTGATTGGATAAAATTATTGTCATCACTAACTGGTATAGTTTTGATCAGAAAAACCGAACACATAACTATGAATTCATAGGTAAAAGCCTTATAATAAATAAAACTCCAATAATAGGAAAACTAATGAAAATGACTTGAAAACTTTGAGTTTTAACGATAAGGACAAACTAAATGGTAAAGTGAATAGTACCAGGTTTGACTTTTTAGTGTAAAAATATGTTTTTTCGTTAAAATAAACAGTACCGCGGGCTTTTCGTTAAAACTCCATATAATAATTCCTTGCCATTCTTATTGTCTTTAGTGAACCCATATAATATTAATAATACAATGTCGATAAGTGACCTAACCCATTTAATCATTTTAATATCTTAATAAAATTTGTTATCTATTAACACGATCAGGACACGGTTTTATTCTTTATCTTATAATATACATGTCATAGTCCTATTGGCTATAGCTTGGTCGACTTATCTACCTAAAATGATATGTTTCCTTTGTAATCAGGCTAAAAAGTGTATATTTGACGTGTTAATCATGTAACCCCAAACGTTGATTAACGGATAAATTATTACATGCGTTAAGTCGTGCAATTGTTCAATAATCAAGTCCAATCATATATATGACTACCTTCGAGTTTAAACTACAAGATTAGTATACATTTTAAGCTTATGAACTTATATATTATATACAAATTTTTTAATAAAATTTGGAGATACAGGGGACAGAGGGGTTGTTCTATCAAGAAATTCGCCTTTTTTACCACTCTGAGCGGAAATGAAATAGTCTACTTTGTAATTGATGGCTAAACCCCAAGGTCTTCGTTATTTTTTACTGTAGGAATGAGACTACTTTTATAGATAATGACCAAATCATTTATGTAGCTCGACTCGTCTAATTTATTATCGTCTTTTATTGTGGTATACGAGTTTGTCACTATGTCAGAACTGACTTTTTAGTTTTTACAGATAAATTAGTTGTTTTCTTTAGTCCTCAACTTGTTATATTGGACCATACACGTGCAGTTCAATTTTAGTTGAAGTCAAGTGGGAACTTCGTAGTAACCCGGCAAGGTCCAACCGTACAAGTCTTACCATGCAGACTCAATGCATGGCAGTCTGTTTTCCACAAGGAACAGTTGTTGTTAACCGCATATAGCCGACTTTCTTGTTGTGAATTGTGATGGGGCTACATTCCTAGAAATATTATATGCAGTTGAAACTGGTGTTTTTCTGTGTACTTTTAGTTAGGTGAAAAATATTATTGATAATATTGTTAATATGTTTTATTTTTTAACGTGTTACAGTACAAGTGAATGACATGATTGATGTGTATCATTTTGAATGTATATTAATAAAAAAAACAAAAATGTATTATAATTTGAACAAAATTGACACGATGTGACAATTTTTTAAGTATAACGAAAATTCTCTCCTAATTTTGAGGTAATCTGAAAAGATTTCGATATATATTGATAGGTGGAATTGTCAAAGTACATTAGTCCTTCCATATACATCATTGAACTTTCTTAGAAGATCTTGCTTAAGACTATGGGAATTCTTGCTTTAGTTGTTGCATTAATTTCTAAACATTAATTTGGTTGCTTGGTTTTCCTATGTACGTTCCTTCCTAGTAGTTGTTTGTTGTTACATTTAGATTAGGTGGGAAGATTGACACGTAAAGGGCAATAAAAAGAAAAGAAATTTGATATGTTTCTTTTATATATATATATATGGCAGGTTCTTCTTCTAAAAATAATTTATATGCACGATGAGCACACTGTATCTGTAACGCCCCGGCCCCGAAATTATTTATTTCGGATAATAATTTTGATGATAGGCCCATTTTAAACTCTTGATAATTTTCTATTTCAAGGATTAAAGTTCTTTGCTTTTAAATTCCTTAATTCCACAAAATGGTCTAAACCATAATTCTCTCATCAAACATACCATTATTCAATTATCTTACCAATTTATTCCCAATTTATTCCCTTTGATCAAGACTCCAACTAAATATTAATTCTTGATTATTTAATTTCACTTATTTTATGGCTGCATCTAACGTCTCGTTAGACTGCCTACATACCTTAAACAGGGATCAAGCCATTCGTAGTTCCCATTTTTAAAAATTTAAACCAAAACCGAATATTCAATTAAATCCCACATATACGACAATCGTATTAATATTCAATCCACAACAGTTAGATCTCAAAAGCATAATTAGAATAACAAAATTCGCATAAAAGACAATGTTGACTCCCTGGCCATGCGCCGCCTCACCCCCCGCTGCGGGTGGCGGTCGGCCGCCCCGACTCACCGGAAAAATTCACCATTTCTAAAAATTCTAAAAAATTACAGAAATGAAGGTCTCAAAGAGTAGAACAAACTTCATACATGCGACCAAGTCCAATTTGGCCTAGAAAGGCTCAAATTTGGCCCAAACCCGCCAGAAACCTTATAATTTGGGTGTTCTTCAATTCGATCAATCCGCAACACCACCGCCCTTAAAATTGTTTGGGCTTTGTTCCTGACCTCATGAGAAGTGATTTGATGGTAGTGGTAGTCGATATTACTTTCACGATCATTGGATTTCGCCGTGGCACCTTCGGAACCCACGGGTTCCGTTCTACCCGAATTCAAACTCAAACCCCATACAATTTGGTTGGAGATGGAAGATGGAAGGTTGTGAAGTACCTCTGAGGTGGTTTATCGGCGTAATTTGTTGTAATTTAGCCGGAAAGGGTAACGGAAACCCTTGTTTCCGTCGGGTCCCAGTTGAGTCAGGAGAAGCAACGCGGGTCGAGGGGATCCCACGCTTCTCCTTCCCCTCCTTTCTCCTCCTTTCTTCTGTTTTTGATTGGCCAGTCCCAAACCCTCATTTCTTCCTCCTTTTTCCCTTTCCTCCGATTGTTCTCCCCCCTGGTTTTCTTCTGTTTTTTTCCCTTTTTTCTCAGCCACTCCCGTGGCATATTTCCATCACAACACCAAAATCTAGAATTTTCCAATTCATGGTTAAATGACTATTTTGCCCCTACTTTCGTTCGTTTCAATTTTATTCGTTATAAATTCCGTTTGACGAACAGTTTTCGCCCACGCCCTCATAGGATCGAACTCTATCCAATTATGCCAAGAAATATGACAAAATATACAAGGATAAAATACGTTTTCGTATAATTACATTATACCAACTAGGGGAAGTTTTTATTTTTTATCTTTTCCCACCTATCGATAAATTTTACAACGTACACTAACATAATTCCTGGAACAAAACTTTATAATCTTCCAATTAAATTTCTATAACCATAAATTAATTTATTTTCGATGTTTCTCCACATATTCATATATTTAAAATTTCAGGGTATTACAGTATCGAAGTCTCACAAAATTGGCAGTTGGTTTATGAGATGCTTAAGAGCCTAGATTATTAAGTTTAATTGACAAAAGAAGTTAATAATGTATTAACAGTCGTTCTGTTTATGAAACCTAACGGTAGATGTTCATCCCAGATTTTCAAGTTCTTTCACCAGAATGCAATAAAAAGATTATAAAAAAATAAAAAAAAATAAAAACATGATAGAGATTAACTTTCACACCGTTAAAGTCATGCATGGCTAATAGCTCAATACCATTAATAGAAAAATGGGTGATGAGTTCAACGATGTTGTCAATGATGTTGCCCCAACCCTACCCCCAACCATCCCAACCCACACTTGACCGACTCCCTCCCAACCATACCGCCCCAGATGTGGTTCTAAATCAAACGAAACCCACTTCAATTTGAAATTTTAATTTTAGAGGAATAAAATATGCTTGGATTATGTCAAAGGGTTATGCAACTGAAGGATTGGTTGGGTGCTCTTTGCACGCGCCTTTAGTTAGTTTTTTGTTTTTTTTGTTTTTTGTTTTCTTTCTTTTGTCTTTATCATTAAATAAAGTTATATGCTGGTTTTTTTGTTAAAACTCAAAATTTTGAAGTCTTTTTCGTTAGTTTTCTTTATTTTAATATGTCCATGCAATTACTCTGATACTAGGAGCCTTGCTAGGGACCATATATATGAGAACTTAGGGGTCACGTGCAGATTATATTGCATATTATTTTGATAAATGTAGATTATATTGTTTAGATGGTTGAAATCACAAGCTGATGGATCCCATCCAACAACCAATGTATACAGGCACCAATTGGTAGAGGAAGAAGGATGATGCTGACCTAATAACCTATACCTTGCTCGAGAGAGTTTAACAAGAAAAAAATTTGTACTCGTCTTCAACCTATTGTGTTTCAAATTCAAACACTTTCACTTCTTGAAATTTAACTTGCAATAGAGTAGTAATATCGCTTGGAAAAAGAAAAAAACAACCATTTATCATTATAAAGAATTGCTGGGCAGGGGCTGCAAAATACTTGCACTTTAAATTTCAAAAAGTTGTAAATGGGAGCACGGGAATTAATTAAGAAATAGTATTTTGGAACATCATGGTTTTGAATTCCTGAAAGTCGAGCAGGCCGTCCAAGTTGGTGTCGAACACGCGAATCATGGCTCTACAGTCCCGGCTGCTATTCTCCTCCAAAACCCCTAATCTCCTCAGCACGCTCTCAAGCTCCTCGCTAGAAATGAAGCCATCGCCGTTCAAGTCGAACACACCGAATGCCTTCGCAAGGTCCTTCTCATCTTCATCTTCCTGACCATCAACACCGACATCCTCACGAATGTCACCGCCTTCATTTTCGCCACTGGCGTCACCTTGCTGCATGGATATGGACTTGTAGAAGAACAAGAACTCGTTGATGTCAAGGCTCGGTTTTCCCACGAGGGACTCGAGCTCGTGCAGGCTGAATTGCACTCCGATTCTCTCGAGGAGCCAATTGAGCTCCTCGAGACTTACTTGCCGGTCTCCATTCTTGTCGAGATTTTCGAAAATACGGTGCAAGTCGTTGGTGCTTAGAGGACACATCATGTAGATCGTTGTCATGCAAAAAGACCAAAGAAATACAATACGGGTATTGAACTGAATGTTATGAAATATGAGAACCTCTTGGTAATGACTATGTTTCAAGTCATTATATACATAGGGTTGGAATATTGGAAGTTGTATCGGTTGTCCTTGACTTGTACGGCTTGTGTTTGTAGAGGAACTTGGCACGAAGTTTCCTCATGAAGGCAACATGCATATATATATGGTACGCATATTCCATTACCTGTAGCTTGTCAACTATTCCAACAAGTGGAATTGTATTATGCATGAGTTCTTTTATTTAATCTTCAAATTTGGGCTTCAAGAGGATATTAGTGCATTTAGGTTAAGATAATGCAAGTTACTTAATGGCATCAAATGCGCAAAAGGTCACCTGTATGACATCAAGTTCAATGAGAAGTGAACTCGAGACATCCTCAATCAAATGAAGTTTATGCGTGATTACTCGTGTATATACACATTTGATTATTTGAATCAATTGGGATCCTACCCACATTTTGCTTACAAAGAAATGGGTGAAACTCATATCTACCATCTTTTTTATAAAACAAAACATTGGGACATAGGATTTAGGTTAAATCACATGATGAATCGATAATAATTAGGTATTGAAATCGTGGTCCATAAAAATCAAACCTCAAATCTACCATTAATTCATCTTATTCAACATACCATTAGAGCCAAACCTACTAGTCAAGGAACATGTCCCAAATCATGGGTAGGGTCGTAGGGACCTTATTCATTTTGTTTTTGGTATGCAAATAGTGACCTTTTGTATTGTTTAATGTTTGTGTTATGTGAACGAGAAAAGCGCGGCATCTATCAAGTTGAGAAGAAAATGGAATCATCTGGACGGTTATACTCGTGTATCAGGTTGCTTCACAATATATTATTTTCAAGATATTTTTTTTTTTGGGTCAGAATTTGTTCTTTTATTTTTTAAAAATATTAAGGAGATTTTCTGAAAAATGAGACTTGATGAAGAGGAGACACATGGTTTTTGTGGTTGTTAGAGGTGAGCTAATCCGATCAGGCCCGAACTAAAAACTTACTAAAATAAGTTTGGGAAAAAAAAAACCGACTTATGATTTAAGTAATTAAAAACATTTGTTGTAAACTCAAAGATTTAAGAGCAATTTCCTCTTTCTTAATATTGCTTGTATTTGTATAAAATGCAGAAAAAGGACGAATTTTACAGACAACACCAATATAGCGTTCGCAGAAAAACGTAACGTGGCATGATAATTGAGCTACAATCCATAACCGCCCAAGGAAATATTTGTAAAGAAAACAGAGGACTAAATGCCACCGATCGGTGACCATTCTAGAAACTCCCAAAATCTACCATTCGTTCTCAATGCGGCGGTTATCACATTGTTACATGATATTATCAATCATCATATATAAAACCTGAATCAATAACACAACAGGGCGGTGTGACTTAAGACTCAAATATATTTTTCCCAAACAACCCATCAATTTTCCATTTCCATTTTAATAACAACGAGAATAAAAGAGGAGAGAAGACAAATTCTAGAACGGCACGAGGAGGGAGGTACGGAATTTAAAATTGAGAATCACGTAACCAACACAAACCTAATTCAGGTCTTGCCAAGAACCACATTTAAAAAGAAAATCAAATAATAATTTGAACCAGATTAAAAGAAAATACATCATTTGTGGCCCTAACACGAATAACATAAAGACAGAAGCAAAAAAAAAAAAAAAAAAAAAAAAAAAAAAAAAAAAAAAAAAACTTTCACCTGAAAGACCCAACGAATTCAGCTTGGAAGACGTCACTTCTTCTCCAGCTCTTCAATCTTGTTGATTCTGAAGCCCCTTGTTCTCAGTTCCTCGGGTACCGACGGATCTTTGTAATCGACGTGCTCGAGGACCCAACCCTTGTTTACGACCGAGCCCTCCACTTTAACCTGTAGAAAGGGCAAAACTGTTGTAACATGATACAGAATCACCCGCCCTTCAAGTATGCAACCTTCAACGTACTAGAACAACTTCCTTCTCTGTTAATTAAAATTCCCGTATTATGTTGAAAATGTTAATCCACCTATACGTACTGATGCCAAAAAGTGAAAATCCGCGAGATGAGTAAGAATCGAAGGACAGTCCGAGGATGTGAATAGGGGTCCATAGTGAGAGTTGTGCTTTTGATCATCACAAACTTGAGTTGCAGAAAACAATAAAATTTGCAGAGTAGATCATACGATATGGGAAGTTTGGGAAACTAGCATGGACTAGGAGATTTGCTAACGGTAATGATATTTTTGGCATGTTCGGATTAGATGCACTGGACGAGTTCATGATTTATCTATAGTTAGAACTTGCAAGCAATATATATTCTAAAAAGAACTAAAGTTTACCAATTTGCAACTCTCATATCAAAATTTTCCATTTTCGACATACCTCTGCGTCATCAACTGGGTCAATAACAAGAGCCCCATCCAAGGAGAGAGAATTGATAAAGACATTCCGGCCTTTGATTACCAATGTAGACCTCTGAGAAATTGAGCAGCTTCCACTGACTTTGCTTTTTATGTCTGTAAAAGTGATGGCCCATTTTGGCTTCCATGTGATACGAGGCCACACTTCTACTTCTTGGCCGTTGATCACCTGTTGTTCTGGATCAGATACTTGGATTCCGGCCTGGGAAGCATAAAAGTAAAACACAAAAATTCAGACTGTGACAGAGGGAGAGAGATAGAGATAAAGGCAGCTCAACATCTCCAGACCGGGTTTTCAGAAATCACAAAACATCCCTAAACTTTCCCTAGGTTATCTAGTAGCGACTGAATAAAAAAGACAAAATAACAAAAATTTCAGACGAATCGGTGATTTGAGATTTTATCTCATGATGATTCAATTGGGGAGGGTCCCCTCTTGTTGGGTTGTTGGAAGGACAGGTTAAATGCCTAACTTCTGATTTGATAATGGTTTTATCTTCTAAGGTGATTATAATCGTACACCGAGGATGATAGTATGGCCATAACTAAATTCTAAGTAGCATACTGGGCCCTCGGATCCCTGGGGAAGAAGATCAAATTGACTCTTATAAAAAGCTAATGCAGCATCCTCCGACAATTCCAGGCAAAGTCAGGCATAATTATATTCGAAACATGTGGGTGTGGTATAACAACAAAAGAAAGCTTAGCATCACGGTGTTGAATTAAAATACTATCTTAATACAATTACCTTTCTGAGAATTAGGCTGTTTGCACGATAAACGAGCATTTCTCCAGAAGTTGCACTATGATATGGATTTCCCTTTGGTACCTTCAGTTAAATTCAAGCATAAAATTAGTAAGAAAATCAAACCAGCAACACCAAAGACCACAACCTGCTATGAGAAAAGGATGATATAGCACCATACTTTAAATTTTTTATTAAATTTGGCTGAGTTGTCATATGAAATAAATGAAACACTGGAAATAACTCAAAGGGCACTAATTATACATACCTTAGCAGCATCCTCAGGGTTGTTCTTCACAGGTGCATAAGCAAGCCATGGTTCCATTACCTAAGCGGTAAGCAGTGACATGACAGCTTGTTATTTCATTTGACTCAATAGCGGCAATACTTAAAAAATTGAAAATTTGATAAGATGCCATGGGGAGAAGCTATTCCCTTTTTCAAGCGAGAGAGAGGGCTGAAGCTATTCGTCTTAATAAAAGACAGGACCCATCTTGCACTAGGGGAAAAAATGACCATGCATATAAAAAGGCTTAAAGGCATAATCTCAGGCCACAAGGATAATTACCGTGAATCCCACCCTAGCAGACGGAGGCAAAGTTTTTGGATAGTCTTGCATCATACACTCTAAACGAGTTGAGGACTTAAATGAAGTCTTGCTAGCATCTTTATATCTACAGCAACAAGGGAAATACCGGATACGATATTAGTGGAAAACGATTCTCACTATTCTCTTGTACTAGCAATCTAGCATGTACTTTTAGAGTAAGAGAAATGAAAAGTATATCATACATCTCAAGACAAAGATGGGAAAGGTATTTAGTTCTGCATTCTGGAGCAATAGTTCCATAGTGATTGAATTATAATGCTGAGTCTAACTTCTTATACAGCCCTATAATCCATAATCAATAGGATCTCCAATTAAATGTGCACATAAAATGTATTACTTTATTACCAAGGATAAATAGCATCTCTTCTTGCATGGTAAATGGAGATTTGTTACTTAATCCAGGCTGTCCAAGGTGTGGGTTCCCCTTGAATTAGGGGCAGGCCACACACTACCCTGTGCAGAATTTATTATCCAGATTATCATCCGCCTTCTCCACTGATACAGAAATGGAGATGAGCAAGATCCTAATAACTAGACATCCTAAAGGCCAAGAAATTAAAGACCAAACAGTCCTTTTCACACATGTGGATAACAGTTTCCCACACATATAAAACTTCCAGGCTCTGACTTATTTGACTAAGCCAGGCAATCAATTTTCAAGGTGAAGTATAGCTACACTACATGCTCAGCAGAGCCACCCAGGCTAATATTTTATACTACCATGCCCTAGTGACTGAAAGAACTAAAAGAAAAGTTCTCGAAAGTTATGAGAAGCTTATAATCTCTTGAAAACAAGATTTATGCACAAAAATAACAAACCACAATACAGCCCCAGCAACAAAAAATTAGAAGTCTAATCAAGGGAAGATTTACTTTGGATTAACAAACTCCTTTATGGCACCACCTGTTTTTGTGAGCTCCTGAATGTACGAACCAAGTTCCAAAATTAACTGCAATGAATAAATAAGCACAGAAGTTTCATTTGTAAGACAAATTTGGTCAGTATCAGTCTTACTCCAATTGTTGTGATATCAAAAAATATGTTGAACTCAAGGACACATCCATTAAAAACATTAGTTGAAAATCACAACAATTTATCATATTAAAGTATATGGAAATTTCTATCCTTTATTAATTTATTGTTCATAGTATCTTTTTCCCACTTCCCGTTTACCAGTTTTTCATGCAATATATTCAACAGCAACACTATTTATGTTGAGGATTGAATTATGATACCTCTCTCTAAGCTAAAATCATGAACTTGATAAAACTACTGGTGGCTAGAAAGCATATTTATTTTTGGAAGGGGTGAAGGGGAGGAAGGAAAATTTGTGCCAGAAGATTACCTGGTTGATATTCCCCGGGAATGGAGAATAGCCGGTCTCATTATTGACATCACCATCAGGATATCCTGTTGCTCTAAGCAGAGGATCAAGCTGGTTGTACTCCACATTGATCACCACCGACCTCCCTGAAGCAAGTTTTGCAGTTGAAGACATTATGTGTCATGGTTTATAAAGAAACAAAGGACTGTGAGACTAAAGTTTCAGAAAGCATAACAGTGTAGATTGAAGATATCTACAATGCCATACTGACATATCCCCATCCGACAAATTCCTGCTACATGACATGTGATGTGAAAGACAAGTGACAAAAACCTTAATTTCTATTGTTTGGATATGGTAATGTCTCTATCATGAGAAGCAACAGGTGAACCAAGTCCTGATTTTCTATTTAGGTATAACAAAACTAAGAAGTTTGTGTATCCAAAAAGAAAAAGGAATCCCACAGAAAAAAAGCAGCAACAATAGTTCATTCATCTTAAATATGGAAACAAGTTCATAAACCACTGGCTTAAATCCATAAGTAGGGAGTAAATTAAAAGTGAATTGGAATAGATTGACTCAGAATACAGTCAAAGTCACTTGAAAAATCTTTCAGAGAATGACTGCCATCACAGGAGTTAAGCAATTCCAAACCTAAAAAGAGGTTATAATGATATATCTTATAGCATTTATAAGGACAAGGAACCGTGTTACATACCATCAGCATGAGTAAGTCGGGTAATTCCTCCAATCGCTTCTTTTGCTTTGCGCGGAACAGCTAGGGAATTAACATGGTATTCTCTGGTAGCACTGACACCCAAGGCCGCTGGGATTGCCTACAAAACAAGAGGCATAAGGAGATAGGCTTCTGACTGCACATCCGATAACAACCCCTCAAATTAGTAGAAAATGTAGACGAAACCGGCAAAGCAACTAACATTGAATAGAAGTCCATTTGTATCTTGGAAGAACAAAACCCATCTCAAACCAGCATCATGCCTGTAAAATGATAAAATACTATCATATATCATGAAAGTGAAGATTGTCAAGGCATATATAGAAAGGTCATACATGCAGAACCTTTCAAGTTTCTAACAAGCAACTTCAGCCAAACTATAGTTTAAAAAAGAAATGAATAGTTTAGAAGTAATGTAGCATTGTCTTTAATCTTTTATCTCATCAGGTAATCATCAGTCAGGGAATATTTCGCGGCTTAAAAGTACTAAAGAACAGAATGTTTGCAAGAGGCTCAACCACTCCCCAGCCATTCTTTGAGCACACATAGAAGATCAATTACCATATATGTCATGACCTTACGAATCCAGAGGACCAATCAGCATTTACATTAAGTAAAACCATAGAGAGGAAGTTATACACACACAAACAGATTCCATAAATTAGGTAAATATTCAAGAGACATGACGTACCAAACTTTTAGAAGGCCACTTGAGTAGAGTAGCGAATGCACATCACCATGCCCATGAGGCTTGGTCTACCAAAAAGAGAAAGGAAAGAGAAACCAGACAAACTTAAAATTCATGGAACAAGCGATTACAAAGTTCTTAGATCTTTATTCACCCAACATATGGTAATTAATTAAAAATATAAGTAATTGTTACCTGAATCCTGTACTTGTTACGTGGGTCAACTGCAAGCCTGGCATCATTATCATCTAAGCATGCAACTTTTTCCTGCAACATTCTAGAGAAATTCATACACCATCTTCAATGAACTTTCTTCAGCAAAGCAGTAATGACCATTATGTACCTGCTTTAAAAGCTTGACTTGACTAGGTTCCATTCCAAAATATGAATTTGACTCCAAAAGCTCTAGTGTACGAGAATGTGTATCATCTGATGTCATTATAACAAAAGGAATTCGTGTTTGCCTTTCACCTACAAATTTTGGAAGATATATTAGCTATGATTGAGAAGATGAAAAACTTAACACAACAATCGCCTTCACAGTGGATTCTTAGACAAGGACCTAACGATAACTAACTGCCTTTCCTAATTAAAAGCCCAACCACTCTGAACCCTATATCCTAAACCTTAACGCAAAGAGGGAAGGTTCAACTATAGAACCCTGTATCACTAGTCTGATAATGCTGCTCTCATACAAACTCTAGGTGGACATTGGATTTTGAAAAACTTGTATTTCATATTCAAAATATGCTAAAACATAGAAAAGGAAAAAGGACATCATAGCTTTTAAGGTAGCACTAGCATCCTACAAACTTTAACCACAAATCATGTGATACTTAGCCAGTAACAAACCTGATGCAAGTTTAGAGCTAGCATCTTGAAGAGCCAGAATTGATTCAATATAATGCTGTAAAAAGCATGTTCCTGTGGTGGTCTCTCTGGGAAGAGCCACCTGCACAATGTAAAACAATAGGGTAAACAAGTTTAATCAATAGGGATTACATTATCATACACATCAATAATTTGAAGTTTTTTCGAATGAGCAAGAAGGTACGCTTTCACATTAAGGCACTTGCATGGATCCACCAAGTAAGAATAATTGCATGCTAATTTAGTAGATAAAATGCCTGATATAATCATAGAAAATGCTCTAGTGTGGCCACAGACCAACAATGGCTAATGTTATGGAAATATTTAGTTGAGAAATATGTCCCCAAGATTAACTTACCAAACCTCGAGAATCCCATTGCCAAAGATAGATGAGAAATATAAACAGCACCAACGAGCATATGATTCAGATAGCTAATCTAACCATGTAAAAAAGGAGGGGCTGCTTGACTAAGAAGACATTTGGTTCAGGAGGAAGATACAGCATTTAAAAATGCAAGTCAAGGAGAAGATACTTGAGGCTACATAGGGGGGTAATGAAGACAGTGAGGAGAGGACGGGTAAAGCCGTCAGCAATTATTGGTTTAAAATTATGATAAGTTGTCTTGAATCTTGATAGATGATATGCACTTGAAAATTTTGAAATTCATAGAAAACTAAGTGACCATGAACTGAAGGGTAGTAAATTATAAACCTTAATTCCATTGTATCCCAGGCGTTCCCCAAGCCCACCAGCAACAAGAACAAATACAGCTTTACGAGCTTCTTTAACACCTGACTCCTCAAAACTGATAAAGCTATCATTGCCAAAATTCAAGGACTCACCTGTTGGAACCTGAAAAGTCATTTCTCAAGTATCACTGTTTCAAGCTTTATATCGGTGAAAAATCATTAAATCATCAAATATTCTCCAAACAAAATTAATAGTACAGTGACATCAACTGAAGCCATATGGATGGATGGTTTTATACAAATTATCCAGAATTATAAACTTTATCCAATATAGTACATGTTAATATGTTATCACATAATTTCTACACATTCACCAATATACACTTACCGAAGGTGTGAAACCATCAAATGGATTCTTTCCAGCTTTTGATTCAGCTAGGAGTTCTCTAGCTGTTTTGATATATGATGCCAAACCCCCTGGATAACTTGAATTGAGCCGGCTCACCTGTAGCGAATTTGCAGTCAGACAAAAAGATAAAAGGGAAAGGAAAAAAAGAAGGCTTTCCACATAGACCGCCCTTCATAACATTACTTTAGAAAAGGATAAAAACCAAAGGAATTTCACAACTAATAATCATTTAGAACATGACAAGTGGCTAGCCGCGAGTTTAATTTCCCCAATTCAACTCTTAAAAGTGTTTTTTTTTTTTTTTCATAAAACTTATACTTATCACGGTGTTTTTTCAAATTTACTGAAGAAATATTTCTCTAAGAACCCAATATCATAACAATATTATGCAGAAAATAATCCTTCAATGTTATTAAATTTCTCTTACGATATCTCTCACTCCAACTGATATTAAACAGTACCCAACTGTGACTTGGATCCAATCTCAGATCCGGGAAAGAAAAGAAAAATCTTTAGCAAATTGATACAAAAAAACCACCAAACCTGATCGAAAAAAGCTTTCTTTTCCTCGTCGTCGACGCCAGGCTCCGCCCAATGCTCGAACAAATGACTCTGCCCCGTCTCCAAAAGGATCTTCGCCAACTCAATCTGCAACTCCACCACCAGTTCCGATCAAACCCACATCAAAAAAAAAAAAAAAAAAAACAATCAAATTGTTCGCAGAAATCACAATTGCGTACTCACCTGTTCGGTGCTCAGAAGGTGGAGGTTCTTCTGCAGATTTGGCGCGGAACCGCCGATGTCGAGGCTGGCGAGCTTTTCGGTGGCGGAATCGAGCGCGGAGGCCATTGTTGCTGTGGCGCAGAGCGGAGATACGATTGCGGCGGTGGAAGGCCGCTGTGTGTTCGACGAAAGTCCGCAGGGAGAGTGATGAACAGTGGGAGGAATCTGGGGTTGTGGGGGAAGGTGGTGGTTGCGTACAGAGAAACGGAGTGTGTGATATGAGTTAGGCGGTTAAATTGGTGATGCGGGTCGCGAAAAACGTTAGTTAATTTCGGGCCCACTGTTTGCGTGGCGTGTCTGGCTGTGTGTTTTGTGGACGTGGGCGTGGGCGTCGGTTTCACGCCGTCGTTCTCGGCCGCCGGATTTGTTCGAATTTTTTTTTGGTAAAAAGGATTTGTTCGAAATTTGATGGTTTGTTTTAGAAAGCACATTCTCGATGTGTCGTTCAAAAGTATAGTTAGTTGATAAAATCGTCTTACTTTCCAAACCTGCTTTTAAATTATTTTATTTCGTTAGCCTATTTGCAATCGTGGGACGTAAAAACGGTTTAACTTTTCACGATTAAAGATGTGCTAACGTACTAGTCATCTAGATTACGTAGTGTACTTTAATTCAAATGTAGATAATTTGAATGGGTGTGTACCAAAATTTCCTATGGTCGGAGACCAAACATTGAAGCTGACAATGACTTAGCTAAGTTGGTAACCTCGGACATGGAAACAACAACCATTTATTAAAGTGAAGTGGAAGGTTCAACTCTCAACTCAACTTTGAAGATGGTCGATCTTTGTCTCCGTTACTTGCCAGTTGGTAATATTCTCCATCCATCCAATAAGCATATTCTTTAAGCATATCATCACCTAAGAATCTCTTCACTTCTCCTTAAAATAACAACTAAAATAAAAAATTCATGAAAATCTTTTCAACTCTCCTTTACATTGTTTCAATCGTTATATTGTCTCCCGCTTGAAGTTGCAACAAAGAATAATTCATGGATGGTGTAATTCACAATAATTTTTTTTGGATCTCTCACACACCGTCTGATCATTTATGTCTTTGGTGTTCTTCAATTATTTTAGATTTGACAACCGAAAATTAAGAGAAATGTGTGAAAGGTAAAAAGAGGTGTGGATAATATCATTCTAATTCATTAGTTTTTCAATCACCAGTTGTCTGAAAGATGATAAGTGACGAATATCCATATACATAAATCTCCATGATTCTACGCTCACATAGGATAAAGAATTGTTCCAAGCATATAATTGTACCTCTATATCTTATTCTCATCTTACATTTCTTTATTAACACAATTCTCCTCTAAATCGAGTTAAATATATGCTTTGATATCATACCTTTTCGGTTCGATTGGTTCTGTTCAGTTTGGACTCTTAACTCATTTGATTTTTTGGTTGGTGTTGCCCCATCATTACTTGAGGCTTAAGCCTAATAGTGCATGACCACATTGGTGCATATAGAAACTTTGAAAGTACGAGTGAGGCTAAGAGTGACAATGAGGTTAAAATTTTAGTACTAGTAAAAAATTAATTTAATCATCAATATGCGGTTGATATCATATAATTCATTAAGTTTCGTATTTAAATTTATAAAATCGAGAACTAAACAGGCACAAGCGAAAGCAAACTTTTGGTATCTCATCAATCATCGCATACCATAATCTCATTCTCAATATTTGCTTCACTATGTACTTCTTCGTTTAGAAAAAGTGAACGTACATTTTTCTGCTAAAAAAATTGTAATTAAAAGTGGAATTTAAAAAGAAAATAGGGATTCTTTAGCCAAAAACAAAAAGACATCCTAAAATTGTGAGACATACATGTGTGTAATATTTTAGTAAGAATAATGTTAGAGAGACTAAATTTTTTAAATTAAATAATATGGTTATTTGCCTCATCCCGGCCCGGGCCCCCACCACATCCCGAGCTCGACTCCGCCGTAGCACGATATTGTCCACTTTGGGTCTTGACCACGCCCTCATGGTTTTGTTTCTGAGAACTCACACGAGAACTTCTCAGTGGGTCACCCATCATAGGAATGCTCTCGCGCCGAAGCCAGTGAGTTCCCAAAAGAGAACGTGCTAGATAGAGATGAGAATATATATATAAGGCTTACATAATCTACTCCCCTGGCGATGTGGGATGTTACAATTCACCCCCCTTGGGAGCCCGACGTCCTCGTCGCCACATTTTCGACCGGAGATTGGCTCTGATACAAAATTGTCACATCCCAGCTTGGGCCCCCACCACATACCGGCTCGACTCCTCCGTGGCACGATATTGTCTGCTTTGGGCCCCAACCACACCCTCACGGTTTTGTTTCTGAGAACTCACACGAGAACTTCCCAATGGGTCATCCATCTTGGGAATGCTATCGCCCGAACTCGCTTATCTTCGAAGTTCCGATGGAACCCGAAGCCAGTGAGTTCCCAATCCCAAAATGCCTCGTGCTAGGTAAAGATGAGAATATACATATAAGGCTTACATGATCCACTCCCTGGACGATGTGGGATGTTAGATTATTGATGATTTAATTATTATTTAAGCGTTGATTAGCGTGTTTATTTGCTATTAGTGACACGTTATATAATTTGTAAATTTGATTCAAACTTGTATCATATCTTTTTAGTAATAAAAAAAAAATTGTGCAAGGGTCAGTCGAAGTGTTTTTGTTTGGTCAAGACTCAAGTGATCAGTCGAAGAGTCCGTCCCCAAGGCTCAGGACACAAGTCTTTGCATCTCGTTATGAGTTGTGTCTTCGGTTGTGTCGCCTCTTAGCCTTCTCTGTCTGTTCACTCTTCGGCTTTCAAATTCTTCCAACGAGGTAAGAACCAACACCCCAACGATTTAACGTTTTTATTATTCTGCATTTTTTTTTGAGGAATTATTCTGCCAATTTTAAAGTCTATTTTTATGTTTGTTTGAGTCTCACAGATGTTGGGTTTTCGTTAATTTTCTCAAAGAAAGTGTAAAAATTGGTTCTTGATTGGTTTTTCCTTTGTTTGTTTCCTGAGAAAACCCACGAAAATTCTGAAAGTCCTATACTTGCTTACTTAAGGTTTTTTGTTGGTGGGTTTTTTTTGTTCAAAGAAAGTGTAGGAATTGGGAGCTTTCAGTGTTTTTTCTTTTCCTGCATTTTCTCAGGAACCAAACAGGGGTTCTCTCTTCCATTGACGTTAAAGAATTGTAGGTCACAGACTCACAATTCATGTTCTGGTTTCTGCTTTAATGATTTTGATTTTGTTTTGGTTTGTTCTTGTTTTTTCTGCGTTTTCAGAAAACAGAAGCTTAGTAATGCAGAAATAGTTTGAGAGACAAAAGAGGGGTTTTTGTATTTGTGTGCTGGTAGCTGGTTGTTGCTAAATGGCGCCAACTACATTGATAAGAGAGCTCAACAGTTTAAAGAAGGATTTTGAGGATGGTATGGGTATGGGATCAGTGAGGCGGGGGATGAGAGAGCGTGTGGCCGATAGGATATTTGAGCCCAATTCCTGCGGCAATGCCACCAAGAAAAGAAGAAAGTGCAGTACTCAAGTTGAAGAACTGATACCGGATGAGGATTATGAGACATTCTTGAGTTCTTTAGCTGACCATGGCAGTGATGTTGATTATATTGACAATAGATGGGTGGATGATCGGAATGGTGGTGATGACAATGTAAATGATAGGTCTGTGGATGATGGCGATCACAGCGTTGAAGTAAGGTGTTTGGATGATGGTGTTGATGGTGGTGATGATGAGGATCCTGATCATAAGATACTCTTGGATAAATTGACAAAAGGTGGAAAGTCCTTCACAAACAATAGGTCTGTGGATGATGGTTATGATGATGATGATGATGTCCATGTAAACAGTAGGTATGCGGATGATGGTGATGAAAACATTCAGTCTCTGGATGATAATCTTGATGATGAGGATCCTCAGTATAAGATATTCTTGGAAAAGTTGAAGCAAGATGGAAAGTCTTATGTGTTGGAAGCTGTTGGAGATAATGGGAAATCTGTAGTGATCAAGTATGAACAAGAAAATGAGATACTTAACGGGCCCGATTTTGACACCCCTGAAACATTTAAAAAATCTCAGGTGAAAGAGAAGCCTGATATTCAAAGCACTTTAAGGAGGGGTATGAAGAGAAAATGCACAAATTGCCTTAAAAATTCTGCTCTTCCTGTGAATAAAGAAGTGACTGCGAGCCCAAGAACTGTTAAGTATGATATGAGGAAAGAAAACAGGGCAATTCTGGAAAAGAGCTCGATGAAGAAGAAGAAGAAGAAGAATGTAAATGAGAAAGCTGCAAATGGTAGCACACGGGAGCGTCCTTTGAAAACACCCCCTGTGGAGGCTGTTCATTTTACCATGCAAGGATGTGCAAATGAGAAAGCTGCTAAAGGTAGCACAAGGGAGTGCCCTGTTAAAAGAACTCATGTGGCGGATCTCCGGTTTGCCAAACAAGGATGCAAGCGCGGATTAGAAGATGAGGACTACACAAAGCTTTTAAGTTGTCTACAGTTTGATGATGGTAAAATGGTATATTCACCTCCAAATGGTAGACCGGTGATACTTGATGATGATGGAGAGAGTTCACCTCCAAATAGAAGTTTTACCTCATTTACAGCTGTATGTATCTTCCCCCGTTTCAGCTTTGGTTTGTTTTTTCTATTTTATGCTTTACATGCATACACATACACACGCACACAGAGACACATAACAGATGAGCATTTGTGCAAGTACATATACGTCTGTATGTGAGTGATTTTATTGATTCGTAGTATCTGAAATTTGTCTTTTGCTGGTTGTTGTCAATGCTTTGCAAATTAATAGGTGGATGCAGACAGTGGGCGGTGCGTTAAAACTCGTGATGCAAGTCATTTGCAGTTTAGGAAGGGGCTTATGGATATTCTTACCAGGCCTTATGACCATGAAGAGTACAGAAGCCTCTTGAAAGAAGCAACTCACCAAAAGCCATTAGAGCACAACAGAAATCTGCGCGGTAGAACAATAACCTGTCCAGTTGAGGGGAAACTCGCACCTTCATATCTAAAACAGCACATAGGTTGGTTTTCTTTATTATGCATGAGTAAAGGAGCATAGCATCAATTTACTGTTATTTGTCGTTCAACATTTTTTTTTCCTGTTCGTCTGAATTGAATTTTAAAACAAGATATAGATCAGTTAGAAGTTCTAAAGCTTAAATGATCAATTTGTTGAATGAAAGTAGGTTGAGATAATGTTTTATTGAGATTTTGTGGCTGCCGATTCTCTCATATTTAGGAAGGATTTTGTATGTGACACCGCCTGTATTTGTGTTAGAACAGTTAGATGAACTGAAGCAGACATCGAGTCTATAATTTGTTCCTTACCAAAAGTACAAGGATTTAGATCCTTTTTCTTTATACTGTTTGTAACCTTTCAATTTGATTGTATTTTATTTTAATTAATTTGTTTTCAAACCTTGCAGTTCTGAAAAGAAAGATTACGGCAGCTCGCGGTGACCGCCCTAGAGTTTTGAATCTCTTGCGGGGATTTTTCTACTGGCTGAAGGTTAGCTGTTTTTTTAGTTTTGTTGTATGATACTAGGGTTATCTTATTGCTAGTTAACATTTAGTCGAGCGATATACTGATTTCATTTTTGTTGGGATTGATCAGTTTTCGATACCTATATTGAAATAGACTTCTGTTTTAAGACTGGAGGTATTTCATTTGGTATTATGTACACTCCCGCACATGGTAAAAGCACATGTTGACATGCCTTTACATTGTTGTTTCTGTGTTGGTAAAATCACACGTTGGCATGCCTTTACATTGTTGTTTCTGTGATGGTGTATGACTTTTGCACGCGTTACTTTGCATGTGAGGGCCAGTGTTGCGTACATGTGCATCCCAGCTGATGGGTATTGGATTCACGTCTAGTAACGGTCTTCTAATTTCTGTAATTATTGTATATTTTTGCTAGAATGTGGCCCAAGATGAAAGCTTCTGTCCTTGGAACGACTCGTCCTGTTTGAAAGTGCTGCCACCATCTGATAAGAAGACTGGACTTACAGAAAAGGGACTTGAAGGCAAACGCAAGTAAGAGTTCATGCACCATCCTCAGATTCCGATGGAAACAAGTTTGACGAGTGCATTGGTAAGATTTTAGTATGAAGATAGTTAGGGTTTAAAATAGGCTGTGGTTTAGGAACTTTTCCCACTTTTGCAGTAGAAAATACTAACCATATGTTAAAATCGTATTCGACTCCCCCTCCCACCCTCCCACCCTCCCTCCCTCCCTCCCTCCCTCAGATATATGCAAGGGAAGAAATTAACGTATCAGAATCTAATTAATATAAATATTCACCATCTGTTTACAGCCAGTGTGTTGAAATCTTATGACTGTTGTACATCTTGAGGTTGAATGTCATTGTTATTGAACATCATGCGAGGCTTGCCCATGCTGAAATTGAGGACTCTGGCATCCATGTTGTACTTTATTTCCCCATCGTATAGCAGCTTCCTTATGTAGTGCTCGATGTCCGATCCGATCAGACGGAGGGTGTACTCTGTCAATGGAGCTCCCTGATTTTTCACATAGAAATGGTCAAGTCTCAACAAGAAACAAGACATTGAAACCCTAGTTACAACTTCAAATGTAAGAAACGTGGTTTTTCTGTACGGTTTAATTTAAGGCAAAGGAAAGAGGGATACGGTCCAACCTTAATGTTTGTGATCAAATTTACAACCTATGGCTAAAAAAAAAATTACGGAAATCTTTGTTAGCTTGACATGCATTGTTGATCAATTGTTATACGGTTTAAGTTATTGTCTTGATATCGTTTTGTGTGTTGATTCACTTTTGCGTTAACACAAACACGATACAGATATAAATGAGTAACCACACATCACACATTCCATGAATGAGCACCATATGGATTTTCAATGGACTCAAAATCAAAGCATCTCTTACCTCATAGTGATCCACAAGCTCTTGGAAGTAAGAGTAGACCTTGTTGCAGGACTCAGAAGTCCACACAAACTCATTGGTGGGGTCCAGAATAATAGTAAGCTTATCCATCTGAGTCTGGTCGAAGGCACATGTCTCTGGGTCAATGTAAGCTGCGTAGATCCTGACGTGCCTCGTGGCACTGCTCAGCCAATCCCCACCGTACTCCCTCCCCATGTTCTTGCTCTCCACATTCACCTGCTTCTCCACCGGCCTCAGCGGTGTGCCCCCCGTTCCCAGCACTTTCTCTGTCCTCACACTCTCTCTCTCCTCCTCCTCCGCTTTCTCTTGCGACTCTTGGACTTCTGACTGCTGAGCTGCTATGGAGAAATCCCTTCTTTTTTGGAGCTGTTTTTTGCCTCCAAAATAGCCCAAGAGTGGAAACTTTGCCATTGTTGCTGCCATGGCTGAATGCAAATAGGCTACGGGCCAAAATTGTTCAATCTTTATGTTATGCGGTTTAAGTGAAGAAATGATTTTGCTTTTGGGTGCTCCAACTTTTGCGAAATTGTGGGAGGCCCCAATGAACATTGATCCACTTATTTGTGGGGATAAGATTTCTTGTTTTATACTTGGGAGCTTGAGTTGTGTGTGGTTAAAATAAACACAAAATTCATAGCCATCAATTCGGAAGTTGTAGCTAAAATGTTGACTAGTGGTAGCATAATTGCATATGATTTTATTGAGTTACAAAAGAACGGTATTTTCGACAGTCAGAAAAGTTATCATGCGGTCTTTTTGTAAATGTTGTCAGAGAAAAATTACATCTAAAAAATGTCCGATAACTATTTTGAAATTCCAAAATTCCAATAACAGTTCCATCGGGCTAGAGCAGAAGATCGAAAATAAATTCAGAAAACTCGGGTTCGAGGAAAACTTGCACTGAAAACATAAATGCAATATTTTCTCATTAAAAACTTGATAGTGTTGCAAATGTACAGTATACAATTTAGTAGGGAGGAAAAAGCTAAAAGAAAAGAAAGAAAAAAAAATCTCAATTCCCTAGCTAAAGAAAAAATAAAAACCTATAACAAAAGTGCAGGCCTCCGGTACATCTGAGGACGATGGATTGGTTAGAATGGCCCCGGGTTTCCGGTAAGAACAGCGGATTCTCCTGCACCTGCTCTTTTATTTCCAGTATAATACTCTCTGTATGTCTTCCTATGCAATGGCGGTCATACTCGCCATTGTAGAATCAAAGTTTGGGAAAACAAAATTTACTTGCAACAGACTAATTACTGCATACCATAGCTCGTCGCAAGTTGTCCCCTCTTGAGCTGCGTCTGTCATGAAGCATTTGTCTTCAACCTTTCCAGTAAACGAATCGGTTTAATCAGTTCATCAAGATCATCTAATTCCAATTCCGACAAATCGCTGTCACAATATGCAGCTTGCTCCTGTATTGGATCACTAATTTCGCCAACCTCCTCATCACTAACATCAATGCTAATGAAATCAGCGACTCCGTCAACAATTATGTCATCGCTGTTCTGTGCAGACTGCTTTCCAGACACTGTTCTCGGTTCAGAAACAGTGATATCCTTGGAAACAAAGTAACGGCCCCAAGTATTTCTGTGTTCTCTTGATCGTTTTCTTTTCTTTTCCTTTGCTCGGTTTCTGGGGTGGTGAAGCTTGCATTTAGGCCCTCGTGGACAGGTTCCGGTTGCTTCAAAGGACGGGCAAACATAGCTGTGCTTCTTCCGGCACTGTGAGGGAGATACATATTCTATTTTACTTGCTCCAAAACTAGTGTATCTTTGTTTGCTCAGAGAAGAGTTATCAAGCCTTACATATAACATCTAGTATAACTGTATGACAAACAGAAATTCTATTTGCACCCAGATTATTACTCAACAGCCCGAACTATTTTCCACATTCCCCTAATTCAACAAATAATACTTTTACTCACCACACCCCCTTTCCATAAATATGTTAATTAAATCTTTTATTCACTATGTTCTTGAGTGTAAGCAGATCTCAATAATAATATTATCAACGAAACTCTCTTTCTTGTTCGACATATTCAATGTCTACTTTATTGAAAGATAGGTCCAACTATAGTTAACTTTGTACTCTCCTTTTGATCTCAACCATTCCCCTTCCCATAATACACCAAACATGAGCAGTTTTTCATCTGGTATGTCCAAATTCATTGCCTACAAAATCAACATGCATGCCCACACACCACATACACAATTGAACTAAACAATTGGGCTCCGTACTAGCAAGAAAAACGAGTCCCAGACTTCTGGATTCAAACCAGCATAAAAAATAAAAATAAAAATAAAACAAACACAAGCAAAAAAGCGTATATATGATAAGACAGTACCTCATTCCCGTCAGCACAATAGCCCTTAAGAAATCCTTCACAAGTAGATGCCTTTGGATTCACATTCACATGTCTGTAAGGACAATTTTGATTGGAGCATAAACCTGCCACAAAACATGTCAGAATTTTCTAATTCCATTAGTAGCTTAACTAGAACAATGTTACCAGAAAGCACCTTGCAAATAGTAAGAACAGTCCGGCATTCTTTCAGGAATGACCTGCATGAAGATAAAATATAAATAAAGAAATAAAAAGAAAAGGATAAAATGTCCAAAAAGAAGTACAGAGTTCCGTTGTAGATCACGTGAAGTCCTGTCACACAGTAAACCTGATGAGTCAATTTGCAATTGGGATTGGAACATAAACCCTTCAGAAACTTTGTGCAGACTGCAACTTTAGAGGAGTCATGGATATAGGGACATTTTCCATCATCCTTATTGCACTTCCCAAATCTTGTAAAAAACTGACAGTACTTCCGCTTTTTAGCCAGCCGCAGTCTGGCCGTGTGCAAACTCCATCGAACTCTTTCACTAGCCAATATGCGAGTTCTCCTCTTCGGATTTCTAATAAGCTGGTTACCATTGCCAATCCGCAAATATCTGCCAATATGGAAATGCATTTATATCCAAGAATTTTAAAACTTAAGAAGAATGCAACCATAATTTGGAGGTTCGTGTGTCAACACCATCAATTGGCATTCACATTTGCTTGTATTAATTTCAGGAATCTATCTTTAAGGCATAAACAACAGCAACTTACTCATCATTGCCAATCACCAATCTCTTTGGAACATAAGATCTCTTGGGATCCTTTTCAGGATCGAGCACACCAGAGCTTGACGATTCGTCATCTACACAGAACATGAATGAATACTGTACGATCAATTTGCTGATAAGATGTACCCCACATATGCCAAAATATTTATAAAAAAAAAAATCCTCCAAAACTGAAAAACACTCATTAATCACCTCATAGTACTTCTTTGGAATTGGAACATACGGCTATATGTGATTCAAACACGAATAGAAAAGACAGTGTCCAGTGTGCTGGCAACTGCTCATAAACTATATAATTAATATGCTAAAGAATGTCCAAAACGATACTGACAGAAATCAGCAATTCTGTTTCTATCGTATGGGCCTTTCGTCCCCTTTGTTTACCAAAATACAAATCAGCAGTTCTGAAATTAGTCAGAAATCAGAGGCACATCCTGAGCCCAAGATAATGATTCCAAATCACGAAGATATAAAAAAACTCTCTTCCCAATCACTCCAAAACTAGATATGACCATCTACTCGTAAGAGAAAGAAAGGTTGAAACTTAAGAACATGTGGTGACCACATCCAATGGCCAGAAGAAATTGAAAATCAAGCTCCTAATGTATAAGCATTAAAAAAGTATACACTAAAGCTCATGTTGAAAAGGACATTTGATATGCGGAGCAAATAAAGAGCAGCCCACCTGAAATCCTTTTTAGTGTTCGCCTTGAAGGATCCATTTTGTACCGGACAGAACCAATGCGAAATATACGTTTTCCTGCCATATCATCAGATACTTAATAATCAAGCAACATACTATGTGGAAACACATTGAAGGTATACCACAAGCAAGAAATGTCATGCATCTGACACATCAGATGGCTCTACATTTTCACTACACTAATAACTGACTTACCTGACAAATTATTTCTAAACTTAGACCCCAAACTAATGCATGCAGCACCATTGCGTTCTCTTTTCGTCTTCTCCACTGCAGCAACAGCACGTGTAGCTTCCTAGACATTGTTAATAGAAACAATTGAGGTGGATAGGGACAGAGCAGTTTCTGATTTGGAAACCATTACTTCACTTTAATAAAAAAGGGATCATCTTTGAAGGAGAAATAATAGCCTGACTGGGTACTAGCCAACAAACCTCATTAGCTTCCTTTGATTGCCTTTCAAGGGATTTTGACCATTTTAAACTGGCCCCACCAACACTTAATACCTTGTACATTTTAAGCGAAAATCCATGGGTTGACTTAGTGTACAAAGTATCCCGCCTTCTTGACAGCAGCAGTTTCTTACTGAAAAATGAGATAATATTTGATTTTCTTAAGTAACATACACAAATGTGTTCAAATCTAATTGCATCTTCAAAACAAGAAAAGAATCGAATACCTGATTGTGGGTACGGAACTATATTTGAAACTGGAAGCCTGACTTTGCATGAAAGTCCTCCAGTGTCTTGCTCTTTTCCATGGAAACAGGTAAGGCACTACCTTCTGATGGTCAAGTGAACCACCATCATTGTTTGATGACTGTGTACCATGCGGTGTCCACACCAAAGAGTTTTTTCCAGTTTTACTTGTCTTTGCAACAGCTGTATGAGAAAACCGAGGTAATAAGATTCTAAAACACTGAAGAGTTTCAACAAAAAAAGGGTCAAATCTGTACAATGATATCATCATTGAAATATGAAAAGAGCTTAAGTTGGAAAAGGTTACAGATCAGAGCTTCAATACGTCTAAAAGATAAAGAAAAGGACAACATCCAGAAAATAGAAGAACCCTGATGCTAACAGTTAGCAGTAATCAATAAATGGAACTGAACAAATCCACTTTTTCCTTGATCCAGAAAATGCATTTCATAATTTAGGTGTAAGTGTAAAAAAATACTGCTTAGAGAACACGTAACAGAACAAATTCTAACAGCATACCCTTGTGTGATCGTTTCTTGCCATATGTTCTTCTGGGGACAATCTTAGGAACCCTTTGCAGCTTTAAGTTTAAATTGTCATCAGGCATGATAGCATGACCTTCCAAAGATGTCCTGATTAGCTGATTTTTGCGCCTCTTGTAGTAACCATCAGAGGATGAGTGCTGGATCTTATCAGTACTGTGGACCGGAAGGTCACAAGGACTTGAAGTTGCAACCAACTGATTTAACGTGCACTTTGCATTTACGATCTTCTTGGTATTTGGAGGTGCCAAATTCTCATCATGCAGTACATTCTGGTTTTCCAAATTATTGAGCGAACCACTGTGATTTTCCTGAGTTTCAGAAATTGTCAGTGAGTCCTTGGCAAATGTTTGTGCATCTTTGGTGTCCAAAGAATTCATAGGATCTAACTTGGTTTCACCACTAAGAGGCTCAGACACTGGGGATGATGCACGAACCCCGAAAGAGATGGCAGGACAAGTAGATAATATGGGTGCAATAGGTAGTTGGGGTGTCGGCCTATCAAAAGGAGCATTCATTTCTCCAGTTCTCATGAGACTTGGAGGCATTTTCACATCAATCCTACTGTCAGATCCTGCATTCTTCTTCAAACCATCTATACCTGAAGAGTTCAACTGATAAACAGCTGAACTAAACCCATGGGAGCTTTGCAGAGCAGCGACTGGAGGTTTTCTAACAAGGCTGTTACCTTTACGGACATACGAATTACTTTGAAATTTTCCATTCCTTTGTGGCAACTGCCTTTGGGGTGGAACAGTACTAGATAAAGGCATGCTTACAGGAAGAGGAGATGAAGATGAATTACCATTTCGATGCCAAGTCCGAGGCTTTGCAGTATGAGTTGAAGAGGCAGTCTTCATTGAGGTAGAAGAGACCAAATATGAACGACCTGGCACAATCCCACGAGTAGCTTGACCCAGCTGGTTCTTCAAACCAGATTCTGTGCTTACTAGATTCGAACCATGAGTTGCCTTTTTGATATTTTGCAAAGGTAAAGCTACTGACTTCCCCATCACTGATTTGGTACCACCTGATGATGAATTTTGAGCAGATGCATTGGAACCACCTTCAACCAGAGACTTCAAATCCAATTGCTGGTCAACCCCACCAGCTTTTTCATCAGAAATTTTGATAACTGATGGACTACAAGGTAGCATCTGCAAGTAAGGGACATCAGTTGAAGTTTCTGGAGAACCCTTATCTGATACTGTATCATGCACAAACTCCGTTCCTTCATCATTAGAGTTAGTAGTAGATACTTCATTGTTATTGGCGCATAACAACAGATAATTTGACGCAATGGGCAATTTCTCCTTCACAGAGACATAATTTGATTCCATATCTGTGCAGGAAAATTTATCGCTTGAGTCTGGAGGCTGGACTTCTGAAGAAACGCTGCATGGAGCAGTCTCGCCTTGCATCATAACTTGCTCATCTGTTGAAAATATACCAAAATTTTCTTCTAGGTTACTTTCTACGTCCATAATGTCAAGCTGATGGCTATTTACAACCAGAGCTTGAGTGCTAGCCTCTTTCTGTTCATTCCTCGATGGTGAGGGACAAAGGAACGATGTATCCGGAACTGATTCTTCATAAATTGTACATGATTCAACACCTTGGTGCTCAAAGTTCATACCATCATTAGTAAGGGCATCCCTAGCTGCTAAATCATCCACAAATAATACACTGCTTCCCTCTTGAGAAGGAATTAAATTAGCATTAGCAGAGACAAAACCTATGCTGGAAGCAGTAACTTCGTCTTCTTGTGTTGGATCATCGTTAGTCCAAGGTGCTTCTGCATAAGATGTACACTTATCTGCAGGTCCGTCATTGGTTTGAGAGGTAGTCCCTACCAGATGAGAGGTGGATACTTTTCTCCTCTTTATATACTTCAGTGAAGTCTCATCAAGATCAGAGTTAACATCACTTCTAGCTGATAACTTAGCCTCACAAATCCCATCTAGTGAGCTGTTCCCACGCAGAACACTGACCCCGTCATTATCAGGTTGAGAGCCAATATCTAACTTTTCAACACCAGAAACAGCAACTTCTGCATGACTAGCATCCTTCAGGGATGAACTTACTGCTGTATCCACAGAATTTTCATGGGCAGAAACATTTCTAGGCTCTACAATAGTGTTGGAAGCCCTTGAAGAGTCTAACAGAGTCCTAAATTTTCTCTTCTTTTTAATCTTGAATGTAACACTCTTACGATCTCCAACTGAATTTGCAATCTTTGAAGATCTTTCGGTGCCACAACTAACAAATGATCTGGAGGCACCATCTGCAGATGCTTGCGTGCCGACAAAATCGGCATTCCCACCATTAGGAACAATAATATTCTCATCACAATTAGTACTAACTTTGTCAGAGTTCCACGCGGTACCTCTACCATCATCGGAGCAGACAGCAAAGGTCTTCCCCGAACTTGATAAACCAACAGTCATGCTGCTTTCTGCTGAAGATATAGCCTTTGGAAGTTCTTCCACAGAACCAATTTGTAGTGATGTTGGGAGCTCATGTGTACAAGGTTGCTCGCTGATGGCATCCACATTACCAATGTCATGAACCATGACTTCTTGATAAGATACTTTTATACCACCATCAATATCCAAGTTGGTTTCTGCACCATGGCCAGAGCCATTTACATTCATAATGTCTCCATGCGTCATAGTTTTTTCTGAACTTAAAAAACCAGAATTGGCATTGCCTTCTACAGACAATCTGGGCTCTGATGATTCTGTTAGTATGACATTATCAAGCGATAAACTGTCTCCACTAGAACATATCTGTTTGCTGACATCTACAACGCAACCAGTTTCTGGACAAGTAGCTACCCTAAGTGAATCAGTTACGTTGTTGCTAAAATTTGAACTCTTAAGCAAGCCCTGGACAGAAGCATCTACAGTTAGACAACCCTGATCAATATTAATTTCTTCACAACTTGAAGAACCCAAATTACAAGTTGAAGTTTTCCCAGTACTCTTACTACAAGAGTTGGCATCAGTGCCATGTTCATCCAATACCATGCTCGGTGAAGAGGTTTCACCCTTTTCAGTCCCAAAGGCTGCAGATGGGCTACAAATATAGCTATCTGCTGCCCGTGGTTCATCAATCTTCTTTTTTGGCTGTGGACGAGGGTTTACGACCTTTTTCACTACTTTCTTCACCACTTTTTTCTTCTTAGTAACCTTAAGAGAAGACATTTGAGTAGAACCAGCCTTTTTACCATCTCTTTGTAAAACCTTACCCTTTGTAGCCCTTTCCACTTCACTCTTTCCAGAAGAATCACCAGTCACATTAGAACCGGGCTGTTCGATATCACACCTATTCTCCATACCAGAAGTGTTCACCTCCTCTTCCAACTGTCGTGGGTCCTTGTCTGAACTGGATGTCTTAATTGCAACAACTATGGAGCTTCGCAAACGTACAGGTGCAGCATTCTCACTGTCTCTACTGAGTTTCAAATTTGAGAAATCCCTGCCATACACTGAATCTGTCTTAGCATCCCTATTTCCAACTGCCTTCGCCACTAGTGAATTCGATTTAAAAGAAACATCAAGTTCCAAAGAATTCGCACCTCTCTCAACTTCACCCATCTCGCGACCCGAATACTCATAGTATCCTTTCCCTCTGTGGGAACTAGAGCCAGAATTATCAAAATAAGCAGAGCCATTCCGGTGACTAGGTTTCACAGTTTGAAGCCTGAGTAAAACACTCTTCTTTTGTATCTGCTTCCTCCTATTACTAGTACCACTCCCTCTTTCAGATTCTGAACCATAATAATCCCGTTTCGCCGAAACATTCCGGCCCCTGTTACCCTCATCGAATACGAATGGATCATATAACTCTCTAGTAGCTTCTCTATCATTATGAACCCATCTCTGATTATTCTCATACACCTCATCTCTCCTACCACCACTCCTCAACTCATCATACCGGCCATCATAGCCACCCGAATTCGAATCCAAATGACTCTTCAAATTCTGGCTTGACGCAAACCCCAATTCGCGATACTTTCCATCGGAACTGGGTTCTGCACGAGCACGGCGGCGACTGTTATAATCGTCGTCCACGGGGGCCCGATGGTCCAGGAGCAGCTGTTCATTGTAGTCAGCCCTAAACCTAGCGCTACCACTACCCTCTGATTCAAACCTAAATTGGGGTTTATGCAATTCACGATCGTAATCGTGAAAAGCCCTAGAAGAATCCCAAGAAACGGGATTGGATTCGACGTAGGGCGATTCAAATTGGAGCAATCGGTGGTGGCGAGGGCGCTCCGAATGGGCGACCCGAGGGGAGGAGACGGGGTAGTCGTGAAGGGGGAGGAAGGTTCTGGAGCGTTCGGGTTCGAAGGTGAGTTGGGGCTGGTTGGGGTTGTAAGGATGTGAGGGGGGCGGGGGCGGGGGCAGGGGCGGTGGGGGGAGAGAGTGATACGGCGACGTTTGGGGCGGTGGTGGAGGGGGCGGAGGTTGGAGGAGTTGCTGTGGTGGTGGCGGTTGTTGTGAGTGGTGGTGGTGTGTGTAGTGGTGGTTGGTGTTGTGGTGGCGGTGAGCGTAGTTTGGGAAATTTGAAGGGTTGTCGGAAGGGTAGGGATTGGAAGAAGGAGCGTACCTTGTGAGGTGGTGGGGATACTGCGAGGGATCCATCGACGGCGTATCTTTCGTTTCTTTGGTTTCTTCTCTGATCGTCTTCTTATGCGACTTTGTGCTTCGCCTTTCGTTTGAAATTTCAATCAAATCCAATCCAGTCACATCGCTTTTTTTTTCCTTTTGATTTTTTGGTGGGCAGTTTCTTGCGTTCACACTTTCAAACCGATAAGAGTGTGTTATTTGTCTTTGACAGTTTCCAAAGCAACACGACATGTCGTACCATTCAACCCAATCGAATTGGTTTTCTGCGCCACGTAAGCAATACGTGGCTCCTAGGGAGTATATAAGGCAATTTGGGATCCCCTAATCTAATCTAAACTACTTTTTTTTTTTTTTTTTTTTTGTCAAACGATCAATTTTGTTAAATTAAATATGAGTTTAGCCACTAACAGAATTCGAACTCACGTCATCATGCAAAAGCTTACTCCTAATAGAATCATGTTTGTCAACTAAAATTTTTTCAAATTATTATTCTAACCCCTAATTAAAATTAAACAAAAATATTTAAAATGGACAATTTAGTAATTACATGCAACATAAATTTTACTGTTTTTCAAGCTAACCTCACAACCATATAAGCATAGCATGTCCTAATTCAAAATCTAAAAATTAAATAAACAAAAATAAAATATGTCCACTTAAGAAAGTGCCTCATCATTGTCCCATTTTTCATGTTTAATTTAAAAAAATATTCACACTCCATAATAAAAGCAAAAAACTGCATCATTGGTTAGTAATTTAGTAATAAAATATTCTTCTTAACACGCTTTGGACCATATTTTAAGAGTGGTGTTATCCACACATTTTATTTTCCTTTTCACACACCCCATGTTAATTTGTGTATTTAGATCCTTTAAATTCATTCAATCCCTTACTAAAAATTGAAAGATATGTGTGAATAGCATCATATATTTAATAAAAATGAAAAAGTATTAGATATACCTTACCTATTTTGCCTTGTCCAGTGGACATCTTAACTAGGCAAATGATCCAGGCAAAATGTCATATCTCCAAAGTACAATTTTGCCTCAAACAATTGCCTAATTCTTCAGAGATGCTCTGCAACCTGGTGAACCCCATGATTTACAACCGTCAGATTAATCTCTTTACCCTACCCATGTTTAGAATTTGGAAAGCTCTCCGTTCTTCTTCCCAAGTTGCTGAAAGAAAGGAGGGCTAGGAGTCACGAAAGAGTGGAAGGCAGGCTACCCACCCACCTCAAGCCGGAACCAAGGGCCGACGCCCGACGGCCAGGAAGCTTTCAGAATTAGGGTTTTTGGGAAAGAAGAGAAGGGCACGGGGCTCTAGAGAGAAAGGGTATAAATTGCCACCAACCAATACTTTCTGACAGTAATCACGAGGTGGTAGCTAAATGACGGATTACAAGATTTCCTTAAAATCTAAAAATTGGAGATTTAGTGTTTGAAATCTGTTGCTAATGTGGAAGCCAAACTTGTGACCAGAAAAAGCTGAAATGCCTCTGTGAGACTTTCTAACTCTAAAAACGGTGGATAACCTAGCTTGCCACTAGTTGTGTCCCCCTTTCTAAAAAAAAATTAAAAAATACTTACTATCGCTCCAAAGTTTTTCCTAGCTACCTGCCAAATCTTTTAGAGTAAAGTAACTATAAAATGACAAACATAAATATTGTAACACCATCCCGTTACATAACTTTTCACTCGCATTTTAACATATATTGATTCGCTTGGATTTTTTGTTGTCGCATTTGGTGCCTATGATTTGATTGGAATTTCTCAGCTAGCCAAATAGTTACTGAGGTGGTGGTAAAACCATTTGCCAAAGACATTTCTCTCTACCTTAGCTTAGGAATAGTACTCTCATCCAGCTACATTTGGTACTCACAACAACCCAAAAGGGACAACCATGGTACATTCATCCTTTATTTCACCCATAAAATCTTGCTGTGAAAGTTATGGATGTTGTGGAAATGACCAAAATGGGTTTTGAGGTGTCGGTGACTAGTTAATTTGGCCACCAGAATTTTGGTCCATAGAAGTGGTGGTGGTTCTTCTGTTGTAGCTTTTGAGGTGTTGGGAGACCCTCATGACTTTTGGAGGCATAAAGAAAGATTTAGCACCATGTGATTTGTGGTCCTGTGGAAAATAATCTAACAACACAGTATGGTCCACTAATTTTATTACCAAGTTGGAGGGAGGATAATGACTTCCATTTGCATTTGCCCTTTTTTTAATTTTGAGCATGTTGTGTACATAGGTACTCAAAAGTAGAAAAACTAAAGTATCTTCCATTGCATTCCCCTTCTCTCTCTTTATCTTCTGGTGATGAAAGAAACAAAATAGAGAATCTGATTTATTACTAGTTGCATACAATCATGCGTTTATCTTTCTCGTCAGCCGATGAGAAAGATGAAAACACAATCTTAAGGATCACTCGAGAAAGAGAAAAAGGGTATGCAAGGGTTTCATTTTTCTCCTTTAGCCGTATGCTTAGACTTGTAAATAGTGAAAACGAAAATCAACATTTTCTTTGGAGACAAGACATAAAGAGAATATATGTCAATCTTTCTCATCGCATAATGATGCATGATAAGAGAAATGGAAAGGTTTACAACCGGCCCAAGAATACCTTGATACGTAAAAAATAGGGTATGCAACAGTTTCATGTAAGTTTTCCTCATATTTAGACTTGAGCTCACTCAGAGGAAAATGAAAATCAACCAGAATTACAACATATTCATCTTTGAACATTACAGCAGTCCCAACTCTTGGTCTGATTGAGACCAACAAGTAAGCTGAGAAAAAAAAACCAACCAGGAAAACCAGTCCAACAAATAAGGACTACTTCACGACTGCTAGGGAAGGAGGAGGGCACAAACACAAACAACCTCTCATCCTACACCCATCCATAACTATAACCCAAACACTCACGCAACATGTCAAAGCTATTGTTTTCTTACCTTTCTTATTTTCTCGGTGGGGATTAATATACAAATGAATCACACAAATGGGAGAGTGCAATTACTAGCATTGTTGTGCTTGTGAATTTGTTAGTCGAAGCTTGATGAGCGGCTCCACCGCCCTTTCAGGTAGTCCTCTAAGGAGACAGTTTGCTCAATGCTGCTCATGGAGAGTGAGTCATCCTCCACATCAAGCAGTGCAAGGTTAAGGTGAGACTGCAGATTTGAACGTGGACATGTTTCGTTTTCAAGCACATCAGATTCCTCCATGGCATGAACTTGCAGCCTGGACCACTTAGTCACATCTGCATCGCCTTGAAGAAGCTTCACGATCTGTGCTCAAAAGGACAGATAGAATCTTGTCAATATTAATTCAGAGATTTTTGTTTCATGCTATAAACTGATGGGAGGATACTCAAGAGGGATCGGATCCAGCTTACAAAGCTCATCTGGGGCCTAGCTCGTGAAGCATGTCTGATACAAAGAGTGGCTGCTAAAACCATTCTCTCTATCTGGCCCTGGTCATAGTTATCGCCCAAACACGGATCTAATAGTTGGGACACCTTCCCACTGTTTAGAATTGGCTTGGCCTGTACAAGACGTTTCACTAATTCAATTTCTTTCAAGAGACAAACATCGAGAGGTGCATGGAGTACTGCTAAACATTAGGGGAGAAGAGGACATACCCACATGACTAGGCTCTCATGGCCTTTTGGATGGTCACTGCTTATAGGCTTTCTTCCTGAAAGAAGCTCGAGGAGTACAACACCAAATGCATACACGTCAATTTTGTCGTTTACTTTGCCATACATGAAGTATTCAGGAGCCAAATAGCTGCAGAAAAATGCAATAGTGTTATTAATTAATCAACATCTCATATTTCCATGTTTTCTTAAAAAAGAATTTCAATTTGGAAATTTTATTCATCTTATAGAAAAACAGAAGTCTTGACTCTTTAGAAAGACGATGAAAGGTAAAGCTATGAGATTAAGTAACGAACCCAAAGGTGCCTGCAACATCAGTGCACGTTATATGTGAAGATGAGGTTGATGCCCATTTTGCTAGTCCAAAATCAGAGAGCTGAAAACCCATTTCAAGATACTATTAAAACTGACAATTCGATAAACAAATGCACCTTTAAAAGCAACAAACCGACCAGATGTATACCTGCGGCTCAAAATCATCAGATAGTAGAATATTGGATGATTTGACATCCCTGTGGATTACAGGTTGGGCACTGCCGGTGTGCAGATAATCCAAGGCCTCAGCTACCCCCACGGCCACCTTATATCTCTCGTTCCAACCAAATGCAAGGGGATCCTTCTTAGTTCCTGATTTGGAAAAAATCGAAAAAGTTGTAATTACGTTAGAATTCAAACAAAAATACAGGGTAAGTAAACATTTATTGTTCTTCATTGTAATGTTTAAAACCCAGAGAAATATAGTATATACCATGGAGATTCTCTTCAAGGCTTCCTCTTGATAAGAAATCATAAACCAAGAGGAGATTGTTATCCTCAAAACAGAACCCCAGAAGGGAAATAATGTTCTTGTGATTTAAGGTAGTAATGATCTCTATTTCCAAAACAAACTCCTTCAACACATCTTCGGATGGTTTTAAGATTTTCACAGCGAGTTCCTTGCCATCAGGAAGGCAGCCTCTATAAACTTGACTGCTACCGCCTCTCCCGATGAAGTTTTCTGGGATTACAAAGGAAAATATATTTTTGAAAAAAAAAATCAATAGAAATCGGGAAAATGAATAGGATATCTGACATATGAACTTCGTGAACAGCATACCGGCCAAGAAGTATGATGTAGCTGACTGAAGTTCCTGGTAGTTGAACAATCTGCAAGTAGCAGAGTACTTTTCATGCAGTCCCTCCAATTCTTTAGGCAGGCTTTTTGAATTGTAGTCCGGTGAAGGTGGGGCAGCCATTGCCTCACCACCCACCGCAACAATTGCGCCACTTTCTCCATTCAAACAGGAAGGTTGATCTGAATCACAACTATTTTTCCCTTCATCGAAATTGCTGGCAGTTGAATGCTGTCTACTGGGCAACTGCATTGCCCACTGAACTACTGAGATCTTCCGGATCCAAGACCTCTCTGGAGATTGTCGGTCTGGTAATACAGCCCGTCGAAGCAGTGGCCAACCAGGTCTCACTTCCGGTAGTTCTTTGATCAACATAGAAATTGAGCTCGCTGCTAGTGCCTCTTCTTTCTGCACTGGCACTATAGCCATATATTTATTATCACCGTCATCCGAGGACTCTTCTGCAGATTGGTGACAAGAACTATCTACCGAGGGCCGGGAACAAACTGAGCATTTCTGTTTCTCAACTCTCTCCGAACATTCCAGAAAGACTTTAGCTAATCCCTGCTCCAAGTTTTGACAATTAACCTGACCATATGTGTCCTTTAAGGTCACACTGTCACTGCCTTCATTTAGTACTTTGGAAGACTTATACACTGATCGGTGAAATGCGCTGAGCAAACTGTTCCGGCGATGCTCTTCACTTCCTGCAAACAAGTCCTCAACTCAGAATCCCACCCTAAACAATTTACAGACTCGAAAATCATCAAAAGCAACGTAAAATTAGAAAAATCTAAATACCTTGGGGGTCACAGTAAGTTGTTTGAGAGCCTTCTCTGTTAAATAAAACCTTCCCATTATTTACAGCAAGAACCCCACAATCCTTAGACAGTTTCTTGGCACAGTACTTGGCCACGGTGGTCGATGACCGGATTTTATGGTGGTTCTGGGCAGTTCCCACAATAACCTTACTTGCAGTATATGAATTCGCTTCCCGGACTAAAATTTTCTTGACTGATGTTCCTCTGCAGATTTTAAGCTTGAGATCCACCTGTAAAAGTTTTCATAAAAGATCTCAACTTTTTAACTTTCTGCCAGGCCACTGAAAAAATGATTAAACTCTCCAATTGGTTTGAACTCAAATTTTCACTCAAAAGTCACAACATTTTTCATTTTCTCAGGAAACGAACAGAGGATATGACAAAATTATACAAAAGGACAACAAAATTCTACCATAAAAACAACAAAAAAATAGCGAGAAATTAACCTGCTTCAAGTTGCAGAAACCATCATAGACTGCAAGAACAGAGTCAAACGCTTTGACAAGAGAAAGAAGCGACGACTTCCCATCTCGATCAACAATTTCTGCAATTACCCAATCCACCAAAACAAGTAAATTTCCACTCCAGCCCACCAAAACCCAAAATCCCAAACGAAAAAAAGCCTTAATCTTCCACCCAAATTTCACTCACCATTTTTACCGAGCACATGGAGGGCAATCACGCGATCACCAGGCTGAGCAACCTTAACCAGAGCCCATGTCAGCAGCTCTCTACTCTTCGAGTCCAGCTTCACCCCCACCACAACCGAGCGGCCTCCGCAGCTCTCCGCCTCTGCATGTCCTCCGCCACAGCCTTCTTCCACCATTTTCAAGCAGTGCAATGTGGGGGAGTCCAAACGGGGTAGTTTTGGTATCTGGGTCAGCTTCTGGCAGCTCTGCGGTTCCGTTACCGGTGCTGGAAATTCATGTCAAAGAGGATTATAAAGGCTTACAAAGCAGAGAGAGATGGGTTGGTTTGCTTTGCTTTGGCTTTCCGTTTCAGGGTCGCAAACGCAAAAGCAGTCACAGAGCAGCGGAAGAAAAGGAAAGCGCAGCAAATTTAAGAGACGGGGGCGGACCTACTTTTACTGCTAATTCAACTCACTCTGATGGAGCTGTTTTAACCATGTGTTAATTATTGTTAATGGCTTTTTCAGCAAGTGATTAAGGTTTCGGAGAGATTTTTCAACAGACTCTTCACACGAAATGGTACATTACTTGTCTTTATAGAAGAGATTAAATAATTATATTATGAATTAACAACTTAAAAAATGAAATCTTCCTTCATAGAATGACACAGAATATACCATCCAAACACAATAAAAAAACTTCTCCAAAGTTTTAGTTATGGATGGCATGGGTGGTCTGTGGGGTGGGGCCACCTTCAACTCACATGTATAGATGAACTTCGTTATACCTCTGTGAAAAAAAAAGTGGTCTAGTCTCTCTGGATGTGATATAAAATATAAATTCGGTGAGCATGGGAGGTAAATGGGCATAATAAATGTATATAGGATAAGTGTATGGTGCACATTATGCTGTGAGATTTTTTAGTATGATTGGAACACATCAACTGTACGTCACATGTAATCATGTAATTATAGGAATACTTAAAAACCAAACTTTCTATCATTTATATGATTACATATGACGTAACGTTCTAACGTTCTGTATTTCGAATATATTAAAAAAATCTCAAATGCATACGGGCCACAAGTTCAAAGTTTTTGACTTATTTGTACAGTGAAGGTGATGGTATTGGATGCACTAAAATATTGTTATTCACTTTTCAATATTCCTTTTGGTTCGATTTTGTATGACCGACGAATCTATCAACCTTTTCCTTTTGCCAGGTATGACTATCAATTCTATCTTGCGAAATACTAATTTACTTTATAAAAGGTTTGTAATTCAGATGATTAAGAATATTTTCTTCATGCTCGAGTTAAGTATTTTGTTTTATTTGTAATCTTGATATCAATTTTATAAAATAAAATAAAAAGATATTATTTCGAGGGTATTTTGCATGACATTAAGATAAAAGTGTGATAAGAGAAGTTGACTCTATGCACGAAAAGTTTAAATTAGTATCAGCGCACATGGCATGTTGCAGGTATTTAAAATGTTTTGGAAATATATACGTACGGGAAACAGAGGTTATAGAAGTTAGATTTATATACATAAGTTTGTATTTATCAAACGATTGTGAAAGTTAAACTCTTCATTGTTCAAAAGATATAGATGCTACAAAAGTTAGACTTATGTACATAAGTTCTTAATTATCAAAAAATTGGCAATGTTTAACTACTTAGGCCTCGTTTGGCACGCCGTATAAAGCATCGGATAGGATAAATAATACGGGAGCAGTTGTTTGGTGCACTCTCGTACTAAATAAGCACCCGCTTAATTATCCGGCCTATCAAATTTTATACGGTTGACACCGTACTATTAAAACAGCCCAAAAGCTCGGGATAATTAGTCAGGGCGCTGTCCTCTCCAACTTCACGAAGCCGCCGTTAACGACTTCTCAAAGTGGGCCTTCGAGCAGTTCCTCGACGAGTTCTCCACCCCGGGCGCCACTCCTCTGCAGTCATTCACCGACTAATTTCCCGTCTCGTCCGACGGAAAGCACACAGAGGAACAAAGAAGAGAGTGAGAGAGAGACAAAAGGAGACCAGTAGCGAAACAACATATTCCACAGGGATATACAGAAAGGGGCGGATGGAAGCTGAGGAATTCGCCAACTGGAGGCGTCACTCAGCTCTTCCCCTCCTCCAAATCGAATTTTGTCAATGCTTTTCCCCAACCTAATGCCCAAAATCACAGTCAGCCCCATTTTTCTCTCTGATGAGTGTTCTTGGTTTGTTGAAAAAAAGGTGTCCTCCGTGAATTTCCTTCCAATTGTTTTTTAGGACTAATAGAAAACAAAGTCCTTTGTGTGAATTTTCTTGGTTTGTGGTGTGTTTTTTTGCTGGGTTGATTTGTAGCTAAAAAAAAGAGAAGGATTGGGAAAAAAACGATGAGAATTTGAAAGGTGGGTTTTGCTGGGTTTCTTGTTGCTGCCTTTGTGGTGGGGTTTAGTTCAGGGGAGCAGACGGGGAAGAAGAAGAAGGGATAGAAAGGGAGGGAGTTTGGGGGGGTGCGGCGGAGAGATCTGGAACAAGAGAGATGATTTTAGTTTTTTTTTTTTTAATTTTATTTTAAGTTTGATTCCTTCTATCCGGTATAATACCAAACACAGTATAAATAATACGGTCATTAGTCCGATACTGTACCAAACGCCTGACTAATTTAGTCAGTACTATCCGATGACTATTTATCCTATCCGACAGAAATAGTCAGTACAGTTCGAGCTGCCAAACGAGGCCTTATTGTTCAAAAGATAGATATGTTACGAAAGCTAAATTTATATACATATGTCCATAGTTATCAGAAAGTATGCACATACACCTCTCTAGTCAACGATGCCGTTTGGTCTAAAGCTCCATGAAGAGATGGTAGATTATCCAAGTCGTAGTTTTAACTTTTAATAAAGCATTCTTAGTTTCAGTAAGTCTACTACCATTAGTTGGTGTTTTATTAGTTATCTTCCTAAATCTGAAGCTCCCTCCACTTCGACCAGCCGGTATGAAATTAGTAAGCCCAAAATGGTGACTCATCGCCGGCCACCGTGGTGAGTCGCAATCGAGGGAGAAGAGCGAGAGGGAAGATAGAGAACGTAAAACATGCAAAAGATAAAATAAAGTGTCTATATGTTTCCTCAGGTAGGGGCATACATGAAATAACAGAAATTAAGCGGAGGCATTGAAACTAAATTATACTTTAGAAACAGTAAACCAATTCATTTTGAGATCTAATTTAGATTGAATTGAAAAGCTTAGTTTGAAATTATGATGGCGTTGTTTGTATTAAAAAAATTTAGATTAATATTAATTTACTTTATAAGATATAGTGATGCATTGTGGGTAAAGTATGCTAAATGGATTTTATTAAGGATGAAATAATTATATAATAGGGAACTTTAGCGAAAAACTTCACACAAAAAAATGATGGGCAATAATGTAATTTTACAGATCCAAATTTTACTGTTTTTTATTGAAACTTCACTTACATATGATGTTAAAATACCTCTAATATAAAAAATAAAGAATAAAAAACGTCTCACTACCCCACGTTCTCTCCTTCTCTCGTTCTCTCTCTCTCTCCTTCTCTCCTCATTTTCTAAAAAAATGCATGACTACACTAATCATTTTTCTATTTTTCAACAATCAAAACGTACGCACAGCCTTCAAGAAAGCATCTTAACTATTTTAGTCTCTCTATTTTTTGTTGGTTTCGTTAATATAAATACGATGATGATGATAACCATGCAAATGCTGAAAGTCGCGATGACCATAAAGCAGAGTGGAGTACTGTGTTTATAATTATATATACAGACAGTGTCATTATTCTTCTGGTTTAGTAAAACTAGCTTTCAAAAACAAAGTTAACTAATGTTATAAGTAGACAAAAGTTAGAGAGATAATATTTGCTAGAAACAGGAGCGATGCTGTAGTAAAATATTATAAAATGATTGCAGATAAAAGAGAAATAGGAGGATACTGAAAATATTCTAGTTTTCTTTCTTTTCTTGTTGTTCTTGTTATTGTTTAACACTCGTAATGCTATATTTAGAGAGCAAGTACCTTGGAAACAAACAAATTACACTATTAATCATATGAAAAGGTTAATGTATGTATATGGGCATACATACCTACTATTTACAACACTCCTCTTTGGATGCCCACATATCAACATCAGTTGCCTCGTTAATACCTTGCTTGGAAAAACCCAGTGGGAAAAAACCATAGCGAAGGTAAAAAAATACAACTTTACCCGGATTGTTGAGATGGTGTTAAGCATGCTTATGTTGCCTCGTTAAAACCTTGATAGGAAAAACCCAGTGGGAAAAATCATAATCAAAGGAAAATGAGTACAACATGCATGTATCATGGATGCTCCCCCTGAATTGTATCTCCCCCTGATTCCACATTCTTCAAATTTGTAAGCCGACATAATCTGATTCCCTGCACTAACTTCTGAAATGTGCACTATGATAGAGATTTGGTGAACAAGTCTGCCAAATTTTCATTGGAACGGATTTGTCTGACTTCAATAACTTTAGCATTCTGAAGCTCATGTGCACTGAAAAACCTTGGAGATATATGCTTAGTCTTATCACCCTTGATGAATCCTTCCTTCATCTGGGCAACACAGGCTGCATTATCTTCATGAATGACAGTTGAAGTGTTTGTCTTTGAAGGTAGACCACATGAATTCCAGATGTGATGGATCATTGATCTTAACCAAGAACACTCACGACTTGCTTCATGTAAAGCAATTATTTCCGAGTCATTGGAAGATGTAGCAACTAATATTTGCTTTGTTGAGCGCCATGAAATTGCAGTATCTCCATTAATGAACACATATCCAGTTTGTGAGCCGACTTTATGCGGATCGGAGAGAAAACCAGCATTTGCGTATCCAACAAGGATCTGGTCATTTGTGGACTTGTCTGAGTAGAAGATACCCATGTCTGTTGTCCCACGAAGGTATCGTAGAACATCTTTAACTCCCTTCAAATGACGAATTGTTGGAGCAGAGCTATACCTGGCTAACAAGTTTCCTGAAAAAGCTATATCTGGTCTAGTACTTTGTGCTAAATACAATAAAGCACCTATTGCACTCAAATATGATACTTATGGACCAAGGACCAGTTCATCATCTTCTTTTGGACGGAATGGATTTTTCTTAATGTCAAGAGAATGAACGACCATTGGGGTGCTAAGTGGATAAACCTTGTCCATGCCAAATTGCTTCAGTATTTTTTCAATGTAAGCTGATTGATGGACCAAAATTTCATTAGCACAATGCTCGATCTGCAGGTCGAGACAATATTTTGTTTTCCCAATGTCTTTCATTTCAAATTCGCTTTTCAGATACTCAGCAGTTTTATTTAGCTCTTCGGGGGATCCAACTAGGTTCATATCATTAACATATATTTCCACTATAGCGAAACCAGTATTTGATTTCTTAATGAACATACAAGGGCATATGACATTGTTGGCATATCCTTATTTGATCAAATACTCACTGAGACGATTATACCGCATTCGCCCAGATTGTTTCAGCCCATATAATGTTCGCCTTAATTTGATTGAGAACATACCTCGTGGTTTGTTAGTCGTTTCATGCAACTTAAGTCCTTATGGGACTTTCATATATATGTCGATATCTAATTCTCCATATAGATACGCAGTGATGACATCCATAAGTTCGCATATCAAGTTTCTCTAAAACCACAAAACTTATTAAGTAACGAAACGTAATTGTGTCCATTACATGAGAGTATGTCTCATCATAATCAATTCCAGGTCTTTGTGAAAAACCTTGTGCAACGAGTCTTGCTTTATATCTTGCAATCTCGTTTTTCTCGTTGCGTTTCCTTGCGAATACCCATTTGTAACCTACGGGGTTCACACCAAGCATGGTTTGGACTATTGGTCCAAAAACACTTCGCCTTTCCAAGGAATTTAATTCTACTTGGATTGCATCTTTCCATTTAGGCCAATCATGTCTCTGTTTGCATTCATCAACAGAGCGGGGCTCAATGTCATCGCTTAATATGATTTCAGTGGCTACTGTGAAAGTGAACATATCGTCGATGATTATTTCATTTCGATCCCATAATTCATTAGTACATGCATAATTTATGGAGATTTCTTTGCTTTCATGTATTTATGTCTCTTTAGGGACATGTGTCTTATCAATGACATTTTCTTTTTCAGAAAATTTAGAATCACGACTTGTGGATGTATCATTCGCTTTCTTTTCCTGAATGATTTCATTTGGATTCAGTTGTGCCCTCATCTTTCTCTTTCGTGGGGCTGAATCTTTTGAACCTGATGGTCTACCACGCTTCAGGCGTGCACCAGATGAATTATTCGCTGCCACTTTATTTTGTCCAACAGGGACATCAATTCTTACAGGTGCATTTGCAGCTGGTATATATGACTTTGTCACTTTCGAAGCATCATTAAATGCATTTGGCATTTGATTAGCAATACTTTTAAGATGAACGATCATTTTCACTTCATCTTCACATTGAGTGCTTCGTGGATCAAAATGAGATAGGGTGGGAACAACCCGTGTCAGCTCTTGCCGTTCTTCTGGAACGGTCTTTTCTCCCCCTAATGACGGGAAGACTGTCTCACCAAAGTGACAATAAGCAAAACAAGCTGTAAACATATCACCTGTTAAGGGTTCCAAATATCTAATGATAGAAGGTAAATCAAAACCCACATAAATTCCCAGTCTGCGCTAAGGTCCCATTTTAGTGCGTTGTGGCGATGCAATAGGCACATAAACAACACAACCAAAAACTCATAAATGTGAAATGTGTGGCTGATGCCCAAACACGAGTTGTATTGATGAGTATTGGTGGTTGGCTATAGGTCTCAACCGAACCAATTATGCAGCATGTAAGATGACATGTCCCCATGCAGAGACTGGCAATTTTGTTTTCATGAGTAGAGTGCGAGCTATTAATTAAAGCCGCTTGATAAATGCCTCTGCTAAGCCATTTTGAGTATGGACATGAGGAACAGAGTGTTCAACATCAATGCCCAGTGTTATGCAGTAATCATCAAAGGTTTGAGACATAAATTCACCAACGTTATCAAGTCGGATTGACTTAATGGGATGATCTGGGAATTGTGCTCGCAACTTAATTATCTGATCGAGAAGTCTGGCAAACGCTACATTTCGAGTAAACAACATGCAAACAAGTGACCATTGGGTAAATGCATCAACCAAAACCATAAAATATGGTCTACAAGGTGGTTGAATAGGTCCACAGATATCCCCTTAATTTTTTTTGCAAAAATGATAGGGATTCAGCATCAACCTTTAGTTGTGATGGTCTAATTACCGACTTCCCTTAGGAACAAGCCTTGCAATGGTTATCATTTGAGACATCAATGTGTCTGCTCAATAATGGATGTCCATTATAGTTGGTAATGATCCTATGCATCATGGTGGATCCTGGATGACCCATACGGTCATGCCAAAGTATATAAACTTTTGAATCAATGAACTTCTGGTTCATGACAATATATGCCTTAATTGTCTTTATGTATGTATAATACAATCCACTCGATAAACCATGCAACTTCTCCAGCTTCTAGGTATCATTAGAGGTAATGCATAGATATTCCACATTTTCTGCACTTTTCATTTCAATGTGGTATCCATTTAGACATATGTCTTTAAAACTTAACAAATTTCGAGTGGATCGAGTAGCGTACAACACATTTTGTATGAACAATATTGTTCCATTTGGCAACATGATCTGGGCTTTTCCTGAGCCTTCAATTACATCTGATTGCCCTGATACTGTTGTTACCTTTACTTTTGCAAGTATCAAGTTCAAGAAATACTTTCGATCTCGAAGTATTGTATGCGTAGTTGCGGTGTCTGCAAGACAAAAATGTCCACCATTGCTTTTGTTTTGAGAACAACCATAATTTTTATCCATGCTATATGAGTAATGGAAATTACAGTTAAAAGCAATTTATTCATACTAGAATACTACTTTTATTGAATTGAAAATGCAAGCATTAAATCACAAGTACAAATAACAAGAGTACATCAAACATAAATGATTTAATCGGACCCAAACACTTCATTCCTTCTTTCAATAATGAAGTTTGAAACATCTATGTGGGTTGTGTTCAATTGTCCTGATAAATCGAACACTGGATCAGGTGTATCCATCTGTTTACCCTGGTCGAGAAAATTGGTCTCGACACCCTTCTCCTTGAGGGAGGCTTGATACAGATCCACCAGATGTTTTGAGGTACGACATGTACTTGCCCAGTGCCCATTGCCACCACACCTATGGCAAACTCCTTCAGGATTTCTAGGAGTGTTCATATGAGCTTTACCTTTCTGGCGATTTGCATTGTTAAAGCTCGGACATGTATTATGCCTTGGAATCTGGTTGTGAAACTGGACACCATGGTTCTTGCCATTTCGACCTCGCTTATGGCCACGTCCTCGTTTGTAATTATTGCCATGAAAGGATGTGATATTCCTTTCAAGGGAAACATCATTCACTTATGGGAATGGTGTTGATCCAGTAGGTCGGGACTGATGATTGTTCATCAGAAGCTCATTGTTTTGCTCAGCTACAAGGAGCACATATATCAACTGGTTGTACTGAGTAAAGCCTCGCTCTTTATACTGCTGTTGCAGGAGCACGTTGGAGGCATGGAAAGTGCTGAAAGTCTTTTTCAGGATGTCTTCCTCAGTAATGGTTTCTCCACAAAGCTTCAACTGGGAGGTAATTATGAACATAGCAGAATTGTACTCAGCCACCGTCTTAAAATCCTAGATCCTTAGGTGAGCCCACTCATAACGAGCCCTCGGAAGAATCACCGTTTTCTGGTGATTGTATCTATTTTTCAGTGCCTTCCAGAGGGTTAGTGGATCTTCAACCGTGAAGTACTCACTCTTTAGTCCCCCATCAAGGTGGCGACGGATAAAGATCATGGCCTTTGCCCGATCTTGAGAGGATGCACTGTTATCCTCCTTAATAGTTTCTCCAAGATTCGCTGCCTCCAGATGAATCTTGGCATCCATTACCCAGGTAAGGTAATTCTTCCTAGTAATATCCAAGGCAACAAAATCAAGCTTTGCCAAGTTTGCCATTTTCTTTTTTGAAAGAAAAATGAGGTGTGTAAGAACTTGCAATAATATGTATTCTGGAAGAACATATTGTTAGAACTTCTGGTTTTTACAAAATTTTTATTTTGATTTTCAGGCCAAAATGATGAGCACTCGAAACTTCAGGCTCGAGATTTACATGATAAATGAGGAGAGCGATTGTACCGCACCATTCTCATCAAAATAACATAGGATTGGCGATTATTTCGCACCACTCAAGCAGCAGAAAAATTAAATATGCAGAGTAGGGTGGGTGATTATACCACACCACCTAAAATTGCAATAAAATTAAATAGCAGGCAAATTTAAATATGCAGGGTAGGGTGGGCAATTATACCGCTCTACCTAAAATTTACGGTAAAATTAAATCTGCAGTCCAAGATGGGCGATAATACCGCACCATCTTTGATCGCAGCAAAGATAAATAAACATTGGGTTAGAAATTAGATAAGTAACTGTTAGGTTGAGAACTGAAAGCAGGCATGGTGCGAACAATTCTTCACGAGGGTATACCCAGCAGTTGAGGCAGAGGAAGAAGAAGAACCGTAAAATCCTTAAAGGAAACTTTTTTTTTTCTTTCGGCGAAGAGCAATGAGAAATGTTTTAGGGTTAGAGAGTCGTGCTGATAACGTGTTATAAATAGGCAAAAGTTAGAGAGATAACCTTTGCTAGAGACAGGAGCGAGGTTGTAGTAAAATATTATAAAATGATTGCAGATAAGAGAGAAATAGGAGGATACATAAAATATTCTAGCTTTCTTGCTTTTCTTGTTATTATTTAACACTCGTAATGCTCTATTTATAGAGCAAGTACCTTGGAAACAAACAAATTACACTATTAATCATATAAAAAGTTTACTGTATGCATGTGGGCATACATACCCACTATTTACAACAACTAACACATTGTGTTCATATTTCTTTTAAATCACATCATTTCTTTTAAAACTAGCTTTCAAAAACAAATGACCGGTTAACATACATCATTTTTTCATTCATAGAAGTCGAATTTTAAATTATTTAACTAAATAGAGAAACTATGCGCCACCAGACCAACTAGTAATAATTTATGTTTTGAGGTTCTCTTTACAAAATATGACGAAGCGTTGGATGAAATGTTCTAAACGATTTTTTCCTGGACGAGCTTTATCACAACCAATAACGACAAAATTTCGACTCCTCACTACTATTGAATAACATGTACATTACCGATCTAATTTAACAGAATTTTACTATTAAACCACGAGCATGCATGAATTATGTTGAACTAATTCCCGCTCACACTTTTGGACAAACCATATGTACTGTCCTTCTCCAGCTCAAACTTTCCTTTTTCATTTAATATCAATAATTTAAGTGCCAATTTGTTTTCTGCCAATCACAATATCTAGGGTTAGGTTAAGGTTAAATACTTTCCTCTTTTCAATTTAGTATTGGTCGGTGCTGGAAATTAAAAATGCCCGTGACAAGTAATAAATCACCCTTGGCAGCGGTTCTTAAAGTAAGTAGTAAGCGAAATGGAGCTGACCTAACACGTGAGCCAAAGGGTAGCTGCCACGTGTGCCCTATTTCCACCAATATAATATTGTATCCTTATTTTCTTAATAATGTGATATCATTGTTTTCACAAGTGAGGGACCATCTCCATTTTTTTTTTGATCCAGATTTAATCTTTACACCCGTTATTCCAATTATACCGTAAAGCAAACCAATGGAGGGGTTTCTCAAAAATAAAAAATAAAAAATAAAAAATCAATGGAGGGTGGGTCGCCGGAAATCGAAAAAAAAAGAGATCCAGGAGGGCGGTAGAAAGTGGCCGGTGGAGATGGCCTTCGACAGCGTCTGAGAGGTAGTGTGCTCAGAGTTGGATTGAGTTCCTCGAACAAGATAAAGGGCCTATGATCTTTCTACGATAAAATGATTAATTTCACATTCGTGGGGATGAAGGAAAGGTCTCCTTCCTGGAAGGAAGTTTTATCCATAAATAACTAGAATTAGGTTAAGGAAGAAAGTGCAGTGACACACTGTTTAACAGCAGAGAAGGTGGAAAAAAAAATTATTCTGCGGACGATACGTCCAAATATTAAGGAACAACAAGGACAAGTAGGTCAGTATTTTATCAAAGTATAAGTAATTTAATTTTAATTAGATCCCAATGTGCCCTCCACTAAAATCTGGGTCCTAATCCGGGGTCCAGATCCACACCTTCCTCTGCATTGTAGTCTTTAGTGCTGGAATTATGTTTACGTTTGTGCTTCAATGTTTGTATTGTTATCATGTGTGAGTAAAGAAAAGATGGATTGGGGCTACATTTCTAACAATCATAGAAGGCAATGTGTTCCAACTTCTTCTGTCGGTGGATTAGCTAGTGTTTGGTTTCTTTCACGTGATGAAATGACAAGCAATATCCCAATAACTTGTCCACGTGATCTTAGAAAATTGAACATAATTGATTAAATCTCATGTACTAGCGGCAATTACGTATAGGTCTTAAAAACATGTTTACTTACTAAAAATGTGTATTAGTCTCGCTCATATCATATATTTAAAAATTAAAATGTAAATAAAACAATAACGTGTCTCAGATTGATTTTGAGCAAGAAAAATAAGGCGTCTTACAGTAAAACCTAGCCACCTGCACCTCCACACCCACAGTACTTTTGAACCATTATTCGAGTCAAAACCCAACAACCTAAAATGTTTCTAAAATTATATTCAACAAATATAAATACCACCCAAAATTAAATATAGCAAGTGACATTTTACCACAGTGGTGGAAATGTGTTGTGTCCTTGCATGACGGCGTGGGTTCGAACCCCGTCAGCGGCTAATCTAACATTTAACTTACTAACGCTATCGTTTCACTAAAAACAAAAACCAAAATTAAATATAAATATATAACACCTGACCTGTATATAGATGAATTAAGTTCTTTTATAACTAATATATATTTAAGTTTTAATTATATGCGCGCATGCAGCTAATAAATACTATTTTAAGCTAAATACAGCGAGTTGACGTGTATATAGATAATTAAGTTCGTTGAAAACATATATGATGATCTCGTTTCATCATGAAATCCTACTATTTCTAATCACTGGGGTTCGTTAAGATATGCTTCTGGAATAGTTTGATGGTAGGGATCACTTGCACCATATTTATTAAATATATAAATATGAAATTACTTGTATCCCAAAAATAATTAAAATGATGACATTTTGAATAAGATATATAAACAAAAGAAACATGGACATATTTTGAATGGAATAATTAAGCATCATTTTCGTCACGGCTATTGGTCCAGCCAAAAGTGTGGGTGCATGTATGTGGAGAAATTTTTCAAAGTGATGAAAACATGGTCGGATATACCAAATGTCATGATATAAATGGTTGAATTTTTTTTTTCAAGTATCTAACCACTTATATTATGACACTTGGTGTACCAGATCGTGTTCCAATCACACTGAAAAATGACATTTGGTGTACCAAACCGTGTTCCAACCACACTGAAAAATCTCTCATGTATGTGGTAATGTGGGAAGAAGTCTCCTTATGATGTGATAAAGTATGTCATGTCAAACTCTAAATACTAACTTGGATTTATTTTGGTAAACTCAAATTAACACAGTTAAACCAAATGTGGGTCGACCCTAGCTAGAAAGAAGAAAATAAGTAATGGAAAGGTGAGAAACAATCATACTTGACACATCAATTCTTTTCTTCTGAACTTTATAATAGATGTGAGATCCGTAACATAGTTGCATTATGCACATGTCTATTCTATTTGAAAGAATTGACAGAGACCAGAAAATAATTGATCTTAGTGTATATTATTATTAATTTAAAAATATAATATATGTAAGATCTCATAATCGCAACCAAATCTCTAATATATATATAAGATTAGATAACCATATATTGACAAGTTGAAATTCTTAAAAAAATGAGCAAACAATGTACGTCAAGCTAACAAACACAAGAACGAAAAATTGGCACGTATTATCTATATGCTAGTTATATTCTCTATTGTATATTAATAGTTATGGGCCTGTATTTTCCTTAATATTGTGTTTGTACCATATAGATGGGACAATATTAGCTAAGGTTTGTGAATTTTGGCTACATACTTTCCCTTTGTTTGAAAGTATGTGATCAGCATCCTCAAACTTTATTTATTAGGAAAACTAATGAAAATGACTTGAAAACTTTGAGTTTTAACGATAAGGACAAAATAAATGGTAAAATGAATAGTACCAGAATTAATTTTTTAGTGTAAAAATGTGGTTTTTCGTTAAAGTGAACAGTAACATAAACTTTTCGTTAAAGTTCCTTTATTTATTATACTATTTATCACGTATTGTACCTTGAAACAAAAAAGCGATGAGCAAAAATGTAAGGGGCCTAGCTACATTGAATAAGAATCTCACTTTCTTCTCTCTTTTTTTTATTTAAAAAAAAATCTCACTTTCTTATAAAAATCGCTTTCCTAGGCTAAAACCAGAGGCAATGATGGTTGAAAACCCTACTCCCGCTAAGCCATCCCCCAACTTCTGCAAGTTGCAACATGCATGAAACCGCCATACATACCAATACCATCACAAACCCTAATAACTGAACGAATATTTTTTCTCACCGTTTTTAATTGATGATAATGTTTATTATTTTATTATTATCGTTTAATTAGTTTAAATTTTAAAATTTATATAATAAATAGACAAAAATTTCAAAATTTAAACTTATCTCATAATAATAAATAAGATAATGATATTACCAGCATTTGAGAGCGGTAAAAAAATGCACCCAGCAACTAACGCATCAGTCACTATCTGTGAACCTTTTCCCACGTTAATATGTTTTCACTCGCACGTTACCCCTTGACTTGACCTTTCATGGCAATTAATCAGTTTAACTACGTACATTGTATTGCGTGTAGGACAGACCTATTATTTTACCTTTTCCCCCTCCAACAAGTCAATCTTGGGGTTTCTGAAAAATGTACACCAAGAAAATGTAGTTGTAGTTGTTTTACTTGCTTTATGCCTTGAAATATGGCCGTTGTTATAGAACCTAGACATTTTTGCTTGTTAAATACTCTTGTCACACTGCCCATAAAACCCGCAAAATGGATTTAAAATTGGGGTTGTGCATGCTTACTTAACAAATTAATACCGAATGACTATGAATTTTTAATGTCAGTTTCATGCTAATAATATAATATTATGTGTAAACTTTTATTCACATAACTATGTATTATTGATATACGATGTTGCAATAGTAATATATCGTGTCATGTAAGTTGTTGTCCATCTTAATATCTAAAGTGAAAAGTTTTATGTACAAATCTCGTAGATGGTGAATTTGATACCAAATTAGGCTGCTCATTGTGTGGCTTAACTAAACTATCCCTCTCTTAATATAAAAATATCAATGTACTCAAAAAAAAAAAAAAAAAAGGCAGAAAAAACTCAGATTTTACGATATAGTTTATGGTTCGGCGGTTACTTGAAATAATAATTGCTTAGAGTTGTGATGTTTCCATAACTTAATTAATTAATTGAGTTGAGTTTTATCAAAACGACACCTTAACCAAAGGACAGATAAAGCAATGCAAGCAATAGCGCAGCAACCAACTTATAATTTCCCGCCCTTGATACAATATTCGACCTAACCCTAAACTCAAACATTTTTAACTACTTGAAAAGGAAATGTAATTTGAACCATTACGAGATGGTTCAGTGGTTGAGGCGAGTTTTTGGCTCTTATTGACACGGCACGTCTTGAATTCGATTCATGATGCTTGTGAGTCACACTATAGTGGTCAAGGAGAGGCTGAAATGCTTTTGTAAGTGTTCTCATTTAAAAAAAAAATGATTGTCGTGGCAAAGTCATCAGTTAATTTTTTATTTTTTTTATGAAAAAAAAGAAGAAGAAAGGAAACGTAACTTGTCAGTTGGTAGGCTTACTTTCAATGACAAATTGATTATATGAAGAATAAACTGAATTTATTAAAGATATATACATGTATGTACTCAAGCTATACTATACTCACGATATATACTCAAGCTAACTTGTACTCCATCATAAGAACGATGAAAGAAGATCCTTAACTCGTATTTTGGTCCCTATACAGTGCTTGATGCCGATAATTACTTCATTTTTAGGTTTAGGGACGGCTCAATGCCTTGAGTTTAGGGTTAGGTATCTAAGAATCTATGATTTATATTCCAAAATAATAATGCAAAATTTTAAAACAACGTTGATTTTGAAAACAACATAGATTTAGACATAAGCACAAGATCAACACCGAATGGATGAGGACTTTGGCTCCCATTGCAAAGAAAAGGGTTGGGCACCCATGTAGAAGTGTTTATAGAAGAACCAAAATCACTTATGAATAGAAACACATGCAGAACGGAGGTACTTCTCCATAAAATTACTTTAAGCGTAGTTATTCATAAGCAAATAGTACGTATTTCTGCTTTCTACGTATGTCATTTCAAATAATTGCTTCTCTCCATGAGTGATTATTGTGACATCCCACATCGCCCAGGGAAGTGAATCATGTAAGCTTTATATGTATATTTCCATCTCTTCTTAGCACGAGGCCTTTTGGGAGCTCACTGGCTTCGGATTTCATCGGAACTCCGAAGTTAAACGAGTTCGTGTGAGAGCAATCCCATGATGGGTGACCCATTAGGAAGTTCTCGTGTGAGTTCCCAGAAACAAAACCGTAAGGGCGTGGTCGGGCCCAAAACAGACAATATCGTGCTATAGCGGAATCGAGCCCGAGATGTGGTGAGGGCCCGGGCCGGGATGTGACAATTATAGCTCGTAATCACCTGTAATTAAACAAAACTCTAATTAGTAAAAAGTAATATTTATACTAATTCTCCAAGCTCCAAACAATTAACCCATCAAGTCACGAAAAGACGTGTAGCCCACAGTGGGATCACATAACGGAAGCCATGAATGCTTGCTTGTCGTCTAGATTGTGATATAATGTAATGTAACCGGCATTTATTTGGAGTAAGAATTTCATAGTACTTTCGATTGGAAATTTTGTAGAGTAGCCTTTTGTTTGTAGTGTTTTTGGTTTGGGTCTCAGTCAGTCATAGCCGCATGCACAAGTCCGTGGGTTTGAAGAGCAATTTATAAGTTTCAGTAATGCAACACATAGTTTTACGATATTGGTGTATTAATTCATGTGACAAATGATGCATATAATTAATATTTAATGAGTTAAATTCTTTAATTAACATGATGTGTACAAATTACTTGCCATGTCATATGGTCAGTATTTAGAATATTGATATTGATGGAAATATCGATAAGTAAATTTGTGAAAATATCGATGTCAGTTGCCTTCGATGGAAATAATGAAAATTTGCTAAAAAAACGTGAAAACTCAAAATGAAACTTTAGATAATGTCAAACACTAGTTTAGATGAAATATAAGTTTTTATATTTAATTGGTTGTATGTCGGATTATATCGACGAAACCTGTTGATTTTAGCTGAAATTTTAGAGTTTCTTCAATATGGGATGAAGTCTAAACTTCACCTCATTTCCATATCTTTATCTGATTTTTCCGAAAAATCCAGGGAAATACCAAAGAAATTTCAAACGCAACATATGGTATATCAATATGGTACAAAAAATATGGCATGTATTGTATTTCCTATTGAACAAATGAAGATATATCTAAAGATGTGGTTTCATTTATTTGGTTGGAAGAATATGACAAATGAAGATATATCTGAAGATATTGTTTCCTTTCGTTTGGTTGGAAGAATGGATTTAGACATGGGATGGGAGGTGAGTGACGGTGACATTAGAAATTTTGGGACCAGAACTTAGTTAGTTAAGGGTCACTTAAATTCATATATCCTCTCAATTTTTTGTCGGGCATCCACGAGTAGGCACATGATATCCCTCTTTCCCTTCACGTGAAAGTTTTTATTTTTATTTTTCTTAACAAACGATATTATCTACATTAAGGGGGAGGGGATAGGCTAAGCCTCACAGTGAGTTAGTAATAATGTGGTTCAAATTCGCCTTAAGCGAGAATTGAACCTAAGACCTTTCACTTGTAAGTGAAGAAGAATATCATTCGACCGTAAGTTCCGCTTCACTTGTAAGTGATAGGTCTTAGGTTCGATTCTTGCCAAAAACGAATTTGAACCACATTACTATGGCTAGCCAATTGCGGGACTTAGCACACTTCCCCACTTTCTTAGTGTAGATAATATCGTTTGTACAAAAAAAGAATTGAACTTAAGTGAAGATATTAGTTGATAGAGCCCAAGCTTTGATTTTGGGTAGAAACTTGAAGCCCAAAGAAGATTTGAACTAATATAGGCGCCATAAAATGCAAGATGGCATTGTGGGAACTGCGAAAAAGGTTCTAAGCTAATTAAGGGCCCAGACGAGCTGAAATAATCTCGATATGTACAAATTGGGCCCAAGAAAGAACGACTCATGGCCCATGATTGAAGAGGCATGTTAGGTAGTCCCACCCACAAAAGGAGTAAAAGAAAAAAGAAAACTAATGAAAATGACTTGAAAACTTTGAGTTTTAACTATAAGAACAAAATAAAGGGTAAAGTAAATAGTACCAAAATTGATTTTTTAGTGTAAAAATGTGGCTTTTCATTAAAGTGAACAGTATCGGAAGCTTTTCGTTAAAGTTCCCAAAAGAAAAAGGGAAAACAAATCTTCACCAAAAAACAATGCTTTTAATAAATTGACACTAAACAAAAACTAAAGAGACATTGCAGGACACTAAAACATGTTTTATTGTTTGTTTTAGTTTTAATTGAAGATTTGTTTCTATTTAGTTTACTAATTATTTTTCCGATATTAGGAGGTTACTTGTTTTCGGACATCCCAAATTGGTTTCCTCTTAACCTCAAGGGGTATGTTATATTTAAAGTTTTAAACCCTCAGACCCTTTATACAAAGGAATCTTTATTTTTTTTCAAAAAAATAGAGATTAGGTGTAGGGTCCACTCCACATTTAACATCAAATGATCCGAATCGTCTATTTTGTAAGTCTTGACTCATAGATCATCATTGCAAAAATTTAATTCAATCTGAAATCATTTGCCTATTTAATTATCAAGATAAAATTTCATTGTTTCTTATATAACAAAGTATTCGTTAATTTTTTTTAACCCAATTAGATGTCATAAATATTTCTAAGTTTGCTAATATTTTGCAAGGATGAGGTGCAACTTGAAAAATAGACAGTTCGGATTAGGGGTGGGCAAACGGGTCCTGGACCCGTGGGTCGGGGCGGGTCCAAAAATTATAAATACAAAAAGGGGCGGGCCGGGCCGATTCCTGGTAAATAACGGGGTGGGCCGGTTCTAAAAGTTAGAGAAAACGGGCCCCCGGCCCAGACCGTTCATTACTATTGTTTATTACCCTTCTCAGGCCCAGGCCTTTTCGCTCAAGCCTCACCCTAATCTCACCCTCTATTCCTCCCGAGTCCAGTTCGAGTCTCATCCCCAGTCCAGTCCGAATCTTCTCCTTCATATCTCGATCTCTCTCGATCTGCTCCATCTCGATCTCTCTCGATCTGCTCCATCTCGATCTCTTCCCGATCTCCTCCATCTCAATCTCCTCTCTGTCGATCTCATCCTTCCCGATCTCCTCCATCTCGATCTCATCTCTATCGATCTCCTCCATCTCTCTCTCTTTTCCACAGTCTCTCTCTCCCCCCCATCTCACCCGCTCTAAACCCAGTTGAACCCTTTTTTTCCTCTCGTCTTCCCCAATTTTCACAAAGCACCACCAGATTCTCGCAATTTCACAAACCACTACCATTGCCGCTGACTTCTTTAATCTAAATCAAGCGTGCTGCTGCAAATGACGATCCGGTGATGTCTGGCCTCAATGTTGGTCTCAAATGACTCATCAACACCCGAGGTACCTTCTAGGCCCATTGCATGTGAACATCTTATTCAAATTTGTGAAAAATCCGTTTAAATTTCTGAGCCTTTGAGGGTTCTTCGTTTAACCTATGGGTTTTTTTGACGTTTCTATCTGAGATTTAGTATTTATTTTCTAGAGTTTTTAGAATACTTCGATTAAATTTTAGAGTTTGGTAGTGGTATTTATGAAATGATTGTTAGGTTTTATGCGACAGATGTGAGGGTGGAGAGCTTCGAGGTGCTCGACAAGTGCAAGAGGAAGGTTGTGATGATGGCAAATCCGACGGTGATGGTAGAGCGGGTCTGGATCTGGGTCGGGCTGGGCTTGGGCGAGATGATGAGCGAGTTGAAGATCGGGAGGATGAGATGAGTAAGTGGACTCTGGGAGGCGATCAAAAACGGCCAAAAAACAAAAAAAAAAATAAGGAGGACCCGTGGACTCGTCCCGAACCGGCCCGTTTGAAACGGGCCGGGTTAGGTCCGGTTCCAGTGATCAAATTTGCAATATCCAGCCCGGCCCGACCCGTTTCCTATTTAAGCGGGTCCGGTCCGGTCCGGTCCCTCTAAATTTGGGCCCGGCCCGGCCCATGCCCACCCCTAGTTCGGATCGTTAAAGTTTGATGTGGTGTGGACCCCACAACTAATTCTCATTTTTTTATATAAAAAAATGGAATCGTTTCCTTTAAAGACTTATTTAACCCTAAGCCTATTGCTTTACATCAACTTACAAAGTTTTACTAACTTGATCATCGAAGTATCTTTGTTTGATAACCGATAATAAAGGAATTAACTTGGCTGCTGAACAATTCAGCAACCACTCTTGAACAAAAAAAATCAAAACTTGGACACATGTCCACACAAGATTGGATATAAGCAGAAGTGACTGCTGAATTGTTCAGCAACCAAGTCTTGTTCGATAATAAATCAGTGCTCTTCACAGGGACAGTCCCTAAAGTATCAGTTAAACTTTGCACGTAAGTGTTGGAATCCACTACTTCAAAACCGTATTAAAGATGATAATGTTAATGTATACCTTGTGATGAGTTCGAGTGTTCGACACCTAAACTCTAATTTTGACTATTTAATTTATTGTGACACTTTCATATTGTTTATAGAAAATTTAAAAATATTCTTTTATGGTCATGATTATACATTTTTATATTCTGACATCTCATATTTTTAGCATAATATTTTATATTAAAACATAAAAATTAACATTAAATTGTGAAGAGGCAAAAAATTCGTTTAATAAAATCCTAACATTCCTCATTCAATAATAAAGAAGAGGAAGGGAGGTGCCGACCAAAAAGTTGGACAAGTTGACCGTGACAAGTGTCGTGGTAAGTATACTGGGAAATTGTGCAGGTGGACGCGTGTGCGGTACGTGACAGCGAGTACACCAATCCTTCCTACTCGAGTGAGTAAGAGTCCAAATAGTTGTGTTCCACTTTCCAATTGGAACTTTTGGAAGCATGGATTATAGTACCTCACAGTTGCGAATGTTCCCCCTTTCCAGCTTTTTATCCATCTGGAGAGAGGAGAGGTCAAGTTTCTCCTTCTGGTTCATACAAACTTGTCAAATTCCCAACCCAAATAGTTAATTTTCTTTCTGGTTTTAGTATCTTTGTTTCTAATCAATCTTCTGCTTTTCTGGGTAAGTTCTGAATCACTACTTTTACTGTCAATTCATTGTTTTTGTTGCTAATATTGTGATATTCTTGCTTGTTTTTGTTGGCAATGTTTTTATTTTTTGGGTGCGGAAGTTGATTATGTTATGAATTTGACTGTATTATTATTATTTTTATTATGTTTTGAATTTCCAGTTGGTTTTTTGAGAATTTTCAATTTTCTGAAGTGTATAGTTTTTCCATTGGATGTGTTCCATTGGGGTTTTAGAAAGCTTCAACTTTGAATTTTGGGAGTTTGAGCTTTTAATTCTCTAAATTTTGAGTTGCCATAGACAATCAGACATGGTCTGGTTAAAATCTGAATTGCTGGCTGTTGTTGCAATTGATATGTTTTTGTCTTTTGAATTGATTAAGGTGGTGTTTTTGATGTATTTTGATCCGTCGGGCTCAGTTCGTTAGTAGGGTTTGGAATCAAAGTTTGCAATGTGAAATCCAAGCTTGGTTTTGTTTTTTTTTTCGTAAAATTCGGTAGCAATTTGCAGAACTCGTTTACCTGTCTGCTAAGAAAACTGGTGTAAAATATCATCTACTTATATGCACACATTGTTTAAAGTTTCGCTTTTGATTAACATGTTAGTTGAATTTGCAGAGCCCAGCATTTGAAAGACGAAACAGAAGAGAGGCGCGGTTTCTCAACCATGCAGTTATATCACCATCCTTACTCATTGGATAGTCAAAGAGTGAGACTTGCTTTGGAGGAAAAAGGCATTGATTACACATCATTCCATGTCAATCCCGTGACGGTCAAGAACATGGATGCCTCATTCTTCAGGAGGAATCCGAGTGCAAAACTCCCGGTTTTCCAGAACGGGCACCATATCATTTACAACACCATTGAGATCATTCAGTATGTTACACACTTCACTAACACAGTCTGATAATATCGTATAAGTTATATGCTATCGATTTTAGAATTCACTTTAGATTTGTGTCGTAAAAGCTAAACATAATAATGAATATTGAATAGCTTTTGAGTATATTGGCCTTGACAGTTTTCTCTTTCGATCTTCAAGCAATGTGTTATTGTTTCCAAAACATGTTGACTTCGAAACGAGGAAGATTTTAAACTGCTATTTGTGTATCCAGGTATGTGGAAAGAATTGCACTAGTCTCATCAGGGGAAGAGAACATCCCTTCAAGTGGCGGAGAAGTGAATGCATGGATGCACAGAATAAAACAATGGAACCCCAAGTTCTTTACGCTTTCTCACGTCCCAAAGAAGCACCGCGATTATGTCTATAAGTTCATAAGGCAGGTGATTATTGCTCGAATGGCGGAAGCTACTGATCTAGCTGCTGCTTATCACACCAAGTTAGTCCAAGTGTACGAGACAGAAGACAAGTTAAAAGAGCCCGCGGTTTTGAACCAGAGCAAGGAACAGTTAATAAGACTTCTTGATCAAGTCGAAAAAAAGCTGAATGAATCGGCTTATTTGGCCGGGGAAGAGTTTAGCATGGCGGATGTGATGCTCGTTCCTGTGCTGGCACGGCTAGTGCTCTTGAATTTGAAGGAAGAGTATATAGATAGCCGGCCGAACACGGCTAAATACTGGATTACGGTGCAGCAGAGGCCTAGTTATAAGAAGGTGATTGGGAAGCACTTCAGTGGGTGGAGGAAGCACAAAACATTTATTAGAACTTGGTGTTTTGTTCACATCAGAACCTTTCTAAGGAGATTTTGATGCTGTAAAAACCACGCAGTTGCATTACAAGCAAAAAAAATGTTAATTCAAATGTATGCATATTTTCGGGTTGGAAGCATAAAAATTTATTTGTGTTATAAGTCCTCAGCTAGTTTGAGGTCTTCCGAACATCACAAATATAAACATTTCGCGGTAAATCATGGCATGAATATTTTTAGTTTTTATACAACGGTAATGGGGATCGGAGTTGAGCGAAGTAACACAATTAGTCAACAATAATTTGATATCGAACATCTGTTAAAAGTAATTTTGTCATCATCAATGGTTGAGCTAGCGTCACGCAGCGTGGCCCGATAGCGCAGCCGTGACATAAAATAACTACTCAAGACTGATAAACACCACGTTTGGAAAAGGAGGCAGATTGTCTGCCCTCCTAGTTGTAGTGTCCTTCCATGCCCTTCTATTTGTGCGGTCACCACAACTAGGAGAGCAGACAATCTGCCTCCGAAAAATGGAGTAAAACGTGGATCAGTGATGTACCAGAGTTCCAGTACTTGCATTCATCAAGCAATGAAGATTGATAAGTGATGAACAGAGAGAAACTTTACACTTAACTTACCCACAGACCATTACATGATTAATCAGGAATACCGTCACCTCAAGAATTAATCATTCGATGTTGACAAATAAAAGCTGAACACAATTCACCTAACCAGATAAATGAACCAAAAACTCAAAATTTTGACTCTATCAGTCCCAACAGAGATGCACAGACTTGTAATAAGATCACAGCTCATGATTAGAGGGAAACCGAAAACTGAAACTAAAATTTAACTTGATGGACAACATTAATAAAGTCTTCATAATCTTAAAACGTTATTCATAAATCATATCAGTATTGTACTGGTAACACCAGAAAACGCTAAGATCGAAAGCGATAAAGCTCAGCTTGGAGGCCTAAAACAACGAGGCCGAGTACAAAGAAAGCAATAAATCACTATGAGAATGTTTCATAAATTAAAATTATCAATACCTGTAAGAGCACATGACCATACGGGAGCAATTTTTTTCATTCGAAGACTTGAATATCGAATAAAATTTCATTTAAATAAACCCGAAAAGGGAAAGTAAAGAATTGTGGAACACATTTGAGGTATAAAGCAAATAAGCTAAGCAGCCTCATCCTATGAAAGAATGTTGATCAATGGTGTTGTGAATGCTGACTGGCATTATTTCCAGCTCTCTCAACCCTATAGCTTAAATCCTCTGCATAAAATGAACTTGTATGCTCATTTGCTACATTTCCTACGCCTATGCTGCTGTTCGCTCCACCCTGGGAGTTGTTTCCGTTGCACCCCCACCCGTTTCTGTCCCCGAAAGATGGGGGTCCAAATTTTGTATTAATATTATTATCATTATTATGATTCCAGTACTTCTGCTGCTTGAAGTATCTCCTTCCCAAATCATTCGAGAATTCTCTCGGCCGCTTAGACGCACATTGGTTGTTTACACATGGAATGTTAAACTCTGCCTGATTGGCACCAGTTGTGCTAGGAATGCTATCATTAGAGTGAGAAGTTGCAGGAACACACCTGTCATGTTGTCCTTCTGCAGGTTGACTAACTGCCACATGATTGATGGGATGAGAAGGTGAAGGGCCTTTCTTGTGACGGGGCACCGAGGGTAATGGTGGGAAAGGAAGAAAAGGTATCCCAGGAGCAAGATGGGGTGTCCCATATTGCTGCATAACAGACAGTGGAATTCCGTACGAGATGGGTAAGCGAGAAACAAATTTCTCCTGCGGATGCCCTATCACTGGAGCAGCAGGAAACTTCAAAGGACAAAATGATGACGAAGCAAAAGATGGAATTGCAGGGGCATCAAACCCAGGAGGAAGATCGTCGAGGTTCATCTCTGTTCCATCATTTTGCTGACAGTTACCATGCACACTGCTGGAACAAGTTCCATCTTCTCCACTCACCCTCTCCTGATGCAATGCCATTTCACCTATCCCAGGCAATGGACTAGGTGCTAACTGTCTACGCAATCCAGACTCGCTCTTCTGTTCTTTGTTCTGAAGTAAACTTGAATCTGGGTCTGCTGGTTGATCCCATCGGCTTTTACGCTTGCGAACTTTTGTCTCACTGGTAGGGCCACCACCCGTACAAGGTGCAGAAGAGACCTCCTGGACGCCAGTACTCACAGAAGTTGAAACCATTGATTGTTTGGCACTATCTATAGCTTCGGTAGACCTTCCACTTTGATCACGCCAATTATCATGTGATGGGGAAAATCTGTTGGAGTTTGAACCTCTGTTAAATTCCATCTTGCTATCAACCCTGTCTACATAGCTGTGTCTTCTGAAAGGTCTGGGAATCCACTTGTCTCGAAAATTCCGTGCTATTTGGTGGACCTGTAGAATCCTCAACTGATTCAGACTCAGAGGTTATATTCATTCGTCGATGTATCATGCACCAACGTATGACACAAAACATCAAATGAAGCCTGCCTAAGCAACTTTTTCGATAAAGAGGATAACAAAATAGGTGATCAAGTAATCTACACAGATTTTTCAAAACTAGACCTGTCTGTCTTCGTGTTCTGTCAGTGACAGCATTGACTCCGTAAAGCTGCAGAGAAACACAACTATCAGGAAATAAGCAAGATTACTAAGAGATTATTTTTACTTGAATTAAATTTGAGCACTGATATCAATTTGCAGGAAAAATATTGAACAGCTGGAAGTGTTCAACTGAGTGAAAGTCTTGGGACCAAATATATTACCAAAAATGATGAAATAATATTAGAAGTGCTTCTCAACATAAACAGCAAAGCAACTGGAAAACCTTTTCGAAACGATGCCATCAGTTAAATCTAAAACCAACTTCCAGTGCCAAACTCAAACAGGTCACCCCAACAAAGGAGAAGAAAAGAGCAACGTGATTATAACAAATCAATAACCAAATTTAATGACGAAACAAATAATTACCTCTCCATTCCAGCGCAGGGAGGACCTCCAGTAATATGCTCTGATGTAAGTATCTGCCTCATAGCTAAATACTCTAGGACCTGCAAAAATAATATTAGTCAGCTGAATACCAAAATATTGACAAAGAAATGTTCTTTTATCACATTTTTCTTGAATCCCTGAAGGCACTCTCACACACACACACACACAGAGCTAATACTTGAAACACGGGCAATTTTACAGCTGGAGTAAAAAAAAAACCATATAACTAAAACGGTTTCCAGTGCACACACCTTCAGAAGCTTCCGGAGGATTGGTATCTTTTTGAAGTCTTCTCTGTATTTTTTCATTATGTTGTGTAGCATTCTCAAACCTAACAAAAAAAATATTCAACTATTTGAAGCAAATGGGGGCACAATAAATTAATTCATTTGATACCAACAAAAGGGGAAACAGTTAGCACGCTATGCGACAAAAAGGAGGGTACGCACCGTTTTTATTTATTACATCAATCAAAACCATCCGTGACTTTGTTTTCAAAAGCGCATCAAGGATCATAGAAAGATCTCGATTGCTGCAAAAAAGGAAAAAAGACTTTAATGGAGAACTGTTAACTACAAACTTCATCTCAACGACAATAAATTTTTTTTTTTTTTGAGAAGAAACTATAACATTTTATGAAGCTTGAAAAGTGGCTGATATTACAACAAAGGCAACAATATGAAGTAAAAAATTTCAATATACCTCTGAATTACTTCACCACCGCCACTATCACCAGATACAGCAGTAAGGATCAGAAGCTTCAAGTAGCCTTTAGTGGAATCCTGTAAGAAAATACCATGCATATATAAACTACCAATATAAGAGAAATTATATAATAGACAAAAGAGAAAAAGCTGTCAATGGTAAATGCTTCAAGAAGGCATATGCTTCAAAATTGACATTGAAAAGAAAATCGGATGCAGCGTGCTCAGTAGCAGAGACAGAACAACACACATGATTTGAGTAATATAGCCAAACAATGAAAGGTGTATTATGATAAAATACAGGCCCATATGAGAATGGAATAAATGTGATGAGGAATCCACAAAATGAAGCACATTAGCCTCCATTGCTACTACTTACTTTCCGTTTATTTATCCCTCCGTCGCCATCCAACAGCTCGTTAAGCTTCTCCTCAACTGCAACCATTTGCATCAAGCCTCAATCAATCAACGAATCCCTTACTTCTAACTCTAAATAAAACAAGATGAAAAAAAATCCCTAACCTGAACCTTCTGTTAATCGTTTGGGCTTGATAGATAGCACGAGAGATTTGGTGGCTGCCATTTGAATTTTGTTTCCACTTGGGGTAATCTTCACTTTGCTTTTCTTCACAAAACTGGTTGATTTGGACGTTTTCACATTAGAACACACTTTGGAAGGAACCTGTCCAACTTCAATAGTACCAGACTTGGACTTCCTGTTACTGTCAGTGCCATCAGATAACGATTTTCCAAGCACTTTTATTGGAGTAGTCTCTAGTCTTTCAGAGGAGTTTGAGGATTTTTCTGTAGTCTCCTTTTCCCCAAAAAATTCCTGCTCAATAGCAGGCATGGGTATACTAGTTACATCTTCTGTTTCAACTGGTGGGACAGAAGATGGTTTCTGTCTTGGGTGCTTCAATTCCAATGAATCGTGTAAGTGAGAAACAAGTGAATCAGATCGATTCACGGACTCCTCTCTTTGTGTGGTAAACTCCAATTCCCCAATAGAAACTGTTGTACTATCAATTACTTTATTTGCAGGCAACGTATTGTCAGACCTATCTTCAGATACACCATCTTCTGGGATCATCACAGGCTCCATATATTCTTCATCTGAATCATCTTGAACAATGACTTCGGTATCAAGAGGATCACCACCTATGTAACCCCGACATTGAGATGAACCACAATGACATTTTTTGGCAGCAGCTCCGAAAACCCTTACATAGTTGTAGTCAAATGTAACCTCTTCACCCTGAAATATAATAATATGGGCCAATATATACAGAACGACGATTATCAACACACAGCAATGAAAAATAAAAAATATAGCTAAAAATAACAGCTTCAAAAGCAAATGCAGGGAAACAGGCTCCTAGACATAACCCAAAAATTCAAGGGTACTTTTGTTTTCCCTTTGGATTATTTTAATTCTAGATCCTTTTTTCACTTAAATTATGTCTACATAACACTAGTAATGGGACACTTGCAAGTTGCAAGTCCATCAAAAAGGTGGATCAGTCTCCAACATTAAAGGGATAACTACATGATTTGGCAAATGGCCACCATAAAATATACTCTTTCCAGACAACTAGATTACACTCAGGACACGCAATAAAACTGTCAATTGTGTAAGAGCCATTGATGAGTCGAGACGGGTGCTGAAATAATAAATTCTCCAAGAGGTGACCAGTAAAAGGCTTTAACCTAAAATTGCATACCACCTGGATTAATTTCATGAATAGCATGCTTATGAGTAGAAATGATAGTAAAGTCCCTAAAATGTACAGCATATACACTACCCTGACCTAGGTCAACCCTCTGTCATACAACCCTCTGTCGTACAGATCCAAAATAGAAATGTCAGGATATGCCTGTCCTATACTATAGATGAATAAATCAGAAACTCAAAACTGATTTTTCCAGCTCATTAAGGGCCGTAAGCCATGTGACTTGCAGTTATGACTTATGGGGCAATTCAAGCATTCAAAACATTAAAGAGATGAAAGTAAATCTTGAAGGTGCAAGCTACCTTCTTTATATCTCTCAATGCAAATAGTCCTATACAAATCTCTCCATTCACCATCCACTGTTGACAATAGAAATAAAAAAAAGTTAAAGATTATGACGAAACGAGTAAAAGTAAATCAAAAGCAAGCAGCTTCCCAAGGATTACACTTAAGCAGCCAGCACATGAAAGAGGTCGTGTAATACAATACAAAAACAAGAAAACAAAAAATGAAAGCCAAATTTTAGATATAAGTGCCCATGGTAATAGGATAACCGAAAGAGTGCTTCGAAATTTCATGTACAAACCCCTGCCCCTAAACTTTACAGTCTTTACAATAGCTTGTACATACACAAAATGAATGTAATTGCAGAAAAGCGACTTCACCTTTTCTGTGCGACAATTAGGATCACAACTATGGTTAATGAAACGCCCCAAATTCCCCTTTGCACATGCATCTATTACCTGAAATAAAAGAACACTCATGAATATCAATATAAAATGCAACATTTTAGCAAGTTAAACTTCCACGCTGATCGCAAGTTTGCTGATAAAATATCAGAAGGAAAAGGTAAATGTGAGGATAAATCAGGAAAAACACAAACCTCACTGCCATTCAATGTCATGAAGTAGAAATGTCTGTGACCCTTCACAGCATACTCTTTTTGTCGTGCCTCGTAAGCATTTGTATCAAGCACCTGCTTGGACGATGTAGTAAGAGATCTTAGATACATATAAACATGCATAACACAAGCATGCCATATAAACATACATAAGACAAGCATGCAAACACACACAATCAAAGTTCAAACACTGAAACCAACAATTAGAGCAGAAAAATTAAAACCGCCGTGGAATGTTTTAATGCTTTTGCCATAATCCAATTTCACTTTGTTCCAATTTCACTTTGTTTTTCTTTGCATAACAATTACATAAGCCCTCACAGGACTCCACCAATCCACTCATAGATATGTATTAGAATTTCTTCCTATAGATCACTTCAAGATCAGCTCTCTCTGCTGAACTGAAGGTAAAAAAAAAAAAAGCTTTGTGCCTTATTTTGTCATTTTTTTTTCACGTTATCTCATAAATTGGTGAGTTTTCTTATGCTCTAGAATCCTGCACAAGCAATGCATCTATATACCACAGAAGAGTAATGGAAAGAAAAACCTTGAGAGAGATTCAAGTGAGAGGCATACCAAAGATGGGTAAAAACTTAGAACATAAACTTAGCTTTGATTACCAACCAAAGTACCTAAGATTTTAAATACCTACACAAGATTCACAATTGCATAAACTAACCAAAACTGAAAAAAGAATATAAAGTTTGTTGATTTACCTCTCCAACATATTCAATAAGAAATTGCCCTTTACATATATCCTCAAGCAACCTGAGGCCAAAACCCTTCTTTCCACTTCGAAACTTCTCTAGTTTGGCGTATCGGCGTTTTTGGAACTGTAAGCAAATATATTAACAAAAACATTCCATATATACAACAAAACAAATTTTTCTGTAAGAAAAATAAAAAATACCTGCTGATTTGAACAGAGGTCTCTACATGGACAGGCTCCTCTAACACATTCAATATTAAGTATTCGATTCAGGCAATCATCTCCACAACCCAACTGACCATCTGAAGGCGGTTTGCAATGGCAAACCATTATCTGAAAATAGAGAAACATAAACAGATTAGGAAAACTATATACGCTGGTTTGAAAATCCATAACTCTTATCAGATTTTTGCAGCAAACATTACTGATGAAGTCAAATTTATGACTAGAGCCTTGTAGACATCATGCACATTTTCAGATAACAGATGAAAAGCTTTCAAAATATAGGTATGTTCAGCGGAATTCACGAATAATTAGGGGGCAGTGAGACCCAGGTCAATTCCATATGATAGTTTCTATTCAATCAAGGCTTTGACCAGCAATGTATATGATATTTATCCAAGTGTGAGCCATCCCATATAAAATGAGTCCACTCGTTTCTTATTGTCACCAGGGACATCAGAGGGTTACTCTTTTCCCCTCAAATCTACTCGAACTGACTGCACGACAACAGACATAAAACACTAAAATAATCAGGTTATGAAAAAAAAATTAAGTCGTGTATAAACCTCGTCAATATTCTGAGTTTTACGGCTACGGTGATGGAACTGATTAATTTTTATGCTTGCAACATTCTGTTGGGAAACTGCAAGGCATTGAAAGCAAAAAAAAAGCGTCAGAACTATAACTCAAGTATATGTAAATTTTTTATGTGTGTGAGCATGAACAAGTGTATGTGTGTGTGTGTGTGTGAGTAAGAGAGAGAGTAAAAGCTGAACCCAATTTATTATATCATAAATAGACAGCACATACCTGTTGGACGCCGACATTCCAATTCTTTGTACTTTGATCGGGTGACGGATGCATCTTCATCACCTGAGGCATCTGATATATCCAACTCCGCATTAATCTCTGAATTTGACTTCTCTTGACGGATTGAGCAATCAGCAAAGGCTTCATCCTTGTTATCTTTACAGGTCCTTCAAATTGAAATCAAACATTAATAAAATGAGGATAATATTAGACTTAAAGTCCATGAAATAATCTTAAGAACAGGGATCCCATAATATATTAGAGATTATAACTGTAATAGGAACAAACCAGATATTTCTATACATAACTTATTAGTTGATAAAGTTTAATTACGTCAAGGCACAAAGTAAGGATAGAAAATAAATCGATAAGCATTGCAATCAACAAAAGATATCATAAAGTGTCAAATACCCCTTTTATAAGCAGAGCCAAAGCCGCTTAGCCTAATAATTAAAACATTGTTATAAATACAGTGTCATTGGCTAAATTCTAATGATCCTACACAAACATTGGAAACCAATAATGAAATATGTATCCTTAAACGGCTTCTACATGATTAAATAAAAATGAAATGCTTACCATGTGCACTTTTGTTCATCTATAATGTCAGCAAGTTCAGCTGGTATACGCCTCCATTTATGACAATCATCACAGAGCACCCAAGCATTACGCGGTGGTAAATACTGCTTATCTATGTTAACAGGTACCATGTCCGAGTTAGGAATGCCTACGCATTCAGCATCATTGACAGAGTTGGTTTTTCTATTGTTGTCCACTAAGTGATTGCCTACACCATACATGCATGTAAAATCAGCTCAAGCGTGAATATAATAAATATTGAAGACATAAAAAAGTTGTATGATGAAGAGGATGACATATTAATATATAGAATAGGATAGAGATAAACATTTTGTTAACAAACAAGTACCTGATTCTGGGAGATTTGCCACTTCGCATGAAACCTGATCACCATCAGCCTTTTCCATGACTTTCTTCTTGTTAGCAGACTTTTTCCGGTTTTCCGTCAGTCTATGAGCATTACCCTTCTTGCTCGCTGAGCCACAGGCTCTGGACCTGCCCTTGGGAGGCTTCAGTCCCTTAGATTTTGAGGATTGTGATTTTGATAATCCTAAGCCCACGTCAAGATTATCTGCACCCACTTCCACTTTAAGAACGTCTCCAGAAATTCCAAGGTCAGTTTCTCCTGACAAGCGCAGTGCCTCCAAAGATGATTCCTTGTCACTTGATGAGTTGCTCGAAGCATTTGCACAGGTGGATGAAGTGCGCATCTCACTAGAAGAAAAATCCAGACTTTGCCTGCATCCATCTCGTTCTGATTGCATTTCTCTATTCAAGCTTGCTGGACAAAGTTTACCACCTTCCCAAACATAATTTTTTGCATGAGGGACTTTATGCTTCTCATTCCCTCTCTTAGTGCTAATAAAGTCTCCAGAAGCAGCCAAAACCTTGTCAGAAGTTAAAACATCACCATGAGAGTCTTCTTGCTGTCTTGCCTCAACATCTGCATCTGGAACGATATTGATAATTTCAGAATCAGGTGAAGTTCCAGGATCTGTAAAGCTAGTCCCAAATGATCCTCCAGAAGATACAGCAACTGTATGAGATGGAACCCCACGATAATTATCAATCACATTGTCAGCTGAATTCTCTGTGAGAACAACACTCTCAAAGTCCTTATTAGCCAGATCAACATCCAGAACAGGAGCATCCAGATAAGTTCTATCCTCCCCAACAGTAGCTTCTTTTCTCCAATTGCCCTCATTTCCATCCCCTTTTTTAACAGAATTTGCAGATGCTGAGGTATCAACATCCTCAGGTACTGTGATGTAGAGAGAACTATTACAAAATTCTTTCCCCACTTTAACCTTCAAACGAACACAGTTAGTTGATGCACGGTTCTTGCACCTTGACCCTTGTGAATTTCCACCAGCACCGCTCTGATTCCGTTGTCCACTTCTTTGTCCACTCCTTCGTTTCTGTGATACTTGACTCTTACCTTGACTGACCTCAAGCCTGTTACTCTCTTCAAAAGATTGTGTTACACTCCCTAATAATCCCCATACAGAAGAACGAGCTGGTTTGGAAAGGCAGCTTCTCTTCCTTCCAGCAGCCTTGAAGACAGTTTCAAGGCTTCCAAGTGGTTGCAACTCTTTAGATGTGCTTCTGCCTTTCCTTGGAGCCCTTTTTGTGTTAGTCTTGCGGCTTCGGCCACTCCTTCGAGAAGACAATGCTACAATGTCAGGAAGTTTGGTTTTAGAAACACAACCAACTTTGACATTATCAATTCCTTCATGATATTTCTCTCCAGAACAGTCCAACGAAATGCTAGAATCAATATTACCAGGGGAATCATTATTATCTGGCACATCCACACTCTCAGAAGGGCCATTTTTGACAATATCAAAAGGTTGAAACGGTTTCAAAGAAACGGACTTCTCATGAATATTGTTGGGGGATAGTCCACCAGAACCTTCATTCAGATTGGAGACTTTTTCCTCCATTACTGAGATCTGGGTGCCAATTTCAACCTTCGTGTCGGTTGTAGCATCACTTTTCTTTTCCAAAATGTCTGTTACCCTTTCAGCAGACGCAAAATCGATAACCTTATCGTTCCTCTGACCATTCTCTTGGCTGCAAACCCTCAGTGAATCTGACACATCTGAACCTTCAAAGGCCCTCTCACAACCCTCTGGAGGCCATATTTGATTAGTATTGCTTTTCATGTCAACAACCATATCAGTAGAGAGCCCACTGACGCTGTTATTGGCAACCCCTAAGGTTTGACATGACTGCATAGAAACAGACTTCTCAATAATGCAGTTGGAAGCTATTTCGGAGGGACCTTCCTTAGAATAGTAGACATTAACTTTTACAGGAGACATCTGGGTGAGAATGACAGCCTCTAAATCTGTCATAGAATCACTGTTTTTTTCCAGAATATCTATAGACCTCTCTACCAAGGAACCATCAGCAATTTTATCACTACTCTGATCATTCTGTTGGGCACAACTACTCGGTAAATCAGGCATATGTAAATCTTCCAAGGCTCTCTCCAAAACTTGCGAAGGAAATATTTGAGTGCATGTATCAACATTACTTTTCATCTCAACAACCTCTGCAGTCCTTTCAGTAGAGAGGCTGCTTGGACCATTAACACCATTATCATCCATCTGTTCATTCTTATTGTCACAATTGGTCACTAAACCACATGCGTATGATACTTCTGAATGCATCCCAACATCCCGTACAGGTGATGTCTTGTTGCACAAATCAGCTTCTATCCCACCAGAAACAACCCTCTCCTCATATGCAGCTTCCAAAGAGGGACCCGCTAAGATGTTGAAACCCTTCTCTTCTGTATGGGGACTACTGCAAGCTTCCATCTCTGCTAGTTCTGAGGGAATTTCACCACCCTGCAAAGGAGATACTGGTTCACGATTATCATTCTTAATCTCAAGAGAAATATCACCTTTCTCTTCCGTAACTTCCATAACCTCTTTAGAATAGAGACAACTAACACTCTTATCATCTCTCCGCTCATCCTGTTGGACACCATCTCCTGATGAACCAGTCTGACATATGACTTCCAAAGGGATGTCACAGTCCCCAACTAAAGCTGCAGATCCATCCTCAAGTTCAGGTCCACCTTCCTTCAAGCATGTCCCATCACTTTCCCTATTGGAACCATCAACATTACTCTGACTCTCAGTCGAGCAACACCTATTGAGCCTCCAATCTCCGTTCAACCTACTTCGCAGATCCAAATCATTGGCATTCTCATGCTCACCAACGAAACCATCTCTATCAACCTTGCATGACTCTGTAACCTCGCCAGAGATCACAAAACCAGCATTATCATTCCTAGACAATCCCAGAGCCCCATCTGGCACACTGGCATGGTCAACATCAGAATCAAGTAAAGGCTCCGAGCAGGATGGCTGCTCAGAAACAGATTGCACCAAGATCTCTGAGCCCATCTGCTGCTCGGTGACAGGCTCAGGCAAAAGACTCTCGACCAAAACCGAATTTCCACAAGCCATCCTATGTTAAGCAAATTTACCCATTAACTCAAACACTGTATTAAGCACATATGATCAACAACAAAACAATTTAACCCCACAAAAAATTACCCCCGACCCAATACAATGCACTTCAAAATCAAACCCTAACTCTGACTTCCATTCCCAATTAAAAAATTACCTTAGCCAAAGCAGTCCGGACACAGATAGAAAACCCTAAAATCGCATTCCCTTGACTTCCTGTGCACAATTAAACCCCAAATCTCAAAATTGGCGAAGTAATGCAACACACTCAATACAAATGGTTAATACAAATGCTTAAACAAATCCACATATATACAAACACACATTAATAAAAAAAAAATTACAGCAAAAAAAAAAAAAAAAAAAAAAAATTGGATAATCACAAACCTGTGAAGGAAGAAGAGACTGATACACGAAAGAGGCCTATTTTCTTCAATTACTGCAAAATTCGGATTTTCTTATTTTTTTCTGAAATTTTTGTATCTTCGTTTTCGTTTGGGAGATATAGAGAGAGAAAGAGAGGGGTCTGTTGGTGGTGGAGTTACGGAGGAAGAAAACGGTTTATAGGGGAAAAAGGAAAACCAGATAAAACAGGAGAGGAGAGGGAGGCTCCGACCGGGAGGACGGCTTTTTATCAATTTTGATGGACGGTTTTGCCCCCCTAAACGACTTCATCCTCTGCGTTTTGTGGGGATAGGGGGTACAGGTTTACTCGCTCTATATCTCTCCCAAACTAAAGGGTACTTTTGCCAATTCACGGAAACCAAAAACTATTTATCAGTTACGGAAAATCCCTTCTCTTTTTATTTTTTTATTCTCCAAGGGTTTCTTTCTTTTTTTAAATCAAGGGTTACCCTTTTCAATTGGTAAAAAGAATTTTTGGGATTGGAAAATGTATATATAGACGGAGAAGGAAAGAAAGCTTTTATAATATCCAAATTATTCTTCAATCATTATGATTTTACAGAATATATTTTAATACAACTAACACAATTCGACCTGAATATTTACGTGGATGTCGAAGTCGAAGTGTGTTAAGCGACACCTAAAAACCAACGAAAATTTAATGTAAGAATGAAGTGTAAAAACCAAAAAGTACGAATAAATTAAAATAAGAGTATAAAAATAGAGTATAAGAGAAGAGTATAAAATAAAGTAGTTAGAATATAGTGTGTTGAGAGTGTAGTGAACTATTAAATAAATGTATGTAATGGAAACTAGAGATACCAAATTGACGTTAAAGCATCAAGATTTATAGCGGAACAATACTAGCTACTGTAACAATCCGAAGATATTAATTACAATTTACTAAGAATAATCCTTACACTAATGAGAGAAGAGTATACCACCAAGCCTCGACATCTAAAGCTCCATATCGTACTAAATCCTAGAGGGGTGCAATACAAAATGTGTGATTGTGCAAAAATAAAGATTTTAAGCCGCCTTGTCAACCATTTTACAAAGTCTCAGTTATAACCCTACTTAAATTAAATTAAAGAAAAACAAAATTAATTAAAAAGGGAAAATGCATACATTATTATCATTAAATAACTACAACATAAAGCAAAGATTACCCAACGTTTCAAGACAGCAGAAACCCTTCTGGCTACTAGTACTTAGCACTAAGAAAATTACAGACTCAAACATTTTACTAGGGATTTTAGCACACATTATTTCTGTGCCATTAGGTTATGGATATCCTCGGCCACAGCCGTTGAATCCGTGAAAATCCCCGGTAGTCCATTCCCTGCTAATCCAACACAGTAAACTCCCTTCTCGCCCTTCCAGTGGTTTGGATAATTTCCTTTAGGCTTTCCATCGTCATTAAGGAGGTACTTATAGCCCTACGTCCACAATTAGAAAATCTTCATGTTATATATATGCACACACGCGTATGAATATCTAACTACGAATTAATGAAAAGTAATAAGCACTAATGTCGACTACTAATCACCTTGAGCCACTTATGTGCTACACTTTTATAACCAGTTGCCAACAGAATGGCATCAAAACTCTGTCGGGCCCCGTTGTTGAATTCAACAGAGTTGGAGTTTATCCTCACTATTCCTGGAAAAACCTGTCAAATATTAAGACCAAATTAAATTAGGGATTAATCGTAAGAACTAACTTGCCATGGTTACCAAAGTAACTAGTAACGCTTATGTAACAGTAACACTGGTAAAGTAACATAAACAAGTAAAAAGGCAAGAGCTCATTTGGATCGATAAAGCTATACATATAATATAGAATTTGTGGAGTAGTTTAGTTTTTATTTTCCGTTTTTAGGGTTTACAAATACAATTTACATGTAAATCAATATTAAAATTAAAAATTCCTCCAGTCCTACTTTCATCTTAACTTGTCAACACATGCATACGCATGCATGTGTGCAGTTACAAGTAAAACTTGTCTTTGAACAACAGTTATAAAAATTTAAATACACACTGTTTTTGAAATCTCTAGTTAGAGCTGCCTAGATGCTAGGTGGCTAGATACCGCCCTCTAAATTTTTGAAAATTAAGAAATTGCGCCTAGGCCTGTCTAAGCGCTGGCATAGGACGTGCCTAGGTTGCGATTCTCACTTAAACAAAAAATATAAAACTTTTATTTTGCTTTAAATTTTTTCAATAAAATTTGTAAGAGACTTGTTGAATATTTGGATACTTTATAATTTATATATTATATCCCAAATTCCCAATCCAATTATGTATTTTTTAAATATAAGTAGACATTTATTTATATGATATATAATCAATTTAACTCAAATAAAAGGAAATTAAAAAAAAAAAACCACCTAGGCCCCCACCTAGACGCTTAGGCGCTAGGCCACTGCATGCCACCCGACTAGCACCTAGCACCTTGTAGAGTCTTGTAAATATATAAGTGTACATAAATGACTGTACCGAAGTATATTAAATTGACTTGTTTGTATAGAAATGCATGTAGCTAAATGTTTGTACTGAAATGTCTATATCTAAATATTTGTACCAAAGTATATTATAATGAATTAGTGTACCTAAATGTTTGTACCGAAATATCTATATCAAACTATATTATAATTAATCTGTGTACCTAAATGTTTGTACCGAAATATATTTTAATGAGTTAGTGTACTTAAAAGTCTAAATATATTATAATGAATTAGTGCAGACATAGAAAAAGAAAAATTATAAAAATTAAATAAATAAAATGACATGGAATATAAACTTTGGCATTTAAATAGAACCAAGCGTCTAAACTCACTTTTGAATCTTTACTAGGCATTAATCTAAACTTCATCTTAATTAAAGATTAAAATATAGTTTTCTATAATATAAAATAAAAATAAAACAAAAAACTGAAAACCTTGATCTGTTTGGATCGAATTTTGTTGATGGTTCCACGATCAATCACTGGAGTCTTTCCAGTAAGTGCTTTAAAGAGAAAAGGGCCTTGGTCCGGGCGATGAATGCCATAACTGGACAAATCCTGATACCTAAACTTGGCAAGGAATGAGACAAACTTGTCCACTATTTTCACTGGCAAGTAATCCAACAGTGGCATTCCTATAGCTACCATCTCTTTGCTGAGGACATGAATCTGCATGCAACATCACCCAACACATAATTACAATTAAATATATATATATATATATACATATATATATATATATATACATATATATATATACATATATATATATGTATGTATGTACGTATGTATGTGGACACACACACGAGATATATGTGTTCTTACTTGGCTTCTAATAACAAGGGATGCATGCGCTCCATTGTCTGCAAGGTCGTTGCTAATTTCCATACCAGAGTTTCCACAGCCAATGACCAAAACTTGTTTGTCTTTAAAACTTTCCCCGTTTTTATAGTCGCATGCATGAACAACTTTTCCTGTGAATGACTCAAGTCCAGGCAAGTCCGCCGGAATAATAGCCTGGCTATTTTCTCCTGTTGCGACAACCAAGAAATCTGAAGAGTAGTACTCGTACTGGTCCGGACCAGTCAATTTCACCTTCCATATCTCCTCATCTTCATCGTAAACAGCGAAATCCACATGACGACAGTAACGAGGGTTCACGTTAAACCGTGCGACATACTCATCTAAGTAGGCGATGAAATCGTCTTTGGACATGAAGGTGGAAGTCCTGAAGGAGTGTGGCATGAGAGGCAAAGAGCAGTACCCCTTTGCTAAGTGAAGATTGAGACGATCGTAGGACCGTTTCTTCCAAAGGGAAGCGCAACAGTCTTCCCTTTCAAACACAAGGTTTGGAACTGAAAAGGAGTTGAGCAATGCGGACGTGGCAATGCCAGACGGACCAGCACCTACTATCACAACCGACACATGATGATGATTACTCACAATATCATTATTTTCACTAATATTAGGGTTACCGTTGGATGAGGCAGAGATGGGAGCAGTGTTTGGACCGTGAAGAGAAGAAGAAGCCGACATTTTTGGCACAGCACGAGCTCGAGAAGGAGAAGAAAAACGCAACTAAGAGAAACCCTAGGACCGAAATACAGCTGACAAGTATGCCTGGAATAGGAAAGATTTGGAGCGATTACATGCAATAGTGAAAGAATTAAGCTAAGTAATCAAATGAGGCAAGATAGATCTTAGGAGATTTGGCTTGAGAAAACATCTTCTCTGAAACTATCCAATATTGGAATGAAGAACTGGACTCAACTGTTCCGATATGAAGCTGAAATTAAGCAGATTAAATTATTAATATATTAAACAAATTAATGCCACCGTTACACCGTCCGCTTGTTGAAGCAAGGTGTCTTCTCAACGCTCATGGTGACGAAATCTTCATTGGACTATTCACTGGTTACAAGGATTTGTTGCCAACGCTTAGATTAGATTGTTTATTTTATTTTCTTTCAATGTATCTTATATTTGTTTCTTCAATTAATCAGTTTGCCAATTAGTTGGCGCTTATTAAGGAAGGGATATTTTAATTGGTTGCCATACATAGATGATTTGGTATTATCATATCAGAGTTAAACATATGTGGCGTTCACACCTGAGATTTTACACTACGTACACAAAAAAAAGTTGTAATAACCGCATATATATCGTGACCAATATTGCTGCCTATCAAATAGAGTTACTCACAGAAAAATCGTGCTTACCAGTCAAACACTGTCAACTTTGAGCCTAATATGTAGGAGAAAATTATAAAATAAGGAAGTGTGAGAATATGTCTAGGTTTGGAAAAAAAAACTATACGCCGTATTTATAAAGGCCAAAGATTTGCTGTCATTTTTTTTGTGTCTCCTTACTAATTAATATATCGACACGTGTCATGGACTTAACTAAAAGATAACTCTGTTAACTTTTTATCTATTTAAACATTTAAAAAAATCTAAATATAATGAAATACGCGTACGTAAGCGTATTTGTAGATCCGGCGTTTATTCTTCTCAGACTATCATGTCTCAAACACAATGTTCTAAAAAACGCCCTAGGCGGCCGCCTAGGCTCTGGGCGCCTAGCAACCGAGGCGTTTTTGGGCAAATCGGGCGGAAAAATCGGGTTGGGCCTAGGCGGCTCCTAGGAGGCTAGGCGGTCCTAAGAGGTTTTTTTTTAATTTATTTTTTATTAATTGCGTGCTTTTCATGGTGGTATACTTATGGAAATGGTGTATCTAATTTGCAAATGATGGATTTACTACAAGTTCATCCAATACTTATGGAAATAGTGTACCTAATTTACATTTTATCATTATTTTATTATCCATACAAGTATAGTTTTTTTTTTAGGTGTCAATATGCACTTATTTACAACATATACAAGAAATTTACCTAAATCCGCCTAAGCCGTCTAGGCGCCTAGGCGCTAGGCGCTAGCCCGCCGCCCGACTAGCGCCTAGCGTTTTTTAGAACCTTGCTCAAACACCTGTAAAACCCAACCATCTGAATCTCTACCCTCATAATCCGCAATAAGAACACCATTGTCCCTCCACTTAACTCTTAATTAATACTGTTAACTATTATATATCACTGGTGAAAAAACTACATAATAAAGAAAAATAAAAACAAACATCATGCTTGGATCACACCCATTAATTGATTGATCCCAGTTTACGAAAATAGGAGATATTATCGATTGAAGAACCTCAATAGAACACAGACAATTGCTTGGATCAAACCTATTAACCAAAAAATTATCCAGAATCAAAAATTGAAAAAAAAGGGAGATTCTTGCCAGGATTAGAAACAAACGGAAGCAGTAAAAAAACAACAGCAACCGACCCAACAGCGAACTCCCACCAACCTAGCCCCGCAGCACCGAAATGGATCTAATAAATGGATAAAAAATAACCGCTTTCTCTCGTAGGCGAAGCCGTATTTGCGTTCTTCGTTGTCACTTAGGATCGTTACGAATTTGGGCGTTCGTCTTCGTAGTCGCATCGTTTCAGATTTTTCCTCTATCGATCAATTATATCTTCCATTGAATTTCTGTTGCATCTGTGTTCTATTGTCCGTGTTCAATCGATTATATCTCCTTTTTGGGTAAACTGGGAAGATATAACCGTTTCAGATTTGCCTGTATCTTTATGGAAAATTAACTGGATGTTTGTTTTTATTTTTCTTTATTCTGTAGTTTTTTTAACTAGTCATGTATGATAGTTAACAGTATGAATTAAGAGTTAAGCGGAGGGACAATGGTGTTCTTATTGCAGATTATGAGGGTAGAGATTCAGATGGTTGGGTTTTACAGGTGTTTGAGACATGATAGTCTGAGAAGAAGAAACGCCGGATCTACAAATACGCTTACGTACGCGTATTTCATTATATTTAGATTTTTTTAAATGTTTAAAAACATAAAAAGTTAACAGAGTTAAGATAACACGAGTCAATATAAAAGTGTCGAAACTAAGAATACGAAATACATAATTTTAAATAGTAAAATCTAGGGACGGGATTTCACACTTCATCGCCGCCATCCTCAAACGGTTGCCCGCCAAATCCTTTTGTCCGCGTGTCTACAAATCCTGGTGCTCACTAATTAAAACCCGAGTTTCTTTCAAGCCCATCTCAAGCAAAATTGATCCCTATTCCAATCTGACCTCAGAACGAGCACCAGCGTGATTATGTCATGTTGTTGCGACACCCCTTGTCAATGCCCACTTCGCCACTCCACCACCAAAGGTCCAAAACCAACAAAAAAAAAATACAGAACCCCAACCGACGCCGCCACCACAACCAAACCCAACAAGAAAAATACAGAACCCCATCCACCGCTAAACCCCAACCACCCCTTCAGATCACACCATGGGTGGAGATTTGCTCCCTCCTCCTGCAAAGATCGTTGTCGCCTTTCAAATCTTCAGGCTCGCCCTTCAAACCATAGTTTTACTCCTCCACTTTTTCTCTCCCGCACCCTACTTTTCCCTTTTTAATTTTGATTCAGTTTCTTTTTTAAGTTGTCATATATTTAAACACACATGGTGTGCGACTTTTATCTGGTATTATTTTAATGTTTGTCTCTTTTTTTTCAGGGAAAGAATGTTACCGGAAAGTCTGGCCACGTGTGCAAATCATAAGTAGTTACATTTAAAGTGCGTTTACTAATCCGTAATCAAATTGAGAGGAATTGAATTGAAGAGGAATTGGATTGAGGAGTAATTGAAATGAGGTGGAATCAGAATCAGATTCCTGTTAAAGATGTTTACTAAACTGTCTGGAATCAGATTGAGAATGATGCAGATTCCATAATAGCTGTTTACTAATTTACCTGAATCAGAATCAAAAGCAAGTTGATTACTAAAATACCCTTGTATATATACAAAATTTTAATTTTATTCAATTATTTTGTATATATAAAACTAATACAATTATTTACCCTAAAAATTAAGAAATATTTATTAATTAAACTACTCAAACTTGTGTGTCTCACACCGCATACTATTTACCATAAAAGAAAGGGCAAATTGGATTGTTCATCCCTGTGGTCATATGACACTTGCATGATGACCCCCGTGGTGAAAAAACTAGGAATTAAACCCTTGTGGTCTAGAATGTTAGCAAATTTAGTCCAAAAGTAAGATTTATGTTAAAGAACTGTTAAAATTTGGGGTAAAACTGTATTTTCAGTTCCAATTGACATTGAATTGAGGCTTTTTTTTATTTAAAAAATTAAGCATTATTTTTTTTGTTAATTGTTATAAAAAAAATTATTTATTTTAAATGTCAATTGGAACTGAAAATACAGTTTTACCCATACTTTTAACAGTCATTTAACAGAAATCTTACTTTTGAACTAAATTAGCTAACATTCTTGACCACAGGGGTTTAATTCCTAGTTTTTTCACCACGGGGGTCATCATGCAAGTTTCCTATGACCACGGGGATGAATAATCCAATTTGGCCTAAAAGAAAATGAATATAAATTGTTCTCCAGCAAAACGAAGAACACGACAGGGCTCTGGGCTTTTGCTTCACAGATCCTGCGATTTCTGTGATTTCATCATGAATCTTTGCTTCCTTTTCAATATTTTAGGTATTCTCTCTCAAATTCCATGCGGAATCTGCATCTCATTCATCTACTCCGGTGCGGCCTAAAGTTTTTGCTCCAAATTCATTTCCGTCAAACCCTAACTGTGCTTCAATAAACATTGGCAACATGGTTCAAATCAAACTGAAGTGCGATAATTACCTATCGTGGAAGTCTTGTTAGTCGGAGTCTGGTCCAACGACGATCCCGGTCTGTGATGGCGGTGGCGTTGGGGAAATTTTGTTGGTCCAAGATCAGAAATAGAGGGACAGAAGCAGGTTGAAGGAGGAGAAGATAAGAAGATAATGGTGTTTTGGGTAAAAAAACCTGATTCCGGATGAAGGCTTTGTCCCGGAATCCGAATACTAGCTATTGTTCGGTAGTCTGATTCTGGGAATATCAGGAATTGGATTGCTGATTTTGAGTGGACCCCGCATAAATTTTTATTCCCAAATGGATGGTAAACACTGGAATCCTTCCAATCAGGAATGATTCTCTTTCATTTGATTCCAACCCCGGTTGGTAAACACGCCATTAAAGTTGAAATGGACGCCGACAAATTCCCAACAATATCAGACAAGATACTTTTCTCTCATGGAAACGGTTACCCTAGTGCCCTAGTGAGATGAATTGGCTTCAAAGAGGACACAAAATGTATTCAAAACTACATATTAATAAAAATTTGTTTATCAACCAAAAACCAATGAAATTACAATTATTCTCTTTTATACATAATTGAAATTACAAGTTTTTTCTATTTTTTCCTTCCTCACACACATGTAACCATTTATATGATGACCTGTCCCTAATTTTCTATGTAATTTCCCTCCCCGAGTATGTGAATTGACATTTATGCCCTTGTTGGCAAGTGACGTGGATGTATTTATTCGCTCTTAAATTATTATTCTCACTATCGTAATTAAATTATACTCGTTGTTACGAGTGTATGATAATTTTATCATTGTTAGAAACACTGTTTCAGATAGATTTTCTGTTTTGCTTTTACTGTAGGAAATCTGAAAATCCTATCCTTTCTTCTTTAAAACCAGACCCGTGCCATTTCCTTTCACCCACCAATCAATTTTCTTCCCACTTTCCTGCACCCAATCAAATCAGTCACTTTCTCCTATCTCTCTTCCTCACCGAGCTCTCTCCTCTCTGTAACAATAAAGACCTTCATCAGTCTTCGCAGATCAAGCTCACAAGCACCATAACCATACTTCTCTTGATCTCACGAGCACAACCATATCATTGGATCATGAGTTGATCGAGTTTTGGATGTCGAACTCGGAAGGTCCGAACTCAGTGAGTTTGAGTTCAACGTTTTTAGACCGAGTCAAGGAGTTTTGAAGGTCGGAGAAGCTCTCTTACAACTCCCCAAGATTCCTAAACTAATTTTGGTGAGGAGTTGACGTAAAAAACACGAGATTTCAAAGAGTTGAGTTTTGGCCGTACATTTCGAGGCATTTTCAGGCCACCTTCGTCCACTTTTTGGACTCCAAAAAGGTATAACGCGATTCTACTCTTCATAAGCTTCATTTCCATATAAATTTTGGGAAAATGGTGGATAAATGAGCAACTTATGAAGGTTTGAAATTTTACCCAGAAACCGGCTAAAATTTCCAGAATCCGGCGAGTTCAGACGGCGGCGGACAATAGCGACTGGCTAGGACCACCAGAGAAGACGACAGAATATTCTAACGGCGTCAGGTAATGCCGTTAAACTCTGTTAGTTATTTAATGGAATATTCCCAACGGACGTCAGGGGTCTGCCTGCGCGTGGTGACATGTATGGCCGTGTCTTAGCTGGCGCGTGAGGGTGCGTCTGGCCTCCGATTTGCTTTCTGTAAATTTGTGTAGGTTCGTGACGTCGAGTAGATCAATTTCATATATTTAAAACCTAGGTTTGAGCAAACTATGGGGGTTTTATTTAAGTTTCCGTATATGTGTTTTAATTAATTTAAAAATAGTTATTTCACATATAGGGGAAACGTATCCCGATGACTTAAAGGGGGCTACGATCCGATGACGAATTTGTGAGTGGGCAGTTTATTTTTATACCTATATATAGTTATAGTTTCCATAAATGTGTATTTACTTCATTTTTACGCTTATATTGCCAAGTATCGTTATTGTGATATTAATTGTGATAAATGTTGTTATATGGTTGGGATATTACTGTCATGACATTCATACATATTTGTACATGCTCATCTTGATGCACCCCGGTGTTAGTACTCCGCCCAGGGTCAGGGCCGGTCCTTCACGTGTATGTTCACATTCGCACCATTCGCTCGCCTTGGATCCAAGTTAGGTGACAGTCCTGTCATACAAATTGCATTAGGCAATTCCGACTCGTATGTGATCGCGCCTTAGCACCAGTCTTCACGTGATCGTAGTACTATAGCGTATTGATTACACCCGGTCCTGTCATACAGGTTGCATTATGCAACTCCGACTCGTGTGCTAGCATAGATAGATGAGCAATTGATTATACTTGATTATCACATGATTATATTACTGTGGCATTTGATATATCATGACTTGACATATTTATGGTTATATTGTTGTTGTACTATTGTTTACATACTTACGTAGTATGTTTTAAGGAAACTATACTTGTTTTACAGCGAGGGGTTACTATATTAAAAAATAAAGGTTTTCTTACAAACATTATTTTGCTGACCCACTCAACTTTGTTTTTCGCCCCTCCAGGACCTAGATATTTTGCTAAACCCCTAGATAGTTGTGCTCTTTGTGGCATTTGAGGAACCTCCGGCAATTCTGACGTTATCTTTGTTTAGAAGTATGAACTTATTCACTGTTGTGTAATAATTATACTTTAGCTATTTTGACTACTTTATTGTAGTCGTACTGTCTATTATGCTCTGAATAATTGTAGTGGGTTCTTCCCACGACTGTGCATTCTTTCACTGCTTAGTTTAAATTAGTTCTAGTTTGGTTTTAATTTATTCACTTTTTCACATCACTTACCCTTATGGTTACGGCACCTCACGATGACGACCATCATGCTTCAACCTCCTAAGGTCGGGGTGTGTCAATTTACTCCTCTACTTTCTTTCTCCTTACCTTTTCTTTTGTTAATTTTGATTCCAATTTCTTTTTAAATTGTCATACATTTAACACACACAGTGTGTGACGTTTATCTAGTATTTTTGTAATGTTTATGTGTTTTTTGGGAAAGAAGGTTACCACAAAGTCTGGCCACCTATACAGATTATAAGTAGTTATCAAACAAAGTAGAAATAGGCGGTGACAAAATTCCTAACAATATCGGACAAGATATTTTTCTCTTGTGGAAACGGTTACCCTAGTGATATGAATTGGCCCTAGAGATGACACAAAATATAATCTACTACCTATTAATAAAACTCTCTTTGCCATCAAAAGAAATTTTGAAGAGGCAATTTGATATTCTATTACGAAATACACATTCTGCCTTTTTTGGAGTTTAAAAACAGGTCACAATTAATATACTGATTAAAATGCAACAATTTTACTAAAGTGTTAGTATAATTTAAGGTTTTATAAGAGAAGTAAAATAAAAATCATTATTGAGCTAACTTCCAGAAAAAGCCGAGAGCAAGAGTTGTCATAAGAGCAAGTCCACCCCTAAGGACTTTGTGCCAGCACCCAGCGCATTTATCCACTCAAGTGAACAGTAATAGACCCCAGTGAACAGTAACAGACCAAAGCATCTCCATCCCTAAAAAAATGTGCTGGCACCCAGCGCATTTATTTGGTGTGTTTTTTTTTTTTTTAAGTTTATTTCGGATATGATATTTAACCAATTTTGGATAAAATTTCAAATAAACTTAAAAAAAAAAACACACTGAAATAAAATTACATACTCATCAAATAAACTTAAAAAAAACACACTAAAATAAAATTACATAAACTCATCAGATAAACTATAGAAAGAAAAAAATATTTTTTTTTAAATTTTCTGTATTTTTTAATAATTTTTCTGTATTTTTTAATAAATTTTAATTAAGTTAATTAATCTGGACCGTTGATCTTTGATCGGACGGTCCAGTTTAAAAGTAAAATTTAAATTTTTTTTACCGTTGGAAATCCAACGGTCTAGAAAAACTAGCCGTTGGAAATCCAACGGCTATCATAACGCCACGTCGCTGAGCCCAAGTGGGCTGACACATTTTCAGGAAAGCCTGAAACCCACTCGCGCCTTGCGCGCTTGTGTTGCACGCGCCTGAGAAACAGGCCAGCTTCTTGGTCAGTCCAAAACGTGCTGGGCTGTTGCCTGGCATGGGCTGGGTGCCAGGCAACTCCATGGGCTGGAGCAAATGGACTGAGGGCCAGCTTGTTTTTTGGACTGAGGGCTGGGACATTTTGTTCCCGGTGGAGTTGCTCTAAAGAGAGGGGGAAAGAGAAACACATTTGCTTTTCTTCCTCCCATCTCCTCCACTCCCTCGTTTTCTTTTTCTAGTCTATTGTTGTCACATTCCAATTCTGAAATACGCTCAAGATTGACGAGTTACATAATTAGGATGTAGTTGTACAAGAAATATATAAACAATGGGGTACATGAGATATCCAGGGAAAAACACCTTACAATAAAATCTAGTCCACAATTTATGTCCAAAATAACTAAATATAACTTGAAGGGTACTAACCTTACTCTCAATTACATTGTCCACCACAATTACATCACTTGAATCCCAACATCGTGAACGGATGTACTAGGTTTATGACAAAACCCGTAAGCAGTGAAACTCGTGTGGTAGACAAATAACACAAAACATTTGTGATGGTCAAACAATCTCATTTCAGAAATCATAATCATATTTTTAATGCTTGTTGCGCCTATAGATCTGAACACTGTTAAGGTGATATTATTTTTCTTTGAGAGGTGACCACAATTCATATTTCATGATTCACTATTTTGATTCTCATCACACGTAACGTTCGAGATTCCAATCAATCATTACACAACCCACTATAGTAATGAGATCAATATTTATTTCATCATTGCACCTATTTTGCGTTAATTAGGAATGAGTCACATCCAAATCTGCTTCTTGCTTGGATAGCACTCTCGGAAACTCGATTGACCTACATAGGTATTCAATCATCTCTTCTATATATGTTTATTATATATTATATTAGAGATATTGTGTGCGTGTGTATATATAATAACATTATAGGCATTCAAGCATCTCTTCTATATGATAACTTATATCTTGGATTCAGTTAGTTTCATTCTGTATTTAGTTCTGGAAAGAAAAAGATGTTTCATGAAATTACTTCATTGATTGTATATTTGTCCAGACACTTCAAAATTGCAGCAGTGAGCTTCTGAAATTATTCCTTATTTAGGAATCTTTCAGGATACCTCTATTTTTATCCTTGTAATAGCAAAAGCTAATAATTCAAGAACAAGTTGATTACTTAATTAATTTCTTGTTTTTGAGACGCAGTCTTGGAGTTTCTATTTGGAAAATATTTTCTGCAATTCTGACACCGGTTTTTCAATGAAAATTTTCAGAAGCTGGGGGTGTGGTCGCAGTTGCTGCATGCAGGGAACCCAGGGATTTCTCGAAAGGGAAATATCTTGATCTTGATTAAGATCCACCATGGATAAAGTTGTCTTCCGAACAAATGTTTTCAGAAGCAGCAACGTTCAGCGTCAGTATTGTGATACAGTGTCTTCTGTGTCTAGGATATTTGTTCTCTTCGGCCTTTTTTTGCATATATCGGTAAGTACATCTTAGTTTTTATTCCCAGATGATTGGAGAATTTAATAAATTCGAATAGAAATGTTTACTCAAATGAGCAGAATGAATGTTCGGTGACAAACATGGACCTCCACAACACATTTAGAGAAAATGTTTCAAAGTTATTGGGGCACTGTGAGACCCGGTTATTTTTCAGTTGTGTGATTGGGAGAAAAAATTGTTCGAGGTTTCATTTGAAGAACTGTCGAAACTTATTCATTCCAGTTCTCCTTAAAATGAGAGGATTAGAACGGATAAGTTTCCAGTTATCTCCATTCACCCTTCTAATCTCATGAAAAAACCATTCACTTTTACCTTCAATATAGCTTTAAAATAGTGAGTTATCCGTTCTAATTTAATCCTATAGACCAAACAAGACCTAAGGCTCTTTGCGTGTCCAAGATTAGATTGATTTTGATTACTCATTAGTACTAAAAGAGTGTTGAATTAAGAAATGAAGCTAGAAGTGAATGATTTTTTATATTTCGTGGGTCGTGAGTTTGGACGAGGGAATTTATTTTATTTATTTATTGTTATCAAAGGATGAGGGACTTTAAAGTTCCATGAAACTTAGTCTAAGGAATGCACAACAAAATTACATGGAGGTACGTAAAAATATATGAGTAGATTCAATATACTTGAGAGAACTTCAAATGACTCCTTATAATGCTTGTGTAGTTCAGTGGTAGTGCACAGTTTGTATTTTGTAAGTTACTTATCCAAACATACGGTAATGAACAAGTGATGAAGGACTTACTTATTTTAATTCTACTATTTTGTGCAGATGCATAAGTTTTCTTCATCGCTAATCTATCTTCTACCTTCAAGTTAACGAAATTTCTTCCCATATTTCTTCACCGTGCCTTGAATCTAGTCAGAAGTTAGAGAGGAAAGTCGGATGGATAATCGCGGGGGTGTCTTTGAATTGTATCTCTGAGCAATTTCTCCTGCTCGCGGAGATCGGAAGAGGGAGAGTCATATACATCTGTGAAAATGTCAGCAATTGGAGGTTTGTCAACTTTCTCTGCTTCTTGGATTGCATGTAATATCTGCATTGCAACAAAAACGCATAATAAATTATTCAGAAAACACGATTCTCATATTTGGATCTTACACCTTCCATATCTGTTCTGTTCAACAACATGTTTTGAAGCGTTTCTTCCAAAAAGAAGTATTAGTACGTCTTACCTGCTTTCTCGCACTGTTTCTGGCCTCTAACTCTTGCTTATCACTCCACCAACTATTGTTTTCCATCCACTTTCTAAATCGAGATACAGGGTCTCGTTCCATTTTCCACCATTCAATCTCTTCGACTGGACGATACTTTGTCGAATCATCTGAAGTGGAATGGTGTCCTACTCGATATGTTAATGCCTGTCAACGGAAAAGATCGAAACCAAACATCAAAAGTTGAAGAATACGAGTTTCAAAAATGTGGCTCACAAGGCCAGGAAACCAAATAAAAATCCTTTTCTTTACCTCAATTAAGATTGGTCTCTGTTCTCTGATTGCCATGTCACGGGCAGCATGAACTGCACCGTACACAGCAAGTGCATCATTACCATCTACTCGGATGCTTCGAATTCCATAAGCCCGGCCTTTGACAACAACGCCATCACCTGCCCAAAGAAGAGGAATAAATTATTACTTTGCTTCTATGCATCAGCACTACATTTGATAGAAATTGTAAAAATACAAGCAGAGAGATGGAATACTCCGAAACTGGTCTGATGTAGGTGTACTGATAGCCCATCCATTGTTCCGACAAAAGAATATAACCGGAGCCTCCTTAACAGCCGCAAAATTCAAAGCAGCATGGAAATCACCCTAACATAATTTGATTCATCAGAAAGGAACAACCAAAACCAATGACCTCTAACTTATAGGGACACCCCTCCACAAAAAACAGTGAAATGCTGGGCATCAATGGGATAAATGCAGAGGCTATAACAAGATTTTGAATCAACAGAAACATGAGGGACTTAATAACCTTGTTCGCCGCTTTTAATTATATTCGCCTAAGGCTATTAAAAACGTTGGAGGTGTGAGCACTTTTAGGATAAAATTCAGTGGTAGTTTACCTCGCTTGTGCCACCATCACCAACATACGCGACCACACATGCATCTTTCCTGTCCATCTTTAAAGAATATGCAGCACCAACAGCCTGTGGAAGTTGTGTGCTGCAAAGCAGTATAAATTATTTGTGGTGTGACCCTAATCATTTTAGTGAAACATTTGGAAATGGTCTACATATCAGCCAAAAATAATCTCCGACATAAAAAATTTATATCTTACGCCACGGTTGATGCTATAGTTACGTAATTGAGCTTGTTAGATCCATAATGGATCGGCATCTGCCTGCCTTTCCCATAATCAGCTTTGTTACTGAAACACTGGTTTGCAAATTCTTGTAGAGTGAAACCACGCCACAATAGCACTCCTGCCTCCCTGTACTGCATACATGTCAAAGAAAACTTCTCTCAGCACCTCTCATGATAAACTATTGAATCAACTGATGAGGAAAAAGGAATTGAAATCTTAATGAGTAGGATTGCAGGTGTGGCGTATTTAACTAGAAAGGATATTATAGAAAGTTGTTATATATGCGTATATGTGCTGGAAACCTGAGGAAAGACAATGTCGTCAATGGTGAGTGCTGCCGCAGATGCAATATTGATAGCCTCTTCACCAACTGTGGTCAAATAGAACGAAATCCTTCCTTGCCTTTGTGCTTCATAGAAAATGGTGTCCATGGTCTGAAGAGTAACCATGTTGGTATACATTTTGACAGCAACTTCCTTACTGACCTGTTTAAATTGGTAATAAATAAGTCGCAAGGTTACTTCGTTTGGGTTATATTATATTCGTGTTCGTAGAAAAGAAAACGGAAACTCATTATTGGAAGCGAGACAGAGGGAATTTCCAGTACCTCTACATAGTTGCTGGACAAAATTTGGTTCCCATTGTCGTCAAGGACGCGATAACAGCATTCCCGCTCCTCAGCAGTCTCGGATATGAACCTCATTTCAGGAGTGAACTTGACCCTTCCTTCGGGAAACACTAAAGCCTGTAGTGAAGAAGCGATATTCTTCAGCGTTTACATGTGTATATATGCAATGTGCAAGCTCACGGGGCCTCTCGGAAGCAAATTTATGAAATTACGCAAGAATGTCTCATCTTGTAATTCATCCAAGATACTTAAACACCACCTCAATGGTGCCTTACTTGGTTCCTAAAGTGCAGTACTAAATCTCTCGGAAGTAATAACCGCAAGAGTGTTTTAGCAAGAAGGTAAAACTGCAAACTCTTTCACGGCTGAACATAACAGATCACGCGGCCCATCGGAGTCATTCTTTTAGGTAATGATCCATCAATTCAATGCTGGATCATTCATCACGGAGCAAAATTTGACAAGAACATCTTTCGCTTCTAGTTTGCTATATTTTCGCTTCCGCTAAACTAGTCTAAATTCCGCCGCCTGACTCTGTCCTAAATCAGTGCTGCATTTCAACATAATCTAGTTCTTGTATAGAAAGAACAGGAAATGAATGCAAGCCGGACGCAATCAAACTGGAAATTGAAGAGTAAAATCATAATTTACAACAATAAGATACCTGATCGTGATTGCGATCAGTCGTATCCGAATCCGGCGTCTTTTCTGCATTGACGGATTCAAAACGGCAAGAGCAGAAGTTACTGAAATCTCCGGCTGCCGGGATTCGGAGAATTTGAGGAAATGAAGGAGGAGCAAGTGGAAGTGGGGATTTTGGAGTCCAAGAGGTGAGACCGAACGATGATGATTTGAGATGCTTGATAATGGTGCTACCTGATTTCCTCATCATCTTCTTCTTCTGAAAATGTCCAACTTCCCAGGGAGAGAGGTAGGGTTTGTTAGCTGTCAGTGCATGGACTGTCGTGGGAGAACCAGTGCTCTACTTGTACTATATGTAATTGAAGATAAGAGTGCCAAATCAGCAGGACTATAAAACAGCCGTTTCGGAATCAAACTTGTTTGATTACTATGGACCCACTGCCCACTACCAAAAAGGATGGATACCCATCTTACAACTCACGTCCCACGTGTCTCTTCTTCGTGTTTAACGGGAAATTATTAAGGGCTCCGGATCCTTTCATTCTAATCCATCAAATCAGAGAATCCGTGTCATTGAAATTTGATCAAATGACTACAAACAGGGTCTCACTTTTAAAGTTATAATAAATTCAGCCGTTTGATCAAATTTCAATGACACAGATTCCCTGATTTGGTGGATTAGGAGGAAGAGATCCGGAGAGGATCCATTTCCATTATTAAGTGATACAGTAATACCACATGACATTGTTGAGTGGGGTGCAACTCGGACGGGTTGGGCGGGTTGGAAGGTCAACCCAATCCTAACCCAACTTTTACAATTTGGGTTCGGGTTCGGGTTGGGTTTCATTCGGGTTCATTTGGGCTCGGGTTTACTTGGGTTGAGTTTGGTTTGCCCAACTTTTTCAAGTTTAATCTTGTAACAACTTAGTTTCCAATAATTCCTAAAAAAATAAGGCCAAGTAGCATCAAAGCTAGCTAACTCTAATTTCATAAATCAATCTACTATAAAACTTTAGAATTTAGAGACTACAAATATGAGTTGACTAATCAAAGTCTCTTATTCCCTAAAAGCTTAAGTAATTATAAAGGGTAATTTATTGAAAAATTATTATAAAGGGCGTTGGTTTTTTGACTTGGCACACTTGGGTGTAGTATGAACATTAATTGATATAGGTTACAATCTTGTTAGATTGAGTTTGGTTAGTCAGGTTAGGTTGAGTTGGGGATGGACGGGCAAATGATCAACCCAACTCAACCTAATCAATGAACGGGTTCAAATTGGGTTGGATTCGGACGGATTATAACTAAAAAAAATCCGCTTGTTCGGGTTTAAAGTCGAGTTGGACATGAGCGGGTTCGGATTGGCCCAACCCAAATTGCAGCCCTAGTGAGTGGTAGTACATCTCCACTCATAATTCGCCATCTGTACTGCTAAAAAGGACATTAAAAATCCATCTGTACTGCCATTTGCAACTACAAAAAAGCACCATCTGCAACTTTAGAGCCAATTTTTTTTTTCTTGGAGAATAGATTTGTCATGGAATGAACTTTAAAAATCCGGAGTATCATGTGTGCTCCATGTGTACCAAGATTTTAAAAAACGTTAGGCGCTAGTCGGGCCACGGACAAGAGCCTAGAGGGGCCTAGACGAATTTATGTAAATTTATTGTATATCTTGTAAATAAGTGACTATTTACTCTTAAAAAAAACTATACTTGTATGGATAATAAAAGAATGATAAAATGCAAAAATAGAAGTAGAAGAATACACAAAGTATGTACATCTAACAAGTTCAATATGTAAAAAACAGTAAGCACGTAATCATGATGATGAGTATTCTTGGATGATAGACTAAATTCTTCTTGTTCATGATCCTTGCATTGAATTGGATGTAGACTAAATTATTTAACCTTATTGTATCTAGTATATTCATGATTTATTTCCATAAGTATACCACCATGAAACAAAAAGAAAAAAAAAACACAATTAATAATAAATAAATAAAACCAAACATGTTACAACCACCCCCAATTATATGTATTTTATGTAACGTTACGCCAAACTGCCACGTGGCAGTCATCTAACTCCCCTATCTTTTCTCTATTTCTGTCCCCCCTAACCCCGATACCTCTCTTCTTCATCTCTGTACTATATCTCTTTCTCAGCTCTCCCGTATCTTTCTCTCTCTCAACCTCTCGCATCACTCTCTTCCTCGGGACACTAGGACCCTGTCACCACCAAGGGAGGCTCATAGCGAACCCATGACTCATCCTTGTGAGTTCGACGGCACGGGAGCAAAAAGCTCCGACGAACCTTTTCCCTTTTTCCGATAGGTAAGTCGCGGATCTCTCCCTTTCTCCGTTAGTGTGATGCTTGGTGGTGTTTTACAAGTTAAATCCTTCATCTTTACGTAGGTTGTACCTTGGAATCGAGTTGGGTTAAGCACACCCATTTTTCCAGCGAACCCGTGAGCTTCGAGGGGATTTCCGGTCACCTTCGACCGTGTTATGGTTATTTGAATGTAGCAATCTCTTCCTCTCCTCTTGTTCTTCATGTTCGTACTTAGATCAGAGTCTATAACCTTCGTTTTCAGGTGACCGGAGTTGTAGCAGCTCCGGCCTTCTTCTTCCTCATCAAACCAGGCCTCTCAGGCCGTTTAGAAAGCCCCACGGGCCTTAAGCCCGTTGTACCTTAGCCCAAAACCCCAGCTCGTATGATTTTTATTTTTAGTTATTTGTTTTAAAGACCCAAAAGGCCTTGGGCCGGTTTTTGTTAAAAGGCTCAAGCCCAGCCTTTTATTTTGTGAGGCCTTAGGGCCGGCTTTGGTGTGTATGTAGCCCGTGTGTGTGTGTGTGTGTGTGTGTGTGTGTGTGTGTGTATGTGAGTTTAGCGTGTGTGTGTGTGTGTGTTTAAGTGTGTGTGTGCGTGTGTATATATGCATGTCGTGCAAGTGTGTGTGCTAGTGGTGTGTGTGTGTGTTTGGGCTTAAGCCCAAACCACCAATTTTCACCCTAATACCCTTTTAACCCAAAACCTTAGAATCTTAAAACCTATTAGGGCCTAACATCCAACCCAATTCCCTTACTTTATTTAGTTCAAACCCAAATCTTTTAGAAAATCCTTTTATTTATTTATTACATTTTTGTGCTTAGGTAAAGTTGCTAGTGGAAAAATTCTTAATCTTTATCCGCGCGACTCTTCTGCTAAGGAATATTTGTGAGTTGACCCCTTCTAAAAATTCATGATTTTATAAATTAATTGCATAAATGATTAGCATGCCTACGTATTTATGATTCGATTTATGTTAAGTCTGTTTACTAAATTTATTGAATTCGTCTCGTGTTTTTGGTGAGGAATTAAATGTTAGCCTATTTGAGCTATATTTTTATATATCGTATTTTCTATGAAAACCATGATTTGGTAGACTATCTGATGGATGACGATAGGATGCTAGAACATGTTTTAGAAACCCTTTTTTATAGTATAGACGATGGATGACTTTATACTATGAAGTGGTTATTTATGAAAGGCGTAACTATTTGTGCGTACCTAGAGGACACTATGCCGCCTGGGGCGAGGATCTGGTGTTGGCATTTAGGCCGTGAGTTGGTAATCCCTAGCTACGGGCTGAGGGACATGGAGCATGCATTGGGTCGGGAGTTGGTAATCTCTGGCTACAGGCGCAAAGACCACGGAGCAGGTATTGGGCCGGGAGATATATTTATTCGGTGATCTTTCTAGCAGCACACCGCGCTTACGAGACGATCTACGATACGTTTACTGTTTTGATTTCCGCGATGCGTTTCCGCGATATGACTTTTGAGATATTTTTTGCATGCTAGGATTTTTATTAAATCCATCACTTATTATGCTAGTAGTTTTCATTATATAAACTGTGGGGGTTAGTACATTGATAACTGTTTTATTATTATTGTATTTATGAACTTGGTCCACTCACCTTTGTTTTGCGCTCCCATTCAGGTCATAGAAACGAGGACTACGAGACAGCATACGAGGCATTCCCCTACCAGTAGCAATCTATCACTCATTTGTGTGATATCTTGTAATGATCTTTCCTTTTTGTAAATCTTGTTTTAGATTGTGTTCTGTACAAGGTTCTAAAAAACGCTAGGCGCTAGTCGGGCGGCAGGCTGGCGCCTAGCGCCTAGGCGGCGATGCGGAGTCTAGTCGGGCGCCTAGGCGGCCTAGGTGGATTTAGATAAATTTATTGTATATCTTGTAAATGAGTGCATATTGACACTTACAAAAAATTATACTTGTATGAAATTCATGGATAAGATAATAAAAGAAAAAAGAATAATATATGTGATGTTAGGGTTTAAATACATACTAATGTGAATGGTCTTAAAAGAAAAAAGAATAATAAAACAATAGATTTTTACCAGTTTATGTAGATGGTCTTAAAAGAAATAAAAGAATAAAAAATTGGTAGGGACTAGGACCCGTGCAATCAAAAGAGAGGACATGGTGGGACCATAACAAATTCACCCCACCCGTCAGTTTAAACTTTAAACTTTAAGTTAAAAATTAATATGGTGGTCCCCATCCCCATCCCCTTCATCTTCTTCCTCCCGACCTGCAACATTATTTTTCCAGATATATTTTCAGATCCCGGCGTCTTCTCATACGCCCGCCTAGGCCCTCCTAGCTTCCGCCCAGCCCCGCCAGACCTGTATAGCTCCACCTAGACCCATCTAATCCCACCTAGGTGTCTGCCCAATACATTTTCCGATTTTGCGACCGATTAACAGTTAATCGGAGCGGTCGGTCACCGTCCAGCGCCTAGGCGGCCACCTAGGCCAATTTTTAGAACACTGGTTTTGTATACTCTAGACACTTCCTTAACCTTTGTTCATTACTTCTAGATTCTAATGTTTATTCATGAATATTTTCCTCTAATCATTACTCTTGTAATCAATTAATGGCTTTCATCACCCTCGGGTGTCGGCCAACACGTGTCTATCCTGATATTCGAGGAATATCAGGGTCGGGGCGTGTCAAAACCGCCTAGGACCGCCTATGCACTGCCTAAGACCACCTAGCTCCAAACCGATTTTTCAAATCGATTTGCACTAAATTGCGGCGGGCCTTCACCGCCTAGGCCGATTTTTAGAACACTAGTGAGCACACTAGAAAGTCCATGCATTGGTTTCAATATGGAGTATTTCCATTTTTTTACTAAAGTCAAATTGATTGATAAGAGAATTGTTTAAGACCATCTCCAACCCTTGGGTTAAAACCTAAAATTTTTAGCCCAAAAAATTTAGGTTTTAACCTAAAAACAATTTTTTGCTCCAACCTTTATGGGTTAAAATTTTAGCCCCAGATTATTAAAAAATGAATTTAGGCTTTTTTTAAAGTAATTTTTTTAAAAGAAAAAATTATGTAGACTATCATAATTTTATTTTATGAATATTTTAACCTAAAAATATTTATACACCATGAAACTCGTGAAACACTATGAAAGAATATGAAACACATAAAAGAAATATACATATACGGTGGACCAGCCCCACTAACCCAGGGGAATCTTGGGCTAAATTTGGCCTAGAAATGAGTTTTGAGTTTTAACTCATATTTGCCCTAATGGTTGAAGCAAGTTAAGATAAGTTTAGAACTTAAAATTTGATTTTTACTCCAAAGGTTGGAGCAGGTGCTTTTAAAAGAAGCATTTAAAAAATACTTTTAAATAATTAAAAACGCTTTTTAAAAATATTTTTAAATAATTGTGCGCATTTACTGCTTCTTGAGGAAAATATTTGAAACCAAAAACATTTTCTGCAAGCGATTTCAGCATTTAAATAACACTTCCGAAACAGATTCTCTCTCACTGCTCGACAAAAAAAATAGACTTTTTCTGACTCTCTCAGTTACTCTCTCTCAGCTGTGGAATGAAGCTCTAGTTCCGCCACCTCCAACCTTTTCACCTCTCGAATCAGCACCTTCCTCGCATTTTTTAATCGGCCTCTGAGTCTGATCTGCCTTGTCCCATTCACATTGTTCGTTCATTGTATATGTGACATCTCACATCGTCCAGGGGAATGGATCCTCTAAGTCTTATATGTATATTCTCATCTCTACCTAGCACGAGGCCTTTTGGGAACTCACTGGTTTCGGGTTCCATCGGAACTCCGAAGTTAAGCGAGAAATGGGACATACCATTCCCAGGATGTGTGACCCACTAAGAAGTTGTTCGTGAGTTCCCAGAAACAAAACAGTGAGGGCGTGGTCGGGGCCCAAAGTGGACAATATCGTGCTACCGGGATGTGGTGGGGGCCCAGTCCAGGATTTGATAATTTGGTATCAGAACCAATCACTGGCCGGAAGTGTGCCGACGAGGATGTCGGGCCCCTAAGAGGGGTGGATTGTGACCCACATCGCCCAGGGGAATGGATCCTCTAAGCCTTATATGTATATTCTCATCTCTACCTAGCATGAGGCTTTTTAGGAGCTCACTGGCTTCAGTTTCCATCGAAACTCCGAAGTTAAACGAGAAATGGGCCAGAGCATTCCCATGATGGGTAACCCACTATGAAGTTGCTCGTGAGTTCACAGAAACAAAATCATGATGGCGTGGTCGGGGCCTAAAGTGGACAATATCGTGCTACGGTGGAGTCGAGCCAGGGATGTGGTGGGAGCCCGGGCCGAGATGTGACAGTATAAACCTCGATTCCTATTTCAGTTTCTCTTCTTCTGAGCCCTTTTTATGCTTTTCGAATTTTTACAATTTTTTATATATCAATCAATTTTTTCCAGGTTTACCGTTCCAGAGGCTGCCCATTTCGCTGCCGTACTGAAATTCGCTGCTAAGGAATTCAAAATATGTAATTTTCTAATTGATTATTTGAGTATTATTGGAAATTTGGGATTGGTTGGTTTTTTTTATCGGGCATTGATCATATTAGGGTTCTTGGTTTCTGGGAAGGGGAAATCCTTTTTTATATTTCACATTATTATACTTTCAGAAGCTTCTGCTTTTTCATTTCTTGTTAATATAATTATTCTTTATGCTTTGAGTGTGAAAATAGAAGTCTATGTATCAAAACTCAAAGAGAATTTGAATATTTGATCAATTTGGAGGACACAATTTTTTTTCCAACTTTTAGTTTTACAGATAATAAGTCATTTTCCTAACTATTTATATATTTTGTGATAACTGCTGGTTTAATATCGCATACGTTTGTTGGTTTATGGAGTATTAACTATATTAGAAAATATTTACTACTAGAAGCATACGGGTTCTTGTGGGATTTCGTATATTTATTAAGGTTCCTATGGAGATTTCTGTGGAGTTAGCTTAATGTGAATGCTTCTAACTTACATATGGACATTATATAACAGTCAATTATTTAAAAAGTTGAGCATCTGGTTGGAGCGTAATAGAAGAAGTTTGAGGATTATAACGGAGTGAGAATATATGAACTATGGGATAGAGTTAGATACTGGGCAGCCCTTTAAGCATAGGTTTCGAATGAATTCAGGGATTATTCTCATTCTTCTTAATGATTGATGTGTTAGCAGCTGTAAGTTTTGTTTTATAAATGAGTCCTTTTTGAGAGGTCTGGTGCAGTACTATAGGTTTGTTTTTAGTTGGCGGATATCATATCCAACTTTCATAAATCTTTCAGTTGTTAATAAAAGTTTTTTTCTTACGAAAAAAAGTTGAGCATAAGGGTTAGCAATGTAAGAACATTGGACAGTTGGACTTTGCTAATCGTAAGTTTACGAACACTTGGACTTTGGACTTGGACTAAAACACTATAATACTGTTTTTTTTTTCAAAAGCACTTTTACAAAAAAGTTTACCAAACACTCTGCTGCTTTATTTCACAACTGCTTATTCTCACAGCACAGCAAAATCAGTTTTTTTTCAAAGCACAACAATATCAAACCAGCCCTAAAAGTAATGGTCTCAATTAAGGGTCTCGTATCAAACCAGTTGATGAAATTTTATCACTTTCGACTTACAAGTTTGTCTATTTTTTTTTATGTATAGTTTTAGTTTTATAATTGTTTGTTTTTGTTGTTTTGCAGGTCTTAGCTATTAGTTAAGGGTAATGCTAAGGAGATTACATTTATAAACAAAATTTTGTAAACTAAATGACATGGAAGTTGATGATTTGATTATTATTTAAGTGTTGATTAATTTAGTTTTCAAATTTAGTATACCTAGGATGAATGATCAATTTGATATTCCTGTTTTCGTTAATCAATAAGAGATTCTGAATGTTTAAGACTTAAAGGTTACAAGTGAAAAATGAATTTGAGATTCACTTCAGTGTTTAGACTTGAATTTTTACAAGTAAGTGATGAATTTGAGATTCTTTTTAAGAGTCAAATGTCCCGCTCATATTGTTTCTTCCATAAGTTCTAAATCTCTTACTGTAAGCTCCTAATACCCGTGTCTTGGTCTTCCCTTAGGGTACTTTCTCCCAAGTTGAGCTCCGTTCCTTCTTTAGACATTCTGAAGAAGCCAAGAATCACTGCTACTGAAACTGAAAGTTTCCTAAAATCCCAAAAAAAGTATGGAAGGATTAGAACTATTGAAGGAACCGGCAGAACAATGGAAGAAACAGGCAGAGCAATGGTCGTCTCATGCCCTTCAATACTTTCATCAGGTTCCGCCCGAGCAGATTTATGCTGCTATAGCGGTCTTGCTATTCACCTCATTCTTACTCTTGTTGGGTACGTACTCTTGCAATCAGTTACTAGAAATAATCGCTGGAAATCTTTTGATAACATGATTTCCTATTTCTCAATGATATCCCACGATCCTATATGATATTTTGACTAAGGCAACTGTGGTGAGGAAGAAAATTCCGGTTCTTATTCTCTGCAACAAGACAGACAAGGTAACAGCACATAGCAAGGAATTTATTCGGAAACAACTGGAGAAAGAAATGTAAGATTTGAACTCTTGTAATTATAGGTTTCTTTTCTCTGATTGATTGTAATGTTATACTCAAACTTTTCAATTCCGTATGGGACTAAATTAACTGGTAGTTATATGCACTCGTAAATCATTTCCTGCATCTTCATTTTTTTTATGAGAAATATCCACTGTCTTCATGGTTTCCGAGGAAGATAATTCCTTCTGATCAACATCTATGTTTTCCATAAGTACATTGGTTGGACTTTAAACTGTTTCGCTGTGATTTTCTAACTTTCATCGATGATGCATTCAAGACAAAATTTTCCATACAATTCTCTGTTGGTTTTGTTTTGTGAAGTGTTCATTCGCCCACAGGGCTCTATGATATGGTGATTTGCATTCACTATTCTGTTTCTGCTTCATAAATCTATTTCATTGTTCATCGTTCTGATACATTTGATATTTAACATATAACATCATACGGGGATAATCCTTCACAGCCACAGGTCACTTTACGAGAAAAACTTCTGATGGATGCTGGTGCTATTGCTGGTTTTCTGACTGGGCTCCGTGTTTATCTTGATGACCCTGCTAAAGTAAAACGGCTGCTTCTTCCGACCAAGCTTTCTGGTAGCAGTGATGGGATGAAGGTCATAAAGAATGATGAATCTTCCCCTAGTTTGATGAATTTGCTGATGGGAGTCAAAGTTCTGCAGCAGGCTATCATTGATTTACTTTTGGACATTATGGTTGAGTGTTGCCAACCTACAGAAGGGACTTCTAATGGTGACTTGTCTGATGCAAACTCAAAGTCTCCAGATGGAAGCGGAGCTGCTTGTCCGTTGCAACCCGATAGAGAAAATGGAGCTACAGAATCTTCGGATTGTCCTGCATGTGAAAGATTGGATACTGGCTCTGATGAAACTAGCAGCAGCACTTCGGCTGTTCAAAGCTCTGATGTGACTGGGATTGGTGTACCTAGAAAAACTCTTCCTGGAAAACCAATTTGTCCTCCAGAAACATCTGCCGGGGTGAGAAGTTACGGGCATCAAGAAGTGCAATATCAGCAGCTGATATTGCAAACGACTTTACCCTTGGAGTACCCGGCGAAGTATTTTCGTTCTCTCATTGCCAGAACAAAGTTACAGTTGCAGAAGCTTCTGGTCTAACGGGTGAAATATCTCAGGTGGAGCAATTTGTGAGGGAGCATGTGAAATCTTAGGAATCGTCATCTCCCCCATGATGAATTTGTGATACTTTTTCTTCGAGGTTGGGTTGAACATTGTCTCTTGATGATTGAAAAAACTGACTAGATGTGCAAAATGGGTTCAACTATTTTTTCCAAGGAAAGTGAAGGGAGGATGGAAGGAATTCAACAGAAGGGAAGAGAGAGCAATGAACAAATAGATTCATGAGACGTAATACCGACGACTGTTTATGGTTGATTTATTGTGCTTAAATTGATTGATTATGATTGTGCTTAAATTGTTTCGTTCATTTTCATACTGTATTTGCACGTTGTCGAAATCAGCTCAGCTCGTCGGAAATCCAGCATAGTTTTGCCGTTGCTGTTGTTTCCGACCACCATTTCACTGTTTTGGATTTCAAACATTGATATGTTATGCGTTCATTTTAAACCATACACGAGTGAGTATAGTAAGGATTTCAGCTGGTGAGCCACTTTGAAGAATGAACAGAAAGAACCCCTAAAGTGTCGATAAACTCTTACAGTATTTTCTCCGGTCCTTCAACTTAACCCCATGTTGCACGAATGATGTTTGCCTTATTTTATATCGAATCCCTCACTCGTATGGAAAGGACCACTCGTGCAACGCCAATTCCCTCACCCTCCTGAAATTCAAATACCTCGTTCATCTAAGGAGTCCAATTCTTCCAATTCAGGAGTTGGATTTCTTGTTTCGCGTGGGCACCGCCATTCTATTGATTTCTTCCAAGCTAATCTTCGCTTTACTATTCTGTAATCAAAATTTAACTCATTGTTTCAATTCTGGTTACGTAAAATCATCATAAAAGGTTTATGGACTAAAACTAAACTCGGGTAAAGTTTAGGGACATTTGTCACAATTTTTTTTTTTAATTCAACGATATATTTTACATTAAGGGAATAGAAAGTTCAGCTAACCGCATAATGGACAACCTAATTTGGTATTGAATTCGCCATCTACGATAATCGAATCTAAGATCTCTCACTTACTAGTAAAGAGAAATATCACTAAACCGTAGTACTAAGTAACTTTGTCATAATTTAAGCTACAAACAAATAACTAAAAGAAAGGCAAAACAACCTACTTGTAAGTTGGTTGAGGAGTTGAGGAGAAGGAGTAATGCTATTCATACCATGTTTTTATACCACATTTCTATACCAGCTTAGAGTTTTTCTTAATTATTAGTTTATTAAATAATGAACTAAATTTAAAATTTTGATTAATTCAAATGATATGACTATTCATATCAAATGTTACCTAAAATGGTTTGAAAATGTGGTACAAAAATATGATAGGAATAAATTAGTCGAGAAGAAGTGGGTAAGAGGATGATGGATGGATGGATGGATGGGATCAATCGGTCACGGGCCTAGTTAAGTTGCGTTTGCGTGTATTAGACATAGTCAACGGATGTAAAGTAAAAGGAGTGAATGAATCCCATTGGCCACTGGGCATTGGTGGGGCCCACGTCCCAGCAGCCGGTGGTGGGTTCGCTTCGGGATGGGGCCGTCCCTGACCACAGACCACCACGTAGTAATATAATATTATATATAGAATTCACGGGCGCTACAACCCTTCTTGCTTGCATGCATGACATGTTGATTCTTTCTTGATCCAGACAAAAGCAAGTCTGTAACAGCAACCACTAGAATTAGATGAGATGAAACGAGAGCCACAAATTAAGAAACCTAATCATTCACAAGCTTGAATTAATTAAGATCCAACGCCAATGAACATCATCTTACCTCTCTTTCTGTCTGTCTGTCTGTTTGTCCCTCGATCATCCTCCGCCACAGAAAATATTCACTCCTTCCATGCCATCATTTTCATTTCTTTTCCCCTTCAAATTTCAATGGACAGGGAAATGTGGAGGAAGGGGAACTTTCTACATATGAAGGAGTAGCAAATCAGTTTATTGGGTTATTAATGGGTACTTATTAAAATTCGTTTAATTTGATATCGTCATAATATTTAGACGAGATTGGTAATTGTGATGATGGTGTAAAATGAAATCAAACTGAATAAATCTTAATGTAACCATTAACAACCTAATCCGGTTGATTTGCCACCTTTATGCATATGTATATGTCTATTTTGGCGAAATGAAAAACTCTTTAAATTTGTAGTATTTTGAAAGTAGACGAGAAGGACTTTTTTATTTTGTGAAAATTAGAAGAGGATTAAAGTCTTGATAAATAAAAAATAAAAAAAAGAAAGAGGATTAAAGTCATTAGTCTCATTTCTCGTGAAGAAAACTTGTCCCATTTAATTGAAATATGACTCTATGGATTCCTTTCATATGGATCCTCAAAATCCTTCAATCTTGTACGTTCACATGAAAATCGAACGTCTAGGAATTATTTAATTTTTCTTTTGCTTTTTAAGTTTTAACCAAAAACAATGCACAAGTCTTTTCACTTTCTCCCGTCCATTGATTGATGGTTGTTCATGTGAACGGAACAAACATGATTGAAGGATAATGGAGGATCCGAATGGAAGGGATTCGGAGATAACCATATTCCCCTCTAATTATCTCATATAAAAAGGATTGGAATTATCGTAATGTTTCTTTTTAAGTAATTTATCTCCTATCTTCAAATTAACTACAAAATTTTCATTTCTTTTTTAACATAACTTACAAAGCGAAGCCATAGGGATAAATCCTACCAGTACGTAGGGTATAATATGATTTCATCTCAGCCACAAATTCAAGGGCCAACGGGGCCACTGGTTTATGTCTTTTGCTCAAGTCCCTAACTAAGCTAGGGGTCCTACACTCCTACTCCTACAGATAATTACAATTTGATGCGGTGGGCACTTACTCTAATCTCCCTTACTTAATTACCTAATTAAACATGAATTTCATCAATTAGCAGCAGGGTTCTTAGAGTAACAAAACAAAACAAAAAACAGAATAGTAGATAGCAATCATCTTAATTTCAATTTTCAACCCCCTCGAAAGCCATTTTTGTTTTGTTTTAGTTAATTAATTAGCATTTCAAGTTTAAGAAAATTATTAATAATATTTCTCCAGAAATAAAGGCTTTGATAATTAGGTTACCAGCTGGATGTAAAGTGTTAACACAGCATTATCGCATGGTCCCAAGGATAAGCGATCGCTAGCATACAAATACGATGTCGTATAATGTAGAAACAAAACAAACTTTCATATATATATATATATATGTATATGTATATGTATATATTATATACACACTTGTATTGACATATTGTGGAAGAGCAAGAGTTGATTGTGTAAAAGAACAAAGTTTACACAGAGAAACTGAGAGATGCCACTTACCAAAGCCACGTGAACTTTCTGCAATTCTGCATATGCAACTTTCCAGGACAAAAATCAAAACAGAAACATAAAGCTTATGTTGGAGAGATTTTCCTCCGTGCATGGACCACCGGCATATCTCATATGTCATTATATAATTGGAACGACATTCAAAAGAAAAATTTATCTCTACTTGAATAATGATATATAATGTATTGTCATATATTTCGAGCACATTGAAAATCTCTCTTTATAATGAGCTACATGCAAGTGAATCTTATAGAAATAAATTCTAGGATGTCCAATCAATCAAGGTTCAAATGAGATAAAGCTTACCTTAAACTATATGATTATGATAACTCTCACACTAAATGCGAGTCATATTTTATTGAACCACAAGAATAAGTACATGAAATTTCATAGTTTTGTGATATATACATTGCCAATGACGTGTTTGCCCGCATATGTTTTTCTACTCTCATATATACAATTAATAGGAATATTAATAATCTTTTTATTTTACCTTTTCGGCTTTATTTCTCATTTTCCAATATTGCATGGTAATAAATTGTCTAATTTTTTTTATGCATTGCCCCTGAAAGATAATCTCTACAAATGTTAAGTGATATTCGAAACTGTTTATTCATATAACAATATTTAGTAAATAAATAATCTTTAAATTATGCTCTAAAAATTAACCAGTTCCAATCATTAACTAGCAGTGCTACAAAATATTAAAAGAATAACTAAAAATGTCAAGTGAAAAGTTTGGTAGCATCCTGTTTAATTAAGCGTAGGGTAATGCTAAGGAGACTAAATTTGTAGAAAAAATTTTGGAAACTAAAGGACATAGAAGTTGATGATTGATTTATTACTTAAGTATTGATAAACTTGCTCACTCCTATTAGTGGCACTAACACATTATTTAATTTGCAAATTTATCTCCGAATTTAATCTCATTAGCATTACCCTCTAATTAATCATTTTGCAATACTCATATCCTATCCATGTATTTTACAGGTTAGAAGAGAAGGAAAAAAAACTGGAGGAAAAATTAGAAAACATAAATTAGGAAAAAGAAACAACAAAGCAATGTAGTAGCTAGCTGGAACCCTTGTTCACCCAAAAAAATAAAAAAATAAAATAAAACTGGAACCTTATTTAGCACTGAGCTGAGCTTTGCAGAGACAAACAAGAAGTAAAGAAAAAACAGAGAGACAAACAAGAGAGAGAGCTCTTGAAATCTTCAATGAAGAAACAAGGCAGTGAGATTGAGGCAGTAGGCATCTCCTACAAGATTAATCACACACCCCACCGCAACTTCTTCAACATCTTCAGCCAAAACAAACAACCTGCTTCTGCTTCTGCTTGTGCTGCAAAAGTAGCTGTAGTAGCAGTTGAAGATGATGGAAGATCATCGAGAGGAAGAGCAGGAGGAGTTGGTGGGCAAGAAGTCCTCAAGGACGTCAACTTGCGAGCAAGGCCATGGGAGATCCTCGCCATTGTTGGTCCCAGTGGAGCTGGTAAATCTTCCCTCCTTGAGATTCTGTCCGGCAAACTCACCCCGCACGGCGGTTCCGTTTTCGTCAACCAAAAGCCTCTCCGCCAACCCTACTTCAACAAGGTCTCTGGCTACGTCACCCAAAAGGACACATTGTTTCCTTTGCTTACAGTCGAAGAAACCCTAATGTTCAGCGCCAAGCTCAGGCTCAGGGTTTCTCCCCTTGAGCTCAGCTCCCGCGTCAAGGCCTTAATCAACGAGCTCGGCCTCGCCCATGTCGCCGCCGCCAGAGTCGGAGACGACAGAGTTCGGGGGATCTCCGGCGGAGAGAGGCGGCGTGTCTCCATCGGAGTCGACGTCATCCACGACCCCGAAGTGCTCATCCTCGACGAGCCCACTTCCGGGCTTGACAGCACCTCCGCCCTTCAGATCATCGACATGCTCAAGACCATGGCTGAGACCAGGGGCAGAACCATCATTCTGAGCATTCATCAGCCGGGATTCAGAATTGTGAAGCTCTTCAACTCAATCCTTTTGCTGGCCAACGGCTCCGTCCTCCACCACGGAACCGTCGATCATCTCGGCCTCAACTTAAGGCTCATGGGGTTGGAGCTCCCTCTTCATGTCAACGTCGTCGAGTTTGCAATCGACTCCATCGAAACCATTCAACAACAACATCAATCCACACCACACAATAATATTCTTGTTCTTGATCGTCAGAGTCGAACTGGTAAGCTGACTCTGCAGCAGCTGTTTCAACAGTCGAAGACCAATAATAGTAATGCCGGTGGCGGAGGCGGAGGAGGAGTAGTGCCACTTGAAGTTGACGACGATAAAATCACCAATAATGAAGTTTTTCCCGATTTGGATTTTACTAATTCGAGACTGCGAGAGACGATGATCCTGAGTCATAGGTTCTCGAAGAACATATTCCGAACAAAGGAGCTGTTCGCATGCCGCACAATTCAGATGCTCGTCTCCGGATTAGTTCTAGGCTCCATCTTTTACGACCTCAAAGACGATCTCACCGGAGCCGAGGAAAGGGTAGGTCTATTCGCATTCATTTTAACGTTTTTGCTGTCGTGCACGACGGAAGCACTGCCGATATTTCTTCAAGAGAGGGAGATTCTGATGAAGGAGACTTGTTGCGGAAGCTACAGGGTCTCGTCTTATGCCATCGCCAACGGATTGGTTTACCTGCCCTTTCTACTAATCCTGGCCGTCCTTTTCACTCTGCCACTGTACTGGCTGGTCGGACTCAACCCTAACTTCACGGCCTTTTTCCATTTCTTGCTGTTGATCTGGTTGATATTATACACTGCGAATTCCGTGGTGGTGTGTTTCAGTGCACTCGTGCCAAATTTCATCGTGGGAAACTCGGTCATTGCCGGCGTCATGGGGTCTTTCTTTCTGTTCTCCGGTTACTTCATCTCCAAGCATGAGATTCCCGGGTACTGGATTTTCATGCACTACATATCGCTGTTCAAGTATCCGTTCGAAGGGTTTCTGATAAACGAGTTCTCAGGGTCGGACAAGTGCTTGGAGTATTTCTTTGGGAGGTGTATGGTGACGGGAGAAGAAGTTCTGAGAGATGAAGGGTATGGGGAGGAGAGCCGGTGGAGGAATGTGGCGGTCATGGTCTGCTTCGTCTTGTTTTACAGGTTTATTTCTTATGTCATTCTTAGATGTAGATGTCGATGCTCCCGGTCCCAAAGGGGCTTCAAACCTACTCCTCCTCCTCCAACCCTCACTGCACCCCCTTTTCTTTAACTAGTAATTATATGATTATATATATATGATGATTGTATTATTTTGTGCTCACTCATCCATATCTATCTCTCTCTCTCCATATTTCTTTTTCTCTCTGATCACGAGTGTGATATGGATGACGGTTCACAATTCACATGTCTTTGGAATTTAGTACTTTGCGATGAGATGAGATGAGATAGCATCCCGAGAAGAAAATATCGCTTCATAAGAAACAAAAATTAAGGGGCGCCCTCAAGCTAAGAAGTCTTCTTGTCCTGCAAGGATCAGGAGATGGACGTCTATCGTATACAGTCTTACTTTAGCTTTGCAAAGAGGTTGTTTTCACGAACCCATAACTTTTTAGTCACAAAGGAGCAACAAAAATTAAGAAGCAAAATATGCATAGATCCTCTAACAATTGTAATAACATCCATTTGAAAAGTTGCCACGAATAAAAAGCAACAAGGTGCCAATAGCATAAGCTGCATAAACAACAAAACATGCTACGAATTGAAAAAAATTCCTCATTATATTAGCAGCAACTCTTACTGTAATGGTACAATACACAGTACAACATTTTTCGTTGTATGAATAACACCTATATGAACAACTAGAATTCGATTCAGCGGGAAATGGATTCGCAATTGGTGCCTTACCTTATATTCTATCAAACACTGAAACTTACAAAACAAAATAATTTCATACCGGATAAAACAATTGGCCTTCTTATTATCAGACCATGAAGAATATCGGATTTGGTGTATACGACGTGGCAAGGCCGCCGCCTCCTATATCTGTGCAACAAGGAGTTCATTCCATGCATCTGGAATTCCAGGTAAGCACCAGTGTAAGCAATCACTTGTGCCTGCATTTCCTTTTCCTCTAATGGTATAGTGGGATATGTGACCTTCATCTCTCAATTGAGAAATGGCAGTTATATCCAGTAACTTTACTTTTGTACCTTTCAAAGCACCCTCGATCACTGAATCACTGGATCCTTCCTGGACTACTTCACTTCCTCCGACCAACGGAGTAGTATTGTCGCAGGTACCCCCAGTATTCCAGTCACCATTGAAGAAATGCCTCGGTGAAATTGTCCGAAAGAAAGCTTTTAGGCGGGGATGTGATGGTAGTTGTGAATCAACCCACCTGGTAATACTGTACACAGTAAAATTCTTAGCATTTCCAATTTCTGCACGCATCTTGTCTTGATTGGGCTTTCCGTTTACATGCATTACCCACCGGTTACCATTAATCTTTCCCCTATTCCAATGATGCCCTGTATTAAGAACCAGCACATCAAACCGATGAAGGTATTGTCTCAAGAAAGCCGGGGGACGATCCAAATGCATAGCAATATCACTGGCTCGGTCTGAGATGTTAAGGGGCACTAGATCACACAGGCTTGCTGACCAATAATATAAGATAGTGGTATTGGTGTTAGAGAATCGATAGGCCCAGCCATCAGGACGAATGGCTCCACGACGTTTGACAAGGCCATATTCCTTTCCGACATTCTCAACTTCGGGGCTTTCTTCCCCGCCAGTTGCCATACACATCAAAGACTGGAACTGCTGTCTACCCAATGAATCTCCTATGAAAGCAATCGTTTTGTCCTGCATCCTGAAAGGCACATTCACATTTAGAAGACTGACCACAGCAAGATAAACCATTTCTCTGTATTGCACCAAATCTCAAACTCGGGAGAACAGTGGTCCATATTGTTGAAAGGATTTAGAAGTAAGATCGTATGAGATGATTCATTCACGACTCAGGGAATATTCTGGACTTCTAGTTGAAAAGTTTAGGTGTGCTTGAAGTGGAAACCAAGCAAAATTATATGGTTTCAGTCCAAAATATTATGTACACAATTCGAAAAGTAAGTTGAAGTTTTTCACGAGTACAATGACTGAGTTCTATACCTGGGAAAATGATAGCCAACATAAATGCAAGTATAAAAAAATGAAAAAACAATCAAAGCGTTTACTCATCCAGTGGAATTGTCTTTCTAATGAATGACAAGACCGCAACTGGCAACTTCACACCAAAATTCAAATAAGTTCAAACAGAAAAGAATTACCTTCTCAAGAATGCAGAGCGTTCAAAATCTGGTATTTCACAATTTGCTGGCTTCCATCGGTAACCCTCAAAAGAAAAATCTGTTCGTTGTGTCAGTCTACACGCCCACATTTCTGATAACCACTGTTTACATTTAAACCCAGAATATAAAGGGCGCCTGTTGTCCGCAACCCATCTACCCTTGGCATAATTACACACTGCAGAGGTGAAAACTCCACAAGCTTAGGAAACATTGAACCATGAAGCACGAGATGATAAATCTGAGCAATGGAAACCTTTCAACATAGCAGAGAAACAGCGTAAACAACAACTCTACAGATGGATAAGACTTTCCGGTGAAAAAATACATGCATAATGTATTTATATTTATGTGAACTTCAACATAGTTTAATTGAACAACTCTGCCATTACTATTGCAGTGAATTATTCAACGGGAGTCAAAATTTACAAGAGTCAACGACTCAAGTGACACAAAACAAGAGCAAACCACTGAAGTGATGAAAACAAGAGTAAACCACTCAAGTGATGCAAAACAAGAGTAAATGACTCAAGTAATGCATAGCAAGAGTAACGACTCAAGCGACATAAAACTGAGAATTCTGATGTTCAAGAAAGTGCTAGGTTAAAATTTGGTTCTGAACACTTTCACCCAAGTGTTTCTTAGATCCTTCATATCAAACAAATTCTTCAATCTTCTCTTCAATAGAAACAATCCGATAAGCAACAGGTATTATGCAATTGATGGCTTGACATAACTTTATGTCATTCTACACCATAACATGATATGTTAAGAGTGAAATCATTTTTTCACTTGTCCGTGAAATACATGGTACTATCTTTTAACTATTTATTTGTTTTTCTTTTTGCCTTTCTAAAATTAGGGAATGCAGCAGATTTTTGTCTCCATTCATAATATCTCCAAGACCTCCTTCCGCCGAAATTGATTTGGTTAAAATTAAATGTAGCAGCCTTTTCCATACAGAGAGAGAGAGAGAGAGAGAGAGAGAGAGGGCATCTTTTAATCATGCAGTACCAAACCTCAAATCAGATCTCATACAGTGGTAACATAGGACCTCATCAGATTACCACTTTAAAAGTAAAGCCAGTTTATATTTTGAAGAATTATAAATATATATAATTATATATATAGAGAGAGAGAGAAAGAGAGAGAGAGAGAGAGAGAAGGCATCTTTTAATCATGCAGTACCAAACCTCAAATCAGATCTCATACTGTGGTAGCATAGGACCTCATCAGATATCAGATTACCACTTTAAAAGTAAAGCCAGTTTATATTTTGAAGAATTGGTTGCCATTAAGAAGAGAAAAGTTTACTCTCGACTTTGTGCACAAAGAAAAAAGAATATGAAAGGAGAAAATACTATTTCACTTTTGGGGGATCATCAATCCATAAAACTGATTCACACACTGGTAAGGAATAGGGTTGGCATGTATTCAACCAGTAAGACAATCAAACAAGGCAAAGAATATATATCTTCAAGGACATTAGCTGCAGCAGGACAAGGTATATAATAATATGTAAATGTTATGTGCCTAACCAGAATTAGGTTCAGCCTGACCAGTTTCGATAAACACTACCTAGAATTTAAATTTTCAACAAACATCAATAAGAAAACAATCATTCCATGTCAAATGAGCTATTGGCGTGAAATCATCATGGTAAACTGACCGCCAATCAATGCTGTGTACAATTATTTTTTTAACAAGAAATACAATTCAGAGAGACAGATTTAATGCACTATTCTATTCTATGGGGCCCCTCGATTGCATAGTGTAGTCCATGAGCAATAAAACAATAAGATAACTGTAATTACCTACAAAAGTTAACAATAATGAAGCTTACAGCCCTATGAGAAAGGAAGCTATACCTTTAGTTTGGAAAGATGTCGCAATCCCATTACTTTCATGCATTCCAGGAGAGAATGCATACATAGAATCTATTGGGGCAGTACCAAACTTTTCTATTACTTTTGTATCTTCTGCCGTATTCAAATGTAAATCCTTCCCTACAATATTTCCATTTGTCTTCATAGCTTTGGAGGAATTATTTGAGAAGTCCCCAAAAAAATCTGAATAAAAAATGAAAAAAATTCATCAGCTGGCAGACAAAGAAGCAGGTATAAGATGAGGTCAGTCCTTTCAGCATTGAAGACGAAGATAGTAGTTCATTTCAAAAGACAGTAAAACAACAAGGGAAGAACATGAGTGGTCAAGAACAACACTATAAAAAAAACACAAAAAAGTTACCAAAAAACTAAAACTAGACACAGCCATCCAGACTAAAGAACTCCAGCCTGCCAGTCAAGCCAATATAGGAGAAAAGGAGATGTGCTTAAACTCCTTAGAAACAGAAGCCCAAAAGGCTGACCAAAACTGAACTCCTTTCAGCACTGACTGAAGAGGCAGGCAAAACTAGTGATAAATAGCTGAAACAGCAGCCTTCAAACACTTAGCAAACATTTTAGCATTTGCTAATGAGGTCAACTAGTGAGCCTTAGATCCTAATTACTTCGACAGATAAGAAAGTTAGCAATTAATATAGCTTTCAAGAGTCGTTTGGTAAGCAAATAACCACGAACCATGTCATTCTCATATCTTCATTTGGCTTTTCCTTCAGCACTGACCAACTAGACAGGAAAAACATTATTTCATCTCACCCTAATTTGTGATATTTTCATGCAAGCAATAGTTATCTACATATCCCGCATAGCCACCAAAGTTCACCCATCATCCCATCCTAATTCTGACTTTGTTCTATAATAAACAAGCTTTTTGACATTTATTGACATTTATTTTATCCTTATGTCAATTTTACTTGTACAGAAAATAAGTTTCTAAAAACCTGTGAGTTTCTCCAAAGAATAGTCACTAGAGTACTATAACAATCATGTCATGTGCAGTCCAGCCATACATTATTTTATATCACAGCTGAATCATGGATGAAATAAAATAAAAACCGCACTCAGGTACTTCATGGCCATCACTTTTCTTGCGTAATTTTATTGTCATATGCAACAAAATATTGTTTCCTCCTTAAAAAAAAAAATTGAGCAATAGAAATGCAAAAGATGCTAGTATGGGGAGTTACATAGATTATCAAAATTTAAATAGGCAATATAAATAGGTAATGTTTTGATACAGTTGCCTTCTCATTTCTTATAACTACTTTTTAAGCTTTCTGCAGACAAGGAATCTTGTTTTCTTAATGGTGCGGTATCGTTTAAAGGTGTGATCACTGAAAATCATCACTAGATGATAGATCACCTTAATTTTTCGTTGCCTTCTCACATTATCTGGAAAGTATGGGATTTGAAGGACTGGACTAGGCAAGTATATTCAGTTCTTGAGAGCAGCTATGTTGTACAAAAATGAAGTTATAAGTTTCTATGCCACTATAGTTTGGCAAATAGGCCGTGGCACATGGGACTCATGTTCAAATTAAAGAAGAGAACCCAAGTTCATGTTGCGAACAAAGTGTAGGCACATCAAAACATTTGGAATGCTATAGCAGGCACAATACCAATGGTATTAACATAATACGGTAGGCAATCTTGTCCCAAACATTAAACTAGATATTTGTCCAATTAAAAGATCAGGGGTAATATACATCTTAAACTATTTACAAATCCCAAGAGCATTGTTCACCATTTTCTCTAAGGTAATCTCTAACGAATTTTCATGCACATTTTAACCCTTAATCGTATCTTGTTATTTTGTTGCATAAATGTACAAGAAAATATAAAAAACTTGATTGGTAACAAAAAAGAGAAAAGATAACATGTATTGATGGGGAAACAAACCTATGGAAGGCATTGGAAACCGCTGGCGCGGCAATAGTAGAGTATCAGCAAAAGGATTTTTCTCCCACGCCCAAAGTAATATTGTTGTGAATACAAGGGCAGCCAGAGTGAAAGAGATTGGTTTCCCAATCAATTTGTAGTTATATCCCCCTTTCATCTCCCAAGCAAAAGGCAATTGCTCGAAGTTTTGATAGCGGAACGCGATCAGCAAAACTCCATCAACCTTAAGCGTCTGATTGTTTAATTACTGGAGAGTTCAGCTGCACGCAATGCAGAAAATGGAGAAAAATGAAATAAATAAATAAATGGAGGGAAGGGGAATTAAAGTCACAGGAAGAAATAAAACCCAGAAAAAGAATTAATTAACCAAGTTTTTATTTTATTAATTTTGGAGGGAATGAATTAACAAAGTAATTAACTAATTAGCATATATTTGGTAAAAAAAATCCTGTATAAAATAGTCCAAAAAAAGAAAAGGTAGATACAGATACAGAGAGGCACAGCATACACACTATGAAACCAAAAGGTAACAGCAATAAACGAAATATGAGATGAACAGATGGAAAATTCAAACCCTAATTAGAGGAACGGAAGCCAAATCGAACCCTTAATTTCCCAGATTAAGGTAACGATCCACTGGCACAGGTAATTAACAGAAAACCAAAAACAAAAGGAATTGAACATGATAGAGAAGTCCGTAGTACTTGGTTTTAGAAAAATGGAAAGAAAAAGAGAAGAAAATAGGTGAATCAGTACCTCCTCGTTGCGTTGGTTGAGGCCATTTTTGCAGGCAATGTAAGTCGGCGAAGCATCTCTACCGACTACCATTCAACAGAGATCGCCACCGCAGACCACCACCGACCTTTTCCTTCCGATTGAAAAGCTCGGCTATCTCTCTCTCAGACTCTCACTCACTCTACCGTCAAAGGAAATTCGATTGTGGTGAGAGAAGAGTGTGAATTAATTAATTTAGACGATTTGCGGGGAAGGGAAGATGTAAGAGCAAAGCAATCAAAGAGAGAGATGACTGAAGAAAAAGAAAGGGATCGCCGCACATGGATGGAGACACTTCGGGATATTTTTTTAATAAATTGATACGGATTATTTGTCCATAATTCCAATTAGCGCCACTTTAGGTGTAAATTGTAATGTAATAATACATATCCTTTAGTTACGCGTTAGAATTGATTTTTCACAAGTTATATATTTTTAAGAAAAATAATGAAAATTTTGAATTTTAATGATAAAGATAAAATATAGGGTAAAGTGAATAGTACCATGATTGACTTTTTAGTGTAAAAATGTGACTTTTCGTCAAAGTAAATAGTACCGTAAGCTTTTCATTAAAGTTCCCATAAAAAGCTCTTAATATTGTTCATTTTAAAGAAAAACCATATTTTTACACTAAAAAGGTCAATCTGGTACTATTAACTTTACCTTTTATTTTGTCAATATTGTTAAAACTCAAATTTTCAAACATTTTTCATTAGTTTTCCTTATTTTTATTCCAATCACTTATTTATTTTTCGTGTAATTGATAATTCAATGCTATATATCTTTAAAGAAAATCTCGCTATATTTGCTTGTTTGGTTTTTGTTTCGCTATATATTCATGGCAATGTTTGAACCAGGATTAATGGACATAATTATCCAATTTAAGTCAATGATAACAAAAATAAATAAAAAATTAGTTTTCGTTCTCTAATTTCTTATGTTTATTGATTAAGACCTTATCTTTTTTTATTTTTTAATTGGAAACGATGTATTCATTAATCAAACTCATAAAGAGTTACAGATATCTTGGAATAGAAGCTCTTGAATAAGAATAGGAGGCTCCTCAAACCAAACTAAATTATTGCTACTAGACAAAGCAAACTTAGCAAGCCGGTGTGCAACACCATTACATAAACTAGAGACATGAATAAACCTCACCACAGGGAAAGTGGAAGCTAGATGCAGTACATCGTCTGTTATCATACCAATCGCCGATGAGTCTGACTGAGTTCGATTGAGAGAATTTTGATCAAAGTCCCTAGTATTAATATATTAATGAATTACATGTAAGTTACATAATTTTTATGAAAAAAATTAGTAATTGATTTAGAGTTTTAATACTCACACCCTTATTAAACTCTAAATAATTTTCAATTCAAACATTTCCCAAATATAAAAAATAAAATTAGAATAAGTTTGTACCTATTAAATTTTTATAAAAAAAAATTTAATTTTTTAATCTTGTATGTATTCATTCTTAAATATACCAATTTATTAAAAATGTACCCTTTTTGAATTTAAATACCCATTTTTTATATAAAATTTCATTCAATCTTTTATCTAATCTATTTTTTAAACTTATATGGGTACATTCTATTTCATTGATTTGAGAATGTATTCATGTCAAGTTTAATAGAAGAAATTTAATAATGTTATTCAGCCTTATATCTTTTTTTTGTGCTTTTGAAAAATGTACCCATGCTTTGGTACAAAAAAAATTTGGTTAGTTTTGATGAACGTACTCGTGTGTGTGTGTACGCACACAATATATTGAAGAGTATAATTCATCTTTAATATTTTAATCCCATAAATTATGGGTTTTATTTAAAATCTCATTAATATAAATAATTACAAATTTTATTTTTAATTTTAAAATATAATAACCTGCATAAAAATACATTATTGCATTAATGTCAGAAACTTCGATAAAAAACTAAACCACTAAGATTTTAGTCAAAGAAGTTAGAGACCGCATTCAAAGTGTCACTAAAAAAATATTCTCACTAAGTGGGTTAGAATTATTCAATTTTCAAGTCAAATTAATAAATTAAACTTTGAAAAGAAAAAAAACTCAAACAAGAAGTCAAATTAATAAATTCATGACAATTATATACCTTCAAAATTCTAACGGACACATATACAAAAAGCCATACAATAAGAATATGGGGATGCATATTTATGTCCGAATGTTTTGGAATATAATTCGGATTTCCTACATTTTATAAGAATTTAGAAGTTTTTAAACTTATATGTACCAGCGGATCAATGATTTTTTTCTGAATTTTTACCATTTATTTATGTATACGTCTAATTAATTTCTAGTATATAAGTAAGTTTACAAATGTATATAACATAAAATCACATTAAACAAGATAAAATTATGTATGTACTCCTCTTTTTTAGTATAGAGTGCTAAAAAATCTAAGTCCAATTTACACTCATGAAGTTTTGAAAAATTCACTTTTTTTTGTTACAAAAGTTTGGAAGAATTTTTTATTGTGTCCAGAACAAGACTTGGTACACATGTTGTAATGCTCAGACTTTTGTCCAGGGGAAGGTTGAAATGTCTCTTTGAATTTTCTCGACCCCCGAAAGAGGTGGATAACCGTGGCTTGCCACCAGTTGTCCCTCTTTTAAAAAAAATTATGGTCTCAACTTGAGACTAGTAATGCATAAGAATAAACTCTCTACATTGTGTACGTCATAACTTTTCTTGGTCCCCTCTTAAAAAGTACGCCTCTACATAGTAATAATTGTCAATGAGTACAAAAATATATTACAAAAAAATGTTTAAGATGAACGGAAATATTTTTAGTTGTTTGAGACAATGCTTTAGTTTATAGAGCTAATTTCACGTCTTTAAACTTGCAATACATATGTGTAAGAAATAGAATACTTAATACTTAAGGAAACGTATTTTAAAAATACAACATTCATTAATAATAAAGACGTTCATAAATAATATTTTTAACTACAACTATATTAAATAACAGCTCTTTAAAATAATAAAATTGTTTGATCGCAACTTTATGACTATATAATAATGTTACTATATTGGCTTGTACGTCGGTCACAGATGAGAAATAGTATACAAAAATCAAATTGTATTTGTCGGTGCACGTAGCATGTCGTATTCGTCATGAGAATAATTTTATTTTCCATAAAAAAAATTTACACCGACACATTAGTGGAATCCCACACATCTCCTCCTCTGTCATCATTCATTAGATTGGGAAATACAACTTTCAGTCTTGGATGGTTGGACCAATCTGTTGTTTTAAATTGTTAGGAGAAAAACCAAATGTATCATTTTAAGGGTTTTTATCATAAATAGTCATTGAAATTGACTTTCATCATCAAGATGATTCTTAAAATTAAAAATCAATCAATGTAGTTCTTGAAAATAGGTGTCGCAAAATCAATATGTTCCATCCGTCACAATTTTGTTAAAAATTTCCTTAAGTGCTAATGTGGCACATAAATGGATCCCATAAGATTTATAGGTTTTTATCACAAATGGTCCCTGAAATTGACCCACACCATCAAGATGGTCCATGAAATTGACCCACACCATTAATATGGTCCCTGGAATTGAAAATCAATCAATGTAATCCTTGAAAATAGGTGTTTCAAATCAATATGATTATTCCGCCACAATTATGTAAAAAAATTTGTTATGTGCTGATGTGAGTTTAATAATTAAATTTTTTTTAAAAATTGTCTAAATACCTTTTTGCACAATGAACTTTTTTTCGTCTTATAATAGGGCTTGCTCCGAATAGAGCTCCATTCCATAAATTATCAAAAGCACAAGGCTTAACCAATGCCTAAGAGGGGGTGTTGAAATAATTTTCAACCAACAATGAACGTACATTGGTTATAACCTCATTATCTCAAGGCAGACATCGTCGTTCTTTGCATCATCAGACCACTAGGGAAGCGCCGAACAAGCTCTCCAAGATTAAGGTTGTGATGATGTTGATCGCCTAACTGTTAACGGTAATGTCTCATAAGTCGTTGCTAATGGGCCAAGCCGTCACCAAAGGTGATCACGATCCAAGTTCAATTCGGTGAAGGGTGTCGAAGTGTGTAAATATGAATGTATTGAGATTTATTTTTAGATAACAAAGAGTGAATGAGGTGTAGAAATATGGACTGGGATTGGAGGTGATTGCAAGACTGGGTTTTTGGGTTGACAATTTTTTTATTAACTATTAAATTATTAAGCCTATTTGTAATTTTTTAATTTAATTAGACTTATGTGACCCATTTATGTGTCACATTAGCACATAACAGAAATTTTGACAGAATTGTGACGGAATGACTACATTGATTTGAAACACTTATTTGAATGACTACTGTTGATGCACAAAACCGGAGGGGTCTTGGAACAACGTAAATCCGATCGTGAATCTGCAAGAAAGTAAATAACACAAGATGTATCGTGGTTCACCCCAATGTTTGGGTTACGTCCACACTGATATTGTATTTCTCTGACTGTATGTATGGATTACAAGGGTGAGGGGGAGTCTCCCAGAGAAAGAGAGAGTTTGAGAGGGCTCTCTGTTTGTGAGCATGAGAGCTTGAGAGAGATGAGCTTTGTGAAGGTGAGAGGGCTTGAGGTTTGTGAGGGTGAGGAGGCCCTTTTATAGAATAAGGGATCCTCCCATTTTTACACATTTGCCCCTCAATTTATTACATAATTACATTTTAGTCCCCCGAGTATTTATACGAGATCTAAATATGGAGGCCCTAAGTATGGTATAAACAGTAGTCCCCAAAGTCTTCAGTCAAAAGAGTCTTTTGGCTGGAGACTTGAAATTCAGTCCATGTGTGGGCCGAAGTAACTAGATGTCGTCTAGAACTGATACTCGATATGAGGCGGTGCCCAATCTGAAATGATGCTCAACTAGAAGTAGCACATGTTGTGAAGTTGCTCTGCTTGTGGCTTATGTTGCATTGGTTGGCTTGGCTTATGGCGTTTGAAGGTGAGGGAGTCTCTTTTATAGAATAAGGGCTCGCTCATTAATACATAAATATGGGCTAGAGTGACGCTCACGACGAGGCGGTTGCTCAGCTGGCGGCGATGCTTTCTAATGAAGAGGAGTGAGTCCCTTTTATAAAATAAGGGATTGCTCCTCATTACATGAATAATGTGTGCTCTCTAATGAAAGTGAGGGAGTCCCTTTTATAGAATAAGGGCTTGTTCCTCAGTACATAAATAACGGGCTAAGTTCCCCAAGTATTTTTCATGAGGCCCAGTTGAGGCCCAATATATGGTACATAATGTAGTCCCCCAAGTCTTTGGTCAATAGAGTGTTGGCTGGAGACTTCAAATTGAAACCATGTATGGGCCGAAGTGGCGGTTGTTCGAAGACGGTATTTGTATACCCTACACTGAAGCTTTGTAGGTGAAGCTTTGCAAGTGAAGTTTTGAAGCTAAAGCTCTGTAAATGAAGCTTTCGAAGTTGGAGCTTTTTGTAAATGAAGCTTTTGAAGCTAGAGCTCTGTAAATGAAGCTTTCGAAGATGGAACTCTATAAATGAAGCTTTTGAAGCTAGAGCTCTGTAAATGAAGCTTTCGAAGATGGAGCTCTATAAATGAAGCTTTTGAAGCTAGAACTCTGTAAATGAAGCTTTTGAAGCTAGAGCTCTGTAAACGAAGTTTTTGAAGCTAAAGCTCTGTAAATGAAGCTTTTGAAGCTAGAGTTTTTTTAAATGAAGCTTTTGAAGCTAGAGCTCTGTAAATGAAGCTTTTGAAGCTGATTGACATGAGTGATGCTCATGAATGTTTATGTTGATTGACATGAGTGATGCTCATGGATATTGACATGAGTGATGTGTTGGAAATGTGCCCTAAAGCCATTCATATGATGATACTTTACGGATATTTCACATGTTAAACTAATATAGTTTACATATAAAGGGCAAACATTATTGTTTGAGACGTCTCATATAAATGTTATATGCTTAAACGATAAAGTCCAAGGAATATGTGATTGGAAGAATGCAATCTAATGAAGTTAGATTAATGAGACCATTCTTTCGTAGACACATCCTAAACGTTCCTGATCATAGGATTGCCAATTGGGCATTGACAGTCCGATAAGATCAGTACGTGTTATGTCTTCTCTCAGGGAGAGTGACTAGTCTCGAGTCATTGGTGTGTGTGACATCAAGACAAGTACGTAGGTGCTCAATAGAGAATGAGTTCACTGAACACGATCAACGAGGAGTTCTCATACTCATGTCACATGAGAACTCATGTTTGGGATAATGCAAATTAGTCCTTTGACCTGAGGCATCACAGTTGTTGTCTTGTGGTTAAGTCCTTGATCTTTGATTATGTCAAAGTCACCCCATCGGGGTGTCCACGACATCATTGGGGTTAAGCCACTTAGTCATGGAGACAAGTGAATGCGCAACAAGGGATCTCTAACCTTCAATTGGCTTGAGGGAGAATACTCTATGATATGATTAAAATCTCTGGCCAGAGTATGAATGAGATTTGGGAATGCGTTCCAATTCACATTCAAAGTAATCATATAAGCACAAGAATCACATTGGATAGTAGACATGAATAAATAAACTATCAAACCAAACAATGTGGTCAAGAGTATTAGATTAGAGAAAGACCGTATTGCATTTGTAATCCTAAACTGAATAGGTTCTCTACCTCTTCTGATTAGCTTGGGTAGCCATGATATGCTGCTAGGGGTCACTCATGGTTTGTGGAAGCCCTAAACGTGTGTAATCACTAAAGGGAGAATTGAAAGTAAGTTTCAATTCACAATCGATGTAAAATGGTTTTAATCGCCCACTGCCTCGCTAAAAGGAACCTAATGTATCGTACACCAAATAAGGTGGAGATTGAAGAAACAAAGGAGATGAATTAAATGGTTTAATTATTTATGGCAAGGATTAATTAATATGTTAATTAATCAAACGAATAAGTTCGTTAAAGACCTCGGGATAGTTTTTGGACCTTAAGGCCCAATGGGCTTCGAACGTCAAAGCCCATTGACTTAAGTTGTATGACAACTTAATGAATAAAGATTCACAAAGGCCCAAAAGCCCAAATCCAATAGAGTGGCCGGCCATATAGTGATGAATTAGGGTTTTTGGTTCTTTAGGTCATTTAAAGAAGTGACTATATAAAGAACTTTATAACCTAAAATTCATAAGTTGTTGATTTTAGAGAAAATTGGTGAGAACACAAAGCTTCCATTTCTCTCTAAGAGGCCAACCACCTTGGGGGATATTGTCTAGCAATTCTATTTCCTCAAGGTCACTCATTTCCTCTCCAATCCAACCTTGGTGTAGAATCTTTAGAGGTTCTCAATTTTGGGAACTTGGAGAACCTATTCTTCTAACCAAATCCATGGAGCTAAGAAGCAAGGAATGAAGGCCCTATCTCTTGGGTGATTATCCTTTGCATATGCAAAGAGGAATCTACAAAGGTAAATATTTCTCAACTAACAAATTGTTGTTTTTAAGTTGAGTCAAAGTTCACCAATCTACTAGGCTTTGAATTTCATGGTAGATGTTTTGTTTTTTGAATGCATGAAAGCATGATTCCGCCTTTAATTGTTAATTGCATGCTATATGATGTTATTCAAATGAACATGTTTTTCACAAAATTTCCTTCATGATGCTCATGAATGTTGACATGAATGATGGTCATGAATGTTTATGTATGATTTGACATGAGTGATGCTCATGAATGTTTATGTATGATTGACATGAGTGATGCTCATGTATAATTTTGGAGTACTGGACGTACTTTTGATCACCTGGTTGGTGGTAATAGCGGCAGGCTGCCGAATAATTTTGGAGTACTGGGCGTACTTTTGATCACCTGGTTGGTGATAATAGAGGGCCTGACTTTTTTGGGCATATGGGCCTTCGTCATCCACATAACATTCCAACCCATTATTTTGGGCTTGCCGTTTTTTTTTTTTAATTACCCTCTAATGGAGTTATACAGATATCTCTGAAAGATACGAAAAATAAATTACATCATTCAAAAATAAGGAAAGTAAATCACATCATTCTGGTGGGGTGTTTATTCCTTGCTTTTGCAGTGTCGCCATGTGCTCTCACAGAGGAAAACCTCTTTTTTGCTTTCTGCTTTTTCTCGGTTTTTTATGCTTTGCTTTCGCTTTTGTTTCTGTTTTTCTGTTTTGTTTCCCACTGCTTTTCTACCTTTCTTTCTGATTTGATTTTGCTTTTCTGCTTTGCTTCTCTCTTTTGCTTTTTCTGCGTATGCGCAGTGGACGACCCACTTGACAGCGGATTGCATGTTACTCTCCAGCTCTTTCCTCTTTCTTTTATTCCACTTTTGCTTTCTCAGAGCTGGTTGATGATTTTCTTGCTTCTGTGCATCGAAGGCAATGATTAAAGGAGATGGGGAACCTTGATGAGCATCTTCTACGCTGTTATCGTGCCAAGTTAATCATCATCCTCTTACATGAGTCGGAAAACATTTCCCAGGGAACATCACCAATTAGCATTCGATCACCATCCTTGTCTGATGAGTTAAAGGCACTGAGACAGACGACACATTGCTCTTTGAATGTAAACCATCGTGGAGGGGGCTGTCAGTTTTGATTCTAGAACTTAAGCAAGAATCCATTACCAGAAAACGCCTCGAAAGTTGAAATTGAGCTTTGTCCAGTTTTGCTCGGCTGCTGAATCGCCATGAGACTCACTTTCACGTTCACAATCTTCGGCGTATTTTCGATGTACCTCGGCGCCTCCACCACGGATCGGCCCTTCCGCCATTTCAGCAATCCCAACGAAACCAGCTCTTTGTTCGAGTCATTCTCTTCCTCCTCCGCAGCCTGAGTGTTGCGAGAGTGATTAATGTTCTCAACGTCGTTGAAGATGACGTCGACGTCGGGGAGGAGGGCAGAATCATGAATATCGGATAAGAAGGGGTCGTTTTGGGGATCTTGGAAGCGCTCCTGGAGCCAGTAGTCTTGGAACCAATGGTAGGATTGGACCAGGGCCCACCACTCGGCGGAGAAGTCCTCCACCGTTCGATAGGCCAGCGGCACGAACATTGGAGCGTTGGGATTCAGATTCGACGACATCGTCGTGGTCCTAGAAATGACGTCCATCTCCGGTATAGTAATTGCCTGATACTGTAAATCTCGAAACGACGTCGCAACCAAGAGAGAGAGAGTGAGAACGCCTGCAGAAGTAGAAGGGTTGAATGTGATGAATCAGCGGATCCACGGTGATGAATCAGCAGAAGTAGAAAAGGGACTACAGAAGCTTGGAGATAGTTTAAGAGACTTTTTTTAGAGTGTTAAGCTACTGGGCGTACTCTCTTGCCGTCTGGGGGACTAATTGAGAGAGTTTGAGAGATTTTTTGAGGTTTTCTTTTTGTTTTGGTTTTTGTGTATGACTAACCGAGAGAGGAGAGAGAGAGATATTTGGTTTCTTGGGTTTTTGCAGATTCAAGGTGGAGATGAAAAAAATGAAAGAACCTGACATAGCTTTTCGTGTCGATTCCCACAGACGGCGCCAAATGTTGATGCACAAAACCGGAGGGGTCTTGGAACAATGTAAATCCAACCGTGAATCTGCAAGAAAGTAAATGACACAAGATGTATCGTGGTTCACCCCAATGTTTGGGCTACGTCCACACTGATATTGTATTTCTCTGACTGTATGTATGGATTACAAGGGTGAGGGGGAGTCCCCCAGAGAAAGAGAGAGTTTGAGAGGGCTCTCTGTTTGTGAGCATGAGAGCTTGAGATAGATGAGCTTTGTGAATGTGAGAGGGCTTGAGGTTTGTGAGGGTGAGGATGCCCTTTTATAGAATAAGGGCTCATCCCCTTTTTACACATTTGCCCCTCAATTTATTACATAATTACATTTTAGTCCCCCGAGTATTTATACGAGGTCTAAATACGGAGGCCCTAAGTATGGTATAAACAACTACATTGATCAATTTTCAATTTCAAGAACCATTTTGATGTCGCGGGTCAATTTCAGGGACTATTTTTGTAATACCCCGTATATAAAAATGACAATATATATGTGTGTGTATATGACACGCCCCGATCCTGATGTCCTCGTCAGCACACATCCGGCTAGAGATTAGCTATGATACCAAATTTTCACATCCTGGCCCTGAAACCACTGGGAAGTTCTCGTGTGAGTTCCCATAAACAAAACTGTGAGGGTGTGGTTGGGGCCCAAATAGGACAATATCATGCTACGGCGGAGTTGAGCCCGAGATGTGGTGGGGGCCCGGGCTGAGATGTGACAGTATAAGTAATTATTTTTATGCAATGATTTTATTGAGTTTCTTTATATGTACTATGAGTACAAAACACTTGTATTTTTGGCATGTAAGTTAGTAGAGATTATTTCACTACAAAAATATATTTTTGTGCATAACTAATACTTTTATACTCAAATGTCTCCAACTAGAGAGGTTTTTATTTTTTTGGCATCCTCATCATAATTTTGTAACTTTGTCCAGTAATTGTGTATCTTATATGTATATATGCATTAGTTTGATTTGTTAAGGTTTCTACTTACCTTTTTTGTGCCAATAGCAACTAAGTTACCCTTGCTAGCCATTTTAATCTTTAATTAGTGAAGTGTAAAAAGGTTGGAGAGCTAATGTAATACCCTGAAAATTTAAATATATGAATTAAATATTCATAATTATGAATACGTAGAAAATAAAAAATAAATCAATTTATGGTTATGGAAATAAAATTGGGAAATTATTACAATTAACGAAATTGTAGTATTGAGCTTTTATTTGGTTTTTCGAGAATTTATAATAATTCATGTAAGTTAAGTTTTAAATTAAACTAGTTACGAGGTTTAAAGTTTGGAAATTAATTATTTAAAATCTGTAGACCATTCGAGGTCACAATTTATATGCTTGAATAGAGCTCAATCTCACGAACGCGTAGCCGCAAACCGTTCGTGAAACGGTGTTTTAACGAAGAAGTTATTAACGTTTAAAGTCGGGGATAAATTGGTAATTTTAAATATCTTTAGAAGGCTCCAGAAAATATGGAGCCATGTGAAAAAGCCACGTGTGTGGCTGGTATGAAAGGAAGAAACAAAATGGATGGTTGTGATTAAAAGAAAAGGATAGAAAAGAGAAAAAGCAGGAAAATAATAGGGGGAGGACCAATGGGGGAGAGAGGAAGGGAGGAAAAAGGAGAGAAGAGGGAGCGGGGGATCCCGCGACCCGGGTATCAGACCTAACCTGATCTGCCCTCTTGTGTTTTTCCGGTGGGATTTCGCCCTTTTTTTCGGCGAATTACATCAAATTAACCATTGTAAAACCCTCCATAACCTTCCCTCTTCCTACTACACCTAAAAAATTATGGGATTTGAGCTTGAAATGGGTAGAACCCACACTGTGAGGTGCAGCGGCTTTGGGTTCGAATTACCCAAAATTTGAAACTACTCAAGTCCAATTATACCACCATTAGACTCATTTTGAGGTGTGGAACAAATCCCAAACAAGTTTAGGGGCGTCGGAGTTACTTTGAGGTCGAATTGAATACACCCAAATTCAAAGGTTTCCGGCGGTTCGTGGCCGATTTGAGGTGTTTCTCGGTCAAATTGGGCTTGGCCATAGGTATGAAAGGTTTTCCTCTCATTGAGATCTACTTTCCTGTAAAATTTGGTAATTTTTTAAGATAGTTGACATTTTCCGACGAATTGGGGCAGCCGACCCCCACCGGCGGCGGCGGCGCTTGCCCAGGTAGCCGACGCCATATTTGTAAGCTAATTTTGATGTTCTAGAACTAAATTTAATAAGCATTTAATGTAATACACTTGTTTGAAGCTAGATGGTGATTGTTAGTTATGTGTAGAAATATCAAAGTTTAATTGAATTGGAATTTGTGAACTACGAATGGCTTGATCCCTGTTTAGGGTACGTAGGCAGTCTAACGATACGTTAGATGCAACCATAATACCAGTAAGATTAAATATTCGAGAATTAATATTTGAATTAGAGATTGCTTGATAGAAGAATTTGGGGAATTAAGTTGATAACTTAATTGAGTGTTATGGTAATTAAAAGCATGGTTAATTTTATAGGAATTAAATCGTTTGGAGATTTAGAAGTAAGATAAAAGAAATAGTAGCAAACTAAACAAGAGTTTAGTTTGGGCCTATCACTAATATTATTATTTCCCAACATAAAGCAAATAAATCGGGGCGGGGCGTTATAGCTAAGCTCCGAGAGGTGGGAATTTTCTAGTAGAGTTAGCTTGATTTTTTCTCCAAAGAATGAGGTGAAAGTTGGTAATTAATAGAAGCTAATAATTAGGGTGAAGAGGCGGAGTCTATAGCATGTGTATGTTAGTCTATTTGCATGTAGATGACAACACTTTGCATTAGAAGTGCTTACTCATCAATCTATAGGAGTCTTAATCATTAGGATGATATTCACCACTCTAAATAGAGGAAGATGACAACTCATTGGGGTTAGAACATTTCACGTGGCCTTTGATGTAAGGAACATCTTGCATGATATTCATTAGTTCATGATTAGCTTAACATTTGTTGTTTTTCTATTGGACACATTTCATTCTTAATGATTAGGACAACAATTGATGATTTGTTATTGGAACACATTTTATGTCTAATGATGGGCACAACACTTGGTTTCTTTCTATTGGCACACTTGTGGAGGTTTTTGGAGAGGAAGATGTCATGCAATCTTTATAAAGGAAGGAGCAAGAACCAACGGAGGACATGGAGAAAAGAGAGGAAGAAGAAGAAAAAAAAGAAAGAAAAATAACAACTCCAACAAAAAGCCATCCTCCCTTTCATATTACCTCTTTGTTTATCTTTTACATATTGTTAAGGCTTTAAGCCATCTTTCATTGTATTTGTAAGTTTATCATATATAGTGAAATACAATAAAAGCAAAGCCCAGTGGATGTAGTCGATTTGACGAACCACTTAAATCTTGTGTTGTTTATGCATTTACATTTTGAGGTCATTGTTATGAGAGCACTCCCACTAAAGCATAAAAAATAAGGGGGACAAATCCCATAAAATGCATGAGAGCTTACCCAACAAAATTGCTCTATGGAACTCAAATGGAATCATGCATCAATATCACCTAGAGAGAGGTGGAGTAAAATGGTAAAGTAATATTTCTCAATGAGATTGTTATATTATCAGTAATATACTACAATTTTGACTACTAACTATTTTGATTAGTTTTGCAGATTATATTATAGAATGTGATTATTGATATCTATATTACTTTGCATATACATAAGCATTCATGCAAAGCAGGGAAAATAGATGTGTTGTGTCATGTGCTCACTTGTGTAAAGTGTTTGAGTTGTGAAGTTATTCAAGGGCTGAAGTTTGCCTTGAATATAAAATAATGAAATATTGTATATGTCAGGCATTGGGAGAAGGGCTTGAATATACAATTGGGTGTCGGGGGAAGTGCTTGTATAATAAAGTGGAAACATAGAGTTTAATTGCAAAAATTGGGTTAAGGGATGAACGAGAGTTAACTCATATTCTAAGGTATTTGGAGTCAAGTGGTATAAGCATGATATGGGACGTGCATGTTTGGGTGTCTTAGGCACTGTTCTAAAAATCCCCACCTAGCGCCGCCTAGGCGCTAGGCGGCTGGTCACCGCCCCGATTAATGCCTAGGTGTTTGAAAATTAATAAAGGGCGCCTAGACCAGTTGAGGCGCCCGCCTAGGCCGCCTAGCCCGCCCAGACTCGCCTAGACACCTGCTTAGGTTGCGACTCACTTTGATAGAAAATAGATAACTTTCAATTTGCATTTAATTTTTTTTCAATAAATTGTAAGAGACTTGTTGAATACTTAAATGGGCACACACTATATGCTTGTTCCCCATGTTTTCATTATGTTCCAATTAGGGGTGGGCACGGGCCGGGCCGGGCCCAAATTTAGTGGAACCTGGCCCTACCCGTTATAAACTGTAACGGGGCGGGACGGGGCGGGTAGAGAGATTTTGAGTTTTGGAACCGGACCTAACCCGGCCCGTTTGAAACGGGCCGGTCCGGGACGGGTCCAACTCTTTTTTTTTTCTTTTCAAAAATACATTTTTATAAAATTGCACTGCAGTGATGTGCACTGCAGCGGCACATATGTTTTCAAAAATTACAAGAACTGCTTCAAGCTTCTACCTTCTGCACAGATAGATTACAGGAGCTATTCCAAATCCAAAAAAAACATAAACATTAAAACCGAAATAACATCCACATTAACATCTGCAGTGACATCAAACATCCAACATCATTCCTCATTGAATCTGTAAGAAAATGAATAACATCAAAATGACATCCAACGCCCAATATGTTAACATTATAATTATTCAATCTGGAAGATTGTCAAGAGAAAGATAATAATTCAATCAAAATGTTAATATGCCTAATTGTCAAGAGAGAGATAATGGAAGTATTTATTAATCAAACAAAGAGAAATAGGTATTCTACAAATTGAACACAACTTGATGCACACATTGCACAGATTGAACACAGCAGCTGCACACATTGCACAGATTGAACACAGAGATCACCTAGCCTATTCCTATATCCTTGAATGCATTAATTAAATAGAACAGTTAGCATAGAATCATTTATGTCTATATATCAAGAATCAGACCCTCCACATTATCATTTCTATATTCAAGAGTTCAAGATATTACAATGGTAACATCTTACATTTCTATATTCAAGAGTTCAAGATATCAAGATATTATGATTCTATTCCTACTAGCACTAACATCTGAAATCTTAATTCATATTCAACCAATCAACACAAAGAAATCGAATCATATGCACTAAATATATGGAGTTAGACAGAGAAAAACAGAGAAAAACAGTCACTTTCTTGGCTGAAAGCTCCACCTCTACTAAATAAACAATGTAAATCTATCAACTTACAACAATCTCTACACAAAAATCAAATATTCTGTTGATTGCTAAGAAACTGAAGGAGAATTTTACAGTCAATTTTCCAGACAACCAAACACAAAGTATGAACACTTAAATAAAATAAATAAATTGAAATCATGACTAGAAGGGAGAGATTAGGAGACTGACCTTCGACGACGGTGTCCTGAGCCTCGTAGACGACGAGTTCACCACGGCGGCTCGCTCGTCCGGAAGCGGGACCGTAACTCAACGATCCGACGGAGTGAGTTCGGAGAGCTGATCCGACCTTGAGGCCTCTGTAGCGTGGCAACAGAGCGCCGGCGGACAAGGAATAGAGCGACGAGGGAGTCGCAATCTGAGATAGCGCAGTTGAAGAAGGGAGAGGGGATGATCGGGGAACGACGACGGAGTCGAGGACTGTAGCCATGGCCGCAGAGGATCGGAGCTCTATAGAGAGAGATGATGGAGACAGAGTAGTTGATGGGGATGGAGGAAGCAGTAGCGAGTAGATTGCTGATCTCATTGGAGTAAACCTGCAGGATCTGAATCCCGTCCTCCTCGATGAGGGGAAGGGACGACGCACTCGAGACGGCGAAGAAGAGGTGACAAATCGAGAATATGGGTAGTTAAATCGAGATGAGAGGTGGCTGGGTTCTGTAAGTCTAGTCCCTGGGATGTCAAATCGAGACGGCGAGAGAAAAGTGAGAGATATGTGACAAATCAAGAAGATGGTGGTCGTCTGGGCCGTCGTGCTGTCGGGGTGGTGAAGGGAAGGGGACGACGCACTGCAGACGACGAGAGAGACTCGATCGACAAAGTGAGAATGACAGTCGAATTCGATAGGTTGAGGACGAGGAAACCTAAAACCAACGATTCAGATTGGATGGAGAGATGATCTCTTCAATCTCATCCGTCCATTCTAACTACAAACGGGTCGATCCGGGTACCCGCGGTTCCTATACTTCAGGAACCGGCCCGAACCGAAAATTTCAAAGGCCCGCCCCGCCCCGCCCCGTTTCTGTTTTTACAAAATAGGAACCGGCCCGTACCCGCCCCGACCCGCGGTTCCTGTACCCGTTTGCCCACCCCTAGTTCCAATACTTTATAATACATATGTCATTCTATTTTGTAGTTTATGTATATATATTTTAAGTATAAACAGACACTTATTTACACGAAATATAATGGATTTACTTAAATCCGCCTAGTCTGCCTAGGCGCCCGCCTAGTCGCCTAGGCGCTAGGCCCCAGCCAGCCAGCCCGACTAGCGCCTAGCGTCTTTTAGAACTTTGGTCTTAGGTATGTGTTAGTGGGATTAGAAGGGAGTGGGTACATTCATGCATCTCACTTGCATATATGCATTTGAAAGAATTTAATTATTGTAGTTTTTGTTGTGAATTAATTTGTACACTATAGTTATTTCAGTTGCGTATTCAATAAATTTTATGTAGTAAACTCAAACGTTTAGTATGTAAAAGTTGTTAACTAGCGTTATAGGATGCATTGTTTAATCAGCCCCAAAATTTTCCACCATATCTTAGTTGTAGAATTTATTTCTATTGCTAAGATATGACTCACACCCTACCTTGTGAATAGTCTTTTTTCGCGGGTCAGGGCGTGACAATTTTGATGTCATAGGTTAATTTCAATGACCATTTGTGAGGAAAAAATGTCTTTTGAGGCCCCATTTATGTGTCACATCAGTACTTAACATATTTTTTAACATTATTGTGACTGAAGGACCACATTGATTTGCGACACCTATTTTCAGGGACTATATTGATTGATTTTCAATTTTAGGGACCATCTTGATGATGGGGAATTTCAAGGACCATTTGTGATAAAAATCATTTTCTTAATACATAAGGCATTATTTAAATTAAAAGGTGAGACTCTCTTCATAATAGACTAACCACAATAATTTGATTTGTAATTGTTTTTGCTAAGAATTGAACTAAGATCTCTTATAATGGGCTAGCCACAACCTAAGACATATCAATTACAAATGAAAAAAATATCACTAAATCGTAGTACTAAGTGTGACAATACATCAATTTTTATATTCGAACTATAAAGTGACTACTCTCAAAGCTTATTAACCTTTTGTTAAAATTTGTTTAATCATTAATCATATAGCTCAAATTTTTATATTATGAAAATAGTAAATTGCACTAATAAAACAAATCATGACAGCAATGCAAAGCAAACATAATTCGCAAATTTGAGTTTTAACCAAGTTGTATAGAATAATGTGTTTTGTTTTCTGTATTGTAGTTTAAATAAAGTTTAGATAAATTTAATATCTTTATACTCAAAAGTCTAACTGCGTGTCATTTGTTTTTTAGAAAAACTAATGAAAAAGATTTAAAAACTTTGAGTTTTAACGATACGGACAAAATAAATGGTAAAGTGAATAGTATCATGATTGACTTTTTAGGGTAAAAATGTGGTTTTTCGTTAAGGTGAATAATACCGTGAGTTTTTCGTTAAAATTCTTTTTTTTTCCCGATTACATGAGAGGAAATCAAATATTTTGGACTATCTTAAAACTCTTAGTTAACACACACTGTCTCTCTCTAGAAATCTCTGTCTTGATCTTGGATTTTGGACTAACTCCGATGGTTTAGACTTTCATACTCACATATTCATATCGCATTAAAAAAAAGAGTACGTTGATTATATGACAACGACTTGGGTTTAGTTTAATGGTTTTCCACCCAATAAGCCACCACGGTTCCATTTGCACCCCTTTCCTTGCATTGACTGCGATATTGATAATCCACCAAACCAATTGACGTTTGTCATTAGTCCGTCATTTAAGCATTAAGTTAAGTAAACCCCAAGCCTCAATAAAACTTTTCAAATTTCAATCCAATATAATCATTTCAATTTGAAGTAAATTTGACGACTAAATTAAGAAAATTATTATTAGCATTTAAAAAAAAATCTTATTTGACACTCATTGCAACTGTATTTTTCTTTGAATTTTGAAGTATTAATAACAATTTCCTTAAATTATTGCTCATTTAAATTTATACATAAGAATTTCATGATATTCCAAATTCTAAGGGTTAAACCCAAGAAAACCCTAGCCGTTTACAGCAAAAACCAAAGAAAAAATTCTCTGAAGTCGGCTTTGCCTTGGCTTTGGAATCGGCGACAATTTTAACAACTATTCTTGATCTCTTTTCTCTCTGTATTTTTATTTATTTGTTAGTGTAAAATAATCACCATAAAACGATGTCATCGTCATAATAGTCGTCATTTTTTTGCCGACGCAGACCGTTAACAAATGTTGTTGAATCTAATTACTTTGTTTTGGCCCACTTTCTTTGTTTTGTTGTAGGGTACTAGAATTCTCTCCATACATCCAATAGAAAAACTAAAATAATCGGGCCAAGGATTTGGTAGAATTTAGAAAGAGATCTATCTCTCTCTCGGGGTTGGCGTTCTTCCGCGTTCTCCACCCACCCTCTCTCGTCTACAGCAAAACTTTCTGCTTTTCTCTTCTCTTGGTTTCTTGTCTTTTCTTTTCCTTTCCTTTCTTTTTCTTTCTTTTCCAATTGGAGGTGTTTGGAGATCGGAGAATGCTGGAATAATCCTCAACAGCAACGCAGAGATATCAGATCTGCCCAAGCAACCAAACAAAGAAACAAACAAGGTACCTACTTACCTCCAATCCAAAATATTTGAAAATCGTCAGCTCAGATTTCAACATTTCGGATCCGGGTTCGGATCTACTCTGCCATTGCTAGTTTGTTTGTCATTCTCAACCGGTATTAGGTTATTTTGGGTTATTGGGTCTTTTCCGTTTTTAGAAATCTGTTTCCCTCCCATGTTTTCCATTTTTAGTTCGTTCCCTGTTAATTGTTACAGATCCTTTGCCGGATCTGTTGTTTCGGTTTTCAGGTGTAGATTATTTGAGAACAATCGGGTCTGTGATCTGCTTCTGGGTCGAACATGGCGACAGGGGGAAAATATACTAGAGTAGATAATAGGAGGCCGTCCTCCGCGAGTGGTTGCTGCTCCACCGTCACCGTTGGGGTGTTTGTGGCGTTGTGCTTGGTCGGGGTTTGGATGATGACCTCCTCCTCTGTAGTTCCCATTCAGAATGTGGATGTGCCCACGGAGGAGAGTAAGAGTGAACTCAAGGAGCAGGGCAGCAATAACGTCGGCGTCAAGGAACAAGCGAGTGACACCAATGCCAGGCAATTTGAAGATAACCCGGGTGACTTACCCGACGACGCAACCAAAGGAGACAGCAGCGATGGTGCTGCTCAGGGTGGAGACAAGCTACAAGGGAAGTCCGAAGAGACGACTGAGGAGAAGTCTGTGGAAAAGACTCAAGAGACACCTGAGGAGAAAACCCAAGACAAGACTGAGGAGAAAAGTGAAGAAAAGGTTGAGGAGAAATCTGAAGATGGCGACTCTAAGGTGGAGAATGGAGAATTGAATTCCGAAAATGGAGAAAAAAAGAGCGATGGCGGCGAAAAGGACAAGTCTGATTCCGGTGATAATGAGAAGAAATCGGATGATGACAGTGGTAAAAAATTAGACAAGTCTGAAGAAACAAACGATACAGTTAATAAGGTGAATGGTGAGATAGAGGAGAAAGTGGAGGTAACTGATACCAAGGAGTCAAATGGGGAGAAAAAGGAAAATGAGCAGGCCAAAAACCAGAGTTCAAATGAGGTATTTCCTTCCGTTGCTCAGTCGGAGCTATTGAACGAGACTACAACTCAAAATAGTTCGTGGTCAACTCAGTCGGCAGAGTCAAAGAATGAGAAGGAGGCTCAGCGTGCTTCTGATCAGAAGGCCAGTTACAACTGGAAAGTCTGCAATTCCACTGCTGGGCCTGATTTCATCCCCTGCCTTGACAATTTGCAAGCCATCAAGAGTCTTCGAAGTACCAAGCATTACGAACACCGGGAGAGGCATTGTCCCGAAGAGGCCCCCACCTGCCTTGTTCCTCTTCCAGAAGGTTATAGACGCCCAATTGAGTGGCCAACAAGCAGGGAAAAGGTATATAACTTAGTCGATGTATAAATTCATTTCCACATTGTCTCTGTCCTTTCTGAGATGGATTGATAAGGTGCATTCTTGCAGGTATGGTACTACAATGTTCCCCATACAAAGCTTGTTCAAATTAAGGGGCATCAGAATTGGGTCAAAGTTACCGGTGAATACCTTACTTTTCCCGGTGGTGGAACACAATTCAAGCATGGTGCTCTTCATTATATTGATTTCATACAACAGGTGAATACTTTTTAGCATTTGGTTGTTTCAAATACATTCCACTTGTATTACTTTGCATGTTGGTTTGTTCTCTCCGTAAATATGTATGTACATTTTTCTTCAGATGTCTCAGTGTGTGCATTCAATCCTTGTCTTCTCCCTCTCCCTAATATTTTTAATCAGCTCATGCTTCGGAGAATATGTCAGTCTTGCTGCATCTATATCGTATTAATACCTATGCATTTATGATGAAGTATATGGATTTCTGTGTTTCTTGTTACAGTATATATGACGCTCTGGTTAGATATGCAGAGTTCTAAAGAATATCTTTTTAAGACCTAGGCAGGAATTTCATCTGCAGGGTGACATATCTTGGCAACATATGAATTTCACGAGTTTTGGATGGGATTTACCAGTAGGAAAAAAAACTAGAAAAGACACATCTTTCGTGTTACTGCTCATCAAAATTAAACTAACTTGGGTTCTCTTCTCTTGCAGTCTGTTCCTGATATTGCCTGGGGAAAACGTTCACGTGTCATATTAGATGTTGGATGCGGAGTTGCAAGCTTTGGAGGCTTTCTTTTTGACAGAGATGTCCTTGCAATGTCATTGGCCCCAAAAGATGAGCATGAAGCTCAAGTGCAGTTTGCACTTGAAAGAGGAATTCCTGCCATATCTGCTGTGATGGGCACAAAGAGACTTCCCTTCCCCGGCCAAGTTTTTGATGTTGTCCACTGTGCCCGCTGCAGGGTTCCTTGGCATATAGAAGGTAGTCCTTGTGAATTGATTTACAGTGTGATATGAGATCAAGCTGAGATTGTTGTTTAAAAATGCAGTTTCCTTATGTGTGAAATCAGGGGGTTGTTTGGCTGAGTTTTCGATAACTGTCATGCCTAGTTTAGGGATTAGGTTGATAACTGGAAAACGATAATTTTCAGTTTTCTATATTATAACTTCTAAGTTGATAACTGGAAAGAGATTTTCAGTTTATGGCGTATTTTGTTTTCAAGCTTGTTTTCTTCTTTGAGCAGTTTTCAAATTGTGCTGCATATTTTGCACTCTTTCATGATTTTATTGATAGAATGCTGTTTCTGAACTGACACACCAAAGAAGCCCCTAGATCTTGAGCCAGTCTTTTCTGACATAGTAAACATAGGAAACTTATTTGGTTATTTCTTTTTGTTTGGATATTCACCAATAAACATGATGTGCAGGTGGTAAGCTTCTGTTGGAGCTGAACCGAGTGTTGAGACCTGGTGGTTTCTTTGTATGGTCTGCTACTCCAGTGTATAAGAAGCTGGGTGAAGATGTTGAAATATGGAATGGTACATAATTTGAAACCATATGTCTTTGGAACTTTTGAATTGGAGTTGTTTGATTAATGCTAACAAGTCTAAAAATTTATGGGAATTATCTGCAGCCATGAAGGAACTAACCAAATCAATATGCTGGGAACTGGTGTCAATTACTAAGGATACAGTAAATGGAGTTGGTATTGCTATATACAAAAAGCCTACTTCGAATGAGTGCTATGAGAAAAGATCACAGAACGAGCCTCCTATCTGTGCTAAGTCTGATGATCCAAATGCTGCCTGGTACACATTATATTCAGCTGAACCTTTTCTTTCTCTTTTAGTTTAATGAATCTAGTGAAACAATTTTTCTCTCCAGACCTTTGATTTAGTTGCCTAAAGTATTTCTGGTTGAATTACTAAGTTCTGTTTCTGGCTTAATGAGATTGCTGAACTTGGAGGAGAAAGGACATTGTCTCTGTAGACTGTAGTTCTAAAACCATGTGAAAATAACATATTATGATGCGTTTGGAAAAGCAAAACTAAACCCTCTTAGAAATGGCAATTGTGTCACTCTTGCCAAAATTTGTTTGATGCGAACCCAGAGATAACTTTAATCTAACTCAATAGCTACCCTAATCTTAATTTTTGTTGTGTACAGGAATGTGCCATTACAATCATGCATCCACAAAGTGCCTGTTAATGCAACAAAACGTGGGTCTGAGTGGCCTGAACAATGGCCAGCGAGGTTGGACAAGGCACCTTACTGGTTGTTAAGTTCCCAAGTTGGTGTTTATGGAAAACCTGCTCCTGAGGATTTCACTTCAGACAATGAGCACTGGAAACGTGTGGTGACAAAGTCATATCTGAATGGAATGGGGATTAACTGGAAATCTGTTCGGAATGTTATGGACATGAGAGCTGTGTACGGAGGGTAAGAAAAATCGTTCCTTGATTGTCATGGATAGTGTGTTTTGATGCATGGAAAACCACCATCTTTGTTATAATTTGTGCTTTACTGTTTATCTTTATTATTGTTCTTGACCTTGCCAAAGAATATGTACAAGTGAGATATTGAGTTAGAGGCGGCTGCTTCTTTACTTTTTTTACCTGTGACTTCTGGTTGTGCTTGCAGATTTGCTGCCGCTTTGAAAGATTTGAAAATTTGGGTCATGAATGTGGTCTCAGTAGACTCTCCAGACACACTACCCATAATTTACGAGCGAGGTCTGTTTGGTATGTATCATGATTGGTGTGAGTCATTTAACACCTATCCAAGGTCTTATGATCTTCTCCATGCTGACCATCTGTTTTCCAAGCTTAAGAAGAGGTATGCATACTATTCCATTTCTCAGATTCTCCGTCCGCAGCAAAGCATTTGTTTTTTCATTCACCAATTCATTTCGCTGTCTAACTTTGGAATGGCTTATGAATGACAGGTGCAATTTAGTGGCTGTAGTTGCGGAGGTTGATCGAATCCTTCGACCAGAGGGAAAGCTTATCGTGCGAGACGATGTTGAGACTATTTACGAGCTGGAGAACATGGCGAGGTCGATGCAGTGGGAGGTTAGCCTGACGTATTCAAAGGACAAGGAGGGATTGCTTTGTGTGCAGAAGTCCATGTGGCGGCCCAAAGAGTCGGAGACACTCAAGTTTGCAATTGCTTAAGCGTGGTGGTCCGCAGTGGCTGCTGGCGTTGCTGAGGATATAATAGTTACACATTTTGTTTTTGTTTTGGTTGCTAATTGAAATTCGTGGTAACTGTACTTTATGTTATATTAGCCTTTTGTTTCGTTTTAGTTAGGGCTTGTAGTCTCTTCATTTTTTTTTGTTTACAATATTTTGTTTTCGTTGTCGGGAGATCGGTGTTTGGAATTCCACTGTAATATTACCGTACTGGTTATTGATGGAAGAAAAACCAAACTATTGGTTTATATAATATCTGAGGATTTCGATTCTATTGTTGTGGAATGCTTTTGCTCTACTTAGAGGAGAGATTTTTCAGTGTCAGGAACACGGTCAGTAGACTGGGTATATTAATACAATTGGTTGAAAATTAAAAAATAAATAAAAAATCAAACCATTGTGTTATGACTACGAAGTTCACATGATCTATCTCGATCAGGCTTCACGGGATGAGTGTTATCGCCTATTAAAGAAGCAAAAACAACTCCTTGAAAGATTGAGAAGACTTCCTAAAGAGCAAGAGGCCGGGGGGCAAATTTCCACTCCGGCCACGATCAACATTCGGCCTAAGAAAATTATCGAGACGGCCGAAGAAGAACAAAGGCCACCTATTTTTTCGGTCGACACTGAAAGTGTGGTAGGCCTAGAAGGAAAAATTCAAGTTTCTAAGCCACAATTTGACTCAGAAAATGATTCGTCAGAGGAGTGCTCCAATGATGAACAAGACCAATACACGACTTCAAACCATAAAATCACATCGATTGATATGGTAATTGAAGACATAGGCCTAGCCGGAAAAATCACGCTAATAGATATGATTATTGGTGATAAAGCCGATATAGAGAAATCCCGTTCGGCTAAGTTGTTCGAGTTAAAAGCCGAAATTGGCGAAATTATTATGCCTGGGGGGCATAATAATTGTTCAACACATTCGGTGGCCGATAAAAATATTCCTTCAAGTCAGAAATATTTGGAGATGATCTTTTATTCGGCTTTGGAAAATGTCAAAGTAAAAATTTTGATGTGAAAAGATCTCGGCTTGGAATAAAACATCGTTGGCCTCCTCCTCTTGATAGCTCGGCCACTTTTGTTTTCTTTTATTAAGCAAAGGAATAAATTATTTTCTTAATCATCTGGCTACTTAAGCCGATGCATAAAAAAAAAATAAGGGGGGCAATGTCCTGAACTCTAACAAAAATTCGGCCGTCTAGGCCGAGGCCGAGGCAGGTTCAGGTAACGGCTGTTTAGGCCGAGGTAATTTTTTGCCGAGCTCGGCGAAATTGGATACGTGCATGCGAGGTTTTCCTAGTGATGGCAGACTTATTCAACAAAAGTGGATATTTAATTGGATATAGGCTTTAGCCTATGGATGTGGCTAATGGGAATTGTCAGAATACCATTGGAAAGACAAATATATATATATTATATATTGTACATATATAAGACTCGGCCATGGGGTTTGGTAGGTGGTTTGTCAAATCCAAGAGTTTAATGAGCTTTGGCCTTGGAATCTAGAAAAAAGGAGTAGGCATGCATGATATATATATATATATATGTATATATATGTATGTATCTGTATATATAGGCAGGCCGAGGTCTAGGAACAGTTTTTATCAACCTCGGCCCCAGTTCTTCTTGGTCTCGGCCCCATTTTATCCTCGACCCCAGTTTTCTTGAACCGATACTTTTTAAGTTTTTTCTTGATCTAGGCGGTCGAGAGACCCCAGTTTTTTTTAAACAGTCAAGAGCTGCGGTAGTTCACAACACTGGCAGAGGAAGATCATGACATTGGCAGAACAGAGGTGATGATAAATATTTTAGCTTCTGCCGAGTAAAGGAATGGAATTTTTTTAGCTTCTGCCGAGTAAATTTGTATTCGGCAGTGGTTCCTCAATAGTTCTCGGCAATATATTTTTCTTAGTCATTCGGCGGAGTTGTGAGTTTCAAAGCCATCTAGCCGAAGTAGAGAAAGATTTTGATATGCGTTGAAGAATAATTTCCATGATCATTCGGCTGTTGTTCATCTCGGTATGACTAAACATGTTCCCCGCCCGATGAAGCTCCTCGGCCACTTTTACATGAGATCCTCTTATGTTTTTGGATGTATATATATATATATATATATATATATATATATGAAAACAGCCTTCATTTTCAATGAATAGTTCCAAGACAAGAAATGGCCACAAGCCATTTTTTGGGAAGCCAATTCAAAAAGACATGTTCCAGTGGCCGTGAATTTTGAGTGGTAGGCCCCTAGCCTAATATTATTTAGTCAAAAGTCTTTGAATGGGGTCATTCGACTGTAAAGTGGAGACATTATTAATGGCAGCTCTTCGACTGGTGCATTCGGCTGATGCGCGTATTCGGCCAGTTATTGATGTGACTTCGGTTGGCTGTGGAGATAATTCAAGCAGTATAGTCTGTTAAGGTCTCGGGGATTACAGAAGGCACTTGGCGGGACCCCACAGACCCCACAATGAGGCAAGAGGCAGAAAAATGATGCACTTTTAGTGGCTATTCGGTGCACTATGACTAGCAATTACGTGTGGCCAGGAAGAATGCCACACTATACTTTCTCACTTTGACCGATGCCATCCACCTTGACGGTAATTGGGAGGGGTGGTTGCATATTCTTTCAACAATAGTGGGAATAAATTTTATTAGATGATGGTTTTTCAGTTAGTACTCGACCCCAGTTAATTGGTTGGCGATGCTTAATTTCCTTAACCATTCGGCTTGCACGCCGAAGTTCAAGGAAACTGGGGGGCAATGTTTGGACCCGATTTTACACCATCGGCTTGAGCGATCGAGGCCGTTGAGTAAGCATGGTTCTCAACCGTTGGATAAGAAAGTTTAGATATTTTTGTTAAGAGATAATATTATGATTTTTAATCATAATATTTATTTTTTAATAAGTTATCTCCGTTTTTTATGCAAAATAAATGGGATGTAAAGATAATGAAGTGATAGGGGATAAATCCAAACATGCCAAAACGTGTAATCTATAAAAGAATTGTGCAAACTGGAGATTATATCCTAATGCATGGTTTTTGGGATTGGTTTTGTGCACGTGGCATGCGGCAGTGGAGATGATGGTTTTGCATGGTGATGACAATATGGGTTTAAAGGTATCTGATGTTTTTTAATAAGAAGCCTAGGTGGGCTAGATCTCTAGTGAGATGTGATAAAGCCTAGGTAGGCTTTATTTATTTGAAGGATATGCGCGGCATGTTTGATACGGGATCAAGGTCAATTCCACATAATAGAGTTGCAGTTGGACTCTACGAAATTATTTGGCCGCGCTACACAACATTTGCTCCTATAAATACAGAGGTAGTGGCAACGGAAGAAGGACCCCACAAAATCAATACAAAATTGCCCTGCGCAAATCCTCAACAACTTGAGAACTTTTTCTTTTTCTTTTTCGCTGACACATCTTCCGTTGGCATCAACAGCACTGTGAAAGCAACCGGTGATATCTTAAGTCGGCATAGATAGCTCTGTCACCGTAGAATTGGCCGAACTCGCAGTACCTTCCGTTGGCATCAACAGCACTGCGGCGGGCACGGTCAATTGTCTATCCAAGTCTCGGTCGAGAAGGGTTTCTAAATCCTTTTTGGTTGAGGTCATCTCATTAGTCTTCTCGACGAAGTGAGGTGTTACAGTTATTACATTCGGCACATTGAAAGCCGAATTCGATTTGTGAGCTTCGTGATAATAGTAACCTTGTCTTCAGGTTTGAGAATCCAGGAGGCCGAGACGTGTTCCTTTCTCGGCCGCAATCGCAAGACGCAGAAGTCAGTAGCGCGACCCAACGCGACATCAACAAATTTACTCCTCGGCCGAGCTCGGCCGACGAGTTGGCACGCCCGCATTCACTGAAGGACGTAGTTAGCTTTTAGATTACTCGGCCTGCGCGCCACGTAGGCTTTGTAGTTTTTAGGGTCAACAACAATATTTTGTTTTCGTTGTCGGGAGATCGGTGTTTGGAATTCCACTGTAATATTACCGTACTGGTTATTGATGGAAGAAAAACCAAACTATTGGTTTATATAATATCTGAGGATTTCGATTCTATTGTTGTGGAATGCTTTTGCTCTACTTAGAGGAGAGATTTTTCAGTGTCAGGAACACGGTCAGTAGACTGGGTATATTAATACAATTGGTTGAAAATTAAAAAATAAATAAAAAATCAAACCATTGTGTTATGACATTTGATGTATTGAGCAGTGTTTTCAGCTTATTAAAAAATTTCTCTGCTCAGTGGTACTCTCAGCCTCTTTTTATTTGGTGACTCGGGTATAGATTAGTAATTAATCCTCGCATGTTTTCTCATAATTTGACTGGTTCATAATTTATTTTATGAAAATAAAAGTTAAAAGTTTTAAATTCGACTTTACTTTTCTTTTTATTTATAAAAATAAATAGATGCAAGAGCATGACTTGCTAGGAGCTAGCATTTTAAGCTTGATACACCGTGTGATCGATGCCCTTATAATTCCTTGTGTGTAGACCCTAGTGGGTGTCGGAAATTGAATTAGAGTCTTATTTGCAAGACAAAACTAGATGGTGGTCGAGTCGACGTGAGAGCCATTTTGTAGTGTTCAAAAAAATCAGAGGTGAAACATTGTAGCAATGGGAAATGCCTCGTAACATAAATGTTTTTATGGTCACTTGTTAACTAGTCACCAATCTGATGATCGAAAAATGTTTTTAAGGTTTTAATTTCGATCTTTGATATCAATTTCAATCAAATTCAAGGATAGATGATTACAAATCTTTAATCACCGAGTGACCAAGAGAACAAGACTCTGCCACGTAATTAGGGAGTGAAATTTATTGAGGGGAAATGGTTGCTTAGATTAGGTGAAGACAGTTAATTAGCAGGTGTTGACTCTGGGGGATATAGAGCGAGTCCCTGGGATTTTTAATTGCTCAAAATCAATCAAAGCTAACACTCCCTCTTCACCTGCCTATTTTTCTGCCCTCTTTTTTCCTTTGTTTTGTTTCTCCTTTTTTCTTTCTATTTTTCTGCGCTCTTTTTTCCTTTGTTTTGTTTTAGCCCATTCAAAAACCAAAATCCTCCAAAAGCTCTCTCTATCTCTCTCTCTCTCACCAATCAATCAATAATATGAAAAGAGAAACGGATGATGAGAGGCTATATGTGCCAAGTGGAGGAGGAGGAAGCCCAGAAACCCCATGCAGTTTAAAGAGCAGTACTACTGCTACTGCATGTGCAAGTGCTAGTAACAACAACAACAATCACCAACACCACAACCACCACAACAAAGAACAAGATAGGTTCCTTCCTATCGCCAACGTCGGTCGCATTATGAAGAAAGTGATTCCGGGCAACGGAAAAATCTCAAAAGATGCAAAGGAAACTGTCCAAGAATGCGTCTCCGAGTTCATCAGCTTCGTTACAGGAGAAGCATCCGACAAATGCCAAAGAGAAAAGCGCAAGACCATCAACGGCGAGGACATCATTTGGGCTATCACAACGCTCGGGTTCGAGGATTATGTACATCCATTAAAATCGTACCTCCATAAATATAGAGATCTCGAAGGAGAAAAGCTAAACGTTCCAAAGCAACAAAGATCGGAGCAAAGGCTGCACCAGCAACAACAACAACCAGATCAACAGGATCATCACAACCAAACTTTACTACCTTACGATAATAATAGTAGTAGCAGTGTATATTCTTCGACGACGAATGTCATATCTCAGCCGTCATTCATGGCTGATCATCATCAGGCCTTTTCTTTGCCTTTCTCCCCAAGTTCAATTCAAAAACAGTTTCAGCCACAACAGGATCAGATTGATTCAGTGGGGCATTGGTAAGAAGATATTCAATCGGGCCTTTTCTCTTCGTTGTTGCTTGAGTTTCCCCGGCCTACCTACCCTCCTTATACATACACATATATACATATACATATATATATATATATATATCTATATCGTACTAATCAATACAAATGTAATTTAATTAATGTTGTTGACAATATATATAAACACTTACGTATGAACTCAACTCAACCTTGATTGTTTGGATCATAAGGAAGTAAAAGTGTGCATTTAATTGGTAAAGTGTGTATTTAATTGGTAATAGTTTATGTCTTAGGGTTTTCTTGTAGATAGGATTTGGTTTCTTTCCTATAAGGATTAATTAGGGTTTGTTTGCACCATATCATATCAACCACAAAACCATCAAGTACCTGTCAATTATGAAGCACCATGAATGCACCGAAGTGTCTCCTACTAAGGCATTCTTGCCGAAGCACATGAACCAACCCCGCAACAAGTGGGAGTCGCCACAACATGCAACAATCATGTACCCTTTAACTATCCCCATAACTAATCATAACGCGACAAGTGACAACACCATATTAGCTACATTCAAACCCACATTGAAAAAGTCAAAAAAGTTCCACCAACTTGCCTTTTTAAAATGGTAATCTCTACTTCCTTCTAAAGGTAATTGTTATTACTATTCAAAACTATATTTACCATTAAACTCGGCCACATGGTGTTTTAAACACATATTGCTAACTCAAGCATCGAAGGCTCTTAGGTCCGTACCACACTGATACCCTTCGATACTTATTCTACCTTCCATGCAAGTTGCTTCTCCCTCCTACCCTTGACAACTCGATTTTGTGCATCAACATAATTAGTTCTTTATAAACATAACGTTTTGAAAAGTAAGTTTAATAACATGTATTATTTTAGAAGTATGGTGTTTTGACCAATATTGTAGTGTTCTTTATTTTTGTTTGATTGTTGGATTGTGTTTGTTTGAATTGCAAGTAACTGATTGAACTGACTATTATGATGTCTTCAATTTTGTTTTATCTTGGACCTATTTCTTTACATGTTTGTATCGCAATTAATCGATCTATTTGGTGCTAGTGGCGCTAACATTCAATATATGTGACCTAAACCATACGACCACTTACTATCATTTCATATTTCTAAATTGACTCAGCAGTTGGTGCTATTGACACAATATACTTGTTAGAAACAACTGTGCCCGGTTTAGTTCTTTGACCAAAGTTGACAATTTTTTTACGGTTTATTCGTTGTGATTCAGTTTGGTTTCCCGGTTCACGGATTTTTATGCTCACTCCTAAATACAACTAGATAAAAGTCACACATTATGTGTGTGTTTAAATACATGATAATTTAAAAAAAGAAATTGAAATAAAAATAAAAAAAAAAAGAGAAAAACACGAAGCAGGAGAGAGAAAGTAGAAGAGTAAAACTATGATTATATACGAGTGACAAAGAAAAAGAAGAAAAAACTTGTGGCTGATGTCCTACAAATAGATCAAGATCTACCAGTAAAGCCCAACCCAAAAATACAAAGGCAATAACCCGGCCATGTGCTTTGGTCAATAGAGTTAGAGGTCCTTTCTGCGTCCAACGGTTAGGTAAGGCGGGTCGGGTCAGAATCAGAAATGAAAAGGCCCAAAATAAAGAAAAAGGCGCCCTGAAAAATCCCTCCGAACAATTGGAGTTGGCGCAAGCGGGAAAATCCAGGAAGTAGAGTTCAATTCGAAGGCGAAATTAAATGGAGGCGGGGCGAGTAGAGTGGTGAAAATGTCAGGGAGTATTAGGGTGCTGAACGTGGCGGAGAAGCCATCGGTGGCTAAGTCGGTGGCGACATTACTGTCAGGGAACCAAGGGCAAGGGCTGAGAGTGAGGGAAGGCCGATCCCGCTACAACAAAATCTACGAGTTCAACTACTCCATCAATGGCCGCCCCTGCCACATGCTCGTCACCTCCGTCACCGGCCACCTCATGGAGCTCGAATTTGAGGACCGCTTTCGAAAGTGGCACGCCTGCGACCCCGCCCTTCTCTTTACCGCTCCCGTCCATAAAAAAGTCCCTGAGGTCAGCTCCTCTCTCTCTCTCTCTCTCTCCGTCAAGGATTCTGATATGTTAGGGCTATTTGATTTCTTTACCGTATTCTTACTGGTATGTTAGAGCAGTAGCAAGAGTAGTGTGTTAATCTGCAATCGAATATGCAGCAATGTTGGCCTCTGATTTTTGTTTGTGTGGATCGTAAATATAAAAATGTAGGACAAGTTGGATATCAAGAGGACGTTAGAGGAGGAAGCAAGGAGGTGCCAGTGGCTTGTCTTGTGGCTCGATTGTGATAGAGAAGGAGAAAACATTGCGTTTGAAGTCATAGAAGTATGCACAGCCGTGAATCGTCATCTTACCATAAGGAGGGCTCGTTTCTCAGCTTTGACTGAAAGGTTCTGGACCTAATTAAATTCCAAATTTTCATTCCTCTTGGTTTCAAGTAGTCGAACCGCAGTGTTTAATTTTATTGTCGTTTCAGGGATATCTATAATGCAGTGCAGAATCTTGTCAACGCAAACAAATTCTTTGCTGATGCAGTGGATGCTAGGCAAGTGAGTACCCTTCATTACCCAACTCTCTTTTTGTTGGTGGTAACTTCCAAGTTAGTTTGTTAGGTTATATAAAACCCTATAGACTTTTGGGAACTACAAATTATGCTCTAGGACGCCTACGTTTCTCACCACCCACTGTTTGTGGTTAACTCAAGGGATCACTGTTAGTCATATATTCAGACTAACATTATTGGTCTATCATCTTTGATAACACTGTTTTCCTGTGTCAAATAAAGTTTAATCTTCTCTTTTTTTTCCTGCAGGAAATAGATCTTCGGATTGGTGCTTCGTTTACTAGGTTTCAGACTATGCTGCTGAGAGATGCATTTGTTATTGATTCCACTGCAAGTGACAGAAATCTTGTTCTAAGTTATGGTCCTTGCCAGGTATGTAATTGATTACAAGTTTACATCCATAACATATACTGATTTAAATGTCAGAATATTCAATCTGCCTCCCCTTTCAGTACAGTGCCCTACAATTATCTATGCTTTATAACTTCCCTTTGTTTGTAGTTCCCTACACTTGGATTTGTTGTGGAGAGATATTGGGAAATACAGTCGCACGAGCCAGAGGAGTTTTGGACCATAAACTGTTCACACAGATCAGATGAAGGCATTGCTACATTCCATTGGATGTAAATTGTGAAGACTTTGTGTTTCCTTTTCAGCTTCAGCAACCATTTGAAGTTTAATGATTTTAATACTTTTGCAGGCGTGGACATTTATTTGACTACGCTTGTGCTGTTGTTATTTATGAAATGTGTGTTGAGGAACCTACTGCTACTGTAAGTCATGTTGAGTTTGTGTAACATTGCTAATTTTCGTATAACCATTTGCACTCTCCGCTTTAAAATTTCCAAAACCCAGGTGACAAAGGTTAGACAACAGGAGAAGCTGAAAAAGCCTCCAAATCCTCTGAATACAATTCAGCTTGAACAGCGTGCCTCAATATACTTTCGGATGAGTTCTGAACACACAATGAAGGTGAGCACATGGGCCACAATGTTGTCTTGATGTATATCTGTTTCTGGGTTACAGGTAAATTGATAAAAAAATCAATGCCAATTGCTTCATAGTTCTCCTAAAGATTTGACTGTCCTTGTAATTGTTTTGAAGCTACAAGGGAAAGAAACAAATAGCTTATCCATAGCATTGAACTTAAGTTACAGGCACTGCCATTCCTGGTTTTCTACTAAAGTTTGATTTGTGATTCAGATGTATAGTTTATGATTAGAATTTTCAATGGTTGTCTCATAATTTATAATTTTCTATGAATCTTTTAGTTGTGACTGAAGCTATTTAGGTCTTAGAGTTTGATGAAATGGGCTGGTTCCGTTGTATGTCAGTAAATGTTTCAGAGGGGTTATTTGCCATTATAATATATTCACTTTTCTTCTTCTCCAAAGGGGAGGATAAGAATAATATATTTCTTGTGCAGTAAAGGGGCAACATCCATTTTCTTAAATTCTATTTCATATTCATTTAATAGACATTTGACATGTTTTTGTGGCTGTGGATTTCATCACATTTTACCCCTGCACTCATTCACCCTTACTGATTGTAGGTGGCAGAAGAGCTGTACCAAGCTGGTTTCATCAGTTATCCTCGTACGGAGACTGATGGCTTCTCTGAAAGGACGGATTTGCGTGTTAGTAACCTTTTCTTCTATTGAGAATCACAAACTATGTTACTGGTTCTGGCAATAGTAACTGTTGAAAAGCATTGAGATTCTGTACAATTTAGGATTTGATATAGGCTGGGTAAAAGAACTAGAAAATAACTAATTCAGGAATTGAGGTCAAGCAGATGCAATGTGAGAGCAATGAAGAATTTGGAACAAAGATGGTTAGAGAATAGAGAATGACAGAATTCACAAAGAAACTAGTTCATGTAGGTGGATGCAATAATAAATGTATGCGTACATTCGTGCATACGCACATAGAATCTGTTTATGGCATGAGATCTAATGTTCTCATAAAGTGAGTAAGGAGATTGTGGACGCACAAGAATGGCGCAGGGTATGGTTTCGTAGCTTAGGGTTTTAGTATATTTATGGTTGACTTTATTTAAGTATTTTGATTCCATTTAAGATCAAAGTTTTTCGTCTCGATAGCATGACCAAGAAAGTCCACGCTATATGATCAAGTTACCCTTTTCTTCTCCCACTTGCCACTTTGTGAAAAAATTTAGTGTTGTTGTCCTTTCCTAAGCCTATCAAATTTTGCTCTGTCTCGAGTGCCTTTCCTTCTTGAAAAGCAGATCTTCGAGACTAAATCTCAGTCAATCCCTCTCGATTATAGATGCATGGGCAACTCCCCCCTTTCCTCCTTTCAATCTAGTTTTTATGAACTCTGACTGGAGGGGAGGTTGAACAATAAATTACCAAAATTAGTACTTCTGGAAATGTCATTTTAACTTGTGGAACATGAAATGATTTCTGTTTTGAAGCCTTTAAAGTTTCCCTTTGTATGCCATTTATCATACATTAGCATAATTTGTCATTTTTATTGCCTTTTCACTCTTCGGGGTTTTAACCTCATAGAACGCTGTATTGTGTTCATCTCTAGGTTCATTGCCTTTTGCTGCATGACTGATTAGTTGGATCGTAATGTAGGCGATTGTGGAAGAACAACAAAGGCATCCTGGATGGGGATCATATGCTCAACGATTGTTGGACCCAGCATCTGGGCTTTGGAAAAACCCTAGCAATGGTGGACATGATGACAAGGCCCATCCACCTATCCACCCCACTAAATTTTCTTCTGGAGAATCAGGATGGAGTCAAGATCACCATGTAAGTGGTCTAAGGCATGCACAGATGATAATTTGTTCAGTGCATGTTCTTCAATTGCTCTTTTATTTGATCCAAGCTGAGATATATACTTTATCTTGTATTATCTTTTTTTTCTGTTTTCAGAGATTGTATGAGCTGGTTGTTCGCCATTTCCTGGCATGTGTCTCACAGCCAGCTGTAGGGGCAGAAACCACTGTTGAGATTGATATTGCTGGTGAATTGTTCTCTGCTTCAGGGAGAGTTATACTAGCAGTGAGTTTTCTGTTCCAGTCTTGATTCTTCTTTACTCTTTGGAGTCAAATTTTGGTCTTGCTGGCTAATATATGTTTTTTATATTTTTTCTTAGTCCCCTGACTAAGTGTTATTTTTTTGTTTTTTGTTTTTGTTCAAATGTTGGAAACACTGTAACCATTAAGCTGCGTGTTGACTTTCATGAGAGAGGTGTTGTCAAGAGTCAAGACTAGGTTCGCCTTGAAAAAATTTGGGTGGGTTTTTTTTTGGCCTACAGTGATCTTAGTGCCATTTCTTACTAGCTACTTGTGCTGGGAATTCTTTAGATGTGTACTTTCTTGTGTTTTGGCTGGCTGAAAAGGGGTGATGGTAAGAGATTTGGTAGTGCATAAATATAAGAAATGATTAAAACTACTTACATCCCTCCAGTAGAGTTCCGGAAATCACTCGTAGTGTTCTTTGGAGTGAGTCCTAGACTTTTAAAGACTAGGAAAACATAGTTTGACTAGGACAATACATGAAAATCCTTGACTTTAAAAGACTAAAGTTTGTTTCAAAACATGAATTATCAATTTTGTAGTCCTTTGGAGTGATCCAAAAATACTTGATTATGTTTGTAAATCTGTTTATAGAAGTATTGATATCGCGGAAGTTTCTGCCGAAAATAGCAAAAGTTGGTTTCCTGACCAATTTCTTGAACCCCGTTTATAAAAGTTTAGCGAAACACTGTATGAGAGTGAGCAATATTTTCATGATCTGCATGTGTATATAAATATGTTTAATACGGTGGCCCTGTGGTGGGAGGAGGAAGACTGGTGTTGGAGGGTCACAGTGTCATTGAAAAGAGATGTTTTATCTGGATTTCTAGGGAAAGGTTTAAAGTAGGGTACTGCCAGCATTTGGTATGGTAAATCCCAAAAATGTATTAACTAAGGGGAATTGAAGTGGGGAAATTGCGAAACAATGAATGCTGATGTTCATTGTAGGAGCTTCATGTTCCCATGCTTCTCAAGCTGTACAAATACTTGTGACATTGGCTACTCTGCAGTGGACCCTCTTGTATAGCTTATATGGGTGACTTAGGGTTTGAGTTTGAGCTTGAGCGTTTATTTTCTTATTACTAGTATGTGATGTTTTGCTAACATAAATGAGATGGACCCCATGTCCAGGACCTTAGACCCATTACCTCTAACTCAGGACCAAAATATGAGTCCCAACACTCCGAATTTGGGACTTGATTTGGGGAACCTGAAATCCATATTCCATACCAAACCTCGGACCTGTAACCTTAGACTCCAGATCCATTTTCTGTTCTACTTTCTTCCTAGTAAGTCTCTTTCTTGGTCCTGAATCAGCTCTAGGCTTAGAAGTTGAACAGTATCCTTGGGCCTTGTGGTTTTATCTTTCCTGCAGTGAGTTTGATATGCTTTCAATGTGTTCGTACATCTTGCATGATTTTTGAATTGTCTCTATGTGATGGTTTGGCACTACATAATCAATAGTTTTTATATGTTTGGAAAATAGGCAGTACTACATAATCAAGTCTTTATATGTAAATAAGAATGAGTTTTTAAATTTTTTATTTGACTCAATTATTTTTTCTTTTCCAGAAAAATTACTTGGACGTTTATCGATTTGAATCATGGGGAGGTTCGTTGCTACCAACATATGAATATGGACAACAGGTGTGTTTATTAATCATTAAGCTATGCATCTAAATTTTCAATTTGTGTTCAGTTATTGTTTTATTTCATTCCTGTATATATGATCTCTGTGTCACCATTTCACAAGCCTTTTCTCATATCCTATCAGCGAGCTGAAAACCATAATCTAGCATATGACTCTAAATATACATCCTACTGAATATGAAATGATTTCAAGAGAATATGTGTGGTCGAACTGTTAGATCAAGTGATAAAACATGAGTGAGTTACCCAAATTATCATGTAAGTCATCAAATTGCAGAGACTAGAAGTTTGGCTAATGTTATTGGTGATTTATGATGTATGTTTGACCCTTAATTAGGTGAGCATTAACTAAATTGGCCATTGATATGGCTTTAAAATTTCAAGTTTATTTCTAGGATCCCTTGTTAATTCAGTGTTTTTTTTTTGTTCTTAAGGATTGAGTATTATTTCATTGAATCAATTTTGTACTTTGAATTCTTGTTTTTTTTAGGGGGCGGATTAAAGGACTGTTGAAATTACATTTTTATTAAGTGCGACGATGGCATTACAGTTCAATGGGTGTGCAAAATTTGTGATTGAAACTCAGATCATGTTTTAATCCTTTTAAACACACACACATACACACTGCAGGCAAAAGAAGGAAAAAAAATGGGAAGACAAAGATTCTAACAAATTTGCAGTACAGATTTTTATGTTATTGAGCCTGTGGTTAACCGTCTGCTTTATGACTGGCCAACAGAAAAGAAAAAGAAATGAAACTGTGACTTATGTTGTAAATTGCATTGTAAAACCATAGGATCTGTTATACATTAAAACAATAATTATTTATCTTGCAGTTTGTCCCAACAACATTAACTCTTGATTCGGGAGTCACTAGGCCTCCACCACTTTTAAGTGAAGCTGATTTGCTGAGTTGTATGGACAAGGTATTGACTCTATGAATTTATCTCTTTAGTAATTTTCTTAGGCAGCTATATTGATTTTTATTACTTTTTTCATGTATATACCTCGTATATATTATTACATATCTAAAATATATTTTTCTAACCTTTTTGTTTGATTTATTAGGAGGGCATCGGCACAGATGCAACAATGCATGATCACATAAAAAAGCTGCTGGATCGATTTTATGCAACCAAGGACTCAAGCATGCGTTTCTCACCGACCAATCTTGTAACTTTTCTCTGGCTATAACAATATGATATATTCTTTCTTCCTCATGTTTAATCTTTGTATGGTTTTCCTGAATGTTGTTGTTTTTTTCTATTTGGGAGGGAGGGGCTTGCCTACTGTTTGCTTCTTGTTGCGAGGGAAACAATTAGTTAATATTAGAAAAAAAGAAGTGGGGAGCAAAATGAATTAGAAGGTTATTTGTAGTTCTCAAAAGGTCTTCTCAGTAAAATGTCGTGTTGCTCCCATCTAGGCATGATAGCAGAATTTTGGAGTTGGAATAGTCATGAGTTTTTTTTTTTTTTTTTGCACGACTTTTCCTACTTTCTCGTTTTTTGTTTATCTCACGAAATTTGAAAGGCTAAAGGTTGGGCTTTTTGCTTGGACAATTGCTCATAGTAGGTGAATTCCTATGACTTGGTATAGAGGAGGAAACCCTGTTGGTATCATTCTCCTGAATGGTGTGTAATGTGCAAAAGTGATGCTGAATGCTTGAACTTCTTTTTATTAGAAGGAGAAATTTCATTTTATTAGAAATTCTTTACGGTAGAGTGGACAAGTAATCCACCAGGAGCAGAAAGAAAAGGAACATTTCTTTGTTGTATCCTAGTAGAAAGCTAGTGGAGTTTGTATTGATAATTTGACATACTTGCAGGGCGAAGCGTTGGTGATGGGATATGATGACATGGGGTAAGAAATTCAAATTCATCTTCATTTCTGAAAAATAATATTTGAGTCTTAAACTACTGTTAAGAATCAGCTGCATTTTTTTCTTTCTTGATACAAGCGATAGAGTGAGAGGGGGGAATCGAGCCTAGGACCTTTAGTGTAGGGGTTGATGCTCTTAACCATTTGAGGTACAAGCAAGCCCGTTGTGAATCAGTTTCTATTAAACTAGTTTGCTATGGAATCATAATTTCTTGTTGGGTGGCATGTTAATGTTTTAGTTTATCTGCAGAAACTAACTAAAGGAGTTATATGAAGATTGATTTTGAATTTTCTTATCAGACATGGAAATCTGTAAAACATGTTTTATGATCAATGAGATATTTTATAAATGAATGAACCATCAAATGCTAGTAAGAAGGGATATTGTATGGTTCGGCAGTGGTCCATTTTAGATTCTGTTAGCAAATGCTGACCAGAGTCCTGGGATATCAATAAAAAACGTAAAGGATTTATACATCATGAAAAATATGATAAAACATTGTGTACCGTTCAAAATGAAGTCTGCCAAAAAAATTAAAAAGTATACAAGGCGTTGACCGTTGAGGTGTAAGTCATTTGGGACTCAAACTACTACAATTTGAAGTATATATGAAACTATTTCCGATGAAAGTCCTCTTCTCTTTTGGAAAATTTTATGAGAGTTGTATCTATAGATTGTGGATCTTTTGTTCACTACACCTAGTCTTTGTACTGTGTTGTATGATTACTGCCAATAGTTTTTATTGCTCAGTAAATAAATATATCCAAGATCAGCAAGTCTGTTGAGTGAACTCTTGAGGGATACCTATATTCTATCTATCATCATGAAAAAACCTCATATTTGAAGTTTCAGTTTCTAGTTTACAATGTATGACATGCCAATATGCTTACAAAGCTGTCCAATAATTATTATTATTATATGGTTAGAAGTCTGAAGCTTCAAAGCTCCACATGAAGCTTACTTGCAGATATTTTTTGTTTCACATGATTTTTAATGACTTCATATCTAGAAAGAGCAATATTTGTTAACTGATGTATGTCTTTTCAAATTTAAGGGGAATCAAATTTATGGGAATCTTTACTTACTAGGTATAAACTGTGGAAACCATACCTTAGAGCTGTTATGGAGCGTGACATGAAAGCTGTTAGTGAAGGTGCTAAGAGCAAAGCTGAAGTTTTGGAAACTTGCTTGCAGCAAATGAAAGCTTGCTTCCTAGATGTAAGTTTGTAGTTGGATTTTTCAGTTACTATTTATAGCTTAATTTTCTTTTCTATTCTGATTCTAGTGCACATAGACAACCATATCGTACTAATTAGACTTTAGAACATATATCACCTAAGATGAAACTGTCAGGCTACATTTTGTATGCGGGAAAGAGAACTTGAGAATGGAAAAGTGCTGACTTTCCCATGTTTGGTAAGTCCAAGTTTGAGAAATGATTTCCTGGGTCTTGAGAAAATAGGGGGTGGGGAGTGAATCCCTCCACCCCCTTTCCTTCCCCATGGAAAACCAAAAAATGTATTGATTGCCATATTTCCTATTTTTCTATGACAAATTTCTCCTCATTAAAATTGCCCCTTATATCCCCCAAAAAAATGATATTTTCTACCTTCTTTCCCATTGTTACCAAGCATGGGAAAGAAATTTTGCATTTCCCTTTCTCTGGGAAAAGAAATGGGAAATAATTTCCCATGAATTCCATTCCGCATACCAAGGCAACCTTAGTGTCCACTCATATACTGGTAGTTTCGTTTTATGAAAATATCAGTGGAACTACAAACAACAACAACAACAACAACAACAACAACAAAGCCTTTTCCCACTAAGTGGGGTCGGCTATATGAATCCTAGAACGCCATTGCGCTCGGTTCTGTGTCATGTCCTCATGTCCTCCGTTAGATCCAAGTACTCTAAGTGTTTTCTTAGAGTCTCTTCCAAAGTTTTCCTAGGTCTTCCTCTCTCCATTCGGCCCTGGACCTCTGTCCCGTAGTCGCGTCTTCTAACCGGAGCGTCAGTAGGCCTTCTTTGCACATGTCCAAACAACCATAACTGATTTTCTCTCATCTTTCCTTCAATTTCGGCTACTCCTACTTTACCTCGGATATCCTCATTCCTAATCTTATCCTTTCTTGTGTGCCCACACATCCAACGAAGCATCCTCATCTCCGCTACACCCATTTTATGTACGTGTTGATGCTTCACCGCCCAACATTCCGTGCCATACAGCATCGCGGCCTTATTGCCGTCCTATAAAATTTTCCCTTGAGCTTCAGTGGCATACGGCGGTCACACAACACGCCAGATGCACTCTTCCACTTCAACCATCCATCTTGTATTCTATGGTTGAGGTCTCCATCTAATTCTCCATTCTTTTGCAAGATAGATCCTAGGTAGCGAAAGCGGTCGCTCTTTGGTACTTCCTGATCTCCGATCCTCACCCCTAACTCATTTTGGCCTCCATTTGCACTGAACTTGCGCTCCATATATTCTGTCTTTGATCGGCTTAGGCGAAGACCTTTAGATTCCAACACTTCTCTCCAAAGGTTAAGCTTCGCATTTACCTCTTCCTGAGTTTCATCTATCAACACTATATCATCTGCGAAAAGCATACACCAAGGAATATTATCTTGAATATGTCCCGATAACTCATCCATTACCAATGCAAAAAGGTAAGGACTTAAGGATGAGCCTTGATGTAACCCAACAATTATGGGGAAGCTTTCGGTTTGTCCTTCATGAGTTCTTACGGCAGTCTTTGCTCCATCATACATATCCTTTATAGCTTGGATATATGCTACTCGTACTCCTTTCTTCTCTAAAATCCTCCAAAGAATGTCTCTTGGGACCCTATCATACGCTTTTTCCAAATCCATAAAGACCATGTGTAAATCCTTTTTCCTATCTCTATATCTTTCCATCAATCTTCGTAAGAGATAGATTGCCTCCATGGTTGAGCGCCCTGGCATGAACCCGAATTGGTTGTCCGAAACCCGTGTCTCTTGCCTCAATCTATGCTCAATGACTCTCTCCCAGAGCTTCATTGTATGACTCATTAGCTTAATACCCCTATAGTTCATGCAATTTTGTATGTCGCCCTTATTCTTGTAGATAGGCACCAAAGTGCTCTTTCGCCACTCATTTGGCATCTTCTTCGTTTTCAAAATCCTATTGAAAAGGTCTGTGAGCCATGCTATACCCGTCTCTCCCAAGACTTTCCACACTTCGATTGGTATATCATCTGGACCCACTGCTTTTCTATGCTTCATCTTTTTCAAAGCTACAACCACTTCTTCCTTCCTGATTCGGCGGTAAAAGGAGTAGTTTCTACACTCTTCTGAGTTACTCAACTCCCCCAAAGAAGTACTCCTTTCATGTCCTTCATTGAAAAGATTATGAAAATAACCTCTCCATCTGTCTTTGACCGCGTTCTCTGTAGCAAGAACTTTTCCATCCTCATCCTTGATGCACCTCACTTGGTTTAGGTCCCTTATCTTCTTTTCCCTTGCTCTAGCTAGTTTATAGATATCCAACTCTCCTTCTTTGGTATCTAGTCGCTTATACATATCGTCATAAGCCGCTAGCTTAGCTTCTCTCATAGCTTTCTTTGCCTCCTGCTTCGCTATTCTATACCTTTCACCATTTTCATCGGTCCTATCCTTGTATAGGGCTTTACAACATTCCTTCTTAGCCTTCACCTTTGTTTGTACCTCCTCATTCCACCACCAAGATTCCTTTTGGTGTGGAGCAAAGCCCTTGGACTCTCCTAATACCTCTTTTGCTACTTTTCGGATACAACTAGCCATGGAATCCCACCTTTGGCTAGCTTCCCCCTCTCTATCCCACACACATTGGGTGATTACTTTCTCTTTGAAAATGGCTGTTTTTCTCCTTTTAGATTCCACCATCTAGTCCTTGGGCACTTCCAGGTCTTGTTCTTTTTTCTCTCTCTTATGATATGTACATCCATCACCAACAAGCGATGTTGATTAGCCAAGCTCTCTACCGGTATAAATTTGCAATCCTTACAAGTTATACGATCCCCTTTCCTCATTAGAAGAAAATCTATTTGTGTTTTTGCCGACCCACTCTTGTAGGTGTTCACATGTTCTTCTCTCTTCTTAAAGGTGTAGTTAAAAAAATATCATGTAGTTAAAAAAATGACGAAAATTTTATAAATTTTTTTTGGAGATTTTATGAAAATTTTGGGAAAGCTACAAACACATCAATTAGACATGTAACATAGATTGGCATATCCGTTGAAATATACAATGCATATGATGAAAGCCGACCATGGGACTCATACATAAGTGGTCTTGAAACTTTAATTTTGTAACAGGCAAGATATTTTCTTTTTCCACATGTATAAGCATTCCAAGTTCCTGTAAAAAAAAAAATTCTTCAAGCTGCTTCCATACAGCATGAAAATCAGTTTTAAATTGTGTAACATGGAATAATATCCATCCCAAAGACCTTTGGCTTTGAAAACAACTTGGCAGTTTTGGATCGATGCCAAGAAAAAATAGAAATTTCATTATGTTGTAGGATTTAAACCTTGACGATCACAAAATCTGGAATTTTGCAGGCAAGGTTGAACAAAGTAAAACTCTTTGAAGCCATGTCAGTATTCTTTGAGAGGTAACTTATACTTTCCTCTTGTTTCTCCACTGTATATATTTTTCTAGGATAGCAATGGCAGTCATTCAACTTGATGCAGATCTAGCAGGCCTAGTGGGGATGATCAGCACACATCTGGAGAGTTCATTCGGCGATGTGGACTGTGCCACGAAGCAGATATGGTACTTAGACAAAACCGGGTAATTATTCACTTGAGCCTCATTATATTTACGCTTTGCAAAGTTTCTTGCCTAAAATTATTCACTTAAGGCTCATTACCTTAAGTGTGTAAAGCCTTCAAGAAAACCTGAAGTTTTTGTTTAGTGAACATGTGTCTCTAGGAAGCAAGCTGGTTACTTTGTTTATATGAAGTCATATAAGCAGGTTTCTTTGTAGTTATCATCTTTAGTGCTCTCAAAAAGTATAGTTAGCCATAAAAACCAGCATATAAAATATATATCATTAAAATTAGAGATTAAACTCGACAAACTCCTGTAGCAAGGAACCTTCAAAAAGAGAATAAACCATGTTAACTTTAGAATGAAAAAGGTGTGATTAGTGAAATTAAAATGTTATAAATTTCATTATATCGTTAAGCCTGATTCATTTTGATGTCTTTTCCTCCTAGAATATAGACCATTGATTAAGGGGATTTGAGTATGTGATGTGATAACAAGGAATCCTAATCGAAATAAGTGGAAACTTAATCGTTTTACCGAGCTTCCCTTTTTGGATGCTTGGTTTTATTATATTGCTTTAGAGTTCATGTAGTATGTAAATAGAGTATTTTTCAGATCTAAGTCTGTACATAGTTGTACTTTCTTGTAAATTATTTTTCAGGGATCTGGCTTTTGTTCTCCAGTTTCCTTTATGGCTGACAGTTATAACTTTGTCATAAGTTTATTACTGTTTTATGGAAGTCTACAACCATTTGTAAATTGTAATCATCTCCACCTTTTTTTCTTATGTAATTGTTAAGTGTCTTTTGTACAGGATGGAAATTTCATGGTTGGATGCTTGGGTTATCCTCAGGTTGGTCCTTGTCTAGGATATACTTATTCTAGTCTAAATTGCATGTTTGTAAGAAGTTTTATCTGCATTACTTTTAACAATTTGTTAACAAGAAAGAAAATCTATTGGTTATATCATTGTTCTGACCTGACTGATTAGTATGCCTCCTCATGTCCCCTTTTGTTTCTCATTTGTTAGTGTATATTTTATATGGAGATCAAGATTAAATCTTGATCATAGGAAGAAGCAACATAACTGACATCCCTCAAATTGTTCTCTTCATGGGGCATTATTGGGTAAACCTATCATGTGTTGCGTTAATTCTACTAGTAGGCTACAAGTTTCCATTTAGAATATTCACTTATATGAATTTTCATTTATGTTATTAGTAGCCTCTCCATAAATGGGGGTAAGGCTAGCCGACATTCACCTCTCCCAGACCTTGCGTAAAGCTGGAGCCTTGTGCACTGGGTACGACCTGTTTTATATTGGTATTAGTAGCCTTAATTTTTCTTTATGTTATTCGTAGTCTTTCTATGTTGGCAGTAATATCTAAAGACTAGAGAAGGATACCCATTGCTCTTTGCAGTCTAACTTAATGATTCCAACATTGTCTTGTGGGCTACTTATGCGAATAGTGGGGACTTAGATGTCTGGAGAAATTTGAATGAAGCATTGGTGGAGGAGCTATGTGAATTACTACTGCTGTTAGAAAGTGTGCGCCTTTCTCAAAGTAAACCAGATTCTAGGGAATGATTTTTAGATCCCTAAGGAGAATTTTCATGCAATCCCTTTCTCAGATTTCTTTGTGACAGGCTAGAAGTTCCTTCCTTTCAACCTTAAAGGGAAAATTTGGAATGGTAATGGCTTGCTAATGGCGCATGGGAAAGTCAATATTTGTGATATGGTTCAAATGGGAGAAGCTAATTTTTTTTAGTTTTTAGTTTTTCTTCCCAGTGGTGTTCTCTTTCTAAATGAGACAGGGAAAGTGTGAATCTCATGTTTCTTTGCTGCTCGTTTTAAATCTATGGCGGAGGCAGTTGAGGAAGCAAGTTTGAGTCGTTTGTCCAAAATATTGTTGTTGACTGTTGGAAAGGCATTAGGTGGCTGGAAGGGGTAAGAAAGCTAAAGTGGTGTTTAGTATATGGACTAGGTTGCGTGTATTCTATTTACTAGGCTGCGTGTTGATGGTTAGAGTTCTTTATTTCTTGGGTCTATGGTTTACTTGTATTTGTTTCCACGTAGCTTATCCTTGATTATTTTTGTAGAATAGGAGTTTTTTAGACAAGAAAAGTGTGTGAGAGACCAAGTCATCAAGTCTCCTCTTATTGATCTTCTTTTTTATTTAGGGCTTCTTGAGTCTTTCTCAAGTTGGAACTGTTTATTTCTGTTGAAATATGATGTTTGAAATTTTATGAGACTATCATATTTCATTTACTTGGCATCATTTTGGTCAAATAGTTGTAACACCTATTTGCTACACATTTAGTGTAGGAATGCTGTCTGGCTCCCTGGATCTGTATCAGAAGCAGCTGTAACAACTAACGTTTGCAACTCATGCACGCCAGGTTTCTTTCTGTTATTTTGTTCCCTTAAAGCTGCCTAAATAAATGATACAAATGCAATTTAAGATGTGCTTAAATATGAGGATTCATATATACATATAATATATATAAATAATATATCAGTCCCTTCCGTTGAGGGATCCATCAACAAAAGGGGGCTGTATAATATGCATGTATGTAGAATCGATAGAAACTTCAAATATCATCTGGATGCTGAAGGGTAAAAGTCGTCAAGTTATTCCATCTATACCTGAACTTTGTTTATGCTGTCGCATGTTTCGTTTTTTGTTTTTGCAAAATGAAACAATTTTTAATATTCTTATGATGAGGAAATTACTTAAAGAATCATCTGTTTCGTTTAGGCCTGGCATTTTGGACCCAACCCCGTTAACCCGACCCGACCCAACCCGTTAATATTTGTATTTGGGTGGATGCTTAACGGGTCGGGTCGCTAACGGGTGAACCCGTTAACAACCCGTTAAATAACGGGTCACTTTGGGTCAACCCGTTAGACCCGTTAGGACCCGTTAACACCCGTTAGCATCCGTTAGTTGAGGATATTTTAGTAATTTTAGTAAAGTCTTAATAACAAAAAATAAACTTTATGCAAAAAAAAAAATAATAATAATTGTTAACGGGTGAAACGGGTGACCCGTTAGCTTAACGGGTCAGGTTCGGGTGACCCATTAGCTTAACGGGTTGGGTTCGGGTGACCCGTTAACTTAATGGGTCGGCTTGAACCCGACCCAAACCCAATAAACCCGACCCGTTTACAGGTCTAGTTTCGTTGCTATGATAGTTATATGTTCCAAAGTGGGAGAAACCTGGTTCTAATCTCTGACCGATCTTTTCAAATGCATCAACTGAAAGGGGTGGTTCTGTCAAGGATTCCCCTTTTTACATGCATCCACTGTACCATACAGAACAAGGGGAGTTGCATTATGATGGAAGACATGCACACATATTTTAGGATCCATTTTATAAACATTTCAGGCCCATTTGATGCCATTTTTTTTTTGTTTCGGTTTTAATATTTTGTTTGTGAGAGGGGAAATACATGGGGGAACAAAGGGATGAAGAAGAGCGGATTAAGGATGGCGGGAGAGATGTAGAAGAAATGTACAAAGAAAGACGCTCAAAATGAAAATTCAAAACCGAAAACTAGTTTAAGTTCTTTTTCACTTTCAATATTGTTCTTCTGTTCCTCATCCCATCTCTTCCATCACCCACATCCCTTCTTTCCCCAATTTACTTTTCTTCATATCTCAATCAAAACAGTGAAAACTAAAAACAAAAGATGAAATGGTTATCAATTGGACTTTTCGTTATTGGTTTTAAGTTTCTATATTTTTGTTTGGGATGGAGAGGATATATGTGGGAGAAAGGAGCGATGAAGCAGGGTAGAGGGAGGGTGGTGGGAAGGAGGATGGAGAAATGGAGGAGAATATATGAACAAAAACTTGAAAGTGAACAACTAAAAGATGTTTTCAGTTTGTTTATACCTTCTTTCCACATCTACTTCAGCTCCCTTTCTGGATCATTCATTTTTCTCTTATATTTCCCCTTCATAGGAAATAAAAACTAAAACAAAATGTTTACAAACATGGCATTAGCTTACCGAACCTAAAACAACAGACAAAGCATAAAATCCATTGAAAAAACTGGCAACAGACAAACCAATCCAGAAAGCACTCGGTGCAGAACCCCTTTCCCTAACTCTAGAAAAATTCTTGAATTGTTGGAAGAGATTCCTAAAGAGATGAAAAATGGTCTTACTCTATACCCAGTTGCTCCCAGCACCTCACATCGTCACATATCCTTCTTTCAGTCCATTCAAATTCTCACATTGCTCCCAGCCCCCACAGAAAAACATGCCTCTGGCAAAATAAAGCCACACTCTGCTGACTTGGCACAACACAGATTGGCCTCCTTGAACTTTAACACGAGGGAAGGGCATTCAGCAACTCAACCAAACCGTAAAACAAGTCTTTCCAGGCTATAATAATTCCGTCTCATATGAAGCGAACATGCAGTCATCCATAAAAAATACTTCTCAGCGTCTAAAATCAATGGAGTACTAAAATTGTACGGGTCTAACTAGGGTATATTAACTGAGTACAAAAAACAAAAGTCGAGCCCATAAATACAATTAGTGGTTTGCAGAACTGTATTATTTTTAACTTTGGTGCTCACATGCACCCACTCCTAAACTGTTCCCATTTTTTGTCACTGAAATTGTGGAGGTCATGTAATTCCCCTTCTTTAAAGCATCATATGGTACAGGTTGTCCACTAGTTCTGTGTGTTAGTGCTCGTATTATTTTGGATCTAATTTTTTCAATATATTTATTTATTTTTCAGGTCCTGTTTACTTGATTCAATTTACATTTCGGCGGCTAGAAATACCACCAAACTATAGTGCCAACCATTTGGGTAAGTGCAGCATAAAGTAAGATATAGCTTTGAGTTTTTCAGGGTGCTGTAGATTGCCTTCAATAGATTGTTCTCTAGCTTTTGAATGGAAGTCATTTCCTTTTCCATTTTGCACCTTGTCTTCATTAATCCATCAAATGATTCAGAGAATTCCATCATGCGTATGTTTGCATACTAAATATTAAGCCATTACACCATGCATTGTTGGTCTAGTATTGTTCATTGAATAAAGTTGGATTGGGGTGCTGAAAAAGGCTTCTTCACTGAGAGGATGGGCCTCAAATCTGACTTGGAGTCTATCTGAGTAGAGTAATCGGACATGATGATTCTTAAATTGTTTCTCAGTTCTATATTCATCTGACTTGGAGTCTATCTGAGTAGACTAATCGGACATGATGATTCTTAAATTGTTTCTCAGTTCTATATTCATTTAAAACTTAACAGTCATTCTCTCTAGGCTTCTAGTGTCTGGAAGTTTATGATTCCATAGTTGGTCTAACATGAAAATTCATGCATATGTGCAATCAGGTTGCATTGGCGGCTGTGATGAGACTCTTAGACAGTTGACGGAAATCTGTGGAACTGGTTCTCGGTTATCAGGTTTGTGTTGTGAGTAATTGTTTGAAATTAATCGAACCAATTTTCCTTTTCAAATAAAACCAATTTTTATATGAATTTTGTTATTGAGTATTTGAGATTTGAGTTATCTTCACGAATTATATTAGTCTCATAGTTTCATATTTTCATATTTTCTTTCACCCACCACTGTGACCTCCATCTACTATTTGAGGTTTGTGCATCATTATGCAAACAATTTATCATACCCTGAAAAGTGGGATACATTATGATCTTTGGATTTGTGGATTTCTTTTTATGTTATTTTATATGGTTAAAAATATACTTGTAAGTTGTCCACCGAAGATTTCAATTATTTTTTACTTGTAAAGTATTAACTTTTGAGTGCTCTTGAAAATTGTACTGTCTTTGTAAAACATCCTATAAAGCTTGTTTACGTTAATAATTCACCTTTCTTTACCAGAAGTTAAAATTTTGGTAGATAGGGATCTCGTAAAAACTTCTTTCATAAAAGTTAACTAAGATGATAAATGACATAAGAAATGAAAAACTGGAACAAATTTATAGAAAAAGTGCTCGGTGTATGTTTTTAATTTAATTTTGTATGCGAATTACACAATCTTGGTGAAATATATTCGTCCCATACGATTCAAAATACTACACTTTTTGTGAGAAACTTTATCCAATACAATCAGAAGTTCGAATTCTTATTAGAAAATGTTTTTGCTTTGAGTGCTGTTTATTACATTCCAACAAAACAGAATTGGCTCATTCGTATGGTAGCTAGCTTGGATTCCATGGTAAGATAGGGTCAGATGAACAAGATTAGTTCTTAGAATCATGAATGGGAAAATACATCTTAACCATAAGAGTGGTGCATGTCTAGACAATAGAAGCTGTGCTTTTATAAATAAAAAAAAACATGTAATATATGTAATTGATATTTGTCCTATATTCATCATTGGACAGCATATAAATCTGGAAATTGACCATTCAAGCTTTTTCTAGACAAAATTTAAGATTAATTGTACAGTGTTGACTTTTAGTCCAACTAAAGGTAACTTACATTCTTGTGGTTATATGCGACACCAAACAGTCAAACGCTGATGTTTCATGTCTTTCAGCAAGAGGGCGTGGGCCAGCGACATCCAACAATAATGTCCCACGAAGTAATACCAGGCAGGGTCCTTGCATATATTGTCATCAAGCAGGGCATTCTTCAGGCGATTGCCCTTCCCAATCTTCAGGTCCTCGAAGTGTGAGGCCTCAATCTATGAATGTTCAAAGTGGTATGACTGCTAAACTTCTGTATATTTTCTTAATGAGAAGCTATTGCCTGGATTAATTGCCAAGGCATGCACAATCATTTAGGATGAGAGCAGACTGATATAATGTTAGAGGTATTGTATTGTTGGTCGTATGGAAATGGAGTATGCTATCAAAATGAGAGTTTCATAAGGTTAGAGAGATGAATTTCGGATAGTTCTGTTTTAGAGAAATATAATCATGATACTTTTAAGAACTATTAATTTAATGTTATTAGAATTTCACTCTTGTCGTTATATGCAACGCCAAACAGTGGAACATGAATTTTTGACATTAAGTTTCCTGTGACATTCAGCAAGAGGGGGTGGACCAGCAATGTCCAACAATGTCCAACGAAGTAATACTAGGCAGGGTGCTTGCATATACTGTCATCAAATGGGTCATACTTCAGGCGATTGCCCTTCCCAATCTTCAGGTCCGCAAAGTGCAAGGCCTCGACCTATGAATGTACAAAGTGGTATGACTGCTGAATTTTGGTTTGCATTTGTTTAATTTTTAATTAGAATATTGAATGGGTTAATTCCCGATGCATGTACAATGAGGATGAGAGGAGACAATAATATACTGCTATTATCAGTGCTTTGGAAGTAGATCATGTATTACAATAATCGTTATGGTGGTGATAAATACGAATTATCCCAAAAGCTTAAAGCTTAAGCCTCCAGGATTTGATATATTCTAAACAGTAAACACTATGACCATACCCTAAAATGTAGATTTATCACCTATATGAGCATAACATGTGAAGTTAAAAAATTTGTTCTTAAATTTGTGAGTTGTAAACATTCCAACAAAAGATTTCATATTCTGGATTATTGGAACTTAATTAGTAAAGCATGTTGTCAGATGATTATCTTGTCAAACAGTTTCTGACCTTTTGATCCCCTTGGTTGTTTGTATACCATTTATGTTCGTGCACCATTTGGTCGAACTCATGTGTTTTTGTAATGTGTTTGCAGGACAAGTATCGATCTCATGTTCTACGTGTGGTGCACCATGTGCTTTACGAACAGCTAATACAACAGCTAACAGAGGAAGAAAATTCTACTCTTGTCAATCGCAGGCGTGCAACTTTTTTGTGTATGTAAAGATAAAAAGTTGGTTTTCTTAATTAATTGCTTTTTTTTTAAGATGCCAAAGGGGACCTTGTGAATCTATTATTTTCATTTCCTGCAAAGGTTTTTGCCCTTTTTTTCTTCAGTCTTTCTCATATAAGCATTTGATGCTTCAGTCGTTGGATTGTATCTAAATTGAACAAAATGGGTTGTTATGCGCTAAGTAATTTTATCGTAACTGCAACACACACCGTGCACAGATATCTGGGGGCGTTTGTGTTTATACATGTCTGTACATGCGCGTGCATGTATGTTGTTACCTTATCTAATTCCCGGTCTACGCTTCTTTCTCCTTGTGCAGATGGGAGGATAGCCTCAACAATGATAACGGAGGAAGAGGTTTTCAGCGTGCAAATGTTAGTGCCTCAGCATCTAATCCCACTCGAAATAGTGGCAGCGGTAGAGGTGGCCGGGGTGCAGGAGATGCTGCTGGGGTGAGTTTTGTATCAGCAACCGGTGATCCCGTCTCCGGTAGAAGGTGTTTTGCTTGCGGAGATCCATCACACTTCGCAAATGTTTGCCCGAACCGTGGTAACTGATGCACCTCCACCGCGTAGATTACATCTCTAGTGACTACATTTGTGCATAAAGATTGATGTCACTGTTCTGCGTAGATATATCAGGTTAGGTTCCTAGTGTTCTACAGTGATGTTGATCTGAAAGGATAATTTTCTAATGAAAATCAAAAGATTATCTTCATTGCCGTCACGCCCATTATTTACATCATCCCAAATCAACAATGGCTTGCAATTACATACGTTTATCCATGAAATAAAACTTTAGTGCCAATAACAGCACCCAATGAATAGTAATAGTTAAAATGACTGCTTATACTCGTAAAGAATGTGAGAGTGGCTTGTGAAAGTGAACAAAGCTCACAAAATTGTGAAGGAACTTCTCGTCAAAATATTTTGTGCTCAATTTACCAATGTTTGTGCTAAGGATCGAAATTGTTCATATTATAAATCACTTTGTAAGATCATTTTTATAAAAAAAAAAAAATCAATTAAAACTAAGATCGTTTAGTCAATCAATTGTAAAAGTAGATAAACAGTTCGTCATACTTTTACTAATTTCGATCATATGTTTTTATACAGTTTGATGAATAAAATTTTATTCATTTTTTACGGAGATAATTTATACATAGTAATTTATATTATGAACCCGTTAATCTACATTTTTAATCCATCTTTGCAGTCTGCTCGAAATTTCACTTTGGTTTCATAGCTTTTGAGTACTACTAGACCTATCTCATTGTTTTTTTTCCCCACTCACCTTATAATTTGACCCACAATAAAAAGTTAAAAAATTGAAATGTTATTTCCTCACCCCTGTTATTCCTAAAATATCCTCTAATTTATATCTAAACTCATTTTATTTTAATTTATCAGAATGTTATCACCCAGCCGCTCCACCCCCCTCAAAACGTCACCCACCCCCGTCAACAACCAAACATTTGACACCTTTTTGGTGGCATCTCCTTTGGTATCGTTTGGTATGCAGACGGGACGGAACGGAACGGAGAGAGCAAAGATGTCCTCGGATGGAAACAAGGAGGAAGAAGAATGAGACGGAGAGATTATAATTTTGTGTTCCACGGATGTGGAATGAGTCGTTTCAGGAGGTGAGGTGGAACAAAAATTCATCCAAAACTCACCCCGTCCCACTCCGTTCCGTCCCGTCCCACGTACCAAACGGTGCCTTTGGGAACAGAGAAAAACAGGGAGGGAAGTAGAGAGAGAAACGGGAAGGGAGGAAGAGAGAGAAGCATGAGGGAGAGAGAGGACGAAGATCCCCTCTCTTTGTCAGCGATGGTTGAAATGCAATTTTGATGGAACATAGGTGGACCTCAGTGGGGTGGGGGTTGGGTTATGGAGTGGCGGTGGGTGATGAGGAGGGAGATTTTTAGTTTTCCCAGTTTGGGAGAGAGATGGAGAGATGGTGGTGGGGGAGAGAGAAACGGGGTGGGGACAGGAGAAATGGTAGTGGGGTTTTTTTTAGTGTTTTTGTTTTTGAGATACAGTAACATTAATTATAATAAAATAAATAAGGGTTTAAAAGTCTTTTTATAAAAGGATAAACATGCCATTAACATTTTTACTAAAATATGGGTGAGAAGATAGGACAATAGGGTGGGTTTATCACCACTCTAGCTTTTTGGGATGGATTTCGTACACGTAGTTTCATTACGTTACCAGCGTTAGATGAACATGTCAAATTCGTTGAAATTCCTCCAAATGTAGGTTGTCAAAAGAGAAGACGTACTGTTACCATACAACACATGGTATTAGAAAGACAAACCTAATTTAACACGTGATATACCATCTCGTATGCCGATCATATTGAAAAATCTCTCGATTTAAAGAGAGAATCTAATGGTATGCATTAATTAACTTGTCTCCGTTACCAAACAACCAAATGTCCCGCCACCAATACTACACATGTTTGCACACAGACACAGCCTAACCTAAATAAATCAAAACCTGTTCCTTGTTTTGTTGCCTTGTGATCTGTGGCGTCATTTGATTTTTTATTTGTTTATGTTTTTGTTTGTACTTTGAATAGTTTTAACTTTAATGTCCCATTGACTCCATTCTTGTTGTCACACCGATTGACACTACTTTTGTCCTGGTATTGTGAATGGTGAATGGTGAATGGTGAATGGTTGAGTCCTGGATTGTCTGTCATCCCCCATCTCATCCCCTTCACATTCTTTTTTATTTTTGTGGTCACAGTTAAGTCACGTCAACATTTCATATTGATTTTTTTTTATAGAAATAATAAGACAAAAAAAATAGGAATATAAAATGTTGACGTGACTTAACCGTGACCATATAAATAGGAGGGGATGAGAAAAGTATGAGATGGGGAGGGCAAACAATCCAGGTCCGAATGGTTGGCCGAATAATTGTAGGAAATTACTCAAATCCCGTGCTTGACAAAATCACGATTTTTTTACCTACTTCAACGAAATGACAAAACATTCATGGTACTGTTCACTTTTAACGAAAATGATATTTTTACTCTAAAAAATCATTCATGGTATTATTTACGCACCGAAGTGTGTGAATATATATATTTTTATAAATAAAATAAGAGTTTAAAAAAGTGAGAGAGAACTTGGGAGTGGGGAGAGAAAGGAAAGTGGTTTATATTTTATTTTTTAATTAGATGTACGTTAGAATCACATATAACTGAGGTTTTAAAATAATAAAATTTTTGTTGTATGAAATTACATTACTGCTCATTTTTATTTATGTTCATTTTTAATTAGAGAGTTATAATGATAATTTTATAAAATTTTGGTTGACATAAATGTTCTATTAATATGTAGTTTAGATATATAATCCTTTTTTACCTTAGAGATACACAATGGGTTGGCTCAACCCAAACTTAAAACGATCACAATCAATTAAAAGTTACTTTGTTGGTTTTATTATTATGGCACGTAATAGTGTTTTTATATTTATATGTATTTAATATAATTATTATCTAACGATGAGATATAATTTATGTGAAATATATGTAGTACAATCACCATTTAATCATTCTGATGGAGATTGTATTAAATACATAAAATATGGTACCAAAAAGTAAAATTAGACTATCTCTTGTTAATTTGGAGTAAATATGGATGTTAGCAACACACATATATGGCTCGTTTAGAAGTGCACTCAAAATGACTGAAAGTGTTTATGGTAAAATTGATTTTGGATTCCAAAATTATCTAAGTGTTTTTTTGGAAGTAGCACCAAATACGTGCTTCTTGAAAAAACTACTTAAATTGTTTTTCTATGATATATTTGAGATGTTTATTAAAAAATAGTTGCAAAAATATTTTCACAAAAATCACTATTAATTATTTAAAAGCACTTCAATCAAGCTTTAAACGCAAAAAAAAATGTTAGAGAAGGACGAAGATAATAAATTCTAGAAGACGAGATTCGTTCGTAGTAGCACATGGGTTTGTGCGCACATGATAATAGCTTGTGAGCCTGTACATTCTTTGGCGAAAACTTTTTCCTACATATAAACAATACTAATTAAAGTTTTCAATTAGTAGAGATTATTTATTTCCCTTTTTATGATGGGATTCCAGCACTCGTACTATTTTAATTTATTTTTTTACTTTTTTTTTTTTCAGAAGAAAGGAAGAAGGAGAAATTCTGTCCGAAAAAGATAAAAGATAAAAGAGAAAATAAAAAAAGAAAAAAGAAATTATGTTCCCTTAATTCTTGCGGTTAATTAATTGCAAGACCGAAATGGCCGGACGCTCATCTCGTGGGCATAAGATTTCCCACCCTGTCTCCGACCCCACCCATTCTCCATTCTCCATTCTCCATTCTTCAACAACAACCGACCACGATTCGATTTCTCAATTCGCAATTGGCAATTGGCAGTTCGTAATTCCATCTGAATTTCCATTGGATTTTGGATTCGTTTCTTTCACTTGAATCATCTTCCTACCTACACATCGGCGTCTCAAGAATATAACTGATTTTTGTCTGACAACTGGCAAGTGGGACACAATCGACGTCGGAGGCAGATGAGATGAAGTTGTTGAGTGGAACAGACGGTGCAGGCGGTGGTGGTGGGGGGAAGACGGTGGTGGTGGGAGTGAAGTTAGACTCACACAGCAAGGAACTGCTGACGTGGGCACTCGTTAAAGTGGCGGAGACTGGTGACAATGTCGTTGCCATTCATGTTCTTGAGGACCACCTTCTCGCTACCTCTGGTCTGTGCTCTAATTCTCTCTGTAGATTTTGATTTTCTTTCGTGATTGGATTTGGGTTTTTTGGGTTTTTGTTGAATTTGGGTTTTTGGGTTTTTGTTGAATTTGGTTTGTGTTGCAGATGGGACTTCGTCATTGCTCTCACTCGTGAAGACATTCGACTCTGTGCTCTCTGCATATGAAGGTTTCTGCAACTTGAAGCAGGTTCCCATTTCACACTGCGATTCTCTCTTATCTTCTTATTCTAATTGTTTCGTTTGGAGGCTGAGACTGCACTTCAATTGTGAACAGGTTGATCTGAAACTTAAGGTCTGTAGAGGCGATTCGGTCCGAAAGCTGCTCGTTCGGGAAGCAAAAGCATTTCATGCGGCTACTACCATTGTTGGAACATCTAAAACCCACCACAGAATTGGATCATCATCGACTTCCGTTGCCAAGTACTGTGCGAGAAAATTGTCTAAAAATTTCTCTGTTTTCGCTGTTGATAATGGCAAAATTGTGTTCAAGAGGGTCGGAACTGATAGGACTGCAGACCAATTTCAAGGTTTTTGTAACTTTCTTCTTCTGGATTTTGTTGATTTTAGTCTGGTGCTGCCTAGAGGTTGTTTTTTCTGTTAATTGCGGTGTAAATTTGGTTTTGATTCAAGTAATAGGCTTAACTATTTTGCTTATTTCCCATGTCGTTGAACAGGTAATGGTCAGAACCGGAGCTATGTTCATACTAGCTTGGTTGGTGAGTCACTGAGCAAGAATGCAAAAGCACCTAATGATTCTGAACTAAATCAATGTCGACATTTCGTAAGAAAATCCTGTTCCAAGTGTGGAAAGAAAACCCTTCAGATAAATTGTGAGACTTGTGTTGGAGATCCAGTTTTGCTGGACAATTCTGGGACTAAATTGGCAGATGAGTTGCCAGCGGAATGTGTTGAAGACAATTCATTGGCTTTGGTACCAATCCAAAGACTAGACATGGCTTCAAACTCTTTCAAGCTTCAAGATTCACAGTGTTTGAAACCTGGTTGGTCGCTTATACGTCAGGCCTTTTTGCCAAAGCGGCAAGACGTGGAGAAATCTGAGAAAAAGACATCTGTTTTTCGATGGGTCCTGAGACCATTGAGCTGGCATACTTCATCTGTAATCTATCCTGATCAGAAACAGAATAATTCTTGCCATGGTGAAGATTCTTCTTCCGTGCTGGATGGAATAAGTGGAGCAATTGTGCCGTTTGAGCCGGATGCAATCTACTCTCCTCTATTCCCTAACCATGGCAATGACCCCCTTCCTGAAGAATTTGTGGATTCATGTAAGAAATTCTCATCCAGTTGTAGATTGTTTAGCTACGAGGAGCTTTTGTCAGCAACATCCAACTTCATTCCTGGTTTGTTTCCTTTCCCTAATTTTATGATCCTGGTTTTAAGTGTACTTCAAGCAGGATGTTATTCTCACAAATTTTAAATCGCATGTTTCAGAGAACATGGTTGGTAAAGGTGGCAGTAGTTATGTTTATAGAGGGTATCTTTTAGATGGAAAGGAGTGGGCAGTGAAAATCCTGAAGCCATCTGGAGATATATTAAATGAGTTTGTTCATGAGATTGAGATAATCAAATCTTTAAACCACAAGAACATAATCTCCCTAGTTGGATTTTGTTTCGAGGAGAACCATTTACTTTTGGTCTATGATTTTATTTCAAGAGGAAGCTTAGAAGAGAACCTCCATGGTAAATAATTGTTCAAGGTCTATCTCTTTAGTATTGACAAATGTTTTGCTTCTCTGTTTTCAATTTTCTTAACTCATCAAGCACAATTTTCTGATCAAGGTAATAAGAAGGATGCAAATGCATTTGGTTGGAAGCAGAGATATAATGTGGCGATAGGTGTGGCAGAGGCACTTGATTATCTACACAATGGTTGTGAAGAACCTGTAATCCACAGGGACGTGAAGTCTTCCAATATCCTTCTTTCCGATGATTTCGAGCCGCAGGTTCTGTGCTGTAACCTTAGTATTTCTTGTTAATCATTTGAAGCTTCCTCTGCTGATCAACTTTTATATTGGTTCTTCAGCTCTCAGATTTTGGACTTGCTTGTTCGGCATCAGTGTCAACCGATATTAGCTGCACAGATGTGGCAGGAACATTTGGGTGAGTAGTGGTCTTTTAGTATATAGTTTCACCATTTGGTATTCTTGCTAACACTCTTCTTTACTGTGACAGTTACTTGGCTCCAGAATACTTCATGCATGGCAAAGTGAGTGATAAAATTGATGTCTATGCATTTGGAGTCGTAGTCCTTGAGATTCTTTCTGGGAGAAAACCAATCTTCAGTAAGGACCCAAACGGCCAGGAAAGTCTGGTGATGTGGGTAAGTTCTCACCTCTGTGCAAACTTGGGACATGGAAATATTTGTGTGCGTAGTCTTCTAATATTTTAGTCGTTTCGGATATGTAAGATTAAATGGAATGGTATATTTCTTTCAAGAAAGAAAGTGGATTTTCTGTTTCGGAGTCCAGCAAATGTTTCTTTACAATCAAGTGTGTTATGGTTCTGTAAAATAAAACTTGAATGAATTTAATTCCAGGCAAAGCCAATTTTGAAGAGCGGGAACGTCGCCCAACTGCTAGATCCAAGCCTGGGTATTGCCTATGATCATGATCAAATTGAGAGAATGATTTTGGCTGCTAACCTTTGTATTAGACATGCACCTGGCCTTCGGCCTAATATCAGCATAGTAAGTCTTGTACTTTTTTCTTTCGTTTTCAACTTTGAATTTTACTTAATTATTTGGTTTTTAATTTATCTGCAAATTTATTTAATTGGTGGTGATTTGCATTTTTTACCAGGTTTTGAAGCTTCTGCAAGGAGATGAAGAAGTGACAAGGTGGGCAAGACAAGTGAGTGTATCAGAAGAAGATGAAGCCGTGGATGGAGAAGCACCTTCTTGTAACATTCAATCCCATCTTAACCTTGCACTGCGAGATTTGGAAGATGATTCCATTTCTGTTAGCAGTGGCGAGCAAAGCATCGCTTTAGAGGATTACTTGCAAGGCAGATGGAGCCACTCATCAAGCTTTGACTAGTCGCGTTTTTGGACACGCATTGTACTGTCTCAGTAGGTTCTGTTGTAAATTCCTTTGGTGATTGTCCATCCAAAGTCAGTGCCTACTGGTTGAGTCACTTGAACTAGGTCCTGGAAGAGAGGTTGTTTGCAAGATTCGAGTCCTGACTTCCTCCTTGACCTGGTAGTTGTTGTATGGCAGTCTGACCGTCCCTCGAGTCCTCTGAGTCTCTCTGTTATACTTCTCGAGGCGAATGACGAGAGAAAATATGGCAGGAGACTCAGAACATCGCATAATAACCGTAGTTATCCATATGGTGTATATTAACTTTGAAACTTTATGAACTTTTCCTCACAGTACTTGTAATAGTAATGCTCTGAACAATTAACATCCTTGAGGATTGTGGCCGGAAGTAGGCTTGGCATTTTGGACCCAACCCGTTAACCTGATCCGACCTAACTCGTTAATATTTGTATTTGGGTGGATGCTTAACGGGTCGGGTCGGGTCGCTAACGGATGAACTCGTTAACAACCCGTTAAATAACAGGTCACTTTGGGTCAACCTGTTAGACCCGTTAGCATCCGTTAGTTGAGGATATTTTAGTAATTTTAGTAAAGTCTTAATAACAAAAAATAAACTTTATGCAAAATAATAATAATAATAATTGTTAACGGGTGAAACGTGTGACCCGTTAGCTTAACGGGTCGGGTTCGGATGATTCGTTAGCTTAACGGGTTGGGTTCAGGTGACCCGTTAACTTAACGGGTCGGGTTGAATCCGATCCAAACCCAATAAACCCGATCCGTTTACAGGTCTAGCCGGAAGGCCAAACGTACATGACCCTAACCACCATGTCGACAACCATATCAGCTATCATCAGATCGTACGCTAAGCTCCCCAAGCAATCACTTAGTGGAGATTTATTTGTTTGTAACGAATACATCGTTTGCTAGTACGGGATTTTGTTTAATTGAGATTTAATCCTACTAGACTTGGACCAAAAAAATTTTTGTTCCAAAAAACTTGTTTCAATCAAAATGAAACGTCTAAGATGCATGTATCTTTAGAAAATTAAAGCTTTGGGTCTTACTGTTGATATATTGAATAGACTTAAACCGACCGAAATTACAATAATTTCGTTTGACTCGATTTCAATGACAATATTAGTTAAAATTAAATTGTTCAATGCTAATTGATTTGGTTATATTTTTGGAATAAGATTCTTTTTCTTCCTATTCTCATCTTCTTTCCTTCTGTCCTCTTACACTTTGTTTTTTGTCTTATTGTTCCTATAACAAAAAAAAATCAATATAAAATTTTAACTTGACTTAATCGACTGTTTAAGTAGAAGGAGAAAGAGATTAAGAAGAAGAGAGAGAATCCTCCTTTCTATATTTGTTGTGTCGAACCGAATCAAAGTAACCACGTCCACCTACAGCAAGGGCGTCAACATGACTCGATTTCAATGACAATATTAGTTAAAATTAAATTGTTAAATGCTAATTGATTTGGTTATTTTTTTGGAATAAGATTCTCTCCTTCTATTCTCATCTTTTTCCTCCCGTCCTCTTACACCTTGTTTTTTGTTTTATTGTTCCTAAATCAATATAAAATTTTAATTTGACTTAATAGTAACCGTTTAAATTGAAAAAAAAAAGAATTGGAGAGAAAAAAAAATATTTTTCTATATTTTTTGCATCGAACCGAATCAAAGCAACCACGTCCACCCACAGCAAGGGCGTGGGCATGGGCCATCTGCCCAACACGATAGTTGTAGGAATCAGACTGTTATTCCACACTGGGACACAGGAAGGGTCAATCAGTCAAGAATCATTGGAGTCTACTACACACACCACCCGCGTCACCAGTCCTTGTGGAAATTGTGGAATATTATTTCTCTCTCTCTCTCTTCTCTCTCTCTCCACTCTCTCATACGCGCACTGGTGTGGTGCGCGCATGGACTTTTGGGCTCTAGGCTTGAAGCTCGCTCACCATTCAAATTCAATATCGGGTGGCTGACTCGATCGACTTTGATTCCACGAGATAAGTTTGACCTCATCCTATTCCGATTGTTCGATGCAGATTTGGAAGCTCTGAAAATTACCCCCATTTTGTAATTCTGTTCCTTCCTAGTTCCTACTCTCTCTCTCTCTCTCTCTCTCTCTCTCTCTCTCTCAATTCAGAGATGGCGCTTCAATGAGTGAAGGCAAACCCACTTCAGCTTCAGGTCTGATCCGTGAACTTGTCTTCTTTTTTCTTCTTATTTGGTGAGAAAGGGAGTGTCTTGAAGGAATTTGTTACCGATTGTTTCACAATTTTGCTTCTTAGTTTTGTGAATTTTGTGAATCGTGAATTGTGCAGACTATGCATATATATGTAAATCATGTAAAGATAGATTGATTGTGCTGTGCCTGTGTGTTGAATTTGTTGTTAACAGTGAATGGTCCGTCGGTGACGGTCATGTCGTCGGAATCCTGTGGCTCCAGCTTGCTTCTGGGTCTGTCAGATGATGTGTTTTCCATTGTCATCGGCTCCCTTTCACCTCGGGACATTTGTAATCTCGGTCTCTGCTGCCGGAGTTTTTATGCACTCGTTGACTCCGATAAGGTCTGGCTCACCCAATGCCAGATGCTTGGAATTGTACCTCTCCAAGACCTTCTTGTCTGGCGTCAAGCCGTCTCATCTTACAAGGCGCTTTGCCGCTTTCTCTGTAGTGTTCAGCCTCTCATGGGAATTTGGGTTCACCAGAATCCAGAGCTTGGCAATGTAGTCTATGTCATGCCAGGTTTTGTTTCCGTTGTTGGCTGCCGCATTATACCTCAAGAACTTGGCCCGTTAGGCATTGAGGATGGCCCTCTTCTCTGGGCTCCTGTATTTGAAATTATTGGTGATTCTGATGGTTCCTCGTCCTTTTTTCTACATGGAAGGGACAACGGACAGGACTATGTCTATCCTGGTTTTGTGAAACCTGTTAGCAGGTCATGCAATGTTCTGTTGCTTGAGATCGAGCCTAGACCCCATAAAAATGGGGTTGAATTGTTGCACAGCAAGAGTTTTGTTAATGACTCAGATAAGGAGCTGTCAAGGAAGATTTGTAGGTCGAATAGTGATCTTTCAAGGTCACAGAGGGTGTTTCGGCAGAGTGAGACTTCGGTGCCCTTCAGTCGTTTGGCTTTCAGTGACAGAAGAAAATTGCTTGAGGTTGTCATGAACCAAATCCGTGTAAAGGTTCCCGATGCAGCAATTGGGCCACTCTTTCCAAGGTTGAGGGTTAGTGGGGAGAACACTCAGAGTGGTACGGCGCTCTTATTGGAACGAAGATCATTGCTTTTTCAAATGCATAAACTTGGTGGATATCAGGTGGATTCGAAGGAAAGTAATCTGCTTCCACCGAATCCCACTCAACTGCGGTTAAGTGAGATCAGAAAGAGTCTTGATCGGTCAAGTGGTTCGCAAAGTTCTATTAATGAGGATGATGGCCACAGACACTGCAACAGGAGGAAAAGTCTTGGCAGGTACTTTAGGGATAGCTTCAATCAGATGCTGGGAAAGTCAATCTCTTTCAATGGTAATTCAAAGAATAGTTCTTCCAGCAGTGAGAGTAAGTATGCATCCCTTCAGGATTTTCTGAAATCAAGTGATACAATAGGACTGACTTTACATGCTTCCACTGTGAAGTTATCTTCTTATCGAGCATGGCCAAACATGCATGAAAGTCGATTTGCCATATACAAATTGCCTTTGCGGATCCCAACTGCTGAGCAAGAGTATGCTGGTTTATGGGGAGGCACTTTTGGGTGGCCTCCCGGGAGGCCGACCAAAGACAAGCCTGGAAAGGCTCTCTTCTTCCTTTTGCTTTCTTATGAAGAGTGCGAGGGGCAACAGCTTCTAATTGCAACCAAAATATTAGAGGGTACCCACTATGTTCTACACCCTAATGGCTCAGCCATGTTTATAGTAAATATCGATGAACCTTCATTGGATCCATTCCCTTGGGATACTGATGCTGATTCCCATCCTGTGAATGTTAATCATGCTTTTAAAGGTGAGGGTATTGCCAATGGGTATGGTTTTAGATACCCTGGCTCGAAACCTGGTTCCCTCTTTGTGTTTGAAGATGGTCAACTTGCCTTCATTTGGAAGGAGTCCAGGGCTATCTTGACTTTGCAGAGGCTGGACTTGCAAGAGCTTTTGAAAAAAGGTGAAAGGGTGCCTGCGCTACCTCCAATTGCTAACTTTTCATACTTAACCAAGTCTTACTCAAATGTGTTTGCTGAGTTCCCAAGCATCTCAACTTCGTGGGCGTCAACAAGGTATGCCTTGCCTCCTCTGGATGTGCTCATGATGCTTTTGTCTTCCCCATGCACCTAAATAATCAATTTCATCACCATGCTTATATTGTTTGTTGAACTGTATGCAAACAGGCAGGAGCAGTCTGACACCCCTAGGTGAACTCTGATCAATATAGATGAGGCTTTCACGTAAGCAGGATGGGTAAGTAGTAAAAGCAAAAATATAAAAAAGTCTTTAAAGTGACAATTGTATCTATTACTATATTACACCAGGATTTATTAGTCATCGTTGAGAAACCAAGACCACAAACTTGGGCTTTGTGTGTGTGTGTTTCCCTTTTTTGGTACTTAAGGAGGAAACCATTTCAGATTTCAGATACAACATTTTAATATTGAAGTTTTCAATTATGAGTTTGTCTAAACTTACAATTTATTTATAGTTTTTTTTTTCACTTATACTGTATGAATACTTGAATTGTGCATAACTGTTTTTGTTGTATAATTGTAAAAACGCATTTACAAGAAAGCATGTTTTCCTCAACCTTAATTGTGTAAGGAAAAGAGGAGTATTTTCCAAAGGTGCTTACCTAGGAATATAATACGGGTTAGAATTTTATAATAACAGAATGTCACTAGGTTCGGACCATTTTTTCTTGGATTGTTGTGTGAATAGAAATTAGGGGAAAAAAGTTGAAAAGGCTTAGGTTCACTTTTGGAACCTTGTTGGCTTGGCAGCTTTGCCTTTACTCTGTGGAACTTGTTCCTGCGGCTGCCTCATGTAAAAACCTAGCTTCTCTTCTCCTAATTGGAGATGTTTGCATCCGTTTCTTTCTCTTGCCTTTTGCGTTTATAAATGCACCTTTTGACCAAAAAAAGAAAGTGTTTCATACATTAGGCTCCTGATGTGTGGCATAGTCATTCGAAGCCTTAACAATCTTGTAATAGACCAATCTCTATCTGTCATGAAATGGTTTTCTACGAATTAAGACTAGGCAAAGTTTGTTTCATTGTGAAGTACTGATTTAATGTTCTTCTGAGGTGAGGGTTACGTGTTTCTTTTTGACAGGCGACGCATGATGTAGAGACTGAACAGATATTGTACCTGCATTGCTCGATTACTTGATACACACGCAGCGCTAAGAATTTCTCAGCTGCTAATAATGGCCGGAATATGCCAAACATGATGTCCTTAATTTCGCCTTCAAGTCTTGTCTCTTGGATGACATAGAGGTGATGTTTATACTTTGTGGTGGATGGCTTATGTATGTTAATTATTTTTCTTTTATGTTTAAAACAGTACATGTCTATGGACAATAGTTTGCCCATGTAAATGATTCTGCCACTATACCCCTCCATCTTGCCTTTTACAACTTTGAAAGGAGTTTAAAGTAGATGGTGGGTACTGGGTAGGTAGGTAGATACTTGTGTTTTCTACATATATGAATAACAATACAAGGGAAGGGGTGCAAGTGAGATTGAAAATTTCGTTTTCGACCGTAACGAATTGTATTAAATTTGTTTGTGTTGGATCAATTGTAAGGAGGTCGAAGGTTTACTTTGCTTTAATTTTGTGTTGTTAAATGCTAAATTACAAATTGAAAACTTATGATTGAAAATTTTGAATGATTTTTTAAAATTTAGGTGCATTCAATCAGAATTTTGAAGGAATTTTTAACATTATAAATGTATTCAATTAGAAACTGAAGTTTAAAGGATTTTAAATAGTTGGGGAATTCAAATGAGTTAAAGATACTTCGTACTATATTGTAGCATTCTTAAATCTCACCTCTTATCATGAGAATTTGAGAGAATTTACTTAAAGTTATGTATAGAATCTCTAGAAATCTATTAAACTTCATCAAATAATTTATAATTCCATTAAAATCCCAAAAAATCTCATTTGAATACACTCTTTATATAAGACAGATAAACTATTCTCATTGGCCACATCATGAAGTCAGTAAATTGAATACTCTTCAACGAGTACTCATATATTATCCAACATATAAATACAAGTTTTCAAGAAGAGGACCCTCATTTCCTTAACCATGGCTCTAGTTTCATTTCGTTCACTTTCCTTTCGCCCCCTTTTTCAACTCTTTTACGCTAGACATACAACTTAGTCTTTAAACTCGTCTTTAAATTCCTAATTAATACGTAGTGCAACACACGTGTAGCAACACGAACGGCACTTGATGCTCTTTCTGAGGAAAGGGATCATTTCCGGATCCCTTCAATCAAATCCTCTCAATCTATCAGTACGGACCCTTGAAATTTATCCAACAGCTACAAACAAAAGACCTTTTTAAAACTTATAATAACTTTAACCGTTGAATCAAATTTCAAGGATCCGAATTAGTGGATTGAGAGGAATTGGTGGAAGGGATGCGGGGAGGGAGGATCTGCAAGTTGTGATATTTGACGTTTGGGTTAGACAGACCGTTTTGGACGGATTTAACTTCGCTGCTGCTGAATTTGTAGCAGCAAGTCCAGTTCCAAAACTATGTTTTGTACCGGGGTTTTGTACAGTACAAGTAAAATCTCATCCTCATCCCCCGGGCCCCACCCTCACCAACTAGGAAGTCTGTAGCTATTTAGGGGTGTAGTAAAATTAAGATTTTAAGGAATATTAAAAGATTTTAAAAGTGATAGATTTTATAGGATTTAGGAGAATTTAAGGCCCCTACAAAATTCATATGAATTTTAAAGAATTTGAATGGATTTAGTTTGTAGATTTTTGTGGATTGTGGTGGATTTTCATATAATTTTTATATTGAAAAAATATATATTTCTCTCCCCTTGCCTACTCAATAGCCACTTTATCCACTCCCTTTTTGGGCCCCTTTCACACAACCACGGCTCCATCTCTTTCTCAATTGATAGATCAACTTAACTTTGGTGAGCTTTTGAGCACTACGATACCAACAACCATCACCACTGATTGCCCTTTTGCCACAGATGTACATTGTGGTACTTCAGTAGTGCTTGTAGTACTACAGATATTAAAAAAGCAGAATGACAAGAGAGTAGTATTAACCAAAATCCTAGATCGATCATGTCCTTCGATGATCATACATGCCTAATTAAGGTTTAATGGTCATAATAAGAGATTCCACCAAAGTATATGATGGTTACTTGTGTGTGGTTGGGGTTGGTAGATATTTGAGGACTGCTCAGATGGAAAAGGATTTGAAATCTTAGGGGGTGAGGTTAGATTCTTTTTAGTCTTGGTTATATATACTTCTTGCCCTCAAATCCCACAAAATCCACAACTTATTGAAATCCTTCAAAATCTTAATTTTTTTAAAACACTTAGATTTAGATGGATTTTAAAATCATTTAACTGACTACACCTAGATTTGAATGGATTTTAAAATCCTTTAAAATCTTTTAATTAACTACACTAAAATTTTAAGGCTAAATAGCCAAAATGGTTCCTGAGATTTGCATAACTCATCACTTTGGTCTCTAACATTTCAAATCAATCAAAGTGGTCCCTGAGATTGTCCATCATCCATCATTTTGATCATTCCGTTAAAAACTCTGTTAAGTGTCTCGGAGCTCTTGGCCGAAAGTTTGAGCAATTTTCAAAGCTTCGTAACTCAATCGTTTCTTAACCAAATTCGACCCATAATATATCAAAATGAAGATAGAAAGTGTAGAATAAGATTATATTTATTTGTAAGCCAAATGGTTGCCAGAGATTGCAGGAAAATAGCCTCAAAGTTGACTGGTCCGAGGGAAAACTGGAAAACTCGTCGGAAATTGGGTAAACTTTAAACGTTCATAACTTCTTCAATACTAAACAAAATCAAGTGATTAAAAAACGAAATCATACTTCTCGACGAGACGAAGAGAATTGTATCTTTTTTTACTGCTAACCAGCCGTGGTTTGGCCGGAAAACGGCTCGAAAGTGGCCGTAGACAGCCACTTTCGAACTGTTTTCCGGCCAAACTATGGTGATTTAGCCATCTAAATAGGTACCATTCTCTTCGTCTCGTCGAGAAGTATGATTTTTGTTTTTGAATCACTTGATTTCATTGAGTATTGAAGAAGTTATGAACGTTTAAAGTTTACCCAGTTTCCGGCGAGTTTTCAGTTTTCTCTCGGACCAGTCAATTTTGAGGCTATTTTCCGGCCATCTACGGAAACCATTAGGCTTCTAAATAGGTATAATCGTATTCTACAGTTTCTTATCTTCGTTTTGATATATTATGAGTCGAATTTGGTTAAGAAACGATTGAGTTACGAAGCTTTGAAAATTGCCCAAACTTCCGGCCAAGAGCTCCGGGATACTTAACAGAATTTTTAACGGAATGACCAAAATGATGGATGGTAGACAATCTCAGAGACCATTTGATTGATTTGAAATGTTAGGGACTAAAGTAATGAATTATGCAAATCTCATGAACCATTTTACTATTTACCTTTTAATTTTTTTTAAAATACTCTCAAATCGTGCCCTGGTTATTAACTAGAGAAAGAAGAAGAAACTTTCGTAACTCTCATCCTCCCTCTGTCATGTCGTCGTCGTCAACTCCCACAGCCACCTTCATTTTCTCACTCCTCCCCCTCTTCCTCCTCCTCCAGTCAGATGCAAATGCAAATGCTGTTGACTCGGCTTCTACTGTCTGCATCATCGGCAGCGGCATCGGTGGCTCCTCAGTGGCCCACTTCCTCCGCCGCTACTCCCCTCCTCATCTCAACTTCACGATCCGGATCTTCGAGCGCAACCCCGTCGTCGGTGGTCGCATGGCCACCGTCAACGTCTCCGGCCACATCTTCGAGGCCGGCGCCTCCATTCTTCACCCCAGGAACCTGCACGCTGTGAACTACACTAAGCTTCTCAACCTCGCCGTCAATAGCCCCTCCTCCTCCGATGAATCCTCCTCTTCTGCTTTTGGAATTTGGGACGGCCGTCAGTTTGTGTTCAAGACTCTGAGCTTCAAATCAGAGCTTCCCTTCGTCGATAAGATTGTTTCGCTTGCCAATTCACTCCTCATGCTCTTCAGATACGGCTACTCCCTTATCAGGATGGACAAATTTGTTGAGGTATAAAACTAAATAAATGGTTTATTTATTGAGTTTTAATTTAGGGTTTTGTTGTTGAATTTGGTGAATTTCTTTGTGTGGTGCAGACTGCTGTAAACAATTTCTGCAAGTATTATGAAAGCTTTGAGACGAGACCCGTTTTCGAGACGGTGGATGAGATGCTCAAATGGGCTGGTTTGTACAATCTCACCACCGCCACTTTGGCTGTCGAACTGGCCGATGCCGGACTGTCTCCCCTCTTGATACAAGAGCTTGTCACTGTAAGAACTAAAGTCCCCAGCTTTATTTAATGGATTGCAATTATCAATAGTTTCACTTCTGTAACTTCGGATTCTATGCTTTCAACTTAACATGATTGATAATTTGATTTTAACAAACATATTGGTACTTCTCCGCAAGTTCGTTGACTGTTTAGAATTTAAATTCATGTTACACAAGTGTATTGGAGCCTCTGTAGCTTGTAGATACTATAGTATAAAGAAGAAACATCACCCAAATATTTCATTTTTTCTCATATGCTTATTTCGAGACATGGTTACGGGGGTGGGGTTTCTAAAGTCAGAAGTGTCGTCTGTTTCATATTAACGAAACAAAACAAAAATTAGTAAAAGGAAGAAACATCACCAAAATATTTCAGTTAAAAATTTCACTGCTCATAACTAAATAAGAGTGGGGAAAAAATCTACTTCAATGGCAGCTTGCTTCTGCTGAGCATATCTTTTGTTTACAATAGTTAGTACGACATCTTGTGCAAAAAGTAAATAAAAAACTTTTTATTTGAGGTGTATGGTCGGCAAATGGGAAATAAGTCTCATCCTCACCCCTAAACGACTACCATTGAAGTGAATCTACTTCAATGATAGCGAGCTTCTGTGATCTTGTCTTTTGTTTGCAATATATAGTATGATATCTTGTGCAAAAAGTAGATATAGGAAGGAGTAGAAAAGGTTCTTTCTTTTTTGGCGCCCCTGTTATCTTACTTCCATGCATAAAGTCTCATTAAATTAAAGATTTTTCATGCCCTCCATTGATTTCATTGGGCCCTCATTAATGCCCAATTGAAGTATTATATAGGAATAGAGAGACCTGCGAGATCTTGTGATCGAAAAAAAAGGTGCTACCAAGCTGTGCTGCATGTTTTCCCCATTGTTATCAAATCTAGATATTAAAAACTTGCCAAAAGAGGATTTTTGTGCTCCGTTATGAGTGGTTTTAGATCCATGCATCTTCAAATTTCACAGAATCGGCACAAATTGTTCCAATGTTTTATCAAAACTTTGTCATCATGGATGGGATCGTAACTTTGAAGCATACTCAGATTAGAACTGTAAATGTCATTTTGGTGGTTTAAGATGATATCTTGTGGATTTTGGTGGGATATAGTTTTGCAAGACAAGCAATTAAGAACAATGGATGTATAGCCTCAAGTTTCAAAAGTACTTTATTTGATTCTGATTTTTTCCCCCTCATTTGTGTATAATATACTGTATCCTGGATGAGGATTAGATAAATGCTCAGTTTACATTTCGCTGGATATAGGGCATGCCATTTATTTTCCCTAGTCTAAAATTGTTATTGTTGTTCTTATACGGTAGTTTTCTTAGCATATAAGGCTTCTCGTTTTTTTTTTTTTTCTGGTTATCTTTATATCAGTGTATATGGAAACAAAAGCATGTGTCATGGGTGCCTGGAGAGGTTCTACTTCATTTCAACTTAAGGAAACTCTTGGTTTGTTGAAATTTTGGTATGCTGAACTATGGAGTTGGCTTATAAGTGCAGCAGTCTTCTGCTAAAAAACAACAAAATAAAATAAATGCAGCAGTCTTTTGAGTTTTTCAAAATTCCCATTAGAACTTAGCACTCTGCTGAACTCTTCAGGTCATCACAAGAATCAATTATGGCCAAAGTGTCAGCATGAGTGGACTTGCTGGTGCAGTTTCATTGGCAGGATCAGGCGGAGGATTGTGGGCCATCAAAGGAGGGAACTGGCAGATGGCTGCCGGACTGATTGATCGTTCTGATGTTGAATTGCACCTTCAAGAAGAGATAGAGTCTATTTCGTCAAATGGAGAATATTATGAGCTTAATTCCACCCTGCAGAACAGTTATACATGTGACATAGCAGTGGTTGCTTCACCTCTAGATGAGTTGCGTCTCAAGTTTAATCCTCCAATCTCCATCCCTAAGAGAGAATTGCAACACACGCATGCAACTTTTGTTAGGGGCCTCTTAAATCCTGTAAGTAACTCAGCATTGCTAAAAATCATGTGTGAATAATATGCTTATTTTTTCAGTTACGTATGATTTTGGGTTTAATCTTTATGCTATCCCTAATTATTATTCTTTGTTTTTTGGGGCAAGGTTTATTTTGGCCTGAATTCTGTGGCAGAAATCCCGGAATTGGTTGGCACTATTGAGATTCCTGATCTTCCATTCTCAAGTATATCAGTTCTGAAGCAACATGATGAGAAAGATTTCACTTACAAGATATTCTCTCGTAAACCAATGGCAGATGCAATCCTAGATAGTATCTTCAGGTAACAGTCTAGTTTTCTAAATAGTGAGCACTCGTTTTCTGGATACAGCAAAAGAGAATAGGGTGCTTGACATACTGACATACATATTCCACCCTCAGAGTTTCCTCAGTTTTCCTCTTCTGTGTTTGAACCAAGATTCAACTAGCAAATGGAACTAAAACTGATTAACCTTAGACATGCCTTGTTTGTGTACTGCATTAAAATTGAGCCTAGGGTCAAGCAAACTCAGGGTGTGTACTGCACCAAAATCTTTTTTGTTTTTGCTTGGATAAAGGGTGAATGTTTGAGTGACCTTTCTCTAACAACTGTCAAATTTTTGTCCAAAATCCTTTGGAATCGTCATCTTGTTCTTGAGGCCCTTGACCCTTTAAATAAATACTGATTATTGGTTTTCTTGTGCAACTACTAGTGTGCGGACGGAGACGATTCGAATAAATTGGGGTGCATACCCTCATTATACAGCTCCTGAAGTATTTGCACCGTTTATTTTGGATGGTCAGCATTTGTACTACGTGAATGCTTTTGAGAATGCAGCAAGTACAATGGAGACGAGCGCTGTTGCAGCTGAGAATGTTGCAAGACTCATCCTGTCAAGATTTTCTAGCGTTGTACCTTTAAGTTTGCCAAGCTTGAGCTCCGAAGGCGATGGAGGGGATGTTCATGTAGATCTGTGAATTCTGTTTGTGGTCTCCAGTCCAGTCGTTAGTTTCGGATGTAATTAAGATCGGGTGGCAGTGTCATATGTGTAATAATATGTTAGGCCAAAATAAGCCTGTACTATAACTTGGAACAAGTTTCAACTGAGTTTATCGAGACATGGGATATTGATCTGTAAATTTCGTTCGTCAGAAAACTGAAGAATTGTCCAATTTTTTCTCGCTTTTTTGTTGGCAAAATATAATATATGTTGGACCAATGGGGTGTTTGGACCGAGTCCTGACAAGCACATATTTGTACAAACCAATTCGGGTAATCAAGAAAGAGCACAATCAAAGTTATCCCAAGTATATATTTTTTACTGGTACATGAATCGTTGCAGAAGGGAGGAGGATCAATTGACGTTTGAAAACAGTTTGACCAGACGGCAACCTAATTCAACTGTTCAATCCAATCAAGCCACCAACGGTTCCTCCATAACTGCATATCCCCAAAATATTGTCAGGCATTTGCAATTGAGTTAACGAGCAATTAGCAGTTATCATTGTGCGTGGGGGTGCTTGTTCTGTGTGTGTGTGTGTGTGTGTGTGTGAGAGAGAGAGAGAGAGAGAGAGCGACCTTTTGTCTTGGTGGAAACTTCATCAGTTGTGACCACATCAGGTGCAACTGGTACTTTGGTTGGTACATCAGGAAGGTCCAACTTCTCGTTTTCTTGAGAAGGCACTGAAGCAGGAGCTGTAGGCAGATCTTGAACGGTGATCTGACAAAGGAGCGGAGTTTCACTTTTAGATGAGATGAAATCATGTGATACCAGACGAGTAAAACTAACAAGACAAGAAACAATCAAAAGAACGTTCATGCTATGATTTGATATGCAGTTAGTTCATTAATGATTTAATTGGTAATACAAAATCTGCTTGATCCATTTTCAACATAAATGAAGATCCGGTGAAAGACCTCAAATATACGGCATTGCATGAAAACTAGATGGGTAGTAGCAATATTGGTAATCGGATAAATGAAGAGCACCTAAGAGAAAAGGACTTACGTTCACCATGTTAATAAGTATGAAAAAATGATTTTTACACAACAATCCTAGATACAACATGAGGTTTTCTAATAATCTCAGAAAGCGGTAATGAATTGTATGTTAATTACTACATAAAGTATTGAAACAGGAACAGATTGGCTACATAAAAAAGACTTAGAAGGGAAAACATGACAAACAGGAAGCAAAATAATCGGTAGGGTTTTGTGGACCCATTATTAGAATAGAAATGTCATTACCTGAGCTTCCAAGTTCTCTAATTCTGCTAAAATATCCTCTTCATCTTCTGCTGATAATTTCTCCCCCAAGATTCCATTAATTTCCTGACAAAAAGAAAATCATGAGAGAAACAGCAGAATTTATTAAAAAGAAAAAACTGAGGAGAAGATGATAAGCAAAGAAGAAGACAAAGTTTAGATGTTAACTCAATTGTTTACAAAGAGATGAAAAATATATGGGACAGAATACAAATGATGTGAAAAAACAGAGGCATAATTTTTTATGAGATCACAGCAGATATAGTATCAAACAAGGGGGATGGGTGGGGGTTGAAAAGTAAACTTGTCAATAGGAAAAGAACATGTATAAACCTTACAAAACCGCCGATCTTTACAAACTCAACTTAGAGTAAACATTTTCTCACTCTTGATTTATAATAAAAACAACAACAGAAATCCAAGCACTTCCGCTCCGTTTACCAAAAGAAAAAAAAAAAAAGGAAAGCTCTCAAATACTAATAAATGAGGGAGGGAAAGGGGAAGAGGGAGGGCCTTGCACATAAAGGAGCATCATAAATTTCAAAACTTGGTGGACAAATAAAAATCTTCCCAAATTGCCAAAATGTGTTTGATAGAGATCCTCATTCTAAGAATGCAACCCAAGGAAACTTTGGTGCAATACCAAATAAATAAAACCAAAAAAATAAAGACGAGAAGTGAAGCTCACATCTTGGTATGCTTTAGCTTCATCAGTATCATCCATTAGCTTTTGCACGTCCTCGAGATTGATCTCACTTTGTAAGGCTTTAATCGCATTATTACCAGCCTTCAAACTCTCGAATACCGCTTTCTGCTTGCTTGTCAGTTCGATATCTTGCAACTGAACCAATGTATTTAGTGTCAACATGTTGTTTGCTTTCTCTTAAGGTAGACCAGGTCTTAAAGGAAATCGAAAGAAAGAAAATGGACATGTAGGGTAGGGTTGTGCAATTACATACTTGTTGCTCAACATTAATAACCCAGGTATCAACTTGCTTCAACAATTCTTCCTGTGCCTTCTTCTTCTTTAACGCTAACAAAGCTCTTTCCTTTTTCTTGTCACGAATCAAATCCCTTGCGGCTTGCTTTTCGGCTTCGATTACAGCTTCGAGCTGGGCAAAGTGGGATACAAGTGAACTCGATCAATGGGCAAATATTAAAAATTCCAGAAGTATATGCAAATTCAAAACCCCATTTAAAAAAAAAAAAGGGAATTCTTCAGTCGACAAAAATTGAATTAAATTCTTCGTTTTCTGTTAGCCCATTTGAGATGAGAAGTAGAATTTATTTCTATTTGACAGGATTATCCACATGTAGATAATTAACAATTAAGAGATTAACAATTAAGAATTAAGATTAAGACCTGTTGTTGGTACTGAGCAAGCTTGCGTCTCTGGGTCTTGAGAGAAAGAATAGCTCGATCAACCTCCGTGATCTTGGGCTTCTTCACAAACAAATTCCCCATCTCTCAATCTTCTTCTAATCCGATAACTTCTTAAAACATTTCGTGTTCGTTGAGAATTAATTACAACTCACTCACAATTATCTTCCACGATGATTTGATTAGGTTTGCTTTGCTCCCTCCTAATTTCCCCACCTTCTTTCTCGCTCCAGAGTTCTCCGAGTACTCGTCCCTACACAGAGAGAGAGAGAGAGAGAGGGTTTTCGTAGGAAAGGCAGCTGTGATGTTCGACTCGTGACCGACCATATAAAGGAAAAAATTCCTTTTTTTTTTTTTGGGGCCAATTACAAGTCAAATGACGCACAACAGAACAAGCTGCGAATTCACACAACAGCCTGTCGATGGGCTAATATTAGGCTAATATTAGGCTACGAAGATCAAATTTATAAACTAAATGATGTAGTTATAGATGATTGAATTATTAATTAAGTATCGATTAACGTACTTGTTTCTTATTAGTGTCACATTATTTGCTCTAAAAAATTTGGTCTTCTTACTATTACTCCTATTTTTATTTGTTTTAAGTTGGGCTCAAGTGGACACTTTTCTAATTTTATTTGAGCTGCTGTGCTACGCTTAAGGCCCAAGTAAGGTGCTGGATGGGCTGCAGGCCACGAGCGAGCAAGCAGACAGGCGAAAACCAGCCCTAATTGGGCCTGGTTTGAACAAATCGGAGTGTTCACCCCGCAAAATAAGGCCCAATATGTTTCGTTCGGCACACCCCAGCTGAAGCTGGCTGTACTTTTTTTACCGGAAAACGGTGACACGCCATTGCACGCGGCATCTAAGGTCGGGAACCAAGCTCAGGGCTCATGGTCGTCATTACCATCCTTGATTGTCGTCAAGGGGGTATTATAAGAACTCTAAGTGGCGTAAGTAATGAGCTGTTATAAATAGCATTGTGAAGAATCATTTAGTACGGTTTTTGTAATAGCATCTACTCTGAGAAATACATTCAGCTTCATTTCTAGATTCATACTTGAAGCATTTTCTTAGTTTCATTTCACAATGTTATGAATTTCAACGTCGACTAAATTCAATCTCGAATCTCGGCCTAAACCTCCAACCCAAATAATCATACAAATCTGTAGACGGATAACGTATCTCTTTTATTATCTTGATTCAACTAACATTATAATCTTTGAGATCTTATGCAACAAAAAAGAAAGAAAAAAAGGAGAGAAGTAATAAAAGTTTCAACTAGATAAATGGAAATAGGAGGAAGCCTCTTTTCAATTTATTCATCCAAACTCTTATTGTTTCAATCACTTCTGCCAAATGTACACAAGATCCCATCGATCCTTGGTCTCATCGTAAGAAAATGCTCCGGTTTGTTTAATTCTCCACCAACACTTCGATGCGCATCGATTATCATCTCGTTGAGCTTTGTACACATCAAAGCTTCCGTGGACATTTTGCCACCACATTTTGCAATAGAATAGTGTGTTTGGGAAGAGAGAATTGGACTTGAATTCCCAATGGAAGTTGCTCTGAAACGAGAGATCGTGTTTGCCAAGATCGTCGTCCTTGGATTGGCATTGAAGGGTGAGGACGATCCCTGGTCCCAAATTATTAGTTATGTTCACGACTCGTGTTTCACCAGTGTCGAAAGCTAGACTGCATTTTGATAGCAGCGAGAGCAGTGATAAGATCGTAAGCAATGCTACTGATACTTTAGCCATTGCTTTTGGACGTATATATCCTGATGATTCATCCTTTATATATTCTATCAAGGAAACGTTAATTAGCAAAAATAATAAATCATGCAGAAATGAATTTTTCTAGAAAATCAGATGTATACATCATGCATGCTCTTTTTTCTAATTTATTGAATTAATTGCAAAGGTTAGTTCCTTTCTCGTTGTAGTCCATGCTCGAATTTCAAATTACTGGATATAATTATTATTTATTAACCGTAATTAAAATATCTACGAGATTGTCCATATTTATTATCAGTGAATTTTTCTTGAAAAGCAGATGTATACATTTTTTTTTCTGTCTAATTTATTGAATTAATTCCAAAGATTAATTCCATTCTAGTCGTGGTCCATGCTGAATTTCAAATGGTTGGATAGAATAAACAACAATAATTATTATTTATTATCAGTGATTAAAATATCTACGAGATTGTCGATATTTAGGTTGAAATATCTAGAAAATCAAGAATCGATATGGAATTGGGGAGTGAAATGCAAACTTTATTACATACCAACAAATATAGAAAAATCAATAAATATCAACAATATATATTGATTCACTAATTGCATGTCTGAATGCGTTTATATACCCTCTAATTCTAAATATCCATAATTTTCTTCGAAGCTAACCAATATCAATATCAATATATGCATTTATATTTCATAAATTTGTATATCGATATTTCCAGTTATATCGATGTTATTACCTCAAAATGTATTACTACCTAAAACTTTACTATTCATTTTATGATTGTTGTTATTTCCATCTATATTCTTAGAACTTTACCCCGATATCATTTGATATACTTAACCACTCTAGTCCTGTTCTATGGACAAGTTCAAATTCAAGTTAAAAGACATGAGTCCTACTACTCGGCTACTTTAGAATAGAAAATAATATGCATATAAAATTCCCGATTCGTTATGATCCAATCGTCATTCTACATACTAGCGTTCATGCACGCGCATGCATAAAACATTTTTTGAATCACGGCGTACTATTCGCGACTTACACGTTTTAAATGTATTTATATGCGTAAATTGACAAAAGAAAAGTCAAATATTTGAAGGAAATAAATAATTTTAGATCATGCTAGAAGAAACCACTAATAAACCAATTAAAGCAGTTGAATTCACATAATAAAATCGGTCTCTATAGAATTTACATTAAAAATAGAGAAAATAATATTTAATAAACAATTGATTGAATCATATTATTGCTAGCATATTGTGAGACGAAGCCCACCCCTTTCCCCCTTAATGTAGATAATATCGTTTATTTAAAAAAATTATCATTTGACAATTAATTTAATCACATTATTATCCGTGTGCGAAATATCTTTTTTTATAACCGGCATTACACGACTCTTAAGATATTTTGAACATGTTTAAAAATAAATAAAATAATATTTAATAAATAACTTATTGAATCACATTATTGCTAACCCATTATAAGACTAAGTTCACCCCCTCCCCCTTAGTATAGATAATATCGTTTGTTAAAAAAAAAAAAACAATTATTTGACAACTTATTTAATCACATTGTTATCCGCATGCGAAAAACTTTTTTTATAATCGGCATTACACGTTTCTTAAGATGTTTTGAACGTGTTTAAAAATAGAGAAATTGAATCATATTATTGCTAGCATATTGTGAGGTACAATTAAAAAAACACAAAAAAGTAAATTATTAAAAAAATACTGTTAAAATTGTGGATGCAAATTTTTTCCTCCTTTATCTTGGACAATTTTGCACCTACAAAACAACTAGCACCTTTGGTTAAGGCCAAAAGCCTCACGCGCCCACGATCCATGGGGGGGGGCTTTGGCCGAAGAACCTCCAATGCCAAAGTTAGAATTTTAGAGAGAAAAAGTGTTTAGAGTGTTTGGGATTTTTTGTAAGAGAATTGGCCCTAGTGTTTGGTGAAAATGGGAACGAATATATAGGAGAGGAAGGGTGTGGCCGGGCATCAGGCCAAGGATGAGTTATTTTGGGAGGTTATGGAGATAATGGGCTAGTTATTTTGGGGGGTTATGGAAATAATTGGCTAGTTAATTAGCAAATAATAATCATCTAATTAACTAGCTATTTGAATGTCATAAAAGGGGAAGAAAATGGTAGCAAAAAACAGAAAATAAAAGGCATGGCCGGCCCTAGTGGGTAACCGGCCTTTGGTAAGTTTTTTGGTTATAATTTGGTGGTTTAATTGATAATTAAGGGATTGATTAGGTAATTAATCCCTTAATTAGTCAATTTTAGGAAATATGAAAGGAATATATTATTTAGCTAATTTATTAGCTAAATAATGGAATATAGAACATATAGAATAAATTAGATTTTGGGAATTACCTTATAGAAAGGATTTGGTGAAATAGGTTTTAAATTGTTACCTATTTTGGGCACTTTTGACTTGGTTGAAAGATGATTGCACACTGCTCGCGCATAGGAATCCCGGTATGCCTCAAGGGTATTTTTGTCCTATTTTGTCCAAAAGTCCACGTGTCGCCTAGTGAATATTTTTGGCTCCACAAATGCCCACACACCTGTTGGGCTGCTCGTAGGAAAGGGCAGCAGGTGTAGAGATCTTCTTGCTTCAGGAAACGTAGGATTGCTTCTTATTTTGATGTTGATTCTCTTTTTAATTGGAAATTAGGTCATTCTAGGAAAGGGAAATAAACTTCTCTCAAAGCGTATTTAAGTCCACCTTAAGTGGGTTATTAAATCAACTTTGGAGAGCAATTTATTCTACCCCACAAGAGAGAGAAAATTAGAGGATATTTGTTCCCCCTCTTCTAGCAACCTTCTACATCTTGCTCGTGCAAAGGACCGTCTTTCGTTGATTTCTTCGTCTTCTCCGTGTCGCACCGATGTAAGAAAAATTTAATTTTTCTTGCCTTCTTCTTGGATTAGTGTTATTGCGGGGCAGCCGTCGGGGTGGTGCGGCACGTCGGCTGGCAGGGGCCAGAAGTTGGCTCGGCATGGGCTGAAGAGATGTAGTGGCAGGGACCACTGCTTGGGCAGGCTTGGCTTGGCTTGAGCCAAGGGCAGCTTGTGCGGCTGGGGTCGCGGATTGTGGCGCTGGGGCGCAGTGCTAGGCGAGTCGCATGACTCATGTCCTTTGGGCTCTTGGACCTGACTCGGGCCAGGTTGGCGATTGAGAGAAATGAGGAGATTGTGGGCCTCATGGGCTGTTGGAATGTTGGGTATGCATGCCTCATGCCTGCTGGAATGTTGGGTTGAGCTCCCCTGCTGAGTACCATGAATGTCGTTGGCTGCTTAGTCCTCTTCGCTGAGAGAAATGTGGGCTGCTCCTAAAATAGGAGGTGAATATGATCAAGGCGGATGCATTGGCTCGTCCAATCACTGTTGTGGATCTTGCTGCAAGTAAAGGTGGGAAAAAGGATCTTCCCTGCCTGCTCAAGAGATGCCGGCTGAGAAAAAACCAAAGACTTATTTCGCTCGCGCGGGTTTGCCGACTGCCTATAGGCTTGTGATTGACTTGACTTTTTCCAATGGGACGAAAAATGAGGCTACTAGATCTGAGCATGTGGCGCCTGCCATGTCAAAATGACTAGTATGATTGCTTATAGGATTATTCGGCATAAAGGTAATGTCATGCTCCTAGTGCTGAATTTTGTACCAAGACGTCTGTTGGGAGCAAAGTCCGGTTCACCTTTGGAGAGGCTTGTTATTATGAAGAGCGATAAGGTGGACTCTGCTGTTAAAGTGGCGCCAAGGCCCATTCCTTATGCTGCTGAGACTGATTCGCCTGCTGGGAATGATGAGACTGCTCGCGTAGGCAGCTGTGAGAAATCCACTAAGCCTGCTTCTGGAGAGGCTGCTAAGATCTATATGCTTTTGAAACCAGATCTCTTGAAACACATGGACGTTTGTGCCAAGTTTGTTGATGGCGTCAGAAAGGTGTTTGCCTAAGCTCGTTTGCGAAGCATACGACCCAATTATAGAATGACTGCTCTGCTTGCTATGATGCAGATATAGCAAGGCTGCTAAGGAGACGACAAATACTATGGCAGATTCTGAGCTCGTTGCTTTGAAGGGGTCTCATATGTCTACCCACACTCCTTTGTAGCTTGAGACCGCTCGCCAAAAGATCGTTGACTTGAAGACTAGGCTTGATGCGATCCAAGTTAAGCATGAAAGTGCAGAGAAGGAGATTAGATGTTACATACCTCAGATTCAAGATCTTGAGTTTGCAGTTTCTGAGCTTTGTTTCACTGCTTATGCAAAGATGAAAAGTTGATTGCTACTTATAATCAAGTGATCCACTTCAAGAGAATCGTCGATAGGCTTGAACCCCAAGTGTTAGAACTTTAAGGTGTACTGAAGATCAACGAAAGTCTGAAGAAGGAAGTGGATGAGCTGCAGAGCATCCATGTTGGTTTGCTCGAGGAAGATGAGCAGCTGAAAGGTGAAAAAGCTGGGCTCGGGGTTTCGAGACCTTCTCTATTTTTCCGGAAGACTTGCTTGATTTTACTTTTGAGGCTTCCATTGGTGAAGTAGTTGGAGAAGTTAGTGCCCAGGCTGGGGCAGCCGAGGGTGAAGCGCCAGATGATACCGATGTTAAGAGCGTCGCGGCTGCTGAAGGTGTGGCGACCGAGTAGTCGTGGGATGTCCAAGCTGCTATAGTCTTCTAGGTTGCCTTTAGGATTTTATTTGTTTTTCCTTGTAGCTCCTATTTTGCTCATTTTCTAGTTGTTTATAAACATGTTTTCCTTCGCTTTTCTTCATCTTCGCTTCTTTTGTTCATGCCCTAACCTTTAGACTTGATAGACCAGTGGCAGGCATGCTACTTTTTTATAAGCAGACAAGCCCGCTTAGCCTGTGCAGCCGTAGGTGTTGGTGTGGAACTTTGCAAAGTTGTTAGCCATAGGGTTGGCAGCCGGATGCCTTACTTACAGAAGCAGACAAGTTCGCATAACCACTAGGTTGTTAACCTTGACTTTCTCCAATTCCGTAGGTTGCGTAGCAAGTATCACAACACTTTAGGACTTAGTGTAGGTTGTTCCGCGCTTGGCAGATGTGAAGCTTATTGACTACGTAGCATGTCGGCAATGGATAAAACTTCGTATATGATTGGATTATTAATTAAGTGTCGATCAACGTGCTTATTTCTTATTGGTGACATATTATTTGGTTTAAAAAATTTGGTCTTCTTATTATTACTCTTCTATTTTTATTTGTTTTAAGTTGGGCTCAAGTGTACACTTTTCTAATTTTATTTGAGCTGCTGTGCTACGCTTAAGGCCCAAGTAAGGTGCTGGATGGGCTGCAGGCCACGAGCGAGCAAGCAGACAGGCGAAAACCAGCCCTAATTGGGCCTGGTTTGAACAAATTGGAGTGTTCACCCCGCAAAATAAGGCCCAATATGTTTCGTTCGGCACACCCCAGTTGAAGCTGGCTGTACTTTTTTTACCGGAAAACGGTGACACGCCATTGCACGCGGCATCTAAGGTCGGGAACCAAGCTCAGGGCTCATGGTCGTCATTACCATCCTTGATTGTCGTCAAGGGGGTATTATAAGAACTCTAAGTCGCACGGCAGATATAATCTCGACGTTTGCGAGTTGATTAGGGCTTTGTATGAAGTACGTTCGTACACGTTGTTTTTTGGAGTTATTTATTTTGATTATTTGGTTTTGATTTTCGAATTTGTCTTTTTTTTTTTCCCATTCTTAACTGCGATACTTGCACAATTTATACTAATTATCGGTAGGGATTTACTTAACCCCCAAGTGATAATAGGATTAGGTCTCCTAAATCTTATTGAATTCTATCTTAAATTTACACATTCACACTCATAGAATGGCTTTATTCGTAACACTCAGTAATCACAATTCCCTATATGGTCCTCTAATGTTGCATCAGCAAAAAATGAAAAATTGAGGGTGTTTCTCTTAATCCTTTTAGCTTGATTTCTTAGTTAGTCACATATCGTATCACTAGTAGTTCATAAAAGAGCAAAGGCCTATCCTTTTGTTGACAATGGACACAAGACAAAAAAATAAAAATAAAAAACTAATGAAAAATCCTGAAAATTTTTAGTTTTAATCAAAATGACAAAATAAAAGTGTAAGTGAATAGTACCAGGAGTGATTGTTGGACAAAATATATTTTTAAGTTAAAAGTGAATAGTACCAATAATGTTTCGTTAAGGCTCAAAAAAAAAAAAAGCAATGTAGGACTATAAGCTCCAAAATCCACAAGGGATTCCCAGGGAGTTTAAAAACTAAGGTGTAGAGGTGAAGGAGAAGACTGGGCTTTGAGCTTTGGAGTGTTTGTTGGGTAAGGTTGAGGGCCCGGCCCATTTTATTCTTTATATTCTTCCTCTCGTGTAAGGGACGAAGAAGAGTAGAAGAAAGAGCGAAAGCGGCGGCGAAGGCGAAAGAAGCTAAAACAGCAAGGAAGGGAATGTCGGGGAGAGGGAAGAGAAAAGATGAGGACGATCACGCTTCCGACGGGGACTCTGAGGGCCACCCGCCACCCAAGAAGGCCTCCAAGAGAGACTCTTCCGACGACTCCTCTGACGACATCACTGTCTGCGAGGTCACCACCCTCATCCTCTCTCTCTTGTTCTTCCTCTTTTCTATGCATTGGCGCAATTTGCCGTTTTATCTTTGATTAGGGTTAGGGTTTATCAGTGTGACTGGTACTGCTGTCTAATTTTAGGGTTTTGGGGATTTGTAGATATCCAAGAATAGAAGGGTAAGCGTGAGGAACTGGAATGGCAAGGTTGGGGTCGACATTCGCGAGTTCTATGTCAAGGATGGCAAGCAAATGCCTGGAAAAAAAGGTAACCGTTACTTCCATTTCTTTTTACTGTCTAATTTGCCATATTGGGTTTTTGCATTTCGATCATATTTGGAGAATTTATGATTTGTTCTTATGGTTTTGGGAGTCTGTCACATTTCAAGTGGAAAAACGAAGGTGGGTCTCATTTTTAATCGTAAATCTAATCGACCTTAGTTAAGAGAAATTCGAATCAGGAACCGGAGAAATATAGTTTTCTCCTGTGTGTTATATATCTTAGGAAAATTCTAGCTTTTTCATGGAAAATTCTAGTTTTCTCCTGACCTCATTGATCAAAAACGAAGTTCTCGGTGCTCCATAGTCTTCTCTTTAAGCGACATACGAACTAAACATGTTGTTCATTTTATTGTTGTTTACATATCAAATGCTCTATTTAATACGCATTTATATTGGTCTTAGTGTTTTTAATGTTTATCCTTAATTATTTGCAAAATAGTATCAAATACACAAGTGGTATTATCTGTGTATGAATTCGTTGGGGTCAGATACGTAAATTTAGTGGTAACAAAGACATCTTGTTGGGGTCAGAGACACCCATCCCCACATACACCCCCCACCAAAAAAAAATAAAAATAAAAATAAACCAACCACCACCACCCTGCCTCCACTAGTGCTCATGGGGTTCCATATAGTACCGAGACCAGTCCAATAAAGCAGTGTTGCTTTTTAAGAGTCAGGACAAAGTAGAGGAGGTTGGGAACACATGAAGTGTGTTCTAGAACGTTCATTGGGAGCGAATCTACGAAATTGGAATCCTCTATCTAATGTTACCAGACACAACATCTTATTTGAAGGGATTGGGGACTGCCATTTATTCTACGGAAGAGAGAAATCCTTTAACAAATTGGACTATGGGAGGTGGCAGATAGTGGGGTTGTCCGTTATGCACCCGAAGACAGATGCTGGTTGACAAATTCAAAGATTCTTCTTGTAAGCGTAATTGTGAGTTGATTTAAGAGAGCCATGTTTTGGAGAAGGAAACAAAAGTTATCTAGAAGGGCAAGGCAGGGAGGAAGGTGTCAAGATTGTCCTTTATGCCCTAGTTTTGGAATGAGGTGGGCTAGGGACAATGCTCCAGAAGGAATGGAAGGCCGACGGAAATGGTTTTCAGAATCGATGGTTTACTAGAGCCCTGAAAATTCTAACTGGCAATATCTTGCCATCAGGTTTGTGTCCGTTGGGGACAAATAGAGAACTTATATTCTGCTAAGGCACGACTTAACTAAAAATCAGAGCAATAACTATTAATTTAATGATAAAGCAATATGTATTTTCTTTTTAGCGTTAAGCATGCCTTCTGATGGATAAGCGGTGCGTAGTTTCTGACTTGGTCGCTCTTGTTTTCAGGAATCTCACTGACGATGGATCAGGTTGGCGCCTGTCTTGATTGTTTCTTTATTTTTACATTTCAATAGCTGGCTGCTGAGAGAATTCTCACCTAATTGAGGTTTTCATGTGCAGTGGAATGTGCTACGGAATCACGTTGAAGAAATTGACAAGGCTGTTAACGAGACTTGATAGCTTAAAGCTTTGACTTTGGTTTGTATTACTAGATTATGTTGTAGCTTGATTCGAACGGCTGAAATTTTGTTTTGGGTGTCGGAAAGTGAAATCAGGTGCCGGTGTTTTGTATTTACCTAGAAGTGTTAACTGGAAATTTGGAACAGTGCATGTAATGTAATGACTTTAATAAGGCCTGGGTTTCGTTCGTTATACTCCAGCTGAAGCTGGCTCCACTTTTTTTCGAAAAAACGGTGACGCACGCAGCGTGTAAGGGTTTGTTTAGACATGCTTTTAAAATGTCTAAAAGTGTTTTTGGTTAAATTGATTTTGAGTTCTAAAAGCACTTTAAGTGCTTTTTGGAACAAGCATCAAATATGTGCTTCTTGCAGAATTCACTTGGATTTTTACTAAAAATTGGTATTCAAAACATTTTCACCAAAAACACTTTTAGTTACTTTAAATCGAAATCAGATTTGTATGTGTTTGGCATAGTGAGGAATAATCATATTAATTCAATTAACATAATAAATTATTGAGAGGGATTAAAAATAGCCGCTTTCGGTTGGGGGTAAGTTTTTTGTCAAAGGGCTATGTTTTGGCCCATGGCCCTTTTGGCTGGCTGGTTGCTCTTGGCCAGCCCTTTGGCCGGTTCTCCAATTTTTGGCCGGGTGGGGACCACGAGCCCTTTGGCCTAGCCCTCGGTTGGAGACGGTTTTCGTGTCAAAAGGGGGCTATTTTTTGGCCTATGGCCCTTTGGGTGAGACGATTGGAGATGGCCTTATCGGATATGGAGGAGCTGGGGTTCACAGTTAGTGGCATGGCGGATATAATCAAATTTGGCTTGTATTAAAAAGAGAATCAAATTTGGCTTGTTTTGAATGATGTCCATGCCATAGTTTTTAACAATTTAAATGATGTGTTATTTGATCTTACTGCATGGAGCTTACTGAACAAATATAGAATGGAGAGTAATGAAATGGTTTGGGCTGCAAGAGTTGAAGGGGTGAAAGTTAAATCTGCAGGATGCTGCTGTAGAATTGGACAATTCTTCAATATTCTAGTTTCTTCAGAAATAGGTATTTAGTAAAGAGGTGTCAGTTCTGTTGTGGAAGCTATTCGATTTCGTTTTTGGTTTTTGAAGGTCATCTTAGGAAGCTTACGGGCTCAGTAAAATTTTTGAAATCAGGATGAAAGCCATCTTAACTGCGGTGGGTAGAGCAAAGTTTCAGTCCATCTGAAGGAAGTGTTGAAGATGAGAGAAAAAGGTGGCAGGTCTGAGAGGGGAATGGAAGGCCGACGGGAAGGGGTTTACTAGAATTTCAGTATCTAGGGTTTACTAGAGCCCTGAAAATTCTAACTGGCAATATCTTAAGTTGGCCTCTGGTTCCATTGGGGACAAATAGAGAAACTCATATTCTGCCAAGGCATGACTTACTTAAAATCAGAGCAACAACTATTAATTCAATGATAAAGCAGTATTTAGTTTCCTTTTAGTGTTAAGCATACCTTCTGATCGATAAGCGGTGCCTAGTTTCTGACTTAATTAATATATATATATATATATATATATATATATATATATATATATATATATATAATTTCTTGAATCTTGGCCTTCCTGCTATTTAAGAAGAGCATTAATCAAATAGTTGCAAACCACTAGACATCGGATCCATTCATATCGTACATAAAACAACGGCAAATGAGACTTGTTGCAATCCAAAACACACTCAAAACAAATAAGGACGAGTCAGTATCCAAGTATTAACGGAAAAAATAATAACGGCAAGCAATTACAATAGGTTGCAATGCTCAGATCAATCTATTTACCGTATACCTGCCTCCCTTCGGGGTCATCCGATAAAATTGGAACGACATCTTGTCTTATATCACCACTCTATGGAACTCCCCAGTTATATCATCTAAGTCGATAACATCTCTCTCATTTCCTTCCGCTTTCACTGTTCCAAGTCCATAAAGCTCAGATTTCAGTGCACTGATTTGCTTTTGTATTTTCTCCCCCTTATCTGGTAATCTTGAAACCATTGCCTGCAGACATTGTTAATCACAACGGCAAATCAATTAATAAGAATTGCGACTAACATGCGCTACTGAAAAAAGAAAGAAAGCTTAACTCAGAATCACACACAAACTGATTTTTACATCTCTTTCTATCTGATTATTTAGACTAGACCGAATAGATTCTTAACATCTTCACCAGAAACCAGGCCTAAATTGCTAACCGAAGAAGATAGCGTGTAACAATACCTTATTTGCAAGAGTTTGTGACAGCCTGTTGATTCTCTGTTTAATCTCTGATTCTGTCAATTTACCCGCGTCAATCGGTGAAGAAGGCTTCTTGTTTATGACTACATCCTTTGGCTTGAAAGCATATTCGGCCCTGTCAACGATGCAAACCAGAAATATAATCACATGAAATAACTTTACTTTCTGTTCTCAAATGAGAAAAGCCATGATTTGTAAAGCTCTACCCATTCACATTGCGTTCTTGTAAAGAACTTGAAAATGAACTTCCCGCAGTTGAAGCTCCTCTGATTCTGTGCCAAGAATAGCAAAGTAAACCAGATAAGATTTCAAAGAAACAGACATGAAAAAGAAAAACCAATCTGTTGTTACGATCCATCAACCATAGAACCTAAAGTTACAGAACGATAATGAAATAAATGGGTTTCACCTTTCAACTTCCTCTTCTACTCCTACGGCGACAGGTAGAGGTGCTGTCTTGGAGAAGAGTAAACTGTGATGACTGACTCCTGCTATACCTTGAGTTTCCAAGAACTCGATATGGGACTTGAAGTACTTGTCCCTAATGACAAGTAAATAATGAATTCAGTTTCTACTTTCAAAGTCGCGTCCAAAAAGGAAATGCTTTTGAACACATTTGAGATACTAATAAAAAAAAAAACGTCTTTGCTCCAAAAATTCTAACACTTACAAGTAATATTCTTTAGTCAAATATTATAAGTATCACAAACATTGTTGCTACTACCTGAAGGCTTACTCTTTAATTTAGTTATACTAACACTATAGCATCAACTCACAGTTAGTCACAGAAATACAATTACAATTGTTATTATTAACACTACTGCATACAAGTAATATTCCGTACACTGTGTGCTGGCGATCGTGCTCCTCATATAGTTGCTGCTGAGTAAGGGATACATCAAAACCTTCTTTTGGGAGACTGAAAAGTTCACGAAGATCCTAAAACAATAATAGAATTTCAGTATAGAATGTTGCATTCTACCAAGGTTAAGAATCTGAAATTTCTCACTACCGCAACAATAACAACTACTTTAGAATTCACCTGCTGACTAAAATACCGAATCTGTTCTTTATGCTCGGTTGCAGTTTTAAACAATCCGCCCTTGTATATCTAAACAAAATGTTTGAAGAATTAATATGAAGATGTTATATAATATTAATCAAATAATGAAGCAGAAGGGAACCACGTGCAATAAAAATATCCAACCAGGCAGATAAAGGAAATGCTATCACACCATAGCAAATGAGGTCTGATGACATTGTTGTGTCAACACGTAGGCAATTAATCATTTAAACAACTATGCTTAATGTCCTGAAAAATCTACAGAAACCCTACTACAGGAGTTAGGACACCAGTAACACTTATCTAAGCATTGTCAAATAATGAAGTAGAGGTGGACATGCTATCACACCATAGCAAACGAGGTCCAATGACACTGTCGTGTCAAACACATAGATATTATCATCATTTAAACAACTATACTTAATGTCCTCCAAAATCTGCATGGACCCAGGAACACTTATCTAAGCATTGTTAAATCCTGTGTTCATACCATTGAATATAAATAGCTTGGAAAGCAATCTCTAACCTGTTTTCTGTATATCTTTTCTTCAACAGTCCCACAAGTCATTAATCTGTATACAATGACATCCTTATTTTGTCCAATTCGATATGCACGATCCACGCTTTGATTATCCGTACTGCAAATATAAGAACCATAACAAATTAGGAACCACAGCTTACGCAATTAATATCCTTGTTAAGTTAAAAAAAAAAAAAAAAAAAAAAGATACAACTAAAAGAGTGCAAATAAATGCAAGGGATACATTGCTTACATATGAACCTAAACTTAGAAAAACTGCATCTTTGTAGAAAACAACCAGGAAAAAAAAGTATAAGAGAACACCTTGGGTTCCAAGCAGGATCAACCACTATCACACGATCTGCTCTTGTAAGTGTGAGGCCCAAACCACCTACTTGAGATGTCAGGAGAAATATGGGAGCTCCATTACCTTCTTGGAAATCCTACTCATAAAACCAAGATGATTTCAGGAACATTTTGACTATTATTGATACCACTTTTGCTGATTTACATGATTTAACACTTACATCAACAAGCCTCATTCTGTCAATAGCTTTTGTGGTTCCATCAATGCGTACGAACTCGTAACCATTGGATACTAGTGATTCCTGTAAACATACAGTTATCAGTGACTAATTAACTTCACTAATTTGAAGTCTAAAAAAATATACTTTTCAAATAATCCAACTCGACTATTCATCTATTAAAACACTTTCGAATTCAGGACAAGTATTCCCTCAATTTCATATTGCTCCTGCATCAAGCTCCCTACTTGGAAAAAATGTCATCAAGTCAAAACCGCAGGCACGGAATTCTCCATGAGAAGCTTGGAACTGAAATTATCTTGTCCAAGTAAAGAGAGGTTGAATATTTGACCATTCTTGAACATTTATATGCCACTGCATCACTAACAAGTAACCACACAGAAACCTAATGATTCCAAACCTTGAATATTTTCTCATACAATTTCACACTCTTCATGAAGTACTTCACAACAATTTAACTTATTTAATAGTATAAGTTATGTGTCAAGCATTTGCTTATAAAAAACTAAAAAAAGTAGTTGAAATTCAACATAGTGATAGCTGCCCAAATAAGTGTTTTCAAACACTTTCTATTAAAATTAACAAGAACTTTGGGGAAGCTAAGCCCTATACTATTAAACTTGGTGGGCAACTAGTTAGCATCCAAAAAGTCATCCAGAATTGCACAAATTTCAAGAAATTATTCACTTTTCTAGTAAGGAAAACATTGAATTGTCCCATGAAATGACCATGTAATTAAATACCCCAAAAATTCATACCATTAGTTTACTAGTAACATTATTCTAAATGGCTAACCTGAATAAGATTAAGCATCTTTCGAGTTTGCGAGAAGATAAGAACATTATGCCCCTGAGGAATTAAGTTTTCCTGTATAAAAGGTCATTCAACACCATTCCATTTAAAAATACGTCAGCAAACGCATGAAAACAATAAAAACATCAAATCTATATAGACATCACACAATTACCAGTAAAGACAATATAAAAGATATTTTGCATGACAGGTTGGGATGCTTTTCGTCAAAGTCCTCTCTCTCAGCAACATCGGCTATGTACATTGCCAATTTTTCTGCCATGCAAGTTTCATCTGGCTTCAACATTGAATCCATCTCTTCTAGTACATCTTCAGCAGCTCGCTTTGTCAATAGAAGTGGATGATCACATATTTTCTTCAGGATCTAGTTCATATCAAACAGTCCTTGACAATTAGTATGATCAAAAGAGAACTGACAACCTAAAATATTATCTTCATTAACTATGGCTAAAGACCATAACAGGTTTAAAACATGGAGAGCGACAACCACGTTTGTCCTGGACTTCTGATCCAAAATCATCAAAGGACCGAAAAAAACAAACATGAAGCAAAATTTGAATTTCTTCTACACAAGTAAAAGAATTTTTTCAATAGTTAATTATAGCTTACTTTCACATTTAAATCCTACCTTCACAAAAGTTTATTCATTTTATTGTACAAAAACCGTAATCTATTTTCATCCCATCATATCCAACTACCCCAAGCAGAGTATACGAAACAACAGCATGAAACCTAGAAATGTGACCCCGCCTACCAAAACAAATAGATAAAGAAAAATTCTGACACTGTTAAAAAAATTGAAAACAAGTTCATACACAATTCCTTTGCGGCACACCATCAAATTACTTAGTGAAATTAAAAGAATATTGCCAAAATAGAGTTAATTCCTTGATATATTTGATGATTATTTCTCATTACAAGATGAACATATATATAGGGAAAGAAAGAAGACATAAGACCTAACTTTGCCTAACTTGCCTAACTTGCCTAACTTACCTAACTTGCCTAATTTACATAAAGAAAGTTGACTAGCCTAACTTCACTAGCCATCCAATACTCATGGCTGCTTTTAGTTGACACTCCCCCTCAAGTTGGTGCGTAAATATCTCGAATGCCCAACTTGCTGAGTGAAAGATGGAAAATCCTACTTGACACTGCCTTTGTTAAAATATCTGCTAGCTGGTCATCACTCTTCACATAGGGCAAGTTAATGGTACCATCAACCAACCTTTCCTTAATAAAGTGCCTATCCACTTCAACATGTTTAGTACGATCATGTTGAACTGGATTATGAGCAATGCTAATGGCAGCTTTGTTATCACAATAAAGTTTTGATGGCTTTGCAGAATTAAAACCTAATTCTCTCAACAAAGTCCTGAGCCATAACAATTCTTGCACACCATGTGCCATACCTCTAAATTCAGCTTCGGCACTGGATCTAGCCACTACATGTTGCTTCTTACTGCGCCAAGTAACTAGATTTCCTCCCACAAATGTAAAGTATCCAGAAGTCGATCTGCGATCAGTTACTGACCCAGCCCAATCTGCATCAGTGTACCCTTCAACTTCTTGATGTCCATGATTGGAAAACATCAAGCCTTTTCCAGGGGCAGACTTCAAATACCTGAGAATGCGTTGTACAGCATCCATGTGAGCTTCACTTGGCCTGTGCATAAATTGACTCACTACACTTACAGCATAGGCTATGTCAGGTCGTGTATGAGACAAATAAATCAACCTCCCAACTAATCTTTGGTACCTTTCCTTGTTAGCCGGAACTTGATCATGATAGTCTCCCAATCTATGGTTTTGCTCAATTGGTGTGTCTGCAGGTTTACAAGCTAACATCCCAGTCTCAGTTAATAAGTCTATAACATATTTCTTTTGAGAAAGAAAAATGCCATGCTTTGATCTTGCAACTTCAATACCCAAGAAATATTTCAGAGTACCCAAGTCCTTCAATTCAAATTCCTTGGCTAGATACTTTTGAAGTTTTTGAATTTCCTCGACATCATTACCTGTAACCACCATATCATCCACATAAACAATTAAGGCTGTAAGTTTACCTCTATCATGCTTAAGAAATAAGGTATGGTCAGCTTGAGTTTGCTTGAACCCATAACTTCTCATTGATTGAGCGAACCTGCCAAACCATGCCCTTGGTGATTGTTTCAATCCATACAAGGACTTTCTTAACCTGCATACTTTGCCAATATCGCAAGTGGTAGTGAATCCTGGAGGAAGATCCATGTATACCTCTTCATCCAAGTCTCCATGTAAAAATGCATTTTTTACATCAAACTGTCGTAGAGGCCACCCTAGATTTGCTGCCAATGACATAAGAACCCTGATAGTGTTGATCTTTGCTACCGGAGCAAATGTCTCCTGATAATCAATGCCATAGGTTTGAGTATAACCTTTGGCTACCAGTCTAGCCTTGTACCTTTCCACTGAACCATCAGCTTTATGCTTTACTGTGAACACCCATCTACACCCAACAGGTTTCTTGCCTTCAGGAAGTGCAACCAGTTCCCAAGTGGAGTTTTTTCGAAGCGCTTCCATCTCTTCAATCATAGCCTTTTTCCATTTTGGATCTTTAAGAGCATCCTGTAACTTATTAGGAACTGAGACTGATGACAATTGGTTTGCAAAAGATATATAAGAGTCTGACAAGCGATGAGATGAAACAAAATTAGATATAGGATATTGAATACCCTTTGTAGAAGAATGACCATAACGAACAGGGGGTATCCCTCGATTTTCTCGAATAGGATAACGAGAACCCTGAGACTCACGATGTGGTTCATTTGAATCATTTGGATCATCACTTAATGAAATCTCATGATTGGACTCATCAAATATAGTAGGCTGAAGAGAGGGAGAATGAGTGGTTACCTCAGGATAATTCGTACGAGTAGCAGCTGATTGGTCAGAGAGTTGGTCAATGTGGGGATCTGTTTGTGGGTGGTCTATCTCATCATCCCTTTTTTCTTTATCTCCCTTTTTTCTTGTCCTCTCATACACCTTCAATATTTTTTCACCTTGTGCCTCATCATTAGGCAAATTTGCACCATCACTGACATCAGACAAGTGTTCATCTGAAAAATGCATACCACCAATGTCAAGCGGCAACTTCTCTTCCTCCTTACTCCATATCTCCCCCTGAAGAGAAGTGGCCAAATCTTCTTTTGAAAAAAATGCCTCGTGTTCCCGAAAGGTAACATCCATAGAGACAAAAAATTTCCCAGTGGAAGGATAGTAACATCGATACCCTTTCTGAGTAGCAGAATAGCCAATAAACACACATTTGATGGCTCTAGGATCCAACTTATCACGATTTTGCATGGGGACGTGAACATAGCAGACACAACCAAACACTTTTGGAGGAATATGAAGGAGTGAAGGAAGAGAATGATATTGGGAAAGGGTCTGGATAGGTGTTTGAAATTGGAGAACACGTGATGGCATGCGATTGATAAGAAAAACAGCTGTGTGAATGGCATCACCCCAAAAACGTTTAGGAACGTGCATAGCAGAACATAAAGAGCGAGCCACATCCAAGAGATGACGATTTTTACGTTCTGCTATACCGTTCTGTTGAGGAGTATGTGGACAAGATGTTTGATGAATGATACCGTGTTGTTGAAAAAATGTTCCAAGTCCATAATTCAAATATTCTTTCCCATTGTCAGATCGAACAACTTGAATTTTAGCATGAAATTGGGTTTGAATCATTTGATGAAAGATTGGAAAAATAGACATAACCTCACTCTTATTTTTTAGTAAGTATACCCAAGAAACTCGAGTGCAGTCATCAATGAAAGAGACAAAGTATTTAGCACCAGTATAAGTAGGAATATGAAATGGTCCCCAAACATCAGAATGAATAAGAGAGAAAGGAACATTACTTTTATGGGAACTTAAAGGAAATGAGACACGATGATTTTTAGAAAAAATGCAAGTTTCACAATGGAAATCAGAAACCTTGACTTTAGAAAATAAAGAAGGGAATAGATATTGCAGGTACTGAAAGGAAGGGTGTCCCAATCTTCTGTGCCATAACCAAATTTTTTCAGAAGCTTCAAATTGTTTGGCCTCCACTTGACAACTGTAACTTGTCTTCTCACAATCTGGTGGTAAGTCCAAGTAGTATAGACCTCCCCTTTCTCTACCATGACCAATCAATGCTTTCGTTCGAATATCCTGAAACCAACAATGGGTAGGAGAAAAGATGGCAAGACAGTTTAGTTGATTTGTAAGTTTACCAATGGAAAGCAAATTGTGAGAAAGATTAGGAACGTGTAAAACAGATGAGAGAGATAAGCCTGGTGTTAATGAGATGGAGCCTGCTCCAAGCACTGGAGTAGAAATACCATTAGCAACTTTAACGGTATTTAAAGGTGGAGTAGTGTGAGAAACAAACCATGTAGAGTCATTGGTCATGTGGTCAGAAGCCCCTGAATCAATGATCCAAGGTTTATTGGGAGGAACAATTGTAGTGTTCAAGGCAAAACCAAAGTTACCTGCATCGACTAAGGAAGTAGAAGCAGTAGTAGGAGAAACTAAGTGAGCAGATTGATCCACCCGAGGTATGGAAGGCTTTGGTGTCAGGTGTGCTTGTGATCCACCAATGCCTTTCTTTTGATTTTCCTTCTTTTGAACCCACCAATCAGGATATCCATGCAGCTTGAAGCAAGTGTCTCTAGTATGCTTATCTTTGTCACAATAAGTACACTTCCTTGTATCAGTAGTTTTGGATCCACCTAATCGGGAATTGGAGACTCCACGGGGAAATCGAGACGGAGCAGCTACCATGGCGGATCCTTCCACTTGTGGGCCAACCAACATAATGGTTTGCCTACTTGCTTCAGCATTCACAAGAGCATAAGCAACACGAACAGAAGGCAGAGTTGTTTGAGTCAAAACTTGACTGCGAACATGATCTAAATGAGGATCAAGACCAGCCAGAAAATCATACAATCTTTCTTCCGAAATTTCTGTCTCTCGGGTAGCAATATCATCAGCGCACTTCAATTTTCCAGGACGCAAGAAATCAATTTCTTGCCATGTTTGCTGAAGTTTACCATAATATGCAGATAAAGGTTCTCCATTCTGGCGAGTCGCCAGTGCTTGACGGCGAAGTTCGTATAACTTTGATGCATCTTTTTCAATTGAGTAAGTTTGGGTAACAGCATCCCAAACATCCTTTGCAGTAGAGAGTCGGAGAAAAATGGCCCGTACATCTCTGGTCATGGAGTTGAGTAACCAAGATTGAACCATGGCATTCTCTTCCTCCCATATAGCATACAATGCATCAGCTTCTGCTGGTGCCTTTTTTGTTCCACTGACATAAGACCATTTACCTCTGCCAGTGATGTAGATGCGGACACTTTGGGACCATGAGGAATAGTTGGACCCATCCAACTTGTCTGGGGTGATATGTAGAGACATATCACTTTGAGTAACAGTAGCTGATACAGTGGTCTTGGAGTCACCCATTATTACTGCCTCAGAGGTTATGGGTAAATTTGTTGGGTGATTCCAACGGGTATGGCTTATGGGGTATTGGGTAGTATATTTTTTTTGTGTGGAAAGATTTCTGGGTTTTGCAGAGATACTGCAAATGGGAAGAATATGGGAAAAGATGCAGCGGAAGATGTGTGGTTAACAAGCTGGATATGGGTAATAATGTTGGCAGATATGGCCAAATGAAAAAGAGTAAGAATGGATTGGTATGAAAGTAGAAGACCTGCAGAATAGCAGGTCTTATTGGGTAGATGGCAGTAGTGCCAGTAAGTGAATCGGAATAGAAACTCTTTTTGGATCAGAATGGCTCTGATACCATGCCAAAATAGAGTTAATTCCTTGATATATTTGATGATTATTTCTCATTACAAGATGAACATATATATAGGGAAAGAAAGAAGACATAAGACCTAACTTTGCCTAACTTGCCTAACTTGCCTAACTTACCTAACTTGCCTAATTTACATAAAGAAAGTTGACTAGCCTAACTTCACTAGCCATCCAATACTCATGGCTGCTTTTAGTTGACAAATATCATGGAGCATAGTAAAAATGAAGTTAAAGATAATTCAATCAAATTGATTCTCATTTTCTATGTATAAGAGTTAGATAGTTAAGCGGAAATAAACATAAACAGTGAGAGAAAGATAGAAAAAGAATATTAATGATATATAATTCCAATATATAAGGTCTATGAGTCATCTCATATAAAGGGAATGTAATAAAGCATCAAAGATCCCGAAAGCAGCTAGAAAATAGGAAAAAAAAAAAAAAAAAAAAAAAAAAAATCACTACAGTAAATAACATGGGTGTTTTGTATTGTATTGAGCCCCCCCACATGGTAGCGATCCAACTAAAGATTTTTATTCTAGTGGGGACGGCTACCGTACACGCCCTTTGACGGCGAGCTACCCTCGCCTTCCTCATCTATAGGCATTTCTATCCGCCCGCACGTCTCGTGACTGTAATGGTTGGGGTTGGCTCTGCTCGCCGGTGCTTAATGCATTCAATCTTACTTGGGTCTACTGCAACCCCTTTAGCTGTAATGACATGCCCATATTCTGCACTTGGACTTCCCTGGAAATTAGTAACTGAACCTGATTCCCTATGGGCCTCGATTCTGGGAAGCAAGTATCTGAACAACTCCTCTTTCTTCAATTGTGAAGCAAATTCTACGTCATCCTAAATTTTCATATTATCTCAAAATAATTTGAAAAATCAATTAATAAATGCCAACGAGACCAATAAGACAGACCGATTCTCCTATTTTCTTTAAACTATAAGAAAAGCAATGGAGAATCTTTTAAAGAAAGATACCATTCTATCAGTTTCAACTACACAAAAAAAAACTCATAAAATAAATTTGCTATTTAACTGGATTTGACTCTCCTCAGAACAAGTTGCTTTAGAGATAAGCAGTAAAAAGGACTAAGAACTATAAACAATTTGTACCGTAAGTGCAGCCAACGGAGACCCATCAAAAGCAGAAAGAACCAGCTCACTCTTTAGAAAAGCTTCATAAAGTTTCCGCTACACCATATAAATGATCAACTTGAGAAATATACAAATAATACCTGAAACTACTTGGAAGGATTAAAAGAATATCATGGAGCATAGCAAATCAAACCTGACAGCCCGTCAATCTCAACCAAACAATGATCTCGTTCTTTTTAGAAAGTTTGGCACTTGTTTGGTCATTGTCTTCATTAAATACCTCACTCTTTAAGCGACGCAGAAAAAAAGGTTTAATACGTTCTCTTAGTTCCTGTAGTAAAATGTAACAGATATTTATCGTTAATACTATCAGACATCATAGGAACATAGTTTGCAGCAATATATAACAAGTAATATTATCAGACTACTGAAATAGTGAAGAATTTAGAATAAATAAACAATCAAGAGTAAAACTGCATTCAAATGATCAGCGTATAAAGACTTCCATTTACAAACACATAATATCTTGTATGCTTGCATAGTCACCAATGAATTTTGCCTATTTCTACAATGCATCAGTTAGGTTCAATGAAAACATGATTAGATTTATAAATTTAAATTTAAACCGTAGCTGGCAAAGCATTAAGATTCAAACAAACTAAGATTCCAATATTTCCAAAAGTGTTTGATTCTATAATTTGTCTGCTAAACTAACAGAAAAGGACACCTGAAATGTTTGACATAGGTTACTGTCATCAAACAATTAGAAACTTTTAAGAGTGAGACTGAGGCCAAAATAAAACCGTATCATACACTGATTCCTATTGGTCTAGCGTCACTACAGCTACATTGAATAACTAGATACAGGAGATACAACATAAATAAACAACTGAAACAATATGGTCCATAACATTGTAATATACACCAAAAAGAAATTTCATGATATCAGGTCACACAAAGCATATTAAAACATTTATGGTATCATTACCTTTGCAACCGTTGAACCAATACGCTTTTCCCTATCCGAAGCATTTTTCTCATTTCCACGAAGAATGAGAGACTCAAACTGTTCCTTAAAACTGAAAAAAAAAAAATCGAGAGTTTTATACAGAAACAGATAAATAACTCAAGACAACCAGCACAGGGAGGAAATTATTACCATTTCTTATCTCCCAGTAGCTCAGGGCAACAGAAGTTGAATAAGGCCCACAACTCCTATTTTAGACATAAAAAGTACAAAGAATCAACAAATTATGTCTAGGTTTTTGTTTAAAGACATAAAAAATGTAAAAAGGAATAATATGGCACAACCAAACCTGACCTTCAGATTATTTTGCAATGGCGTGCCGCTTACAATAATGCGATGGCCACAAGGTATCTCAAGCAAACTTTTGGCTCTTTGTGTACTAGGGTTCTTTATGAGATGCCCCTGAGATATAAATAGGTCCATCTTATCATTATGCAAGGACATAAAGTTCTTACACAAATAAATTAGGTTGTTTCATGCACTTTTCAGATAAAGAAATCTGGTTTCTCACAGGCAACTAAGTACATTACAAGTATAATTTGATGTGTTGGATGCATGTGAGTACCAGAGTGTGCACATTCAACTGAGGCAAGCAAGGAAATTGATTGGATGAAACATCAGGGCGTGAAATTTTTCAAATGTACAAACTAAGTAACACAAGATCATTTTGTTAATAATTTCAAAGGCATCTATATATCTGAAAGAGGAATTGCTTGAAAGTATCTGTAAAAGCAATAAAATTTCTTGAAAAGATGACACTTCTAAAATAGTTACGGAAATACTAAACAATCAATAATTCACCAATTAAACATGCATGTTTTATCATAGTATATCCCTGATCAATATGTGACGTATACAAGGAAACAAGGCTTCTCTTAGACGGGACCCTGCACTATGGTATGTGAGAGGCCGGTTGAGTACTTGAAATGACTAATAAGCTTTCTTTTGCATGACGATAATTAATAGAAGCTATAATGTTCCCTTAGAAAAAACATAACAGTCAATTACTCAAAGAAAGTAGCATATGCATTCTCACCTCATCAAGTATCATATAATCCCATATGATATCTTCTCTTCCATCATCAAGAACATAGTCATCCCCTCTTAAAGATTTTGAGTTAACCCGCACAATATCATAAGTTGTGAGAAGAATGCCTTTGTCCTATGAGAAAAGCAATGAACAGTGAGGACAGAATCATATGGAATTTAAGCATAGTTCTTATTTTAAAAGAAAAAAAGTGCAGCCAAAGTCATACTACAAGTTTACTCAAACTACATTAGTTAAATAATCTGGATGCATCATGATGCTTCATTCTGTGGTAATTAAAGATTTTAATGGTTGCATCAGCTTCTCTCCATTCCTATATACATGTTGAATTGAAAAGAAAAAAGGGCATCTGCATAGTTCAACATGTTGTTTGCTAATAAATATATTGCATCTCAGATGTTCATGGAATTTGTTTACGGTTTCTAAGTTTTTTCTGTGTTTTGGGTTGGTCTTCTTGACCAACCTCTTTGTTGCTTTTCTCTACTCTTCATAGAATCGTTCTTTATGATTAAAGAAACAATGTTGACTGATATTGATTCGACAAAAAAGACACATCAATCACCTGATGTATTTATATTATAGAGGAATTACCTGAAGTACATACTGAAGCTCATATTTTCGAGCTTTAGCGCAAGTCCCATAGTATCTACATAGACGCACAAGCAACTGATTACAGATTGGCTTTCTTACATACATGATACTTGAGAAATTAATCATATAAAACAAGACCAAGTAGCCTCACTCTCTTATCTTATCAGCAAGACCCACAGATGATAATTCTTTAATCCAATGGGAAAGCAGTGTTTTAGGGGCAACAACCATAACTCTTTTAATCAACCGTGAATGAAATAATCCTGCTACGAAGCTACAAATCTGTAATAAGATTAAACCAGTACCTATGAATTACACAAAAGAAGAAAAAGGACACCAAAGTAATATATCTGTTAAAGTATCCTCTTTCATTACCTGCATCGTTTTGCCCAAGCCCATGTCATCACCCAAGATTCCACCCTTCCCCTGACAATGCAAAGACCATAGCCACTTTAGGCCATCACGTTGATGTGGAAACAACATTGTCGCAATCTTCCCAGGCAACTTGTAAGTAGATGTGAGACCATTCAAAGTAATAGAACTATCAGTCACCAGAGCACAATCATCAGTAGAATCATTGACCACAATAAGCTCATCAGATTCATAGAACTCTTTAACAATACCACTCTGCCTTCCTGATTCTTTAACTATCTTATTGTCACTCAAAAATACACAGCCATCCTCAACACCAACCTCTCTTTTTCCGACTTTAGGAACAAGAGGACAGGCCACAGTTTTTGGTTTTTCATCCACCCATAAAGTTTCTCTTTTCTTTTGACCATCATGTTTCATAGCCAGGCTGCCTCCCTGAGGTTCACTCGGCAAATAAGCATCTGTCTCCTTGCCTTTGGTTTTAGACACATTAGAACCTTCAACCATGTCCGCTTTTCTGGCACCCCTCCTCTCAATTGACAGAAACTCAAGCCTCGAGCTCAAGTCATCAAGAATATCCCTAATCTCATTCCCGCCACCATTGGCACTAGTTTTACTCGGATTTTTTTTCAGAACTTCCGGTGATTCATAATCAGCAATGCCCGAAACGTTGGGCTCATCAAGCACTGGTTGTTTGTCAGCATGATCACTGTCAGCCCGATAAGAAACTTTACAAAGACGGCGTCTACCTTCAATCTTAACCTTTGAAGGTTTTTCTTCTTCTAGAATTGATACCATAAACAAAAACAAAAGCAAAATGTAAGGAAAAAAAAATCAAACAATTTGGGGTTTTGCAGTCACACGAGCATTTAATCAAACAGATAGTGGGCAAGAGAAGAGCGATTACCAGGAGAAGAATCAAAATCAGCGAGTGAGAAATGAGGAAGGTTGTGAACCCTTTGGCCTTCGATCGGTGGCTTCAGCTCCTCCATTTCCACTTTATCGTCCTCTGCTGAATTACCCAACAAAAAATAACAAAATAAAATTAACGAAAAATAAATATAATAAAGAAAAATTAAAGAGGGAAGAGAGTGAAGTGTCCATTAGGGTTAATAGTACCGGCGGGTGTGGAAGAAGGATTGGGTGGAGGAGGAGGAGGAGGAGGAGGGAGGAGGTCTTGAAGGAGGCGATAGTGGCTGTCGTTTAGACTCTCTGGTTTTTTGCTGCTTTTCCACTCCGCCATTTCCAAAGTAAATTTTATTTTATTTTTCGTTTTGAATGTTTGCGGTCTTTCCATGCCAGGAGTTTTCATTCCCGCCTTTAATATTCGATAAATTAGTAACTTCGGTTAAATAATATTATTGGTCGGTCACGATTTGACAATAACATTCTAAATTAGTAAGAGTGCTATTGAACGTACTGTATTATAATTTCACTCATTATAAGTTATAACCAATTATCATATAGAAATCCAAAGAAATTTTCTAATTTTGATCTTATGTGTATTAGATGAAAATATTGATATGATATTTTTTATATTAATTTCATTAAGTGTTGGATAAATCATATATATCTTCATTAGTTTATATAGTTTTATATTTTGAATAACGTAATTTTGCGTCATGGTTAAAGTTCTAAATTCTCATTGACATCATATAATTGAATAAGTGAAATATATTTGTATACCACATCAGCATACTAACATAAAATTTAACGAAAAGACAACAAAAAGACCCAATTGATATGAAATTGATGAAAATTTTATTTCAAAAGACCACTTTGATTGGAAGGCCATAATTTGAGGGAACAACGGTGATAAAAAGTTAAAAACCCTTTTAAATTCTATGAAATGTGAAATCTTCCGTGTAAGGGAAAATAAAGGGCACACACTAATTGGCGGGAAATAAACGCTTCACACATTGCTCGCGAAACCCTTGGTGAACCGGAAAGCAAAATCAAAGGCGACGAACAAAGGCACAGAAAAAAGGGCCAGCGAGGCCACACCCGGCGGCGAATTCAGACAAGCAGCAGGCCACATCCCCAGAAGAAGAATTCGTCGACGAGGAAGTCTTCGGTCTTCCTTGACGAAACCCTTTTCGAGAATGAGGACGACCTCTTTCTCCGCGACATAGAGCAGCGCCAGTCCCTCACGTCCCGCCTCTCTCCCATGCCTACACTTCCGCCTCCCGAAGCATCGGTGACATAGAGCAGCGCCAGTCCCTCGCGTCCCACAAGTTAAGACTATGAGCCACCAATTGATGAATATGGATTACCTAGGCTTCCAAAATGGGGGAACCCCAAGCAACTTCACAGAGCCATCAAGTTATATGAGCATATTATGTTCAACAGTTAGGCAACTAATGGATCACTGGGTCCTTCCCTGGAGGTATACTTTTTGATAGTACAGTAGTACTTGACTATATCTTTGCTAGATATTAATCTTTTCTTTTTGTATCTAAATTTAGTTATCAAATAAAAGTTTAAAACTAGTTATAAGCTTGGTTGATGTAATTCAGGTTGTTGTCTTCGGCACTAAAACATGTTGAAAGCTTGGTATTTGGCTGACTTCATCTTCAAGATCATTGTATATGTTCGAATTAATTTGATATTCTGATACTGACATATGCAAGAGTTGCTCATATGGTTCTTGTTAGTGGATATGTTAAACCTCGTACTATCATATCGTTGTTGCTTGTAATTTTCTCCTTGGAGTCTCAATCTCTAGTTCCGCCTGTTTGTGCTTTAATCATTATACCAAAAAGAAACATGCTTTTAATCTGCTTTACACTGGGGAACCATTACTGAACAGTGTCCTGTATTGTAGGCTGATGTCTTCACCGACTCTTCTGGAGTATGTGCTGCCGTTATAGCTAACATGGATGACAAAAATGACAAGACAATGACAAGACAGTAGAATTTTGAAACATGTCATATCATCTTCCAGCGTGGTCGGTTAGCATACTGCCAGACTGCAAGAATGTAGTGTTTAATACAGCAACGGTAACTATTAAGCTTCTGATGCCTGCATTCTATTAATGTAAGTTTTAAATGTTTGAATGTTTAGTTTATCTTGTATACAGAATGCACGTATCACGTGTACCTCTATAGAGAGAGAGAGAGAGAGAGAGAGAGAGAGAGAGAGACTATTTAGATCTTACACATACAGGATGCTGTTCAAACTGCAAGTCAGATGGTTCAAATGGCAGGCCACTTTAATTATTACATTTAGATCTTAGTGTTTATGCTGTCCTGTATGACGAACTTAGCATCCTAGTAAAATGATCCGAAACGTCTAATTTTTAAATCTCGATTCACGGTTCATCCTTGTCAAGAAATCAGCCAAATATGGAGATACTGAATCATTTTATGACCATCATGACCCTTAAACAGAGGTTTAAAAAACAGACAGTTCAGATCATTCAACTATAATGCAAAGGTATTTCTGTGGTTTCCCTAAAATGGGGACCCCTCTCGAGATGCTTGTTTTATATGTATACATGTGTGTGCTCCCATTCATGAGGAAACAGTGAAACAATGAAACGGTGTGTGTGTCCACGTGCAAGTGCATACAAAGAGAATATATAGAAAGGAAACAATAGAACAATCAAACAATATGCATATGGAAATGATATGAAAATGATATATTGTCGTTCTTGGGAGAGGCCCTGAACATTGCAAATTGTTCTCTAACTGGTCTGGTTTACATGATTGACTAGTAAGCTGGCATGCTTTACAATTTATGGCATATATGACGGCAGAGAGTTTGGAATAAAACTCTCTTGTACTAAGGTCTACGATCTACATTACCTTATCAAGAAATATTCCATTGATTTATGAGTCCTCAACAAGTGATATGGGAATAACTGCTGATGAATTGGTGATGACATATTGTACTAAGATCAACGATCTACGTTACTTTATCATGAAATATTCCCTTGATTTCTGTGCTCTTTGCAAGTGATTCACAAATAAATAGTGATGCCATATGCCCCTGCTTGTCCTGAATTATTTTTGTGTCACTTTAGCTTTGAATTAGGGTTTACAATCAACATTGATTTTCCAACAGGTTGGATCCCAAAGCTCTGTTGTTGAAATGTTACCTGAGAGTTTGTAGCTATCAGTGGGGTCAGCAGATAAAAGCTTGAAGTTCTGAAATGGGATGTGTTTTTGGAGAAAGCTGGGATTTGGGGTGAAGCTGACTTCTTAAAAAAGTGGCTTGGTAGACCACTTTAACACTACAAAATTTACCAGTGACTACCTTTGGTATACAACAAGGTTTGTCTCTGCTCGTTCAAAAAAAAAAAATAACAGCATAGTTTACCATCTAAATTCATGTTCTCAAGGATTTTCTGAATCAAGTAATTTATGTGACTCATAGGATTCTTTAATGCAGTTATTGGTCGGTGAAAATGAAGAGTTCTTAAAGAAAGGAAGCTCAACAGTTCTTTTAATGGAATCAAAGGGTCATTCTCAGCATGCTTTTGTGAATCAAGAACTCCAAGGTTATTTTTCTTGTCTAAACTATTTATGGTCAGTATTCAAAATGCAAACTTCTATGGATTTGGTTCTTTTTCTGTTTAAGTCATACCTGATCTGCAGGACTAGGTATTTTGAGGATACACTTATGTTTGTAAAGATAATTTGTGGTTGAATTGAGACAGAAGTTTGTGACTTTTTCTTATTTCATGAAAACGTCTCATAAATTGAGACAGAAGTTGATGTTGAGAATATAATAATCTTACGTTGGGTATTCTTAGTGTTTCATGTCAGTAAATAAGCTCCTGCTTCTCCACCTTTGGCAGTTGGTTCTGGGTTGGATGCTGCCAAAATAGAGTTAATTCCTTGATATATTAGATGATTATTTCTCATTACAAGATGAACATATATATAGGGAAAGAAAGAAGACATAAGACCTAACTTTGCCTAACTTGCCTAACTTGCCTAACTTGCCTAACTTGCCTAATTTACATAAAGAAAGTTGACTAGCCTAACTTCACTAGCCATCCAATACTCATGGCTGCTTTTAGTTGACACTCCCCCTCAAGTTGGTGCGTAAATATCTCGAATGCCCAACTTGCTGAGTGAAAGATGGAAAATCCTACTTGACACTGCCTTTGTTAAAATATCTGCTAGCTGGTCATCACTCTTCACATAAGGCAAGTTAATGGTACCATCAACCAACCTTTCCTTAATAAAGTGCCTATCCACTTCAACATGTTTAGTACGATCATGTTGAACTGGATTATGAGCAATGCTAATGGCAGCTTTGTTATCACAATAAAGTTTTGATGGCTTTGTAGAATTAAAACCTAATTCTCTCAACAAAGTCCTGAGCCATAACAATTCTTGCACACCATGTGCCATACCTCTAAATTCAGCTTCGGCACTGGATCTAGCCACTACATGTTGCTTCTTACTGCGCCAAGTAACTAGATTTCCTCCAACAAATGTAAAGTATCCAGAAGTCGATCTGCGATCAGTTACTGACCCAGCCCAATCTGCATCAGTGTACCCTTCAACTTCTTGATGTCCATGATTGGAAAACATCAAGCCTTTTCCAGGGGTAGACTTCAAATACCTGAGAATGCGTTGTACAACATCCATGTGAGCTTCACTTGGCCTATGCATAAATTGACTCACTACACTTACAGCATAGGCTATGTCAGGTCGTGTATGAGACAAATAAATCAACCTCCCAACTAATCTTTGGTACCTTTCCTTGTTAGCCGGAACTTGATCATGATAGTCTCCCAATCTATGGTTTTGCTCAATTGGTGTGTCTGCAGGTTTACAAGCTATCATCCCAGTCTCAGTTAATAAGTCTATAACATATTTCTTTTGAGAAAGAAAAATGCCATGCTTTGATCTTGCAACTTCAATACCCAAGAAATATTTCAGAGTACCCAAGTCCTTCATTTCAAATTCCTCGGCTAGATACTTTTGAAGTTTTTGAATTTCCTCGACATCATTACCTGTAACCACCATATCATCCACATAAACAATTAAGGCTGTAAGTTTACCTCTATCATGCTTAAGAAATAAGGTATGGTCAGCTTGAGTTTGCTTGAACCCATAACTTCTCATTGATTGAGCGAACCTGCCAAACCATGCCCTTGGTGATTGTTTCAATCCATACAAGGACTTTCTCAACCTGCATACTTTGCCAATATCGCAAGTGGTAGTGAATCCTGGAGGAAGATCCATGTATACCTCTTCATCCAAGTCTCCATGTAAAAATGCATTTTTTACATCAAACTGTCGTAGAGGCCACCCTAGATTTGCTGCCAATGACATAAGAACCCTGATAATGTTGATCTTCGCTACCGGAGCAAATGTCTCCTGATAATCAATGCCATAGGTTTGAGTATAACCTTTGGCTACCAGTCTAGCCTTGTACCTTTCCACTGAACCATCAGCTTTATGCTTTACTGTGAACACCCATCTACACCCAACAGGTTTCTTGCCTTCAGGAAGTTTAACCAGTTCCCAAGTGGAGTTTTTTCGAAGCGCTTCCATCTCTTCAATCATAGCCTTTTTCCATTTTGGATCTTTAAGAGCATCCTGTAACTTATTAGGAACTGAGACTGATGACAATTGGTTTGCAAAAGATATATAAGAGTCTGACAAGCGATGAGATGAAACAAAATTAGATATAGGATATTGAATACCCTTTGTAGAAGAATGACCATAACGAACAGGGGGTATCCCTCGATTTTCTCGAATAGGATAACGAGAACCCTGAGACTCACGATGTGGTTCATTTGAATCATTTGGATCATCACTTAATGAAATCTCATGATTGGACTCATCAAATATAGTAGGCTGAAGAGAGGGAGAATGAGTGGTTACCTCAGGATAATTCGTACGAGTAGCAGCTGATTGGTCAGAGAGTTGGTCAATGTGGGGATCTGTCTGTGGGTGGTCTATCTCATCATCCTTTTTTTCTTTATCTCCCCTTTTTCTTGTCCTCTCATACACCTTCAATATTTTTTCACCTTGTGCCTCATCATTAGGCAAATTTGCACCATCACCGACATCAGACAAGTGTTCATCTGAAAAATGCATACCACCAATGTCAAGCGGCAACTTCTCTTCCTCCTTACTCCACATCTCCCCCTGAAGAGAAGTGGCCAAATCTTCTTTTGGAAAAAATGTCTCGTGTTCCCGAAAGGTAACATCCATAGAGACAAAAAATTTCCCAGTTGGAGGATAGTAACATCGATACCCTTTCTGAGTAGCAGAATAGCCAATAAACACACATTTGATGGCTCTAGGATCCAACTTATCACGATTTTGCATGGGGACGTGAACGTAGCAGACACAACCAAACACTTTTGGAGGAATATGAAGGAGTGAAGGAAGAGAATGATATTGGGAAAGGGTCTGGATAGGTGTTTGAAATTGGAGAACACGTGATGGCATGCGATTGATAAGAAAAACAGCTGTGTGAATGGCATCACCCCAAAAACGTTTAGGAGCGTGCATAGCAGAACATAAAGAGTGAGCCACATCCAAGAGATGACGATTTTTACGTTCTGCTATACCGTTCTGTTGAGGAGTATGTGGACAAGATGTTTGATGAATGATACCGTGTTGTTGAAAAAATGTTCCAAGTCCATAATTCAAATATTCTTTCCCATTGTCAGATCGAACAACTTGAATTTTAGCATGAAATTGGGTTTGAATCATTTGATGAAAGATTGGAAAAATAGACATAACCTCACTCTTATTTTTGAGTAAGTATACCCAAGAAACTCGAGTGCAGTCATCAATGAAAGAGACAAAGTATTTAGCACCAGTATAAGTAGGAATATGAAATGGTCCCCAAACATCAGAATGAATAAGAGAGAAAGGAACATTACTTTTATGGGAACTTAAAGGAAATGAGACACGATGATTTTTAGAAACAATGCAAGTTTCACAATGGAAATCAGAAACCTTGACTTTAGAAAATAAAGAAGGGAATAGATATTGCAGGTACTGAAAGGAAGGGTGTCCCAATCTTTTGTGCCATAACCAAATTTTTTCAGAAGCTTCAAATTGTTTAGCCTCCACTTGACAACTGTAACTTGTCTTCTCACAATCTGGTGGTAAGTCCAAGTAGTATAGACCTCCCCTCTCTCTACCATGACCAATCAATGCTTTCGTTCGAATATCCTGAAACCAACAATGGGCAGGAGAAAAGATGGCAAGACAGTTTAGTTGATTTGTAAGTTTACCAATGGAAAGCAAATTGTGAGAAAGATTAGGAACATGTAAAACAGATGAGAGAGATAAGCCTGGTGTTAATGAGATGGAGCCTGCTCCAAGCACTGGAGTGGAAATACCATTAGCAACTTTAACGGTATTTAAAGGTGGAGTAGTGTGAGAAACAAACCATGTAGAGTTATTGGTCATGTGGTCAGAAGCTCCTGAATCAATGATCCAAGGTTTATTGGGAGGAACAATTGTAGTGTTCAAGGCAAAACCAAAGTTACCTGCATCGACTAAGGAAGTAGAAGCAGTAGTAGGAGAAACTAAGTGAGCAGATTGATCCACCCGAGGTATGGAAGGCGTTGGTGTCAAGTGTGCTTGTGATCCACCAATGCCTTTCTTTTGATTTTCCTTCTTTTGAACCCACCAATCAGGATATCCATGCAGCTTGAAGCAAGTGTCTCTAGTATGCTTATCCTTGTCACAATAAGTACACTTCCTTGTATCAGTAGTTTTGGATCCACCTAATCGAGAATTGGAGACTCCACGGGGAAATCGAGACGGAGCAGCTACCATGGCGGATCCTTCCACTTGTGGGCCAACCAACATAATGGTTTGCCTACTTGCTTCAGCATTCACAAGAGCATAAGCAGCACGAACAGAAGGCAGAGTTGTTTGAGTCAAAACTTGACTGCGAACATGATCTAAATGAGGATCAATACCAGCCAGAAAATCATACAATCTTTCTTCTGAAATTTCTGTCTCTCGGGTAGCAATATCATCAGCGCACTTCAACTTTCCAGGACGCAAGAAATCAATTTCTTGCCATGTTTGCTGAAGTTTACCATAATATGCAGATAAAGGTTCTCCATTCTGGCGAGTCGCCAGTGCTTGACGGCGAAGTTCGTATAACTTTGATGCATCTTTTTCAATTGAGTAAGTTTGGGTAACAGCATCCCAAACATCTTTTGCAGTAGAGAGTCGGAGAAAAATGGCCCGTACATCTCTGGTCATGGAGTTGAGTAACCAAGATTGAACCATGGCATTCTCTTCCTCCCATATATCATACAATGCATCAGCTTCTGTTGGTGCCATTTTTGTTCCACTGACATAAGACCATTTACCTCTGCCAGTGATGTAGATGCGGACACTTTGGGACCATGAGGAATAGTTGGACCCATCCAACTTGTCTGGGGTGATATGTAGAGACATATCACTTTGAGTAACAGTAGCTGAAACAGTGGTCTTGGAGTCACCCATTATTACTGCCTCAGAGGTTATGGGTAAATTTGTTGGGTGATTCCAACAGGTATGGCTTATGGGGTATTGGGTAGTATATTTTTTTTGTGTGGAAAGATTTCTGGGTTTTGCAGAGATACTGCAAATGGGAAGAATATGGGAAAAGATGCAGCGGAATATGTATGGTTAACAAGCTGGATATGGGTAATAATGTTGGCAGATATGGCCAAATGAAAAAGAGTAAGATTGGATTGGTATGAAAGTAGAAGACCTGCAGAATAGCAGGTCTTATTGGGTAGATGGCAGTAGTGCCAATAAGTGAATCAGAATAGAAACTCTTTTTGGATCAGAATTGCTCTGATACCATGCCAAAATAGAGTTAATTCCTTGATATATTAGATGATTATTTCTCATTACAAGATGAACATATATATAGGGAAAGAAAGAAGACATAAGACCTAACTTTGCCTAACTTGCCTAACTTACCTAACTTGCCTAATTTACATAAAGAAAGTTGACTAGCCTAACTTCACTAGCCATCCAATACTCATGGCTGCTTTTAGTTGACAGATGCCTATGGGTACTATTTGGCAACAGCAGATGGGCTTGTGAAGCGAGGTGATGGAAGGGATATACCTTTTGTTTTGTCGAGAGCAGTATTTGCTGGAAGTCAAAAGTATGGAGCGGTATGGACAGGAGATAATTTAGCTGATTGGGATCACCTTAGGGTTTCAGTTCCAATAGTTTTGACACTAGGTCTTAATATGGCACCCTCTGCGCCTGGCCAAACCCAGTTTTATTCTGAATGTGTTGTTGAGAGGCTTATTTTGTTTAATATATATATACACACACACGTACACATCGTGAATAACAAAATTCAATGGAAGTGAATCTTTCTCCATATATAGTATTCTTTGAAGAGATGTGTTCAAATTATCTGAGTGTACAAACAAACACCTATATCCATGCCCAAGTCACAAGCCTGGATGTTTGCAAGTCACGCAACTGAAGTCAATCGATGGACAGTTTAACAATCCCGTATGCAACAATTGCTTAGTGATAGTCAGTCAACTGCCCTGATTTTGTGAAATTACACACCACCAATACTTTGTATCTATATATTTATATATTTACAGCATCTAAACTTTTATTTGAAGTCAAACTGATACGCGTCGGGTGCTGGCTGCCTCCTGCCCCAATGGAAAACGAAAAGGCCTATCACTATAACACCACCTCCAGCAATGCTGAAACATAAAACCAACTTTTGAAGTTTTCACGATTAAACAAAATTTTGTATAAAAAGATTAGTTTTTTTTTTTACCTCCCACTGTCAAGTTCCTCCTTTAGTATTGTAAACCCTAATACCATTACAACAACGGTGGCTAGGGGACTAAAGGAGGTCAAAAAGACCGCGTCTCTCATCCGGATCACCCGGCTCTGTAGCCATGCCGTGAATGCAGAAACCACCACACCCTACAAGAACAAGCCAAAACTTAGAATTATGTATATATTACGCAGCCAAAAAATCATTTCAAAATTCAAATTACAAAAAAACTCACCGAGTATAGGTAGCATGCCAGCTTCACGTTCAAACCCAGCATCCATGCATATGTAGTCCTCCCAGTAAGCGCGACGGCCACTATAGTGTCCATCAGCGCTCCAATGGCGACAACGTATGCATTAAGCCAAACTAATGGGAAGTCAGCGTACTTCGTAGTAGTCTCTTGCTAAAATATCACAAAAACAAACGCAAATTGTAAGATAAAGATAAATGTCATTTTGAAAGCAAATGTGTTTGTGTTTTCATTCGAGTGCGCACAATGTGTTTGTGTGTTTTAAGTCAACCCAAAAACAAACAAAAAGTAAGCACGCTTACCATCAACAAGTTGTAGCAAACCGAAAAAATAACTGAAATCCCGACTAACAGTGGACCTCTCACCCAATTATTAGATAGCTTGTAAGGGTGGCCACTGCTAGTGGAGGCGTGCGCAATGGTAATGGTGGGGCCATCAATCAGACTCACAACTATGGCTCCACCGATCACCATCAACACCCCCAGCAATTTTGCTTGACTAGGTCTCTCATGGATGTGGACCGTCTCCGACCTGTAACACGAAAAATGATAATCAAATTTAAATACTTTATTAACAAAAATTAAATGAGTTGTAAATGACAATTAGCCGATAGTTTAGAACATACCCGCGATACCACGAGACTATGAATGTCAAGGCCGGGCCAACTGCGATAAAACAGCTAGAGAAACTGGCCGGCGTGAACCGTAGTCCAGCAAACACAGCAAGTTGCCCCAAAAATGGCCTGTTAAATGAAAAATAATTAATCCTTGAAATATAAATTATTTGTTTTTCAATTTTATTTAAGATAGGGTACTTACTCGAATACGGCCAAGCACATGATCCAAGCTAAGAGACGACCCTTGGGAACCGGAGGTCTCTGTCTGCTGTAGAGTGCCGCTATAAGTAGAGCACACAAAGCTACTGTGTTTTTATAACATAAAAACACAGTAAACTTCATATCAGCTCTGAATGCGCTCTTGATCATGATAGAGTTGCACCCGATGAGCACTTGGATTGTAAACCCAAGAATATACGGGACATCTCCCTTCACTCTTCCCACAAATGAACTATACCAAAAAAAATTTAATTAATTAGAATAATATTTAAATTCTGGGAGGAGTTATAATCACGTGGCAGAGAAACAAAATCCAAGTTGATGAATTCTTGAACATATCAGTTTGGAAGTAATATGTTGGAATTTTGACAAGAAAATATTTTCTGACCTATACTTTTTGAAAAGTGCGGGTCTTGTTTTCTGAACTCTCTTCCACTCAAAAAGAGGGTTCAGCAAGCCCTTTTCCAGAACACTTTGCACTCTTGGTGCTCATGTCACAAGCTTTTATTTAGCTTGAACATGTCTTGTTCTTCAGAGTCGGGCAGGGAGAAACAACAACGTTTTTCTCCACTTTGATGCCTTTTTTCATGTTGCTTTCTTGCTGCCATCTTTTGGTTGAAGAATGAAAAAACACAACATGGTTTTCTTGACTGCAGATGTTGAGGGCAGTGAGCAATGACTTTCTGCTCTATTTTCAACAGCACCTTGCAAAGTTTCTCTCTAACAAACGCCTTTCTTCTGGAGGGAAACAAACACCTTCCTTGACTGCAGCCTTCCATCTTTTCTGCTCCTTTTTTTTTTTCTTTGTTGTTGGATTCGACACAGAGGTTGAACACTTTGTGCCACAAACTTGTTCCTCTCCAATCTTTTTCTTCTTCTCTTCTCTTTGAGCCGAAGTTCTGATACCATGTTGGAAATTTGACACGGAAGAGAAGAAGAAAATATTTTGACAACTTTGGTAGAGGGGGCTCTTCGGCTCTCCCTCAATCTTGTGTTGTATTTTCACATTAGAGAGAGACATTGTTCTCTCTCTCTGTGGGTTCACACGGTTAGCTTTTCGTTTATAGGAAAAGTCTACCCAGTTGCTTCTCTCACACGCCACACATTTACATGGTGGAGAATGGAGATTAGCTCACTTGAAGTACATATAATGCACACAAGCACTTGACACTAACTGCATAACTAAACAATGAACAAGTTCGAAGATATTTCTTCCAACTCTTCTCACACTTGCACTAGCTTTGGATCCTATGGTCTCTTGTACACCAAGCATGTATTGGTGTAGTTATATTGATATTAAAACAAATTACCATTAATATTTCAATATAATATATATATATATATATATATATATATACAGGTTATGTAATGTATCAAGAAGTGAACAACTATTGGCATTTATACATAAGAATAATTGAAATATAACTATCGGCATTCCATTTATACGACGTCAATCTTTATTCTTACTTTCCTAAGATGGTTTCTACTTACTGCAGGTTTGCTTAAATAAGAACCAATGCGAAATAGAATTAACATAAGAAAAATTAAATAAAGCTTGTGTGTGGGTGAAACAAAAAACATATGGATACATTAAAGTGAGAAAATGGATGGATGTGAGTGGAGAGACAAACTTACGTAAGGTGCGGGACCATCCAAAGCGGCAACTGCTGTAGAGTCAGCATCTCGAGCTGCAATTAACAAATAAATATTGAGTTTATACTTTATAACAAGATATCTTGAAAGTCTTACACATAACAAATAATGAAAGAAGCAACAGAAATCGGTGGGGCATTACAGCTTTGGTGAAAAAGGGCATTAACCTCACCCCTCCCCTTTTGCCCTCCATTTCAAAACAAACAAATACAATTGACAACAACTAGTCTACTTAATAAGGTTTCAGCTTTGTCATCCCCATTATTTCAGTGTTGGCACGACAAGTTCAGTTGGAGGAGAGACAGGATCATTGATCGCAGAGAGTTGATCAGCCAAGCTTTTGACATGAGAGAGATACTCAGGGATCGTCTTCGATCCTTCTTGAACAAAGAGAAGTTGGAATTTCAACTGTGCGGCATTACAATGGAGTGTTGGGAAAAGGTGGAATGGAAATCTCCTTCGAAGTCTGAAAACCGACAACTTGCGAAAGCACCAAGTTGGCGAGGGTACCGCGAAGAATACTAACAAGAAACTGATCAGTATGAAACCATGTGAGGTAATCCGGATTAGGAACGGGAGCAGGAGGGAGGATAGTGGTAGGTGGGGTGGAACCGTGGAAGAGAGCCATCAACAGAAACACCTTCGTTCAGAGGCTTGGTTGGTGGAGGAAGAATAGTGGTATCTCGACAAGGATGAGAGCCATCAACAAAACGCCAGAGATTTTGGCCAACTAAATAGGGACGGACTTGGCTTTCCCGGAGGAGATAATTAGTGTCACTAAGTTTAGAAGAAACAAGAGCACTCAGGCTAGGAAAAGGAAGAGTAGCAATGACATTGTCAGTAAGTTTAGAAGAAACAAGAGCACTAAGGCTTTTTGGGTTTGGGGTGCTGCTAATGCTAATGCTAATGCTAATCACACTAATAGCATACACTACCATCTTGTGAATCAGGTGATGATTAATCTACTCAACACCACTACAATCTCATCTCATCATCCCATTGCTTAATGTAACCTTTCATTTCGTTTTTCTTGTGGGTAATTTCCAATTTCCAATTGCCCATTTGCTGCCACTCAAATCGTGCTACTGGACATTCAAATTAATGAATGTCGAATTCATGTATTTTGGTAAGTATCAGATCTTGAATTTCTAAGGTTTCTCGAGTCCTTCTTCTGACCTGTGTGTTTGGCCGTAGCCCTCTGCATAGAAGAAGTATGGTAAGCCTATTACCACCTGCATCAAGGTTTTGGATCTGACTGGTTTAAAACTATTGAAATGAGAAAGGGAAAGACACATTATAAATGTGTGTATATATATTGACGACACCCGGATTGTTTTGTTATTATTATTTTTTTTTTGTAGGAGTCAACTAAATCCTAAGAAATCCATCAAAATCCATAGAAATTTATAATAAAAATTCATATAAATCTGTAAAAATTCATATGGATTGTAGAGTTAAATCCTTTGAAATATGTCACTTGGAAAAAGTCCATTAAAATCCTCTCAACCCAATGACCATTGGATTCGGATTTCACTTGGATTTATGCTTTAGTTAATACCTCTCTCTCTTCTAGCTGACTTGAAAGTTGAAACCTCTTGAAGTAAGCCCTGGACCTTAGAGACTCGACGAACGGCTATAACAAATAATTGAACAAACTGTCAGGGCCGTTTGACATCTTACTTGAGAACTGAATGCAAAATTTTTATTTTTTTTTAAAACTCATGTTTTGATTTAAAAATTTTAAATCCAAAACCTTGTTTAGTATGCAATTTCTGCGTCTCAAACTAATCAAAATTTCTATGCTCTTTCAAAAAAGAAACAAATTTGAACACCCAGGCCTAACATTGATGAACTCATTGTTATCATCTCTCTCACTCCAACCTTCGTGCATGTATGAAATTTTGATCTGAAAGTTGGGTTATTTTGTACTGAAATTGATTGACTGAGAAGAAAAATGGGACCTGCTGCTTTTGAGCGAAAGCTTCCAAGTGGGTTCGGAAAGTGGTAAGATGCTCCTTTATGAGATCGGTTCTGATCTTGGCAACATTCTCGCCCAACAGACGATATTGGTCCTGCAAATAAAGGATGGCTTTGGGTTGGATTCCAGGACTTGGTAGTCGAAATCAATGGCAGCAATTCTCCGTGCAGGTTCCGACGTTCGGCGCGGCTGCGCCAATGGTGGTTGGTATGGGGGATCCAATTGAGACGAGAGATCAGAGAGAGGATCTAAGAGGCAAGACGGAAGAGAGGGGATTGGGAGAGAGACAGACGTGAGAGAAGATCCAAAAAGTCTAAAAACACGTTTTCAACAAGAAGGCTTTGTTTTGAAAAAAAATTGGGTTGTGGTTTTGAGAATTGGATCCAAATCAAATAACAAACAAGAACTTTAAATTTGTGACTCAAAACTTGTATTTGAGTTTTGAGGTAAAATGGAAGAACACGCTTTTTAGATAGAGAAAGTAGAGAGAGAGAGAGAGAGAGTTTTGAGGTGAGAGAGAGTCGAAAGGCAGATTTCAAGGGAGAGAGTCATCTGCAGATGAAGAATCACAAATCCATTGAAATTGTGAAAAAAATTATGAAGAAAAAAATGGGTTTTAATTTTTCGGTTTTGCATTCTGATTTTCGATTCCGCCTAATTAATCAGGATTGTCATTTGCTTCTGCACGCAATCTCCATGAATGCGAATAGGACTGAAAGAGGAATTGGCCATTTCTGAAAATTGAAAGAATTGAGATGTAAATGGAATTGTTGGCCATTTCTGGGTTTCAGTGGAGTTGCTGGAATTGGCAAGCACAACATAAACAGGGCAAGGGAATGGCGGGAAAGTCCTACTTTTGCACCCCTACTTATTCACAACAGTATTCTAAATACATTACACTATAATAAAAGCTAGTGGGATTAATTTACTGCTATTAAATAAGGACCGTTGATTTGTCATCTTATAAATGAATATTGTTGATTACACATGGCTGTCAATGATTTTGCGGTAAATTACATTTTACCCTCTCAGGTTTGAGATCAATTTCAATTTCTTACAACATCTTTAAAACATTTCAATTTCATATATGTACTTATCATTTTATTTCAATTTCATACATTCGTTAGAAAATCTGTCAAGTAAACGGTTAAGTGATGATGTAGCAAATATGGGATCCACATTTGTGCTGACGTGGCTGCCAAATTTGTGTCACGTGGCAAAAAAATAATTTTTATGCATTTAAAATATAATAATATTTACCTTATTTATCGTACATCGTACGGTCAACTATTTATATTTAATTTTAAATTTTAAAATGATTTCTAATTATACGATATACGATAAATGATCACGATCACGGAATCTTTAACATCTCCGATATCCTTTTCCATATTACGAGAATTTTAATTTTCAATTTACGCTAAAAGTCTTATTTTGTAATTATCTTTATTTATTTTTCTATCAGAGCATTGTGTGAACACCACCAGTTTAAAATGTAAAAGATGTTTGCACTGGAGGTCTCACATCTTGGTTGACCCAATAAAAAACCCCAATTTGGAGTTGCAAAAGCTGTAAAACCCATAACTTGCTCAGCCCGTTTCACAGTTGCAACTAATTTTTCATCTCATTTGTTGGCCCCACACGGTAAAGCTGGAGAGAGAGGAACATTTTCAAGTGAAAAGCCATATTTCCATTTTGTTTTGATCTAAAATTAGGTTATCTCCAACCGAATGAGAATTAGAGGGCTCTCTTTAATTCTTAACCATCCAATAAATTATATTTTAATGAACAATGTCAGGCCATATTTCATATCATCTTCAACCGAAGGGGCCAAAGAATCATAGGCAAAACATAGTCATGTGACAAAAAATCATCTCCAACCGAGAGGGTCAAAGGGTCATAGACCAAACATAACCATGTGACAAACAACCATCTCCAACCGAAGGGTCAAAGGGCCTTAGGCCAAACATAATTTATTATTTTAATTGAATTAATATAATTAATTAAATTAAACTACCATATTAAAATAAGATTTTCAGACATAAGAAGATTATTGAAAGAGATGGCCATTTGAAAATTATTGAAAAAATTAAAGGAAAGATTATTGGAAGAGAATAGAATGTGAAGAATTGAAATAAAATGAGGTAAGATAGTATGAAATGGTGAAAAGTATGTGAAAAATTGTGTATGAAAAAAATCGTCAAAAAAAAGTGGGCTAGGCAAAAAATCGTCCAAAAACAAAAAAGTGGGATGGCTAGCTGGTTAGAGATGACCAGCCCACTAGCCTGATTTAGTGGTTTTGGCCCGGTGGGGCCCACGAGCCATTTGCCCTAGCCCTTGGTTGGAGATGGTTTTCGTGTCATTTCGGGCTATTTTCGGCTCTTTGGCCCTCTGGCCATCTCCAACCGATCCAGCCAGAAGGTCAAAAATAGCCCGAAATGACACGAAAACCGTCTCCAACCGAGGGCTAGGCCAAATGGCTCGTGGGCCCCATCGGGACAAAAAAAGGCCAAAGGGCCAACTGGCTGACCCAACCCAACCAGCCCCGGGCCGGGCTAAAATTCAAATGTAATGGCTAGGTGCTGTCACTTAGGCGTTATATTTGAATTTTTTTTTTAGTTTTTTTTTTTTTAAATTTTATATTTCTATTTTTTCCCTATGACTTCCTAAACCATTAAATAACATTACATAACATGAAACAACATTAAATAACATTAAACAACATAAATAAAAAAACATTTAACAACATGAAACTTAAACAACATTTTTAAAAACATTTAACAACATAAAACTTAAACGCCTACTCCATGCTTTTTTGACCCAAAGATGTGCAACAAGATCTTGTTGTAGGAACTTGTTTGTGGCACGGGAAAGTATCATCATATAGCGCCTCATGTACTCATTTAAAGAGATATTACCAGTTCTTGGATTCAAAGTAAAAATAGGCCCATCGTATATTTTTAAATTTAAGTTGTAGTTTTTAAATTTAAGTTGTTATAGTTTTTAAATTTAAATAATAGATTATGTTTGGCCCTATGATAGTTTGGCCCCTTCGGTTGGAGATGGTTTTTTGTATGTTTGGCCTATAACCCTCTGGCCCCTCGGTTGGAGATGGTAAGAAATATAGTCATGCACTGTTCATTAAAATTTTAATTTTTTGGAGGGCTATAGGGTTCAAACGAGCCCTCTAACCCTCTTTCGGTTGGAGATGACCTTATATCCTATTTGTATCAATGAAGTTATGATAATACTTGGATACTCATAATGGATCATACTTATATATTCATTAGTGAGAACTTACTTTTTAATTTTATTCAATGATATTTTAACACATATTTTATTGTTTTAAAAAATAATAAACATGTTATTTAATCTTCCTTGAGCTTTAAAAAACAAATATCACATGTCATTTTCTGATTTAGCCAAATCAGAAGGGGAGTACATATTCAACATTCAGCAACAAGAAAAAAAAGCGCAAGGGCGGCTGTGGCGATTCAGAGTATCTTAGCTTCGGTGCTGTTGAAATTGTGGATAGCTCTGGTAGTGGGATTTCGAATTCGAGGTCGTTGGGTTTCATCCAACGCCGCTGCCAAATCCTCCCGCTGGGTTTGTGGTGGATGATCATGGCAAGGTGCTCATGGCTTCATCCATGCGAATTGCTTCCAATGTGAGTTTTTTCTTGCTCTATTTTGTATACCTCTGTCGTCGTTATTTATATTTCTCAGTTCAAGTCTCATATAGTTATAGATTGAATCTCATGGATTTTTTACGATTATAGTTCATATAAGCGATTAGAAGCTTAAGTTTGTTTATTTAACTTTGTATATGACTTATGAATCATTTGTTTGCCGTGAATCATTCACCAGCTACGTTCAGTTTGGGATTATTGGGTGCTGATTTAGTTCTTCTGGTTACCCAACATCATAGATTCTTAAGATTAGTGCGAAAAAGAAAGATACTAGCATTTACTCATTTGTCATTGCTTTCGTTAAATTATATTATTCTGAAGTAGTCATGGACGGGTCGATCCTACCAATAATTTCCCTCTAGAGTGTGTTATAAGGAGAGTATTCAGAAGCTCGCGAGCGGATGAATGTATGCTGCTTTGGCTTTGCCCAGTTGTAAGTAATATTGTTGTATTTATTTTATTTTATTTTTTGTGAATGAACAGTTTATCCATAAACATCGCTAAATAATATATTCGTTCCATATGACAGTATTGAAACTGCAAAGTTTATGAATGCATATTCAATAGTCATTGTGTCTCATGTATAGCTTTGACTTTAAATTTCTCATTGATTTCCCATAAAACTTCTTTTATCGATATGGAATTAACACCAAGAATGTTTAAGAGTCTTTGGACATCCCCTGCACCCTAGTTAACTAAGAAACTAGCATTCCATTCCCATTAGAATCAGTCACAATACCTCTGGCGCCTATAAGTTTTAGGTCTCTTACATCACCCGTCAACATTCAGCTTGCAAACACCTACAGGAGGAAATCCGCAACCCAGGGCAGCTTTCTACCTGGCTGGTTTGCCGGAGGAATTTACATTGGCTCTATCCTGATCATTGGCCGAAGCAATGGTTATGTTTCAGGCCAAGGAGAAATTTTTAGGTGTTCCCGTCACCCCACATCACCATGGACACTTGGTGTACCCATCTAATCAGGGATGCCACGTTTTCCATTAAAGAATCTTTCTGATTTATTTTTTAAGAAAATCAATTAAACAAACACTTTAATGGGAAACGTGGCATCTCCTGATTTGATGGATACACCAAGTGTGATGGTGATGTGGGGGTGACGGGAACACCTAAAAATGTTTGGAGTTTATCAAGGCTCCACTCATGATTATCGACATGGTCAGCAACGTTTTCATTCATATATGCTATGTGGGGCGGTCTATCTACAAGGACAGATGGGATTTTGTTTAGACGGATGAAATGTTCTATCCAACCGTCCTCTTGTTTCGTGTGTTTCTATTCAACTATGACTAGGAAAATGTGGGAGGTCAGAATGTCAAGACACATTTTTTAAGTTCAGTCACAATGAAACAAAATTGTTGCAGTAGCATCATGACCAAATATGTGATTACATTAAGAAATAACCCACTTTTTGATTGTGTAAGGAATCAGCTTTAGTTGTCACATCGACATCATGACCAAATATATGCTCTTACATATTCTGTTTGTTGCTGGAAATTTTAATGGAAATATCGGGATATTATCGATATCGATAAAAATTGAATAAAAATCACGGAAATTGTAAGAAAAACTTGGAAATTTTTATTGAAACTTTGCAGGATGTTTATTTAGTCAATTATCTATTAGTTTATCACAAAAAATTGGAAGGAAATGCATTGCATGATGGATTTAACTGATTTAAGTTGATTATATAGCGAGCTGACAAACATTATGAGTGTATAAAATATGTAGTAATTAATGAAATAAGTTTAAACACACCATAATCATTTATATATAATGAATTAGTACAATATTTTACACTTTATACATTGCATAGTAAGATACATGAGTGACTTAGTACCACATAGAGTTCCTATCAAGGTCTAAAATATCGATGATATCGGAAATATCGGTAGTCCAAAAACACGGAAATTTCGATGAAAATATTGGAATAATATCGATATTTTAGACCTTGATTGCATAATTAATATCTTTTGTGGAATAGACTAGTTTGCTGATATATATTTGAATAGAAAAAATTTAAGTATTCAAATTATTCGAGCAAGTTACGATTCAACCAAATCCCCTGTGCTAACATAATTTGAGCGGGCAAATACTGTAATAATAATACTGCTTGAGAATAATATTTTAGCATTGGGGGAGTTGATCAAATTTGAGAGGTGCAGAGAGAAGATGCAATTTTTATGTTGGTCGTAGCATAAACTGAAAATCTGCAACATACAAATAAATTTTTATGGGGGAGTTCATCCAAACTCTTATTGTTTCAATCACTTCTGCCAAATGTACACAAGATCCCATCGATCCTTGGTCTCATCGTAAGAAAATGCTCCGGTTTGTTTAATTCTCCACCGACACTTCGATGCGCATCGATTATCATCTCGTTGAGCTTTGTACACATCAAAGCTTCCGTAGACATTTTGCCACCACATTTTGCAATAGAATAGTGTGTTTGGGAAGAGAGAATTGGACTTGAATTCCCAATGGAAGTTGCTCTGAAACGAGAGATCGTGTTTGCCAAGATCGTCGTCCTTGGATTGGCATTGAAGGGTGAGGACGATCCCTGGTCCCAAATTATTAGTTATGTTCACGACTCGTGTTTCACCAGTGTCGAAAGCTAGACTGCATTTTGATAGCAGCGAGAGCAGTGATAAGATCGTAAGCAATGCTACTGATACTTTAGCCATTGCTTTTGGACCTATATATCCTGATGATTCATCCTTTATATATTCTATCAAGGAAACGTTAATTAGCAAAAATAATAAATCATGCAGAAATGAATTTTTCTAGAAAATCAGATGTATACGAGATTGTCCATGCTCGAATTTCAAATTACTGGATATAATTATTATTTATTAACCGTAATTAAAATATCTACGAGATTGTCCATATTTATTATCAGTGAATTTTTCTTGAAAAGCAGATGTATACATTTTTTTTCTGTCTAATTTATTGAATTAATTTCAAAGATTAATTCCATTCTAGTCGCGGTCCATGATGAATTTCAAATGGTTGGATAGAATAAACAACAATAATTATTATTTATTATCAGTGATTAAAATATCTACGAGATTGTCGATATTTAGGTTGAAATATCTAGAAAATTAAGAATCGATATGGAATTGGGGAGTGAAATGCAAACTTTACTACATACCAACAAATATAGAAAAATCAATAAATATCAACAATATAGATATATATATATTGATTCACTAATTGCATATCTGAATGCGTTTATATACCCTCTAATTCCAAATATCCATAATTTTCTTCGAAGCTAACCAATATCAATATCAATATATGCATTTATATTCCATAAATTTGTATATCGATATTTCCAGTCATATCGATGTTATTACCTGAAAATGTATTACTACCTAAAACTTTACTATTCATTTTATGATTGTTGTTATTTCCATCTATATTCTTAAAACTTTACCCCCATATCATTTGATATACTTAACCACTCTAGTCCAGTTCTATGGACAAGTTCAAATTCAAGTTAAAAGCCATGAGTCCTACTACTCGGCTACTTTAGAATAGAAAATAGTCATTCTACATACTAGCATTCACGCACTCGCGAAAATTCCCGACTCGTTACGGTCCAATCGTCATTCTACATACTAGCATTTATGCACACACGTGCATAAGACATTTTTTGAATCACGGCGTGCTATTCGCGACTTACACGTTTTTAATGTATTTATATGAGTAAATTGACAAAAGAAAAGTCAAATATTTGAAGTAAATGAATAATTTTAGATCATGCTAGAAAAAACCCCTAATAAACCAATTAAAGCAATTAAATTCACATAATAAAATCGGTCTCTATAGAATTTACATTAAGAATAGAGAAAATAATATTTAATAAACAATTGATTGAATCATATTATTGCTAGCATATTGTGAGACTAAGCACACCCCCTTCCCCCTTAGTGTAGATAATATCGTTTATTTAAAAAAAATATCATTTGACAATTAATTTAATCATATTATTATCCGTATGCGAAATATCTTTTTTTATAACCGGCATTACATGACTCTTAAGATATTTTGAACATGTTTAAAAATAAAGAAAATAATATTTAATAAATAACTTATTGAATCATATTATTGCTAGCCCATTATGAGACAAAGCCCACCCACTCCTCATTAGTATAGATAATATCGTTTGTTAAAAAAAAAACAATCATTTGACAATTTATTTAATCACATTGTTATCCGTGTGCGAAAAACTTTTTTATAATCGGCATTACATGCTTCTTAAGATGTTTTGAACGTGTTTAAAAATAGAGAAATTGAATCACATTATTACTAGCCTATTGTGAGGTACAATTAAAAAAACAAACACAAAAAAGTAAATTATTAAAAAAAATAGTTTTAAAATGATGAAAATGCCTCTACCTTATTTGATGCATTATTTTGGCATGCCTTTGAATTTTTTGTTTTGGGAGCATTTTTGTTGAATTATAATGACACGGTGTCACTATTCACTGACACCAAATCACTATTCACCTTTTCCATTATCTTTATATATAATAGATAATAAGGAAAACTAATGAAAATGATTTGAAAACTTTGAGTTTTAATGGTGAAGTGAATAGTACTATGATTGACTTTGTAGTGTAAAAATATGGTTTTTCATTAAAGTGAACAGTACCGGGAGTTTTTCGTTAAAGTTCCCATAATAATATTCCAAAGATCACTTATAAATTTCCAATCCAATCCAATCCAAGAAAGATATAGTATTATGCATGATTCTTCACCGCACCTCAATCTTGATGTGGATGGTCATTGAGGTAAGCTGCTGCTATGCGTCTGCTGCCAAATCCCTTCGTTTAGTTCTGTTTCGCCTCAATTTTTCCACAGATCGTTCTTTAATTCATTTATGTAATTGGAAACAAAAGTTTGTTAAGTACTAAAAGGATGAGGGAACATGAATTGATGGACAAGACATCCATCCACAGAGATATGGTTGGAGCAAATATGGTAAACTAGTGCTGGAGGTGTCAAATGGGCCGCGGCATGTTGGCCCGACTCATTTACAATGGGGCAATTCGTGCTCTGTGTCACGCCTATGCTGACACCGGTTTTACGATCATGTCGAATTTATGCCTTGACAAAGGAAAACAATGTTGAGTGGACGGGTCCAAGTTCAAGCCCATCTTTTGTTTCGTTCTTTGCTTATTTTGTACTATCATTGTGGTGCCTGATGAGCTAAGAAATTTCAGCTCGGGCCTCACCATTTACTTGTGCCAGTCCGGTGAATTCTGCATCTCTTTGAGTAAATTTTATTGCGAAAGTTTGTCTAGCAATTCCCTGATGAAAGTTGACCTGGTGAGGCTGTTACGTCCAAACTTCATACATCATGTACCATTTTATTTCAAAATAATACATTCGTTAGATTTTTTGTCCATTAATCTGTTAAATGCTGATGTGGCTGCCACGTGATAATTTTTTTTTTTATACATTAAAAATATTATAATATTAACCCAATTTAAAAAAAAAACATAAAATCCTGAACCCAGATCCCTTTCTTCCCCCTCTCCTCTATGCAACTCACAAAATCCCTTCCCACTATCCCTCACCCACCCCCCAGCGACCTCCCCCCAAGCGACTCACATCCCTATCCCTAACCTAGAACCCAAAAACCTGAAATAAAATGATACATGATGTATGAAAGTGAAATGTTTTAAAGACGTTGTATGAGGTTGTAATAGACCTCAAACCTGATGAGCTACTATGTAATTTATCCTATTATATATGCAAAGTATATGTGTATTTATATAAAATTTACTACTCGGAATTCTTCCATTTTTAACACTAACACAGACGGGGCAGAGGGCAGAACGCATAGCAGAAAATAAAAAACAACATTACAAGTTAAAAACCATGAGTCTACTACTCGGCTACTTTAGAAAATAAATAACCTTTTGATTAAGTGATGAGTGATGGCTTTGCACATTTGTGATTGCTCTACCCTCCCAAACCGTCCAATGCCCTCTCAGAGCAGCTTCTTTGCTTCTTCAATCTCATCATCCTCTAAAACGCCATTCGAGCAGGAGTTTCTCGCCATTTTCTTAAATGCCTTTTTGCCCAACCTCCAAAACGCCATTTGAGTATCATATGCTATGCATGTTCCACAGTCTTGGCTCAAGCAATCTGGAAAAGTAGTGTCAATGCAGGCTGGCTCTGCTGGCTTTTATAGGTAACAGAAACACGAGTTGCCCCTCGAACTCGAAAGCCTATATGATTAGGCTGGCAGACAATCGTTAACTTCCTTTGAGTTCAACCAAAAGCGTAAAGTGATAGATTTTACCTGAATCTCAGAGGCACCAGTTTCGGCTGGGAACTGGGTATCTTACAAGAGCGAGCTACTTATTTAACAGTAAAGTTTTTGGTTTATGGGATGGTGGTGGTTGTTCATGCACTCAAGATTTATAAACTATAAGAAAGACTGAGAGATTTTGATTTTGTTTTCTGATTTTTTAGGATGGATGATGAGTTATATAGAGCAAAAAAAAAAAAAAAAAAGAGATTGTAGAAAATGCCACGTGGCATGTTCTAATTGATTAAAAATCTTATTGAAATCTATCATCAAGAATTCTAAATAGATAGTGATATGTAGCGCGGCTGGATTCATTAAAAATCTTATCAGAAATTTATCATCAACGATGCAAAATAGTTAGTAATATGTGGCACGTCGTAATTGGTTAAAAATCTATTCGAAAATCTATCCACAACAATTGTACTTTCAGAAAATGATACATGGCATGACGATATCGATTAAAAATTATATCCGAAATTAAAAATAAAATTAATTTTTAGCATTTATAAAATAAAAAATATTAACATTTTAATACGAATTCCCTGAACTATTTAATTTAGAGGTGGATGCACTTATATAATTATTGTTTCTTTAAGGATATTGAGTTGCCTATTGTCCAATTAGGTCTTAGAACAGTAGAACTGCTGTTATTAGAGAGAGTTGAAAACCTAAGAGCAAGTCCACCCTAACAAATGAGCTGAGTAATAGCCCATTTTTCCATCTAACCCCCTAAAAATCCACTCCACCCTATCCAATTAGCTGGCCCAAAGTGGAGGTTAGTTTAGAGCCCCACCTAGAATGGATTGACCCATAAATCAGCCTACATGACGCCAGGCTAACGTCAGCCATGTGAATTAATTTTTTTTTTTTTTTGCAACTAGCGTATGGTAAACATGCTCCCGTGGGCGCGCATTCCCGATAGTGCACAAAGGGGGCCCTTGCTGCAGGCGCATGATGAGTCAATATTGTATTATATATTTTACTCTATTCTTAGTATAATTTGGTAATTATTTTGGTAGAATTTTGATACTTTGATTTATATTTTCAATATAGGACATTCGATTTCCTCTGGAGCAAAACATGACCAAACGGATGAATTTTGGAGTGATTCAAATTGGAGGACGTTCGTGTGTCTCTTAGCTTGTTCGTATCAAAATTTAGGATTTTTCTACCAAGCGGTTATTCTCTGGCGATTGAATGTAGGAGCAGCGTGCATTGTTGGAAAATGACGTTTCTGGGGTTTAATTGTGTTTTTGGAGCCCAAGATGACCTCAGATGGGTTCGTGGCCTTCTGAATAAGTGTTCATAGTAGTCCAAGCTTTAAATCCAGCTATTTTGGGCCAGTTTTGGAGCTGATCTGGATCCAAAATATGGCTGTACAGATTTCTAGGCGAATTTACCAAGTCAATTAAGGATTATGTTTCCTATTTTATTTCAATTTATTTAGTTTCCTAGTCTTATTCTAAGACCTTTTACTAGGAAAATTTTATTTAAAATAGTATAAATAAGCCTTTTGGTAGACTTAGGGTTTAGCGAGAACGCACGCAAGATTTGAGAGGCTAAAGCTTAGAGATTTCAAGACTTATACTTTCAAGTGCTTTCATTTTTTTTCTAGTTTAATACAATTATGTTGATTTTAATTATGAGTATGCGTAGCTAATTTTCTTTTGCTAGGGTGAGGCCATGATCCTTAGCAAGAATATATAGTCTCTTTTTAAGTTTCTTATGAATTTATGCATGCAAGTTTTGGATTGTTAATCATTGTGCTTTAAACTATCTATTTGTTTTAGTGATTTGTGACCATTAGGATATTTAGAAAAGTAATTTGATGCAATTTTGAAGGAGGGATATCCCTAAAATTGACTAAGGCTTCTTGTGGTTAACATGTGTAGCTACTTAGGATGGACGACACGTCTTAGGAGTTATATGGTTTTTCAAAAGGTTTTCCCAAAACTTAATGAGTCTTGCATGTTCACATTTGATTTGGACGCCACGGACGGGTTGCATGTTAGATATATGTTCTATGTTGGGGGTTCCAAGTAGGGCATACTTTAGGAAAACCTAACTTTCAAAATATGTATGTGTAATTCATAAGGAATTAGAAGAACTACATATGATTGTTAGGGTAACGGCGGAACCCTAATGCTTCTCCAAATTTGTTTCTCAAAATCTTTTCCCTTTGATTTGTTTCCTTTTTAATTGGTTATTAGTTGCTTTCCCTAAATTACTTTTTTTAAATTCGTTTTTATTATTTTTAAATACAAAATCAACATTTTCCAATCTTTACTTTCAGTTAATTAAATAGGATTAGGGTTTTTCATAAATTGTTTTAAATAATCCCAGCGGAAAACGACCTTACTTGAGTCGTTTATACTACAACAACTTTGTTCTCTTGCAAGTATTTTTAAATGTTTTTATCCCTACTTTTGGAGGTGATAAAATCCCTATCAGCGCACTAACGGGACCCTAGACTTGGGCCAGCGATGGCCGTTGAATTTTCAACAACTAGTTTTATGGATCGTTAGATTTCCAACTGTAAACAAAATATAAATTTAAAATCTAACAGCTAGTGACGTGGCAAATTTGGACCGTTCGATTTCCAAATCAACGGTCCATGTTTTTCGGCAAAAAAAAAGGAAAATGTCAGAAATCTTACCGTTGGCCACATGTCCAATTTTGGGCTGTTGGATTTCAATCTTTTTGAAATGCAACAGTCCAAATTAATTAACTTAATAAAAAAATATTTAAAAATACAAAAAAAAAACGAAAATCCTATCCGAAATTAAAAATAAAATTATTTTTTATTATTTTATAAAAATATAATATTTTAATACAAATTGACTAGACAATTCAGTTAAGGATGAAGATAGATTTGGACAAATATTATTCATTGCAGTCAATTACTATTTATTTTGAGTGAATTGAATTGACTTTTGACTATTTGACACAAAAATTGACTATTGACTAGGGGATTTTTAAAGGGAAAGAGATCCTATGGATTTATTCCTCAAAAGCCCACTGATCAAGTGATTTGGGTTCTTGAAATTTGATATAACAGCTAAAAACAGAGAAGTTAGTAAAAAAAATTAAAAGTGATAATAATTTTTTACCGTTTGATCAAATTTTAAGATTCCAAATCACTTGATTCGTGAGTTTTAGAGGAAAGGATCTGAAAAATGATGATCTATTTCCAAGGTCTAGCTAGGGGTGGTTTGGGAGTGAGGTGCTTAAAAAAAAAACACCCATGAAAAAAAGCTGTGAGGGTTTTAGGTGTTTGGTAAACTAAAAAAAAAAGGCTTATTTTGGAAGCTGATGTGAGAATAAGCTGAAATCAAAGGAAAAAGCTGAAGCAGCTATTTGCAGCTTTGGAAAACTGGTTTTTTTTCAAAGCATACGGAGCTACAATGCTCCTTTAATGAAAATACCCATTATCAGACAACTTTTTTTTTTTTCCAAAAGCACTTTTACAAAAAAGTTTACCAAACACTCTGTTGATTTATTTCACAGCCGCTTATTCTCACAGCAGCTTTTTTTCAAAGCACAGCAATACCAAACCAGCCCTAGAGCCAATCATTTTCTCTGAAACTGTACCACACTTTATTCGAATGCGACAAAATATCTCTTCATTTAGTCCACATCCAGGCTGTTAAAATGTCTAAACTACCCCACCCTTAGCCAACTTCTCTTAACAAGTACCGATGTCTTAGAAGGTAATCTCCATATGCAATAACTACCAAGTAGCTAAAAAGAAAAGAAAAATAATGAACATAAAAAAGAAATATAGAACGACGACGGATAAACAGAACAATCATGAACAGATTTAAGACTTAAAATCTAACCACATAACAATGGTTAATTACAGTCAAACCGCTGATGATTCCACATTTCGTTCATCAAAATATTAAGGCTAAAACTACGATTAGCATAATGTTAAACCAATCGAAGTCATGGAATCAGATGGCCAATAAGGGATCTAAGTATTGGATTAAAAATATGGAACTTTAACGAAAAACTCCCGGTATTGTTCATTTTAACGAAAAACACATTTTTATACTAAAAAGTCAATATGGTACTATTCACTTGACCCTTTATTTTGTTCTTATCGTTAAAACTCAAAATTTTCAAACTCTTGTCATTAGTTTTCCTTTAAAAATATTGCTCATTTTCTCTCAAACCCCTTTTATATATACTCGTCTATTTTTATTTTTATTTTTTGAAATCAGTAGATTTAATAACCGGGCAAAGATGCCAAACAGAACAAAAAGAGCCTACACCGAAGCAAACAACCAACAACCAATAACCACTAGGAAAGAGTAGAGCGAGGAGGTTACAGAGTAAACACGACGCCGCAACAAATGCTAGAGCGTCCCTCCACACACTACCACAAACCCTTAAGGCGGACAAGGTAAACCATCGTTACACAAAACATGAACCAGGGAAGATGGGGGTCTATCTACCCACACATGATCACATACTTCCCTACTACTTCGCGACGCCAAATGGTCTGTTGCCGAATTGGCCAGTCTTGGAACCCAAGACCAGCGACAATCAAGAAACTCATTTCCCAATCTATCACAATTCAGAAGAGGGGAGAAAGCATCCCAAATGCCTTTCTTAGCCATGTCCCTAAGGCAAGAAATCGACTCCAATGAGTCGGACTCTAAAATAATCCTATTGCATCCCATCATTTTGCCAAGCATACACCCGTGCAAGATTGCCAAGGCATCTCTCATAGCCACACTAGTAGCCTTCACACCTGATCTACTAGCAGCAAGAAACCTCATTTCCTCATCCCATGCAACAATTCCCGTGAATCCCCGTCCATCACAGGATCCACAGCTAACATCCACATTTATCTTAACGAAACCCGGACACGGAGGAGACCAACGAACATCAACCAATTGATCCAGGACACGAGGTTGAGGCGTAGTCCGAGGACCACCCCTGGCTTCTTTGAATGTAAAGACCGATAAAGATATGGCCAAAATAACCTGCCTAGGATGAATTGGTTGCTGGTTGAATTGCATATTACACCGGGCTTTCCATATATGCCAACAAGTGAAAGCGATAAATGAGAGCATATTGTTTCTCACCTCAATTGACCCATTTGCTGAAGCAAACCTCTGGAGCAACTAGCCCGCCCAAGAAGAAGTATCCGTCCGATTAATCCTCATACCCAAGCTTCCCCCAAACCAAACAGCCTCCACCCACGGGCATTGCAAAAATAGATGCACAATTGTTTCATCCTGATTCTTACAAATAGGGCACAACAAAGATGGGGAATATCTTCTTCCAAAAAGGTTTGCCATAATAGCCACAGCTTCCTGAAGGGTCTTCCTTAGAAAACAGCTGATTTTTGGAGAAGCCTCTAATTTCCACACACACTTCCACATATGGGCAGGAATGGTGACCGATGATCTAATATTAACGCCCCCAGGGGGCAGATTCCGACCAACCACCCATTTATATCCGGATTTAACTGAATATATCCCTTTTTTATCTAGGGGCCAAACCAAACGATCACGCAACAAATGGTCTCCAATATGGGTCCCAAGGATAACATCAAACTCGGACCTTTCCAGGAAAGGATTCAGAAAATCAATGTCCCACATTCCATTCTCAGAGAAAATCAACGAATTTACCAACAAATTATTAGAAACCTGCACCGTCCCCAAGGGAGAAGGTTTTCCCAGTGGAATAGACGGGATCCATCTATCAACCCACACCCTAACCTCACTTCCACTCATAATCTGCCAATGAGCTCAATTGCATAATATATCCCTTCTGGTGAGGAGGCTAGACCAGGCCCAAGAGGCTCTTCCACCCCTTTTAGCATCCATGAATGAACAAGTATGGAAGTACCGGGCCTTAAGCACCAAACCCCACAGAGAATTCGGCTCCTCAATTAATCTCCAACACTGCTTAGCCAACAGGGCATCGTTGAACAACTCAAAACTCCTAAGTCCTAACACACCCATATCATTCGCCCATCCTAACTTCTCTCTATAAACCTAATGAATACATTGTTCACCGTCTTTTTGCCCCCACCAGAACTTCGATATCATGGCATCCAACTCATTGCATAGAGAAGTAGGAAACTTGAATAAGTTCATAGGATATGCAAGGATTGCTTGCGCCACCGCTTTTATGAGGACCTCCCGCCCCGCTTGAGAGATGGCAGTTTTCTTCCATCCCCGAAGCTTGCCCAATAATCTTTCTTTAACGTAGGCTAGCCCACTTTTTTTTCGAACGGCCCCAAATAGCGGGAACCCCAAGGTAGAAACCTGGATCTCCAACCCTCTCCATACCCATGATGTTCGCCAAATGATGAGATAAAGACTCAGGCACATTGTTTCCAAAGAAAACGCTTGACTTAGACTTATTAACTTTCTGACCCGACGCCAAGCAATAATCATCAATGACTTAGGATAATTGCCGACAGTTCTCCTCCTCAGCTCTCAGGAAAATCAGAGTATCTTCTGCAAAGAAAATATGGGATATTATCGGGCCATGCTTGTTCATTTGGACTCTTCTGATCCAACCTCTATCATTAGCATGCTGGATACGAAATGATAACCCTTCACTAACCATTAAGAAAAGGTAGGGGAAATCGGATCTCATTGTCTTAGCCCCCTAGAAGGCGCAAACTTGGTTCCAGGTTGACCATTCAGAATGATTGAAAAATTCACAGAAGAAATACATCCAAGGATCAAGCTTATCCAATTACTGTCAAACCCCAATTTCTCCATCACTACCATTAAAAAATCTTATTCCACCCGATCGTAGGCATTATGCATATCCAGTTTAATGCCCAACTCAAATTTGCATTTCGATTTCCTCATTTTAAGAAAATGGAATAATTCATGCGCAATTCCAATATTGTATTGGATTTGCCTTCCTGCCACAAAGGCGTTTTGGGTAGGGGAAATTAACTTCAGAAGAAATGACTTAAGGCGATTCGCCAAAACCTTCGAGAGAACCTTATAAGAATAGTTGCTTAAACTGATGGGCCGAAATTGAGAGACGGATTCCGGGTTTTGAACATTTGGTATCATAACCAAATGAGTAACATTGATCCTCATGGGATTTTCTAATCAATGCATCAAGTCTTCAATAATTTCATTCACATCAGCAACAAGAATGTCCCAATGAGCCTAATAGAAAATCCCCGGGAAGCCATCAGGACCAGGGGCCTTCATCCCACCCATCTGTAAAGCGGCATCTTTCACTTCATCAACCGAGACCGTACCCGAAAGGGTAGCATTGGTAACCTTTGGAAGCACACAATCGAGGATTTCTCCCCACTCCCGGTGCCCTGACGACTTGAATAACTCCATAAAATGCTCATCCACCAAACTCCTAATCAGACTTGGGCTTTCAATCCACTCTCCGATGCTATTTTTTAAAGTCACCACCTTATTTCTTCGTCTTCTTTGAAGGGTAGACTGATGAAAGAATTTGGTGTTGGCATCTCCATTGTTTAGCCACTGCACCCGGGATCTTTGTTGCCAGTAACACTCTTCTTGCCTCCATAATTGGTCAACATTCTTGGAAAGAGCCACAATTTCCTTCTTATTCTCCTTCCAATTTTGTTGGAGCCGACCCAAACTTTCCAACATCTCTTTAATTTGCCTCCCACGGTTGCTGAATTTTCCCCTGCTCCAGTTGATTAATTTGGCACGACAAATATTGATATTATGATTCCATCTCTCAATAGGACTCCCATCCCTGGAATGATTCCAAGTATCTCTCACGATGTCCCTGCACTCCCCATCCTTAGCCCAAAAGGCCTCAAAGTGAAACATCTTTTTCGATTTATTACTCTTAGGCTCACAAATTACCACCACATGACTATGGTCAGACCCCATAGTCGTTCCGATTTTAACCGACGTTTTTGGCCAAGTGGATTGCCAACAAGCATTCACCAACCCCCTATCCAGCCGAGCCTCCACCAGCTGCCCATTTCGAGTCCCCCTCCAAGTAAATTTAGGGCCATTAAATCACAAATCCATAACCTCCACCTTGCACATAAACTCCTCCAGGTATCTAGGTCGGTTGTATCTCACTTCCGCTCCCCCAGATTTTTCATGATCCCATAATACTTCGTTAAAATCCCCTCCACAAATCCATGGTATATTATCCGGGCTGAAATTCTGAATCAAACCCCTCCAAAATTCCTCTTTCTCTATCCTATACGATGTCGCGTAAACTCCCGTAAATCGAAATCTAACCTGCGAGTCAACCAACCCACATCTAGCATCAATGAAATGCTTAGAAAATTCCATCACCTCCACTTGGACCGAGTCCTCCCACCAGAGGCTAAGTCCTCCAGCTCTCCCAATCGGAGCTACATCAAAACCATTCGAGTACCTCATCCGTCTTCTTACTCCTGCTATTCGATGGTTTTTCATTTTAGTTTCCGAAAGAAAAATCATCGAGGGTATGTGTTCCCTTATTTGCCCATGTAAGGCACGAACCACCGTGTCTGACCCTAGACCACGACAGTTCCAAAACAGGTGTATCATGGTGATCTTGCGGCTGAGTAAGGCCAGCCGCCACCACCTCGGGATGAAGAACCCATTTTTTTTTACCTCAATACCTTCTTCTCACCTTCAGGGGTCATCTGCATAAATTCCCCAATTTCCTGCTTTTCTATCGGGACCTTCTGCAAGCTCTCCTTCGTATAGCTCTCCCTTTCCATTAACAAGCGTCTGTCACTTATAGGCATCTTACCCATTCTAGCAGCAGCTCTCTCTTCTCTTCCTCTTACTTTGCTTCTATCTTCGCCAATTTTCATTTTTTTATGAGATGATAAACCCCCCTCCTTACTTACCCCTTCCAAATCCCTCTTACTCTTACTCCTTCCCCTATTCGTCTCATGATCCGAGTCCGTCGCTGTTTCTGTTATTCTCATACTTGGATCTATTCTAGAGTTTAGATTCATCAAATGGGCATGAGTTAGTTAGATTAGAGCATATCTAAAGGAGATGTCAAAATTGCCACGTAGGCATACAACAGTAAAAAATAGCAGCAAACTCTCTCCAACCGAGCATTCAATTTCTTACGTGGTGCTGAGTTATTTGAAGGCAAAGCCTTTTGTTGTCAAATTTGACAGCAGATGTCAAATTCATTAAATAATTTTTTAATAGATTAATATAATATATAATAAATGTTGTTATGTTTTTGAAATATTTGATTGGTTGTCTTAATCATTGGACTCCACAAAAAGATAAAAAAATTTATTAAATGACATTATTATTTACCATATCGGATGAAGCAAAATATTGTATAAAATGTCAAATTGCCACATAAACTATCAACTATCATTTTGATGTTTAAAATTTAATATTTATTTTGGAGATGCTCGTAGATGGTTTAATAAGAAAATAGGGAACCCCTACATAGTAGTCGGTAACTTAATAGAGGTTAAAAAAAATACAGCATGTCACAACTTGCTTTAATTTGATCTAGTTTAAGTAATAATTTAATAATAAATTTTTATGTCATTTAGATTATTAAAATCTGTCTACTAATTTAATCTCATACATATAGTTTTGGGTAGTGCTTGGGAGACTAATTTGGAGATAAAATCTGTAAATTAAATGATGTGCGCTATTAAGAATAAGCATGATTATCAACGTTTAAGTAATAATATAATCATCAACTTTTATATTATATAGTTTATAAAATTTTACCTATAAATTTAATCTTTCTAGCTTTACCGGTGTTTTTTTGTACTCTTTCAAAATATCTGGTCAAAGGAAGGTGGAGTTTTATTAATTAGCAATTTGTTGAGGAAAGACTGGCAGTGGGAGAGCAATCAAGACATGAAAGGCTAAAGCTTTATGGAGTCAACACCTGTCTTCTAAAAGGTTAAATCTGCTTTCTCTACTTTTTTTGGTCAGAGAAATCTGCTTTCTCTACTTAACTTACGTACAAAAATGACGAGGACGACATGCAAAAAATATTGCAAAAGATAATGTAAGTGTTGTGTTGCAGCAAACAACCAGCCACATGCCCCGACGTGAGATCGATCGAGGATTGTTTGGTTTGAGTTTATGAAGCTCCAACTACAATTCAATAGTCCAAAAATATATAGTGTTTGTTTGGCAGCCATGCCATTTCACTAATTTCTTTTTATTTTTTATTTAACCAGTCAAATCCGCTCCTCGCAGGTAACCAATCTAAACGGTTCGATTTCGGGCATTAAATTTTGGGTATTTCATGATTATAGGTAACCGTCAGGTACATTTTCGATTTGGGGTTTAATTATAATTATCGGAGTGGAGTGGAGTGGAGTTGCCAACTTCAATCGCACTTCTAACGCCTCGTGATCATATGAAAAAGTGGAGGAAGGAAGACGGTAAACGAGTAGACAGAGAGACAGAGGTGTGGTTGAGAAGGCAAATAGATGGGCCCCGCCGCAATGAATGCCGATGGTTGAGAGGGCAAACAGACGTTTGGTTCAAATTCAATCATCCCGTACAAGTTAGGAGGAGCAACACAAAATAGTACTGCGTACTACTAGCCCCCGGATTAAGCTCACTGATTGAAGGCACATGTCCTATCCCTTTCACCGTAATTATTCAGTCGGGACTATTCTGGGTGGAGTACTAGTTAGTACTTACCACCCCACCATCCCACCACCTCCTTCTTTGCTTCCTTCAATGTGAGCAGGAGTGTCTCCTGAGCATTTTCCTAGGGATCCTAGGGATCCCGTAATCTTGTCCGTTCATCGTATATCGTACGGTCAGTTTTCGTTAGGTACTATTTATATTTGAATTTTAAAATTTAAATTTTAAATGATTTATGACCGCACGATATACGATGAACGGACAAGATTGCGGGATCCTAGGATCCCTAGAGAAATGCTCAGGAGACACTCTGATTCCCTTCCATGCTTCCTAGAGTTAATTAATTTTCACTTTTCCAATCTTTATCTATTTAAATTTCACTTTTTACTGGACAAGCAATTCATCATCCCTAACCACTCCACCGACCTCATTACAGTTAACTGTTAAACTCCCACAGGCCCAACTCTCTCTCTTTAGATTACATAATTACATAGATATTTATTATTTTGTGGGAATTCGGAAGTCCGTCGTTCTCCCGAGAGATTGCGAAAATGGCAGAGGAGGAGGGAGCGGGAGGGAGCGAAGTAGTAGTCTCTGCTCCTCCAACTCGAATTCGCCGCGTTCTTCTCATCTCCGCCGGTGCCAGTCACTCTGTTGCTCTTCTCTGTAAGATTTATTTCCTTGTTGTTTGTTTGTTTGTTTGTTTCATAAATCCGAATTCTAATCCCCCACCACCAAAAACCAACCTTTCTGGTTGATTCGATTGCTTAATTTATATCCTAGCTAATTGCCGTTACTTCTTAACTTGTTCGGTGTCATCCTCCTGCAAATCATGGACAAGTAATGGTTTTGTCGGTAATGTGCAGCTGAAAATGTGTTTTGCTCCTGGGGACGAGGAGAGGATGGGCAGTTAGGCCATGGTGATGCCGAGGACCGACTTTTACCTACGCATTTGAGCGCATTGGACGGCCATGAAATAGTGTCTGTTACTTGTGGAGCTGATCATACAATTGCTTACTCCAACTCTCGTTCGGAAGTTTATAGTTGGGGATGGTTTGTTCTCTATCTTCCAAGTTTGTGTTTTTTTTTGTGTTTGCCTGTTTTTAAAAACTTGGTATATAATATATCGCACGCTATCTTCTGAAGATTACAATCATAACCGCAACGTTCTATAGGCGCCAGTGCTCATGCTTCCATTCCTGTTTGATTTCAGACTTTTATTTTATTGATGTCGTTATTATTGATGTAAATATAAGAATATATTGTGTTAAGGTTTGAATAATTTTCATAGAGCAGTGAGATATGTCATGCGTCAACAAGAAAGATTATCGTTGTTTGGTTATATTTGTAATAAGGGCATCATTCAGTTGAGTTGTGTTATTGTTCGGTTTTTGTTTCCTTGCATTCTTATATCTTCATAAGAAGTTAAGAATTAAGTCTTTTACTATTTTCCAGGGGTGACTTTGGGAGATTGGGTCATGGTAATTCTAGTGACTTGTTTACACCTCAGCCAATAAAAGCATTACATGGTATTAAGATAAGGCAAATTGCTTGCGGGGACAGTCATTGTTTGGCAGTGACGATGGAAGGTGAGGTGCAAAGGTTAGTTGTGCTTTATAAAACCCTTTCTCGCTCTCCACCCTCTCTCAATTCTATTTTTTAAATTGTAACTTGATTTCTGAGTTTCAATGTCGCTTACACTAGTTTTCTGTCATGGTATATATTCTTTACAATCATGACATATCTCCTTTACAATATTCTTCTTTGTCCCTACGCCCTTGTCTTTCCCACACCTGTGATTCATGCAGGAGTTGTACAAATATTGATCTAATGATTTGTTTTTGGTGCACATTTTGTTCAAGTTGGGGGCGGAATCAAAATGGTCAACTTGGTCTTGGTACCACAGAAGACTCTCTTGTGCCACAGAAAATCCAAGCGTTTCAGGTATTTTAGTTGCATTGTTTCTTGTTTCCTGTTAGGTCTTAATCTCTTACACTTATAATTAAGTAAATTTAGGAGACACAGAACTTGGGCCTTTGAAGGTGTTCGTGTGCTTCAACTTTGAATAAAGAATTGGGGTTCCCTACCCTTATTCTTAAGTTTTTTTTTTTTTTTTTTTTTGTGTGGGAACTAGAGGTAGAAAAAATGAGAAAAGATTAGATGGGTGGAAGGAAACTTTGATCCTATGGATTTGCAGTAGTATTTCTATCTATTTCATGTCCATCTTAGAATGTCAAGTAGGGGATATGATCTTAGAGAAAGGGCAGTGATTTTGTACTCCTACTTTGTACTCTATTTCATGTCCTTGGTTCTATTGAATTATCAAAGCATATAAGTAGGGAGGAGGATCGCTAGTTTACAAAATAGAAGTGTGATTATTGCCACTTTTGATAAATTGATGAGAGAGTTCTTATGAGAAGGGAGGAGATATCGTCTAATTAATTGTGACGTAGGGCAGAAAACAAAGTAAAATGGTACATAGCTTTACTGAGCCAAGCGTGTGTGGAGATTCCACTGTTGACAGTGGGATATGTGATGCTTGATGGGTGAGATTCAAAAGTGGAAGAGGCCTTTTTCTCGCTCTCCTAAATTTATGTCAGTAATGACACCAAAATTTTTGATTCGAGGGCAACATTTTGTATGGTTAATATGCTTCTAATTTTTGTTTTCCCCTTTTTACTTTTTGTAACTTTACACAAAATTTAAACAACAAACTTTAGAAGTTATAGATTTAATGTCTCAGGGTCATCATATTTTCTTCAGTCCAATCCTTCAAAAAAAGATGTTGCATTCATCCTGATAATGCTTACAATTCCACTTTCCATTCGGGATAGAAATCTGTGTGACCCTATTTTTGAGCTTTATAAAATGGCTTAGAAGATTGGTGTGCTTGTAAAATGCAGATTTTTTCATAGCTTCGTGGCTTAGAGGGGACTAAGTAATTATTATTTTCTTTAAAAACCACCCTAAGCTTATTTATCTAACAAAAGTAAAGCGGAGAGAATCAACAATATTTTTCTCCATTTTATTTTCTCTGTGTTGGTCAAATTTTTTATGCGGGCAGCAAACTGAGTAGTTTATGGCAACTTACTCCAATTGCTGGAAGGATCATTTTTGCCAAGGCTTGAGTTTTCTAAACACTGATGTGTGATTGACATTCATGTCAACGGTGCTGAAAATTTTCAAAGATATTTAATAAGAAGACTTTGTCTGTGCTTCCGGCTTGACTGTGAGTCTGTGACTCCTGATATAGATATTCAGCCTTCACGATCCCACACTTTTGATTTGTGGATTGCCTTCTCAGGGTCGAAAGTCGAAACCATGTTCTCATGTATGTGCATGTTTTTTTCTGGGTATTTTACTACAATGTCTAGTGGTCTGACTTGGACTTCTATCAAGCCATCCAAATGGCCTGCATTGAATGGTTGGAATTTCTGTTCATTCTGGTGAAACTGGAAAGTTCTACTCTATGCTATTCTGTTTGGTGATTATGATTCTCTGGCTTGTAAGAAGTAATTGGTTTATTTTTACGGGAATTTTACCCTCTTTTGTCTCTCTTCTGAAAATGTCAACTGTTGACGGAGAGAATCAACTGACTTTCAAACAATGAAGTGCCTTTGGTTTTTGTGGGATGCTTTTAATCGTCAAGTTATACAACAACAACCAAGCCTTATCCTACTAAGTGGGGTCAGCTGGTTATGATTGGTTTTCTTCTGGTTTGTTTTCTTTTTGTTTTGTTTCAGAGTTGGTGATACACAATGGCGGTACTGTTCTTAGTTTGGCTTCATTCAGCTTTCAAGATATTTAATAACCAGATCCATCCAGCATGTTGCTTCATTATTTTCTTTGATGACTCCCTCTATAACTCTAATATTGGAATTATGCTGATCAAGATTTATCAAGCCTTTAGGCCGAAGATGCCAATTGATCTGATTTGACATTCATCTTTTTGAGAGATATGCTGGATCACTTTTCAAACTTTTGATTGGCATCCGTTTTCTCATCCCACGTCACGCATCCGTTATTTGTTAACTGACAATTAGTAGGCAATCACTTTAGACTTTCAATTTTTTTCACTTTTAAATGTTAATCAAACCTCAGTCTGATCATCACTGCCTCATGGTCTGGCTTATTCTTTAAAGCCCAAATGTCTAGTTGGGTTGCATATCGTAATTTTGTTACTTTCAGGTTTAGGATCAGTCTTCTTGCACATATAACTCTTAGATTGGTGACTTGTCAACATTGAGTTCCCATTACTTGCTTTACTTTTTGTAGCACAAGTTGGAACCTTGTGTTAGGTACTATTTGGATCCAAGTTCTTTTTGCATAGAAATTGGTATTTTTTATGGTTGTGGATGACATGGGTGTTGGGGCTGTTAGGAAGGCAAATACTCTTCGGAGTGTGAGGTTTGACTAATTTTTGGAGGTATTAAGGGCAGTAAACGATAAAAAAATATAAGACAAGGTGGAGAAGTAAATTTTGTAGGGGCAAGAATAAGATTTTCACATTCTTATGTGATTCACTGTTAAATAAATTTAGGGCTGTTCCTTTCTTTCTTGTAATCGTCCTTCAGTAATTGGGAGCTTTGATTGGATACCTCTGTCACCAATCTGTTGTAATTCAAGTTTTATGTCACTTCGGTTTATATTATATTCCTACAAACTACTGTTTTGGCCTACCTCCCTGAAATCGTTATCCAATGAGTTTTTTCATATCTTGTTGCAGGGGTTATTTGTCAAAATGGTTGCTGCTGGTGCTGAACATACTGCAGCTGTCACAGAAGATGGGTTGCTCTATGGATGGGGCTGGGGCCGATATGGAAACTTGGGCCTAGGCGATAGGAACGATCGCATGGTTCCGGAGAGGGTTTCTATGGTTAATGTAAGTCTTAAGATCTGATGCTGTTTATTTTATTCTGATTTTGCCCATCATGTATGATATTAAGTAAATGTGATCTGAAACCAAATATTGTTAACAGAAGGGTAAACTTCCATCTACCCCTTGAACCCCACCATCTCTAAGTATATGCTGTCTAAAATTAAGCAAAAATTAAGGGAAGAAAAATATGGAATTTGGAGATTTTGGGGGTTGGTCAAGTTGGTGAATAGTCAAATTTTGCCTCAAAAGTGAGCCACGCGCCCATCATGTGTGGATGGCATTGTTAGAAATCTGATGGTAAGCCCTGCGTTGGGGTATTTTAGTATAGTTTATGACCTTAAGGTACAAATAGAATTTGCACAATTTTAGGGACAATTTACCATCAGACAATGTAATAGCCCCCCAACAATGCATATTGTGTTCATTAGATTGTTTTCCTTTCTTTCTGCATCTGTACTAAGTTGAAATTACAGATGAGAATTGGATCTTTCAAAGTGGCGTTGTCTTGAAACTAAGTAGTCGGGGAGGTTCGTAAAGGATTAGAGATTAGGCTTTGGAAGAGAGATAATGTGGTGCTTCAGCATCCGTGCCAGGGCTCCATCTAATGGATGTGCTTTGTTGTCTAGTATTGTCAAAGCAGGCTCTGCTTTTATAGGCAACAGAAACACGAGTTGCTCCTTTAGCTGGAAAGCTATATGATTAGGGATGGTGTCAACGGGAAGTATTTTTCCGGACAGATTTCAACTGGAAATCTTGTTTTGGAAGGTGACAGCCTGCCTTAGAATATACCTGATCACTGTACTGTATGGTTCCATCAATGTTTTAAAAGGAGAAGGCGAAACCAAGGCAATCCATGGATAGCCTCGCCTCACGGTACTTGAAATTATTATAATACTTTAATATACACAAGTATATAAAAAATACAATAAACTAATAAAAACCAAGTTAGAAACATAAAATTAGCATGAATTGAATTCTCAATTTTTCATAAACCCCAATGGTGAGAAACCCTAACCAAAAGATATGCTTGAGCCTATCACTTATATGAGGTGGCAGACAATCGGTGAAACTTCCTTTGGTTGGGCATTTCTCTGTTTTCTCTCTGCTGAAATCTATGCGAATTACACTGTTTGCAGCTTTAGCACGGTAAAGTTTTGCTTTAACTTGTAAAGCTTTAAATTAATTTAGTGGAGTGCTTTAGAGTGAACTTTGAGTGGAGTGATTTACAGGCAAGTTGTCAAACCACATACAAAGTTTGGTGTTCAAGTTCTTTGATTGTATTCCTAAAATTGTGCTGGCTATGCAATTTTATTTTTTAATATTTTTCCTGGAAAATATTGAGATAATTGAATGTTGATAGAATGACTATCACGCGGCAGTCTAGGAACTTGGAACATTGAAATTTTCCCAGATTAAAGTGGTATTGTGTCTTGGAGAATGACCTATGAATTAAACTAGGGAATTGAAAATATGAGAGAGGAGCTCAGTTTTTTGGTACTAAGTGAACAATTTAGACAGTTAATAGCCTCATTATCAAATGTTTAGGTTTTTGGTTTTTAGTTTTCCCTTTCTAGTTAACAACGGGAAACATTCAGGAGAAAGGGAATCTGATAGTGGGGAAAATAGAAACGAGGGAGAATAGATGGAACTAAATTGAAAAAAAAAAAAAAACTGTTTAAATTGTGTAGTAATCTCACAGCTGTTTAGGTCACATACATTTTATCTTTCCCATTCACATCCATCATCCTTATCTCTCTCCCCTCATTTTTCTTCTCCATCTTTAAGCAAAAACCGAAACGAAAATATTACCAAGTATACACTAATAATTCATTTTTAGGGATACCCTAATACTTCATTTTTAGGTGTTATGGGATGTGATGATATATATCTGCACCCTCACAGGTTGTAGTTGGAGGCTTTTATTTAGTATTTTTACTAAACTCTAATAACGCGACACGTAAAGACTCCTCTCATCAAACCATAGGGGTATATTTATGCTAGATTCTTATATTATAAGGTTGATATTTGCAAATGTCCTATTTTCATTCAAATCTACTTGGTTAAAATCCCTCTATTGCCCTTGCTTTCTCAATTGCGTAACAAATCAATTTGTGACTTCTAAAAATGCAGAGTGAGAAGATGGTTATGGTTGCGTGTGGGTGGAGGCACACGATATCTGTTTCCTCATCGGGTCGATTGTACACATATGGTTGGAGCAAATATGGTCAACTAGGGCATGGGGATTTTGAGGATCACCTTGTTCCTCACAAGCTAGAAGCCTTGAGTGACAAATATATTTGTGAGGTGATCTCTTAGCTTTTAGACTCTGATATAATGCTTCATTCATTTGTATTAAGATATAAGCAACTTTGGTACTAGTTTTGAGTTAAGTTTCCTGCCTTGTCTTTTGTTAATTTGGTATTATTGTTTTCTCATTCCTTTGTGGCATCTGCGGTTGTCACGTATGGTATCAGAGCTCTTATATCATGAGGTCTTGAGCTTGAAATCTATCTTCTCTACACCTGTATTATTTGTTAAATTGCAAATACATAGGATTGATCTGTCTTTGTTGGCCCATTCCCTAACTGCTCAAGATTTTTAGGGTCCAAAGATTGTCTAATAGTCAATCTAACAAATCCAGTATTACTAAAAGCTATCCCATAATACTTTAACGAAAAACAAAAAACCTACTGAAAATGTGTCCAGATGATTTCCAGCTCATTCAGATGAGTCGAATTGTCTTGCGGACATTTTTTTTCAGACTGGTTGGCATGGACATGTACTAATTTGAGATGAATCTTTGCCCAATCACAGATTTTGAGACAACTCATTAGAAAGGAGGACAATTTTATCATATATGTTGATCTGTCACCATTCTAAAATCAATTTTGGCCGGTGTTGAATGATGCCCATGCCATACTTTTTAACAATTTCAATTCTATATTATTTGATCACATTGGATGGAGCTTACTGAACAAATATAGAATGCGGAGTAGTGAAATGGTTTGGGCAGCGAGAGTTAGAATGGGTGAAAGTTATTAATTCTGCAGGATGCTGCTCTAAAATTAGACAATTCTTCAATATTCTGGTTTCTCCAGAAATAGGTATTTAGTCCATTTCCCACAAGAAGATACGTTTGTTTTTTGGTTTTTGAAGGTCCATAGGTCTATGAGCTACTGACGGGAAGTATAAACCATTCAGTCCATTTCCCACAAGAAGATACTTTGCAGCTGGTTTAGCTGGCATCTTCATTAAAGATATTCCTTAATGAGACTTCTTGCTGGTTTGTATCACAATCTAGCAGTATACCGTGTTGTTTTCAGATCAAGAGATCTGAACATGCCATTCAACATTATGAACCGTTTATAAATTAAGTTGAAACATTTCCAAGGTCCTTGTAGGGATTAGGCTATTGGGTGCATTGCCAAACATTATTCTCTTACTGATCGTTATCTTTTTGGTATGGTTGAGCCTGACACGAGTCAACAACCCTTCATGTTTTAGATTTATCAGTAACTGATGAACTGGATAACATAAACCCATTACTATGACATTTATAGATGATTGAGGAGTTTCTATTCAATAATGTCAATACCTACCTTGGAGGTGGATAGATAGACACAAATAAGATGATGGAACAATCAAATGTATGAGTAAGTTAATGATACAATCGAATATGCTCCACATTCAGTAACCTCTTCTTTGGGGACCTGACCACTCCACAATAGTGCCCAACACATGCATCTCAAACTATATCTGTCCCTTGTGCATCTGCAGGGCATGAGGGTCACAATGTTTAGGTTCTACAACCATTGGCCACCTATTATTCCTTGCTACCTAAAGAAAAACAGGCTAAAGTGGTAGACTTTGTGTGTGTGTGTGTCTCTGTTTGCACATAATTCTGAATGTGGATTAATTTCATTGAACTTATTTTGGGAAATATATTTCCTCTGCTAGATTATGCACCGACTCATGCTAATAGACAAATGAAGCATTGTTAAGAGTAATTGGCGTTGGATGGGAATTCACTTGGATATGATAGAAGCAACTGTTGATTTCAGTCCTTTGTGTTAAAACTTTTTTGGCTTGTATCTTACCAGACATCTGGCGGTTGGAGGCATACCATGGCACTCACATCTGACGGAATACTCTATGGCTGGGGTTGGAATAAGGTTTCTGGTTTCTGTTCCCTTAATTTCACTTATAAATAATTTTTCCTGGTTCATGAATAATTTATCTTTTCCTTTCCCTTTTAAGCTTTTACTTTCTGTCACTTCATCTTATTATCAAATAGCAAGTCAGTTCCTCATTTCCCTTCTGGTTCGTTACTTACCTTTTTCTATTTCGTGGACAGTTTGGACAAGTTGGAGCGGGTGACAACATTGATCACTGTTTTCCTGTGCAAATTAAATTTCCTCATGAGCAGGTACCTACTCATTTCTGTAACATTCTGTTCGGTGGAGATTATCTTCTTTTGACTTGTCATATGGGAGAATTTTTTTGGTAATGAATCTAATGATCCATCATTGGCAGAAAGTAGTTCAAATATCTTGTGGATGGAGACACACACTTGCTGTTACTGAAAGACAAAATGTGTTCTCCTGGGGGAGAGGTACAAATGGACAGCTTGGGCATGGGGAATCTGTTGATCGGTAATTTTGATCTATTTATTTGAATTCCTACGCCATATATCTGTTTAATATATGTTAGAATTTGGGATAATTTTTGCTCCACATTGGAGCTTAAGCTCTTGGGAACATTAGTAAAGCAACAATACATGGTGCTTATAGGTTTCTGAATCACCACATATAGCATCCAAAATTGGTTTACGAAATCATGAATATCTTGACCAAATTATACTCATTTAGCTTATTGATATTGTCGTTAATATAGCCCTGGTTATACGCAGTTTTAGCTTAATTTAGGCTGTTAGCTATTTAGGGGAATTTATTTCTTGGAATCGTATGTAACTGGTGCACTCAATAAGATTGCTCTGTGTGTCTATAAAAAAAAATTCATTTATGGAATCTCAAAACTGATGATGTACAAACATTTTGCACTGAAGGAATGTTCCAAAGATTATAGAGTCTTTGAGTGTTGATGGATCTACCGGGCAGCAAATAGAATCTTCAAAAGTTGATCCATCTACAGGTGCGGTACTCCCTTCCTTGCATGTCACATCCTCACTTGAAACTCTCCTATATAATATATTATGTATAAATATATTATGGCGACTTGAAAAGTTAATTATTGATAGCTTTGGATTTTGTGTTTATTGTTCGGCTTCTCTTGAACAGGGAAAACTTGGGTATCACCATCGGAGAGATATGCAGTTGTTCCTGATGAAACTGTAAGTTTGTGTCTCATAAATGTTCAACATCCAAGTGGATTAGAGAGATACATAGTTGTTGGCATATGGAGATTCAGATTACTTAGGCAATTAGGGAAAAAAAACATGTTTTCATCAGATTCTGATAGAATCAGATTCGTTAATCAACTGCGAAAGTTGGGCACTTGAAGACGATCAAATTATAGAGGTTCACCTCATGGAAGTTTCTCAATTCAGAAACATATAGAAAATCAAGAAGGTTACTTTTTGCTAACCTAAGCCAGAAAGCTAAGGATACGACATGCAGCAGCTGAACCACTTTCCAACAAAACCGAAAATATCAAATTCTGTTATTTTTCAATTTTTGGAAATGTGCTCAAGAAGTATACTATTAGAACATTTGATAAAGGAGCTATAACATTTAATGTAATTGCAAAGATAGGTTAACAACAAAGAAGTAACTGACAATGGCATGATTGTTTATGCCAGGTTCGAGGGCAAGCATCTACTTCAGTCGGGCGGAATGGTAATGATGCAAGTGTTCCTGAAACCGACATCAAACGCGTTCGGGTTTGACCGTCTTTGGGAACGTACGTTGAGTCTGTGAAATGAATGAAGACACATGGATGACCTGCCCTACTGGCTTATAAATTCCCGAAATGCTGTAAGCGATCAAACCAGTCGACCGCATTAGTAACATGTACCCTCATCTCCTCTGGTTATAAATTACTGCACCTTTGGAAAGACAATGCATGTACTCCTCCTGTCTGATGCGTTATCTAGACAGAATACCAAACTACCCTGGTGGGTTTAACAGTTTTTGTTTGAGAAGGGCATCGGCATCCTAATCTTATGGTCATTTTTTTTCCACTCTCATATTGCTTTCCACTGTCATATTGTTTGACGAGGGCATCGACATCCTAATCTTCGGCTGCTCTCACAAAGGGGTGGGATTAGTGAGGTCGGCTGGGGACGCCAAAATACAGGAGGTGTGTTTGTTGAGAGCTGTCGGGATAGTAAACGGTTGCCCGACTTTATATGCTATGCGTGTGGCTATTAAACTTTTGAAATTAAAATTTTCATGAAGTGAAAATATAACACTATGTTTGGACGAGGAAAATAAACTTAGAAATTGAATAAGTCAGAATTTATAAATTGACATGCATCAATTTCCTTGTTTGGATTCATAAACATAGGGATTTAGAATTTTCGCGTGGGAAAAAAACTTAGGAATTTGGGACTCCAATTCCCAAGTTTACATTTCATGTAAATATGTGTCATTTTTCAATTTCTATGATTGAGAGCTTAAAAATAACAAATTCTTTATTCAATTTTATTGTTCTTTTAGGTTAACCAAACAAGAAAATTCACAAATGCTAGAAAATAAAATCATGTCATTTCAATTTCCATCAATTTAAATAGTTTGATCATTGAACTTTTTTTTGGTGACGACGTTCAAATGGTTTTTGATTGTTGAAGACATTCTTCATATTTTTAGTGACTGTTTTTGGGTGACTTTCAAATGATTTTTTTTCGTTGAAGACATTCTTCATATTTTGAGTGACTGTCTTTGGTACATATTTGGTCAATAAACGTTTATTTTATTTGGAAGAAAAATGTTAAAAAGAGACAGGTGGGGAAAAATGAGAAAGACTGATATGGTTAACTGGCTGGAAAGGAGAAAAAAAGAATATTTTATTTTGATAATGTTTATTTTATTATATTGCTCATAATTTTTATTTTAGCCATTTTTTTCTTTAATTTTGTTGATAGAGTTGGATGATTTTTTTCATCATCTTTTAGTTAACAAATATGATTGTATTATTTTATTTTAATTTTGTTGAAACAAAGAGAATTCTATTACATAGTTTAGATGAAAAATATAATAAAATCTATGTCACACATCCATCTTCATAAACTCGATGTGAAATTGTAAACAAGAGTATCTACCCATGTTGCGGAGTTCCAAAGTCCACAATATTAGATGCTAACTAGTATTCAATGATTCGACTTGATTCGGTCATTTTAATTTTAATTTTAATTTTTGGCTACTGTGTTGTAAGTCAACATTTATTTTGGTCATTCCCTTGTGTTGACCCTAAAAATTACAAAGCCTACGTGGCGCGCATGCCGAGTAATTAATAAGCTAACTACGTCCTTCGGTGAATGCGGGGCGTGCCAACTCGTCGGCCGAGCTCGGCCAAGGAGTAAATTTTGTTGATGTTGCGTTGGGTGCGCGGCTGACTTCTGCGTCTTGCGATTGCGGCCGAGAAAGGAACACGTCTCGGCCTCTTGGGCTCTCGAACCTGAAGACAAGGTTACTATTCTTACGAAGTTCAATATCAAATTCGGCTTTCAATGTGCCGAATGTAATAACTGTAACACCTCACTTTGCCGAGAAGGCTGATGAGATGACCTCGACCAATAAGGATATAGAAACCCTTCTCGACCGAGTCTTGGATAGGTAATCAACCGTCCTCGCCGTAGTGTTGTTGATGCCAACGGAAGATGCTGCGAGACCGGCTGATTCTACGGTGACAGAGCTATCTATGCCGACTTAAGATATCACCGGTTGCTTTCACAGTGCTGTTGATGCCAACGGAAGATGTGTCAGCGAAAAGAGAAAATAAAAAATCTCAAAGTTGTTGAGAGGGTTTGCGCAGGGCAGTTTTGTGTGTTGAATTGGAGGTCTTCTTACTGACGCACAGCTTCCCCTATTTATAGCATTGGACCTTGAGTCAAAATCCTACTCGAACTAGGTTTTTCTTCTCCGGATCATCATCATCTCGACCAGTCCTATCTTGACTAGGATTGTGAACCTAGTCCCTTATTGAGTCGGATCCCTTCCGGGTTGTTAATCCTGCCGAGACTCCCTATTGTACTAGGACTCGACTTGTCATTGCGTTTTGACCTAACCGACCTCGGTTTGGAAGCCCACGAGCTGAACGATCCATGGTCTTCTTGTTGCAAGGCCTCCCGGGCCGAGAATGATTCTACACTCGGCCCAAATTGTCATTTTGGGCCCAAACACCTTGTTAAAATATTAAAATATCCATTAAGTGAATAAATCAATAAAACTTTTAGGGTACGTTTGTTGCATCAGACTGTCTCGGACTGGACTAGCTGCATAGACTAAGCTGGACTGACTTAGACTAGACTAAGCTGGACTAATTTAGTGAAGCGTTTGGTGCAGTGTCGGACTAAGAAACAAAATAATGAAAACAATATTGTTCACTAGTTTGGTGTTTGCTCAGACTACGACTACATTATTGTTCTATTTTAATTTCTTTTTTATTAAAGGTATTATTAAAATTAATAATATTGGATGAGAGTGAGACTCAATAAAAATACAAAAACCAAATTTTTTTGCCAACGAAAGAAACATACATGATTCAAGAGTAGCATTCTTCCAAACATCAATATAACAAAGTATTCTCTCAACAATTGACAGGGTTCATAATGCTTTTCTTAATTATTCACCTTTGGTTTCAAGTTGTAGATTAAAGTTAAAGCTTTGTTTGCTTTTTTTGGTTGTGTTTTGCAACTTTGTTTGCTTTGTCGTTTGCCTTATTACCTTTCATGTTGGTGTTTTTTTGAACCGTGTTTAATTAAGTTGTACCGAAAAGAAAAAAAGCCATTAGTACATCCCATACTGCAGCAAATATTAGAAAATACAATGAACAATCTCTTGAATCCAAATCATAGAAATTCAAATGTATCATCTAATCAAATTGAATTCCTCTTCAATCGAGTCACCGCTGATATAAAAGCAAAGCATATGTAAAGCAAGAAAATGTATAAGCAGGTTACTCAAGAAATATCTGATTGACTTGACTCACTTCAATAGACATTAGATTAAGTTATGATGAAATAAACAGCAACATGAAATATCAACTATCGAGTCTCGAGTAGGGTAAAAGTGTTTTCATTAGCTTAAAAAACTGTAACCTTGTTTGCACAAGGATCGACTTTGTTGTCATCTAGATCCCTTTCACTGTAAAAACCAGGTTTTTCAGGTTCAGGCAATCCACTTTCACCACTCAACATCAGAACTGCAGCTGGCATGCTTGGCCTATCTGTCGGATTTCGCTGCACGCATAAAAGACCCACATGGATTGATCGCAAAACTTCATGTGGATTATTGGAGTCTCTTATTGATGTCTCGAGCATTTCAATGGACTTGCCTTCTGTGTATAAATTCCATGCCTAAAAGATCACAACCACCAATCGTACTGAATAAATAGAAGTAAAAAATATCAAGTAAAAACAAATGGAAACAAGGATTAGAGATCAAACAAGAATACTCGTATGCTCAGTTTGAATTAAGGATTATAGTTTTTTTTTATTTGGTCTTTTTAATCTGTTGAATCAAGAAGTAGAAGTTGAACAAAGATATTTTAATCATAATCAAACGATAAAGGCATTCGAATATGTAGCTATCACAAGTCGAAAAAGAAACAAGTCGCTCATTCTATTTTCTATTTGTACTGGATATCTAACTAATTAACAAAAAAATTAGCCTTTGCGCAATCAATTTACAGCTTTTGAGGTTGCTCTATTTGTATTCATTTTTGCCATGGAGCTCCTTCATTTATATATACAAACTCCAATGATCACAGTAGACGAATACTCAAACAAAGAAAGATAAGGATGCATCTCCCAAAGGAAAATCTGAACCCAGATCAAAACAGGATCAGGATGCAACGGTAAGATTATTTCCTGCAATTAAGCCCCAGTATTTGGAGACAAAGTGCCAGACAAATTAAGTCCATTGAGATTTATAGAAGTTACCTTGAAATCAGAACAATGAACTCCGGTCCAATTGCAAGGATTTGAATATGCTGAATTCCAGGACACACACACACACCCAAAATCAGCATACCCATATGGAAGGACACACCCACACACACAGAGTACATACATACATACATACACATACAATCATAGACTATATACATATATCAATTATTAGATGAAATTCAACGATGGCATAACAAATTATGATGAAATTCATATATATATCAAATCCACTCTAGTAAAAGCCCAAATTTTAATATCAAGTTGAACCTAAAAATCAAAACCCTAATTTATTTTCAACTGCTCAGATCAGTTATTGAAAAGTTTTCAAACCAAAACAAAGAAGTCGTTCATAACTCAGTACTAATTTACCAAACAAAATCGAAGTCGTTCAACGAGGTCGTTCACGATCAGCAAAAGAAAATCGAAGAAGAAAATCGTCAAATTCAAAATTTACCTGACGAGGAGCAGAGGACGGCAAGCAGGAGCAGAGGAGGGCAAGGATGACGAGGGTGAAGGAGTAGGACGTCTTGTCTCGCAGACGAGCGACGAATTTCCCTCTCGCTGGGCTTAGTAGTACTGTGAAAATTGGGAGTCCTCGCTAAGAACGCTTAGCGAAGGACTTTGTCTGAGTGAGTCCAGGTTTATCCCATTAAACTCAGTCCCTCCACCTACCAAACATGAGACTCACTAAATACTTAATCCAGTCTAGTCCAGTCCCACTTAGTGAGGTCAAACAAACGCCCCCTTAATTCAAGAAAAACTTGAAATTCATCTTAAAGTGATTTTCATGGTAAATCTCGCTCGTAAATAAATTAGGATTAGCTACAAAAATAAGTTAGTATTATTCTTACCAAAAACAAAAAAATTCAGTACACAAACAGACCAAATACCATAGATTTCATACCTTTAGAGGCATTCTCCAACTCCCAATGTCTTTTTATTATCTCACTAACCAAAAATAGCCACCCAAGTCTTCCTTATTTCTTATCGCGTTAACACCATCTTGACCACCACCCAAGGCGGAGGAAGAAGCGAAGAAAAATTCAAATAAACAAAGAGAAAGATTCAAAACTCAAAAAGAAAAAAGAAAAACAAATAAACATGTAAAAAAAGCAGATCAGATACCTGTTCTACCCTCCTCCCTCACCTCATCTCTCTCTCTCTCAAGGTTTTAGTCCCTCAGAGATCCCCAACACCCCCTTCCTCTTCTGCAACGAGATCACCTCCTTTAACTTTTCATATAATTCCACATCTACCCTTTGAGAGAATTCAGAGATCCTTCCATTTGTTTTCGTACAGCCAAAAACCAATAATACAAGGGGGAGGAAGGAGAGAGAGGAGACCCAGAAAGCCCAATCGCCATGAACGACTTCGAGGGTCTCTTGGCCTCCGATTTCGGCTTCAAGCCCTCCGGCAAATCGGCGCCAATGTCTGCTTCTTCTGCTAATTCTTCTTCAAAGCCCTCAAATTTTGATCTCGGATCTACTGGGACCTCCCGATCAGCTCGCGCCACCAATTCCTTTAGTGGGTCAATCACTGACGATCGCGATTCGATCTTCGGATCCTCTAAAGGTCAAGACTTTGGCGATATCTTTGGCGGGTCGGCGCGGTATTCCGGTAAATTGGAGAGCCGCGGCGAGGACGCGGCTTTCAACTTCGATTCAATGTTTGGTGGGTCTGCTGATTCGGTTCCAAAGTCATCGTCGACGAATTCGGGGCCCGTTTATGATAAACCGGTTTACGACGACGACATTTTCGTTGGCGTTCCGGGGCTGAAGAGCACGGCTGCAAAAGTTAAGTACGAGGACATTTTCTCGTCGGTGACGTCGCCGCCGTCCAAAGGGAGTAGTAGAACCAGTGGGTTTGATGACATTCTCGGCGGGTTTGGCAAGGCCGAGCCCCAATTGAAAAGCTCAGGCTCCAGAGGATCGGATAAAGTGGAGAAGGGCGTGCCCGGCTTCGATGATTTGCTACCTGGGTTTGGAGGTGGTAATGCTCCTAGTGAAAGGTATTGGTGTTTGCCATCATTAATGTATATGTATGTGTTGTGCTTTTATGCTTAGGGAACACGTTATTTTCTTGTTTGATCAGGCATAGGTAGTTCAAATTAGATCAATTGTGTGAGAAGATTTATGCATTGTCTAAAATTTTGGTAAATTGTCTATTGGATATGTACCCGAAACTGGTTAAGCACAGAATATTGTATGATGAACAATTTGGATCGATTTGCATTACCCACATTAGGATCAACATGCACGTTGAGTTTGAAAGTTTGTACTCATATAATATGGACGCTGATTGATAAAATGCTAAATTTTCTGTATTAGGCTTGCACTGTATTTTGTGTTGAATCGACATTTATTCCCAAGTCCTGATGAATGATAGTGATAGATCAAGCTATGCTTCACTTTTAGTGGGTGACATTGGATCGGTTGAATGGAGATATGGACATTGGAAGATCATTTATGGTCTGATACTCATGCTGTACTTACATTTGACATAAGCTAAGGTTTCAGATTTTGGTTCCGCAATGTTGTGTTTTGATTGCCCTGAACTGTGTAGGGTGAAAATAAGGCACAAACTCAGCGGCATAAGGAGGAAAAGAAACTCTATAGATGAAAGTGCAATCCTATTTCTTTAAATTCATTGTCATATTGTACTATGAAGGGAAATGATGCATGATCCCCTTTGATTCACTAAAAAAATTAGGTATAGTTTTGTCAAACGAGAGATAAGGAGAAGGCTCAGTTGTTTATGACCGGTTATTCTTTTTCCTGTCACAATTGTGACCAGTTATTTAAACAATAATCAACCTTATGAATTGATAAGATTAACAATCTGGAAAGCCAAAATTTCCTTATATATGCGAATTGATTCATATAGTATTTGAGCTTATGCATAAATTATTTCTTAGGGAAGAGCACTGATTAACATTCAGTTAATTAAAAAAAAATTTAAATTAAAAGTTTCAGGCAAGCTTGACCTTATATTAGCATGAATGCGTCATGCACTTTTTAACTGACTAATTTTGGGTAATGTCATGATCTTTCACTGTTGATTTTTTCTTGGGTAGACGAGATGTATGCAGTTAAATTGATGTTGATTCAGTTTTTACTTGCAGTGTTGTGATTTATATTTAAATTTATCAACCACTTTTAGCTGTGTTGCTTCCTGTGTTAATGCAATGGCATGTTCATGTTCATTTCAAGTAAAAATCTTGTTACATTTATGCATCTGTACTGTCGTTTTGTGAATCAGGTCAACCTCAGAGGCCAGTTGGCCCCATGAAATGACTGCCAATGATGTGTCTAAAACAAACTCCAATGTGATGGAAGATCCTTTTGTAGTATCAGGGCAGTATAGTGACCCCTTGGAAGAAATAAGTAGACTTTCGAAATCAGGAAGCTCGAAGGTTGATAGTCCATCTGTTGATACGGGGCGAGCATTTGACGATATTGATCCCTTTGATGGCCTTGGAAAGTCAGTCCCAACATCTTCATCGGGAAGAAATTACAGGGGAAATGATAGTGTCAATTTAAGGGCAGATACAAGCACAAATAACGGCAGAGCTTCAACTGGTAAAGAATCAACTGTGAAGCCTTCTGTGAGAAGTCCAGATAACCAGTCTCAAAAGAAGGCCCCTATTGGAAATCATTGGGATTCTCATCAGACCTTGTTTGATATGCCTACAGTTTCAAGCGATTCTCACAGATCATCTGGTCAAAATATGTCTCCACCTTCCTATGTAAATGCTAGTCCTAAGGAAACAAATGTACAAGTGGATAGGTCTCCAAGATCTGAAGAAAACATAGATTCATTGGATAATGTATGGCTCACTGTATCAGAGATCCCTCTAATGACTCAGCCCACTAGTGCTCCACCACCGTCAAGACCTCCTCCTCCAAGACCAGTGCAAGTTTCAAAGGCAAGAATGGGTTCCCCTGCTTCCACAAATGCAAGAAAGAAGGCTACCGAATCTTCTACACAGTTCTTTCAAGCTCCGAAGTCAGCCCCTGCTGTAGCGAGGGGCTTGGGTGACTCTCCAATTGATGAACTTGAGGATTTTGCCAGGGGTAAGAACCAAACTAACGTTTCTGAACACGCTAATGGCCTTGCTGGTGAAGAATTGGAGATGAATTCAGTTGCTGCTGCCATGAAAGAGGCTATGGATAGAGCTGAGGCTAAATTCAGACATGCGAAGGAAGTGAGAGAGAGGGGAAGTACAAAGGCTGCTAGAAGTAAAGAAGCACAGATGGAAAGGGATGAGAAAGTTATGCAAGAAAATCAGGAGAGGTTTGACAGCGAACGTCTGCAGAGGGAAGGTGAAGAGGAAGATATGGAACAGAGTAGAGTGGAGAAAGAGAAGGAAATTGAGAGGGCGTGGGAAGAGAAAGAGAGAGAACAAAGGAGGCTTGAAAAGGAAAGGGAGAGAACCAGAGAAATGGAGAGGGAAAGGGGTATGGCCAGACAAGCTGTGGAAAGGGCTACTAGGGAAGCACGAGAGAGAGCAGGTAATGAAGCTCGCATGAAAGCTGAAAGGGCTAAAGCAGAGAGAGCAGCTGTAGACAAGGCAACTGCTGAAGCTAGAGAACGGGCTGAAAGGGCTGCTGTTCAGAGAGCTCAAAGTGAAGCTCGAGAAAGAGCTGCAGCAGAGGCAAAGGAAAGAGCAGAAAAGGCTGCTGCAGAAGCCAGAGAAAGAGCAAATGCAGAAGCAAAGGAGAGGGAAGCAAAAGAAAGAGCTGCTGCAGCTAGGGCTGGAGCTGAAGCACGAACTAGAGCTGAACGTGCTGCGGTAGAAAGGGCTGCTGCAGAGGCTCGAGAAAGGGCTGCTGCAGAGGCTCGCGAAAGAGCTGCTGCTGCAGCAAGGGCGAACCAGCAAAGGAGTGATAATGATCTTGAACACTTTTTCAGCATGGGGCGAGCTAGCAGTGCACCACGACCTAGGGCTAACTCATCGGTAAGGACAATATTGCAAAATTCTTTTTCATTTGCATTTGAAAATCATGTTTTGACTAGTGGCTGAATATTTTCAGGATCCATTTCAGAATAGGCAAGAGCCTGAAGTGCCAAAGGCATCAACCACTACTTCCTCGAACATAAGGAAAGCAAATTCAACCACAAATATTGTTGATGATCTTTCAGCAATTTTTGGAGGTAATTTGGAACTCGTATTCAGTTCAGTTATTTGATTGTAAATACTCTTGTGTTTCTTTGTAAAATGCTGCTGCTGCTTAACTTTCCTAATTTTTGTGAAAAGGTGCTCCATCTTCTGGAGGAGAGTTCCAGGAAGTTGAAGGAGAGACTGAAGAAAGGCGAAGAGCCAGATTGGAACGACACCAAAGGACCCAGGAGCGTACGGTATGTGGTTTCTTCATTAGATTTACATATTTTTTGTTCCCTTGAATAAATTTGGAAAAGATACATGTTCCTCCAGGCCCCTTATGCTGAGGGATTTTCCAAATAACCCAGTTTGAAGGACACCTTGTGGGACCCTGTCCGAATTTTATTTCAGTGATTCAAACCATCTATTTCTTAGTTCATTATTTGAAGATCATCCTTGCAAAACCTTAGACACAGTGGAAACAAATAAGACATCCAATTGTAGACTTGTAGTGAAGAATAGAGGAACACGGTATTTTCAAGAAAATACTAAAATAACAAACATTTAACCGAGTGGTAAATAGTTTTGGATTTGGAGTGATTTTGCAAGGATGATCTTTGGGAAAAGACCTAAAAGCTTGACGGTTTGGATTGTTGAAATACATTATGAATCTCACTGTATGTTCCTCAGATCTGAACTAATTTATATAATGCACACACATGTCTCTGCTATGTTTAACTTTATTATCATTTCTGAGAAGTTTGGATTGTTGTCTTTGATTTTCAGTTGAAGGCACTTGCTGAAAAGAATGAGAGGGACCTTCAAGCCCAAAGAGACCAAGCGGAGAGAACTGTAATTCTTTCTTCCATTCTTCCAATGTGTTCTATGTGTTGAATTTTTCTGTTTAATTGGATGTATAGACTAAGGTTTGCATGTAATATGGGTTTAGGCATGTTGTTATTGACCTAGAGTTGATTCAATCTAAGGTTGTGCTAGGTTGTCTTTCCTGTCTTTTACTTTCTAATACTGAGTTGAATGACCAAAAACAATGAACAAAAAGAAAAAAAAAAACGTAAAAATTCCATTATAGTTTGGAATCAAATTCAGTTATTCTCTTTAGTCTAGAATTCTGCAGTATTACTAAGATAATCTTCTTTGTCAATTTAGAAGCAATAATAAGACTAATATATTGTTAAAACTTCCAAACAAATCTTAAACAACTTTAATAAATAGGGATGATTGTGGTAAGAAGCATAAAGGGGAAAAGACTATTAACAAATCTTAAACCAACTCAGTTCTTCTCCTACATGCACATGCTCACGAACTATTAGTGTCTTATATAAAGAACTATATTCACATGCGATTTGTGTACATATAATTATGTGTGTGTGAGTTTACCAACCAAAGACGTAAATATTTTGGCATTGTTTTCATAAGATGTCAACGTAAAGTTGTTCTCATTTTGTAGATATAGAACTCAATTTCTTGCCTTCTAATTTTGTGTGCCACAAAGTTACATCTGTGATTAATATTGCCTAGGAAGCTAGTGTTATCACTTATAAGTGTGATTTTATAATTCTTGAATTGGCATAGTACTTTTGCTTGTCATCAATTTTTGTATGTATGTGTATGTTTACTTTTATTTGCATGCTGTTTATTTCTCTTCATGCCTTAGCATCTGAGCTGTACTGAAGCTCATATGAAGTTATAGAGTTGTCGCTGATGGTTTATTCTATTATATGTCTTCAGAGGATTGCTGAAACACTAGATGTTGAGATCAAGCGTTGGGCTGCAGGGAAAGAGGGGAACTTGCGTGCTCTGCTATCGACCATGCAATATGTATGTTGGAATAATATTTTGCCATCCTTATGCTCCACATTATGACAATTTTTTTTTTCTTTTAAACGTGTCGAGGTTTAGAGTTCATCGGGGTTTGGAGTTGTGAAATCATTCTTTACGGAACAATGGTTTCTATGGTGGGTAATCACTTATGATCGATGGCCAAATCGGTGAAGTGCTACTAGAGAGTGTTCAAGAGGTTTCGCGGCATGTGCTTGGAGGTTTGAGAGAACGCTCATTAGATTTTTGTTTGTTTGTTTGCATGTTGGTGTTCTTGTCTGCATATGGCAGTTAGAGAGGGAGGCTTAGCAGAATGCCAAATCAGTTTTAAGTTGTGTAAATTGTCAATTTTAGTCCCATGAGCATACATAAAACCTGTTTTTTTTTTTTTTTTTTTTAATTGTGCTAAATTACTTGATAGCGTTGGATGTACTTTGAATATTGAATAGTTCCACAGTTTGTAACTTGTGCTGCTTATACTGACCCGAATTGTTGAATGACCATCAGGTGCTCTGGCCTGAGTGTGGTTGGCAGCCAATTTCTTTAACGGATATGATTACTGCTGCCTCAGTTAAGAAAGTATATAGGAAGGCAACTTTGTGCATTCATCCTGATAAGGTACAACAGAAGGGTGCGAATCTTCAACAGAAGTATATAGCCGAGAAAGTGTTCGACCTTCTTAAGGTATGTAACATTTTTATAAATGAAGCTGTATTCTAGAAAATCTGTTTGTCGTTCTCCCATAACAGTTGGTTTTATTTCCGATTCGGTTACTTGATTTAACATTAGTATTATTATACAAGCCTATTTTGGTGTGGCACTAGTATTATTGTACAAGCTTCTGAAATTGCACTCCTGGAATTATGGCACTATGTAGGAAGCTTGGAACAAGTTCAATTCGGAGGAGCTTTTTTGAAACCGTCAAGTGATTCTTCTGCTTCGAGTTACGTAATTTGGCAACCAAATCATTTGTCACATGGGAAGAAGAATATCCGCTTATTTTCCAGAAGAAAGACATATCATCGCTGATGGTGGAATTTTGATTGAATTTGAAAATATATCGAGAGAGGCTTCCGTTGGCCGCCAAGATGCCTGGTCGGTATTCACTTGTATTTCCCTTTTCTTTATTCCCCTTGGTCTCTTGTAATTGTTTGTGTAGGGTATTCAGGGGTTATAGGGTTTTCGGAAGATCGGTTTCTGGGAAAGGCTGGTTGATGTACAATACCATATTGTGGTATTGCACTCATCTTTATTCAGGGGTTCACTTCATATTTTTAGGTGGGTGGGTTGTGGGGGGGGAGCAGATTTTGCCCTTTATATTTTTGAATTTGTTTGTGATATGGCACACTCTGTTGAATATACATACCATTATTTGTATTGACAACAAAGCTATTCGTATGTGAATGTTTGATTGAGCTCTGAGTTTGATGAATTCAATCTCCTTTGTATATGGTTTTGTTTTTCGAAATAGCTTTCTTTCGGTATTAACAGGTAATTCGGAAAAGCTCAAGTAGCAATACTTGCTTTCCCTTGGGAATTTATTTGAGAAAAACTTGTGGTTAATGTACTTTTATCGAGGTTTTAGTTCGAACCCTAGATAAAAAGGCGTTGATGTCCCTCAATATTTTCATCAAACCTAAATTTTCTAATTAGTTCATCAGGATGGCAGAAGAACATCGAAGCCCTTCCTCTGAGGCCCCCGACATCTCAGCCGTCTCAGATGCTTGTACTCCACCACCAAAAAAAGATAGTCCTCATGATCACCTTGTTCAACCCTCTAAACTCGGTTTCATCATCGAACTCTAGCTTAGAGCCATCTCTACTCACTCAGGGAGACGAGAGACGAGAACCCGGGGACGGTGGTGGTGGTGGTGGTGATGGCAAAAAATCCAAACCTAGGGTTTTCACATATAAATTTTGCAAAAACAGAGTGGAATCCACGATTCACAAGCTTCTTTTCCTGGTCCTCCTCGTCCTCCGGTGGAATATGCTTGCAGGAACCAGCAGTGCAATTTTGGTGGTTCAAATTTCTAATCGACAGGTCAACCATTGGTGACCTGCCCCGCCGGAGCCTCCGAAATCCGATATTGATATTGGTGCTGCTGCCTGCTGGAATCAATTGGTCTTGTATTCAAGTTCGATTACTCGACACTCATCTGAAGTAAGATTATTACGTTTAGCGTAGGGGTCAAGCAAGCCGCTAATAAACATGTTAGATGTTAGTTTGGTCGCATAACGAAGACCGATCAGATGAAATTCATATCAATTCCAATTCCACTCTCGCCATTTAGGTCGAGTTATTAAGGTGTCGAATCGCCACTTACGGAGGAAGGAACCACAACAAAAACTCACCTAAACGGAAACGTATATCTGACGGATATAGTGTTTTCCTGCAGTATTACTAATCTAAGAAACATCCCTCCTTAACCCAAAAAAACAGGAAGAAAAAACGTCCTACCACACAGTTTATCAGTTCACTGCATGGGAATGCAAGGAAAAATTTAAATTTCTAAAACAGTTTTATCACCCAATCATCGGCGATGCGGACATTCGGCTTGCGGATGGTTATTGCAGTTGGGCCTTTCTTTGAATGAAGGAGAAGAGGGCCCAGTTCAATTTCGGCCTTCTGGTTTGCGGGTTCAATTAGAGCACCTTTCTGCCCAGTGGAGAGTCCTTGCAGAATAATCCTCTCGATAACACATTCAGAAGAAAACTGGTTTTGGCCAGGGGCAACGGGTGCCATATTAAGAGATGTGAGCTTTCCATCTGAGAATACAAAACGACGATGGATGTAGGCCCCTTCCTGAAATCCAAAGCTTCTACCATCGTCGACGTAAAGTTCACCTTCGGCTGCTTGTGAACTATTAAGTGCTATCACCTGCAGCATGTACAAAAAAATTACAACCATCCACTCTACCGCATACGCTTTTCATGCTACAAAGAATAGTTCACTAGAACAGAAAGAAACAACAACAGTGTTCAACTTCACAGTTAAATCGTATTTCAATTAAAACATGCAAACAAATTGGCATAGGCTGGAAATGTGTGCAAAAATGTGGATTTCCATTGACCATGGCTAGGACCCATACAGAAGTAACCCCCAATCTTAAAAGCCACACCCTCTGGATTTTCTTGCTAAATTGTTCATCTCAGACGTATGGGTAGGAACTATTTCATCAACATGATGAAGTTCAACTATGTTCTCGACATGATGAAGTTTGCAGAAACACTAAAAACTGAGGATCTACTTTGATGTTTACCTAAGAGACTGGGATTCAAGCAAGGATAGGAAATAGACAACCAATGAGCCCTCAAATGGATTTACATCTTTCATTAATGGATATTTTTATATCAAAGATGCAGAAATCCTTGTTCTAACTTCTATACATACCTCCTTTGTTGCAAAGTTCAATATTTTGTAGACTTTTTTGAAAGTGATTGATGGGTGAGGGGCGACGCAAGGGATGGGAGAAGGGCGTTTGGGAGACACGGGTAAGGGTCCTTCCAAGCCCTCGGGTGTCAGGAAGGAATGTGAGATACAAGCATTTAGCCAGAGACTTCAAAATAGAGCAAAAGGTTTTCATCCTAGAAGTGGAAGACAAGTCCTTGGGTGAAAGGATTTGTTTAACTGAGAGGACTAGATTCAGAGGGTTCCAGATTTCTTTTGACTTGGGCTGTGCCTCTTGGCTCAGTGTTCAGATTAAAACGGCGATCACAGCAAGTGCTCAGAGCTTTTTTAGACTGTATAGGGGTCTTAACTACCAGTTTTGGGTGGAAAGTTTCAACAACAAGAATGGGATCTTCCTTGTTCTGTCCAAATCAGAAAATCAGGGGCTTGTTAGGAAGATTATCGTCCCCAAAGGAGTCAATTTTTTTGGGTGGAGGAAAATGGAGGAGTTATTGTCTGAAATCTTGCGAGGAGGAAAGAAAGGGGGGGCTGTCTCTGGCACTCCGTTTCAATCAAAAAGGCTTGCGAGGAGGGAGGCACCCGAGCCCCCGAGGATCCATTCGTGTGTGGTTCCTCAGTTGTCGTATAAAGATGCAGCTCTCGGCGGCAAAAAGTCAATAAACCAGGTGCCGAACGCAATCGCAGGTGAGAAAATTTGGATTGAGAAGAGACGGACAAAGAGTGACAAATCCCCGGAAGCCTTTAACTGGGGAAGTGTAATTGTCTGTGAGAGACAAGTGGTGCATCAGCCTTGGAGAGAGGTGGAGGACTCAGTTCTAAATATCATGGGAAGGAAAGCAAGCCTTGTGCCCTTCCAATGCAATAAGGCTCTGTTTGTGTGTAAGAATGAGGAGGAAGCGGCACAGATTGCCCAAATTGGCGTCCTCTCCATGAATGGATTCCCGGAAGTGGTGCTGTCCGGATGGTGGAATAGCATCAAATCAACCGAGAGGAAGGTGGTCAGTTATGGAGGATGGATTGCTCTGGAAGGATTACCGTTGCATCTGTGGACAAGCGAATTATTTCATGAGATCGGCAACGCTTGCGGCGGTTTGGTAGAAATTGACCGGAAAACTGCTGATTTTGAATTCTTGCTTGAAGCTATGATAAGAATCAAACAAAACAACACTGGCTTTATTCCAGAGTTTGTGGAAGTGGCAGATGGAGATTTGGTCGTCAGGGTAAAAATTAGACAAATTTCGCCAGCAAGGAGACCTAAGGCTTCGGTAGCCGAGTACGGAGAATCTAATCATCTGAAGATGTCACGACGCCCTTTGCAGGCCGAACTGAAGACACACAAGGTGAACGGAATAATGCCTCCGGCAATGGCGATTTCTAAACCGGGAAATCAAAACTGTCCTTCAGTCGAGTCACATGCGTGCTGTCAGATTGGGGAATTTAAATATCCCACCATTATGGGCTCTGGCAGAAAGCAAGGCGTGCTGTTGGGAGAAAAGAGGACAGAAGGTGGGGATTATTCTAATCTGTCAAAAGGCTTGTCTTCAACAGTGGGTGGGAATTCTGATTGCAAGACAAAAGGTGGGGTGCGGCCCAATCAAAGTTTATGACGGAAAGTCCCAAGTGGATTGTGGGTCTACCAGTGAACAGAAAACTTTCAAGGTTATTGTTGGGGGAAAGGATGGGTCCGGCCCACACAAAGTCGGAAACGGATATATCAACATCGGGGCATTTCTTGGGCCTCCCCAGAGACCCATAACGTTAGAACTCTTTGGGCTAAATCCCTGGGCCCATCACGGAAACGAAGTAATGGTCATGCCAAATTTTCAGTCTGTGGATTTTCACACAGTCCACATGGCATCAGAAAGGAGCACCCATCGGGCCCACGAGAAGGGAATCGAAGCTACTATAATTTGCAGCAATCTGAATTTTATTGCCAGATTCGGAGATTTAGCCAACGAAGCGAAAAGGTTTAAACTTGTTTATCCAAAAGAGTTCGGGTCGCGGCTGAACCTCTCTGAGGAAGATATGCCAAAGAAAATTGGGGCGTCTAATCTTCTACCCCTAGATGACGAGTCGGATCAGGACGAAGAGATGGAGGAGCTATTGGGTCACAATCCTCTTTGTGTAACATCAGTCACAGAGAGGATGGAACCGGTCATAAGCAATAATTCCTCAAGAAACTTTTTTCCAACTATGGACTTCGATTATCTTGCTCAAGTCACGCACGGTGAGGAAGAGGATTGGTCTCAGGTCTCTGAATCAGAAGTTGAGCTCGGGGATTCGTCCCAAGATGAGAAGGCTAACTTCGATCCAATTGACAGTGGTGAAGGTATATTGCAGAATCTATTCTCCGATGGAGACAAGGAAATGATCTTGGCAACTGAAGAGGACGGTACCTTACGGGATTACAGGCAAGATCTTGAGGTAGTCGAACAAAATCAAACCAAGGAAAATGACGACAACAACAAAGTGCTTAAATACAGTAGGAGGAAAAGGTCCGGCCGAGTCTCTGATAAATGGGAGGCTACTGGACGATCCAGCGAATTTTTGTCAAAAATGAAGATTTCGCTGTTGCCACTAAAAAAATCCTTATTCATCAGTAAAAGCTCAGGGGTGCGGGTGGGAAGAGGAGAGACAAGGAAGAGCAAAAGGGGTTTGATAAATTTAAATGAAGATAATCAGCTGGAATATTAGAGGTTTGGGGAGCAGAAGGAAAAGGGTTCTTTTGAAGGACTACTTCCGCCGAGCACGGGCTGATATCATCATCTTACAAGAAACAAAAATGAGCACAATTGATAGAAAGCTAGTGGCAAGTGTGTGGGGAAGCAGATTTAAAGAATGGGTTTTTGCCCCTGCACGAGGAAGTTCGGGGGGTATAGTTGTAATGTGGAACACTAAACATATCTCAGTAGTCGAGTCTCTAATAGGAGTGTTCTCTGTTTCCATCAAAATCAGAGAGATGAATGGTTTGGAATGGTGGCTCTCAGGGGTCTATGGCCCTTGCAAATATAGGGAGAGACAAGATTTCTGGGAAGAACTTGCTGGCCTTTATGGTCTTTGCGGCCCAAGATGGTGTGTGGGGGGAGATTTTAATGTGGTGAGGTTCGAAAACGAGAAGTCAAATGGGGGAAGGTCCACTGCAAGTATGAGGATTTTTAACCAGTTCATCCAGGACTCTGAACTCATTGACCCAGATCTGCTCAATGCTCAGTTCACTTGGTCTAATTTTCGAGAAGAAACAGTTTGCCGAAGATTAGACAGATTCTTATTCTCTTGTGGTTGGGAGGAGTCGTTTCCACACGCAAGACAAAAGGCTCTGGCTAGGGTAGTCTCTGATCATTGCCCGATCGAATTAGATACAACCAAGGTGACGTGGGGGCCAGGCCCTTTTAGGTTCGAGAATTCATGGCTACATCATCCAGACTTTAGAAACAATTTCAAAGAATGGTGGAGTTCTGCGATAGTCGAAGGTTGGGAGGGTTACAAATTTTCCAATAAATTAAAAATTATTAAAAAGAAGCTGCAATCTTGGAGCAAGGAGGTCTTCGGTGACACTCAGAGAAATCTTAAGGAAGCCCAGGCCATATTAGAGGAAATTGACTTTAAAGAAGGTAGGGAAGGTCTAGACCCGGATTCAAAAAGAAAGAGGGAAGAGACCCGCCTCCTAGTGGAAGATCTGGCTTGGAAGGAAGAAGTAAAATGGAGGCAGAGAAGCAAAGTGGAGTGGGCCAAAGATGGGGATGGCAACACTAGATTTTTCCATAAGGTAGCAAGTGGGAGAAGGAAGAGAAATCTTATAGAGAGATTGGAAGCGGAAGATGGTAGAATGGTAGAAGGGGTAGAGGAGATGGAAAACGAAATCATTCATTTTTTCAAGTCTCTGTACAGTAGCAACGAAGAGGAGTGCTGGGGGCTGGAGGGTATTAATTGGTGCCCAATTAATGCCACCGAGGCAGCTTGGCTCGAACGGCCGTTTGAGGAAGCCGAAGTCAAAAAAGCAGTTTTCGATTGCGGAAATGATAAGTCCCCTGGCCCGGACGGCTTCTCTTTGCAAATGTTCCAAAGTTGTTGGGATATTCTGAAGGCGGATCTCTTGAAGGTGCTGGAAGAGTTCTTCGAAAATGGGATTATAAACGCAGTAACAAATGAAACTTATATATGCCTAATCCCGAAAAAGGCAGATTCTGCGAACTTAAGGGACTATAGGCCTATAAGCTTAGTTACCAGTCTTTACAAGGTAGTGGCAAAAATCCTTGCTACAAGGCTAAAGAATGTCATGGGCAGTACAATTTCCCCAGCTCAAGGAGCTTTTGTTAAAGACAGACAAATTCTGGACGCTGTCCTCGTAGCAAACGAGGTGGTAGAAGAGGTGAGGCAGAAGAAGGAGGAGGGTCTGGTTCTTAAGATCGATTTCGAAAAAGCTTATGACCACATCGATTGGAGATTCTTGGAAGAAGTTTTACTGAGAAAGGGATTCGGGTATAGATGGAGAAAATGGGTCCTTGGTTGCATATGCACGGCTAATTTCTCAGTTCTGATCAATGGGAGACCTAGGGGAAAATTCAAAGCTTCAAGAGGATTGAGACAAGGTGACCCCCTGTCTCCGTTCTTGTTCACCCTAGTTGTAGACGTGCTGAGCAGATTGATAGAGAAGGCTCAAGATAATCTTTTGATCAAAGGGTTGCGTGTTGGGCAAGATAATGTGGAGATCTCTCATCTTCAATTTGCGGATGACACCATCTTTTTCTTGGCAGGACATGAGGAGGTTTGGAACAATTTATTACATACGTTGCAAATTTTTGGCAAGGTTTCAGGTTTGAAGATTAACAAAGCAAAGTGTTCCTTGGTGGGAATTAATTCCGATGGTGAGAAAATTACAAGGCTTGCAAGCTCTTGGGGCTGTGAGGTGGGCAGTTGGCCATTGAAATACCTGGGTCTTCCCCTCGGAGGCAAGCCAAAATCTATTATGTTCTGGGACCCGGTGGTAGAGAAGGTGGAATCGAGACTTCAGGGCTGGAAGAAAGCCTTTTTATCTAGAGGCGGAAGACTAACTTTGATCCAAGCTGTCCTGGGATCCTTGCCCATATACTACATGTCCCTGTTCAAAGCCCCACGCGGGGTCATTGGAAGACTGGAAAAGCTAATGAAAGGGTTCCTTTGGGAAGGGGTCGAGGAAGGAAAGAAGTTTCACTTGGTCAAGTGGGAGAAAGTGTGTAAACGAAAGGAGGAAGGTGGCCTTGGTCTGGGAAATTTGAGAAATCGGAATGCCGCCTTATTAGCCAAGTGGCTGTGGAGATTCCCGCGCGAATCAAACTCTCTTTGGCATAGGGTGATAAAGAGCAAGTACGGTCTGGTGGCAAATGGTTGGGATGCAAATTGTCCGAATCGAGGTTCCAGCAGGTGTCCCTGGACTGACATCTCGGCTGGTTACTCTTCCTTTATTCACTCTTGCAACTTTGAGGTCGGCAACGGAGAGAGGCTGAGATTCTGGGAGGACGGTTGGTTGGAGGGCGGACCGTTGAAGGAGCAATTCCCTAGATTATTTTCTCTATCAAGGACAAAAAACCAAATTATTTCCAATTTGGTAGTTTCTTCTTCTCAGCCGGTCAGTTGGAATTTAGAGTTTAGGAGAAATCTAAGAGAGTCGGAGATTGAAGAGGTGGCTGGTTTACTGCAGAAGGTGGAGTCCGCTCGGCTGTGCCATTCTAGAGAGGACAGGAGAAGATGGAATTTAGAAGGTTCTGGCCAGTTCACTTGCAAATCCTACAACTCCTTCCTATGCAATAATGAAGTTGTGCAACAATTTCCCCCTTTTGCTCAGATATGGAAAGCAAAAGTGCCTCCAAAAGTCAAAATTCTTGTGTGGCTTGTGGCGCTCGGGAAGGTGAATACTTGTGATCAAGTCCAAAGACGAATGCCTTTTGCTTGTTTCTCCCCCCATTGGTGCGCTTTGTGCAAGTCCGGGGAGGAAAGCGCCAACCATGTGTTCCTCCATTGTCCGTATAGCATCCAACTTTGGTGGAATTTGTTCAAGGAGGCGGGAGCAAGATGGGTCACCCCAAGGGGCTGTTTTGAGCTCCTAAGCACCAAGTTCGAAGGCCTAGGAAAAGGGAGGAAAGCCAAAACTTTGTGGGGATCTCTGTTGTTGGCCCTCTTTTGGAACATTTGGTTGGAGCGTAATAAAAGAGTCTTTGAGGACTACAAGGGAGTGGGGGTAGAGGAGCTTTGGGACAGAGTAAAACACTGGGCAGCCCTTTGGGCTTCGGTTTCTGTGGAGTTTAGAGATTACAATTTCTCTTCTATTTTTAGGGATTTGTTAGCAGCCGTTATCTGATTTGGTCTTGCCCTTCCCTGTTCAATTAGTTTTCTTTAGGGGTCTGTGCTAGTTTTCTGCTAGATCCAGGTGGTTATCTTTTCCACCTGGGTTTCTTTTTCTCTTTTGTAATTCTTTTGTTTTATAAAATTCTTTCGTTTCTTTTCAAAAAAAAACTTCTATACATACAAAAGCTTATCTATTATAATCAAATATCCTTAACTTTAAAGTCAAAAACATACCAGTGTGTATGGATCATTCACCATCTGTGTGGTACTTCGACGAAACCGGTCTTTCCTTGGTATGATGGTTCCAGCCCTTTGGAAAGCAGGAATACTTTCTTCGTTAACATCCAACTTATAGGTTTTACCACCCTTGTATACGACTCCAGTTTTTGTGTCATACCATAATTCCTTCCCAGGCAAATACACTGAAGCATGTCTTGCACGCTAGTACAACAGAGTAAAATAATGCCAACAGTATCAAAAGTGGAGAACACAAAAACAGATAGACGGGAAGAAAGCTAAATGAATGAGTAATATCAGCTTCTATACTACCTCTGTATATATCCCTTGCACCAGAAGACTGCCTCCAATCATGAAAGCCTCATCATTGCTGAAAGTAGCTTCTTCAGAAGGGAACTCCATCCATAATGGACGAATAACTGGAACACCAGTTGTGTTTGCCTCTCTAAATAATGTGTAGAAATATGGAAGCAACATGTAACGAGTGTGTATGGCCTCCCTAATACGTTCAGTATTTTTTTCCCTGTAATCAAGGTAAAGACCATTGAGTGATTTAAGTGATAAATATGGTAATATCCTATACCGGCAATGTTCCTATCAAATTTTCAATCAGATAGAAACACGTTTCAGTTTTTCATTGAGCAGGTTATGATTCCTGTGACATTTCAAGCAATAATAATATCATCTTTCTAGACATTAAAATGTTCACAAGGAACATGACCAAGCAAGCAATCTGATCATATAAAATGATGACAATCATGTCTACTCCAAAGTCCAAACTTTATGCTATGTTGTTTAATATCCTTCATGCAGCATCAACATGTCATATTGCATAAGTATCACAGCACTGTTCATTTACAGGCACTTAACCATCATAGAATTCTTGCCCACCAAAAGTACTACAAATATTCCATTTCATTTCTTTCAAAGAGAAATTAAATCACTATAAGTTGGCCTATGTCTGAATTAGATAGTACGATATTCACTTGATAGAGAACATTCTAAAATGGCAAAAATCATCTTATAGAGGGGAACTCCTACCCAAATAACCATGGTTCTCGCCTTTTGGTGTCATGATGGGCATGGGCTCTGAAAAATGGATAGTATGCTCCTAACTGATACCAACGAACTAACAACTCAGGTTCTGGATTGCCAAAGAAACCACCAACATCAGCACCTGTAACAACATTACAGCCATGAGCACCAGTTGAAAAAGAAACTTCGTGTTAATACGGAAATATTGCTTTTGATACCTGAGAATGAGATTCCAGTAATACCAAGCGTCAAAACCATTGGAACTGAAACCCTAAGGTGATCCCAATCAGCTGAATTATCTCCTGTCCATACTGCTCCATGCCTTTGACTTCCAGCAAATACTGCTCTCGATAAAACAAAAGGTCTATCCCTTCCATCACCTCGCTTCACAAGCCCATCTGCTGTAGCCATGTGAAAGTAGTACCCATAGGCATTATGTAACTCTCGATGTTCTACACCTTCGACATGTAAAGCATCTCTAGGCATTGTAACCTGGTCATGGTCAACAATCATGAGATGGTTAGATGGTATACTAGAAATTAAAATTAACGAAAAAAAGGGGCTAACCAAACAGTCATAAACACTCAGTAATCACAATTTCCTATGGTCCTCTAATGCAGCATCAGCAAAAAATGAAAAATTGAGAGTGTTTCTCTAATCCTTTCAGGTTGATTTCATTCTTAGTCAGTCACATATTGTATCACTAATAGTTCATAAACGAGCTAAAGCCTATCCTTTTATTGACAATGGACCAAGACATAAAATAAGCAATACAGGACTATAAACTCCAAAATCCACAGTAAGTGATTCCCAGGGAGTTTAAGAACTTAATTGTACTGGCGTCTGACTTGGAAAAATTATTGAGCTGATTTCAAGCTTTAGAGACTGCATTTAGGCTAGTCTAACAAGGAGTTTAGTACGCTTGTTTGTTTTCAACCAATAGGCCAAAGTTAATTCGCAGAGTTAGACATACAGTTATCAGTTCCAAACCAGTCTAAGAAGCCACAAGTTAATCCTAAATCCATTGCAAATTTAGACATCATAACTAATATAGAAGACAGTATTGGTAAGAAATCTTGAGTGTAATTCACCTAAATTAAGCATACATTTGAATAGATGGTTTACAAGTAAAGAAAAGAAATCAAAGTTAAATTCATTTGTATGTTCCGGATTTTCAGTTTGTGCTACGACCAACTTAACAATTCCATCTTCTCAGCACCTCAAATTTGACCAACTTCCCCCTATTATTCTCAAGCAGCAGTATTATTAAAGTATTTGCCTGCTCAAACTAGGTTAGTACAGGGATATGGTTGAGTCATAACTATAGAACTTGATGCCTTTAAACCAAAATGCCCACCTCATCCTTGCTCGAATAATTTGAATACTAAAAAGTTTTCTATTCTAATATTATATTTCAATAAACTAGTCTATAAGGAAACAATGTACATTCGATGGGAAAATATTAGGGAGTTTTAACGAAAAGCCCACGGTACTGTTCACTTTAATGAAAAACCACATTTTTACACTAAAAAGTCAAACCTGGTACTATTCACTTTACCCTTTATTTTGTCCTTATCATTAAAACTCAAAGTTTTCAAGCCCTTTTCATTAGTTTTCCTAAAATATTAACCACAAAGAAATTCCACAAAAGATATTGATGCTGCAACAAACATAATATGTAAGAACTAGAGACCAAGAATGCAGTGAGAGATTCCAAGCGAATACAAAAGACACAAAATGTCGCTATGGCAATTAAACCTGATTCCTTACAGAATCCCACTTCCTTAATGTAATCATATATTTGTTCATGATTCTACTGCAACAATTTTTTTTTTATTGTGACTGAACTTAATAAATGTGCCTTAACATTCTGATCTTCCACATCTTCCTACTCATAGGTTAGAGATGATACATGTTTGTACAAACAAATGATGATTATCTGTACATAAAATCAACCTACTATACTTGGACAAAACTGAACTAATTCACTCATGAAAAAAATACGTAATAAGTAATTGGATGTGTCTTAACCACCTTTCCTCATTGAAATAATAATAAAATCGTAAATACAAAAGAAAAGTTCTAGGCTCAAATTTCTCCTTGAATAACAATAAAGAATATTATATTGAAATAATAAGGCATAAATATATAACTAAAAAGAAATCAAATCTCAATAAAAAGCATGGTACAGTGGCAATTAAGTAACTTACCTCGGGACCATTGAAGACAGAAGGCTCATTCATGTCATTCCAGATGTACAGTGAAGGAGTTGAGCCAACATAATTCTCAATAGAGAACTTTTCAGCCCACCAGGACCTGATGTCTGGCCTCAACATATCCAAATACGATGATGAACCAGACCAGCACCACCCATCATAATCCTTTCCAGTGGCATCCCTAACATAATACTGCTTTTCTGTGGCCTCTTTGTGCAAAAAGTAGGAATCATCCCGCTTAATATGAGGATCCACAATAGTAACCATGTGCCTACCCTTAGCAGCCAACTTCCTCTGCATCTCCTCTGGATGCGGAAAAAGCATTCTATCCCATGTAAAATATCTCTTCCCATCTGTGTGCTCAATATCAAGCCACAAAACATCATACGGAATATCGTGTTCATCAAACTTAGAATCAACTTGCTCAACATCCTCCTCATCACGATAATTCCACCTACATTGGTGATAGGCCACAGCAAACAACTGTGGCATTGCAGGTGTTCCAGTTACACTCGTGTACTGGCGGACTACATCCTTAGGTCCAGGTCCTACGAAAAAGAAGGCATCGACGATACCTGCCTCACTCATCCAATGTGTATCGATCCTAGATTGTGACGTAGGGAGAGAAATGCCAGACTCTGCATCCCAGCCGGTTCCAAGAACATCAATCTGCATCTCAGCAGCATTCAACCAAAAGAAACCAGAAGTCCCGCGTGACTTGCCGTGGGAAATCATCAAGGGTATGGAACCATAAAGTCCAAATGGGGAATCATGAATGTACTCAAACACATCTAAGTTAAACAATCTATAGGGTTCAGAAACCTCAACCCCAGGACCTCTAGTGGGCTTCAGAGCAAAGCTTGTAGCACGCTCAGGAATCCCATACACATGGTCAGCATCGTAAAAGGACACGTCGAAACTAATCGATTGCGGGCCGAAAGGCCTCGTATCTGTATGCCCTTTGAACCTCTCCTCCCAATCCTCATCATCCTTTTTCACCCTCAATTGCTCAAAATCAAATAAACCATGAGAATTCATAGAAACTACGCGATTACCTCCCTTTTTGCGCACGTACACCTCGAAGGGATCGTGCCGGAGCACCGCCTCGTAGCCATCCAACAAGTAGACGATCGACGAAGGACTTGCATCGCCGCCGATGGTCTCCGTTGAAAGCCTCTGCAACCACAGCTTCTTGCTCAAAAACTCCGGCATAACAACATCGGGAACCTCGAAACGCTTCTTGGGTGGATCGAGTTTGGGGTCCTCGTCGATCCTGAGCCGCAAGATCCCATCTTGGTAAACAGAAAGAGTGAGAATCAATTGCTTGATTTGGATTTGGTCTTGATCTTCCAGGGTTTTGTCGGAGGGGACAAGCCTGGCTGTGAGGTCACCGTCGGAGATAGATACGTCATGGGCGGCGAGGGAGGAGGAGCTGGGTTTGCGGCCACGGGCTCGTTTGCAGAATGGGGTTTGGTTACAGTTCCTGAACTCTTCTTTCTTCCAGGAGACGACGGAGCACAGCTGACAACTGATAAGGAGTAGGAGGAAAACGAAGACCGTCGGATTTCGATTGGGGATTCTGATCTGCCTTTCCATTTCCATCTTCATGGATTGTCGTTGTTCATACCTCTCTCAGTAGGACTAATAGCAGGGGAAATGAGCAAGAAGGATTTTTTCTCCTCTGTTCTTCTCAGATCTCAGTCAGTCTCTCACTGATGGTGTTTCGGGTATTGACCCGGTTGACCCAAGTATCAACTAATTGGGCCTCCATATACTATGTTTTTTACTCTTTCAGCCCAATAACTTTTTTCACACTAATAACATTTTAGAAAGATAAAATTTTGGACAAGTAGGTAATTCTTCCATTCGTTTCTTTCTACGTTTGGTCAGTGTTCAGTGAACTCACTTTCCAAGCTCACATCTATCTCGTGTCCAACACGTTATGACTCGTTAAAAGTGTTTTTAAAATAAAAGAAAATGTTTCTCTAACAATATTTGTTTGTTTGTCTTTTTAATATTCTTATTTTAGTTTTGTTATAGAATAGTATTTTATATATCCTTGTGTGATTGTATCACTAGGGATGCAAGTAATCTCTACCATGAATTAGTATAAATAAAAGCACAAGGAAAAAGAAAAAACATGCATAAAAAACACTAAACCCTTCTCCTTCTCAGGTGTCCCTCTTTTCACCCTCTATAATTATTTTACTACAAATTTTAGTTTAATCAAATTTCCAATTTAATCTATTGTTTGTTTAATTAAGTCTACAAACTACGATAAATAATCGGTTAAAGAGGTATTTAAGCAATCCTTGTGATATCGACATCATATTTACATTTATCATAATTAATTTGTGTGCTTACACAATTTCTTTTAAATTAATTAATTATTTAGGGGTGCAAAATATATATGTAGACAGATATTGACACACCCCGATCCTAGAATCAAGGCATGCTGGCCGTCACGTGAGCGTGACGTAACCATAAGTGCGGTGCGGAAGCAAGGTAAGAGAATTACGAAAGAATAAAAACCAATTACTAGCAAGAATAACCAAATAGCATGCTAGAGTGAGTTTAAGTGTGAGTGCACACATAAACAGAGCTTAAGCAATATGTGTAGTCAAGTAGGACTATAATTAAGTTACAACACCCGCAGGTGAGTCCTACATTAGGGAAGTCTGTCAGAATGCCGTAGAAGTCCTCGTGAGCCACCAACTGCTAACTAGAACCTGGAGGGGCGTAAAACAAAATTGAGTGGGTCAGTAAAACAAAGCTTTTCAAAAACCTTTCATTTAAAACATTTCTAACCCCTCGCTGTAAAACTTGTATACTTTCCCAGAAAATAGCATAATACTTTTCACAAATCTCAAAATCATCAATCTTTCTTAAAAACCAGAAAGTATGCCATGTTAAAAACTTTCAAAAACAGAATGAATGATGCATCAATGTAACAGGTGAAATAATGAATTAACCGGAGACCCTGCAGTTGGTCCTGTACGGTTAATTCTATAGCTCAATATCAAATCCATCAGGAGTCACCTCGGTGACCTGTACGGTACTACACTGCAGATAAGTCGGAACTACCTGAAGTAGTCTGTACGACATGAATGGTGTAATAATACGCTCTAGTGCTTCTCTCAACAATCATTTGTGTACACAATCTAAGGTCACCTATAAGTCGGAACCCTCTCATGGTCTGTTCGACATGTCGGAACCCTCACATGGTCTGTACGACATGCACCTACTTGGATCCAAGGTGAGCGTGCGGTGCGAGGTGAATAACATAAGCACTAACACCATGATTGCAGGTTATGAGCTATCAACATAGTATACATCAACAATGCACATGAATAACATAAAACTCACTTGATACTTACCTGTGCGTCCACAGCACCAATTCACATATATATATATATATATGCATCAATTATCAATTTATATATCTCATATCATTCATATCATGCATGCATGACATTTTAGAAACATACTTTCATTAAAACTCAATTTCTGGGAATTTTAAATAGCATATAGGTATAAATAGAAAGTACTGCCCACTCACTGATAAGTCGAAGGGTCGTAGCCCCCGTGACGTCCTTGGATGCGCTCGTCCTCGGGATAGGTATCACCTATATGCGAAATAACTATAAAAACGTTATTTAAAGCACATAACCAATAATTCGTAATAACTTCTCATACGGTGCTCAAATTGGGTATATGAATATACCATAGTGACCTACTCGACGTCACGGACGTCGACATATTTTTAGAATAATTTTTTGACGTGGCACGCGCCCCCACGCGCCAGGACAGGCACGGGTACACGCGCGCCCACGCGCGTCTTCTTCCTCGCGAGCTCGCCGGACTGGTTTTTCCGGTGGCCGGATTCTGGGCATTTTTCAAACGCCTTGTTCTCCTTCGTTTCTCAACCATTTTCTTCGTATTTTATATCAATTTGAAGCCCTAAACATGTAGTTTCACGCTATACTACTTTAAAGCTCTAAAAACTACGAAATCTCACCGGAAAAATTCCATAAGAACCGGCCAACTTTGAACGTGGTGATCCCGACGTCCAAAACTTCCAAACGAACGTCCCCGAGCTTCCTTAGGACCTCACTAAGCTTACTACAAGCTTGGATTGTCCTAAAAGTCAACCAACATAAAGTTCATGAACACTGCCAAAATCGGTGCTTGGGATTTCGACGTGAAATCGAAAGATTTCTTACCTGAAATGGGTGTGGTTGAGTTCGTATAGTCCTCACGAGCACGATGGTACCTTCACAACCTTCGATCCGTGCTTGTAGGCTTGGTGGTGAGTGTGTCCGTACAAGTCGAGAGTGAGAGAGTGAGAGAAAGCCGTGAGGGAGGAGAGAGGCAGCACGGGGGAAGGAAAGGGTTGAGGTTGTCCCGTGTGTGTGTTGTGTGGTCCAACAAAACCCACCAAAATTCCAAGTCTTTTAATTCCCTAACCACACAAAAATACATATATCTTTAATCCAATTTCAAACTTTTCAAAACTTTAGGAAAATATGCATAATCCATAATATGTCACACACATACCTTAGCCCCCGCTAAGGGTAATCCCGTCATTTCACGTCCTCAAAAATCAAACTCGGGACGGGCTGTGACAGATATTACTAGTGTGAGGTGCGTACACGGTGCAAAGTCCTTCTCTTATACTTGACTTGAAACCTCTTCAAGTAAACCCTAGACTTTTGAGACTTGACGAACGACTATAACAAATAATTGAACAAAAGGTTAATCATTCCTCAAAACTGATCATTGTTTGATTGGTGAGAGCCGTGGGACTCAAACTCATCATGGTTTAAGTTCAAATGGAGATCAATACCACCAAACCCATCCACCATATAAGCATGACGGATCGACGACAGACAAAAATCCCATTTCTATACGAATCGTATATACTCATGCACATCATTTTCACATAACTACATGTATTTCAAGCATTTATTCAGAACAAACACAATAAACCCTTAATTCCCAGCACTTTATGCGTTAAAGGTGGGTCTTGATTTTGGCATTGATGCGGTATGGCTTCCCCTTACTGTTGAACCCGACTCGCAGAATGTTATCCTCCTAAATAATCAGGATGATACATGCCTAGTGCCAGAAGGAAATTATGTTGACAAGGTTAGCAGCTAACTCTGGATTGTCATTTGGTTCTGCACGCAATCTCCAGAATGTTATCCTCCTAATTAATCACGTCAAGCATTTACATGCAAGAAAATCTCCATTCACTGTTATTATGATCATTGAACTCACTTTCCAAGGTGAGCACACTCACTTCTATCTTGTGTCCACCATGTTATATGACTGTTTAGAAGTGCTTTTAAAATGAAAGATAGTGTTTCTAGAGCAAATATTTTTTTGTTTGTCCTTTTAATATTCTTATTTGAGTTTTTATCACAAATGGTCTCTGAAATCGACCCACCCCATCAAGCTGGTTCCTAAAATTGATTGATGGTCATAAAATTGAAAATCGATTAATGTAGTCCCTAAAAATGGATGATGTAAATCAATGTGGTCATTCCGTTAAAATTCTGTTAAAAATTATGTTATGTGCTGACATGGCACATAATTGAGTCCCACAAATCTAATAAAATATTGTTATAAGAATTAAAAATATTTAATTAATGAAAAACAATTTTTCTTTTTGCATAATTAAAAAAAAAAAAAGCAAAAAAAAAAAAACAAAAGAAGAGAATAACGAAGATGGATAGCAGGCATTTGAATGTTCTTCGCCGCCGCCGCGAAGTCTCTGAGCTCGGTGGTGTTCTACTGGTCGATCTCCACCAGTTTCTTAGAATTGGCAGCCAAACTCAGTAACCCAATTCCGGAAAAGCAATTCGACCTCGAAAGATCTATCGAAAGAAGGCTGGACTTGTAGGCATTTGAACGGCGGCGAGGGAGGCCTCCGTGACTCGCGGGCAGAACGTGAGATTGACGTGGGAGGCATTTGAGTACCAGCGGAGGACTCTCGGGAGGTGGTTGGAGAGCAAAGGCTTGAGCTTCTTGCAGTGCTCCGACGGCTATATGCCGTTCATTAGGAACTTTATAGTTTATACAGAGAATGGCATCTCCCCTTCATGTGTGACGGCTGGGGGGGGGAGAAGCAGAAGATGAGCTGTTCATCTTCTTCCTTTTTCTTTTTTTTTTCTAAGTTTTTAATTATATAAAATAATATTTTTTATTCAAATAAAAATATTTAATTAGACTTGTGACAAAAACCCTTCTTATTTTAGTTTTGTTATAAAATAGTATTTTATATATTAAGTGTGATTGTATAAAGTAGAAGAAGGAATGTAATAAGATTATTCCAAGGTTCTAAAAGACGCTAGGCGCTAGTCGGGCGGCGGGTTAGGGCCTAGCGCCTAGGCGGCTAGGCGGGGTCTAGGCGGGCGCCTAGGCGGACTAGGCGGATTTAAGTAAATCCATTATATTTCGTGTAAATAAATGTATGTTTATACTTAAAATATATATAATTTCATCATAAACTACAAAATAGAATGACATATGTATTATAAAGTATTGGAACATAATGAAAACATGGGGAACAAGCATATAGTGTGTGCCCATTTAAGTATTCAACAAGTCTCTTACAATTTATTGAAAAAATTAAATGCAAATTGAAAGTTATCTATTTTCTATTAAAGTGAGTCGCAACCTAGGCAGGTGCCTAGGCGGGTCTGGGCGGGCTAGGCGGTCTAGGCGGGCGCCTCAACTAGTCTAGGCGCCCTTTATTAATTTTCAAAAACCTAGGCATTAATCGGGGCGGTGACCAGCCGCCTAGCGCCTAGGCGGGGCCTAGGCGGCGCTAGGCGGGGATTTTTAGAACAGTTATTCTTGTATGATTGTATCACTTGGGCTGCAATCAACATATCCCCTGATCATAGGCCAACAAAGACACGCTATAAGCCAACCTTAATCCAAAGGTCAGTCTTGTGCAGTTTATATATTCAGTATAAGTAGGCGAGTGGAACTAAATTTGCTTAGAGAATTGGTGTAAATGATTTATATGAAATGCATATTGGGATTTTTATTTTAGTTTCTTTAAATAGTATAAATGTACAATGGGTTGGCCCGACCAAAACATAAAATAAGCATGATGATACTAGCAAAAGGAGACAAATCAATGGGTTAGAGAATTAGTGTAAATAGTTAATATGAAATGCACATTGGGTTTCTAATTTATTTTCTTTAAATATATACTTCTAGATTCTAGATGTACAACGGATTAGCCTGACACAAACATAAAACGAGCACAATCTATTAAAAATACTACTCTAATTTGGGATTTCTTTCAAATGAAAACACACTTAAAACTTAATAGTGAGAGGTCAAAAGCTGCATCCTTTTCTTACATAACATTTTGTTTACTTTTAAGGTATCATAAAACTTAAAAAGTTTGGTTTATCTTTCAGCTATACGAGAGGCCTTATTATAGTGATTGGCCTTTTAGTGTTTCAGTGGGGCAAGCAGTAACCGGCAACGAGAGCGTAGCAGTTGACCTCAATAACCATCCACATCAATTTTTGGTCTTTAACGATCGAAATGGGCTCATCTAATCCAAGTCATAATGTGTCTTAATATCATAAATTAGGATGGTCATCTAGTTCAGATTGAGTGTGGAATAAGTAAAACTTCAGCCATCAATTACAGGCTTGTCCAGAATTTGTCTACTTACATAAAATTCTATAACCTTTTTTTTGTGTTTTCAGAAAACGATGTAAACCAACATATCCACTGATCATAGGCCAATAAAGACACGATATAAATCAACCTTAATCCAAAGGTTAGTCTTGTGCAGTTTATATATTCAGTATGAGTAGGTGAGTAGAACCAAATTTGCTTAGAGAATTGGTGTAAATGATTTGTATGAAATGCATATTGGGTTTCTGATTTTAGTTTATTTAAATATTATTAATGTACAACGGATTGGCCCGACGCAAACATAAAATGAGCACGAATGTACTAACAAAATGAGACAAATCAATGGGTTAGAGATTGGTGTCAATAGTTAATATGAAATGCAAATTGGGTTCCTAATTTTTGTTTCTTTAAATATAGACTTCTAGATATACAATAGGTTAGCCTAACACAAACATAAAACGAGCACAATCTATTAAAAATACTACTCTAATTTGGGATTTCTTTCAAATAGAAACACACATAAAACTTATTAGATTTTGCCTTTCTCAGATGTTTCTGCCTTTGAATAAGAATTTAAGTTTTTGGTGACTGCATATTTCTTGTTCATTTAATTTATACTAACAATACATAAATGAACACTTTGCTTTGAGTTTAGTAAATAGGCCAGACCAACTTTTTCACCACATTATGTGGAAGATGACGTATGTATTAACGTATAAGCAACATATGTCTTGATAACTACTCCTTGCCTGTTATATAATGTGGTATGGATGTGTGGTGGTTTGTCTTAGGACTCGTTTGGTACAAAGGATTGGATTACTCTCAAACTCTTATGACAACTTGAAGGTGGAAGTGAATATTTCTTCATTTGCCACTTTTGATGTTCCCGCATCTTACGTAAGTTTTTCCACCTATAAAAATTCAATTCTTGGAGTTGGATTATGACTTCTAGAATTTACAATATTGTTCTAACTAAGGTTTTTTTTTGTCGGTATAGTCCGTTGTGCGGAAGAATGAAAGGAGTTGTACCGTTTATTCTTGGCTTTTTGATCCAACTGTTCATTAGGGGCAACTCTATTATCATCAAGATGGCATTCCGAGCTGACATGTGAAGTTCACTGTGTTTTTTTGCTATAAAAATACAGTGGCCTTCTTCGCTTTGCTTGTAGCCGTACTCTACAGCAAACGAAGACCTCCAATTCCAAAGGGTTGGCTTTTAGCCTACATCATCTGTTTGGGCATTCTTGAGTAAGTACCCTATATCAAATTAAATTTGAAGAATGTTACATCTGAATAATTAATTATTTTTCATTGAACAAACCATTTTTGGGACAACTTACTATTTTTGCGAGATTGCTGTTCACGCCGACCAGTTTCTCTAGTTGCATCATTGCAGCTAGCCCGGCCTTGACCTTCATTCTCTCGTGGTGGTTCAAGTATGTCCAAACTACCAGCTATGTGCAATTTACAACTCATTATATTTTTTAATAAAGCATTTAAACTTGTTTTTTTTTCCTCATTTTTTTCATGTGACAAGTCAGAAAAAGTCAATATTCGTGAGAGGCCTACCCAAGAAAAATTGCTTAGTGTGTTGATGGTGATCGCTGGCGGCATAGTTGTCAGCCATGACAACTCGTTGAAGTACACCAAAAATTGGGTGAGAGGTTCAATGCTAGTCGGAGCTGCAGTGGTCTTATCAGTGTGCTACAAATTACAAATGGTAAGCGCGCTGACTTTTTGTTTTTTGTTTTTTGATTCAAACACACACAAACACATCTGCTAATTAGATTTCAAAATAACTTTTTGTCTTTACGTTTATTTTACATCTTGCATTTCTTTTTGTGTGATTTTAGCAACGGACCACTAATGGGTACCCTGACTTTCCATTGATTTGGATGAATGTGTATGTTGTCTCCATTGGAGCGCTGATGGACACCGTAGTGGCCGTCACACTTACCGAGAGTACAACGTATGCATGGATACTAGGGTTGAACGTGAAGTTGGCATGCTACCTGTATTCGGTGAGTTTTGGGGTAGTTTGAACTTTGAAGTGATCTTTTAATTGCGTAACATAGACACAATTCTGATTTTTGCCTTGTTCTTGTAGGGTCTGGAAGTTTCTGCATCGACAGCATGGCTACAAAGCCTAGTGATCAAGATGAGAGGTGTCGTCTTTCTGTCATTTTTAGTCCCTTAACCACGATTATTTTCATGGTACTAGGGGCTACAGTACTGAAGGAGGATGTTGACACTGGGAAGTAAGAAACTACACCATTTCTTACATATAATAATGTTAAAGTTTTGTTAACTCTTAATCTTGTATAAAAACTTAAAAGTTTGTTTTATGTTTCAGCATTGTGGGAGGTTGAGTTATTGTGATTGGCCTGCATATGCGCAACGAGTTGCCTCAGTGACCATTCACCTCTCAACCAGCACAACTCCAAAATCTCAAACTTCTTTCTTGTACTCAACTTTGAAATTGTTGTACCAAGGGAACATGTCTAGCATTTGAATTATAGTGTCCATCTTTGTATATTAAGGCATTGGAAGGGTTTTTTTAAGATTTAAAACTTATACACACTTCCTAGGTCGGACAATTTAATATCACTCAACTGTTATCATAAAAATCAACGCTACAAGTATCACCTTGTAGTTAATTGTATCTACCCTTAAAACTTTGCTCATGGCATAAAAAGTATTTTAATCTTGTACTATCGACTTCATACTCGAACTCGTATACTTGAAGGCCACCCTGGCCTGGTCTCTTGTTGCAGAGAGACTTGTAAAAGATTAAATAGTGCAGGGAAATAAAATAGAGAACATACATGTTTTTGGTTTAATTTGGATGATTTCCATTGATCTCAGTATATGGCACTGTTTATACAGGTTTACAGAGGCTATACAAGTTTTGACAATTTGCACAAAGAATCAATATTTACATAAAATCAGGGAGCTTAATAAAGTAAATGAATGTGATCACGAAATCATCTTTCTGATAGGTTGGCCTGACCCAAACATAAAATGCACAACGGGTTGGCCCGACCCAAACATAAAAGGTACAACGGGTTGGCCCGACACAAACATAAAATGCATATTGGGTTTCTGATTTTAGTTTATTTAAATATTATTAATTTACAATGGGTTGGCCCAACACAAACATAAAATGAGCAAAAGTGTACTAACAAAATGAGACAAATCAATGGGTTAGAGATTGGTGTAAATAGTTAATATGAAGTGCAAATTGGGTTCCTAATTTTTGTTTCTTTAAATATACACTTCTATATATACAACAGGTTAGCCTGACACAAATATAAAACAAGCACAATCTATTAAAAATTCTACTCTAATTTTGGATTTCTTTCAAACATAAACACACATAAAACTTATTAGCTTTTGCCTTTCCCAGGTGGTGCTGCCATTGATTAAGAATTTGAGTTTTTGGTGACAATAGATTTCTTGTTCATTTCATTTATACTAACAATACATAAATGAACACTTTGCTTTGAGTTTAGTAAATAGGCCAGACCAACTTTTTCACCACATTATGTGGAAGATGATGTATGTATTAACGCATAAGTAACATATGTCATGATAACTACTCCCTGCCTATTACAAAATGTGGTCTAGATATGTGGTGGTTTGTGTTCACTGTGTTTTTATGCTATAAAAATATAGTGGTTTTCTGCACTTTGCTTGTAGCCGTACTCTACAACAAACGAAGACCTCCCATTCCAAAGGGTTGGCTTTTAGCCTACATCATCTGTTTGGCCATTCTTAGGTAAGTACGTTATATAAAATTAAATTTGAAGAATAAAGAGGTTACATCTGAATAGGCCATTTTTGGGACAGCTTGCTAATTTTGCGGGATTGCTTTTCACGCCGACCAGTTTCTCTAGTTGCATCATTGCAGCTAGCCCGGCCTTGACCCTCTTTCTCTAGTGGTGGCTCAAGTATGTCCGAACTACCAACTATGTGCAATTTACAACTCATTATATTTTTTTAATAAAGCATTTAAACTTTTTTTTTTCTCAATTTTTTTGTGTGACAAGTCAGAAAAAGTCAATATTAATGAGAGGCCTAGCCAAGCAAAAATGCTTATTGTGTTGATGGTGATAGTTGGCAGGCATAGTTGTCAGCCAGATTGACGACCCCACTATCACCATTACGCACTCCTTTACTAGCCATGGTGACTAGTTGAAGTACACCAAAAATTGGGTGAGATGTCCAGTGCTAGTTGGAGCTGCAGTGGTCCTATAGGTGTGCTACAACTTACAAATGGTAAGCGCGCTGACTTTTTGTTTTCTATTGGGTTGATTCAAATACACACAAACACATGGTTCACATTCGAATGAAAACACAAACACATCTGTTAATTAGATTTCAAAATAACTTTTTGTCTTTGTCTTTATGTTTATTTTTAATCTTGCCTTTCTTTTTGTGTGATTTAAGCAAAGGACCACTAATGAGTACCCTGACTTTCCGTTGATTTGGATGAATGTGTATGTTGTCTCCATTTGAGCGTTGATGGACACTATAATGGCCGTCGCGCTTACAGAGAGCACAACGTATGCATGGATACTGGGGTTAAACGTGAAGTTGGCATGCTACATGTATTCGGTGAGTTTTGGGATCGTTTGAACTTTGAAGTGATCTTTTAAATGCGTAACATAGACAAAATTTTGATTTTTGCATTGTTCTTGTAGGGTCTGGTAGTTTCTGCATCGATGCCATGGCTACAAAGCCTAGTGATCAAGATGAGAGGTGTCGTCTCTGTCATTTTTAGCCCCTAGCCACGGTTATTTTCAGGGTACTAGGGGCTACAGTACTAAAGGAGGATGTTGACACTGGGAAGTAAGGAACTGCACCATTTCTTACATATAATAACGTTAAAGTTTTGTTAACTCTTAATCTTGCATAAAAACTTAAATGTTTGTTATATGTTTCAACATTGTGAGAGGCTGCGTTATTGTGATTGGCATGTCTGTCTTTCAATGGGCTAAGTGGTGGTAGACGCACAGCAAGTTACCTCAGTGACCATTCACCTCTCAACCAGCACAGCTCCAAAATCTTAAACATCTTTCTTGTACACGACTTTGAACTTGTTGTACCGAGGAAACATGTCTAGCGTTTGAATAATAGTGTCCATCTTTGTACATTGACGCATTGGAAGGGTTTTCTGAAGATTTAAAAACTTATACACACTTCCTAGGTCGGACAATGTATGATCACTCAACTACTATCATAAAATCAGTATCACCTTGCAGTTAATTGTATGTACCCTTAAAAATTTGCTCATGGCATAAAAAGTATTTTAATCTTGTACCATCGACTTTATACTCGAACTTGTATACTTGAAGGCCTCCCTGGCTTGGTCTCTTGTTGCAGAGAGACTTGTAAAATATTAAACAATGCAGGGAAATAAAATAGAGAACACACACACGTTTTTGGTTGAATTTGGATGATTTCCACTTATCTCAGTATATGACACTATTTATTTGGGTTTGTAGCGGCTACACAAGCTTTGACAATTTGCACAAGGAATCAATATTTACATAAAATCAGGGAGCTTAAAAACGTAAATGAATATGATCACGAAATCTTCTTTCCGACAGGTTGGCCCGACCCAAACATAAAATGTACAACGGGTTGGTCTGACTCAAACATAAAATGTACAACGGGTTGACCCGACCTAAACATAAAATGCATATTGGGTTTCTGATTTTAGTTTATTTCAATATTATTAATGTACAATGGTTTGGCCCGACGCAAAGATAAAATGAGCACAAATGTACTAACAAAATGAGACAAATCAATGGGTTAGAGATTGTGTAAATAGTTAATACGAAATCCAAATTGGGTTCCTAATTTTTGTTTCTTTAAATATATACTTCTAGATATACAACACGTTAGCCCGACATGAACATAAAAAGAGCACAATCTATTAAAAATACTACTCTGATTTGGGATTTCTTTCAAATAGAAACACACATAAAACTTATTAGCATTTGCCTTTCTCAGGTGGTGCTGTCGTTGATTAAAAATTTGAGTTTTTGGTGACAACAGATTTCTTGTTCATTTCATTTATACTAACAATACATAAATGAACACTTTGCTTTGAGTTTAATGAATAGGCCAGACCAACTTTTTCACCACATTATGTGGAAGATGATTTATGTATTAACGCATAAGTAACATATGTCATGATAACTACTCCCTGCATGTTACATAATGTGGTCTGGATAAGTGGTGATTTGTCTTGGGGCTCGTTTGGTACAGAGGATTAGATTACTCTCAAACTTTTATGGCAACTTGAAGGTGGAAGTGAATGTTTCTTCATTTGCCACTTTGGATGTTCACGCATCTTATGTAAGTTTCTTTGCCTATAAAAATTCAATTCTTGGAGTTGGATTATGACTTTTAGAATTTACAATATTTTTCGAACTAAGGTTTTTTTTTTGTTGGTATAGTCTGTTGTGCAGAAGAATGAAAGGAGTTGTACCGTTTATTCTTGGCTTTTTGATCCAACTACTCATCGGGGGCAACTCCATTATCATCAAGATGACATTCAAAGCTGACATGAAGTTCACTGTGTTTTTATGCTATAAAAATACAGTGGCTTGCTGCGCTTTGCTTGTAGCTGCACTTTACAGCAAATGAAGACCTCTCATTCCAAAGGGTTGGCTTTTAGCCTACATCATCTGTTTGGGCATTCTTGAGTAAGTACGCTATATAAAATTAAATTTGAAGAATAAAGAGGTTACATCTGAATAATTAATTATTTTTCATTAAACATGGCATTTTTGGAACAACTTGTTGTTCTTGCAGGATTGCGGTTCACACCGGCCAGTTTATCTAGTTGTATCATTGCAGCTGGCCCGACCTTGACCTTCTTTATTCAAGCCTTGACAATTTTCACAAGGAATCAATATTTACACAAAATCAGGGAGCTTAATAATGTAAATGAATGTGATCACGAAATCATCTTTCCGACCGGTTGGCCCGACCCAAACATAAAATGTACAACATGTTGGCCCGACCCAAACATAAAATGTACAACGGGTTGGCCTGACCCAAACATAAAATGCATATTGGGTTTTTTATTTTTGTTTATTTAAATATTATTAATGTACAATGGTTTGGCCCGACACAAACATAAAATGAGCACAAATGTACTAACAAAATGAGACAAATCAATGGGTTAGAGATTGGTGTAAATAGTTAATATGAAATGCAAATTGGGTTCCTATTTTTTGTTTCTTTAAATATATACTTCTAGATATACAATAGGTTAGCTTGACACGAACATATAACGAGCACAATCTATTAAAAATACTACTCTAATTTGGGATTTCTTTCAAATAGAAACACACATAAAACTTATTAGCTTTTGCCTTTCTCAGGTGGTGCTGCCGTTGATTAAGAATTTGAGTTTTTGATGACTACATATTTCTTGTTCATTTCATTAATAATAACAATAAATAAATGAACACTTTGCTTTGAGTTTAGTAAATAGGCTAGACCAACTTTTTCACCACATTAAGTGGAAGATGATGTATGTATTAACGCATAAGTAACATATTTCATGATAACTACTCCTTGCGTGTTACATAATGTGGTTTGGATCTGTGGTGGTTTGTCTTGGGGCTCGGTACAAAGGATTGGATTACTATCAAACTTTTATGAAGTTCACTGTGTTTTTATGCTATAAAAACACAATGGCTTTCTGAGCTTTGCTTGTAGTCATTCTTTACAGCAAGCGAAAACTTCCCATTCCAAAGGGTTGGCTTTTAGCCAACATCATCTGTTTGGGCATTCTTGAGTAAGTACCCTATATCAAATTAAATTTGAAGAGTAAAGAGGTTACATCTGAATAATTAATTATTTTTCATTGAACATAACATTTTTGGGATAGCTTGCTGTTTTTGCAGGATTGCGGTTCACACCAGCCAGTTTCTCTAGTTGCATCATTGCAGTTGGCCCGACCTTGACCTTCTTTATACAAGCTTTGATAATTTGCAAAAGGAATCAATATTTACATAAAATCAGGGAGCTTAATAACGTAAATGAATGTGATCACGAAATCATCTTTCCGATAGGTTGGCCCGACCCAAACATCAAATTTACTACGGGTTGGCCCGACCCAAACATAAAATGTACATCGGGTTGGCTCGACCCAAACATAAAATGTACATCGGGTTGGCCCGACCCAAACACAAAATGCATATTGGGTTTTTTATTTTAGTTTATTTAAATATTATTAATTTACAATGGGTTAGCCTGCCGCAAACATAAAATGAGCACAAATGTACTAACAAAATGAGACAAATCAATGGGTTAGAGATTGGTGTAAATAGTTAATATGAAATGCAAATTGGGTTCCTAATTTTTGTTTCTTTAAATATACACTTCTAGATATACAACAGGTTAGCCTGACACGAACATAAAACGAGCACAATCTATTAAAAATACTACTATAATTTGGGATTTCTTTCAAATAGAAACACATATAAAACTTATTAGCCTTTGTTATTGGCTTTTTTATCCAACTGCTCATCGGGGGCAACTCCATTATCATCAAGATGGCATTCAGAGCTGACATGAAGTTCATTGTGTTTTTATGATATAAAAACACAGTGGCCTTCTTCGCTTTGCTTGTAGCTGCACTTTACAGCAAACGAAGACCTTCCATTCCAAAGGGTTGGCTTTTAGCCTACATCATCTGTTTGGGCATTCTTGAGAAAGTACCCTATATCAAATTAAATTTGAAGAATGAAGAAGGTACATCTGAATAATTATTCTTGAGAAAGTACCCTATATCAAATTAGATTTGGATGAATGTGTATGTTGTCTCCTTTGGAGCGATGATGGACACCATAGTGGCCATCACGCTTATCGAGAGTACAACGTATGCATGGATACTGGGGTTGAACATGAAGTTGGCAAGCTACCTGTATTCGGTAGTTTATGCATTGACGGCATGGCTACAGAGCCTAGTGATCAAGATGAGAGGTGTCGTCTTTCTGTCATTTTTAGCCCCCTGGCTATGGAGCCTACGGTTATTTTCATGGTACTAGGGGCTACAGTACTGAAGGAGGATGTTGACATTGGGAGGTAAGAAACTGCACCATTTCTTACATATAATAATGTTAATGTTTTGTTAACTCTTAATCTTGTATAAAAACTTAAAAGTTTGTTTTATGTTTCAGCATTGTGGGAGACTGCGTTATTATGATTAGCCTGTTTGTCTTTCTATGGGCCAAGTGGCGGCAGACGAGTAGCGAGTTGCCTCAGTGACCATTCACCTTTCAACCAGCACAGCTCCAAAATCTCAAACTTCTTTCTTGTATTCAACTTTGAACTTGTTGTACCGAGGGAACATGTCTAGCGTTTGAATCAGTGTCCATCTTTGTATAATGAGGCATTGGAAAAGTTTTCTGCAAATTTAAAAACTTATACACACTTCCTAGGTCGGACAATGTATGATCACTCAATTGGTATCATAAAATCATTGCTACAAGTATCACCTTGCAGTTAATTGTATCTACCCTTAAAACTTTGCTCATGGCATAAAAAGTATTTTAATCTTGTACTATCAACTTCAACTTCATACTCGAACTCGTATACTTGAAGGCCACCCTGGCCTGGTCTCTTGTTGCAGAGAGACTTGTAAAAGATTAAATAGTGCAGGGAAATAAAATAGAGAACACACACACGTTTTTGGTTGAATTTGGATGATTTCCATTGATCTCAGTATATGGCACTATTTATACAGGTTTACAAAGGCTATACAAGCTTTGACAATTTCCACAAGGAATCAATATTTACATAAAATCAGGGAGCTTAATAACGTAAATGAATGTGATCACGAAATCATCTTTCCAACAGGTTGGCCCGACTCAAACATAAAATGTACAACGGGTTGACCTGTCCCAAACATAAAATGCATATTGGGTTTCTGATTTTAGTTTATTTAAATATTATTAAGGTACAATGGGTTTGCCCGACGCAAACATAAAATGAGCACAAATGTACTAACAAAATGAGACAAATCAATGGGTTAGAGATTGGTGTAAATAGTTAATATGAAATGCAAATTGGGTTCCTAATTTTTGTTTCTTTAAATATATACTTCTAGATATACAACAGGTTAGCCTGACACGAACATAAAACGAGCACAATCTCTTAAAAATACTACTCTAATTTGGGATTTCTTTCAAATAGAAACACATATAAAACTTATTAGCCTTTGCCTTTCTCAGGTGGTGCTGCCGTTGATTAAGAATTTGAGTTTTTTGTGACTACAAATTTCTTGTTAATTTCATTTATACTAACAATACATAAATGAACACTCTGCTTTGAGTTTAGTAAATTGGCCAGACCAACTTTTTCACCACATTATGTGGAAGATGATTTATTTATTAACGCATAAGTAACATATGTCATGACAACTACTCCCAACATGCTACATAATATGGTCTGGATATGTGGTACAGAGGGAACATGTCTAGCGTTTGAATCATAGTGTCCATCTTTGTATATTGAGGCATTGGAAGGGTTTTCTGAAGATTTAAAAACTTGTACACACTTCCAAGGTCGGACAATGTATGATCACTCAACTGCTATCATAAAATCATTGCTACAAGTATCACCTTGTAGTTAATTGTATCTACCCTTAAAACTTTGCTCATGGCATAAAAAGTATTTTAATCTTGTACTATCAACTTCATACTCAAACTCGTATACTTGAAGGCCACCCTGACCTGGTCTCTTGTTGCAGAGAGACTTATAAAAGATTAAACAGTGCAGGGAAATAAAATAGAGAACACACACACGTTTTTGGTTGAATTTGGATGATTTCCATTGATCTTAGTATATGGCACTATTTATACAAGTTTACAGAGGTTATACAAGCTTTGACAATTTGCACAAGGAATCAATATTTACATAAAATCAGGAAGCTTAATAACGTAAATGAATGTGATCACGAAATCATCTTTCCGACACATGATTTTGTGGCCTGATGAGCACGATTCTCTCCATCTTGTTTATCGCCTTGCCACTCTTGGAGAACATATTTTTTCTTTCAGTAACAGCAAGTGTGTGTCTCCATCCACAAGATATTTGAACTACTTTCTGCCAATGCAAGATGGATCATTAGATTCATCATTACCAAAATACTTCTCCCAGATGACAAGTCAAAAGAAAATCTCCCCAGAACTGAATATTACATAAATGCGAATGTACCTGCTCATGGGGAAATTTAACTTGCACAGGAGAACAGGGATCGATGTTGTCACCCACTCCAACTTGTCCAAACTGTCGACGAAATAGAAAAACGTAAGTAACGAACCAGAAGGGAAATGAGGAACTGACTTGCTAATAAGATGACAGAAAAGTAAAGAAGGGAAAGGAAAAGAAAAATTATTCATGAACCAGGAAAAAAAATTTATAAGTGAAAATAAAGGAACAGAAACCAGAAACCTTATTCCAACCCCAGCCGTAGAGTATTCTGTCAGATGTGAGTTTCTACAAGTGAAATTAAGGACTGCAAATAAACATTTGCATCTATCATATCCAAGTGAATTTCTATCCAACGCCAATTACTCTAACAATGCTTCATATGTCAATTAGCATGAGTCGGTGCATAATCTAGCAGATGAAATATATTTCCTGAAATAAGTTCAATGATCCACATTCAGAATTATGTGCAAACAGACACACACACACACACACTGTGTACTGCTTTAGTCTTTGTTTTTTTTTCAGGTAGCAAGGAACAACAGACAGATATAGTTTGAGATGCATGTGTTGGGCACTATTGTGGAGTGGTCAGGTCCCCAAACATCCTAAAAGAGGGGGTTACCGTCTGAATGTGGAGAGTATTCAGTTGTACATTAACTTATACAATTGACACCTCTTTACTAAATACCTATTTCTGAAGAAACTACAATATTGAAGAGTTGTCCAACCCTACAGCAGCATCCTGCAGATTTAACTTTCACCCATTCAACTCTTGCTGCCCAAACCATTTCATTACTCTCCATTCTATATTTGTCCCGTAAGCTCCATGCAGTATGATCAGATAACACATAATTGAAATTTGTTAAAAACTATGGCATGGACATCATTTAGCACCAGCCAAATTTTTTTTTTTTTTCAATTATCTCAATATTTTCCAGGAAAAATATTCAAACATATAATTGCATATCCAACACAAATTTAGGAATCCAATCAAAGAACGTGAACACCAAACTTTGTATGTGGTTTGACTATTTGCCTGCACCTACATCAACACTCAAAGTTCACTCTAAAGCACAACACTAAATCAAACTAAAGTTTTACCGTGCTATAGCTGCAAACAGTGTAATTCATATAGATTTCAGCAGAGAGAGAACACAGAAATGCCCAAACAAAGGAAGTTCACCGATTGTCTTCCACCTCATATGAGTGATAGGCTCATGCATACCTTTTGGTCCCACTGTTGTAGCATAAATTCAAAATAAACCCTCAATGTTCTATACTTTATCATAAGCAGATCCCTTAAGAATAATAGTTATATCAGTAAACTATTCTTGGGTAAGCCATTCACTTAAGGATGCTATATGGAACCCAACGTTTTAAAAAACTAGTATTGAGACTAGCCTGGGCGGGGATACGAAGAAAACGCCTCTGCCAAGCAAGAGTGGGCTATAGACGAGCCTAGGCGTTTGGGAAGCGAGCCTGAGGCGTTGTCGAGGCGCCACCTAGGCGCGTGAATTCTTTTGTTTTTTTTTAAAACAGCCTAAACCCAAAACGACGTCGTTTTGCGCAGGGCTTTTATAAAACTCAAAACTCTTTCGTCTTCTCCCACCTTTCTTTACTTCAAAATTCCCAGTCTCAAGCCAACGCTGCCAATCTCCAATCTAACCTGTCAATTTCCCACAAGTTCTCAACAAACATATAATTTTACGTTTAAGGTTAGCGTTGTTAGGAGTATTAAGATCCTAGGGCTATGAGTTAGACATGTGTCAAGAGATTAAATAGTTAGTTAAGTTTGTTATAGAGAAGCTTAAAGTGTAAGCTACTATTGCAAACTATATAAACCTTGTAACAGATCTTTTGTAACCAATAAGGAAAGAAATACATTGTTTCTGATATTCTCTTCTATTTCTCTAAACTCTCTCTAAAACCTCAGTTCTTTGACTCTTCATCTTCTTCCTTTCTGTAAAGCTATCTTCTTCAATGGTTTACATGGTATCATTCGCCTGAACAAGCACAATAGCTTGGAGATTTTTTCTTTCGATCTTGGTTTATCTGCTTCCGCTTCTACAATCTTGTCTATGTGTGATCTTTTCTGTTTCATTGGGGTTCTTCATATTTCCGTCGTCGTCTGGTTGTGAGTTCTAATCCTTACACTAAATGGTCTACATGCTGAGTTCAATACCATAAGATCTGTGATTAGGGGTCGTGAAACTGTAATATCATTGAAAGATCTTCGATCTCAACTTCTTGCTGAAGAAACACTGGTTCATAATATTCCTCCATCATCGGTTTTTCCTGCACTCATGGCACAAACCCATGATGTATCATCCAAGAATCAATCTTTCTCAGGATCTGGTGGCACTTATGCTAGTCCTAATTCCAATGCCTATAAGTCTTTTCCTCCACATGGAAAATGAAGGTATCGGTTTGGCTCCGACTTCAATTCCAAATTTGGTAATGGCAAGAATTTTCATTCAAATCCTGCACTTGGTATTCTTGGTACATCTCCACCCAGAGCACATAATTATGGTTTTCAGGTTCAACCCTGTCAAATTTGTGGGAAAAATAATCATCTGGCAGCTACATGTCGGTTCAGAAACACCACTGTCTCTCAAGGCTGTCAAATATGTGGAAAGTCCAATCATCTGGCTGACACCTGCAGGTATCGAAATACAAGTGGTTCTTCAGGATGCCAGTTATGTGGGAATCAATATCACAGTGCAGACGCATGTTTTCAGAAAAATGCACCTCCTTCAATGAGTGATATGCATGCTGCACCAACCAATGGTTCTTATTCTTCATTCTCAATGCCTGCTGCAGTGTCTCAGCAACAAGTTCAGCCACAAGTTTGGCTTACTGATTCTGGTGCAAATCATCATATGACCTCTGAAATGGGAAATCTCTCATTGTCCACTCCGTATCCTTCAAATGAGATCATCCAAGTAGCTAATGGTGAAGGTTTAGCTATCTTTCATATTGGTTCCAGTCTTCTAAAGACTCCAATGTAGCCTATTAGGCTTAATTCTATTCTATACGTGTCAAAACTGTCTCAAAATTTATTGTATGTGCATAAGATCTGTTTGGATAATAACTGTTGGTTGATTTTCGATGCTTTTTCATTTTGGATTCAGGACAAAGCCACAGGGAGGATACTGTACAGAGGGCTGTGTCATAATGGATTGTATCATATCATCTCACCAAGTTCTCATCCAGCTATCAATAAGGGGAAAACAGCAGCATTTCTGGGAAAACAAATTACAGTCAGTATTTGGCATAAGAGACTAGGTCACCCCTCTAATTCCATTGTATCTCAAGTTTTAAATTCCTCTCATGTTCCTTACGTTGCCGATAAAGACCTTTCCTTGTGTCAATCATGTTTAGAGGGAAAATTTAGTAAATTGCCATTTTCTTCCTCAGTAGACAAGTCTGTAAAACCTTTTGATCTTGTTCATAGTGATGTCTGGGGTCTTGCTCCTTGTCTTTCTCTAGAAGGATTCAAATATTATGTCACCTTCATTGATCACTGTACAAAATATTGTTGGATCTTTCCCATATGCAATAAAAGTGATGTTTCTGGTATATTTGTTTCCTTTTACTCTTTTATCCTTAATCAGTTTCAAACTTCCATTAAAACTCTCCAAAGTGATGGTGGTGGTGAATATATCAGTAAAGCATTCCAAAAGTTTTTATCTGAAAAAGGCATCAAACATCAATTATCCTGCCCTCACGCACCAGAACATAATGGGATAGCCGAAAGGAAACACATGCATATAATTGAAACATCTATTACTTTGTTACAATCTGCTTCCTTACCATCTTTGTTTTGGTCATTTGCTTGTCAAACCTCAGTCTATTTGATTAATAGGATGTCATCTTCATCATTGGGAAATAAGTCTCCATTTCAACTACTTTACAATTCTATTCCTAAGATACAACATCTGAAAGTGTTTGGATGTTCTTGTTATCCTTGGCTGAGGCCTTACATTAATACCAAATTAGATTCCAGAACAACCAAATGTGTGTTTTTGGGGTATGCATCCAAATATAAAGGTTTTCTTTGCTTTGATGTGTCTAGCAACAAAATGTATGTCTCTAGACATGTTTTATTTGATGAGACAGAGTTTCCTTATAAATCTCTGGTGTCTAAATCTCAGCCTAGTTGTCCTTCACCCTTACCATCACAACTACCAACCCTATTTCCAGTTCCAGTTCCAGATCAAAGTAATGTTCTTGTAATACCACAGTCCTACTATCACTCGACTTTGAGCTCATCTTCAGGTTCTACATTATCAGGTTCCATCTCTTCACCTAGTGTCATGCTAAATACTGATAGTCAATTCTCCGAAGACTTCACTGAAGTTCCAATTGCAGTTTCAACATCCAGTGCAGAAAGTTCTCCTGCTAGTCAATTCATTATTCCTTCAACAACACATCCCTCATCCTCTACAATCCATGTGGTACCTGAATTCCAACCTGAACAGTTGCAAGTGGTTCTTTCTGTTCCTCCAGTTAATCTCCATCCAATGCAGACAAGGTCCAAAAATGGGATTGTTAAGAGAATTGCTTTACTTGCTGTTGTTCATGAAAATGGTGGTGTTGATTTGACTCAAGTGGAACCTGCCACATATAAATCTGCATTGAAATCTCCAGTTTGGTATGATGCTATGACAGAAGAGATCTCGGCCTTACATAATCAGGGTATTTGGTCCTTAGTCCCACTGCCCAAACACAAGAACTTAGTTGGATGTAAATGGGTGTATAAGCTCAAAAAGAATGATGATGGTTCAATTGGGAGATACAAGGCACGGCTGGTGGCAAAGGGATTTAATCAAGAAGAGGGCATTGATTATGGAGAGACCTTTAGTCCTGTTGTTAAACCAACAATAGTGAGACTAGTCCTGGCTTTATCAACTCATTTTGGCTGGAATTTGAGACAATTAGATGTGAAAAATGCCTTCCTTCATGGCATATTGCAAGAAGATGTCTATATGACCCAACCACCAGGATTTGTAGATTCCAAGCATGAAGATTATGTTTGCAGGTTACATAAATCTCTCTATGGTTTGAAGCAGGCACCAAGGGCTTGGAATGAGCGGTTCACTGCGTTTCTACCATCTTTGGGATTCAAATCTACATATACAGATGCATCCATATTTGTCAAAACTGTTGACAAGTCTGTGGTTAACTTGCTGTTATACGTTGATGACATAATCATAACAGGCAATGCTACACAGTCTATTACTGAAGTCATTCATTCTCTTGCTAAGGAGTTTGAAATCAAAGATTTAGGACCACTTCATTATTTTCTGGGGATTCAAATTGTGCAGAATAAGGATGACTTGTTTCTGTCCCAAGGCAAGTATGTTACTGATCTGTTAACTAAGTCTGAAATGCTACTCTCCAAACCGTGTGCTACCCCATGTTTGCCATACAACAGACTGCTTGCAAATGATGGCAAGCCTTATAACAACCCTTCATTGTATAGGAGCCTGGTTGGTGCTCTCCAGTACTTGACATTCACTAGACCCGACATTGCTTTTGCAGTGCATCAGGTATGTCAGTTTATGCAACGCCCAATGGACTCTCACTTTATGGCTGTCAAACGGATTCTTAGGTACTTAAAGGTTACTCAAGGGTATGGTATTCAGTATGTCAGAGGCTCCCTTGATATAACTGCCTATAGTGATGCAGATTGGGCTGGAGACCTTAACGATAGAAGGTCAACTATTGGAATGGTAGTGTTCTTAGGTTCTAATCCTATTTCATGGATGTCCAAGAAACAAACAACTGTGTCTCGGTCATCCACTAAGGCAGAATATCGGGCCTTATCTACTACAGCTGCTGAACTGGATTGGCTCAAGTCTCTGTTGCAGTTTTTACAGGTTCCAATTGTTGGGCACCCTCTCCTCTTTTGTGACAACTTGTATGCGATCGCCCTGACTTGTAATCCAATTCAACATCACCGCACAAAGCACATTGAGGTGGATGTACATTTTGTTAGAGAACGGGTGGCAAAACAACAATTACAAGTCCACTTTGTGTCTTCCACTGAGCAGTTTGCTGATATCCTTACAAAATGACTCTCTGCACCTCTTTTCAGGACTCATTGTTCCAATCTCAGGCTCACTTTCTCTGCCCCTGAGCTTGAGGGGAGATGTTAGGAGTATTAAGATCCTAGGGCTATGAGTTAGACATGTGTTAAGAGATTAAATAGTTAGTTAAGTTTGTTATAGAGAAGCTTAGAGTGTAAGCTACTATTGCAAACTATATAAACCTTGTAACAGATATTTTGTAACCAATAAGGAAAGAAATACATTGTTTCTGATATTCTCTTCTATTTCTCTAAACTCTCTCTAAAACCTCAGTTCTTTGACTCTTCATCTTCTTCCTTTCTGTAAAGTTATCTTCTTCAATGGTTTACAAGGGTTAGGGATGGGCAATGGTTATGGCGGGCGGGTAACCGTGGTTATTTACCCATAACCGTTTATCCGTTGGGTAATTGCATAAATGGTTATACTCATACCCATAACCGTTTATAAACGGTTAACCATACCCATAATCGTGTACCCATTTAACCATAACCGTTTACCCATTTAATCATAACCATTTACCCGCTCTTGAACCCGTTTATCCTTTTTTTACCCATTTACCCATTTTTTCACCCGTCTACATGTTTTTTTTTTAACAACTTGAAAACTACAAAAGAAAAATTTGTCATCATTTTCGTTTTCTGACAATTAAACACTGTTACAGATACATTTTAGCATGCATTTCCCTATTTTAATCATTTAAGTCCTCATACAATTCCAATAATTGAAATAATAATTTACAAACGGTATTTTTCTGCTACACCCAAGCAAATCTTTAATTATAACATTAATACATGATCACCATACTGAGGACGAGGAGCGATTCGTTTGGAGGTTGGTTGGAATTGGTCGCGATTTGCAGTGTGACCATATGAGAGGGCAGAATGAAAGAACGAAAGCGACGAAGAGGACTGGGGAGTCGAGGATGTGAGAGAGGAGGAAATTAAATCATTTAGTTTGTTGCTCAGTTCTTATTAGGAACTAAAGTCATTTAGTTTGCGGTTCGGTTTCAAAACCGCAAAAAATAAACCATTTAGTGGGGTCTAATTTAGTCCATTCCGTTTCAATTTTCGATTTCAAGTGCCCATCGGTAACTAAAAGCGTTTACTCTTGCCATCGAGGTTTAAAATTTTCCCTCCTCCAAAATGTCCTTTGTCTTAAAGAGTGAAGTATTTGATTGGTTGTTGCAAAAGTGTGGGTAAATGGATACCCGTTATAACCGCAAGTAATACCCATAACCGATGGATACCCGTTATAACCGTGGGTAATACCCATAACCGCCCATTTAAATTTCATGGATAAACGGTTATACCCATAACCGTTTGTTCATCTAAACGGTTACCCATAACCGTAACCATGAACTTTAAATGGGCGGATATCCGCGGTTACCCAAACCCGTGGGTATTTTGCCCATCCCTAGTTTGGGTTTCTCACCATTGGGGTTTATGAAAAATTAAAAATTCATGCTAATTTTATGTTTCTAACTTAGTATCTATTAGTTTATTATATTTTTTATATACAATTATATATTAAGTATTATAACAATTTTAGGTACCCTCACATCTCGAAGGCTATCCATGGAATGCCTTGGCTTCGTCTTCTCCTTTTAAAACATTGATGGAACCATAGAGTACAGTGATCAGGTATATTCTAAGGCGGGCTGTCACCTTCCAAAACAAGATTTCCACTTGAAATCTGTCTGGGACAATACTCCCCATTGACATCATGCCTAATCTTATAGCTTTCCAGCTAAAGGGGCAATTTGTGTTTCTGTTACCTGTTAAAAAAGAGCCTGCTTTGACAATCCTAGACAACAAAGCACATCCATTAGGTGGAGCCCTGGCACGGATGCTGAAGTACCATATTATCTCTCTTCCAAAGCCTAATCTCTAACCCTTTAGGAACCTCCCCGACTACTTTCAAGACAACGCCACTTTGAAAGATCCAATTCTCTTCTGTAATTTCAACTTAGTACAGAATTTACAGATGCAGAAAGAAAGGAAAACAATCTAATGAACACAATATGCATTGATGGGGGATATTACATTGTCTGAGGGAAAGTTGTCCCTAAAATTATGTAAATTTTATTTGTACCTTAAGGTCATAAACTATGTTAAAATACTACAACAGAGGGCTTACTGTCAGATTTCCAATAATGCCATCTAATATTCCGTTAGATACTGTCATGGGCACATGACTCACTTTTGAGGCAATATTTGACTGCTCAGTGCTCACCAACTTGCCCAACCCCCAAAATCTCCAAATTCCCTCTTTTTCTTCCCTTCATTTTTGCCCTGATTTTGGACAGCATAAGCCCTACTTAGAGATGTTGGGGGGTTCAAGGGGTAGAAGGGAATTTTGCCCTTCTGTTAACAATATTTGGTTTCAAATCACATTTACTTAATACCATAAATGATGGCTAAAATCAGAATAAAGTAAACAGCACCGGATCTTAAGGCTTACATTAACCATAGAAACCTTCTCCGGGACCAAGCGATCGTTCCTATCACCTAGGCCCAAGTTTCCCCAGCCCCTCCCATAGAGCGACCCATCTTCTGTGACAGCTGCAGTATGTGCAGAACCAGCAGCAACCATTTTGACAGAAACTCTCTGCAACATGATATAAAAAAACTCATTGCATAACCATTTCAGGGAGGTAGGCCAAAAACAATAGTTCTGTAGGAAAGATAATATGAACCAGAAATGACATTAATCTTGAATTACAAGAAATTGGCAATATAGATATCCGATCAAAGCTCCCAACTACTAAAGAACGATTACAAGAAAGAAAGGAACAGCCCTAAATTTATTTAACACTGAATCACATAAGAATGCGAAAATCTTATTCTTGCCCCTACAAAATTTACTTCACCTTGTCTTAAATTTTTAATTGTTTACTGCCCTTAATGTATACAAAAACTAGTCAAACCTCACACTCCAAAGAGTATTTGCCTTCTTAACGGCCCCAGCACCCATGTCACCAATAAAAAATACTACCTTCTATGCAAAAGGAACTCTGATCCAAAGACTACCTAAGCCCAAGGTTCCAAAGTGTTCTATAAAAAGTAAAGCAAGTAATGGGAGCTTAATGTTGAGAACTCGACCAATCCAAGAGTATGTGCAATATATTCAAAAGCATTCATAAATCTATCATGTGAATGAAAAATTGAAAATATAAGAATAAATCATAAGCTCTAAAGAACAAGTAAAAAATAAATATGGACACAGATACAACTGAGGTGAAGACATGAAGGTAAAATGAAGAGGATCACATGGTATGCAAGTAGCATGATATCAGATTATTGGATAGAGGACTTTGTCATAAGTTCTAAATTCAAACATGATACGGCTGTGTTCTTAGCTTATCAAACTTAAGGGGGGTACTTAGCCTAAAACAAAAATACATTTTTAGTCAATTAACAATAGTGTTTCCTCAAAATTACAAGGTTTCCTTCCCCTTTCTATTTAGTAAAGAAGATTATTTATGTTCGATTGTATTACCCTCCAAGCCAGTAAGACGTCGCTTTCTGTATCGAAAGACATCACGTCAACACCAACTATTGGAGCGCATGACTTAACAGTGATGACATTACAAATAAATGATATTTTATATTCAGCAAGGTAAGTAGGTTGCCTACCTATAAAACAACCAAAAAAAGGGCAATTTGTTTCAGAAACAGCTCTTTAAAAATAAAAAATGTACCATGCAACACGAAAAACACTTAAATATTTTATTTAAGATACTCAGAATGAAAGGAACTGAACCTGGATAACAGGATCATGGATAGGCTCAGGAAAATGACCTTTACGGCCAGCACACTCAATATCAAAGCTCAATATTTGAAATGGAGCCATCTTCAAAAAATTCCCCTTCTGGAGTATGGCTGATAAAGTCTGAATATCTAAGAAAATGGTTTGTCAAGTAGGAAAGAGCTCATCATGTAAATGGCATTCATTACATGCTTCACCAAACTCCAAATACTGCCTTGAATGGGTAACGATACAGGCAATATAACTCTAGCTGGCAATACAACAAAGGCATAGTTGTCTTATATTGTCCATCTAGGTCCTGCACGGACCTCAATCCAATTTCCACCAACTATGACGCAATCATGAAATGAAATGAAGAGCAAAAAGAACATTGCTATCATATCATATGTCATAAATTTCTTCATAAAAGGCCATCAATTTGTATGCCTTTTTCAAGAATGCCTGGCAGATTGGGGAAGCATTGAAGAGGAATAAAACATTATTAGGCATAAGCCAAATGATGGAAACATTGCAGTACACATTAATATGCAAGGTACAAGACACAATATGAGGATAGAGTGTTGAGTCATATGTTTGGGAATGAGCTTCCTTCCAAAAGAGAGGTACGGGGTCGTTGTTTGGAACGGAGCTGGAGGTGACGATGTGGTGGAAAAGTTCAGCCCGGTTGCACATGAGGGGTGGCTGGGAAAAGCGGAGTAGGGGCTACTCTGGCTTTTGGACTTCAGGGAGGAATGTGCGTTACAAGCATCTAGCTAGAGATTTCAAAGTAGAGCAGAAGGTTTTCATTCTAGAAGTGGAAGATAAGTCTTTGGGCGGGAAGATTTGTGTAACTGAGAGGACAAGATATAAAGGTTTCCAGATTTCTTTTGATTTGGGCTGTGCTTCTTGGCTCTGCGTTCAGATTAAGACGGCGGTCTCCGCTAGCGCACAGAATTATTTCAGACGTTATAGGGGTCACAACTATCAATTTTGGGTGGAAAGAGTCAACAACAAGAACGGGAGTGTCCTGGTATTGTCCATGATAGATAGTTTGGGGATGGTCAGGAAGATTTTCGTCCCTAAAGGTGCTAATTTCTTCGGGTGGAGGAAAATGGAGGAGTTTCTGTCCGAAATTCTGCGAGGGGGCAAGAAAGGGGGGGTCGAATCAGGGCCCTCTTCACGGTCCAAGAGCTTCACGAGGAAGGAAGAAGCCAAACCCATACGGACCCACTCCGGCGAGGACTCTCAGCGGTCTTATAAAGACGTTGTCCTCGGCCGGAACATGACTCCCTCTTTGGAGCAGACTACAAAAGTTGCTGTTGTCCTCGGGGGAAACCCGACCCACTCTATGGAGCCTTTTGTAAGTGACGGTTATCGCCCTCGGGTGGAGGACAACCGGACTAAGAAGACCAAATCACCATATAGCTTTGACTGGGGAAGAGTTATCGTTTGCGAGAGATTTGTGGTGCACCAGTCTTGGAGAGAGGTGGAAGCATCCCTTCAAAAGACCCTGGGGAAGACAGTTTGCCTGGTTCCGTTCCTATGCAATAAGGCTTTGCTAACGTGTGAGAATGCGAAGGAAGCAGCACGGATTGCCCACCTAGGCGTCCTTCCCATGATCGGATTCCCGGACATAGTCCTGTCTGGCTGGTGGGACAGTATTAAAGACATCGAGAGGAAGGTGGTCAGTTATGGGGGTTGGATTGCTCTGGAGGGCTTACCGCCGCACCTGTGGACCCGGGATTTCTTTCTCGAAATCGGTAATGCTTGTGGCGGTTTGGAAGCAATTGACCGGAAAACTGCTAATCTCGACTTCTTGCTTGAAGCCAAAATTAAAATCAAACAAAACTCAATTGGTTTTATCCCTGAGTTCGTCGAAGTGGCCGATGGAGATTTCATCTTCAAGATTAAAATTAGACAAATTTCACCTGCTAGAAGACCAAAGTTACAGGAAGCCAAACCTGTAGACTCTCGCCACCGGTTATCGTCTCGGTGCTCTTCAATGGAAGCTCCGAATACACTGCAGACCACCGGAACTTCCCTTCCGCCGACGGTGATTTCTATTTCGGAGCCCCGGTCTCGACCTTCTGTGGCATCACGTGATGGCGCTCCTAACGAGGTGCCTGCAAGTCCCACCAATTGTGCTTTTGGCAGAAAGCAAAGTGGGTTGCTGTCAGAAGGGTCCTGGTCACGACTTACTGAGGTACCACGCGATGGCGATCCGTACGAGGTGCCTCTAAGCCCCATCTTTTGTGTTTTTGGCAGAAAGCATGATGGGTTGTTGTCAGAAGGGGATTGTGAATCCCCAGATGGAACGCACATACAGGAGAAGAATGGAGAATTTACAACTGATGGGCAATTTTTTATTCGGTCAAATAGTCGGTCTACTATTGACTGTAGGCCTTCTGTTTGCTTGGAAAGGGGTTTATGTTCTGGTATTGAAAAGGTCGGGGAGGTTGTTGGGTTTTGCGGGCCCTTCAGTGAGACAAAGTCATCCAACGTTATTTGTGGGAGATCGTTTGGGCCCGGCCCACTTGGGCCTTTATTTGGCTTGAATCAATTTGGGGCTTTTACTTGGTCTCCCAGAGGCCCATTTTCTTTCACTCTTTCTCGACAGAGTTCTCTGATTCATATCGGACCCAGCTTTCTGAAGTTCTTCGTGAAATTCGGAGACCCAGCTTTCGGGGCAAAAAGATTCAATCTCCTTTTCCCCTCTGACTTTGGGTCGCGACGGTACCCTTGTGAGGCAGGTTTGCCAATGTGCTCGGAAGCGTCCAACCTCCAATTTCTTGACGAGGTATCGGACTCGGACACCGAGTCGGACCAGGTGTTGGGTCCCCATGACCCTCTTTCTTCTCCGGAGGCAAAGGAGTCGGTTTCGATCGATGGCAATTTCTCCTCCTCAAAATTCTTTACCACTGTGGATTTTGATTACCTCAGCCATGTGTCGCCTGCACAGGATGCTACGTGGAGTCAAGGGTCTAACTCAGAAGAAAATTTTGGGGAGTCGCCACATCAGAATTTGGCATCCACCGATCCAATTGAAAGTGGTGAAGGCTTTTTGCAGAAACTATTTTCGGTTAGTGAGGGGGATTCGCCCAAGGTGTTCGAAGTAGACGATAGTGTAGACGAAGATGCGGCTGACCAAAGTATTTTGAAGGATCCTGTCGTCAAAAACAAGGTGCTCAAATATTGCAGAAGGAAAAGGTCGAGTCGGACCTCTGCTTATGGGGAGAGCTCAGGTCGATCCAGCGAATTTCTGTCAAAAATGAAAATTTCGCTGCTGCCTTTAAAAAAATCCCTATTCCCCGGAAAGAGCTTGGGGCGGCGGGCAGTCTGCGGGGAGAGCAGAAAGAACAAACGGGCTTCGGTCATTATTAATGAAGATAATCAGTTGGAACATTAGAGGTCTGGGCAGCAGAAGGAAAAGGGTCCTTTTGAAGGATTATTTTCGCCGGGTTCGGGCTGACATTATTATTTTACAAGAAACCAAATGTGCCAGGGTAGACCGCAAGCTTGTGGCTAGCGTGTGGGGAAGCAAATTCAAAGAATGGGTTTATGCTCCTGCACAAGGAAGTTCTGGGGGCATCGTGGTGATTTGGAACACCAAAGTTATCTCAGTTGTTGAATCTCTGGTTGGCGCATTTTCGGTTTCCATTAAAATTAGAGAGCATAATGGTACGGATTGGTGGCTCTCTGGGGTCTATGGACCTTGCAAAAGTAGGGAGAGACATGATTTCTGGGGAGAACTTGCGGGCCTGTATGGACTGTGCGGTCCTAATTGGTGTGTGGGAGGGGATTTTAATGTGGTAAGATTTATTGGCGAGAAGTCTAACGGGGGAAGATCCTCCTCCAGTATGAGGATTTTTAACCAGTTCATCCAGGACTCGGGTCTCATCGATCCGGATCTGCACAACGCTCAGTTCACTTGGTCTAATTTTCGTGACGAAGTGGTTTGCAGAAGATTAGACAGATTCTTATTCTCTGAAGGGTGGGAGGAGTCGTTCCCTCACGTGAGGCAGAAGGCCTTGGCCAGGGTAACTTCTGATCATTGCCCTATCGAATTAAACACCAGCAAGGTGAAGTGGGGGCCGGGCCCTTTTAGGTTCGAAAACTCTTGGCTTCATCACCCCGATTTCATGAACAACATCAAAGAGTGGTGGCAATCTGAGCTTGTCGAAGGTTGGGAGGGTTACAAATTCTCCAGTAAATTGAAACTTCTTAAAATAAAGTTGCAAGTTTGGAGCAAGGAGGTCTTTGGTGACACCGAGAAAATCCTCAAGGAGGTTAAGGCCAACCTGGAGGAAATTGACATCAAGGAAGGGAGGGAAGGTCTTGACCCGGTTTTGAAAAGAAAAAGAGAAGAGCTTCGTTCTCTTGCGGAAGATTTGGCTTGGAAGGAAGAAGTTAAGTGGAGGCAGAGAAGCAAAGTGGAGTGGGCCAAAGAAGGGGATGGAAACACTAGATTCTTTCATCAGATTGCTAGCGGGAGAAGAAAGAGAAACTTTATAGAGAGACTGGAGACAGAAGATGGCAGAATATTAGAAGGGGCAGAGGAGATTGAAGCCGAAACCATCAATTTTTTCAAGTCTCTGTACAGCTGCAACGAAGAGACGTGTTGGGGGATAGAAGGAATCAATTGGTGCTCAATTAGTGCAGGTGAGGCAGATTGGCTTGAGAGGCCGTTTGAGGAGCTCGAAGTCCATAATGCAGTTTTCGACTGCGGAAAGGATAAATCCCCAGGCCCGGACGGTTTTTCTATGCATTTGTTTCAAAGTTGCTGGGAAATCTTGAAAGGGGATATCCTGAGGGTGCTGGAGGAATTCTATGAAAATGGAATTATTAATGCAGTGACAAATGAAACTTACATTTGCCTCATTCCGAAAAAGCCAGATTCTGTGAAGTTGAGGGACTACAGGCCTATAAGTTTAGTTACCAGCCTTTACAAGATCGTGACCAAAGTCCTTGCTAACAGACTAAAAGAGGTTATGGGTAGTACAATTTCCCCTTCCCAAGGAGCTTTCGTTAAAGGTAGACAAATTCTTGACGCCGTTCTCGTCTCTAATGAGGTGGTCGAAGAGGTAAGGCAGAAGAAGGAGGAGGGCTTGGTCTTCAAGATCGATTTTGAAAAGGCCTATGACCACGTTGACTGGAGCTTTTTGGAGGAAGTTCTTTTAAGAAAGGGTTTCAGTTTTAGATGGAGGAAATGGATGCTTGGGTGCCTTGGTACATCTAATTTTTCTGTTTTGATTAATGGAAGACCCAGAGGTAAATTCAAAGCTTCTAGAGGTCTGAGACAAGGAGATCCGTTGTCCCCGTTTTTGTTCACCCTTGTTGTTGATGTTCTGAGCAGGATGATTGAGAAGGCCCAAGGTAATCAGTTGATCAAGGGTTTGCGCGTCGGAGTCGATAACGTGGAGATCTCTCACCTTCAATTTGCGGATGATACCATCTTCTTCTTAAATGGGCACGAGGAGAATTGGAATAATCTGCTGCTTTTACTGGATCTGTTTGGAAAGGTGTCAGGCCTGAAGATTAACAAAACTAAGTGTTCTTTGGTGGGTATTAATTCTGACTGTGAGAAGATTTATAGGCTTGCAAGCTCTTGGGGTTGCGAGGTGGGCGCTTGGCCAATGTCGTACCTCGGCCTCCCTCTAGGTGGAAAGCCAAAGTCTATTAAGTTTTGGGATCCGGTGGTCGAGAAGGTGGAATTGAGGCTCCAAGGTTGGAAGAAAGCTTTTTTATCCAGAGGAGGAAGATTAACCCTGATTCAAGCCGTCCTGGGTTCTTTGCCCGTGTACTACATGTCCCTTTTCAAAGTCCCATGTGGGGTCATTCGTAAACTGGAGAAGCTTATGAATGGGTTTCTTTGGGATGGGGTGGGGGAGGGAAAGAAGTTTCACTTAGTCAAGTGGGGGGATGTTTGCAAGAGTAAGGAGGACGGAGGCCTTGGCCTGGGAAATCTGAGATTTCGGAATGTCGCACTACTAGCCAAGTGGCTGTGGAGATTCCCTCTTGAACCTAATTCTCTTTGGCACAAGGTGATTAGGAGCAAGTATGGTCTGCACGCTAACGGCTGGGACGCTAATCCCCCGAGGCGGGGCTCAAGCAGATGTCCGTGGTCTGAAATCTCGGCTGGTTCCCCGTCTTTTCTTCTATCTTGCAAGTTTGTGCTTGGTAACGGGGAGAGGCTGAGGTTTTGGGAGGATGGCTGGCTGGAGGGCGGTCTTTTGAAAGATATCTTCCCCAGATTATTCATGCTTTCTACGACAAAAAACCTGAGCATTTCACGGCTGACGGTTCCTTCTTTACAGTCGGTAAGCTGGAATTTCGATTTCAGGAGAAACCTCAGAGAATCTGAGATTGAAGAGGTGGCCGGTTTACTGCAGAAGGTGGAAGCTGTGCGGCTGTGTCTTTCCAGAGCAGACAGGAGAAGGTGGATTTTGGAAGGTTCCGGCCAGTTCACCTGCAAGTCCTATTTCTCCTTCCTTCGAAACAACGATTCTGAGCAACAATTCCTTCCGTCCCCACAGATTTGGAAAGCAAAGGTCCCCCCAAAAGTTAAAGTCCTGGTGTGGCTAGTGGCGCTTCGGAAAGTTAACACTTGTGATCAAATCCAAAGGAGAATGCCCTATACTTGTTTTTCTCCACATTGGTGCGTTCTGTGTAAGTCAGGGGAGGAAAGTGTCAATCACGTGTTCCTCCATTGCCCGTACAGTATCCAACTCTGGTGGAATTTGCTCAAGGAAGTTGGAGCAGTTTGGGTCATCCCAAAGGGCTGTTTTGAGCTTCTAAGCACCAAGTTTGATGCCTTAGGAAATGGGAGAAAAGCCAATTCCTTGTGGGGTTCCCTGCTGATGGCCCTCTTCTGGAACATTTGGATGGAGCGTAACAAAAGAGTTTTTGAGGACTACATGGGAGTTGAAGTCGATGAGCTCTGGGATAAAACGAAACACTGGGCTGCTCTATGGTCTTCTGTGGCTGCTGAGTTTAGAGATTATAATCCTCTTTCAATAGCTAGGGATTTGGTGGCAGCTGTCTTTTGATTCGGCTTAGCCTTTCTTGTTTTTCTAGTTAGTTTTTTTTCTAGTTCAGGGGTTTTCTCCTGGTTTTTTCCCTGCGCCTGGTGGTTATCTTGTCCACTTGGCTGTCCTTTTCTTTCCTTGTTTTGCCCTCTTTTTATTTATTTTCTCTCGTTTCCTCTCAAAAAAAAAAAAAAGACACAATATGAGAACTGCTCTCCAAATATATTCTTTACGAAGAGTAAATTAGATAAGTACAATGATACAAAAAGAAAGACATGAAAGGAGTAGAAGAACATTTATCGTCGAAGCAATTATGAGATAATCAATCATAAAACGCATTCCCCTGCATGTAGGTGCTTCATTTAAGAAATTAATTCAGATCCTGCCAGTTATCGAATGTTAATGAAACTGAAATTTTACCCCTGCAGATGGCCACCATTGTTGGCAAAGCAACAACAATTGTGAGAAAGGGTTCAGAATCCTGCTGCTGGTAATACATGATACTCCTCGTCTGCATCATTTCAACATGGCGAATGAATTTTGGTACCCTGCTGTTCCTGTTGACCTCTCCCATCCTCCCCTGTTGAATTACCAAACACAAAAGACATAACCAATTAAAGTAATGCAACTTAACAAAAACAAAGACATCTGAGCTGCTCAATAAATAAAGTCAAAACATTACCTCAAGAATTCGACGAAACCTAGAAATATCGTCAGGGGCAGGGCCCATTCCTTGGGGGGGTCGATAAAAATGGCAGCGAACTATGTCCTAGGATAATGCGACAACTTACAAGACTCAGAAAAAGGCATATCTTAGCTCAGTTTAGTTTGGTAGTGTTGAATTAGTGGCCAAGTGGCCAACTTTTGATTAAATAAAAGAAAAGAAAAGGTGGACAACATCATTGTGTCCCTTCCATGTTTTGGGGAGAAAAAAATGGCACCTTGTCTAAAGTCATTTTGTTTTTTCTTTGGCCCATGTGAAAAGCCACGGGAATGGCTAGGTTATGAATGAGGGCAGCTGCTGCCCTTTTGTTCAAGTGAGCAGAAAAACAGAGAGCAGCAGATAAGAAAAGGGAGAGAAAGAAGGTACTGTTGCAGCTCCGTTTCAGAGAAGGAGTTGTTGCTCCTTTCATTGGTTAGTTCTCACTCCATCAAAGTGTTATTGTTGTAATAGCTTTGAACTTTGTATAGAGAAGAAATTAATCACTATATTTCTTTCTCTATTTGTTTCTTTGGTGTGTGAGAGTTATTGGTTGTATTGGGGTTTTGGGTTGTGAGCTTGCCAACACTTTGTAAACTCCCATTTGGTTGATAGTGGATTATTGGGTGAGCTCCTACTGCTCCGAGGACGTACTCCAGTTACACTGACTGTTGAGGAACCTCGTTAAAATCTTGGTGTTTTTTATATTTTGTTCTTGCATTTTCATTTGATAAATTTCTTGTGGGTTAGCTTGAGTTGGTTCCAACAGGTTTTGGTGCTATCCTAGCACAACAATTGGTATCAGAGCACTGGTTGCTCTTGGGTACTGTCTAGTTGCCAAAGATGTCAGACGGGCAAGATGAGAATCCTTTTGGAAGCACCTCCGGGTTTGCAAGAACTACGGTGCAAAATGCAAAGTTCGAAGTGGAAAAGTTTGATGGCACAAACAACTTCAGGATGTGGCAATGTGAGGCCAAATATGTGTTGGCTCAACAAGATCTACTTGCCGCTTTGGGAGAGAAGTTGGAAGCTATGTCGAAGTCGGAATGGGAGAAATTAAATTTGTGGGCTTGCTCTTCAATTCGGTTGTGCCTTGCAAAAACTCAGAAGTATTTTGTGATGCGGGAGACAATAGCAAGTGTGTTGTGGTAAAAATTGGAAGACAAGTATATGACAAATAGTGCAGAGAACCGGCTACACTTGATGAAAAAGCTCTACCGCTTCCAATACAAAGAAGGTACAAAAATGATTAGACACCTTGATGATTTTAATAAGTTGATTGCCGACTTATTAAATTTAGATGAGGATATTAATGATGAAGATAAGGCCTTAATATTGTTGAATTCCTTGCCGGACTCTTATGAGCATTTTGTTACCACTATTATGCATGGTAAAGAAACTGTGAAATTTGAAGATGTGTCAAATGCCTTGATGAATTATGAAATGAGGCATAGAGATAAAAATCATGATAGTATCTCTGAAGCTTTATTTGTTAGAAAAAAATCATCGGAGAGGAGGTCATCTTCTAGTAGGAAAAAATCACACTCTCGACCTAGAGGAAACTCTAAAGGTAGAAAAACCTTGGAAATGGATGAATGTGCCTTTTGTCATAATAAGGGCCATTGGAAGAAAGATTGTCCTAAGTTGAAGACCAAAGGAAAAGAAAGTTCTGAAACCAATGTTGCTGAGGTTGAAACAGATGTTTTTGATTTTTCTTTAACCACTTCCTCATCATTTGATTGTGCTACTAAATGGGTGTTGGATACGGGTTGTACTCATCATATGACTCCTCACAAGGATTGGTTTTCAAGCTTGAAAGAGTTTGATGGTGGTGTTGTGTTCATGGGAGATGACAATCCTTGTACAACAAAAGGGATTGGTACAGTTCGTTTAAAGTTGCATGATGGCATGGTTAAAGAGTTGACAGGTGTTCGGTATGTACCGAATTTGAAGAAAAATCTTATTTCTTTGGGCACTTTAGAATCCAAGGGCTTCAGGTTTCATTCAGATGGACAGACATTGAAAGTTACTTATGGTGCACTTGTTGTGATGAAAGCTCCTCCATGTGGCCATTTGTATTTATTGCAAGGTAGCACTGTGACAGGTGAAGCATCTGTAGTCTCAGAAAATATGGGCACATCCGATTCTGATACTACTAGACTGTGGCATATGAGATTAGGCCATGCCGGTGAGAAAGCTCTACAAGGGCTTGTGAAACAAGGTCTTCTAAAAGGTGCCACGACTTGTAAGCTTGATTTCTGCGAGCATTGTGTCTTGGGGAAGCAAACTAGAGTGAAGTTTGGTACTGTTGTACATCAGACAAAAGGCATTCTTGATTATGTGCATTCGGATGTTTGGGGTCCTACAAAGACTCCCTCTTTGAGTGGTAGACATTGGTTCGTGACCTTTGTTGATGATTATTCAATAAGGTCTTGGGTCTACACTATGAAGCACAAAAGTGAGGTGTTAAGCATTTTCTTGGGTTGGAAGAAAATGATTGAGAACCAGACTGGGAGAAAGATTAAGATTTTGAGATCAGATAATGGTGGTGAATACACATCCGATCATTTCTTTAAAGTTTGCAAAGAGGAAGGGATTGTGAGACATTTTAGTGTTCGGGGAACTCCACAACAAAATGGAGTTGCAGAAAGATTGAATCGAACCTTGCTTGAGAAGGTTAGATGCATGTTGTCTCAGTCGGGTTTGAGCAAGTCGTTTTGGGCAGAGGCAGTTACTTATGCATGTCACATCATCAACCGGTTACCCTCAGCTGCTATTCAGGGTAAGACACCAATGGAGGTATGGACTGGAAAACCTTCTTCTGATTATGATCATATTCGTATTTTTGGTTCACCTGCTTATTTTCATGTAACTGAAAATAAACTTGATCCTATAGCCAAAAAGGCTATCTTTCTTGGTTTTAGTAGTAGTGTCAAAGGTTACAGGTTGTGGTGTCCAGAGATGAAGAAACTGGTAATTAGTAGAGATGTGACATTTGATGAAGAAAGTATGTACAAAGTCTCTGAGAAGAATGTGAAAGATGTCCAACAGGTGGAGCTTGAGAAAGTTGCCTCTGGTACTTCAAATCCTATTTTCGCTGATGTCGAAGCCACTAAAAGTGAAGAAGTTGGAGACCATGAAGATGTTGAAGAAGTTGAACTTGAATATTCTATTCAAGTTGAAGAGCAAGTTTCACCTCAAGAGTCTATTGCAAAGAACAGAGGAAAGAGACAAATTACCAAGCCAGCTCGGTATAGTGACTATGTTGCTTTTGCTCTTCCTATTATCATTGATGATATTCCATCCAATTTCGAGGAAGCCATTGAGAGTGAGGAGAAGAAGAGGTGGTGCAATGCCATGGGTGATGAGATGAATTCTCTCTCGAAGAACAAGACTTGGGAGTTAGCTAAATTGCCTAAGGGCAAGAAAGCTATCGGTTGCAAATGGGTGTATGCCAAGAAGGAAGATGCTGATGAAAAAAGTAATGTGAGATTCAAAGCAAGATTAGTTGCTAAAGGGTATGCAAAAAAGGAGGGCATTGACTGCAATGAAATATTTTCTCCGGTTGTGAAGCACTCCTCAATTTGTATTATGTTAGCTCTTGTTGCACAATATGATATTGAGCTTGTGCAACTCGATGTGAAGACGGCTTTCCTACATGGTGATTTGAATGAAGAGATCTATATGTGTCAACCGGATGGGTATATAGTGAAAGGGAAGAAGAATTTGTTCTGCAAATTGAAGAAATCACTTTATGGCTTGAAGCAATCTCCAAGGCAATGGTATTTGAGGTTTGATAAATTTATGAGAGGCCAAAATTATTCTAGAAGTCAATATGATCATTGTGTGTACTTCAAGAAGTTGCAAGATGGGTCTTTCATTTATTTGTTGATATATGTTGATGATATGTTGATTGCCTCAAAGAATGTTGAAGAGATTGAAAAATTGAAGAAGCAAATGAAGAATGAGTTTGAGATGAAGGATCTTGGTGAAGCGAAGAAGATCCTTGGCATGGAGATCACTAGAGATAGAAAGAAGGGTTTGGTCAGTTTGAATCAAAGACAATACCTTGAGAAGTTGATCCGGAAGTTTGGAGTTCATGATTCAACCAAACCGGTTAGTACCCCTTTGGCTCCTCATTTTAAATTGAGTTCTCTACAGTACCCTAAAACTGATAAAGAGAAGCTGCAAATGAAAAATATACCATATGCAAATTTGGTTGGTAGTTTGATGTATGCAATGGTATGCTCTAGACCGGATATTGCTCATGCAGTTGGCATGGTGAGTCGATATATGCATAATCCAGGTAAAGAGCATTGGCAAACAGCTAAGTGGATATTGAGATATCTCCATGGTACTCGAGATGTTGGTTTATGCTTTGAGAGGGATGACTCTGGTATTGGTCATTTTGCAGTTGGTTATGTTGATTCAGATTATGCAGGTGATCTGGATGGAAGGAAGTCTACTACAGGATATGTGTTTACTATGGCTAAATGACCAGTTTGTTGGAGGTCCATTTTGCAATCATCTGTTGCCTTGTCTACTACAGAGGCTGAATATATGGCAGTTGCTGAAGCTATAAAGGAGGCCATTTGGATACATGGGCTGATTAGAGATTTGGGGGTTGATCAGAAGCAGGTGGAGGCACATTGTGATAGTCAGAGTGCCATTTATTTGGCTAAGTATTAGGTTCATCATGCGAGGACCAAGCACATAGATGTGCGCTATCACTTTGTTCGTGAAGTCGTTGGTGAAGGAGAAATCATTCTCCAGAAGATTCCAACTAAAGACAACCTCGCTGATATGTTGACTAAGGTTGTTGGTGTAGCCAAGTTTGATCATTGCTTGAACTTGGCTCACATTATGCCTATATAAAGAAGGCATTGAGCAGTAGGAGTTTTGGAGCATTTGGCTTGGCATGAGTTGTTCTCTTGCTAGTGTTTGGGAGTAATTTTTTGTGTTGATTGTGTTGGTTGGCTTATCATGGCGTTTTCAGAACTTGGCCAATGTGGAGATTGTTGAATTAGTGGCCAAGTGGCCAACTTTTGATTAAATAAAAGAAAAGAAAAGGTGGACAACATCATTGTGTCCCTTCCATGTTTTGGGGAGAAAAAAATGGCACCTTGTCTAAAGTCATTTTGTTTTTTCTTTGGCCCATGTGAAAAGCCACGGGAATGGCTAGGTTATGAATGAGGGCAGCTGCTGCCCTTTTGTTCAAGTGAGCAGAAAAACAGAGAGCAGCAGAGAAGAAAAGGGAGAGAAAGAAGGTACTGTTGCAGCTCCGTTTCAGAGAATGAGTTGTTGCTCCTTTCATTGGTTAGTTCTCACTCCATCAAAGTGTTATTGTTGTAATAGCTTTGAACTTTGTATAGAGAAGAAATTAATCACTATATTTCTTTCTCTATTTGTTTCTTTGGTGTGTGAGAGTTATTGGTTGTATTGGGGTTTTGGGTTGTGAGCTTGCCAACACTTTGTAAACTCCCATTTGGTTGATAGTGGATTATTGGGTGAGCTCCTACTGCTCCGATGATGTACTCCAGTTACACTGACTGTTGAGGAACCTCGTTAAAATCTTGGTGTTTTTTATATTTTGTTCTTGCATTTTCATTTGATAAATTTCTTGTGGGTTAGCTTGAGTTGGTTCCAATGGGTTTTGGTGCTATCCTAGCACAACAGGTAGCATATATGATTCCCGTGCAGCAACATAGAATACTTGGTAAAAGTTGCATTCTGAGAACAAATAACCAACATGTTGACCAAAACAACAACGCGGATGCTTTCGTAATACAAAATTCCAGATTTATTCAGGTTTTCAGTCAACAACCAAACATTGTCACAGCAGAAATTAGGAGCACAAGCTAACCTTCCTTTGTAACCCCAAAAAGGGGGATAATGACAGCGACCCGGACCAATTAGGCAGAAACTCTCTATGGCTCTCTCCAATTACATTATCAATCTCCAATTGCTGAAAACCCACGACCAATAAAGAAAGAGATTTAAAAAATTAAAAAAATAATTAAATCAAAATAGGTGATCGATCAAAATTGGAAAAGACTGACAGACCGATGCTTCGGGAGGCGGAAGTGTAGGACATGGGAGAGTGGCGGGCCTCAGTCTCGAAAAGGGTTTCGTCGAGGAAGACGTCATCGTCGACGAATTCTTCTTCTGCGGACGTGGCCCGCTGCTTGGCTGGGTTCGCCGCCGGTTGTGGCGGCGCTGGCTGTTTTCTGCTCATGCCTTTGTTCATCGCCTTCGATTTTGCTTTTGGGGTTCTCCAATTGTTTCGAGAGCATTGTGTGTGAACTCGCCCAATAAGAGCCGTATGATTATTTAAAAGAGTTCCTCAAACTGGAAGACTGGAACCCTCCAATTAGAATGGTCTTTTAAAATAAAATAAAAAATCATCAATTTAATCTCTAAAAATGAACTTCCCATACTAATTTGGTCTTTCTGTTGTTTTTCCGTTAAATTTATGTTAGTGTGCTAATCTGACAAACGAATGGATTCCATTTATCAATCATATGTTATTAGTGGCGGATTTAGAATGGAAAAAAATGCGTTATTCACTTAAATAGTTGCAACAGATAAAATCGAAACTAATTTAAATTGAAACTATTTAGAGCAAAACTATTTAGGATCAAATTGTCACATCTCGGACTCGATTTCGCCGTAGCACGATATTGTCCGCTTTGGGCCCCGACCACGCCCTCACGGTTTTGTTTCTGAGAACTCACATGAGAACTTCACAGTGGGTCACCCATCATGGGAATGTTCTTGCCTGAACTCGCTTAACTTCGGAGTTCTAATGGAACCCGAAGCCAGTGAGGTCCCAAAAAGCCTCGTGCTATAAAGAGATATAAGAATTTACATATAAGGCTTACAGGATCCTCATCCCTGGACGATGTGGGATCTTACAATCCACCCCCCTTAGGGGCCCAACACCCTCGTCGGCACACTTCCGACCAAGGATTGGCTCTGATACCAAATTGTCACATCCCTGCCTGGGCCCCCACCACATCCCGGGCTCAACTCCGCCATCGTCCGCTTTGGGCCCCGACCATGCCCTCACAGTTTTGTTTATAGGAACTCACACAAGAACTTCCCAGTGAGTCACCCATCCTGGGAATGCTCTCGCCCGAACTCACTTAACTTCAGAGTTCCGATGGAACCTGAAGCCAGTGAGCTCCCAAAAGACCTCGTGCTATAGAGAGAGATGAAAATTTACATATAAAGCTTACAAGATCCTCAACCCTGGACGATGTGGGATCTTACCCAAATTATTTGTTCTATTCAAAATAAAAGGTTATATAAACTAATGAAGATATATATATATATATATATTAACCAACCCATAAATATAAAAAAACAAAAACTATCATAATAATCATATCAATATTTTCACTTTTCATGCAATAGATAGAAACTAGAAATTTAAAATCTAAAGTAAATTTCAAACCAAGTGCATAATGTACGTACGAAGCATAAACATCAAGGTGCTCACAAGTCCACTAGGTATTGATCAAACGTAGAAGTGTACGAATGAAAACTTACTTGATTGCAATTCATTTATATGTTTGCATTGCCACTCAGTACTACGGTAAAGTGATATTCTTCTTCATTTGGAAATGAGAGGTCTTAGGTTCAAATCTCGTGGATGACGAATTTGATATCAAATTAAGCTGTTCATTGTGTGACTTAACCGAACTCCCCCTCCCCAGTGTAAAAATATCGATGTACTAAAAAAAATACTTTTCAAATTTATACGTTTGCGTTATAGATGTAAAATAGTTTTTTTTTATCAGAGGCATCATTGGTCATCTCATATTCATGGGCATCGTGTTTTGCCTTAGTGGTGTTAGCAATAATATCATGTACATAAGTAAAGAAATGTCAATAAAAAAGAAGTCTTACTCGTTCATAAGTTTTTCATATTACGGGCTGGTTTGGTATTACTGTGCTTTGAAAAAAAACTGCTGTGAGAATAAGCGGTTGTGTTGTGAGAATAAGCGGCTGTGAAATAAATCAGCAGAGTGTTTGGTAAATTTTTTTGTAAAAGTGCTTTTGGAAAGAAAAAAAAAAAAGCAGTCTGATAGTGGGTCTTTTCATTAAAGGAGCACTGTAGCTCAGTGTGCTTTGAAAAAAAAGCCAGTTTTCCAAAGCTGCAAATAGCAGCTTCAGCTTTTTCCTTTGATTTCAGCTTATTCTCACAGCAGCTTCCAAAATAAGCCCTTTTTTTTCAGTTTACCAAACACCTAAAACTCTCACAGCTTTTTTTCATGGGTGTTTTTTTTTTAAGTACCTCACTCCCAAACTACCCCTACGTTTAAAGGAATGTGAGTTTAGTAGGCGTCCGGTTTTAAAGGAATATGATTGGCATAGTATGATATATTTCATTGTTTCACATGTCACGATAATTAAACTTATACAAACGCTTGCTAAACTATTATTTTTGCCAATAAATTTAAGGAACACTAATGAAAATGGCTTGAAAACTTTGAGTTTTAATCAAAATGACAAAAATGTGTTGTAAGTGAATAGTACCAGGAATGACTTTTTAGAGTAAAAATGTCTTTTTCATTAAAAGTGAATAGTACCGGAAGTGTTTCGTTAAAATTATCTTAAATTTATACAATATTATCGAGATTTGCAAGAGGCAATAAGACTATACAAAGCAATAGACGTTTAACGCACTTAGGCCTTTGCGTGCAAATTTTGTGCCCCAACACAAGTTAGGACATAGATCCTCTCCGGATCTAAGCCTAGGGATCAATAGATCCGGACCATTGAAATTTGATCAAACAGTTACAATTATTATAACTCTTAGGGAGGTCCCCTATTTGTAGCCGTTAGATCCAATTTCAATGGTCTGGATCTATTGATCCCTAGGCTCAGATCTGGAGAGGATCTGTGTCCCACAAGTTAATCAATAATGAACTAGTCCAAATATGTAAACAGAAAGAGCTAATAACAAAGTAAATAACTTGAAAAATCAAATTCCACACAATTACAATAGCAAGGAATATATGAGACTCATCACCAACAAAGAAGACTCACAAACATAACTTATAAAGTTATAAGAATTCTAATAGTAATTTAATATATGTATTGTTGATCCTAAAAACTACCAAACCTATGTGGCGCGCAGACCAAGTAATTAATAAGCTAACTAGGTCATTCGGTTGTGTGCGGGGCGTGCCAACTTGTCGGCCGAGCTCGGCGGGGGAGTAAAATGTGTTGATGTTGCGTTGAGCGCACTGCTGACTTTTCAATCTTGAGACTGTGGCCGAGGAAGGAACATGTCTCGGCCTTCGGGTTCTAGAGCCTGAAGACAATGATGCTAGTCTTGTGAAGTTCACGGATCGTTGGTGCCGGGTTCGGTCACGGTGATTATATTCGTAAAAGTATAAGCACGCTGAATTGGGACTAAACTATACGGACACAAGTACTCAAAATAGATCTATATCTTGATGGTGAATGTGGTTCGGCCGTCAGAATGCCGAACTCTAAAACTTACTTGTGAATATCCAATCATAAAACAACTCAGCGTTCAATGCGCCGAGCCCAGTAATCTGTAACACCTCACTTCGCTGAGAAGGCTAGTGAGATGACCCTTGCCAATAAGGACTCGAAAATCCTTTTTGACCGAGAATTGGATAGATAACCAGTCGACCTTGTAGCAGTGCTGTTTATCCAAATTGAATGTGCTCCGCGGTCGGTTGATTCTACGGCAACAATGTTGTTTATCCAAACTGAAGATGCTACCGGTTTCCTTCACAGTGATGTTTATCCAAACTGAAGATGTGTCGTCGAGAAAAAGAAAATAAAATCTCAAGGGTGTTGAGAGGTTTCACGTAGAGTAAGAGTTTGTGCAGGTCAGTTTGTGTGTTGAATTGGAGAGAGCCTCGAATGATGCACGCCCTTCTCTATTTATAACAATAAACTCTCTCATGGCTGAGCTAGAACCACACTCGGATTAGGACTCCTTAACCTAATCTAACTAGGACTCGGCCAATCCTAATTCAACTGGGACTTTGAACCCACCTTTTAAACGAGCCAAATTCATCTTCTGAGTCTCAACATCCCTAGGACTCCTTATCATACTAGGTCTCGACTATTTCACCTTTATCCGAAATAATCCTCTTCATATCAAGATTCAGCCAACCTTGACAGGGCCGGTCCATGATAAGATTCTAAACAAACACCTTTGGGCTGAGCATATTTCTGAGCTCGCCCCAAAATAACATTTTGGGTCCAAACATATATATAGTCAAGTTGTGTTCAAATATGAGAATAACAATACCATCACCGTTCCATATCCGACTTAAGTGTTTTTAGTAAAATACCCAAACTCACCCAATAAGCTCTATAACCGCCCCCATTAAGGTCAGATATCGGGGTACGCAAACTCATGGCATTTTGCCATCCCTACACGGCTACACCCATTATTAATAGGACATGGATCCTCTTCGGATTTAGTTGTCCTAATCCACTTAATCAAATCATTCGGGTCATTAAATTTAATCCATCGGCTAAAGTTATTATAACTTTTAAAGTAGATCCCTGTTTGTAGTCATTTGATCAATTGGATCCGGAGAGGATCCATGTCCCAAACCCTGTTGTGTTTGACCGGATTGACGATGAGGTGGCCGCGTGCTCATTACTCAAGAGTCACTGTAGTACAAGAACGCGTAACACCAGTCAAAACGCAACCGCGTTTATAAGCACGGACCCGGCTTGCCTGGCCCATTGAAATGACCCAATTAAAAAATTAATTCAGCAAAAAAATGATCATGAGGTGTTGGAAATTGGCCACCCAACCCCAAGTCTCCAATGACTCCGTCTACACGAATAAAATAAGCATAACTAATTAAGTAAACTTAATTAATTAGTTGTTATTATAATATCATTTGTGAGTGCTCACACTGAGTACTTCACACTGGGACTACAAATTTTTCATGACTGACCCGACACAAAAAATAACAGGTTTTGAGTCAATCCGTTAATGATTATGATCTTGTTGAGTCACCTATTAAGAATCCGTTAACAAGTTTGGTCGTTATCGGGTCACACATTAAGAACCCGATAACGTATCATTTTTCAGATCTAGACATTACACATAGCAATTTTTGCATGATCGGTTAACCTGACATGAAACGACACGACCCGTTAATGAATTGAGTCATTATCGGATCATTCATTAGGAATTTGTTAAGATAATATATTTGATACGACACAACCCATTAAGATAACGAGTATGACACAAAAACGACACAATCACGACAAACACAACATACCCACTCCACACCAACCCCCACAAAATAATTGAGATTAGAGTCCTTACCACTTTATATCCCATTGGTTAATTATAAAATTAAGCATCAATATTTGATATGTATATACTAATGAACAAGTATGGTTTGGTTAAGATATATAACCTGAGTTAGATATATGGTTTTTAAGCCGGCAATATAATTAAAAGCAATACTATTGTACTCAATTTTCTATGTTCAGTTCCCTGCTTACTGAAATCGCTTGCCAAAAAAAAAAAAAAAGACCCATATATAAGTAAAAAAATAAAAAAATAAATATATATATAAGTATATATGTATATATGTATATATGTATATATGTATTCAAATTCCATTCAAACTCCATTCAAACTCTGTGGCCGGTCACTTTAAAGACCCCCAAAGAAGAAAAATAAGAAAAGAAGAACAACTTCTAGCTAGTCAGTCCATGGATGCCGAAGCTTCACCGTAAGTTACTCGATTGCTTTTTTTCATCGATCACCTCTATTTTCCAAACTGTATGATGAATATATAATATACACACAAATATATGTATCCATATATATATAACAGTATAATTAATTGTGCAGGTTTGAGAGCAGTGAGACAGTTGCGAGTTTCTTGGCATCGACTCCCTTGCTGATTGAGTCATGGAGGCTATGCAGCGTAGCAAACACCACTCCCGGCACTGCTTTCGTATCCGAACAAATCGGAGACGTCGGATATTTTGCTTTATCCGGAGAAGAAGAATGTTTGAGTTTCAGAAATTTGGTAGCGTTGGAGACCGCCGGCCACGGCCTTTTCCCACCATTATCCAACAACAACAACAATAATCATAATAATATTATTAATGGAGAGGAAGAGGCCGTCATGGTGCATGCAGGGCTGCTCAAGCTCTTCGTGTCTCTACGCTGCTCCCAAACTTTCCAAGACCAGGTCAGATATATCATCCATTCATCCATATATTATTTTCCTTTTAATTATTTTACTCTTATTTATTTATTTTTGGTGTTGATGTTAAGGTGATGTGACTGAATCCTCTTGTTTTGTCATCTTACATATATGGATGACATTATTGTTGTTGCATGCATATCCCTACCTATATGGATGCATATACTAATAATCAAATTGATGTCTAAGAAATCATGAGTTTTAACCAAATTGAATAAGGGTCATTGGTTTAACCGCATGTGTTTATATATATAAACTACATATTAATAGAACTCTATCTGCGTCAACCAAAAAATGGTGAAAATACTATTTAGTTTTATATCACAACAAAAAAGTTATAGGCAGTAACATAATTTCACAAAATAAAATTTTGTTATTTTTTGTTTGATCCTCACCTACAGATGATTTTAACATCTTTATTTTTTTTTAAATAAATAATAAATAAATAAAACTCTCTCCCTCTCTCCTCACTCTCACATTCTCTCTCTCTCTTTTCCTCTCTCTCCTTCAATTTTAAAAACAAAAATAAAAAATTTCACACACACTTTGTGTGTGAGCATATACTTAAAATTAGTGGAAAGGGTTTCAAAACTTTGAATTTTAACTGAAAATCATCTACTAACTTTATTTAATAGTAAAGACAAGAGAAAAATAAAAACATAAAAAAAACCCAAGCTAAAATCGCGTGCCTTTTACTTCTCTCTCCCCATCATCTCCAACATTTGCTGCACACCATTAGAGGAAATTACAGCCAGCTTGAAAACGAACGCGAAAAGCATACAATGACCGGGTAAGTCAATCCTATGGAGTTTGCTGCTGAATCATGATCCATCTTTTTCTCCTTGCGTGGTTTCCACCATTTATGTCGTTGCTGTGTCTTGTTTTCCATCACAAATAAAGGAAAAAGTGGAACAAGTTAAAGAGGAAGAGATTTATATAGAGGAGGATGGGAATCTGCATCTGCATATCTGCAAATATATTGGAATATTATAATTTAGTTATGATCATTTTGCAAGTATATTGGAATCTACAAATGTCAGTTGTGATCATTTTGCAAGAAATCGATAATTTAGTTGTTCTTGTCTGTGTCTTGGAGGAGGGAAAAATGGGTGGAAAGGTTTGGGAATTCCAATAGTTAATGAAATTAAAAATAGTTGCTTATGAAAATGGACGAGACAAAATTTATGAAACTAGACCAAGAAAGAGATACTATTTATGAAATTGTACCAATTATTATACATTATTTATGAAACTGGACAAGAACTAGACACTATTTATAAAACATGACCAAGAACTAGGCACTACATATGAAAGTCGACCAAGAACTAAGCACTATTTATGAAACTCGACCAAGAATGAGACACTATTTATGAAACTATACCAATTTCTACACACTATTTGTGAAATATGACCCAATAATTAGGCACTATTTATGAAAATGAACCAAGAACCAGACACTATTTATGAATCTGGACCAATAAATAGTGTAGTATCATTCAGTTTCATAAATAGTGAAGTATTGTTAAGTTTCATAAACAGTGTAGTACTGTTCAGGCGCAGATCCCATGCGTCAGTTTTTTTTATATTAAAATTGTGTCATTTTCATTAAAATTTAAGTTTTTTTGTTCTCTTTATTAAAATTTAAGTTTTTTTTATTAAATAAAGTTATAGAATGATTTTTTGTTAAAACAAACTTAGCCTAAACCCTTTTCAATCTCCAGTCTATGTATATATGAAATTGAAGAAGCGTTTTGGTTTAACCAAATCAAGTTAATTTGAGGCAACTATGACAAGTTGTAAGAGTTTTTTAGGGTAAGTTACCAACTACTAAATCTATATAATATAATGAAATTGTATAAGGGCCTTGGTTTAACCAAATTAAGTCAATTTGAAGCCAATTGTGACAAATTGTAAAAGGTTTTTAGCGTCTATTAAATTAGCACTACAATACAGTAGTTCACTCTTTTCTCATTAAACTATCTAATCTAGGTGGGTCATGCCCATTTGGCCCCTGCAAATGCGTATAATATAATCAAACCGTTGACTTGGATTATGCAGATGACCTTGACTAAATCCCTAAAAAAAGTTTTTTGACCAAGCCCTAAAGCCATCTAAGTGCATGTTCGGTAGCTTAAACCGAGTAAACGGTTTAGGTTAGTTTAAAGGAGTCTTATATGCTAATTAATTTGTAGGGACAAAGAAGTGTTATTTGGGTGACAAATTAATAGAATGTTTGGGACTTGCAGATCAGTATGAAAGGGTGATTTCTAACTGTCGAAGACTTTGCTTTTTGTTTGGTCATGATCGAGTACAAAAGGGTTTGTATAGCTTTTGAGAAAACCTGTCGGGAGTATAAAGGGGGTGTGAAAAGGAGGAAGTTAAGGAAAGAAAGCTATGATCATATTTGGAGTCATAGAAAGTGAAGAAACTTTAATTTCTCTTTCTCTCTGGATCTTTCAAAACAAATCAAGAACACTGAATCCTTGATAAAATTTAAAAAATACAAAATATTATAATAATATCCTAGTTAAACTCCTATAACTTGAAATCTAGACAATCTTAGAGCATCTATGTTGGTATAGGCAAATTAAGTAGACAAAATTGCACCATACGGATTTCTGTGACATGTTAACTACTCAGTATTCGTGAAAACAAATTGATCAGTCCAATGGGCTAAGTAAACTAAATAAGCTTTAGAGTGAGTTCTTAATCCGTTGCTTTGTTACTTTCGAGTCCAAACCTACGTTTGCTTAGTATGTAAGATTGAGTTGTGCGAAAGGTTAGAAGCCAAAGCCTTTGGTAATAATAAATAGTAGGGGTGTGCTATCCACACACTACATTTTACTTCTCGCACGCCCCTTGATAATTTTTGTTCGTTGATATTCTTCAATTTATCTGATCCGATGGCCGAAAATTTAAAAGGTGTGTGAGAAGTAAAATGAGATGTGTGGATATCACACCCCTAAATAGTATAACATGCCTGTTTCTTTATCACACCCATAAATAGTATAACATGCTAATTTAAAAGGCATGTTCTTCATGTTACAACTGATAGAAGGGTAGTGAATCATCCTGATAATTAGGATTACTTACGCAAAATTTGGTGTTTACTTGTCTATACCATTAGAACAAGATTTTAGTATTTTACTAATATATGGCTCTTGCTCATCAAACCATATTTACCTATTCAATTACCTTCACTAGTGCCCCACTCCAACCCACTGATGTTGATATAATTTTAGGCTTTTACGCTATGGCCGTGAAGACATATTCCCTCTGCATGCCAACCACTAGACAAGTTAAGAGAATGAGGATCCTCTCCTGATCCTCTTTGTGGGAATCCTCAAATCATGTCCGTTCATCATATATTATGCAGTTAGAAAATATTTTAAATATTTTTATTTAAAATTAAACATGAATAATACCTGACGAAAACTGACTGCTAAAGATCCTCATTCAAGTTAAAATTCGATTCAGTTGTCTACATCAAAACTTCTTTTTTAATTAACACATTTTTCGAGTGTGATAAGATAATTAAGTTCCAACTCGTGCGGTAATTAACATTTTGACTTTGGATAATGTTAGGGATACTAGAATTTTTAAATCAAATTTACAAACCAAATGATGTAGTTGTTGATAATTGGATTATTAGTTAAGCGTCAATTAACGTACTTATTTCTTATTGATAACACAAATGTTTGCAAATTTATTATAAAATTTTGGTACTCTTTCATTTTTTGTAGATCAGAGATCGAAGGGATAAAATATGTAGAAATCACGGCCCAAACAATTTAAATTTAAAACAAAAATAAAATAGAAATTGGTGGAATGGCATGGCTGCCAAACAAACACTATATTTTTGGACTCTGAATTGCAGTTGGAGCTTCAGAAACTCAAACCAAACATTCGTCGATCGATCTCATACTTCTGGGCATACGGCTGGTTGTTTGTTGCAACACAACACTTGCATCATTATATTATTAGGAAAACTAATGAAAATGACTTGAAAATTTTGAGTTTTAACGATAAGGACAAAATAAAATGTAAGATGAATAGTACCAAATTTGACTTTTTAATGTAAAAATATGATTTTTCGTTAAAGTGAATAGTACCACGGACTTTTCGTTAAAACTCTCATTATTATTTGCATGTCGCCAGCGCATTTTTGTACGTAAGCTAAGTACTGTTGTAAGCACTGCTGTAAGCACATTTAACCTTTTGCGCAGGAGACGTGTTGACTGCCTAAGGCTTACTGGCTTAAGCCCTTCGCATAGATTGCTTTCCCACTTCCACATCTCTTTCGTCAACAAATTGCCAATCAACCAAACTCCATCTTTCTTTAATTTAATTTTAAAAGAGTATAAAAATAAATAAATAAAACAATTAAGTTTTGTTTACTTATTTTGAAATCGTTTTGATGTTTAAGTTCTTTTTGTTCACTTAAATTAGAATTTGAAGACTTGACAACAACAAAAACAATTAGATTTTGAAGACTATCACTTCTTAACTCCCTCTCATGTTCACAAATATAGATTTGGAAAAGTCTGAATTTCTCTTTAAAATCTGTAATCTAATACTAAAAATTCAAGAATAATGTCAACTCTAGTTGATTTAAAATTTATTTCTTACTTTCTCTATTTTTAAGTTCTCCGACTCCTTCATTTTCCTATTTTATTACACAAAAATGCCCTTAGTGTTGCTATGATGCTACTTGTTAATAAACAAAAAACTCTCACCTTTGTATCTACTGCTAATATTGGGGGCAATAAGAGTTTGACCAACCAAATTCAATCTTTCTTTTGTAATTAAGGTAATGATTTGGAGTATGAAAGTATAGAAAAAACCTTAAGTGTGGTAGGCATTACTGGGTAATTGACACTTAAGGTTGTGCGCACAACTGGATGTCGTATGGCTTTCTTTTGTTTTTTAGGGTTCAAAACAATCAAATAAAATCTTTTTTTTTTTTTTTTTTTTTGGTGGTGGGAATCATACAGAGCTTGTTAGAAGAAAAAAAAAACGAAAAAGATTACTTTAGTTCAGTAAGTCAATGAGCATTTCATGTCTTAGCTTAGTCCATCTGGTTATTAAGGCCTATAAGATTAGACCAAGTAATTTAAAATTAACAGCAAAAACCCTTAAAATTACAAATTGTTAGTCCATTCCATTAGTCAAACAATTAAGTTAACTACTAATATTTTATGGGCACTCAATATCTAAATCTTCATTTCTTTATATCCATAAATGTTCAACTTGCCAAGTGAGTTATAAAACGCTCTGCTAGTGCTAGATATCCGCCTTGATAATAATATCTGCCAATTGATCTTTGGTCTTCATGAACGGAACGTCAAATGAATCAAATATTATTCATTCTATGTTAAATTTTAACTGCAACTTTGATTAGTAGGATATATTGATTAATGTACCATATTGATCCGCTCACTACAAGTTATAGAATCAAGTGATAGATACAAATGCTGCTGATGGTGGTGCAGGTGTCGGCCCTAATAGAGAAAAGCAAGTCCATTGTGATCACAGGCCATTCTATAGGAGGAACAACTGCCTCACTCTGTGCTCTCTGGCTCCTTTCTTACCTCCAATCCATCTCTTCCACCCTTCCAGTCCTTTGCATTACCTTCGGATCACCATTGCTCGGCAATGCCTCCCTTTCTCGAGCAATCCTCAGAGAAAGATGGGGTGGCAATTTTTTCCACGTAGTTTCCAAGTACGACATCATGCCAAGACTACTCCTTGCTCCAATTGAATCATGCAGCACTCAAGTACTGCATTTCTTACTACAATGCTTTCAGCGCTTTCGAAATATCGGTGGTCATGTTCAACTGCGCGACGAAGAGAAAGCTGCACTATCCAGCTTCGTGTCAGCTTATTTGCGTGCGTCATCATCGCAAGAAGGAGAAGAGAGAGAAAGCAGCAGCAGCAGCATGTCGTATTGTCCATTTGGGAGCTACTTGTTTTGCTCACAAGAGGGAGCTGTGTGTGTGGAGAATGCAGAGTCTGTGATGACAATGATGCATTTGATGTTTATGCCAGCTGAAGCTAACCCAATGTGCTGTATCCAGGATCATCTCAACTACGGAGATTATGTTGACAAGATTTCTTCACAGTTTCTGAAGACGAGCTTCATGCAGCAGGATGAGCTTCCAGAATCAAGCTACGAAGCAGGGGTTGCATTGGCATTACAGTCCTTAGGAATAAATAGCCACGTATGTGTGTTTCGTTTGTGAAATGAACCGAACCTTTTTTCATCCGTTCATCTCATGTGTATTTGTTGAATTAATGAATTTCAGGAACCGGCTGCCGCACCTGCGAAGGAGTGTCTAAAGATAGCAAGGCGATTAGGACGTACCCCAAGTTTGAATTGTGCTAATTTAGCTGTTCGGCTCTCCAAGTACACGCCTCACAGAGCTGAAATCGAGTGGTACATGGCATCCTGCAACGAGTCTGGTGAGCAACTGGGGTACTATGACGCCTTCAAGCAAAGGGACTCCTCAAAAAAGGGTAACAGGGTCAACATGAACCGCCACATGCTTGCTGCATTTTGGGATGGGGTGATAAAAATGATGGAGACAAATGAGTTGCCTCACGATTTTCACAGGCGAGCAAAATGGGTAAATGCTTCCCAGTTTTACAAACTCCTCGTTGAGCCATTGGACATCGCGGAGTACTATAGAACTGGTATGCACCGTGTCAAGGGTCATTACTTGGCGCATGGAAGAGAGAGGAGGTTTGAGATATTCGACAGATGGTGGAAGGAGATAAGCATCAACGATCAGAAGCAAAGTAGAAGCAGAAGCAAGTTTGCAGGTTTGACTCAGGATTCGTGCTTCTGGGCAAAGGTGGAGGAAGCTAGGGAATGGCTTACTAATTTTAGAAGTGAGACTGATACAAGGAAGCTACAATTTCTGTGGGAAAATATCAATAACTTTGACAGCCATGCAACTAGTTTGGTCCAGAGAAAGGAGGTCTCTAAAGACGTTCAGGCAAAGAACTCAAGCTACATGAAATGGCAGCAAGAGTTGGCAGATCTGAGATCGCAGGTACGTCACGCCCAGCTTCAAATTCCAAGTCTTAGAGATGGGTCTTATTTACTTCCCTAGTTTGCATTCTGGAAGGCTATGCAATGCATATGCATAGATGTTTAAACTTTAAAGATTGTGCTTTAAGTCTTTAATTTTGTACTAGACTCTGTCAACTTCGTCTTAATTATGGCATAAATTTGTCTGATATGTATATACACTCTGTGCGCAAGTGTTCGTGTGTTTGAGCGTGTAAATTACCTTTCCGTTATCAGTTTCAATGTTTCTAACAGGTCCTTTGAACCATTTCCTTGCATCCAACATCCACCAAAGCATTATTAGCCCCAATCCCACACTCAAAGCAACAGGTGCACAGTTGCATGTATTCCAAGTAATTGGGTAGAAAGTCGGGAGGAGGAGGAGAAGGGAAGACAGAACAGGTATAACAAATCCACGGGAAGGCAACCAAGCAAATTTGCCTTCTTGCTTTCCCCAAATAAAATGGTCCACCTTTGAAGTCGTTTGCCGGCATTACCAATCTTGCAAAGATTGGAACTGCATATCCTCCTACCCATCCAATTCCATGTACATGTTGAAGTTATGGCAGTGAAGACTAGATTGACTATCAAGATTGGAAGTCCAAGGAGAATGCAGATATTCAGTCCTTGTAGCTAAAAGTTGCGTTTTGGGATGTTCACAGATTATTCATACTGATTCAAACAGATGATCTATTTGTTAAGAAGTTTTTCTTTTCCCTCGTGCTCAACCATTCAAATTCGGGCTGTCGGCTATGAAGAACCACACCAAACACTTTTACTTCCCCGGAAAGAACAAATCAAATCCACTTTGCAAAAGTTGTAGTACAATGAAACAGTCAAGCAATATCGTTCGATTCGTTCTAGTTTTCACTGTCAAGGGAAACAAATCAATAAGCACACAGCAGATACCTCTTTCAAATTCTCAATAAAATTGGATATATCGGTTGTGTTTCCTGCTACATTCTTGTATAGCAATTGGCAATGAAAATATGATAAAACTGTAATGTGACAAAGTAGCAAGTTCTCTCCTCTTTCTTTCCAAAGTTGAAATATAAAAATTCAAAATTTCAGTTGCACTCTACTTCAACCGCAAGCTTCTTTGGTTCACTCAGACACGAACCCTTATTAAAATTTTCTTCTGTTAATTCTATGTCGCATTGGCTCTTATTTAAGCAGACCTGCAATAAGTAGAAAGCATGTTAGGAAACTGACAGTAAAGACTCAAAAATCGTATAAATGTCGATAATTATATTACATGAGATTATGTAAGGTAAGGGTGGATCCAGTAATGTTCAAAAGGGAACTAAAAAAACCGAACTATTTATGGACAACGAAGAACACCTAAATTTAAGGTCCAAATGACATGAATTGAATTAAAGAAATACGACTTTTGTGTACTAGGTAAGGTTAAAGTTGAAGAAACACTGTATCTAAAGCTGGTTGGGGTGGGCTTACTGTCAAAAACCTCTCAATTATATGCTATCAAACTTGCTGACAAGTTTTGAATTAAAGATGGTTTGTAAAAATGTTAGCAAGCGTGCTGACAAGCTTACAGGAATAGGAAATCCTCCCCAACAATGACAACAAATACTCAATTGGACACATCTATAATTCCAGTTGAACTCACGTAAAGGGGAGTTGGATGTGCTTACCTTTTCGACCACAGAAATGGAGTTAGGGTCATGGCAGTTGCCCTGTGTATAGGACCCACAGGCACCTGTAGGATTCCCGAAGCTGGCAAATTTTACACTTGAAATATGTGTATCCTCGGGGCAACCTAAATGGACGGTTGCAACGGTTTTGTTACTTCCACTTCCCTCATTCCAAGATTCAAGGTCAATAGAGGGGTAATTCTCTGCTACAAGAGCGCACACACCAGTGATTTTCCGCCTTGAGAACTCAATTTTGGATGGATCTCCACCTTTCTCCTCGAATATCACTAGTACGTTTCCAGATTGCTTGAACCAAGACCGTGGGACATGATACCTGGTCCAGAAACAGTAAGAGGTGAGTTTTTCATGGTGACAAACAATAGAGATGTCAGTTTGCATCATGCAGTTTCATCCCATTAATTTTAGAAGAAAAGAACTGAGAACACCATGAAGATCGAAGTTTATTACTGTAAAATATTTCGTGAATTGACAGCATAAAAAAGTACAAACTTGTTGACAAGGGGAAACAAAGCATGATACTCGTATTCTGTGGGTTTGTATCTACACATCGAAGTGAAGTCTCTAAAGCCATAAACACCATAGTTATGTTTTTTTTGGAAAGAAAAATGGCATTGAAAATTTGCGAAAGGATTCCAAAGCCTATGTTCTGATACATACACATGTATGTATATACATGCTTGCTTATGTGTGTGTATTCATGCCTGTGCTTGATGGTCTTCGTATTGTGGTAACAGTGTAAAAACTTTTTCATACATTATTCCAAGTACATAATTCTCGAGTCCTGAGCTTCTCCTTTTTCTCATTTTAAGATCTGATAAAGGTCACGGAACATTTATCTACATCTGTCTGGTGTAAACAATATTTTGGCAGCAATTGAAACAGATTAAAAAATAATTGTCTTCCAAAAACAAAAGGTGTAATGAATTTTTTCCGAAGTTATATTACCATCTTTGCGTTGGTTCTCCACACCCTGTATTGCATTTGTCTGGATCAAATTTGCCTCTGTAATTGCATTCTTTAACACATCCATGTAAAGGGCCCTTCCTAGGCCAGTATCTTCCAATCTCTTCTCCATTTAACCAAGCTAGACCTTTTCCCATGTTAATCATATCCAACCCAACAGGATCATCACCCGATGGAGGGTCCACAATAACCTACATTATTTTGAGTAACTGATTATTCTCTATTACCTCCAGTCAACAGCTGTGTTCAAACCAAGTAATTGGTTATCGTCATACATAAGAGATGTTGGGTAATCCAGGTGCTCACCTTATACCATGTCAAAGGCTGTTCCTTTGGAGGTTCTGAGGCTGAAACCCAATTTACATTACTGAAACCTTCTTCCTTGTCAAGACCTTGATGCTCCCCTTCCAATCCGATCTGGAAATGGAAGAAAGAAATTAAGGTAAGTCAGTTAAAATTTTAAAATGGACTGCAACCACAGTTTAGACCCTTGTAAGATATATTAACGGGTTGCAGTTTATGCTGCGTTCGCTCCAATTAAAGAAGTAAAAAGACAAATAACACAAGATATAAAGAGGGAGAAAAATACCTTGTAGGTCCAATTATATGCTGACAAATCTATTGTCCCATTGTTGAATCCCTGAATCTTGACACTAGTTAGCCCTGCCCCTACCCATTCATAAAATGATCCTGCGTTCTAAAAGCATGAAGAAAAGATCAATAAGCTGTTGAAAATGTTGGAAACAAGGTACATAGATGGTTGGTAAGGAGCCAACTAGTTTCAACAAGTACACTCAATACGGAAACCTCTATTGATGTTCATTTGGTGAAAAAAGATCATATTATGGAGGCCCATCCATCAATGTGGTCCAATGTATGAAATGTCTTTTTTTCCCTTACGTTTTCCATGTAAGATAGCAGTACATGAAAAAAATCATTTATCCATATGATTACCATCACGATCATATCAATGTTTATCAACACCATGATTGTCTGTATATTTGACGACAATTAGATGAGTAAATAGTTGCGGATTTTGCAGGGATGACTCTTGAAGAAAATCCTACAAAATGTTCTCCAATTTGGAAGATTTTTTGTTAGATTGATTTTTGAAAGGGACCTAAAAAAAGAGATGCTTCGGACTATTGAACCGCATTGTAAGGTGAGCTCCTCAAAGAGGACTCCTCGTCAGAAGCTCCAATTCAAAAATTATTAAGTTAACAAAATAACCGAAGTTGCAGACATATATTCAAATAATACACCTGTGTATACTCGTAGTTGTTTTCCGTGGTGCACCAGATGAAAGTGGTCTACACTAGAGTCTCAACTGACAGTTAACATTGAATAAATCATGGAAATTAGACATGACAGAAGACAACTATACCTGCAGACCAACTGTCATGCTTAGTAGAGCAATATCATTCTTCCCCTCCTTCAGAGAGATGGGAGTTTTTAATTTGAAGGGGAAGTGCGTGCCATTTCCAGCTGCACTAGCTGAACATCAAGCATAGAAGACATTTATTAGCAAGAGGTTGTCCAAAAAGGATTTAGAATTAAATGACTCCGGCTGTGGGGTTTACTAAATTAATACTGTCAACAAATAACAAAATTAACTAGAACGTCAACTAATCATGGAGGTAACCAGAACAATGCACCAGAATATGTAGAATACTGGATGGCAGTAATGTAGCACCCACAGATGAGATAGACATGCACCAAAAACTGTTTCATAAATCTAATCGCACAGATCTGTTTTCAACAGTCTATACTTTGTAAGGGTGTAGTTAAAGATGGAGCATCTAATTAAACATAAATTGGTAAATGGATGGAGATGCTTAGGGTTCTTTGAAATGAAATGGTTTGAATATCAGAGGTGGGAGTTTCATATTCTCATCATGACTCCCCCACCCCACCCCCAAAACGTGATAGACTAGGCCAAACACGGGGCTCAGACATGTGGCCAAACGGGGCCTGACCTCTTAATAACCGTTTATAGTTGGAGCATCCAACCCAGAACCAACGGCCAAAGGCGGGAGACCCAAGAGCTTATTTACTGAAATGAGACACTTAGAATAACCTATGTAAGATTGTTATATCCTCAAAAATAACTTCTGTCTCAATTTATGAGACGTCTTCATGAAATAAGAAAAAGTCACAAACTTCTGCCTCAATTCAGCCACAAATTATTTTTACAAGCATAAGCGTACCATCAAAATACCTAGTCCTGCAGATCAGGTATGACTTAAGCAGAAAAAGAAGCAAGTCCATAGAAGCTTTCATTTTGAGTACTGACCATAAGTCGTTTAGACAAGAAAAATAACCTTGGAGTTCTTGATTCACAAAAGCATGGACAGCATGACCCTTTGATTCAATTAGAAGAACTGGTGAGCTTCCTTTCTTTAAGAACTCTTCATTTTCACCGACCAATATGCTGCCATTAAAAGAATCATATGAGTCAAAGAAATTACTTGATTCAGAAAATCCTAGAGAAAATGACTTTAGATGGTAAACTATGCCGTTATTTTTTTCCGAATGAGCAGAGACAAACCTTGTTGTATACCAAAGGTAGTCCGTTGTAAATTTTGTAGTGTTAATGTGATCTACCAAGCCACTTTTTACAAAGTCCGCTTCACCCCAAATCCCAGCTTTCTCCACAAATACATCCCATTTCAGATCTTTCAAGCTTTTATCTGCTGATCCCACTGATAGCTGCAAACTCTCAGGTAACATTTCAACTACAGAGCTCTGGGATCCAACCTATTGGAAAATTTCAAGTTGAATTGTAAACCCTAATTCAAAGCTAAAGTGATAAAAAAAAAATTCAGGAAAGCAGAGGGGCATATGTCATGACTATTTATTTGTGAATCACTTGTAAAGAGCACAGAAATCAAGGGAATATTTCTTGATAAAGTAATGTAGATCGTTGGTCTTAGAACAATATGTCATCACCATTCCATCAGCAGTTATTCGCATATCATTTCTCGAGGACTCATAAATCAATGGAATATTTCTTGATAAGGAGATCTTAGTTAAGAGAGTTTTATTTCAAACTCTCTACCGTCATATATGCCATAAATTGTAGAGCATGCCAGCTTACTAGTCAATCATGTAAACAGTAAACCAGAGCAGTTAGAGAACCATTTGCAATGTTTAGGGCCTCTCCCAAGAACGAGAATATATCATTTTCATATCATTTCCATCTACATACCGTTTCATTGTTCTATTGTTTCCTTTCTATATATTCTCTATGTATGCACTCGAGCATGGACACACACATACTGTTTCATTGTTTCAGTGTTTCCTCTCCATGAATGGGAGCACACACATGTAGACATAAAAAGCGAGCAACTAGAGAGGGGTCTCCATTTTCTAGAAAAGCAGAAATATCTTTGCATTATAGTTGAATGATCTGAACTGTCTGTTTTTCAAATCTCTGTTTAAGGGTCATCATGATGGTAATAAAATGATTATATATCTTCATATTTGGCTGATTTCTTGACAAGGATGACCCTTGAATGGAGATTTAAAAATTAGACGGTTCGGATCATTTTACTAGGATGATAAGTTCGTGATACAGGACAGCATAAACACTAAGATCTAAATGAAATAATTAAAGTGACCTGCCATTTAAACCACCTGACTTGTAGTTTGAACAACATCCTGTATGTCTAAGATCTAAATTGTATCTCTACATATAGAGATACATGTGATACATGCATGTATCATTGAATACAAGATGAGCTAAACATACAAACTTTTAAAACTAAGTTACCTTAATAGAAAACTTAAAAGTTACCTTTGCTGTATTAAACACTACATTCTTGCAGTCTGGAAGTATGCTAACCGACCATGCTGGAAGATGATATGACATGTTTCGAAATTGTACTGTCTTGTCATTTTTGTCATCCATGTTCGCTATAAAGGCAGCACATGCTCCGGAAGAGTTGGTGAAGACATCAGCCTACAACATAGGATACTGTTCAGTAATGGTTCCCCATAGTCAAGCAGATTAAAAGCATAAACAGGCGGAACTAGAGATTAAAACTTCCAGTAAAAAATTATATGCAGCAATGAGATAGTACTGCATATAATAGGTTTAACAGATCCACTTACAAGAACCATATAGCAATTCTTGCATATGTCAGTATAGGGAATATCAAATTAATTTGAACATATCTAATGATCTTGAAGATGAAGTCAGTCAAATACCAAGCTTTAAACATGTTTTAGTGCCGAAGACAATAACCTGAATTACATAAACTGAGCTTATAACTAGTTTTAACGTTCATTTGATAACTAAATTTATATACAAAAATAAAATGATTAAGATCTAGCAAAGATGTAGTCACATACTATCATAAAATATACCTCTAGGGAAGGACCCAGTGATACATTAGTTGGCTGACTGTTGAGCATAATATGCTCACATAACTTGATGGCTCTGTGAAGTTGCTTAAGGTGCCCCCATTTTGGAAGCCTAGGTAATCCATATTCATCAATTGGTGCCTCATAGTCATAACTTGTGGTAATGAATGGTCCACCTGAAGTTCGACCAAAATTTGTTCCTCCATGATACTAAACCATGAAAAGAAGAGAAAAGATAAAGCCAAAATTAACACCATTGATAATTATGTCAAAAACCGTAATGCCAACAACAAGATAGTAATTAAGTACAAAATTGACATGGAATGTGATATTAGATGCAACAAAATTAAGTACCATATAGTAATTGTGTACGCTTCCGCCTTTTTGGAAAAAGCGAGCTACAGAAAAAGCAATATCTTCAGCTGGCCGGTGAGGATTCCAGCCCCCAAATGTTTTAAACCTAAAATGGATAGAGATTGACCCAAGCACATAAGTCAAGATGAAATTTTGATTCCCAAAGAAAGAATATTAGAAGCATCATTGATTCATTGGCCTTTTGGGATGGGAGCTGAATTGTATTTGGTTTTCAAAGCGCCATAGTTTCATGAAGACAACTTATGATGAGGAAACCGTAACAGAAAAACTGCGCAGTATAGTAATAGAAACATGAACAGAGAGACAGAGGTGAAATACTACATTACCAGCCAGGCCAATTCTCTGTCCAAATTTTAGGTTTGTTCTGATAGATAGGCGTAAACTGGTCACAGTAGAAGGAGTTACAAGTATTTATCTGCAAAAGAAACATGGGATTGGTAATCAGTTATAGTCTATAACAATATAGACCGGTCACAAACAAGAAACCGTTTAATTCTGCCTGGGATCATAATGGGGGTTTTATTTTGCGATACAAAACATGGCTAAGTAGATTTGCCAAATAAAACTCGTACATGTAATAGATAAGGTGAACAAATGAGCATTTTCAGGTTTTATATCGTTTTGACATAAAAAGAATACTTCATTTGAGAAATTGCAGTACAAAACTTTGATGAAAAATGTCAGAAATAGACCTTAAATCTCACAAACACATTTAAGGAAAACATCATTCGTTTGCACGTGCAGGACGAATGCAGTCCCGATTCCATAAGTAAAAACAAAAACTTTTTAATCTCACAAAATCATTTTTACTTTATTTCAAACATAATACACAGAATGTGGATTCTGCTAATTGTATATCTACATTTGATAATTGTAAAAAAACAGAAATTCTCTATGGTATGATAAGTGATAAACCGTTCAAGACCCTTACCACAGACTCTGGAGCATCAAATTGTTGGCACATTATCCAAGGGACACCTATATTCTGAGAAACAGCCATACTAGCAGCCCACATAGCATATTGTTTACCCCCTTCTCCGTAATCCTTTTCATAGTATCCATATTCATTTTCTACCTGCAACCCACAATGCACCATTCTATGAATCTTAACATCTGCTCGACAACATACATAAATGAGATTTGAAGCAAATTCCCAACAAACAAGATGCAAAACTAAAGCTGGAGCAAATTCCCAAACCCTGCAATTGATTTACTTGATCAAAAAAATTAGTTGTGGGTTCTGAAAGACTAAAAATTCATGACTGAAACCAAAGTTAACAATGAATAGTTAACCAAATTGTGTAACTCTACGTAATCAGACTCTACGGGGATTTCTCATATCAAATCTACTAGACACGAGAGATGTGTCTTGGAAATCTACTTTCAAGCACCCATATCCTTAAACTCTGGGAAATTACTTTCAAATACTAGTATCCCTTAACATAAAACACTAACACATACACAAACAATAGTCTTAAGAACTTCAATCTGTTTGGGATAATGCATACCATACTAGTAAGAAAACCAAAAATGTAGTCATGTTCCGTCATCCTTATATTATTTAATAAAATTATGTTTCCAATCACAGAAGTGAAATGTTGAAATCGAGAACCACTTCCAATCACACGATGTGATGATTCAGGGAACTATAATGAATACACAATGTCACCAAGCTTAGCTAAAGGCTAATCTAGGAAAAAAATCAAATCAGAACAAATAAGATCGATATTGCCAGGGTTTTGAAATTTGGACCTAGAGGACCCATTTTAATAGAAGGGAACAAGGTTCATGAAACATATATTTCTTTCCTCCTCCTTTTGACATCTCCAGTGCATTTTCTAGAATAGAAATGTAAGATTCTGGCATTGAAATATTTTCTCCACTGTTCTTATCTCTCAAGGAGGATAAATATACAGATACTAAGTATTGGTGCCGTGTAATTTCACAAAATCAGGACAGTTGATTGACTATCACCAGATGGTTCGGCAAGAAAAAAGATTGACTATCACTCTCAAAGTCAAAGATGCTTGCCTGGGCCAAGATAATAGGACCCCCTTGCGATGCAAAAAAATTCTCCTGTTTCATTAGGTCAACTATGAATGTTGTGAACTTCTGCATGTGATACTGAAACCCCAGCAAATTTTAAAAAGAAAATGAATCGGTTAGAGAAATGTAATTAATTAATCAAGTAAGAGTAAACTGAAAAATAATGGCAACACAATGGCCTAGTCATCGAGGCGAACAAAAAAGTAATAACAAAATGAATACACTATCAAAGTTTATCACAAGATGACATGGAAGTATGAATATTCTTTTCAACCAAAAGAGAATGAGTATTCTTAGAACATCATCTGCAAAGATATGTAACCTAGGGCTTAACAATTTGACTCCCATACCTTAAAAGGCTTATTTTCAGTCCGAAACACAGTGCCAGGCACATAATGCAACCAAACAGGTATCCCTCTGTATTTACAAACGTGTTTTAGGAGTTGTCAGACAATAATTCAAAAAAAGAACAATCAACGACTACGATATTCAATGGAGATATGCAGCAGGAGCCAATATTAACCTAGTCTCCGGTAGAAACAATATTACAACCAAAATAGAAGGGCATACCCAAAGTACCATTCTGCCGCAACAAATGGGCCAATTCGAAGAATCAAATGCATCCCAGCCTGCTCGACGATTTTGACAAACTTTACCAGATCATATCGTCCCCCAAAATAATACTGAAAATCCCAAATAAGAAAAAGGAAAAAGTGCAAATCAGTTTACTGTATACACAATCATAAGTAGCACTTAAGCACAATGTCCATAATCAAAGAGCCATTTGATTTGAAACTGGACTCACATTGCCTGGAGATGGTTCATGACCATTCCAAAACACATACGTCTCAATCACATCCACCCCTCCTTCTTTCGCCGTCTGAACTAGCTTCGGCCACATCTGCAAACAGGCACACAAACCGCAATCATGATTTAAACCAAATAACAATGCAGCAAGTGTTAAAGTTTCAGAGAGACGGGCCACGGCCGACCACTAATCGCATCAACAGATCGAAAGTAACGAACAAAAAAAAATCACAAGCATCCAAAATTCTAAATCAAATAACCAAACAAAATTAAAACGGATATGGCTCAAAGTCAGAGGTCTACTATCCAATCGAACACTAAACTGCCAAGTAAAATGCAAAAGCTACCAACTTTTCAGCGTGACTATGATTTGAAAGGAAAGAGTAAAGTGGGTTTTGAATTAAATTTGAGAAATGAGAAGTGAAGCGGATTAGTTTAGTTACCTCAGGGACGCTGCGAGGGTAGTGAATGGCAGCAGAGATGAGGAGCTTCCGCTGGCCATCGATGATCAGAGACCGGCTGTCGTAGCTCACATTGCGCGCCTCAGCCATTGCCAATAGCGCGATTGCCCAACACGGTAACAGCGAAAGCAGCAACAATGGCGGCAGCAGCTTCATCTTCTCCTTAGTTCTTGCTCAGCGCAACGCTAGCTTAATAATGATAGCTTGATACGAGCTCACTCACTCATTGGCCTTTGGGAACATGGTTAGTTGGCAAAGAGAGAGAAAGAGAGAGAGAGAGAACAGAGCATGTGAACTTGTGTAATCTATTTATGGCGAATAGTTGAGGGTTGTCGAGCTCGGACCTGGATTTGCGAGAGCAGTTCCCATACACTCTCATCTCCTTTGTTTGTGCGGTCATGATTAAATCACGTCAATATTTTATATCATTATTACTTTTTATCTTATCACATTTATAAGAAAATCAATATAAAATGATAACGTGACTTAACTGTAATCGCAAAAAATAAAATGGGATAGAAATGTATGAGAATTGGAAGTGCAGAGAAGCCGGGTCCGTCGAGCTCAGCAATCTGAGTGGGACAGAGACTGCTGAATACTGTCCAATGGGCATTGAGAGAAAGAGGACGAAGGGGTTTTTGGGGTTTTTGGAAAAGGAAGTCGGTGGATCTCACGACTTCCCGTACAAGATTTTGCCTACAAAGATTTTCAAGCGATGTCGGAGTCATGAGTCATCCTATTCCTATCTCTCTCCTTAATCATCGCATATGCCAATCGTAGGAAATAATTTAATAGGAATTAATATTACAAGCTAAGACTGTACACGACTACACGTAAACACTTGGGTTTAATAAGAATTAATCTTACTAGATAAAACACGTGTATATGTTAAATACCTGGGTTTAATATGAATTAATATTAATAAATAAGACACGTGTACATGATAAATATTTGGGTTTAATATGAATTAACCTTACAAGGTAAGACATGCATACATGTTAAATACTTGGGTTTATTAAGAATTAATCTTACTAGGTAAGACACGTGTACACGATAAATACTGAGGTTTAATAGGAGCATACATGTTAAATACTTGGGTTTATTAAGAATTAATCTTACTAGGTAAGACACGTGTACACGATAAATACTTGGGTTTAATAAGAATTAACCTACAAGGTAAGACATGCATACATGTTAAATACTTGGGTTTATTAAGAATTAATCTTACTAGATAAGACAAGTGTACACGATAAATACTGAGGTTTAATAGAAATTAATCTTACTATGTAAGACACGTGTACACAATAAATACTAAGGTTTAATAAGAATTAATCTTACTAGGTAAGACACGTGTACAAGATAAATACTAAGGTTTAATAGGAATTAATCTTACTAGGTAAGACACGTGTACACGATAAATACTTGGGTTTAATAGGAATTAACCTACAAGGTAAGACATGCATACATGTTAAATACTTGAGTTTATTAAGAATTAATCTTACTAGGTAAGACACGTGTACACGATAAATACTGAGGTTTAATAGGAATTAATTTTACTAGGTAAGACTTGTCACAACCCGTCCCGGAAAGGGTTGTGAAAAGACTAAAATGCCCTTGAGCGTTGGTGGCATTGTGAGTCGTATGTGACAGTTTTAGAAATGGACCAATGTGGTTATTTTCCTAAGTTTTTGGGGCCAATGAGAACTTAACCTTGGTTAGTTATGATTGGTGTGTAGGTTGGACCACATCACCTTCATTCTCTCTCTAACTCCCATGCACTCTCTCTCTCTCTCGGACTCACTCTCTCTTCCCTCTCCTTCGTACGGACAAGGTCAAACCAAGCCAAATCTTCACTGATCAAGGAAGAAAATGGTACCATTGTGTTCGTGAGGACCATACGAGTTCAAATGTACCCATTTTAGGTAAGAACTCGTTCGATATCACGTTGAAAATTCAAGCTCCGAGTTGAGCACTATTCATGAACTTTTAAATGGTTGTGTTTTAGGACAATCCAAGCTTATAGCGAGCTTAAGAAGGTTCCCACGCAGCTCGGAGAGGTCCGTTTGACTTGTGTGGACGTCGGGAAACCTCAGTTCGAAGTTGGCCGATTTTGGTGAAATTGTCCCGACGAGTTTTCGAAGGATTTGGAAGTTTTAAAAGGTATAGCCTTCTTCCTCTTGAAATTTGTGAAGTTCTTGTGAAAATTTCATGAAAAATGGTGTAGAATCGAGTTAGAAATCGTCGATTGCAGGGTGCCCAGTTTTCCGGCGTAGGCGAGTTTTCCGGCGTCTGGACGAAGAAGATAATGCGTGTGGGGGGAGCGTGGCACCGTGGCCTCCCCGGCGCGTGAGGGCGCGTAGGCCCTAGGAAAATTATTTTAAAAATATCTCGACGTTCGCGACGTCGAGTAGATCACTGTGGTATATTCATATACCCATTTTGAGCAATGTATGAGAAGTTATTAGCTAGTTTTGCCTATATGCTTTAAAATAACGTTTTTATAGTTTATTCGCATATAGGTGAGGCTTATCCCGAGGACGAGCGTATCCACGGGCGAATCGGGGGCTACGACCCTTCGACATATCAGTGAGTGGGCTTTTGTTTTCAGTATATAATTATATACTTGATATATTTCCTAGAAATGTGTTTTAAATGAAAGTATGCTTTGAAATAATATGTTAAATGCCTCTATATTCTGAATATGCATTTCATGGTTGCATATATATATATATAATTGTGGTGATGTGGAGGCACAGGTAAGTGCAGGTGAGTTATGTTTGGTTTAGGTGAACTACGAACGGCTTGATCCTTATTTAGGGTACGTAGGCAGTCTAATGAGAGGTTAGATGCAACCATTCAATAAAAGAGATGAACATGTTGATTGTCTATATGAGATGTGATTGAGATAAAGGCCTTAGTTGTGAATAGAATGATTATAAACGTATTGATGAACATTGAGCTCAGAATCTGCACTTGGGTGATTGCGATTTAGCCATAGAGAGAGTTGGCACATGCATGTATATTATGTCACATCCCGCACCATATGCTCACATCAGATCCAATTAGGTGCACAACCTTGTCGTACAGACCCCTATAGGTGGTTCCGACTCGTAGGTGACTAACGTATTATCGCACAGCTAGCATTGAGAGAGTAAATTGAGCATAACTATATTACACCCAACCTTGTCGTACATACCCTTTTCAGTGGTTCCGACTTATGTGTAGTATATTGCCGTATAGGTCATAGAAGTGACTCCGGCTAGATTGAGTTTGAGCTATGAATTCAGCCGTACAGACTACCACAAGGGTTCCAGCTATCACATCATAATTCTATGAATTTATTCTTACCTGGATTGCTTACTTTGTTATATTTTGGCATGGCATACATATGGAAATGATATTGTGAAGCTTGAATTGGATAGTTATGATTTCAGATATATATATGTATATGCTTATATCTTGATTCTGGGAAAATTATACATGTTTTACAGCGAGGGGTTAGATATATTGATTAATGAAATGGTTTGTAAAACATTTGTTTTGCCCACTCACGTTTTTTGTTTTGCGCCCCTCCAGGTTTTAAGTAAGATTGATGTTGGTGGCTAGAGAACGTCGGTAGTTTTGACTTATCCTTATTATAGTAGGACATTCCTGGTACTGTATAACTAGTACTTGTCCTACTGGACTGCACCTAGAATTTATGCTCTGAATTATGAGTGTTTACTGTTGTAATTAACTCCTATCACCTTTCGTTTAGTAGTGCACTATAGTAACTTGATTTTTAATTATTCGTATATTTACTATCTTTATCGCTTCTGCACTGTGCACATGGCTACGTCACTCTCACGCGACGGCCAGCATGCCTTGACCTCGGTCGGGGTGTGTCAAGACTAGTGTACGTGTTAAATACTTGGGTTTAATAGGAATTAATATTACAAGATAAGAAATGTATACAATGTAAGAAACATATACACATGTACATGTTTTCAAAAGAGCGTTATTTTGTGTAATTAATGACTCGAAATCAAGTGGTATAAGCACAAAATAGAACGTACAAAATTTAATTATACGAATCAACGAAAATGAATAATATATTCTCAATGCATTTAATTAGATAGGAGTTTATTAACTTTAGTTTACGCAAAGGAACAAATCCTACTTCTTTCTCAATTTCATTTTGCACTTGTCTGACTTCGTAATTTCAAAGTCAATTACCCAACCAAACTGTACGTTCGGCTACTAAAACCTCACTTCAGAAAAGAAAGAAAACGCGTTGAATTGAACATGTCGGTCCATTTTTTTTATTTTTTTGTCGAAATACCCACCTTTAGGATTTCTTAAATCGTTACCGATAATTTTTGGGAAAAATTATATATCCTATAATAAGAGTATTCTCTTGTTAAAGGTTGTAAATCTTTAGTTTTACGATTTTTTAAAACAATGTTATTTTGTGTTAAAATTTTTAAATAGTGTTGTTAGCGCAAAATATTAGTACAAACACGCTCACACCTAAATTTCTTAGATTGAAACAAACTCAAAAGTTTAAAGTTCACTTTATCAAAATTGAAACTACGGAATCACTCTATTTATATGAGGCAAAAACTAAAGGTTGTACAGTGTGATTGACTGGAAGAAATACTTGTAAATATCCTTGGATGTTATTAAAGAATACAGATTTTGCATTGGATGGTTATACAATCACTATATTATATAGGTGTTAATGAAATAAATTAACGAGCAACTACTTAGTAATTGTTGTAACGAAGCTCGTTGTGAGAAATAGGTTCATACGTAGTGGAAAGTGAAATGGTGTTTAAGGAAGTGTGAAGAGGGTTTCCACCATATTCTTCAAGCAAAACTAAAAGGTTTCCGGAGTTTTTGAGGAATGATCGAGGAACATGGTACCTGTAAAACATAAAAAATAAAATAAAATAAAAATTGTAGCAACTATGTTGTGAGTCAATATACGTATTGATTTATATGAATTTCGTATTGAAAACTAACTTACATTGTTTGGGAAGGTTTTCCTTTAGAAGTCAGAAATGAAACCCAATAACGACCAATACTTTGGTCATTAACCCAAGCTTCACCCTTCCCCATTGAGCTTAGGTTTAAGATGACTGCATCATTTCCTACCGGCGGCTCGAAAACAGTCTGCAATTCATAAGTATGTCGGTTGGATATATATATTATCGAGCACAAATAGTATTCAAAACAAATACACATATAAACGATCTATTTTACAAGAGTTCTCATCTGTATATTATTCTTCAAAAAATACGAGAGACATGAAACCATTAAGAAATTTAATTGTGACACAAAATATTGACAATCATACTTCTAAAAAAAAACATAATTTATCACCATCTAATTAAGTGGTCAACTAGTCATATGTTTTAGATTTTAGTAATTGTTTTGTATAAATTTTCTTTGAGAAAAGACATAAATAATATGATTTTGCATCTTTAACACAAAATTCTGAGTAGCCCTATAAAGATAATTTTTACAAAATTGTATTTTATTATATAGTTATTCATAATTTTAGAGTTCATAGGTGCTTCCCCAAGTATTTGTACTTCTTCTCGTAAAACATTTGAACTTTCAAGTGTATTCATTTTATTTTTATTATATAGTTATTCATAATATTTTGCACATACCTTGTACCAAGTAAGTGGTTGATTTGAAGAGCCTCCAACGTCACTCCACTCAACATTGTCTATATTTTCTTCTTTGTATATTTGCATTTTTTCTCCAAGTAGTCCAACCTGTAAAGATCTCATTCAAATATATTAACAATTCATTTCTGTAGGCTATCCGTCAACAATTAAAAGTTTTTTTTTTCCTTTCATTTTTTCTATAAGAGACCAGCTAGTTTTGCCACGGCAGTTCATCCTTTCGGGGTCGGGAAGACTAACATCGACATTTCAGTTTTCCTCTAACCATCATCGTCTGATTCACCAACGCTACAAATCCATAATTAAAAGTTTTGAATTATTGAATATTGGTGATTAAGGTTTTACCTGATATCCCCAATTGTAATTAGTAAAATTGTACAATTCTTTTGTACTGCATTGAATTTCCACTCTTCTTAAGCCAGCAAATCTTCTTTCTAGAAAAGCTCCTGAATCCTTTGCAATTGCAGAGAAGAAAAAAGCTTGTTGAGTCGAGAAGAGAAACTGGATGACGAATGAATATATATATAAATACAATTATCGTAGTCATACCGGAAGTCCAACCATTACGCTTAGCAAAGAAATATTGTTTGTGCCGTTGTTTAAACCAATTGGTTTCTCCATGACGAATTGCTTCGTATCATGACTGCCATGGCCATTTCCTGTAAGAAACGAATCGAATTACATAAATGAAAACAAATAAAAAAACACTTGAAAAAATAATTCAATTGACTTGCTTTCAAATTTCAAAATTCAAAATGATTGGGATGTTCTAATAAAAATATGCAGCATGAGAATTGCTAACAAGACTCTCGAAAAAATTAAGCTTTCCATGAACTTTCTATTATCTCATACTTTAAACTTTAATACATTATCTATAAGATGGTGCTTCTTTTCACTAAAGTAATCATCTTTAAACCTAGACGACACAAAATTGTTTTGATATTTATATGTGTATATATTGTTATTGCGTTACCTATATACATGTTGTTTATGAAAGCATGTGTTACATGTCCGAGAGACTCTACAACAAGTACCGGTTCAGCGCAAGAAATGTTGTGTTGAAAACTGTTCAAAAAAAAAAAAAAAAGGGTTCCATTAGTTATTAAACCATGCTTCGCTACTGAAAGAAGAGCAGCAAGTGCTGCTGAAAAATCAATCATAAATGAATACGTATTTAAATAATTGAAATTGGAAATTATGATTGGGCACTTGTCCATTTGTGATTGTATTTCAGCAACACTTACTATTCTTCTTTTAGTAGCGAAGTATGATTCTTAGTTATTTCTATAAATAAGAGGTTGTATACATGGAGAAAGTAGTATTTGGTAAGAGATGAAGAAATGTACCTCAAAGTATACCAAAGATAATCCGATACATCTTTTGTCACGTTCATGTGCTCGAGTAATGTATCTGATTGTAGTGAAGTATTTTCAAAGTTTGGGATGACATCTGTAAACTTTTGCCATTTGTCCATTGCATCAAATATTTTTGTTGATCTTATGATTCTTTTATTTTGCTTTGTATTAACCTATTAATAATAAGTAAGAACAAAACAAACCATTACTTTTCCATGTGTGCCAATGTTCTACCATTATATGACAAGAAACTAATTTACTAAAAAGGTAAGTACCAATAACTATCAAAGTAAAGGTGATTTAAATTGGCCTCAACCTTTTAAAGGTTTCAAATAACTAACTGTTACGTTTAGAAAATTTGATTATACGTTAGGTCTAATGTTAAGTGATTACACCAACAAGGTTAAGTGATGATGTCAGCAACGTTAAGTGATGACGTGGTCAAATAATTGAGGGACATGGTTGAGTTTTCATTAACACATCATCTATGGAACTTTTGAATTCATATCGACCTCTTTTAACCAAGTGAATATAGTGTTTAAGTTCGCAAAATAGGTTGAACTTAAGGGTTTGGAGCTCCTCTATAGATGTGTGTCATTGAAAATTCAAATTTGTCTGCATCATCACTTAACAATGGTGACATCATCAGTTAATGCTAGTGATCTAACAGCCAAATTTTCATAACATTATGTAGCTATTATGAATGTTTTAAAAAGTTAAAACCAATTTCCAATCATTCTAAATTATTTTAAAACAATACCTTAAAATTTGAGTGATTATCCATACTTAATCTAAAATAATGGACAATGATTTGGAAATGTAGGTGTTAACAAAAATGGATAGGTTTTTTTCTTCATATATATATAACAAGATTAGATAACTTACTTTGTTTTTAAACCAAAAAATATAAAAATAAAAATTAGATAACTTACCCTTGCAGTATTGAAAATTTCTTTTTCACAGTCAGATAAAATGGCGATTGACTTTGGCAGCAGCTCATGAGACGCATTTCTGAACTGAACCGTAGCGTTACTTTTTTCATCGTTATTTATTAAAAATGCAACACATCTTCCTGCACTTTCTTCGCTAAAGACATAGGCCTAAACAAATAATATTCATTAATAAACAACTATGAATAATTGGTGTTTAATAAATCAGCTGAAGTAATAAAATGAAATAGGTACTGTTCGATTTTCTCCTGAACTTGTAAGGAGCTGTCAGTTTTCTCTCTAAATTTTAATTTTAGCCAATTACCGCTTGAACTTTTATAAGTGACCAATTTTTCCCCTGAATTTTAATTTTAGCTAATTACCACCTAAATTTTATAATTGGCCAATTTTTCCCCTCACTTTAATTAATTCCCCCTTCTAAACCCTAAATTCAAAAAAAAAAGTGTACGAGTGAATTAGCATAAGAGAAGAAGAAGAAAATAAAATATTTTGTCCATATTAGGGAATCACCTTTTTACAATATTTTCTCCCTAAATTTTAATTTTAGCCGATTGCCGCTTGAACTTTTATAAGTGACCAATTTTTCCCCTGAATTTTAATTTTAGCTAATTACCACCTAAATTTTATAATTGGCCAATTTTTCCCTGAACTTTAATTAATTCCCCCTTCTAAACCCTAAAATTCAAAAAAAAAAAAAAAAAAAAAAAAAAGGTACGAGTGAATTAGCATAAGAGAAGAAGAAGAAAAAAAACAACATTTTGTCCATATTAGGGAATCACCTTTTTACAATTATAAAGTTAAAGTTTAGGGAAAATTTGGCTAATAATAAAAGTTCCAAGGGTGTAATTAGTTAAAATTAAAGTTTCATGAAGAAATTTGACAGCTCTCAAGAAGGAGGAAAATCGACAAATACCTCAAAAGCTGTTTAATAAATCAGATAAATTTGTATTATCTCACCTCTTGAAGTTGACCTAAGGAAAAATTAGTTGGTGTTCCGTTTAGTAAAGTTGTAGAGCAACTTTTAATTGCAGCATGCAACTCCTTTAGGTGACCCCACTTGGGCTGCCTTAATAAACCTAATTTGAGAGAACAATTTATAATTAGCGGTTACGTAATTAACCATGAATTAAATCGATGATTAACTACCTAATAAATAAATATGATGCAGAAGAACTCACCATATTCATCGAGAGGAGCTTGATCATAATAACTTGTTATGACATATGCCGAGCCTGTTCTTCCGAAATTAGTTCCACCGTGATACTAGGTTACAATAAGTGCAATACCAATTAATAATTAATTATTTGATTGATATATACTAAATGGGACCCACACAATAGATAGGATCCTCGTCGGATCCTCTTTGTGAGGATCCCGGGGATCCTTTAATCATATTCTTTTTTCGTACATCGTGCGGTCAGAAATAATTTAAAATTGAACACAAAGTACCTGACGAAAACTAACTGCAGGATGTATGATGAACGAACATGATTAAAAGATTCCCGGAATCCTCACAAAGAGAATCCGGCGAAGATCCTATCTCGTGTGTAAATATAAAAAAATTGAAAAAAATTGTAATATGGAAGAGAGAATTTGAAGAGGAATGTGAGAGAGCGAGACAGAAAATGCATGTTATTTTTGTTTTTTAATTAGACTATTAGGAACAGGCTTTGCTAACATATGGGCGAGGAAAGAAAAAAAATATTAAGTTTTATTTTTGTACATAATGTTAGAATATGAGCATAAGTTTAGGTGTATTTCGCCCAGATGTTTGAGTTCAACTTGGTTTTAGAAAAGTCTTTGCTAAAAGTTTGCATGTCCTAGTTTATAAAGGATTAAAACTGGGAATGAATCTTAAATTACTCACTTATATTAAAATTAGAAGACAATGTAGGGTTTCCTACAATGATTCTAATAGGAGAATCGTAGGAATTGTTTGTCTATATAAATATGACCTCTATTCTCACAGAAATAGACTCACTCATTATTGAACTAAAACCTATTGTTAGTTGAGCATTGAGAATTTGATAGAGATAGTAGAAGGTCAGCTGTGAAGATCATGGCTTCTTCATCAAGTATTTCTTACGAATAACTCTAAATATATATGATTAGGTTTAAGAGAGGTTTCAAAGGAGAAAAATTAAAGTATTTATTCTAAAACAAAGATTAATAAAAGGTAAGGAATGTTTTTAAAGGAGCTATGTTTGTAGAAACTCAAACATACCATGTAATAGTTGATGTAGCTTCCATTTCTAGCTACAAAGAGAGCCACATGAAATGCAATGTCTTCAGCAGACCTTATGTACGGTTCTCCACCATACACTTGATAGCTTGAAAAATAAGATGAAACGCAGAAAAAATCGTGAAGAAATGTATTAACCACAGAAAAAGAAAGAAAAAAAGAATTTCGTGAAAGGAACCATAAGAATAATTCAAGACATTGTGATTTAAGGATCGTGAATTTGAAACAATAGATTATGATTTATGAATTTACTATTGATGACACAGATAGATTCTAAAGGGCACGTCTGAATATATAGACTACTATTGAATAAGATTATGTGAGTGCTAAATTTAAATGTGTCATGGATTATAATGTCATTAGACGAAAACATTATGTATATATATGAACTAGGAAAACATACAATGACGTCCAATTCTCTGTCCACATAGTGGGCTTATTGGGTGAGTTTGGTCCTCCAAAAGTTTGCCCACATTTCATGCCATTGCATGTATTAATCTGCATGCATGCACGCATATTAGAGCGGATAATTAATTATAATATTATTACCATAGATAATTAAAACAACAAAACTAGTACGTTTTTGTCCTAATTAAAATGGATTAGTGAGTACTGACCACTGGATCAGGAGCATCGGTTTGCTTGCACATGACCCATGGTGCACCAGTCTGGAGGTCAACTGCCATTTTTGCAGCCCAACGAACGTAGGAGGGTCCTTTTTCATGGAATGCTGCCTCTACGTTTTGATATTCATTCTCAATCTGTTTTTAACACACACACACACACACATATATATATGTATAAGGATTACATGTGCAGTTACGTGTGGGTACCAATTGGCACTAAAATATTTTTCTAATACAACGACATATTCATATTAAGGGGTATAAGAGAATAAACTGGTTGTGAACTCATTATTTTCGAGATTCGAACTTAAAATCTCGCAATATTGATATTACTTAACTGTATTTCTAAGTGGCAATTGATATTCCACTTAGTACTACAGTCTTGTGGTATTTCTCTTCATTTGGAAGTGAGAGGTCTTAGGTTCGAATCTCGTGGATGGCGAATTCGATACCAAACTAGGTTGCCCATTGTGTGGCTTAGCCAAACTCCCCCTCCCATAGGCCATAGTGTAAAAATATATCGATATACTAAAAAAATGGCAATTGACACCGAATGTTGATTAAAATTGAAAAGTAATCAATTCAAATTACTCACGATACCTGCGACAGTATGATTGGGCCTCCTTGTGATGCATATAAACCCTCTGACTTCATCAAGTTCACTATTTTTGTAGTGAAGTTTTGCATATAAAACTACAAAAAAAAAAAAAAAAAAAAAAAGATAAAAAAAAAACGGTAGGCTAGCGACATGATCATAACGCTATATCACATAGTAGATAGTGTTACAAGTGTTTTAGCCATAAATTTTGATTTCCACAATTGTTAAACATTTTATTTTCGATTACTGCCATCAGTTATCATATCACTTAATGCTATGCACAATTGAAGAAAAATTGTGAACTTGGGTATCGAAGAGCTAGATAATATATATGCATGGGTACGTGGGTGAGGAAGGGGACATCAAAGAAATGCCTTGAATGGTTCATTATCTGAGCGGTAAACTATGCCTGGGACGTCATGCAGCCAAAACGGAAGTCCCCTGCAAATATATATAAATTAAAGGATTTTAAAAAGTTAACCTAGAAATTAATTCCCCAATTGCAGCAAATTAATTAATATATAAAATACACAGGGCTAATTTACCCATATGTCCATTCACTCTCAATGAAGGGTCCGATCCTGAGGCAAGCATAAAGCCCTTGTGCCTGGATTTCTTTTATAAATTTTACTAGATCATTTCTTCCACTGAAATCGTACTGCATTTAATATGCCCATATTCAAGGTAAATATTAATCAACCAATATTGTGTTAATGAGAGGAGAGATTTTTCAGTATGTCAAGAATACGACTCGGTACATCAAGTGTTATAAGATAAATAGTTAGATAGTTGAAAAAGAAATTTCAACTACTTATGTTGTGACACTTATTTGCTTCAAATCGTGTTTTCGACATCTTGAAATATTTCTCTGATGAGAGAGAGAGGGAATAGATATCAAATTAACCAACCTGGCCCGGCTGGGGCTCGTGACGGTTCCAAAATACATAGGTTTGAATTACATCAAGTCCTCCTTCCTTGGCTTTCCCAATCAAAGATCCCCACATCTACAGTACATACCAAATAATTCATTCGAGTTTGATAAACACACACGCACATACATAAAATTACAAACGTTGTACTTTCTTAATTCTTCGATAAATTTTACTTTTGCTTTGTTCGCTTCTGTTTTGTTATTTTATTATTGAGGAATAAAATGAACAATGTTACTTGACTAAAATTGTGTGTTTTGTAGATCACTCTATAAAATAAACTTTGCAAAAAGAATCAACCAAGTCAAAAATACGTTCAATCAGTGTTGTTATAATTTTATTGTTTAACTAAAGAACTTGGTTCATCCATTATTGGATAACAAGTATATGACTAAGCAAATTCGGATTTAACTAAATAAATGATTTGAATCATCAAGTAATATCATAGCATTTGTATTTTTATCATTTATCTTATACTTAATCAAAATCAACAACTAACTTGATCAGTTAATCTTTCCACTCCTCCAAATCCAATGAATTTAATAGGCAATATCAATATACATAATCATTCTGCATGCATCCAGGGTTCACATTCTTTACAGTTACTGATCTCTAGCATCAAACAAAATATACTTAAATTGCATATTTCCAAAATGCTATGTGAACAAAGTCAGAAAAGGTCGAATACCTCCTGCTACCCGTGACATATGTTTATAAACAGACATTTAGTGTTTGCAACCTAATATAACTTGTTTCTAGTCCCACTCCTCCTTTGACTGATACTATATACAGTTGGATTTGAGGGATACCTTGTGGGATTTATTTTATATTTTTTTCAACGATTTGTTTAGATTATATCAAATTCGAAACAATTACGACATTCAATTGTAGTGAAAAAAATACTCTGGTGTGCTTCCAAGAAACACTAAAATGACTCTCTTTTAGTCGAATGATCATATGGTTCTAATTTGGGTGATTTTTTGGAGATCATATTTGAGAAAAAATATCTAAAAAAATAGACGAATCAAATGGTTCAAATACAATTCGAAGCGGGTCGTGCAAGAGTGTCCTACAAATAAATTTAGTTGAAGGATATCACTCGATTGAAGCTCGCTATTGAACTAGGTCCTTATTAAGCAATTCATTCACAATAATGGTACTATTATTAAAACATGAGTAATGTTAGGGATACGTCATTAGTGTACCATTTCATGTGGCAAAGGGATGCATACAACCAATGTCAAATGAGATAAATTCATAAAGTAACGTGACATATACACATCACTCGTCACATGAGATGGTATACAAATGTGGTATCTCTAGCATTATCCTTAAAACATATACTAATTTCTATATATATTTATGGTTAATGCTTTAGATTTTAGGGGTCGTTTGGTAACCACTAAAATTCTCAGTTTTCACTATTTGAAAAAAAAAATTGAAAACCAAAAACTGGAAACTACGTTCTTGAGTTTTTACAACTTGGCTTGAGTTTAGATTTTCTAACAAATTGAAAAATTGAAGTAGTTATTACCAAACAAGATTTCAATTTTTAGTTTTTCAAAAACTGAAAATTAAAAGCCAAAAACTAAAAACTAAAAACAAAATTGTTATCAAACAACCCCTTAGTTATCTTTAGCATGTATATGTATTTGACAGAAACTTTGACAGCTTGTATATATATATATTCTACATAAGAGAACTGTAGGTGGGGTATAAGAAGATATTATAAGAAACTCAATATGTTAACTGATTCTGTGTGATCATGAACTACTTAATATGTAGTGACTTTTAATTTCAAGTACTGATGAAATGAACGGCTTAAAATGTTGGGGGGTTGCATATATATACACAAGATAATTACCTCAGGTGTACTCCGAGGATAGTGAATAGAACCTGAAAACAGAAGTCTTCTTTCCCCATCAATGATGAGCGATCTGCCGTCGTACGTGACATCTTCTCCGCGAACACAACCTTCTTGTGTTATAACTACCACCACCGCTGCCACAACAAAAGCACGTCGCAGCTGCCACCACCACAGCTCCATTCTCTCTCTCTCTCTCTCTCTCTCTCTGTGGACTACTTATGCATAAGAAGGTGGGGGATGGATGGACTTTAACGTAAACGAAATTAAGCTTTTAACATTCTTGTTACACTCGCTCGCATATATATACACAGTTAGCTAGGTTCAACTCCCCAATAAACAGATGACAGGGCATGCAGGTAGAATGAGTTAGGTTTAAAACATGCAGGGCACGTGACATGCACCAATTGGCTTTTACACATAAAACAGAGGCAAAATGGTAATTCAAGTACATGAGAAATGAGAAGAAGATGATGGGTCACGACTCACATGCACCATCCGTGTATGCGTACGTCATAACGTGGCTGGGATGGCAAGGTTGATTAGGCCCCCAACCACTGCCGCGCCTAAGCGTATGGATGCACAACAAGAGATAGCTTAAAGCATTCAAAAGCACTTTATTCCCCCATGAAAAGGCCAATGCACCAAACCTACTGCTCAAACTGTTGCCAAAGTTTTACCTTAATGTATGGAATGAGTTTATCGGAATATGGCGTTCTAATTCAATAACATTGTCATGTTTTAAAAAACTTACACATTTTATTTTTATCAAAACAGAACTTCACGATAATAATGAATTCATTTTATATTAGTCATTCTAGTTGTTTTGGGTCATGTTTTGCACCAACCCATGTAAGACAGTAAAATTGGAGTTATAAACGGGCCGCAGGATTTGGTAATGGACAGCCCAAGGATTAGAATGCATGGGCCCTTTTTCTTTTTCATACAAACACTAGTGAGTCAGCAAAGTTGAAAAAACGAAAAGGAGAAATGTTTGGATTTTGGCCTATACCGCTCAGGCCGAACCGGCTTGCAATGTTGAGAAAAATTACTCTCTTCTCACCCTTATATACACACACTCCCACAGACGCATATCTTTTAACAATTATTTAGGTTTTTTCTCAAATTTATTTTTACTAAAAATCACCTAAATCGAAAATAATATAACCATTGCATAAATTGTGATCAATTTAGTATTTCTTTGAAATACTGTATTTATTTATTTTCTGCACTATAATTGAATATCTTAATAGTTTTGAATTTGTCTAATTTTTTATAAAAATAATTTATACATAATAAATTAAAATATAAATGATTTAAAATGTTAAAAAATTGAGATTCCATTGACATTTTCAATTTTAATTGGACGAGGATTTGTAGGAAACATGATCATTGCATATATTATTAATATGCACCTTGAAATTGGAATGGACCGAGAACACAGGCCGTTTGACCATACGCAACAACTACTGTGAAGTATGACTATGACCTATGTCTCAACTAGATGCAATTCAACTACGGCTTGCCCAAAATTACCCTCCCCTACATATAATTAATTTTTCTTTGATAAGACAATATATATTATAACTAAAGAGTAAGAGAATAAATTCGAACTCGTCAATCATAAAATTTCAACCTACAAAATCTCACTTTTTTTCTTCTAAGCAAACGATATTATATACACTAAGAGGGAGGATGTGTTTCAGCCTCACAATGAGCTTGTTGTAATGTGATTCAAATTCGCATTTTGCGAGAATCGAACCTAAGATCTCTCACTTACAAATGAAGAGTAATATTACTGGACCGTAGTACTAAGTGACAAAACCTTTCAATTATAAGTAAAAAAGAATACTACTAGAGTGTAGTACCAACTACCAAGTGACATAATTTTTTTTTGTTTTGAAATAGTATATATACTAAAAGATAAGGAAATAAATTAGTTACAAACACGTCATCTATGATGTTCTTCCTTATCCATTATGGTTATGTTTAAAAGGACGTTAGGGTCAAGATTGGCAGCCGATTTATGAAAAATAAAGAAGCTTCCGAGCAATTACCGAGGTGAGAATCACTAGATGGAACACGACAAGTTAACATGGGTTCATTTCACTTGGACACAGCATTTGGTGGTCGTGATGGTGATGTTTTATTGTTTTGAAGCAACTTTCACACACAATAACTAGAAACATATAGAGCTGGTTGGAGTGGGGATTACTGTTAGACACACACTGTATCAGTATGGAACACAAAACGGCGGCCATTTTATGTATTAAAATGCAACATTTTCATCATTCGGGGCCGCCTCATAAAACTATTACTGTAAATGGCAATTCGATCAAGTTGAAAGAATATAATAATAGAAGCCAGATGATTTTCACATACCGTTGTTAGTTTTTTATGACTTCGTTGTATTTTTGGCAATTAGATTGAAAAAAGTCGAATGAAAACAACAGTAAGAATTAAATAAGAGTGTGTTGAGAGGGCAAAAATGGCGTTTGCTTATCATTTCCGTATTAAAAATAAAATAGTGTTATCCAGAAACCTCTTTTAATTTTCACATACTCCTCTCAATTTTCAGCTGACAGATCGGATGAATTGAAGAATATTAATAGACAAAAATTAACAAGCGTGTGGTGGAGAAAAATAGGTTTGTGAATAGCATTATCCTAACAATATTACGTTGGTCCTTAGGTGAACGACAAGTTACTCTATGGATTAAGAGTTCAATAATACTACATGGATCGCCACTTAGTGCTACCGGCTAACGGTATTCTTTTTCACTTGTAAGTGAGAGATCTGAGGTTCGATTCTCCCGAAAGACGAATTTGAACCACATTATTATGGATAGCCCACTGTGAGGCTTGGCCCATTTCCTCCCCATAGTGTAGAGAATATTGTTTGTTTAAAAAGAAATACTATAAGGACCAATAGTTTTTCTTATTTCTCCTTTTATTTGCTAATACAAGTGATATTAAAGCAATTGGAGTACTAAACTTTGAAAAATAATACAAAGATTTTCAAAAGTAAGACTTTTTATGAACTGTACATAATGAGATACAAACACAACATCAAGTAAGCAGTAAAATTAACAATAACCAATCAAAATTATAAAGCGTGACTTACGTTAAAGGCAAAAGTTGATGAGAAAAAGATGGGGGGATTAAGGTTTATTTTTTATTTTTGGAACAGGGGGGATTAAGGCTTTGGATTGGGTATATTCGAAAATTTGCTTAAGCACAACGTAAAGAGTAATGTTATTCATACTATGTTTTTATACCACATTTCTATATCATCTTAGGTGGCATCTGATGTGGACATCCATATCATTTGAAAAATTTGCAAAACCCAAGGAAATGACGGAGAAAGACTCCTCATATACCACAATCATCATTTAATTAACTAGTTTTTCTTAATTATTAATTTATTAAATAATGAATTAAATTTAAAAATCTGATTAATTCAAATAATGTGACTGTCCACATCAAATACTACTTAAAATGATATGAAAATATAATACAAAAACATAGTATTACTCCAATGTAAAAGAGGCTACAAAAGTCATAGCCAGCTTGAAAAGTAATGCAATCTGGTTTGACCCAACCCATTGATTGAAGGAAAAGAACATGGTATAGTGATGTGATCCAGGAGGGTTTTATTGTCCATAAAAAGTATTTAATTAATTTACTTTTTGATGTTTTGGATCACAACTGGAGTCTGCTACAAGCTCCGAGTAGCTTCCTGCATGCTTCCATATGTCTACTTGTTGTTTATTCTTATCCATACATATGTCACGCACCGCGTCACGCACGCACATTATGATATGATGGAAGAAGATCGTTATATCTTAACTGTTTATTTTATACCGCGCAATCTGTTTTAGTTAGGTATTATTTTTGTTTAATTTTAAATAAAAAATTAAATAATTTATGATCACATAATATACGATAAATGATTAAACGGTGAGAATCCTAACATTCTTATGATTTAGATCATGATAAAATCTAAATTCTGATATGATATCAGACGCGATTCCAACCGATGAACCCGGACACTTTTGTTTTCTATTTTATTTACCTTTTTGTCCACTGATGAATCCAGACAAAAGTAGATTCTTGCTCCCCAAGTTTCCCATTAAACAATTTTTTTTTCTTTATTTTTCGTCTTATCTTTTGACTCATTTTCACTTCTCAATAGTTACACACGTAATATGAGACTTTTTTTGGGTGCTTCGAAGTATCGGGTATGTTTGCACAGTTAAATTCCTATTTAAAAGTACAAAAATTAAGATTTAAGATCTAATAATTAAAACATTCAAAGCACGGGGTGCCTTAGAGCACCCAAAACTTTTTTTTTGTTTGACATTATACATTTCCCTATTATAAATATCATCATATTAAAAAAAGAAAAAAAATAACATAGCAGCGTTTGACCCCTTTTAACATGTGAGCATCATTAGAATTTTCGACCCAAAAATTTGAAATTTTTTAATATGAACATATTAAAAAAGATTAGAGTGCGTTTTAGGTTTGAAAATTTTGAATTTTCGAAAATATTAGATAGCATATTACTATAACTGCCATCAGTGTGTCGGTTTCAACACTATTGCCTATGAGAGGTAGTTTCCCACTGGTTTCCTTTCTTTAGTGCCTGCAAATTCGATTTGTGTGGTGTTTGATTGAGGAAAACTGAGTCCGCTTCTTTTTTTTGTTTTGGGGTTTGGTTGGGTTTCATCTCTAGCATACGCAGGGGCTGGTCCCAGTGGCGGAGCCAGAATTCTGAATGAGAATTGACCTTTCACAAATATTTATAAATATATATGTGTGTAAAAAGTTGAATTCATAACATGTTGACATATACAATTTGTGTAATCCTCACAAAATTGAAAAAATTCTCTTAAATTCAATACTAAGAATAAAAAAATGTAAAAACCCAGACAACCAAGTAAGTGGTCCTCAAATAAAGAAGGTGGGTTGCTTTAGAAAATTATAGGGTGTATATTACTGTTAGGTGAGATAATCGAACCAGAAGTGGGATTGCTTTTTCCATTTAAAATTGCACATCTATTTAAAACTCCTCTGCCAAACTTATCGTTTCATTAGACACCCGAAAAGATTTAAAATCAAAACAGTTTAACGACGTCGTTTGCTTCATCTTCTTCTATGAAGTTCATACCTCAGATGAAGTCAGGATAGGCCGGGGACTACCCTAGTCCCTTGGTGGCTCCGCCCCTGGCTGGTCCGTGGTCGACGGCAAAGGAACCAGGCAGCTAGGGTTTATTTGTGTGTTTTTTTGTTTTGGGCTAAACTCTCGGGTTGAGCTCTTTTTTTTTTTTGGCATCCATCTTTTGTTTTATATTTTATGTCTATTAAGTCTCCGTTTGCATGCATATGTCGTGCTGGTAATAAAATTTACCTTCTATAAAAAAAATTGTACTTTAGTTAAAAAAAAGGGTTAATTAGAAAACAGAAGTCAGCAGAAATACTTAGCATGGACTGGTTGGACTTTCTAATCAATCTTTTTTATTTAATTTAATCTACAATTAAGGATGGATGCGGCAAATCGAAAGTTCAAAATTCAAAGAGAGGGAGAGAATTTTCCATTAAGTTAATTTATTAATTTGTCGATCCAGCAGAGCAATGACGTTCATTCCCATGCGACATGTGTGGGGGCCCAAGCAACCTCACTGGACATCGTGTCTCTCGACCCAACCCACACACTTGTTGTAATCCCCGGACAAAATAGTCCCTCCTCACTTATGACGTGGCGAACACCCAGTGGTCGCACAACGAAGACAAACACGATGGCGGAACACCGGATTATTTCGCGGAGCGAGACCGCCCGTCAACGATTCAGAAGAGGCAGAGTTATAAAAAGGGCAAATATTTGGGGGAAATAAAATAAAAGGAAAAAGATTAAGAACGTCCAAAGTTGGTGACGAAAGCAATGACAAAACAATCGAAAGTGGGCTCGTGCACACGTGTCACTTTCATGTTAAACCGTCGACTGGTGTAACGTGACCCATCTGGCTGCGGTCAGCCCAGCGCTCTATCTCTATCTCTCTCTCCCCTCTTTGTATCTCTCTCTAGGACTGGGTGGCACTCTCTAGGCCCACGTGTGAGAATTGAAAAGTGGAAACATGTGCTGTGCCGTCTGTGTTGGTGCTGGTGGGTATATATATAACGCCTCTTGGGTCTCTTATGCTCCAATGTTCTGGTTCGAAATCTGAGAAGAAGCAAATTAGCAAGAGCAAGAGGAAAGAGAAGAAGAAAGGAAAAGGGAAGGAGTAAAAGCGATTCACTAAAAAGTAATCATGAGCGGAGGAGGAGACGAGCAGCAGCAGCAGCTGGAGTTACCGCCGGGGTTCAGATTTCACCCGACTGATGAGGAGCTGGTGAACCATTACTTGTGCAGGAAATGCGCTTCACAGCCTCTCGCTGTTCCAATCATCAGAGAAATTGATCTTTACAAATTCGATCCGTGGCAGCTCCCTGGTATGTCAAATTTATTCCCAACTCCCAATTTCAATTAATCAATTTGGTTATCTTCTTTCTCCCCCAACCCAACCCAAATTTCATTTCTGAAAATTATGGTCTGGGTCGAACTCTATTTTCTATGAATTTTTGAATTTTTTGTCTAATTTTTTATTTTTCTTTTGGTGTGGTATGCAGAAATGGCACTTTACGGAGAGAAAGAATGGTATTTCTTTTCGCCAAGGGACAGAAAATATCCAAACGGTTCAAGGCCGAACCGGGCAGCCGGAACCGGGTACTGGAAGGCGACCGGGGCTGACAAGCACATTGGAAAGCCCAAGGCACTCGGGATTAAAAAGGCACTCGTGTTCTACGCTGGTAAAGCCCCCAAAGGAATCAAAACCAATTGGATCATGCACGAGTACCGCCTCGCCAATGTCGACCGGTCCGCCGCCGCTGCCAAGAAAAATCAAAACCTGAGGGTACGTCCGTCTTTCCATTACCCTTTTTCTCTTTTACCATTATACCCTTGGACCTACACAATTCATTGACCCTGGACCAAATTTTGTAATTTGACTAAGATATAAATGCATTTATTATTTCAACGGTCAGCTCAGCTGTGCAATCTAAAAGAAAGAATATCATATCTAATTATATTTTACACATTATAAGATGAATGTATTAAGTAAATTCATGCACCTTTCTCGGTCTCTCAAATTTTGATCATGTCATCAATGCCTCTTAAGAATGCATGTTGTAACTTCTGGTTGATTAAATTAGAATATCGCTTTCGAAAAATAAATGAATCCGGCTTCAAATATTTTAATCTTAATTTTGTTTAATTACTCAGAGTGCTTATCGTTCTAAATTGATGTTTATGTAATGCAGCTTGATGATTGGGTACTGTGCCGCATATACAACAAGAAGGGCAGCATAGAGAAATACAATGTTACAACCAAAATGACCAAATACCCAGAAATATTTGACGAGCAAAAACCTGACATGACTATAATGCCCCCACCACCGCATGCAGCATCAAACACGCATCACATGGTGGATTCGTCGATGGATTCAGTACCGAGGTTGCCACAGACGACGACGGACTACTCGAGCTGCTCGGAGCACGTGCTGTCGCCGGAGGTCACGTGGGAGAAGGAGGTCCAAAGTGAACTGAAATGGAGCAATCAATTGGAGAATTCCTTTAATACCCTCGACAATCAGTTCCTGAATTACATGGATGGCTTCTCGGATATTATGGACCCTTTTGGGGGGCAATTGCAAATGGAGCAGCAGCCGCCCTACCAGTTGCAGGACATGTACTCCTACCTCAACACCCAATTTTAAGCCAACTTACAAGGGTACAATTGGAAAATGGCAAGACGGATTGAACAAGAAAAAAAAAAAAAAAAAGAGGACCATGATTATTTGATTTAGTACTAGACTACTAGTTAATATTCTTTTGAATTTGGTTACATGATCAATTTAATTTTATTTTGGATGTCTGCAAAAAAAAAAGGGGACGTTTAGATAATGTTAATATGTAATGAGATTCCTGTAGAAAATTTTCATAATTTGTTCCAAGTTATGTAATGTACCACAGAGAATTGTTTTATTTTTCTTTTAGAACGTACGATATAAATGAGAAATTTTTTCTCGATGATCACTTTTTAAATAGAACAATTAAATCTAATTTAATAAATTTTAATGGTAAAAGAAAATTCTAAGGACTCAAATTTAAATCCAATGGTCAAAATAATGATATTAAGTAATCCAAATCAGATCAAACATCAAGACTCCTTCGAAACACACTCCTAGAAAATTATGGAGAAACATCTACTCCAATATAATCCAAGAAAGATGAGGTATTGTCAAGCTTCACCTATAAAAACTTCATCAACAAAAGCTTCACCCACAAAAGCTTCTCACACCACAAAATCTTCACCAACAAAACCTTCACCAATAAAAGCTTCACCAACCACCACAAAAGCTCCACCCACAAAAGCTTCCCCCACCACAAAAGTTTCACCCACCACGAAAGCTTCACGTACAAAAGCTTCACCCACAAAACTTCCTCCACCACAAAAGCTTCACCCACAATAGCTTCATCTACAAAAGCATCACACTATCTTGATCAAGAAAGTGTGAAGCAAAATCAATTCATGGTACCCAACAAAGCTTCAACCTACCCAACAAAGCTTCAACCTCAAAGCTCCACCTACAAAGCTTCACCTATAAAGCTTAAAATATATATATTTTTTCGGAAATTCGAAAATTCAAAAATTTGGAAATTTGGATATTCGAAAATTTAAAAAAAAAAAAAAATTGCCTAGGCATCATCTTCTTTTGGCTTAACAACTTTCATAACAAATATATATGAATGATGAGTTTTGGGCTACCACTTAGAAAGGAAAATGGTGAAGTTTTGTTACTTTGGAAACTTGGCTACTAGCAAGACACCTCCTTCGTCAACTCCCTCGACCAGAGACTTGGGAGACTCATACTATATGCTACTGCACCTTGATACTCGGAAGTCTCACCACCACTCAGTGACTTGGATTTTTTCAAGTCTCCAACCGAGAAGTTTTCCTCACTCGAGAAATTAAGGGAGCACTACCTCAACCTACATGCTTCACTCACAAAGCTTCAACATACAAGCTTCAACAAAAGGAAAAATTCAAAGAACTTAGTGAAGAAAGCCTTGGTGTATTTAACACAATACGTTGAAATGAAGCAAAACTTGTTTATTGATATCTCCAATAAGTTACAAATATGTACATATACATGAATCAAAATAAACAAACAAGAGGGAGCCTTCACAAATGTTGCTAAGGAGAAGTCTCAGCAGCCGGCAGAGCCCCAGAAAGAGGAGGCACCAGAGGGTGATTATTCGGAGCCTCAGTATTAGGCAGAACCCCAGAAGGAGGAGGCACCGAAGGTTGATCATTTGGAGCTTCATTACGCGATACAGCCCTAGAAGACAAAGGCAATAAATGCCTTTGGAACAAACCCACAAACCTCTGATGATCAAGTAAAATCTGACCATCAGATTCCTGCAGCTGGTCGAGCTTCCTCTTCATGTTTGTAACATAGTCATGTGCGAGCATGTGCAACTGTTTATTCTCATGCTTGAGCCATCTGATCTCCTGTTTGAGACTTATCACTTCAGCCGCCAATGATTCAACTTGGCGGGTTCGAGCAAATAGGCGTTGGGCCATATTAGACATAGAACCTGCACACTGAACACTAAGAGCCAGAGAATCCTTAACAGCCAACTCATCAGACCGTTTAGAAAGTAGTCTGTTATCTTTGGGAGTGAGAAGGTTCATGGCCACCACCACAACGGTCATATCATTCTTCATCACAGAGTCCCCAACGGTAAGAGGACCAGTAGGGGATAAGAAAGATGAGCGCCATATGTTGTCTTGAGAAGGCATGGCTGCCTCTTCACTAAAGTTCAAGTCAAAAAGACGGTCGGATGGGCCAGACATTCTCAGAAATGATGAAGGAGAAATGAGGTGCAATAAACCTCTGAAGTAAGGGGAAAATTCCTACAAGCAATAACTCTCTGAATGTACTTCTTACACACAATTGGTGCCCTTATAAAAGAAAGGGCAACATGGCCGTTGGTTCAAAAATTGAAGAGGCACCACTCTCCGGATTCCGAAGAGGCACCACTTTCCACACGAAACATCAGCTCCTCGGGTACCACAGATAACTTAGCCAAAAATCTCTGACAAAATTTAGACACGTAAATTTTGAAGGTCCAGCTACCCTACTATTACCCACAAGGGTAAAGGAACAACACCACTGCTTGATAACTAGAAAGTCCATATGTGTGTCAACCTCTGTGCTCCGTGGCAAGGCAGACTGACAAAAATGCCCAACCTTTACTCACATTCGAGAAAACACTCCCAACAAGATTGCTTGCTCAAAAATCGAAGAGGCACTGCTCTCCGAATCTCGAGAACCAGACTCCCAATAGGATTACGTGCTCAAAAATCGAAGAGGCACCGCCCTCCGAATCTCGAGAGTCAGACTCCCAACAGGATTACTTGGTCAAAAATTGAAGAGGCACATCTCTCCGAATCTCGAGAGCCAGACTCCCAATAGGATTACTTGCTCAAAAATCGAAGAGGCACCGCTCTCCGAATCTCAAGAGCCTGACTCCCAACAGGATTGTTTTCTCAAAAATCGAAGAAGCACCATTCTCCGAATCTCGAGAGCCAGATCCCCGACAGGATTACTTGTTCGAAAATCGAAGAGGCACCGCTCTCCGAACTTCAAGAGCTAGATTTTCTTAGATAAAGCTTGTCTGCAATCTTCACACGCAACATCAGATTTCCAGATACCTCAGACCATTTTTTCAAAGTGCTCTGACAAAGTTAAAACACGTGAATCTTACAGCTCCCACTACATTGCTATGACCGAGAAAGGTAAAGGAACAACGTTACCACTCGTTGTTGGGACAATTCCTATATATGTCGACCTTCATCCTCCACAGCCAGGCAGACCTGTAAATAAAAAAAAATGCTCAACTTTTCTTCACATCCGAGAGGCCACTCTCAGCAGAGTCTCTCGAAATACTTAGCTTTTTTTCCCCCCGATAATACCTCTGTAAACAAGCCACACCAGAGCAAGAGTATCTCATATCATCAGGGTTAAAAGCAAGAGTATCCCATATCATGCTTTTTCCCTGTCTTTTCCTTTGGCCTTGTTCTTACCTGCAAGACAAAGAGAAAGAGAGCAATTAGTCAACACTTGGAATCAAGCTTCCTGTCAGGAACTGACTGCCTGGAACCCCTTGCCTGATTACTTACCTGGCATTACTCTCGAGTACTCATCTTCAATATCTTATGCTTCAACCCCTTGCCTTATACTCTGGAGGAAACCAGAAAACCCCCCAGCCCAGTTCAAGAATAAGTCTGCGGAAAGTTATTTCTTCAAAAGCAAAAGTATCTCATATCATCTATTCTCCATTTGCTTCTCCTTATCCTTGTTGCTGTTTACGACACAAGGAGAATGAGAACAATCAACCAGAAGCTGAAGTCGAACCCTCCAATCCAGGTTGCTTACTTGGAAGTCTGATTGCTTACCTTGTCTGTTACCTCCTTCGGCAAATCTCCTAGCTCGGCGACTTGGAGGACTCCTACTATAGGGGTTGTATCGCACTTGACCAAGCCCGAAACTACAAGTAAGCTTCAAGTGAAATTGATACATTACCTTGTGCATCTTCATCAGTTAAAGATACCACCCCTGGATGGAGGAAAAGTACTTCCAGAGAAGATGCCACATCTACATATGAGACAGATAAGGCAAGTGAAAATGATACCACACTTCGGTACTTAGAAGTTTTGTGATTACTCAATGGCTTGGATCTTGCAAGTCCCCAACCGAGGAACTTCCCTCACTCGGGAACTTAGGGGAGCACTGTTTGTACCATACTTGACCAATCCCGAAACTACTGAGCACCGGTCAACGTTATACCGTCAAGGACCCATAAGAGTTTCCCTCTAACAAGGAGGCCAATCACAGCGCGACACGTGTCGACATCAGAAGCCAATCATAGCGCGACACGTGTCAACATCAGAAGTCAATCACAACACGACACGTGTCAATGTCATAATGAAATTAGAAACTCTCTTATATAAATAGAGATCATTCTCTCACAATATTTCATAATGTCATTTGTACTAAATCATTCACTAGTACTCACTAAATGAGAGCTTGAACCTATGTACTTGTGTAAACCCTTCACAATTAATGAGAACTCCTCTACTCCGTGGACGTAGCCAATCTGGGTGAACCACGTACATCTTGTGTTTGCTTCCCTATCCCTATCCATTTACATACTTATCCACACTAGTGACCGGATCAATCTAGCAAAGGTCACAAACTTAACACTTTCTGATGTATCAAAGTCTTCACTGATTTTGTGCATCAACACATTTATTCTACAAAACTCGTACTCGTATTCGGACACCGAATTCTATCGTCCTTAGATCTCGAAAAGTGATTAGTGTCATTGATTATCGTTTTTAATTTTTAATTTGTGTAACATGCTTTAAGTATCTTTGTGTAATCCTTTTGTTATTCATGTAATGTTATTAGTTTTATGTAATGTCAAAGGAATTGCTTGTGTTCACCATCACATTCATCATACGATATCCAACTCAAAAATATCTCAACAATATTTTATTGAGAACTTGAATTGTTTACATCAAAATGTTCGTAAAAGTAAACAAGATAGATTATACCAAATATAATTTCAAAATTATTAGGAAAAAAAAATCAACAAAGTACAAAAGTTTAACAAATTATAAAGTTGGAGGTGGGAATTATACGTCCCTTACCCGTTGGAGGTGGGAATTATACGTCCCTTATCCGTTGGAGGAAAAAACTAACTAACCTCATACGTATAGATGAATAGTTGAAAATAAAGGGCTCACTTTTGAGATTCCCACCCTTAGATTGAAGATAGCCTTAGAGCATGACGCATGACTTTTAGCCTAGGCTCGAAGAAGATCTAGGCCCAAGTTGTGAAGAAAAGCTTTCTAAAAGTTGTGAAGAAAAGCTTTCTAACACACTCCATCAACCCAGGCTAGTTAGAGCCCGGGCCCCTTGTGTGGCCAAATGAGCCTCGGTTCTTGCCCAAGACTGCAAAAGTGGGCAGTTTAGGACAAAACTAGTAGTAAATGAAAATCAACCACCTAACACTTTTTAGCATCCAGCCTCTTTTACTATTTTTTTTTAACAAACGATATTATCTAAACTAAGGAAGAGAATGTGAGCTTAGCTTCACAATGAGTTAGTAATAATGTGGTTCAATCTCGCATTTGGAGAAAATTGAATCTAAGACCTCTCACTTACAAGTGAAGAGGAATTAGACCGTAATACTAAGTGACTCTAACCGCACTCACTATTAGAACCACAAAAAAATTGGAAGCCTAAATTTCATGAATTGTATCGGTTCGAAGAGCTGGATTTCGTCTTTAGCCCATGAACCTTACCCTTACCATTAGACATGCTCTTAATATCATCGCTCACCACGGCAGGCAATGGTAGAGCACTCTTGCGGAATTGCCAAAGGAAATTTGATACTATCCTTGCGTTGTTTGTTGTACGTTGTAACTTGTATTGGAAGTTTGGAAGTTTGGAAGTTCGGAAGCTTGTAAGAAATTGCCTTAAAACTGTGTTTTTGGCGTATGAATATGGCTGTATCTTGTGATTAATTTTGTTCCTAAATCAAACCCGAAGGAATGCAAAACTGCGCAGCAAGTGAAGAAAAGAATAAACCAACCTGAAGAGGAAGAGAAGAAGAAGAAATCAAGGCAAACAAGCAAAGCCATGAATCCACCTTAATGTCACGTTATCCTTTGAATAAATACCGTGTTTTCTTTCACACATTTTATCAAACACCTGGGGCACTAGGCGACAAACTATAATTTTTTAATTTCGTTGATATTTGTCCATTCAATCATTGGGTAAAAAGCGGATTTGGGAAATGGAGGGCAAGTCTGGGTCGTGGTTGCTGTTGATGATGGTGGTGATGGGTTGGTCTGTAACTTCGTCATCAGCTTCTTTCGGCGACCAGTACTATCGGGGCTCTAGGAAAACTGATGCGACGTCGTCTTTGGGGTTCAATCGCGCAGCACCCTCCTCCATAGTATTACCAGTTCATGGCAACGTCTATCCAACCGGGTACGCTCTTAACTCTTTTAATTATATCATTCATTTACCTGCAAAAATAATAGTTTTCGATGCTCGTAGCTCATTTGGTTAAGAGCATTTGCCCCGCAGCCGAGGTCCCAAAAATGGGTTTGTTTTGGTTTTGCAGGTCCTATAATGTGACCCTAAACATTGGACAGCCTCCAAAGCCCTACTTTCTGGATCCAGACACTGGTAGTGATCTCACATGGCTCCAATGTGATGCTCCTTGTGTCAGATGCACTCAGGTATAATTATCTCATAATTAAGTTAATTATCAAATGTTAATTAGTGTTTCAAAATAAAATTTACAAACTTTTCCTGTTTAGCATACAAAGTTTGTTACTTGTTCTGTCTATGAATGTTAAACCGTGTTATCACTATAAACTGATCGTCATGGGAGAAGGGTCCTAAGAAATATTCATCTTCCCTCTCTGTTTGCAGGCTCCTCATCCATATTACCGTCCAAACAATGACCTAGTGGCCTGTAAGGACCCCCTATGTGAAGCCCTGCACTCACCCGGTTCTCACAAATGCGATGTTCCGGGGCAATGTGACTACGAGGTTGAGTATGCTGATGGTGGTTCATCCATTGGTGTGCTTTTGAGGGATTCCTTTTCCCTCAACTTTACAAGTGGACTCCAGCTACGACCTAAACTGGCCCTCGGGTTGGTAACTTTATATTGTTCTTTTTTGTTTAAGGAAACTACAAACTTAAACTAACAGAACCTTGCAACTGCCAGTAGAAGGCCTTTAAAAGGTTATAAAAGAAAACAGTTAACGGTGAGAAGTTTAATTAATTTGTTTAAGCAGATTAAACAGTGCAGTGACGGTGGCTATGATGATTTGAAATCAAGTGTACATGAAATTCATGCCTTGTGTCCCACTGGGCACTTGATGAAAACATAACCTAAAGTTTCAGAATTTGGTGTAAAGTAGAAACAAGCATTAGATTTGACTGAGTCGCCACAAATCTGTCGTCATTTATGTGCTCGATCTTGCCCATTGAATCGTTTAGTGTTCCTGGTCTACAGGTGTGGATATGATCAACTTCCTGGATCATCTTATCATCCCATTGATGGAGTCCTCGGCCTTGGCAAGGGAAAAACCAGCATCATATCACAACTTAGCAGTCAGGGTTTGGTGCGAAATATCATTGGTCACTGTTTAAGTGGCCGAGGTGGGGGGTATTTTGTTTTCGGGGATGACATTTATGATTATTCACGCATAGTTTGGACACCAATGTCACTTGATTACTCGTAATGAACCCTTCTTGAACTCTGCTTTTCATCTCAGTCTTTTTTGTTTCATCTTTGTGTTTCGTTTGATATATCCTTAGCAGTTCAATCATAACCGTATTTCCCTTCCCCATTTATTCTCCTTGTGGTTTATCTCAGAAAACACTACTCGCCTGGCCCTGCGGAACTCATGGTTGACGGGAAATCTACCGGGATTGGAAACCTACGCATGGTTTTTGACAGTGGGAGTTCCTACACTTATCTCGGTTCTCAGGTTTATCAATTTTTGACTTCATGGGTAAGTTAGAGCTTTATCAAAAAGTAGCTGGCATTTGGATTACCCGGATTGGCAAAGATTTTTCCGACCATAATTTGACATGTTAATCCCTTTCCATTTCCTTAAATTACTGAATTCCTTCAAAGATAATGAACTTAACATTGGTCTGTCTCTCTCATGAAGTTTTTTATCCTTTTCCAGTTAGAATTTTTCCGAATGGTAGTGTCTTCTGCTTTTTTTCGGTTACTTTAGAAGAGTAGTTGATTCATTTTTGCGCTTGTCTTATTGCAGTTGAAAAGAGAACTAACTGGAAAGCCTTTAAAAGAAGCTCCAGATGACCGAACTCTCCCGCTCTGTTGGAAAGGTCGCAAGCCATTTAAAAGCATACGAGATGTTAAGAAATACTTCAAGCCCTTAGCACTAAGGTTCAACAGTGGTAGAAAAGACACAGCTCAGTATGAATTGCCCCCTGAAGCATACCTAATACTATCGGTGAGTGAAATTCGCCTTCCATGATCTCCCTATCTTTCTTCATTTTGTTTTCCATTACAAGGAGAAGAAATTTGTGTTTGGAAACTAATGATATATATGTGCCGGCAGTCCATGGGAAATGTTTGCTTGGGAATTCTAAATGGTACTGAAGTTGGACTGCAAAATTATAACATCATTGGAGGTAAGAGTTTCCATGTGTATGTGTTATGAAGCGTGACCTCTAATTTTAACGGCAAACACAACGCCCCTTTAATTTTTACGCGGGATTCACACTCCCAACACAATATTGATCGTTTTCTTTCTGTTTTGGGTTATTTATTTTTTTTACAGACATTTCAATGCAAGATAAGATGGTGATTTATGACAATGAGAAGCAGATGATTGGATGGGCTCCCGGAAACTGTGATCATCTTCCCAAGCCTAGAAGTAGTTTCAGCTTTTGGTGATGCTTTCTCAGGCACCAGGGCAACAAATGTCGAGCATACGAGGATGCTGCCCGTTTCTCAGGCACCGGAGCATTCTCTTGCACAAAGAAATGTAACACATATATAGGGTTTAGGGTGAATAATTTATATGTATATACACATTCTGTATATGTCTCCCATTTCCTCATTTATATCTAAGTCGATGACATTTCTCTCATTTCCTTCCACTTCCCCTGTTCCAAGTACACCAATTTGCTTTTGTATTTTCTCCCCCTTATCTGGTAATCTTGAAACCATTGCCTGCAGACATTGTTAATCACAACGGAAAATCAATTAATGATTCGGACTGTATCATGCGCTACTGAAAAAGAAAGAAAGCTATATTCAGAATGACACTCAACTGATTTTTACATCCCCTTCTATACGATTATTTAGACTAAACTGAATAGATTTTGAACATCTTCGCCGGAAACCAGGCCTAAACTGCTAACCAAAGAAGATAGTGTGTAAGAATACCTTATTTGCAAGAGTTTGTGACTGTATTTTGTAAACGGAAGGCGAGGAGAGGAGGAAAGTCCTCACTATTAAGGAAGGAGGAGGGAGGAGGGAGGAGGGAGGAGGGAGAGAAATTAAAATCCATGGGTTTGGGGGTGTTTGTGTTTAGGGGTTGCGTTTTCATTTGAAAGAAACCCAAATGTTCGGGTCGAGCCAACTCATTGCGCATCTATAACAGATAGTATCATTGTCTACGTTTTTCATTTGAAAAAAAAATAGTACCAAATTAGAGAGAGTACTTTTAATTGATCGTGCTCATTTTATATATTTAAAGAAACAGGGTTTAGGTCGTGTTCGTTTTATGTTTGGGTCGGACCAACTCATTGCGCATCTATGATAGATAGTATCATTGTCTACGTTTTCCATTTGAAAAAAAAAAAAAAAAAATACCAATAAGCGATTGTACTTTTAATTGATGGTACTTGTTTTATGTTCGGGCTGGGTGTAACATCCCACATCGCCCAAGAGAGTGGATCTTCTAAGCCTTATATGTATATTCTCATCTCTACCTAGCACGAGGCCTTTTAGGAGCTCACTGGCTTTGGGTTCCATCGGAACTCCGAAGTTAAGCGAGTTCGCACGAGAGCAATCCCATAATGGGTGACCCACTGGGAAGTTCTCATGTGAGTTCCCAGAAACAAAACCGTGAGGGCGTGGTCGGGGCCCAAAGCGGACAATATCGTGCTACGGCGGAGTCGAGCTCGGGATGTGGTGGGGGCCTGGGGCGGGATGTGACACTGGGCCAACTTGTTGTGCATCTATAAATACATATTTGTAGAAACAGGGTTTAGGTCGTATTTGTTTATTGTTTGGGTAGGGCCAACTCATTGTGCATCTATAATAGATAGTACACTTGTATATGTTTTCGATTTTAAAAGAATACCAAATTTGAGATAGTACTTTTAATTGATCGTGCTCGTTTTATGTTCGGGTCGGGCCAACCCGACCCTCAGAGCAAGTCCACCGGAGGACTTTTTGCCCAGCACCCAGCCGAAAAAATAGGCCAGGACCCAGTGAATCCCCTCCAGCCGACCCAATTGACTGGCACCCAGCCCATGCCAGTCTCTAGCCCAGCCCATTTTTGACTGACCAAGGGACTGGCCTGTTTGTTTTTTTGCACTGGCGCGTGGCTTTCACGCTCACGTGGGCGCGAGTAGGAGATAAGAAATCAGGCTGCGGGGCCCGCGCGCAGGCGCACTCAGACCACAACCCGGGCTCGGCGACGTGGCCCACTTGCAGCCGTTGGATTTCCAACGGCTAGTTATTCTAGACCGTTGGATTTTCAACGGTAAAAAAAAAATTGAATTTCACTTTTAAACTGGACCGTCCGATCACAGATCAACGGTCCACGTTTTTTCCCCCAAAAAATTAAGAATTTCACTTTTAAAAAATACATAAACATTTTAATAAAATTAGATATTATTATTATTATTTTATTTTTTATAAATTCAGAAATTAAAAATAAAATTATTATTTTATAATAAAAAATAATATTTTAATAAAATGGACTAGGCTATTTTTTTGTTAGGGGTTGAAATGCTTTGGCCTATTACTGTTCACTGGAGTCTAATACTGTTCACTTGAGTGGATAAATGCGCTGGGTGCTGGCACAAAGTCCTTAGGGGTGGACTTGCTCTCAAAGCACAGATGAAAAATAGCAAAAAATGAGAATGGAAATAGGAATTTACCTATTATGTGGAAATATAAAAAGACACTAACAAGAAAGTAAAGATAGAAGAATAATACCTCATACATATAAGTATATGAAATAAATTCAATAAAAATATCCATATTTAAAAGAATATTTTCTAACAAAGAACATATATATTTTTAAAGGTTTTTTTTATTAGCACCTCACATAATGCTAAATACATTCCACATTAAAATTTAATATTAAATAACTTATGTACCATACTATGTAACGACAATTTCAATCTTAATAGGTTTAAAAAAATAAGAAATTTCTAAATACACCCAAAATCACTTTTAACATATTATTTATCTTCTTCAACTATCAAAACTCCTCTCACCCTCCATTATTAAACAAAACTCTAACGGATGAAACTAACTTTAAAAACCTTTACTGCACTTTCGTATCTGCCCATTCCTCCTTACCCAACCCCTTTCTCTTTGTTTGGGTTATCAAACTTTATAAAAGTATCATAATTATCTTTCGTCGTCTCTTACATTTTGGTGGCCCTGTGCGAATTTAATAAAATGACCCTCTTTATTAAAAAAAAAAAAATCATTGGACAATATATCCATACAAAGCTCAACAATCAATATTCAAACTTAACTGAAATCAGCATCTCTCTTACTAATTGAATAATCTCCAACATAAAATCATGATTTAGAGTTCATCTATGGAAAAATGGAGCACAACTGAAAGAGAGATATGAAAATACGTTTGTATTTGTGGAAGAAAGTAATACAGAAGTTAGTTTTTTATTACTTATAGAAAAGTGGAAGAAAGTAATACACAAGTTTTTTATTGCTAGAAAAAAGTAGAAAAGTAATATCTTGAATAGAAGCTCCACTTAATCAATTGTAATGATCATGATTTTTCTTTTCAGTTTAAAACTTTCTTATTTATACTCATATGTAATATATGAAAGGATAAAAAATTTTGGGCCCCTAAAAAAAAAATTTAGGGTCATGTGCCATTGCACTTTTTGCACAGACCAAGATTGTATCCCCTCCCACTTTCCATTCTCTTCCATCCCCTCCTACTTTTCTAACCATTGATTTAATGTTTAATTATTTTAATGCTCCAGACTTTGCCACCTCACAAACAACTCCAAAGCATCTTTAAAGCCCAATTTTGCATACTTTTTATGCTGCCTTTCCCACGCCCTCTTATCCATTTCCTAACTTCTTTTTGCTGCCATTCCCGCCTCTAAAGTCCATTTTCCCTCTTCCACTTAAGATGACTTCACCTCCCTCAGGTTCGATATAAGTTTGATCTTCTTACCTTTTGCAACTCTATCCTTATGCCATTTCACACTGCTGCATCTTCATTGGGTCTTCCCATGCCTGTTTATGTAATTTTCTTTGCTCCTTTTTGCTATTGGCTTTGTATTTTCTTTTTGATAACATGTTGGGGGTCCTCTTTTTCCGATTTAATGTGTCCCATTATTTGTTCTTCTAAAGTAATTGAGAACAATTTTGAAGTATACTAGTTGATTAAAGCCCGCAACCTCCGTAAAGAAACAAACTTTGAAATGTTGCTTTTTTTTCTCTACCATAGCTTTTTCTATATTGCAGATACGATTGAAAATGATTGATTCTGAAGAAGCAAATAATATCAACAATGATGACTCGAACGAATTCGATTGTACACCGAGGTGTGGTATGGAGTTTGATTCACAAGAAGCAGCCTATAATATATATAATGCCTACGGACGAAAAGTGGGATTTAGTATTAGAAAAGAGCGTCACTACAAGAATAAGAAAACTAATGAAGTCACTTTAAGAATTTTTGCTTGTAGTAAGGAGGGTTTTCGGCTCCAAGATAAGCGGGATTACAAGATAAAGAAGCCAAGGGCAGAGACACAGACTGGTTGTCATGCTAAAATGGTTATTAAGTTGAATAAATCTAATGGAAGGTTTTTGTGCATGAATTTGAGGAACAACACAATCATGCTCTTCAGAAACCAAGTGTGCACATATGCTACCATCTCAGCGAAAAATATCAGACTCTTAGGCAGCAAAAAGAAGTCAGGAAATGGATAGGAGGGGGCGGGAAAGGCAACAGAAAAAGTATTCAAAATTGGGTTTTAAAGATGCTTTGGAGTTGTTGGTGAGATGGCAAAATCTGAAGCATTAAAATAACTAAACATTAAATCAATGGCTAGAAAAGTAGGAGGGGATGGAAGGGGATAGAAAGTGGGAGGGGAGACAATCTTGGTCCCTTTTTGCACACCCCCAACGTCCCCTCTGGTTGTTGGGCTTCAAACTGTGAATCAAGATCAAAATTTTTTTTTATAGGAGGCCTATCTTTCTTCCCAAATACCTGCTTGTGATTCCCCAGGAAACCATACTACCCCAATATTTATTTAAGCCTATTATTAATTCAAGCCTAATAGTCAACAATTTTAATAATTTTGATCTTGAGGTGTATGATTCTTAGCAAATAATATTCATCAGTTTGCTATAATCAGTATTTCTGGGGTTCTCTTGGAGAGATTTTCTTCACAGAGGCGCATAGGTGGCGAGGGTGGTCTAAATTATGGATTTCTATTCACGTCGGTATCCTCGAATGAATGTTTCAGTTTGGTCTGCTGGATGTTTATTGGAGTGCTACGACTACTCGCAGAAACAATCGCTAGAACAACCAAGTGGAGTTTAGAGATTCTGCAAGGAGCAATAGAAGACATAGTTCCCAGTTCTCTGCGCAAATGGCCCTCACAAGTGAGGAGCATCAGGTGATTGTGGTTGATAAACAAGAGGGCTTACTGCTAAGAACTTCCAAAGTTTTCTTAATGAAAACTTTGAACAATGAGAGATTCAATAAACAAATGAGTATTATAAGATTTGAAGAATGTGGGTGTGTATAGAAAATATGAGCTGTATGTAGAAAATGTGATGTTCATGTTGAGAATGTGGGGTGTGAGGGAATTATGAGAGTATATATTTGAGGTGTATTAAGATAATTTTCAATTGAAAAAGCAAATGTGAGGTATATTAAGTATGTATGGTTTATTCAACAATATGTGAGATGTTAATATAATAAGCCTTTTAAAATACGGATCTTCATGAGTTTAAATGTCGTGGATTGTTGTTGAATAAAGATTAGGACGTCAAGATAATAACACCGGAGATTGTGTGGACACTCAAGAGGGCCTCGATATAAAACCGTTGTGTCAAAAGTTCTGAATATTAATGTGCAGCTGTCTAAGAAGCAAAATTCTTGGCCAAAGAAACAAAAAATAAATAGTCAGAGTTCATGCAAGAGTGTGTGCGTGCTCTCGAGTCGATCATCCTCCAAAGCTTCACATCGGAGGATTTTTTACAAAAAAATTCTGGTGTCATGTTCACTTTTAATTTCAGTTTAGTTGTGATTTGCTTTCTATGATTTACACCAGCAGCAAGCTGCTGTTTCCGCCGGCGCAATTGGTAAAATTTGAGTTTACAAACATTTCAGGTTACAAATTGGTCTCGGCCTTTTGGATTTCGATTTTGATTAGTGAAAACTGAAATGTGAAAGAGAAAACTGAAGAGCAATTAAGGATGCATATTTTGCAATGCATTGCATGCAAAGTACAGCAAAGAAAAAAGGACTAACGCTCTCTACTGAGGACAGTTCATTCTCTCTACACCTGCCTAATTTGATCATCATTTAGACCATCCAATCAGAGCCAAGATTATGGTAAATATGTCGCGATTAATCACGGCCCTGAATAATCTTTGCTTTTCCGGTGTGTAGGGTGGATACCTCAAATCGGAATCTCCAGCGAAACCTCGATAAAGAACTGCTTTCTTGTGGCTAAAACCATCAAAGGAGAATTTTCCGTGGTATGAACCCATTCCACTCTCCCCAACTCCTCCAAATGGTAAACCGCTTATGCTAACCTGCGCGCGTATATAATGCAGTAATAATTTGTTACATACATGTTGAGAATCAATTCAATTCTTTCCGACAGAAAATCACGAGAATGATAAAAATTCTACCATTGATTTTTATTTCGGGATGTTGATGATAAGGTCGTCATTTTGGTTTGTTAAGATGCAGAAATGTGAAGATGTATGTATATGCATAGAAATTGAAGAGAACAAAGAATCTCACATGAAGGACGGTGTCATTGATGAGCATTCCTCCAGATGATACGTTATCCACGAAGCCCTTCTTCAGCTGCTCATTGTTTGTAAAGGCATATACGGCAAGAGGCTTTGGCTTTGAATTTATCACACTGAAACTGTCTTCAATCTTCTCAACCTATACGGAACATATTCATAAGATACGATAATGATTACAACGACTTGAGAACTACCCCAGATTCCAGGTTTTTTATATTATTGAAAGTAATTTGATCACTCACAGTGACGATGGGCATTAATGGCCCAAATATCTCCTCCTGCATAATTTGAGCGTCTTCTGGAACATCCAACAAGATAGTTGGAGCTATTTTTCTGCATTGGATCGGATGATGTATATGAGTAAATCGGTTTAGAAACATTGTATGCATTTTATTCAGACAGTGTTGTTGCTTTCCTTAAAAGATATACAATCACAAAAAATCATTGTTGTACTTACAATTGCTTCTCATCCATTTGGCCACCGAGGACAATCTTATTAGAGACCTTATCCTCATCCAGCAGCTTTGCCAACCGTGTAAACTGGGTAGAGCTCACTATCCGTGATATATCCTTTGAGTTCATCGGATCTTTCCCAAAGAATTGCTCGAGTCCATACTTTAGAGCTTCTATCTGTCAAGTAGACATACTTTCAAAAAAATATCCTGAATTAAAAAAAACATATATATTCAAGTATATATGCTAGGCCAAACATAATTGTTCCTAAGTTTTTCAACAAGAGCATCCCATCGTACCAACTTGGGAGCAAAGTCTTTCGTAGTGATAATGTAATCAACACCGATGCAAGCTTGTCCATTGTTCAATGCCCATTTGCCTGCCATTATCCTCCTAACAGCCACCTTTAAATTTAAAAACAGAAACAGTTAAACCAGCCACGCCAGAATACTTAATAGAAACATTGTCCGCTCGCTTTAAGAGAACCTAGCTATTACTTCTAAGTTAACATCTGAGTCGACAACAGCTGGGGACTTTCCACCGAGTTCCAGAATTACAGGTGTAAGGTGTTTTGCAGCAGCAGCCATCACAATGCGCCCTACTCTTGCACTACCTGTACGATGTGCAAATACTTGGTCAATTATGTTGCTAGCTCCCTAGGAGTCAAAGAACGCACGAAGCAGAACAACTATATAAGAAAAATGCGTAATATGTATACAAATGGAGTACCGTTCTCTTGATAAACTTATTTTTGTGTATCTGAACCACACATTTCCTTGAAGAAACTTAGAATTAAACCGTTAAGACTAAATACTTAAATATGTATTAGAAAAAGAACTGATGCATGGTAGATTTCACTGATACACAATTAAGTATGAATTATGGACAAATTCATGTATGAATTATGAACTCCTCTACCTCAATATAGAGAATACATCAGTTAGCAATGCAAAGGCTAATTGCACAGAAAATGAATTTTTGAAAAAAAGAAGATTATGCATAGTGCAGAAACGTTGATTATATGCAGGGGAATGTCTTTACTTTGAGTAGTGTTGTACACATACTACAAACGCATTCAAGAGAGGCTCTCATAGAAATCTGAGGAAGTTCATAATTAGAGAGAATATAAATTAACCTGTATAGAGTATCTTATCCCACTTCTGCTCTAACAATGCAGTTGTTTCTGGAACAGCGCCCTCAACAACTTTTATAGCTGAGTTATCTAAATACTCCTCTACTAAATTTGCAAGGAGTGAAGATGTAGCTGGAGCAATTTCTGAAGGTTTTAGCACAACCGCATTGCCCGCTGAAATAGCTCCAATGACTGGATCAAGAGATAACACTGGAATGTGAAACAGCACGTGTTACCAACAAATATATCAGTCATGGCATGGTTTAGTAGGAAAGCTTCGACAAGGTGAAAAGTATGTAACTTATGTATCGCCTAACTAGTTAAGTGTGAACTGCGCAGCAATATATTAACGTACAGAAGGGGAAGTTCCATGTTGAGATGACCAACACAACTCCTAGAGGTTCTGACACAATTTCTGCTGATGATGGATATGTTGTGATTGAAGTGCTGACCTGAAACAAACATCGAAAGTTCCACGTTATATATACTATTAGCATTATAGTAACTATTGGAGGATATGGTGGTCAGGAACAAGAATGGACGATGGGAATTTTCATCCTTGTATCTGACCAAAAGGGTATTTACTCTAATCACCTTCTGTGGAACCATCCAATGCTTCAATTCTTTCAATGCCTCGTTACATGAGGATCTTGTCTGAACAATCTGCAGTAATCAAAAGTTAATATTTATTTTTATAATGCCGAAGAACATACACAAGAACATGTTCCATAATAACAAAGCAAAACCATTAAAACTTGCGAATACAACAGAATATTCACTATAACAAACAAAGATATCAAGGGACTTTGCAAACAGATCAAATTCTGACCAAACAGAGTCAGAGTTTTAACCATTGCAATTTTCCCCGAAGGACTGCTTTCTGATCGATAAAACTCCTTATGAAACATATGGTTGCTCTGGTTGGTACTTCTGCTCTCAGGTAGAGGTAATTTACGCCAGGAACCATATGTCTATGATGGTTAGTCTTAGTCCAGCATACTGTTCAATTTGCTCAATTTGCAGCCCAATACCAAGAAAATGGCAAGCTGAACTGGGGGTACAGGCGGCTCAAGTGGACGGAGAGAATTTTTTGTGATACCTATGTGACTCAAGCGTCAGACGGTGCAACTAGGAGAAGGAAATGGATACCAAAAGGTAGTGAAGAAAAACATGTCAAATAGAAGTAGAAAGAAAAACCTGCGTAGAACAAGTAAGCCCATGAATGCTACCTATCGAGTTAATAGTGACCATATTTCATGACAAGGTTGTCACTCGTCACCAGTGAAGCTCCATGTACATGCTTATAGCACACATTGCGCTCGCTCGTGTAGTTGGCATACAACTGAATTGGGGTATCACACTGCAAATACTATTTCAGTTTTTGTTTTGCAGGTTGACAATTGCAGTTATCTTTATGCACCATTGTATAATATGAACAAGCACTGATAACATGCTAATTAAGACTATTATGTAAGACCAAAAAAGGAAGCAGAAGTTATGTAATCAGCATAAACCGAAGGTAAAGAGGGAGACCTCGGATATAAATGCTTCGATTTCAGGCTTTGAAAGGTCCTTGTAAAGAGCTTCAGTAATCTCCTTCTCTTTTTCTTCAAGCATCTTTGCAATATTCTCCAACTGTGACCTTCTCCACTCGTAGCTTTTCGTCCTTCCCGAATTAAAACTCTTTCGCAGCTCCTTAACTAGAAGACCAGCTTTTTCCGGATTGAATGTTTGCTTTGCTTCTTCAACCTCCGCGGTTACAGCCGACAGAGTTGCGGAACAAGGTTTAGTGCTAAAAACAGAACAAACAAGAATCAGATACTACGCGTACATACATACATACATACATACATACAATTTCGACGAAACTAATGAATGCATGTTCCCTTGATTTTTATGGAAGAAAAAAGGGAAAAGGAGAAGACGACTTACGAGTAGGAAGAACATGTAAGTTTGGAGGAAGAGAAATGCTTCTGGTTTTGATAGTTGCTTCTTCTTCTCTGAAACGGGTGAGTGAAAGCTCTGCTGCTCCGAGTCCCAGTCCCTACCCCAGCAGTACCCGCCAAACCCAAACTGGTTTGGTACCATTCCACTATAATTAGTTAAATAAACGGAGTATATATGTTGACATAAAAAGAGTAGAAGAAGGGCAGGGAGTACCTGTAATTCTTAAAAAGATCAATGCAGAGGCCTTTCATGGTTGATCACAGAGAGAGAGAGAGAGAGAGAGAGAGATTGAAGGCACTTCTGCTAACTACTGCAGTCTGCAGATGGAAGTGTTGAAAACATCATCCAGTTGCATTTGCATTAGCATATAGAAATAGGAGGAGGACCGCTCCGGAGGTAGCCTAATACAACTTAAAAGGGACCAGCAAGCATCAGTTTTGGTGGGTCTCGAAACAGAAGCCTAAGCTACGAGATTAAAACTAGAGATACTTTCTCTGCCGCACATATTAAAAGACAAGGCGATAAGGTTTAACAAACATTATTGGTGGGATGCGATATTTATGCTCACAGGCGCAATCCGGCTCCAAAATTTCTTTACTAACTCTCAGTTTGAAAATGAAAAATAAATTTGAAATTTAAACAAAAATCAGATTTTATAAATTAATATGCACTAATACTCCTACTTCGATTTATAAACATACAAATTTAAAATTTTTGTGTAGAATAAAACTCATAATTTGAAACCTCTAATTCTTAAATTATTGGTGGGATGACATCATGGTAAGGATGTGACCTCTAATTATTTTCCTTACCATCACGTGAAAGTGTGGCCAACAGGAGACATCATGTGTACCAAAGCGGACCTAGTTCAATGCGAGATGGGATGTCTCCGTGTAAAACATGCCTAATAGAGGTGACGGCTGCGATTGTGCGCACCACACCTCAGGGAGGCAAATTGTCTGCCTTCCTGTTTGGGTACCATTCCCATCCCCTCTTATTTTGTACGGTCATGGTTAAGCCACGTCAACATTTTATATTAATTTTTTTATAGAGATAATAAAACAAAAAGCAATAAGAATATAAAATGTTGACGTAGTTTAACCATGACCGCACAAATAGGAAGGGATGAGAAGGGCACCCAAACAGGAGGGCAGACAATCTGCCTCCCCTTATGAGATGGACTCACGTAAATCGATACGACAGACCACTCCCACTTAGCATAGTTGGTGAGCTCATCAGGCTAAGGAAGACTCTGCAAGCCTAGAAGGGCTCGCATATGAGATCAACCCAGAAATGCTTAATAAGGTAATATTCAACAGGATCTTTAAGAGATAATAGTTAATCATGACTCATACATAGCCATGGTCAACGGTACTGTTAAGAGTCACTCCTAAACGGAACTGGATCCTCTCCGGATCCAAAATGATCTGAGCCCACTGAGCAATGCATTCAGGCCATTGAAATTTGATCCAACGACTACAATTATTATAACTTTAGAGGGGGCATCCTGTTTGTAGCCATTAGATCAAATCTCAATGGTCTGGATGCATTGCTCAGTTGGCTCAGATCCCTTGGATCCGGAGAGGATCCAGTTCCCTCCTAAACATGACTCTTGATTGATGCTTGTTTGTATCTGATGTTACATTATTGGCCCGTGCAATCAAGGTTGTTGAATGAGTAGAGTTTTAGACCGTTGGATGAAAAGTTAAGATAATTTTATTATTGTTGAGAGATAATATTATGGTTTTTAATCATATAATTATCTTTTAATAATGAATTATCTTGACATTGTACAAGATAAATGAAATTCATATTATATCTCCAATTTGAAAGCACAATTGGTTTGGGATGTTTGCATGTGGCGTCTGGCTGAGTCTAGATTTTATCTTATGGTAAGGATGTGACAAGTGATTTTTTTTGTTTTGTTTAAGCAATCGAGATTATTTATACTAAAGAGGTGGGAGAATGGGCTAAGTCTCATAATAGATTAACAATAATGTGGTTTAAATTTACCTTTAGCGAGAACTTAACATAAGATCTTTCACTTATAAGTGAAGAAAAATACTACTAGACCGTAGTACTAAGTGGTTGGATGAGATAATATCATGCTATTGCTGCATGCATGGGTTAAAGGTCATCAAAGAGGATTAGCATGGGATTGTGATCTAGTTTGGTTAGGAGTATTGGCATGTTGTGGTAAAGATAGGCTTTAGCTTGGGAGATCAGGATCCTATTCTGAGCTAAGGGTGTGGATCCTCATGAGCAAGCCTATCGGGCGGTTGAAATTTTATCCAAAGGTTACAATTATTATAACTTTTAGAGGGGCCCCCTGTTTGTAGCCGTTGGATAAAATTTCAACGGCCCGATGGGCTTACTCAGGAGGATTCTCACCCTTAGCTCAGGAGAGGATCTTGATCCTAGCTTGGGAAAAGCAAGTCTGACAGATTGAATTTGAGAAGCAAATTGGCATGAGATTATGATGATGGATCAGGATCATTTCCTGAGCAAAGGGTGAGGATCCTTCTGACTAAGCCCATCGGGCTGTTGAAATTTTATCCAACAGCTACAAACAGGGGGGCCCTCTAAAAGTTATAATAATTGTAGCCATTGGATAAAATTTCAACGACATGATGGGCTTGGTCAAGAGGATCCTCACCCTTTGCTTAGGATATGATCCTAATCCTATGATGATGGGATGAAGATGAAATGAAATGCAAAAGAAAAACTGATGTGATTAGACTCATGGAATAGATTGGGTTCAGAGTTCCGGTTTTGGTAAGATTCAACCGAAGCTTGAGTAACTCGATTTCTATAAACTAGCATTCATGCACACGCTCACGCACGTGTAGAAGGTATTTTTTGAATCACGGCATGCTAAGAGCGATTTACACGTTTTAAATATATTTATATGCATAAATTGACAAAAGGAAAGTCAAATATTTGAAGTAAATGAATAATCTTATATCATACTAGAAGAAACATCTCATAAACCAATTAAAGCAGCTGAATTCACATAATAAAATCGGTCTTGATAGAATTTACATTAAGAATAGAGAAAATATTATTTAATAAACAATTGATTGAATCACATTATTGCTAGCCTATTGTGAGGCTAAGCCCACCCCTCCCCCTTAGTGTAGATAATATCGTTTGTTAAAAAAAAATCATTTGACAACTAATTTAATCACATTATTATCCGTGTGCGAAAGACCTTTTTTATAACCAGTATTTAATAAACAATTGATTGAATCACATTATTGCTAACCCACCCCCTCCGCCTTAGTATAGATAATATTGTTTGTTAAAAAAAACAATCATTTGACAACTAATTTAATCACATTATTATCCGCGTGCTAAAGAGCTTTTTTAAAACAGGCATTACACGCATCTTAAGATATTTTGAACGTATTTAAAAATAGAGAAAATAATATTTAATAAACAACTGATTGAATTACATTATTGCTAGCCCATTGTGAGGCTAAGTCCACCCCCTCTCCCTTAGTGTAGATAATATCGTTTGTTAAAAAAAAAATCATTTGACAACTAATTTAATCACATTATTATTCGTGTGCAAAATACTTTTTTTTATAATCGGCATTATACGTCTCTTAAGATGTTTTGAACGTGTTTAAAATAGAGAAAATAACATTTAATAAACAATTGATTGAATCACATTATTGCTAGCCCATTGTGAGGCTAAGCCTACCCCCTCCCTGTCACATCCCGGCCCGGGGCGGACCACTTCCCGGGCCCGCTCCACCACCGTAGCACGATATTGTCCGCTTTGGGCTTACCATTCCCTCACGGTTTTGTTTTTGGGAACTCACGAGCAACTTCCCAGTGGGTCACCCATCTTGGGAGTGCTCTAGCCTCCTTCTCGCTTAACTTCGGAGTTCCTACGGAACCCGAAGCCAGTGAGCTCCCAAAAGGCCTCGTGCTAGGTAGGGATGTGAATATACATTTAAGGATCACTCCTCTGGGCGATGTGGGATGTTACAATCCACCCCCCTTAGGGGCCCAACGTCCTCGTCGGCACACTTCCGGCATGGATTGGCTATGATACCATTTGTCACATCCCGGCCCGGGGTGGACCACTTCCCGGGCCCGCTCCACCACCGTAGCACGATATTGTCCGCTTTGGGCTTACCATTCCCTCACGGTTTTGTTTTTGGGAACTCACGAGCAACTTCCCAGTGGGTCACCCATCCTAGGAGTGCTCTGGCCTCCTTCTCGCTTAACTTCGGAGTTCCTACGGAACCCGAAGCCAGTGAGCTCCCAAAAGGCCTCGTGCTAGGTAGGGATGGGAATATACATTTAAGGATCACTCATCTGGGCGATGTGGGATGTTACACTCCCCCTTAGTGTAGATAATATCATTTGTTAAAAAAATAAAAATCATTTGACAACTAATTTAATCACATTATTATCCGTGTGCGAATGATCTTTTTTATAACTAGCATTACACGCCTATTAAGATGTTTTGAACGTGTAAAAAAAAAAACAATCACTTGATAACTAATTTAATCACATTATTATCCGCGTGCGAATGACCTTTTTTATAACCGGCATTACATGTCTCTTAGGACTTTTTGAACATGTTTAAAAATAGATAAATTGAATCACATTATTGCTAGCCTATTATGAGGTGCTAATTATAAAAAAAAATAAAAATGAAAAAATGAAAAAACACAAACACACACACACACACACACAATTTAATTATTAAAAAAATACTTTTAAAATGATGAAAATGCCTCTGCCTTATTTGATGCATTATTTTGGGATGCATTTGAAGTTTTTTGTTTTGGGGGCATTTTTGTCCAATTATTTTTGTTGAAGCTTGGTGACACTGAAACACTATTCACCTTTTCTTCTCTCTTTATATATAATAGATACAAAAGTATCAACAACGTGGAAGAATCTTTTCAAATCAACACACAAATTTGATGTGCGCAAACTTTCGCTCAACCATCGACATTCAGTTTAGATAAACAGCATTGGAATTGTTGATGCACAAAATCAATGAGGACTTTGGTACAACAGAAAGTGTCAGGTTTTGTGACCTTCGCTTGGTTGCTTCGGTCACTAGTGAAGATAAGTATGTAAATGAATAGAGACAGAGAAGCAAACACAAGATATACGTGGTTCACCCAGATTGGCTACGTCCACGGAGTAGAGGAGTTCTCATTAATTGTGAAGGGTTTACACAAATACATAGGTTCAAGCTCTCCTTTTGTGAGTTCTAGTGAATAGTTTAGTACAAAATGACATTAGAGATTATTGTGGGAGAATGATCCCTATTTATAGAAGAGAGTTTCTAGTTTTGTTCTGACATTGACACGTGTCGTGTTGTGACTGGCTTCTGATGTTGACACGTGTCGCGCTGTGATTGGTTTTTGATGTCGACACGTGTCGCATTGTGATTGACCTCCTGGTTGAAGGGAAGCTCTTCTGGGTCCTTGACGGTATAACGTTGACTGATGCTCAGTAGTTCGGGATTGGTCAAGTATGGTATAAACAGGAACCGTAGAATAAGGTGACCGATGAGCACTTTCATTTTGGATAAATAACACTGCTTTGAGACTGACTGATTATCTATCTAAGTCTCGATCAACAAGGAAAATCTCTGAATCTCTATTGGAAAAGGTCACTTCATTAGCTTTTCGATGAGTGAGGTGTTACCAAATTGCTTAGTATTCGGCACATTGAAAGCTGAATCTAATATTGAACTTCATAGTAGCTAGCAGTGACACGCCCCGACCCTGATATTCCCCGAATACCAGGACCGATACGTGCTGGCCGACACCCGAGGGTGACGAAAGCCATTAATTGATACAAAAGCTAAGAATAAGAAGTAAATAAGAGTTAGAAATTTAAAATACAAGGAATTAAGAAATTAGGAACGTGCTCAGAGCATACAACTAAATCTAATCACTAAAAAGAATTAAGATAAATTTGGATGAATAAGGAAGTGAGTCCTACATCGAGAGGATCCGAAGATGCTGCTGCGGAAGTGCCTTCACGCCGGGATTAGGTGCCTTGATTCTAAGTCCTGAATGGGGGCGCAAAACAAAGGTGAGTGGACCAAGTTTATATATATATATATATAATAATAAAACAGTTATCAACGTACTAACCCCCAAAGTTTATATAATGAAAACTACTAGCATAATAAGTGATGGATTTAATAAAAATCCTAGCATGCCACAATATCTCAAAAGTCACATCGCGGAAACGCATCGCGGAAATCAAAACAGTAAACGCTTCATAAATCGTCTCGTAAACGCGGTGTGCTGCTAGAAAGATCACTGAATAAATATAACTCCCGGCCCAGTGCCTGCACCTCAGTCTCTGTGCCCGTAGCCAGAGATAACTCCCTCCCGGCCCAATGCCTGTCTCCGTGTCCCTCAGCCTTTCGCTAGGGATTATTTCTCCCGGCCTACATGCCAACACCAGATCCTCGCCCCAGGCGGCATAGTGTCCACTAGGTACGCACAAATAGTTACGTCTCTCGTAAATACCACTTCATAGCGTAGGTTACCGATCATCGTCTACACTATAAAGAGGGGTTCAAAAACATGTTCTAGCATCCTATCGTCATCTATCAGATAGTCTACCAGTTCATGGTTTTTATAGAAAATACGATATATTAAAATATAGCTCAAAATAGGCTAAAAATTAATTCCTCACCAAAACGCGAGACGATAATCAATATCTTAAATCATCAAGCTTCACATAAATCACTTCATAAATTCGTAGGCATGCTAATCATTTATGCAATTGAATTATCAAATCATGCAATTTTAGAAGGGGTCCACTCACTGTACTTCGCCGCCAAAAGCTGCGCCACTAGCGAAGACGGAAACGTCACAATAATTGTTCCTAAGCACATAAAGAGTCCAATAAATAAAACTATATAATAGAAATTGAATTTGGGAAAACGGACATTGGAAACGGATTTAGAACGTTGAATTACCCTAAGAAGGGTTGGGGTGTTTCAAGCAGCCTTATCTTTAGGCTTTAGAATTCGAAGGTTGAGACATGTTCCTTCATTGGCCGCAATCGTAAGATTTAGAAGTCATCACACCCAATGCCCCAACACTCATGCACTCCCCGAGCAATTTACTTAGAACCTACTATTCTTTCTGGTTTTTGGTTCTTAATCTTATTTTATTAGTAGCCATGATTGGAGCTATAGTACTTACTATGCACAGCCTCACATGACTACAAAGGTGAAAAGACATGATGTATGCTGAAGAAATGTTATTGATTTTAAAAGGATGATGGCATGCCCCACATTCAACGAAGAATGTAGTTAGTTTATTAGTTATTTGGCATGCGCGCCACATAGACTAAACAGTTTTTTGGGTCAACACTGCCCTCATCGCGTCTCCCATAGTCAACTGTCGTTTACTAAATGGGTGGGAAACATGGAGTCAGACCAACCACTTAGAGAGCATCACGTGTGCCCTAACGAATCATTTCAAGCCCATGCCAAACTTTACGAAAGGCATGTTCATTTCCATGTGAAACTAACCGTTCCTTGGCTAAGAATCTCATAACCTGAGATTCATTTTCTTAAAGTTAAGTCTAACTTGACATCAATGAGCCTTTGTCATCTCCAACCGAAAGAGACCCTAATGACTCGTTTTAGCCTTCTGGCCCTCCCATAAATTAATATTTTAATGAACAGTGCATGACCATATTTCTTACCATCTTCAACTGATGGATAAAGGGCCATAGGGCTCGTTTAGCCCTGTCACAAAAAAATGTCTCCAACCGATGGCCAAAGGGTCATAGGGCCAAACATAATTTATTATTTAAATTTAAAAACTACAACAACTTAAATTTAAAAACTACAACTTATATTTAAAAACTACAAATTATATTTAAAAACTACAAATTAAATTTAAAAACTACATTAACTTAAATTTAAAAACTACAACAACTTAGATTTAATATCCATAATCAACATCATCTTCATCATCCAACATTGTAGGAGTATAGTCACAGGTAAACAACTACCGTCGGGTCCTAATGTCTTTTTTTTTCCTATCAAAATAGGCCTTACTCATTGAAGTGTAATTCGAAGTGTTCATTGCCATATTCTTATCATCCATCTCTTCTTGTATTTGTTTGGCCCGTTCTTCATGCCTACGGTTCCTTTCTTCCGCGACAATGGCATTTTGCTCCGCCATTAATCGCAATGAGGCCGCCACTGCTTGTTGAGCGGCATAATCATCATTCGCCTTGCCTTTTTCCTTCAACCTTCAGGCCTTGTTTCGTCCCATAGCCCTAGGTATGGAACCTTTACCCGAAGACGGATTTTCTACCCTTATTTGTTGAATGGTAAGAGATACATCTTCATCCATATCTATAGCTGGGGATGCAGTTCTGAACACCGGCGTATGACCTTCTCTATGTTGAGGTGGATCTTCAAATAACATCCACCCTTTACAAATTTCCCAACAACCGTGAAATTGAAAGGGTTTCGAGCTGCCTTCCATATACAATTCCTCTGCTTGGCGTACCTAGAAAATATAATTACAAAAATTAAAGGAAATTAATTTATGAAATTAAATGTAATATAATTACAAAAATTAAAGAAAATTAATTTATGAAATTAAATGTAATATAATTAAATATTTAAAATAAATTGTGGAAACACTTATTTCGTCGTAGTAATTAGCGTCACTTTCATGTCTACTTGCAGTTGCTAACAGTGCTTGATGCCATTTGTTCAAACTTGGCTGAAGACGTTTCTTCCATCTTGAAGAACAACTCTCGTGGTTTCGGTTATTCGGTGGAGTGGTGCCTTTGTAGAACTCTAAGTATTTTTTGGACACACAAGTCCAAACACCTTCACTTGTTTAAGAACTCCCCCTTACACTATCTTCCGACACCCATCTATAAGCCCTGCAAATAGCTTTATCTTCTTTTCGGGTCCAAGCCCTACATTTCATTGCAGACAAGGCCATTTGAAAATTATTGAAAAAATTGAAGGAAATATTTTTGGAAGAGGTAAGAAAATATGAGAATTGAAATGGTGTAGGAATGGTGAAAAATTTGTGAGGTATGGTGAAGGAAAGATTTAGGTATTTATAGGAAAAAATGAGATTTTTTTTCAAAAAAATTTGGCCCAAAAAAAATTCAAAAACCAACGGTAACTGACGTGTTGGGGATTCAAAATGGAGCTCGACCTGGGGCTGGCTGGCTGGCTCATTTGGGCTGCCCGGTTGGCCCTTTGGCCATTTTTTGTCCAGTGGGGCCCACGAGCCCTTTGGCCTAACCCTCGGTTGGAGACCGTTTTCGGGCTATTTTCGACCTTCTGGACCCTTCGGTTGGAGATGACCTTATGTGTACCAAAGTGGACCTAGTCGGAGAGTTTACGCCTAAGGTTTCACCAATACTTAACACTCTACGTGGGTTGAGTATTAAATGCGAGATGAGATGTCTCCCGGCAGTCACGCCTAGTAGAGGTGATAACTGCCAGTGTGCACACCACACCTCATGTGATGGACTCATGTAAATCGATACGATGGACCACTCCCACTTAAGAATAGTTGGTGGGCTAATTGAGCCAAAGAAGACTTTGCAAGCCTAGAAGGGCTCACAAATGAGACCAACCCAGAAATGCCTGATTAGGCAATATTCGATAAGATCTTTAAGAGATAAAGGTTCTTACAATCCTAGCTCATACATAGCCATGACCACTGCTACTGTTAAGAGTCATTCCTAAACATGACTCTTGATTGGTGCCTGTTTGTACCTAGGGATGAGCAAATACCCATTGGTTATGGGTAACCGCGGTTACCTGCCCATTTAAATTAAACGGTTACGGTTATGGGTAACCGTTTAGATAAATAAACGGTTATGGGTATAACCGTTTACCCGCGAAATTTAGATGGGCGTTTATGGGTATTAACCGCGGTTATAAACAGGTAACCGTTTACCCATTTATTTTATATATGTAAAACTAACACAAACCATGTTCTCGATCCAATAATACTTAGCACCCAATAAATTAGTAAGGAATTCATCGATCCTTCTCTCAATAACATTGCTACAGGAATGATGATTCTCATCATCAAGGAATTGGCCAAATTAATTTAAATTCATTGCCGGTAACCGTGAAATTGACAAAAATGCTTTGACAGAAATGTCTTCTAAACAATTTTTGTAACCCAATAATACTTAGCAAATATTATATTTACCTTCATTGGTAACAGTTAAAAATATCGTCTATAAACTATTATTTCAATTATTGGAATGATATAAGGACTTAAAAAAATTAAAATATGGAAATGTATGATGAATGTACCTATAAAGGTGTTTAATTGTCAAAAAAAAAAGAAAATTATGACAATTTTTTTTAATTTTCAAGTTGTTAAAAAACATGTAGACGGGTGAAAAATGGGTAATGGTAAAAAAAAAGATAAAGGGGTTAAAAATGATAAATGGGTAAACGAGTATTAAACGGTTACGGTTAAATGAGTATGCGGTTATGGGTATGGTTAACCGTTTATAAACGGTTATGGGTATGAATATAACCGTTTAGGCAATTACCCAACGGGTAAACGGTTATACGTGTATGAGCATAAACAGTTATGGGTAAATAACCGCAGTTACCCGGCTGCCATAACCGTTGCCCATCCCTATTTGTACCCGATTTTATATCATCGGCCATGCAATCGAGACCGTTCAATGATTAGAGTTCAAAACAGTTGGATGAAAAGTTAAAATTGGAAGGGAAACCTTGTTCTCAATATGAAACCTACTTATTTATTCGTTTCTTGTGTTTTAGTAAACGAAGAATTTGTCAAACATTTGTATGATATCCCCTACTTTGCATTCCCATTCTTTGTAAGTGAACAATCCATAACTAAGAACATTCAACTTGTGTTTTGTTGTTTTCATCAGGTCTCATTCCATCATGTTTTTCATCTTTGTGGCGAACGCTTTAGATTCTTGACATAAATTGTATGGTACCCCAACTTTGATTTCAAATCCCTTCCAGATACGTTCATGTGTGTTGGGATGGAGAAAGGAGAAATTAGGTTGCTATGAGAGTTTTACAAATTCTCCTTTATTCAATCGAAAAATAAAAAAAATAAAAATAAAACCCTACTAGGCCGATCCAACCACCTTATATTGATTTGTCATTTATGAAGTAAGATTTCTTCTCCAAATTTCTTTTCTTTTCATTCTCTTTCTATTTAAACGGTCAGGATTAAGTCACGTTAACATTTTGTACTGATATTTTTATAGGGAAAGAAAAAAAGAGAAAAGTGAGAGAGGAGGGACCGAAGATGAGAGAATTTAGGTACCGTTTGGTATGTGGGACGGGACGGAACGGAGTGGAACGAGGCGTTCCGTCCCACGTTTGGTGCACCTAAAACGGGTGGAACACGTTGTTCCACGGGACGAATTTTGGGTGAATTTTCGTTCTGCCTCACCCCCTAGAACGACTCGTTCCGTGGAACACAAAATTATAACCTCTCTGCCTCTTTCTTCTTCCTCATTGTTTCCATCCGAGGGCATCTTTACTCCCTCTCTGTTCCGTTCCGTTCCGTCCCGTCCCGTCCCGTCTGCATACCAAACGATACCTTAGAGAAGAGAGAATCTTACTCCGTCTTTTATAAGGTGGTGTGGAAATAAGTTATAATGCACATAGACGTTTACAAATTACTAAATTTGCCGTGGTAAAAAGTAACCCGGTTTGTGGAAGATAAGGAGTTCAGACGGAAAGAGTGAGACAAAAGGTAAAGGCAAGATGCTGCCACTAAAGCTGGTGCGCTCTCTTGTGTTTGGAGAAACCATCAACAACAACCCTCTCCTTCTTCCCCAACATCACGACGACGACGACGACAATGGCAGTCACAAACAAACGGGCGGCGGAGGAAGAAGCAGAAGCAGCAGCAAATCGAGAACCCCATTTCTCCTATTCCTCCCAACCAAAGAGATTGTCACTGACACTTACAGAATTGCCACCATAGCCAGAGACATGGGCATGGACTTGCATCCAACCCCATCTCTCTCCCACATCATTCTCTCCTTCCCGCCTCCGCCGCTGTCCTCCTCCTCATCTCCCTCTACAGCATCGCCGTCCTCATTTCCATCGTCGTGGTCCTCATCGTCGCTGTCGTCAACGTCTTTACCCGACGACGCGGTTCCCCTCCCCTTCCCCTGTCTCTCCGCCGCCCCAATTTCCCATCTTCGCGCATTTGTCAAGCTCTCCAAAGGCCTTTTCAAGCTGGTTTTTGTGCGCTCCGATTGCAAACCCAGTGAGGCAAATAACGTTGGCAGTCAAAGCAATTGGAATTGCAGCTCAATGTCGCTGTTTTCGCGGCTCACCGGTGACAGAATTGATACAATGGAAGGGTTTTCCCGGGCTTTGGCGGGCCTGGGATGGACCCTTTTCAAGACCAAGGAAAACCCAGCAACGGATTCGAGGGACAGGAGTGTTTTCGGTGGCAGGCCGGTGTATCTATTTAGAAAGGTGGATACAAACAGGGTTAGAGCTTGCGCGGTTGGGGAGTGTAGGATTCGGGAGTTGAGGTTGCCCCCACTGGATTTTAGGAATGCCCCTTTGAGGATTTTGCACTACATTCTTCTTATGACTGATGATATCTTCTATCTTGCATAAACAACAAAAAGGTGTGTCTTGCCACCTCTGACTGTTTTGTGTTTTGTTTCTTCATTTCGACGTCGCTTGTAATCTCCTTATACTTTGTGTGTAGTGATACTATGCTAAGATATTATCAGTGAATCATATATCTTTTTGGAGTTTTCTAGCCAATGTATGCCAACCGTTGCCTTGAATTGGATTGTTTTGGTGTTTTGAACGTATAAATGTCTAGGAAGGATGAGCCATCCTTGGCTCACCCCGGAATCAAAACGAAAATTAAGTTTGTTTTTGTGTTAGGGAATTCAAGGATGACATCATTTGAAACTTACAAGCATCCTAACAGTGGTTTCAAATTTCTCATCATGTTTTTGGAAAGCAGATTGACTTGACACTAGTTTAAGCCTAAGGGTGATGGTGCAGCGGTTTAAAATTTCTCATGCATTGTGTTTTTTGGAAGGAAGATTGACTTGATTCTAGTTCATAGTTTAAGGGTCACAATGGTTAAATCATAGTTTTGGGAACAAATTGACATGAGACTAAAGCTGAAGGGGGTTATTTTATAATTTTCTATTTCGTTTATCCTGAGATTTGAAATATCATGAGTATACTTATTGTTTCTAGTACCATGACTCTTGAGCCTGTGGATGCACAGTAATTTAAAAAAAAATATGGAAAAAGGAAGATGAAGAAAAACGTATGCTTGCTCACCCGATGTCTCTGGGGGTGGACTGATTGCAGCCATAATCAGTCCAACAATTGTAACTAGTTTACAACTTGAAGAACTTAAACCGAATGAAAATGAAAACCCATGAGAGCTGTTTAGGAAAATGGCCATGTTTGGCAAAAGAATACAAAAAGAACCCATCAGAGAAGTTCTTTCTTTTTCATTTATCTTATTTTTGTCTCTTTGCTGCACTGGATCGGCTAAATCTTCATAGCTATCTCCTTCCCTCATCTTACTTTCTCTCACTAACTCTTTATCTCTCTTTCTAGGGATGTTCATGGCAGCTTGACCCTTCCTCTCAATGAAGGGTTACCAAAATTGGCCACCGTCTATTCCTTCAAAGATATGATTTTCTTCAAAGGTACCTATTTAACTTTTTCTTGAATCATCGGAAAATATGTTATGGGGTTTTTTATAACTTTCCTTGCCATTTGTAATTATGAATTGGTGAGGGATCACTGAATTGAGTTTTTTATTTTTCAATTTTGTTTTAGTAAACCTCACCATTTTTAAATGATAGTTGTGATTGGGCGAGGTTTCAGTTATATGTATTTATCTTCTTGTAGACCTCACTATTTGTAAACTACTTATGCCATCATGTGGGTATCAAATTCTCTTCTTTCTGTTAGTAAAGGTTTTTAAGGATCTTTAAAATGTGGGATTCGTTTCTTAAAAACTAGGACTAGAAGTATGAAAATGGACTGAAATGAGAGGAAAACTGGGGCCAAAATATTTGAACTCTCACTCTATGTGCTACAACGACTCTAAAATATTGTGGTACAATCATGTGGATGTGGGTATTCCAAACATGATGACATGTTATTGCTCATTAACCTACAAGTTGACAAATTTAGTATTGTAAAGATTAGGTGGTTAGGATAGGCCTGCGTGGTTCACTTCAATCGTAATGAGGTGTGTTCGCTGGTTTGGCTTTGTGGTTTTGTTTCAAGTGTGCTTTAGTAAGTGGATGACATTTTGAAACCTGGAAGTTCCATGAGTAGGTATTACAAACTTTCCTTCTTATTTTAATTAAAGAACATGTGACATTGGAACTATCCAAAGGGGAAAATGGGGGAAGAGTCGTTGATGAGAACGGGTAGGACTAGGAGGGGGTTATCAAGAAAATAGCCTGAAATAAGTAGGAACGCGTAAGTGGATAAGAGGGGTGGGTAAATATAATAGTATGTGATGAGGTGCGCTAAATCTGATTATGGGGTTAGCAAGTGACCACATTAGTAAAGTTAATAGAAGTCAGAATTTTTACTCTCTTCGGACATTGGGATAAAATTTTCTGGATGAACACAACTTTAGATTGTACGGATCAAATACAGTAGTGGTCAAATTTCAAGGTCTATCAATGTAACTTAGCTAAACAAATATGAAGTTCGCATTTTTTTATTACAAAGAAACCCAACGTATCATAAAAATTAACAAATATATGAAAGAATTGTTGTTAGACTCTGAAGTACAACATGTTGATGTCTATGTCTTCCAGAAGCCTATGCTGAGGAGGAAACTTGGGCAAGCAATTAGCAATGTTTGTAGCGGTTTCTAGATATAAGGAAAATTTAGTGAGCAGCTGATTGTTTCCGTCTTTAGATGACTTTCCCTGTGTAGCATTGTCCCCATGGGTGGGCAAACTATCGACATCGAAGTTGAAGTTGGTCTTCCCATTTAGGTCTTGAAGTGCCTTCTTCTTGTAAGTCCAACTTCCACTTCTCAAACTGAAGTTATATAAAGGAAGAAAACGTTGACCGTACATAGCTATGAACTCCAGCGCAGCTAAAATGAACTCCAGTTCATCGTTTGACATGTAGTAGGGAAAGCTGATTCTAGTCCACCCTGGTTTCACTCCGAGATAGCCCTGTACATAATTTTTTTAGAACCCATAGTAATCTTAAACTCTGTGTTAAACGTTGAACATTGTAAGAAAATGTTTCGTTTCGGACTGTATGACATCATAAGTAAATCTTATGTTTGCCGAATTGGGTATTTTTACCATACATCAGGATGTGCAATTTAGATTTACAGTCTGTCGCCATAAGTCTGGCAAGAGAACATTTCCCGAGCATTGAAAACTTAGTGTGGTAGGAGAAGTTGAAGATGAATGGGATTAGGAATTACCTTCTGAATGGCAGATCTATAGGCATGTGAAAGAGTGTGATCAATTTTGAGGAGATTGTGACCATAGGGTCCAGCACAATCGCAGCCACCTCGAGCCTGAATACCGAATAGATCATTGAGTAGAGCTGCGACGAAGCCCCCATGAAGGGGCTTGCCTCTGCTGTTTCCTGTCTCTCCCCACATGTAGAGCCCTTGGTCAGCTCCCTCTCTGCCAATATCTGTTTTTGTGGCAGCCGTTGAGGAGCAATTGGTCGTAGAATAAACGAGGAAGGACAAAATGGCTAGTCTTTTGGCGCTCGTATTTCCTAAGATCCATATGTTTTGGTTAGGGAGAAGCCTCTCTAGTGCCCTTTTAACATGGAGTTGCTCTTGCTTTTCAATGACTTGATAACCAATGTATTCCTTCACCCAGAAAGCCAAGGCTGCCCTAATTGTTTGGATGATTTGAGGAGTACCCCCATTTTCCCTCTCTTCTATGTCCTCGAAGTACACTGTGTCCTGCATTTGTCACATAATATATGAACTTTCACATATGATAAAACTACGACATATGTGATATTAGTTGCCATTAAACCGCTCTGTTAGAGAAAGTCTCGAGTTCAAATCTCATGCCCGATAATTTGAATGGTCACATAAATGATAGAATTGATTTAATAAATGTCTGACACAGAATCGAGCACAATGACGTTCTAGGATTCATACAGCCGACCCCACTTAGTGGAAAAATACTTTGTTGTTGTTGTTGTTGTAATAATGATTGTCATTGATAATGTATGAATGTAATATTAAGAGAAAATTGGAATATTGGTATTTGAATTTTAACCCAATTGGACTGAATTAAAAATTCGTGAGTATTAGTACTTGAACTTGTCACAATGTGGAGCGATGATCTTTTCCGGTAACTGTATTCGAACTCATGTTCTTGGTTTTTCCTATTAACCCTTTATTTTAGATGAAAGTTCTAACGATATTACCTGGTAGGATTGTTGCTCTACATTGTGACAAGTTCGGGCCAGCAACATGTTACGTGAATCAATGCTCCAATTATGAGAAACATTAATTAATGAAATATCTGTAAATTAATGACATATTGAAAAATGAAACAATCATAAAGCAGCAGAAGGACATTGCTTTGTTCGTGTGGTGCCAAGATGACCAAGTCAGATGCTATGAATCTAGAACCAGATCACATGATTTCGTTATTAATTGACAATTAATCCTAACTTTAGGCAAAACCAAAAATTAGTACTTGCCTACTTGGATTAGGGAATACCTCAGGATTGAAGCCATTGACGTAAGCAACAGTCCCACCTCCACAAGTTGACGGGGGAAGACACCTGAGCTGATACAATGCCTTGCTCGTCACAAGGATGCCTGGGGTTCCGGGCCCACCTACAAGCTTGTGTGGGCTCAGGAAAATTCCATCGTACCCGTCCATCTGTCCACTCCTCATCTCAATTTCCACGTACGGCCCACTGTATTTAGTTATCGCACACCAAATCAATACCAACACGAGATAAATTCAGTTTAATTAAAAGGGTTTTTGAATTTTAATCCTTTGAGAATATTAAAATATTCAAAAAAAAATCTGATGTTGGATTGAATATTTATTTTAGTACCTTAATGTGTATTTAATTCAAATTCATATTATATTTTTATTTTTATATTTAATAGAAAACTTATTTAATGTTATTACAAGAAATTTTAAATTTATTATTATACACATTTTAATTCATTAGTTTTATTTAACTTTCTCTAATTAGTGTACCTAAACGTTCGTATTATAATATATTTTACTAAATTAGTGTACTGAAATGCCGTACCTAAATATATTGTAGTGAATTAGTGACACATAAGAAAATATGTAAAAACGTAAGTGTATCGAAAATTATGTACCTAACTATATGATATTAAACTAGTGTACCGAAATATCGGTACCTAAATATATTATACAAAACTAATGTACCAAAATGTCCGTACCTAAACATATTATACTAACCCAATGTACCGAAATGTTTGTACCTAAATGTATTGTAATGAATTAATGCCAAATAAGAAAATATGCAAAAACATAAGTATACCGAAAAATTTCTACGAAAATATTTTCTTATATAAGATGCTTACCATAATGAGAAAATTTATAATATTTTTGTAACATTCCACATAGTCTAGGGGTGTGGATCATGTAAGCCTTATATGTATATTCACATCTCTACCTAGCACGAGACCTTTTGGGAGCTCACTGGCTTCGGGTTCCATCGGAACTCCGAAGTTAAGCGAGTTCGCATGAGAGCAATCTCATGATGGGTGACCCACTGAGAAGTTCTCGTGTGAATTCCTAGAAACAAAATTGCGAGGGTGTGGTCGGGGCCCAAAGTGGACAATATCGTGTTACGGCAAAGTCGAGCCTGGGATGTGTTGGGGCCCGGGCCGAGATGTGACAATTTTCATAAAATTTAAATTCATAAAATTATAAATAAAAAAAAGAGGCATTGAATACATATGCTGGTATTAAATAGTCTATGGATTAAATCAATTTTTAAACTTGTATAAGATATTTTTCTAAACTTCGTCTTATTTAGGGATTAAAATCTAGTTTTCTATTAATTAAATAACAATAAGTAGCAGTATCAACATCGCTTGTATACGAACAAAATTAATTTAATTAATTTGACCAATTTTTTGTTCAATTTAATTTAACTAATTTTTTTTTCAATTTAATTAATTAAGAACAAATTTAATTCAATTAATTTGACCAATTTTTTGTTCAATTTAATTAAATAAGAACAAGTAGCAGTATACAAAACTAGTTGATAGAAAAATCATAAAAATAAAAAATTTAGCAGTAGTTGTAATGTCCAAAGGTTCTACTTGAATTTGGTTTTATTTTAACAAAAGCATTGAGGTTCTTCTGCGATCGATTCATTTCTCCTGATATCGCTTGTATGCAAAAACAAGATGAAAGAAAAGGAGTAGTCGGGTGTAGTCGGTTTACCTTGCTGCGAAATCAAAGCATGCAAAGCCGCCATATTGATGAAGAAGTCGAGCGATTGCTCGTGTATCCGAATAAATTCCGGTCACATTGCTACAAGCCGAGAAGGAACCCAAAATGGGGCGGTTGGCGTACTTGTACGACTCGAGTTGTAGTCTAAGAGCCTCCATGTCCAACAAGCCATCCTCGTCTAGACCGATCTCGATCACTTGAGCTAAGCTTTGCCGCCACGAGAGGAGGTTCGAGTGGTGCTCGTAAGGGCCGACGAAAACCAACCACCTCTCTTCCATGCCTATTAAATCACTGCCCAGAATTCTATCTCTTAGGGTTGATGGCACGGCAATGCCCATCACTTCTTGGAGCCTTTTGATTGCTGAGGTAGTGCCTTGGCCGCACAGCAAGAGTGCATCATCCGCTCCAACCCCTAAGCATTTCTTCAAGTACTTGACTGCTTCTCCCACCATCTTCGTCGTCCGGTTTCCGACGAAGCTGTCACAGGTGTGAGTATTCCCTTTAACATGTTAACACACGTTCATTAGTTGGTTATTGAGATCAGCCAACTACTCGTAACATTTGATAGAATACAGAGTTGATATACGTACCGTAAACGGGAAGGACATTGTTGACGATGAAGTTTTCGATGTAGAGAAGAGAGCGTCCGGAGGCAGTGTGATCGGCGTAGGTGAGTCTTCGTCTCCCTAAAGGAGAATCGAATTCTGCAGTGGCACCGATGACTTGAGAGCGTAGCCAAGACAGCCTTAGCTGCGCGGACTCGCTCTTTGGCACCTCCTCCATCCCAAGTGTTGCACAGAATGACGATTCTCCGCCGCGGTTGCAGTCGTCATAAGGTGATGAATCTGATGATTGATCATCAGGAGAAGCTGATGTCGTACCAGTGCTGCTGATGATTGCTGTTGGGGAAGGGGAGTATTGGGTTTCTCTTAAGATGGGTTGCTCAAAATATTCAAATTCCATATGTTAATTAGCAAAAGATCAACAAAAGTAAGAATTTATGAACAAGAAGAACAATGAGTTGGAAGGAACGTGTCATACATACATACATACATATATATATATATATAGTATAAAGAAGTTATGAGTATTCCGGTGGGTTTGTAATTGTATTGATAAAGTAGATAGATAATGCGGCAGCCGCATTGCATTAAACCAATGGGACCTATTCAATTCGATTCAAATATTGTGCATTTTTTCTTGCCGCCGCTGTCTTTGTGGAAAGTTCAACGCATTTGAATTGGATTTTACGCGGCTCTCATGCCAACAGTAAGTAAAATCCGAGTCTCTGACATCATTTTGGTTCCATACAAAACCACGGCTTACCTTTTCATTTTTTTTTTATAAACAATATTTTACACTAAATTCATTTCAACCGCAGGAAAGAGCTAGCAACGTGACTAAGTATACGTCTGCAACTTTTTCTAGAAATAAAAAACAATACTGTTTGAACTAAAAAATAAGGTTGTCATTTAGTACTATGGTTTAGTGATATTCCTCTTCACTTATAAGTGAGAGGTCTTAGGGTTCATTCTCGCCAAAGACAAATTCGAATACATCATTGCTAGTCTATTGTGAGATTAAGTTCACCATCTCTTATTAATGTTGGTAGTATCGCTTGTTAAAAAAAAAATGATGTCGGCCATTTTATATTGGGCCAATATCCACTTACCAACCTAAACAACTTTTGGCCTTCATTTAAAGAAAAAATAAACAGTGCCTCGGCCCAAACAGCTTTTGCTTTTTTATTTGAATTATTGAGCATGCTTTCACAAGGGGAAATACTTTGGACAATGCTCCGATGAAAAATTTGATTCTGACTAGAGACAGAAATATTTATTCTTCTTCAAGTATGTTATTTAATTAAAATTTAATTGTTGAATCTAAATATAAGGATGATCATAGATTATATAATTTGAGTTATGTGAATTGGTTGATATTAAAATGAGGATATTTTTTTTTTCCAGATTTAATTAAATGGGGCTTGCATGCCTCCTTATTATTCTTGGAGTTGTAATCTTCTGTTACCCTGTTTTTTTGTAACTCTCATAATCCCTTAGTATTTATTTTAAACAAACGATATTATTTACGCTAAGGATGAGGGAGAAAGGGTGAGCTTAGCCTCACAATGGATTAGCAATAATATGGTTCAAATTTACCTTTGACGAGAATCGAACTTAAGACATTTCACTTACAATTGAAGAGAAATACCACTAGATTATAGTATTAAGTGACTAATCCTTTAGTATTAAGTTTCTATTATGATGTATATGATGTGATATCGTTGAAACGTACACGTCGACTGAAATTATTAGTTTTGTAGATTATACACGTCGTTTAAAAGGATAGATTTTTCAATGTGACCGTCACATGAGACGGTACACCACGTGTCCCTATATAAATGATGGAATATGTGTGTTAAAAGATTAATAACTTAAAAATTAAAATTTTCCACCACTTACATAAAAACACGTGATGTACCATCCGTAATCTCGTCACAACTAAAAATTTCTCCAGAGGAAATCAAGAAGGAATTAATTCCTTCTATCATACACGTCGTTTTGAAAACTAATAATTTGTTAAGTGGCTAATCCTTTAGTATTCCTTCTATCATAAATTAATTTCAGTCATAAATTAATTCCTTCTATCATACACGTCGTTTTGATAACTAATAATTTGTTAAGTGGCTAATCCTTTAGTATTCCTTCTATCATAAATTAATTTCAACCATAAATTAATTCCTTCTATCATACACGTCGTTTTGATAACTAACAATTTGTTAAGTGGCTAATCCTTTAGTATTCCTTCTATCATAAATTAATTTCAGCCATAAATTAATTCCTTCTATCATACACGTCGTTTTGATAACTAACAATTTGTTAAGTGGCTAATCCTTTAGTATTCCTTCTATCATAAATTAATTTCAGCCATAAATTAATTCCTTCTATCATACACGTCGTTTTGATAACTAACAATTTGTTAAGTGGCTAATCCTTTAGTATTCCTTCTATCATAAATTAATTTCAGCCATAAATTAATTCCTTCTATCATACATGTCGTTTTGATAACTAATAATTTGTTAAGTGGCTAATCCTTTAGTATTCCTTCTATCATAAATTAATTCCAACCATAAATTAATTCCTTCTATCATACACGTCTTTTTGATAACTAATAATTTGTTAAGTGGCTAATCCTTTAGTATTCCTTCTATCATAAATTAATTCCAGCCATAAATTAATTTCTTCTATCATACACGTCGTTTTGATAACTAATATTTTGTTAAGTGGCTAATCCTTTAGTATTCCTTCTATCATAAATTAATTTCAGCCATAAATTAATTCCTTCTATCATACACGTCGTTTTGATAACTAACAATTTGTTAAGTGGCTAATCCTTTAGTATTCCTTCTATCATAAATTAATTTCAGCCATAAATTAATTCCTTCTATCATACAGGTCGTTTTGATAACTAATAATTTGTTAAGTGGCGAATCCTTTAGTATTCCTTCTATCATAAATTAATTCCACCCATAAATTAATTTCTTCTATCATACACGTCGTTTTGATAACTAATATTTTGTTAAGTGGCTAATCCTTTAGTATTCCTTCTATCATAAATTAATTCCAGCCATAAATTAATTTCTTCTATCATACACGTCGTTTTGATAACTAATATTTTGTTAAGTGGCTAATCCTTTAGTATTCCTTCTATCATAAATTAATTTCAGCCATAAATTAATTCCTTCTATCATACACGTCGACGTGTAAACATACACAGAAAGAATCCCACCTGCCTTGACCTTTAATTGTGTGGCTCGTAATTTAATCAATTAAGTCGATGATTAATCTATATGATATGATAGTTTCCAAAAAAAAAAAAATCTATATAATATGATACCATTGAATTATTGTTTTTAATTTATGTTTAAGAATGCATAAAACTTGCAGTAAAATCCTCGCTAAGTCTTTTATATATAAAGTCGGAGGCCAATTTTGGTGTCACGGCTTCAACAAAAAGAATATGACGAAAATGCCCCTCGGGCAAAACAAATCAAAACCAGCAAAAAAATGCATAAAATAAAGCAAGGGGTAATTTTGTAAATTTATTTTTAAATAATGCCCTGCCTCTTTCATCCACACTGCTTCATTTGTTCCTCCTCCACCGCTTCATTCTTGCATCACCGCGATTTGGTGAGTCTCGACTTTTCTTTTCGTTTTGACTTCTCTCTCACAAACCTCTGCTTCTGTTGCTATAGATCTTCGGCTTCTGTCTCTTTCCAACCTTGCCTTCTCTCACTCTTAAATCGGTCGTTATTTCACCGCATTCCGTTGGTGTCCACATCGAAAGCAACTCACAACCCCAACCTTCACCACCACAAAACATCAAAATCTCCTCTTTCAGTTTCAGAGTTGCAGGCAATTTAGGGTTAGGGTTTTTGAATGGGGTTTTCTGCTTCAATATTTTATGTTGTTTCTAAGATCCAAAGGAGGAGGTTTTATTGGGTAAGGAGATAAAGCAATTAAATTTCAAAAATTTGGATTTACAGTTCGTATTTTGAGCCTGAATGCATGAAAACAAACATAACCCATTATTTATCAGCGATTAATTAGTACTCACAATATGCTAGTAATAATATGATTCAATTTTTCTATTTTTAAACACATTCAAAACATCTTAAGAGGTGTGTAATGCTGATTATAAAAAAAAAATCTTTCACACATTGATAATAGTGTGATTAAATTAGTTGTCAAATGATTGTTTTTTTTTAATTTTTAACAAACGATATTATCGACACTAAGGGGGAGGGGGTGAGTTTAGCCTCATAATGAGTTAGCAATAATGTGATTCAATCATTTGTTCATTCAATATTATTTTCTTTATTTTTAAACACATTCAAAACATCTTAAGATGCGTGTAATGCTGGTTATAAAAAAAGGTCTTTCGCACGCGGATAATAATGTGATTAAATTAGTTGTCCAATGATTTTTTATTTTATTTTAACAAACGATATTATCTACAGTAAGGGGGATGAGGGTGGGCTTAGCCTCACAACGAGTTAGCAATAATGTGATTAAATCAATTGTTCATTAAATATTATTTTCTTTATTCTTATCGTAAATTATATAGAAACCAATTTTATTGTGAATTCAGCTGCTTTAATTGGTTTACGAGGTGTTTCTTCTATCATGATTTACGATTATTCATTTACTTCAAATATTTGACTTTCCTTTTGTCAATTTATGCATATAAATATATTTAAAACATGTAAGTCGCACGTAGCATGCCGTGATTCAAAAAAGGTCTTATGCACGCGTGTGAGTACGTGCATGAAGGCTAGTAATGATTTAATTGAAAAGGAAATCAAGAAATGATTTATGCCACGTTAGCACACAAATAACATAATTGACGAAATCTAAACAAAATAACCAAATTGATCGAAGTTGAAATTAACGGACCAACGGAGGATGCCAACTTGAGGAAAGATGATCCTCTATGTATTTACTTTGTGAGGATTTTAGGGATTTCCACATCCTAGTCGTTCATCGTATATTATGAGGTCATTTTTCGTCAGATACTATTTGTGTTTGATTTTAAATAAAAAATTCAAATGGTTTATGACCGCATGATACACAATAAATGACTAAAATGTGAGGATTCATAAGATTTCCACAATTTAGAATCAGATCAAGATGAAATCCAAATCTCAATTTGAGAGACCTCCTGTAACTATTTTCTTTCTGTAGTCTACAACGGAGACTTGAAGTAAAGGATGTTGGATAGTATCTGATGGGGGGACAGGTGGCAGCCAATTAAGAAGGGGTACACTGAAACTTCTGGGACAATCACAACCAGTCCCATCCCTTCATTGTCCAGTCCTGCGATCTCAGGTCAGCTTTCTTTTCCGACAGCTTTGCACTCTAGCCTTGCATTTCGCTTTACCAATCCGAAACCCTAAATCCCTCCCACTGTTTCGTTCTCAACCATCAATCCAATCCAATCCAATCCCCTTCGCCTTCAGGCTTCCGGTGCCGTACACCTCAATTCCAATTCCAATCCTATACTATCTCCCTCTTGCTTGCTCGCTCTTTATTCAACAATCGAACAGACAAACACTTAATATCTGTGCTCTGCTTCTTCAGTCTAGTGCGGCGGCGGCGGCGGCAACAAAATTGAAAGGAGCAATGTAAGCACTCCTCATCTACTTAATTTTGCTTGTAATTTCTTTCTGCATCTACTTAATTTTCTGAATTATACATTGTTATAGGGTTTTGATTTTCTATTAATAGGGGTTTGATTTTTCAATGCATTGCGATATGAGGCTCTGTGAATTGAAATTTAGGTTAACAAAATTGTAGCTTATCCATTCAATCCAATCCAATCCAATCCTCTATACCAAACGAGGCCTTAATATGGGTGTGGGATGTCATGTTAGTGGTTGTCCTGCAGTAATAGTTTCTTTTTCTATTATTTGGTTTATAATTCTGAAACTATTTCCTGTTTACTTTTTAGGTTTGTGGTGTCTTCACATTGTATATGTTCATATAACAACTTAGGTTTGTGATTTTACAGTTATTATCCTAGCATGCTTTTATCTTATGTTGTTAATTATAACTTGGTCGTCGACATGCCTCTCTGACATATTTCCCATGCACTGCTGTTTTTGCTTGTCAGTGGATCTAACCGTAACAGGGTCTATAATGACTCTACGTGGGAGCAATGTTTAGATTAAGTCTCATTAGAAGCTACAAGGAGATGCAGAGTTCATGTTTCCGGCTTTTTTAGTCTCTTTACCGGCCCTTGTATTATGCTTGGAGGGTTAACTTCCTTTTACAGCTGGAACTGAACTTTTGTTACCTGCCATTATTCTATGGAACGGCAGTTCTTGCCTTATGTTTCTTATGATTGTACACTGGATGTAATGACCTGGATGTCGGAATTATACCAAAATAGAGAGGTTCAATAACTCAGTAGCACAAATTGCGCTCTTGAAATTAAACCTCAACACTTGATGGGCAAGGAAAGCTTATCAGAAGCTAGCATTGTAGCCTGTGAGGACGATGGCTCACCTGGACATAGTGATGATATTGGTACTCAAGCACGCCATAGTCTTGACAACGAGGCCAGCTTGCTAACTTGTCGCGTGTGCCATTGTGCTGAATCGGACAAAAGGGGAGATGCAGCGTTAGGGTTTTTGGGTATTGTTCCTCCTTTACAAGAAGCATGTATAAGCAATGGGGAAGTAAAACCTCATAGTATGCTAGTCCCTAAAGATGCTGAATGCGATATTTCCACCCAGAAAAATGTTGGAAAAGAATCTGGTTTTTTGGAGTTTATAAGCCCTGATGGAGAGGTTTTCATATGTAGTGCTGATTTAGAGACTGGTTCATATCACCATGAAGACATGTTAGTTGAGCTTGGTTGCTCTTGCAAAAATGACCTTGCTCTGGTACACTACGCTTGTGCACTCAAATGGTTTGTCAACCATGGATCCACTGTTTGTGAAATCTGCGGACGTGTTGCAAAAAATATCAGAACTTCAGACTTCAAAAAGGTTATGGTCTCCTTAAAGGAGTATGAAACATTGAGGGAAAGAACTGCTAGGGGGGAAGCCGATGCCACACAGGTCAATACATGTGCAGGTATAGATCCTGACGCTGTAGCTGCTATCAGAAGGCAACGACTGAGTGAAATTTCGCTGTGGTTTACTCCATATGGTAATAGTAGCAGTAACAATAATACAGATAGCAATTCTGTTGAAATTTCACAAGTTGCATCGGAACAACCTTTGAATCCTGTCATTGTTCCTGCTGAAAATCCTGCAACCAAATGGGCTGTGGAAGGTACTGGAATTCTGCTTGCTACAGGGCTTCTTACTGTTACTCTTGCATGGCTTATAGCTCCTCGTGTTGGGAAGGTACGTTAGATTTGGTGTCATTCAATTATTAAAAAATGGTGCTGATAGGAATTTTTTCCCTTTAAATTCTGCAAGCTTTGTGGGGAAATTAATTTATTGGACCATTGACTGATCTTTACATGCTAGTCAAATTTGAATTTTTTCAGACATTAAGAATTTTTTTTTTGTCCTGAGAAGAAACGATAGAATTTTATTAAAACAATGGAAGGAATTACAACAAATGGATAAGAAATCCACCAACTAGCAAAACTAGCTGATTGATCAAGGTGATTGATTAGTATTGGGGAAAAACTCTGTTTTCATTTCTTTTTTATTCTTCTATGGTGAACCATAATTCTAAGCGTTGTGATTGGTTTGCGAGACCTATTTTCTCTAGTATTCCTAGGTGGTCTAGGAGTAGAATTAGTAAAGAAAGAGTACTATCCTAGTTATACTAGGTTTAACCACCTAGTCTTCTTTTCAAAAAATGAAAAGATATGTAACCCCACGGCCTATGTGATATAATTAGGCTGTTTCTGAGAGCAATTTGTCATGCAAAATACGTATTGACAGGTATGGTGTGAGAGAGGGATTGTTAGCACGGCTTTGGGGTTTTAGCTAGGGTTCAACTAGTTCTTGTAATCTGTGCTATTCTTCTTCTCAAGGGATCACATGGGGAAGTTGGCAAAGTTAGCCGAACCTCAACAACAATTATTTGTGTGTTGTGTGCCTAGGCGGATTTAGGCAGGCTAGATGGGGATTTTTAGAACAGTGGTTATACTGCTTAGGCTGTGTAGTGTTTATTGTACAGATCAAATTATGATTTGTAATCTTTTTCTAGTTACTTGCAGTCTGAAGTAGAATTATTGGATCTCGGTTTCTCCTGAGTTCAAGAGAATCTCCTTCTCCCTAATTTGGCTTGATTGGAAGGGGGCAGCCTTAAAGTTTTTATTAGGGTGTTTCCTTCTCTTTTGGAGCTGTTTGTGTTTATTCTGTTTTGTGTTCAGGGGTGGACCATTCTCTTTGTTCCTCGTTTTTCTTCTTTTTAATAATACAATCTTTCTTTTTTTAAATAAAACAAGTGCTTCCTAGGATAAAGTTCTCTTCATATCAAGTCAAAAGGGCCTTTAATCAACTTCCTCGTCTTTTCCTATTAAGGCATTATTAGAAATAAATCATGTATTACACCATATAGTTTCCTTTAATTACCATCATTTATTTCATTATTAGATAAACTCTAGTTTTTTGTGCAGAAAACTGCCAGAAGCGGTCTTCATATTCTCCTTGGAGGAATTTGTGCTTTGACAGTTGTGGTTTTCTTTCGCTTTGTAAGTAATTATACCTTTCTCGTTTTTCATTTTATCCTCCATTTGTAATGTTTATTTGCATTGAATCTGGATGGTGCTCTGTCTATGTGTGGATTTCACTAGACATTATTAAAATGGACAAACCCTTATGGTTCACCTTCCTTCCCACCACCCTTCTTCCTCCCTCTTTTCCCCCATATAATTTCCCGTTATCTCAAGCACAAAAAGTGAAAACTAAAAACGAACTGTATGTTGTGATTTCCTTGCCTTCAGTCTTGTACTTGATTTGAATTGATATTCATAGGTTGAAGAAAGTTGTGTTATGCTTCGTTTTCAACTAATCATATACATTTGAGGGAATTTTGATTCTATCCAACGACTACCGGAATCATTATGGACCGAATGAGACCGTAATAATCATTTTGGTTTTATATGTTGCAGTTTGTGCTCACCAGGATCAAGTATGGACCTGCACGCTACTGGGCAATATTATTCGTTTTCTGGTTTCTAGTTTTTGGTATCTGGGCGTCACGGACACATGGTTCCCATACAACATAATTTTCTTGGATCTTTTTGTTTGTTTGTGTTTGTATTTGTTAAACCATTGTCTTCCAAAGAAACTCAACACAACAGAATTTATACATTTCAGAGTTTATTTGTTAGCCTGTCTTTGATGGGTGCATTTTCTGTACTTCAATTTTTCCTTTTTGAAGAACAAGACATCTGCAATTACATTACATGATGTAGCCAACAACAAAAGAAAATCGAACATCATGTAACGTATAACATGGTCTCATGAACCCCATCAGATCTAATACAAAACTCCGGCGCCACAACAGTCATGCAAGGCAGTGGTACTTCTGGATCATTTTACTAGTGTGTGATATACGGTCGTAGCTGCTGTTGTGCGACTTAGGCAGACAGAAGTGAGAGGTCTAAAATTCGAATGAAAACTGAGAAATGTCACGACTACATTGAAAGTAATGAAAATTGGTCATGTGTGCCGCGTGTGGATGGGCTTTTATGTCTTTTTACTCAAGTAGAAACCAAAAATGAATGCCGAGACTAAGAGAGAGCGATTGAGGCGTCACGATTGTGTAAATCACATGATGTGATGGTTGAAGGTTGGATTCTATTTTTATTTAGAGAATGAATACAACCATCAATAACCACACCATATGATCTACAGAGTGGTTTAAAATAAGTCTTCTAGCAACACCCCTTTTAAGGTCGATTCGAAAGACACTAATCAAGCACAACCAAACCAACCAAACCAACCAACATTCAACAATTTAACAAGAAATTGCAGTCATGTGATAACAAATAATAAGGAAACTAAGAAAGCATCCAAACTGAAAAGAACAAGTGGCAAAACCTATACATATATGTGTGTATATTTCATGCTGGGAATTGGAAGAAACATTTAATTGAACATTTGGAAATGTTTACTGCAAAGCATTAGAAACAGAGTAAATAAAGTCCAAGAAGCCTGTCCCCTTAAGAATACCTTTCCCAGTCAAGAGTTCAAAATCTAACAACAACAGGAACCCAATCACTGCCGCCTTCCCGTTTATTATTTCATTCCTCCCCGTGAAGCCGAACGCCACTTCCATACCCTCATCCACCACCATTTTCACCTGACATCGCATACCATACGCGAACACGTTAAGAAGGAATGGCTCGTTGCACTTGCACCGCAAGTTATTAATAAGAAGAAAAAGAAAAGTACCTCATCCACATTGACATCTGTGGCTGTAAAACCAGGTTGAGCCTTGCCACTGAAGACAATCTCGGCGGCAGCGGCAGCATCATCGGAAGCAGGGCCGAGGCTGATGTAAATGTTCTCTTCATCAGTTTTGACGGGGTAAACGAAAAGCGTCCGCAAAGCAGGTGTAAGAACTCTCAGCACGGGGTTTTTCGGATACCACTCCTTGATGCCTCCGGTGCGCAGATCAAATGTGCTATCAGTTGATGGGCAAACTATACACCCATCCTGCACCCACAACAGTTAACTCTTGATTCGTTATTCTATCAACTACAAAAATGTGCCAAGTGTATAATTGCTACCTACCTGGGTGAGCTTGGCATTGAGAAGGCCTTCGCTGTAAGCCCCTTCGGCAGGGGACCGATTCTCTATTGCATACACCTGATCCTTGTACCACAGCAACAGTATGGCCTCCCCATCCTGAATTATCACCCGCCGCTCCCCCCTTGGCAGCGCCGCCAGCGGCACCACCGGCACCCAGTTGTATCCTCCCCCTCCCCCTGACGCCGACCCTTCCTCCACGGACACCTCCATCGCCTTGCACCTCGTCGTCAGGATTACCCGAGAGGTAGGATGGTCATTCCCCACAGTAACAGATGATGATACGGGAATTGGATTAGCAGCAGCATGAGCATGGTAAAAGCTGTGCGGCGGTTTCTGGGAAGTGAGGAGGGGGCGGGCAGATGCAGATGCAGCAGGTGTAGGACGAGCACTAGGGTGGTAAATCCGGGGCAATGCCGGGGAAAAGGGTGAGGCAGTGGCCATGGAAGGAAGACTGGTAATGTTTGGGTAGAGGAAAGAGTGAGTAGCAGGAGAGGAGAGGAGAGGTGTGGAGGTGAGGGAGAGAAAGTGAAGGGTCAGCATCCTTCCGGACCCACGGCAAGTAGATATTGGATAATTCAAAGGTTGAGCAAAGGTATGGTCCTTGTGCGAGCCACAACCCCTATTATTTGGCCTTTGGATTTAAATTCAGTTTATTTAACATTTAACGAGAGAGAGGTGGGTTTGGATTAACAATGAGTTAGTAATAATGTGATTTAAATTCGTATCTGGCGAGAATATGAGTTAACAATAATATGATTTAAATTCGTATTTGGTGAGAATTGAACCTAAGACTCTCACTTCAAGTAAAAAAAAATATCACTAAATCGTAGTACTAAATGACACTAAATTCATCTTTAGTCTACCCCTATTTTTATTTTGAGTTATTTCGTTTTGGAAAATTATCAATAACTCTAAATTATATTCATTTTTCTTTCAATCTCTAATATATGCTTGCTACTCATTAGCAGAGGCTCTTTGTTGACTAAAATATTATGAAATTACGGTAAAACCCTTCATACATAACTTGTAGCATCCCACATCGTTCAGGGGAGTGGATCCTGTAAATCTTATATGTATATTCCCATCTCTACCTAGCACAATACCTTTTGGGAACTCACTGGCTTAGGATTTCATCAGAACTCTGAAGTTAAGCGAGTTCGGGCAAGAGCATTCCCAGGATGGGTGACCCACTAGGAAGTTCTCGTCTGAGTTCCCAGAAACAAAACCGTGAGGGCATGGTTGGGCCCAAAGCGGACAATATCGTGCTACGGTAGAATCGAGCCTGGGATGTGGTGGGGGCCCAGGCGGGGATGTGACATAACTTCAATCCAAACTAGTTATGATCGTGGGTAAGTATATAAAACACAAAATAAGGGGTAAATACGGGGTAACTCGGTGTGGTTGGGGACGTATTTTAGGTTCGTATTCCACACGACATGTCTTACGTGGTGAATCACGTGATGGTGGTCAAGAGAAGATAAAATGTCTATGCGAGTCTTCTAAGCTCCGAAAGAGTGGACTAACGTGGCAAAGACACCAGCTAGTTCGTTTTAAAAAAGAGAGGAAATTGATCAATTTTATATACTTACGAGATAAATCAGATGAAAACAAAGTAGTTTAGGGGTAAATTAGTAAGGAGATGATAGTTCATGTGATAAATGATTGTTTAAAGAAGTAAGGTGAGAATGAGCAACGGTTATGGCGGGCGGGTAACCGCGATTATTTATCCATAACCGTTTATGTTCATACCCGCATAACCGTTTACCTGTTGGGTAATTGCATAAACGGTCATACCTATACCCATAACCGTTTATAAACGGATAACCATACTCATAATCGTGTACTCATTTAACCATAACCGTTTGCCCATTTCACCATAACCATTTACCCGTTTTTGAATCCGTTTGTCATTTTTTACCTATTTACCCTTTTTCACACATCTACATTTTTTTTAACAACTTAAAAATTACAAAAGAAAAATTTATTATAATTTTCGTTTTCTAAAAATTAAACACATATATTAAATTTTAATTGCTTCATATGGATGAGAAGATGTCTTTATATTGCTTCAAATTGACTTCTCGAATTAAATTGATTCATCAAATATTTTACTTTAGTTAGTCGCTTGACCCCATCAAACCGACCTGACTCTTAAGATATCTCAAGGGCTGAACTTCTTTGCCATGGTGTGCAAGTCCAACACCTAGCAGTGCGATGTTTGTTTGAAATATCATCACCGTAGCGTTTTTTATGCGCAAGTAATTCTTGCTTCCTACCGACACTTAAAAATCAACAGAAGGACAGATCTGTCAAATAAAATTTGTGGATTTTGAGTACAGCAGCACAAGAGCAAATCCATAAAGAATCCGCTTAATGCCAGCAACACCTATACAAAATTCACTAAACAAGAAACTCAGTTTACGTATATTAAATTAAAAGGAAAATTAATGAAAATTGTTTGAAAACTTTGAGTTGTAACGATAATGGCAAAATAAAGGGTAAAATGAATAGTACACGGATTGACTTTTTAGTGTAAAAATGTGGTTTTTCGTTAAAGTGAACATTACCAGGAGTTTTTCGTTAAAGTTCCCTAAATTAAATGGATAAATAGATACTTGTTATAACCTTGGGTAATACCCATAGTTGATGGATACCCGTTATAACCACGGATAATACTCATAACCGTCAATTTAAATTTCACGGATAAACAGTTATACCGTTTGTTTGTTCATCCAAACGGTTATCTATAATCAAACCGTGAACTTTAAATGGGCGCGGGTAAGCCATTAGTATTTTGCCCATCCTAGGTGAGAGAGATCAGAAAGGAAAAAAAGGAAAAAGAGAAGATGGGACGGAGCATATCGAAGTCGCCGTCGTACAGCAGAGGTCGAAGCCGGAGAGATCGAAGCCGCTCGCCGTACTCCACCTCCAGGTCACTTCTTAACCCTCATTATCCCATATTTTACAACTTAAACTCTCCAATTTTCAAATATTTATTCAAATATTTACAAGTTTCTGATTAATTGGTTATCGGGAAACACAGAAGAAATCGTTCGAGTGCCTCCCCGCGCCGCCGTAGGAGTCGGTCGGCAAGTTACAGGCGACGCAAGAGTCGGTCTCCGACACCCAGACGACTTAATAGACGACATAGAAGCAGAAGCAGAAGCAGAAGCAGAAGCAGCTCTTTGTCTCCTCCTTTGCCCAAATCTCACAGTCCACGCCTGACCTCAAACGAACGCAAAAATGCTGCTGACAAACTCAAGAAAGAGGAGGAAGAAAAAATCAGGTCAATTTTCTTGATTGTATAAACGATTCTTAATGTGTTGGTAGTTGGTATATGTGAATTAGATAATTTTACAAGAATTGGATGAAATGTGGTGTTTTGCATAACATTTCGGTTTGGATAGTTTGCGGATTTTACTTTCGCCGACCGTGGTGTGTTTGTTGCTTCTGTTGAATATGCCGTTTCCCCTATTAGGCGGCAGCAGGAGGCCGAACTCAAACAGTTGGAAGAAGAGACTGCAAGGAGACTTGAGGACGCGATTCGGAAAAATGTGGAGGAGAGGCTGGCTTCAGATGAAGTTAAGTTAGACATTGAGAGGCGTATAGAAGAAGGTCGGAAGAAATTGTTTGAGGATGTTAAAGCTCAACTTGATAAGGAAAAGGAAGCTGCTCTTGTTGAAGCAAGACGGAAAGAAGTAAGCAACTTGGCTTCTGGCCTTAATTTTATCTCCTTTCATTTGGGTTGCCACATGAACACAAATATGACATTCCGTCTTAGCTTTGGGAATTTTGGCCCTAAAATAGTGCTGTTGAATGAATAAACTTGATCAAATAACGCCATTATCGTCAATGTTTTCACATTCTATCATCGAATGTTTTTATTGATTATCCCCATAATCATTTGATGCGGTTCCATACATTACTCAGGAACAAGCTCGGAAAGAGAGAGAAGAGCTTGATAAGATGCTGGAGGAGAACCGGAGGAGGGTGGAAGAGGCTCAGAGAAGAGAAGCTTTGGAACTGCAGACCAAAGAAGAGGAACGGTATCGAGAGTTGGAGCTGATTCAGAGACAAAAAGAAGAGGCTGCGAGGAGAAAAAAACTGGAAGAGGAAGAAGAACATGCAAATCTGATGAAGTTGTCAAGTAAGAGTAAATCTCGGTCAAAGTCTTTTGGTGGTGGTTTTTAACGGTGGCATGTGCCGATCATTTTGTACTGCTATCTGCCACCATAAAAAACTACTGACTGCAAGTCTAATATTTGACAAATATTAGTGAGATATCTTGTTTTATCCTACACATAGTTGTTGACATGTGTTTATTCGGTTAAGGTACTAGCCTACTAGCTCAAAAAATGAAAGCTGAAACTGGAAATGAAATCGAACAGCCCAAAATCTCTTTACATTATCGTAATTATTGATCCTTCTCCTGTTTACTCTGTCATCTGGCAAATTCCCACTCTATTCCAATCTAAATGCAGAATACCAACACCTACTTACAGTATCGGTTCAAATTTATAAAACTTAATGAGTTGCGCTTGACGTAAACCTACTCAGCAGTCCTGTGCTTATTATGTATTGGATGCTCTCTTAACAATGACAGGGAGAGTTGTTGAAGCTTTCTTCCCATAAGAAAAACAGTACAATTTATGTCATCAGAAACATTCAATAACATAGAGGATGCCAAATGTTTTGCTTGTTTTGGAGTCCAGAAAGTAGTGAAACTTGGAACATCTCAGAGTAAATCTCCTCTCTGTTAGCATCTACCATTTGACCTGAGTTTGGGATTGAGCTAGGGGAAGAACTTGACGCGGGCGTTTTGAGTGGTGATTGGTAGATTTCCTGCTCTTGAACATTCTCATGTAGCCGACCATGAAAATCTCCTATTTTCTTAGCTATGGAATTAGTTTGTTTAGCAGGCTTGAGTGTTTAGTTAATTTATCCATGTCAGGAAGGCAGATAGATCCCATGTGACTCGGTTCTGAAACTTTGAAGATCCACCACCAGAAGAGGAGTGTAGCTTCTCTTCTTAGAAAACTAATGAAAATGGCTTGAAAACTTTGAGTTTTAACGATAAGGACAAAATAAAGGGTAAAGTGAATAGTATCATGATTGACTTTTTAGTGTAAAATGTGGTTTTTCGTTCAGGAGCTTTTCGTTAAAGTTTACTATTTTCTTCTCTTGATGTTTCAGTTTGTAATCAGAGGATCTGTAAAAATCCCAAAACGATTTAGACAAATCTAAAGTGAACTCCAACCTTCACCCAAATCAGAGCCAAATTCGGACTGGAGAGAAAATCGACACCCATAGGAAACAAAATCCGGTCACAAAGACCGGTACCTAAACAACTAGGGGTTCGACAAAACCCGGCCACAAACTGGGGGAAAACAAAACTGTCTACAACGAAATGGGGGAGAGAGGCGCCCGGCCTTATTACCGGATGCCAGGAAAGAGAAGTTTGACGGTGGTGTTCCGCGCTGTGTGTTTTTAGATGATGAAACTTTCTGTGTGGTTGCATTATTTGATTTGCATTTTTATTACTCGTTGATCATGCTATCGGTTATTTCAGTAGTACGTTGTGGATCATCCCGATAGACTCTACAATTTTGTAGCTTCATTTTATCAAATGAAAATGGATCATCGACGGTGTAGTTGAATAAATTGTTTCGATGGCGGATGCTTCATTAGTTTTCAAAGTTTTCAAAGTTTTCAAACTTTATTTTGTTCTTATCGTTAAAATTTAAAGTTTTCAAAGTTTTTTCATTAGTTTTTCTTTAAAAGAAAGGTTTTCTCCGCAATGCCCAAATAGGAAAACATTGGAATTGATTATTGCATTGATGTTTTGAGTTCGGCTTTTTTATGGAATCGTTTAGATGTGCTTTTAAAATGATTGAAAATTGCTTTTAAAGAAAATATTTTTGGATTCCAAAAACACTTTGTTTTCTGCAAGAAGTACCAATTATGTGCTTCTTCCAGAAATCACTTTAAATGTTTTTTCAGGATTTGTTCTAAAAATATTGTCACAAAAAACGCTTTCAGTCATTTTAAAAGAACATGTACATGTCACATCACTTTTTATTTTTTTTATAATTAAATTTAAGGCTTAATTATAATAAGTATTTCTAAATCTTATCCCTAATTTAATTTCAGTCGCAACTTTCTATTAGTTTCTTTAGTGCTTGAACTCAACAATGTGTTGTATTATCGGTCATTTTCACTAAGGTTGTCTATACTTTTATTAATTTTAAAGGTATTTTAAGAACTTTTAAGACAAATGTGTGAAAAGTAAAAATGTAGAACTAACCAATATTTGTAAAATATAGTTGACCCAAAATATAACATATAGAAGAGTGGCTTGGGTTGCAGCTCTCATTTTGCTTGGATATTTTACCTTATCTTTTGTTTGTTTATTGGGTTTCTTCTAAGCCTTGTATTATTATACTAGTTTTTTAATATATTGGAAGTTTTGTTTTTTAGTACATCGACATTTTTAAACTAAATGAAGAGATTGTTCGGCAAAGGCACACAATGGGTAGTTTAATTTGGTATCAAAGTCGCCATTCACGAGATTCGAACCTGAGACCTCTATTTTTTAATATATTGAAAGTTTTTTTTTGAGTACATGGATATTTTTACCCTAAGGGGATGGAGAGTTCGGCAAAGCCACACAATGAGCAGCCTAATTTGGTATCGAATTCGCCATTCACGATATTCAAATATGGGACATCTCACTTCTAAGTAAAAAAGAATACCACCAGACCGTAACATATTGAAAGTTCCATTGACAAAAAAAAAAAAAAAAAAAAATTAAGAGTGGAAGAAAATCGAAGAAAAGACTAAAGCTGTGGGTCCCGCCGAAAACATTGGAAGGAAATCAAAGACTGGAAAAATTAGATCAAATCCCAAATAATAATAAGAATTTGGAAAGGGGGGGCGGCCGGGAGGGGGAAGGAGGTAGAGAGCACAGAAAGAGATATTTGCCTATCTTCTCTACTACTGCACGTACAGATACAGGTGGAGTGGCAGTGGAAGTCCAACCCAGCATGGGTGACGGCAGCGCAAGCGGCAACAGAGACCATAACAACAATCACAACCACCACAACAACCACAGCCATGGCCACGGCCACAACCACGGCGGTGGTTATAGTAACAAGCCAGAGTGGCTGCAACAGTACGATCTCATAGGGAAGATCGGGGAGGGCACGTACGGCCTGGTGTTCCTTGTGAGGACCAAGTCTCCTTCCAACCGCGGAAAATCCATCGCCATCAAGAAATTCAAGCAGTCCAAGGACGGCGATGGCGTCTCCCCCACCGCCATCCGCGAAATCATGGTCTTCTTCTTCCCTTTTTTTCCCTTCAATTTATTTACTTTTGAATTGCAGAGCCTAACGTTCGAAATTTCGTTTGGGAATTTTGTTCAAACATTAAGAAAAATGATTGAGAGTTTTTTCCTTTCCTAATTTTTCCTGGTTTCCCATGAATATTACTTTTAAAAGAAAATAAATTTGAAAAATGGTGATGTTTTTGGATTGTTCAGTTGCTGCGGGAAATATCGCACGAGAATGTGGTGAAGCTTGTGAATGTTCACATCAATCACACAGACATGTCCCTCTATCTGGCTTTCGATTACGCAGAACATGACCTTTATGTGAGTATCTGATGTTTTCTCCTTTTCTTCTTTCGTTCATTTGAAATGGGATTCTCGAGTTCCGCTGATCGAAGAAAATGTGGTGGGTTGCGTACATTTGCTTCACAGGAAATCATTAGACATCACAGAGACAAAGTTAATCAAGCTATCAATCATTACACTATTAAGACATTGCTCTGGCAGCTGCTCAATGGACTCAATTATCTCCATAGGTATGGCTTTGTTTGTTTGACATTTGCCGCTGCTGATGTTTCGTTCTGTTGCAGTATCTACATTATTGTTTGACTACTTGTGTGCCACCTTCCTTGCAGTAATTGGATCATTCATCGCGATTTAAAGCCATCTAATATCTTGGTATGATTTGCATAACCTTTCCATTCTCTTCTTGATGCAACTTTGTTTGACTTTGTGTTGCTTACAAAGGGTGAACAATCATAAATTTTTGCTACGTTTACTCGATTTTTTGTTCATAGGTTATGGGCGATGCAGAGGAACAAGGAGTTGTGAAAATTGCGGATTTTGGACTTGCAAGGATATATCAGGCTCCTTTGAAGTCGTTGTCTGACAATGGGGTAAGGAGGCGTGTTTGTATCACATAACTGCATTGTCAATGTCTGGAGTACCGTGAATTATAGTTTATAGATTCCCCAACTGTATTAAACTTTTGGTTTTTAGTGGTTTATGTATCAGCATCCCCTTTTATTCCCTTTTAATTCTCCTTTTCTTCATTTGTTTGTTTGTTTTTGTTTGGTTTAAGAAACACTCCTGTTCGTTACCATTGGCAGTAATGCATTCATATCTTCACAACAACCATAACTTCCACAAGGAAAGCAATTTCTATTCCAATTGGAATTTTTTAAAGGTTGGCATTCACTTGCTGTGGAAGTACGATCCTGTATGTATTCATTATATGTGATAAAATGGGATAGAAAAACGTATGTGACTGAGCTTTTAGTTTCCATAAAAGGCTGCTTTGGTTGGGGCAATAATTGGGTTATCTCAATATGATTATATTAGTTACCACTGTCTACAAACTTGCCTTGAGGTGTGGGTCGAGTGAGGTACAGAAAATCACCTGAGGTGTACTGTCCTTAGCGAAAGCCAGGAAAAATGCATGCCTTGATGACAAGTCGGCGAGAGGCGCATACCATCTTCCATGAGGTGGCGCAAGGTGTTGGCTGAAAGAAGAGATGACCCCACCCCCACCACCCCCACCACCCCCCCGTGCGCGCGTGCAAGAAATAAGTGAAACTGTGTCGTTGTGCAGTTGGGGTCTTCCTTTGTTGAATCACTGTGCTTTGTTTTGGGTTTTCTGGTCTTGGGCTTGTGGTGTTTTAGTATAAGAATGAAAAGATGTGGTCCCATGTAGCGACCAGCAAAGTAATGTTACGTATGTGTGCAGCACACTTCCACTTGAAGATAATTTTAGTTATGAAAAATTTTCTGTGTGATTCATAACTAAACTTTTGAGACCCGAATATCAAAATAGAAAGACTACTAATATTATAAAGCAAGATGCTTAATCTTGTAATTTTACTCTTTCTATGAGAAGAGTTGAACAAAAGTGTAAAAGTAGAATACAGCGAGGGTATCTTTATCATATATAAAACTTATACATACATACTTACAGATTATTTTTATTAATTAAAATGATTGATTCAGAAAGCTTACACCTAAATGCCACAAGGCTTACACCTTGCCCTTCAAATTATTATTAGTGACACCTGAGAGTGGGGTGAATTGCAAGGATTTTCAAAGTCACTGAGCATTCAGTGGTTGAATTGAAGATGATCTGTTTGTTCATCTTTTTACCATTATATGTTTTTCTGTAATTTGTTTCTCCTTTTTTTTCCATTATTGGTTTGTTAGATCTTTTAAATTTTTGATCTTCCTTTTCCTGTTACATCTACTGTACTTGGTCAATGCCCTTTTCTTATTGTTTTGAGTAATTAAACCTTTTTGCAGCCCCTAATTGATTGCTTTTATCCATTTGCATTGAAACAATAATTCAGACTCTAACGTGTTAGATATATTACTTGCAGGTTGTGGTAACCATTTGGTACCGTGCGCCAGAGTTGCTCCTTGGGGCTAAGCACTACACAAGTGCTGTTGGTATCCTCCTACACCAAGTTATTTATCCTATTTGTATTAAGTTCATGTGGTTAACATGTGATTACAATCATGAGCGCACATTTGTAGATTACCTAAATGCTAAATAGTTTCTAAAGGCCTGCCTCTTTGTTGTTTGAATATTTTTATTTTCAGTTGATGTAATTATGTTCTCTGGTGTATTGAATTATTTGAGCAGATTAATTTTAAAGACAATGTTTTCTTAATATGAAATTTAGATATGTGGGCTGTTGGATGCATCTTTGCCGAGCTTTTGACTTTGAAGCCATTATTTCAAGGCGCAGAAGTCAAAGCTATACCAAATCCTTTTCAGGTTGTGAAACGTTGAATGTATTTACATTCTTGTACACTTTTATTACTAGTACTGTTTTAAGTTTCGTAATTGTATCACATCTTCTAATAATAGTGTTCACTTGTGCAGCTTGATCAACTTGACAAGATATTCAAGGTCTTAGGTAATATGTTTTACCTTTTAGGCCATTTATCTTTTATAAGTTCTATGGAGCTACCTTACAGTCAACAATTATCACATCAGGTCATCCGACACTAGAAAAGTGGCCAGCACTTGCAAACCTTCCACACTGGCAACAAGATCTGCAACATATTCAAGGCCATAAATAGTAAGCTTTCTCATATCTAATGTATGTAAAACTTGTGTAGTTAAACATATAAAAAAGAATATAAACCTTGTGCTAGGAATCTGAAGAAATTATTTTTGTCTAATTTGTCATTCTCTAGTAACTCCCATGTTTGGCTTAATTTTTTTTTCTCCCTTTCCTTGATCAAACTAACCAGTTCTTTTTTCCTGCTGTATGCTTTTGACAGTGATAATAATGCATTGCATAGTGTAGTTCACCTCTCTCCAAAAAGTCCTGCATATGACCTCCTATCTAAGATGCTCGAGTAAGTGGTGCCTTTTAAATTTACAAGAATCTCATTTTGTTATTGTTGAGCACATGGAGAGGATGAGACTCATTACTATACCCAAAAAAATTGTAATTCTCATTTTACCAATTTTTCTAGTTTTTTCTAATTTTTTAGGATTCTAATTACAAAGTACAGAAAGTTATCCTTACAAATTTGGAGTGATGGTACATAATGAATTGTTTTAATAAGATTTATGAATTGAGTGCCCTTTTAATTGCTAATAGAGTATTGTCGTACGGAATCTTTGAACATAAATGGTCTCTTGACTGTAGAAGTGTAGATATTTGTTGATAATTCAAGATTCAAGGATTAGATATGAGCACAACATAGTTAGAGGCCTAAAATGAATGATTTCTGTGGACTATAGTAAGGTTCTTAATCCCTATCTTTTCATCCAAGTTTCAGAGAAAGGTTCTCTCTCTCTCCAGAGAGTAGTTTCTTCTGATTACAACAGTAGATAAAGTATTTTAAGACCTTGACTGGATTATCTTTACTACCATGCAAGTACCAGGATATATGACAATTAGAAGGGTACTAAAGGAACATTCTCTTCCTTGGGATTTCACTGACCAATTATATAACAGTTTGAGGCTGATTGATCATGTTAGTCCCCATATTTTCATTGTTTGGCTGGTGACTTGGAGTTGGATTTTTCGATGAGATGGCTAGTTTGTACTTTAATAAATCATTTGAAGGAACTGTTAGCAACTATAGATGTATAATGGAGATGATGGATGTGAGATGAGGATACCAGGTCTACTGTTGTTCAGTTTTTCACATTGGTGAATTAGTGGTGAACTGGTTTGGACATGCTTTTTTGTTCACAAGTTGTAAACCGGAAGCTACAAGTAAATTCAGATATTTCAAGCTAATTTGTATATGAATTATGAAAAGCAGTTAAACGCCATTTCTTAGTATTGGTTGCCTTTCTTGTCCATGTGCTTGCTAATTTTTGTACTAATTTTTTGTCAAGATTCGGGAAGGTCGGAGCCTCTGACTCAAAATAAATTTTTATTTGATTTGTTTTTGTCTCTTCATGTCTATCATACAATGCCGAAATTTTGATAAAATTTACAGTTGTTTGACTTAAAAAGTGTTGAACTATAACTTACAATATGTTTCTGTAGTAATTAGTTACAGTGGCATGTAATTTGTAAGGTCTTGCAGTTGATCTTGCATTACTTTTTTCTTAATGAAGATAAATTAATTGTCTGTTTCTTTCCCAAACAACTGTGTGCAGATATGATCCTCGAAAGCGTATAACAGCTGCACAAGCATTAGAGCATGAGTAAAGCTTCTTGTTTCTTTATCTCTCATATTATGCTTATTATTCTTCCTCCATCCTTCCCTTTCCCTCACCCTCATGATCACCTGTGAATGAATTATTTAACAAGCTAATTAATACAGGATTCGGGATTTTAATATTCTTAAATAAAAATTGTTATACCCAAAAATATAATTGCTTTCTAAAAGATTCATATTTTTTGCTTTCAGGTATTTTCGTATCGAGCCTCTACCAGGTCGCAAGTAAGGTTTTCTTCTTCATTAACTTTTACTTCCCCTGTTTGACTTGGACCTTTTCTGTTGTGATATGCCCAACCTATTTGAGTCTCTTTATTTTCCAATATGTTGACCACCTTTTCATGAATACCACCTAAAAGTTTGAAAAAGAAAAGACTCTAATGGAGATACTAGATGCTATTGTAAGCATATAGTGCGCCCATATATCTTATATTGACAGGTATATTATTAATGATCAGTGCTTTGGTGCCTACCCAAGGAGAGAAAGTAGTGAATTATCCTACTCGTCCGGTAGACACAACCACAGATTTTGAAGGGACAACTAGCATTCAACCTTCACAACCGGTATGTTTCATGGTTTTACAACTAAATGAGTAGACTTCTGTTCCAAAGCTGCAGCTGTTTAAATGAAGTGCTGACCATGGTTTGTACAAAATTTAGTTGGAATTTTAGAAATAGCAGTGAAAGCCAGAGTAAAGAAACATAATGGAGCACTACTCAATTGTGTACTCTACTGTTTCGGGGGTTATACGTATACTTTAAAATAATACATTCTTGAAAACATTATAATCACAAATTTTTATTTGTGTTACATGTTGGATGTAGAACAGGAAATCACGATAGTGTTGCTATTAGTAGATAAATATTGTTCACTGAGTTGAAATCGTCCGCACGTTTAGTTTTGTAAGAAGCATTATCTTTTATGATACTGTTGAGGGGAGATGCTTTTAGTTTAGTTCAAGGTCCGTCTGTCAGAACCTCGAATCCCCTTCCACCCTTTTTTGCATTTTCTTCTCTTTCAGTTCCTGGTTGATTATCATAATTTTATTGCTCAGTGAAACTGGTCATATCCATTGTCGTAAGATGTATCAATGTGGTTGGACATGTATCAATACTAATGACATTAATTTTGTTTCCATCTTGATATACTCATTATGAATAATTGTATCACATCTGCTTTCCTCCTCTTTAATTGTTAATCAGAGGACACAGAATTAATTTACGTTAGAATTTATTCAACTATTTATCTTCTTTATATCCCATAGAACAAGTTCATCTTTGAGTGATTTCCTACATAGAAGAGTGTTAAGGCATGAAAATAACATGTTTGCATATAGTAAACGTAGGAAGTCTTAACATCTCAATCTTTGTTCACTATGGTATGTGTACATTGCTCATCGTACAATTATCTGGACCAGGTATCGTCTGGAAATGCAGTATCTGGAAACATGTCAGGTGCTCATGTGGGGAGATCCGTACCCAGGCCTATGGTTAACATGCAAAGAATGCAGCCTCAGGGCATGACTGCTTATAATCTTGCATCTCAAGCAGGGATGGGTGGTGCAATGAATCCTGGCGGCATGCCAATCCAGCGTGGTGTAGCACAGGCCCATCACCAACAACAGGTATATTGTGATGAGTATAGATTGTTTTGTCCTTTAGAATAATTCTTTCTCTTAATTCATGCTGGTTTTATATTTTATTTTATTTTTCAAATACAGTTGAGAAGGAAAGATAATGGAATGGGGATGCCGGGATACCCTCCACAGCAGAAATCCAGACGTTTCTGAGGAATATTGCACCTATTGTACTTTAATTGCCATGGATGATCTGAAATTCATGAAGGTTAGTTTTTTTATTGATGCTTTGCTTCATAGGCTACTAGTACTTTAAAACTGTTCTTTATCTCTTCATCATTAAAAAACAAAAGAAGGTAAACTCCTTTGACTTTTCCTACTGGTCTTACCGACGTGGGGTTGAGATTTCAAACTCTCATCTTCCACTGCCTGTCCCAAGAATCACTAGTTTTCCTAAATAATTCAGAATCCTGTAAATTAAAAGGGGGAGAATCTATTACAATCTATCAACCATAACCAATAATCTTATCAGTATCATTTTTATTTATTGGACTGCATTTTTGTTAGTCTTCTCACTGTTGCATAAAAATAAGGCTTTGTTGTTTTAAAGATAAAAAAATATACTTTTTAAGCTTTGTCTTGAGGGATTTCTGAACTGGAAGTCTGGAACTCATACTTGCGTACATTTTCCATTAGCAAAACACTGCAAGTTCCATCTTTTCATCCCCACAAGCTCCTCTTGTTATCAATTATTCTCTTGGTACCTTTGATCTCCCTCTGCATCTGAGGCTCTGTTGGATTTATTAGTATAAGGCTTACCTTTCTACCAGCTCCGTTAGCCAACTGGTCTTATTGACCCATAACATACATTATCTGCTCGAATGGACCTGTACCCATCACCACTTCCTTAAATATACCTGTTTTATTCGACTCTCTTTTAATCGAGAATACTAAATCATGTGCACGATGCTTTGTGAAAAAGGTTGATGCACAAGCTTGATTCGTGAAGAAACTTGCAGCCTAACTTGTTTTATTCTATCTTCAAATTCCTTCATTCTTTCTTATCTTATCCATGCATTTCATGTTTTTCCAGGTCTAAATATTGAGGACACAAAATTTCATGTTATTCTGTCAGAGGTGGAATGCTGTAGAGGAAATTCGGTTATTCTTAGAATGCTGGTCGGTGCAGTGGGACGAAGATTTCAGTTACCGCAGTCTAACTGGTGCTCCCGTAGGTCACAACGTGCACACTTCCAAATTGTGACTCGATTTCTGTAAAAATTAGTTGTTAAGCCAGAAAAACAGTAATTAGACAAGTTGTATGAACGCCGCATCGATGAGCTTTAAGTATTTAAGCATCCGTTCCTCACTAACAGAGAAAGCAGGGGAAGGAAGGACGGTAGGGGATATAGAAAGAAACGCATTTGTTTGGATGAGATCCCCACCAACTTTTAACTGGGACTCTCACACTCTGTTACATATGTATGTGTATAATATTTCTTGTAATTGATGTTTCAATTAGTCAGCTTTTAATTCACAAATAGGTATTGGGTTGCAGTTGCATGTGATTGTTTGAACAGCGGACCTCAAATTGATTCACCAGCACCAGCAGCCTATCCAAATGAAAATGGTAGTTGGTGCCGTAACCCCTTTTAAACACCTCCGATTTCCGGCTTCCGCCTTCCGCCCGCCCTCAATCCCCTTTTCACAGCACCAACTACGGCAATAGTTTCACTCATCCGTCCCGCTCTCCCGCCGTCCCTCCTAACAAAGTACAACTGTGAACGCAAAATGCCACACTAGCCATCAAGGTGCAATAGTGAACGCAAAATGGTTTCACTAATCGTTTTGTGGAGATGATCTAAATAGGCAATGGCGGAGTTGCCTAAATCTATTGCACTCGATTTTTTTGGAGTTTTTTGATTTGATGATGCTCTGGCTGAATGCGCTATAGTTTTGCGAGTACTTTGATCCGACTTATGTTAAATCTTTATTAGCTTTTTTGGACTATGGAATATGGATGCTATGGAAGTTTAGTAACTGAATGCTACTTGAACACACAAAACCAATGCACTTGCTAACATCATAAAATTGCGCAATAGGGAAAGTGACATACCTCCTTGTAAGTCCTTGCAAGGTTTGCTTCTTCTTTGATGTGGGACTTTACCTTAACATATGGATAAGATAAATTGGGTGACGTGAAACATTTGTGGGCCAATTGTTCCTATATTATGAAATAAGTTGAAATTCCACTATAAAACTAATTAACAATATGAAGAGTAACTCAACTTCTTATAAATCTTTCAAGGTTTCTGATGTGGAACTTTGTATTTCACAGACTTTCAGGATAATGCTTTCCTCGCTTCTAGCATGGAGGAACATCCTTCTCTTTGCCATCATCATCTAAATATCATTTTTGGAAAGAAAAAAAAAAACATTCGAACTTGAGACCATTTAGTCATCTATATTAATTTGTTGAACAAGTCGATTGTTATGATAGCAAATAGTATTTTCTTGGAACCGTCAATTTCCTTGATTCATTTGGATGACTAAGCAGTCTCCAAATCGAATGATTTTCTACGTAGATGATTTTTAGTTTAACATTGCATCAAACATTTGACTATGTTAATTAAAATTATTCGATGGATAGATTAGTACAATTCGACTAATATCTGCATCAAATAGTAATATACAGACTATTTCAAGACGTCATACTGTAGTCATCGACGGAGCCACTAAGGGACCAGAGTGGTTTCGAGCCCGTCCTGATCACTATGTAAGAAATTTCCAACAGCCTCAAGCCTGCTATTGTAGAACCGTGAGACATGAGGAAGAAGATGAATTTTTCTCGAGAAGAAGTTTAGTTGAACGATGTCGTGTCTTATATTTTTCTAATAGTTTTGTTTGTTTTGTCTTTGTAGTTTAGTGAAACTCAAGGATAGGGTTTTAAAATTGACTTTAATATTATTTCTAAGGCAACCTAATCAACTATTCTTTACAACCCTCCTTGCCCTCATTTTCTGTCAAACTGTTCAAACTAGATTTCTTTGTATTTTCTTCCTATAATTTCAAATTTAGTACTCGGTATACTGGTCTCTACCTCCCACTTAATTGTATTAGACACTTCTTTTGATTTTCTCTATTAAATTTAATTGGTCTTTCAGTTTTATGAACCTTACTTCAATTGCTCATGTTATGATTCAAAATTTTTTCTATATATATATATGTATATATGAAAAGGCCCTCGCTCACAAAGAATTCTCACTCCGCCACTAACTATATTGATTATTATTATAAGTCAAACTCAAGTAGTTAGCACAATCCGTTGTAGCTTGCAATTAGCCGTACTACGAGGCAACACATGTGGATTTTCCGCGCCTTCGGTGGCTAATACGGCAATGCACGGAATGCAATCCATTGAATATAGAAAAAAGGTAAAACTTAACTTACAGTCCATTAAATTTAAAGGAAAATTAATGAAAATGGCTTCAAATCTTTACATTTTAATCAAAAACCACCCACTAACTTTATTTTAATAATAAGGACAAAAGACTAAAATATATATATATATATATATATAACGAACCCACTAGCGCTGGGCGAGTACCCCCCCCCCACCCAGTCCATTTTTTTTCTCCTACCTTTTGTCCCATCGTTCAGCTACATTAATAGGATTTTTTTTTTCCATAGAAGATAAAAAAAACTTCGAATTGAATTACATTCTCCTGTTTTATTTTTGTGGTGTTGTTTTCTAATAGTAGTCATGATGATGAGAAACTTTTCAATGTGCCCAGAACACGGGATGGTACACTCCATACAAGTTGTGAGAATCTTGTGTTAAAAAATTAATAACATAAAAATAAAATTTTCCACCACACTTGTATAATAACATGTGGTATATCATTTGTGTTACGGGCACAAGGAAAAATTTCTCAAAGATGACACCCAAGCTCAAGAAATTGGTTGGAGAGCTACATTTATTATTGTAGGTATATGAAAAAAGTGAGGAAATTTTAATTTGGTAATTGAAAACAGCTTTTTAAATATATTACTAAGGATTAAACACTATTTATAAAACTTCACCAATAAGGGTTTAAGTTTCAAACCTTATGAAACTGAACCAAGAATTAAACAGTATTTATAAAACTTCATCAATAAGTAGACACTAATAATGAAACTAGACCAATAGGTAGACATCATTTATGAAACTGGATCAATAAGTAGACACTATTTATGAAACGAAAACAAGAATTAGGCATAATTTGAACACTTGACTATACACTATTTATGAAACTGGAGTAAGAACTAGACAATATTTATGAATTATGACCAAGAACTAGGCACTATTTATGAAAGTAGACCAATAACTAGACATTATTTATGAAACCGGACCAAGAAAGAGACACTATTAATGAAATTGTACCAATTACTATACATTATTTATGAAACTGGACCCAATAACTAGGCATTATTTATGAAACATGATCAAGAACTAGACATCATTTTATGAAAGTGGACAAAAAACTAGACACTATTTATGAAATTGAACCAATAAATAGTATAGTACTGTTCGGTTTCATAAATAGTGCAGTTTCATAAGTAGTGTTCAGTTTTATAAACAGTGTTCAGTTTCATAAATAGTGTACATGTACTGCGCACGCGTCAGGTTTTTTGTTTTTTTTTTAAATTGTGTCATTTTCGTTAAAAATTAAGTTTTTTTGTCATTTTTATTAAAATTTAAGGGTTTTTCATTAAAATTTAATTCTTTTTCATTAAATAAAGTTTATAGCATGGTTTTTTGTTAAAATAAACTTAGTTCAAGCTCATTTCATTAAAGTTCCCTAAATTTAATGACAATTGCAATAATAGGAAAGGGATCCTCTCCGGATCCCTTCCACTAAATCCTCTCAATCAACAAATCCAGACCTTTGAAATTTGATCAAACGGCTGAAAACAGGGGATCTGTTTAAAAGTTATAATAACTTTAACCGTTGGATCAAATTTTAAGGGCTCGGATTTGTTGATTGGGAGGATTTGGTTGAAGGAATCCAAAGAGGATCCCTTTCCGCAATAATATAAGCAATCCAATTGCATCACAGTTGTAATTGATATATATATATATATATATATAACTGTTATTAGCACTAAAAAATCTCGTTATACACTCCTCATAAGTGTATTTTTCTTTCTAATTATAGAAAGTTTGGAGTGCAAAATGAGATTTGTGGACAATAACAATTCCCTATACACACACACACACACACACACACATGCCCTTTAAGGGAAGGGATCCCCAATTTTTTAACAAAATGGGAACACTCTCTTGATTATTAGATTTGGCTTTAATGAAATTATGTGGTTGAGATTAAATCACAGGCCACATAATCTCAACCACATAATTTCATTAAAGCCAAATGTAACGGTCAAGAGGATGTCCCCATTTTTTTTTTTTAAAAAGGGATCCCTCCCCTTAAAGGCTTTATATATAGGCCCGCAAAGGGATTTCCATTTTTTTTAAATGGAAATTAAGTGTGGGGCATTTAATTATCAAGATAAAATTTCATTGTTTCTTATATAACAAAGTATTCGTTAATTTCTTTGAACTCAATTAGATGTCTTAAACATTTCTGATTTGACTAATATTTTGTAAGGATGATCTATGAGGTGCAACTTGAAAAATAAACGATTCAAATCGTTAAAGTTCGATGTAGTGTGGACCCTACAATTAATCCTCATTTTTATAAAAAAAATGAGGATCCCTTCTCTCTCTCTCTCTCTCTCTCTCTCTCTCTCTCTATATATATATATATATATATATATATTAATCGTCTATATCTAGTCGTAAAACCGGGCCCAGGGGTGTTGGGACTACTTTGAAGTTATTTATCTCACAAAAAAGAATGTAACGCAACGGAATTGATAGGCAAGAGAAATAAAGAACATTCAACGTATTACACAAAAAAATTATTCACTCACAAACTAGTACAAGAGGAAACACTCAAACACTCTTAGAAGCTTTGTTGCTTCTTCTCACTTCTCACTTGACACTCTCACTTCTCACTATTTGCTCTCTTGGTTGTTACATCACATAGTTTAGCACCTCACCTATTTATAGGCAAGGTTTGCCAACTTTGGCATTACTATAACTTTCTAGCTAATTCTTAACAACCACACATTTTTACAAGATTCTAGATCTTTCTACAAAAAACCTTAGATATTTATGCATGCATTCCACCAACTTGAACTTTGCTAGAACTGTTCAGCATGTGCATGGATCTTTCTTTGTGTATGGGCCGGATCAATTGTCTTGGACCAATTCAACAGGGGTCACCTGGGCGGAATCACATACGTGCTCGAGTGGTCTAGCGATTCTCTGGAGATCGGGGAAATAGAAAACATGCATGCACCACATCAACTTATCAACTTGTTTCTTGTTTGTGAAAGCCCACAGGAAATAGCTAGTAGTTTCAGTCTCAGTTTCAGCGCACGCTGATGCATTGCATTTTGCATATATGGCTGGCTATCTGAGTCTCTGAGCTTCTCGTTTGCTGCACTAAACTGAATTGTTCTTTATTGCCTTTCTTTGAAGCAAAAGGACAGAGACCGCCAATCCACAAATATCTTTCCCTTCATTTAATGTTGACTGTTCAATCTTTTCTCATTTGGTACCAAGAAGTGTAAGTAGGTTTCTATCCTTTTCAAAGGACCAAGGATTTTGTTTTCTCTAGTTTACATTTTCTGGTTGTTTGTTTCAGGAATTTAATCCATCTATCTCAACAGACGCAGGCGCAATTATATTGGCATGCCACTATATACTCCAGCTCCTAAATTCGAATCACATTTCTCACTATTTAAATTGATTTTGTTGATGCACAACATCGGTTCAATGTGTATAGTAGTGAAGTGACCTTCACAATGATGCTTTGTCAAGGATAGACGTACGAAGTGACCCACAAGGAAGATAGAGTAAGTATCGAAGGGCACCGTGTGCTACCAATCTTAGAGACTTAGATATTGTTTACGATGAAAAGATAAATGATAAACCCTTCCCATCCCAGATTTGGGAAGAAACAAGAAATATGGATGAGTTGTAATTAATGCAAGGCAACCGAACTCTTTTTCTCCCATCTCATTGTTTTGGCATGTATGTATGAATAAAGTAAACCAGACCTGGGAATCTGGGCTTTGTCCATTTGTATAATAAACCAGGGAATCTGGATTTTGTCATTTGGAAGAAATTTTTAGTTGTGACAGAAAACACGGATAATACCACGTGTTTTTAAGTAAGTGATGAAATTTTTTAATTTTTAAGTTATTAACCTTTTGACATACATATCTTATCATTTATATAGAAACACGTGATGTACCACTCGTGTGACGAAGAATCTCTCGTCCATTTGTATAATAAACCAGACCATGGAATCTAAGCTTTGTCCATTTGTATAATAAACCAGACATGGGAATCTGGACTTTGTCCTTTCGGAGAAATTTTTAGTTGTGACAGAAAACACAGATAGTACACTACGTGTTTTTATGTAAGTGATAAAATTTATTAATTTTGAAGTTATTAACCTTTTAACACACATATCTCACTATTTATATAGAAACATATGATTTACCACCTCACACACTGAAAAATCTCTCGTACATTTGTATAATAAACCAGACCTGGGAATCTGGGCTTTGTCCATTTGTATATAAGCACTAGCTAATGTGCATCGTATTAGTCAGTAGTGGCAGCGGTAGTAGTCAGCCATGGCAAACACCAACATTCTAGACGCAGAGCGCGAGAGCTTCCACAGGTTCTTTGAGTGCTGGCTTGATGAACAAAACCAGCACCTCCACGACCTCACTATTGCCGCAAGAAATAACACCACCGCCACCACTACCGCCGCTACTAATCCTGCAACAACCACTGCTGCTATTAATACTAGCAGTACAAGTTTAGGAAAACTGGTGGAGCGTGTGGTGAAGCATTACGAGCATTACTACGAGGTCTAGTCGAGATGGGATAAGCAGGACGTCCTCGGAATGCTGTCGCCTTCTTGGCTGAGCTCCCTCGAGGGACGCCTTCCTTTGGATTGGCGGCACAAAACTCATGCCCAAGATGCACAGAAATCTTCCACCCCACTACCCAATCCTCCCAAAGCAACTCGATCGCGACGTTGCTACAGGGCACGGAAGAATCGAAAAGATGTAGAAAACCCGTCGTTGCTGCAGGCCATGGCGACCCATTCTGTTGACCTAACTGGCCATGGTGGAGCTCAATCAGAGAATCCTCACCTTCCTATTCGGAACTCTCTAATTCACGTCAATCTGACTCCTCGTGTGGTTTGATTCCTCGATGTTTCTTTACAATAATGGATCTGGGAGTACTTATTTCTGGGGTGGGGTGGGGGGGGTGTTACGGGGGAGGTGGAGGTGGGGTGGGATGGTTGCAGTGGGTTTTTGGATGGGAGGGGAGGTGAAGAGAGTGGAGGAGAGGGTGGTGGGGCGCCGGTGGGATTGGTTTGTGGGTTTTTGTTTTTTTTAATAAGGTAAATTATTATAATATTTTAAATGTATAAAAAATTATTTTTTTGCCACGTGATATAAATTTGACAGCCACGTCATTAGTTAACAGTTTACTTAATGAATTTTCTAACGAATGTATATCATTGAAATAAAATGATAAGTAAATGTATGAAATTGAAATCGATCTCAAATCTAAGAAGGTAAAACGTAATTTACCCAAAGTTCTAAAATTGCAATCTAAACTAATGTTTTCTCACTTCCTCTCCCTGTTCGTATTCCCTCTATCACATTAAGGGCAGAAAGACAAAGCTTTCCAAAATTCCAACGACTCATCTCATTTCTTCCGTAAAAATACAAATCCATTTTAATCCAACAATTATCAATGCATCTCCAAACTGGAAAAAAACAGGAGGACAGAAAACGTACCTAAAATGTAACAGCAGCGTCACAGGTGCTAGCAAATCTCAGATTTATTAGCTGAGCAACCAAAACTGACAGCAAAACGAAATCGTTAGGGTTTCATCCAAATTAGCAAAAATCCAACATAAAAACTAAATACAATCATTATAAAACACACCTTAGCTAAATAAGATCGGTTCCTCAGTGATCTGAAGACAGGTCAAAGCCCCTCATTCATCATGGGCGCGAGACTTTTGGCCTTAATTTTAGGTGTTATTATTTTGCAGATGTATTTTCATCAAAGTAGAAAACAGCAGAAGTTTGTATCCACAAAGATTACTTCAATTACTTACGTTATGATTCGAAATTTTTTCTTAATACATATATGAAAGGCTATCTCTCACAAAGAATTATAGCTCCGCCACTAACTATAGTGACTATTATAGTTAGTCAAACTGAAGTAGTCAGTTCAGTCCGTTGTACTAATTCACGTTGCGCTTGCAAGCAGCCGTACTACGAGCGCAACGCAAGTGGTCAGTTCAGTTCGTTGTTCTAATTCAACTTGTTTCTTGTTTGTGAAAGCGCGCACAGGAAATGGGGGGTAGTTTCAGTTTCAGCGCATCTGGTGCATTGCATTTTGCATATATGGCTGGCTATCTGAGTCTCTGAGCGTGTCTTTTGCTGCACTGAATTGAATTATGCTTTATTGGCTTTCTTTGAAGCAAAAGGACAAGACCGCCTTTGCCAATCCTAAAATATCTTCACCTTCGATCTTTTCTCATTTGATAAGAATAGATATAACCTGGGAATCTGGGTTTTGTCCGTGTGTGTGTGTGTGTGTGTATAAAAGCACTAGCTAGTGTGTATCGTATTAGTTAGTAGTAGTCGTCGTCGTCGTCGACAACCATGGCAAACACCAACATTTTAGAAGTTGAGCGAGAGAGCTTCCACAGGTTCTTTGAGTGCTGGCTTGCTGAACAAAACCAGCACCTCCACGACCTCATTACTGCCGCCAAAAATAACACCACCTCCGCCGCTACTAATCCTACAACCACTGCTGCTATTAATACTAGCAGTAGAAGTTTAGGAACACTGGTGGAGCGCGTGGTGAAGCACTACGAGCATTACTACGAGGTCAAGTCGAGATGGGTTAAGCAAGACGTCCTTGGGATGCTGTCGCCTTCTTGGCTGAGCTCCCTCGAGGACGCCTTCCTTTGGATTGGCGGCTGGAGACCAAGCATGGCTTTTCATCTCTTCCACTCAAAGTCGGGATTGCAACTCGAGGTTCGAGTCGCGGAGTTTATCCGAGGCTTTTGTAGTAGTAGTAGTAAGGGTGACTTGGCGGATTTGTCGTCACATCAGCTCACGCAAGTGGACCAGATGCAGCAGAGGACTGTTAAGGAAGAGAGGGACATCAGCGAGAAGATGGCCAAACGGCAGGAGGCCGTCGCTGACTCCTCCTTGGTCGGCTTGTCCCACGTCATTACGGAGTTGATGGATGCCGGTAACGGTGGTGATGATCCGGTTGCGGAGGAGGACCCCCGAGTGGAATCCGCTCTGGCATCCAAGAAGGAAGGTTTGGAGGAGGTTCTGCAAAGGGCTGATAATCTACGGCTGAGGACGCTGAAAGCTATCACTCACATTCTGACTCCAATCCAGGCCGTCCATTTCTTGATTGCTGCTGCTGAGTTGCACTTGAGGCTTCATGACTGGGGAAAAAAGAAAGACGCCACCACCCGTGCCCAATCTTCTCAACCATGATCATTTCATCTCATGCATCCATCCCGTCGGTCTAAATTAATAACGAGTGTTTAGGCGAGGCCTAAGTACGTAAGTATCTTGTCGAGCGTAATAGTGTACTAGCTTATGAATTTGGAGTGAGACTACTATACGCTCGAGGTCTTCCCCACCCTGGCCAAGGTTTTAATGACAACTAATGACCCCACTTTAAGCAAGTGTACCTTGTTATAAAGGTTGCTTTTTTTTTTTTTTTTTTTTGTCAAACAAGATTACTTACATTAAAAACTAGTACAATGTCCAAAAATACTATACAGTAAAAGGCCGAAGCAAAAAGAGAGCTGCAACCAAAGGCCACACATACTTAGGTCTGAAGACTGCAAAAACAAACAACAACAAAAACCATAATCTCAAGCAGCATAAACCAAACTGCCGCCGCCGTCGCATCCTCAGAGGAAGCCAAACTCTGAACCGAGAAAGTAGACACCTGATCCAAGCTCCCTCATGAACCCCTGCAAATATATACAAACAAAGCATTTTACAGATAAAAAGTGAGGCTAAGTGGTATGCAAAATACTCTTAATGTGGCGGAGGCCATAGGACACTTGGCCTTGATGGGGATTCGTCATATGCCAGTTAGGGAGGGGAGGTGAGGGATGTGGATCTAAAATTCAATTTTGATCGGAACCCGCAAATCCAAGCACACGATGAGGTGGGCATGGAATATCACGACCAAGGAGGAGGGAGGAAGGAAAGTTAAATGACAAAAAGCAGGCGAAAAATGCCGAATAAAGAGCATGAATCCCAAAACTGAGACAAGCTTAGGGAGGTAATTGAGACCAAAGAGGGGGTGGGATGCTGTGAGGGGGAAGGGGCAGAGGAGATGATAGGGGAGGAAAAGTGGGAATGGGTAAAGAAGGGAGGGAGTAGTAGGCTGCTGCCTACCTCGAGCAAGAGCAAGAGCAAGAGGTGGTGGTTGAAACTTCGATAAATGTTGGATTTCTGCGGCAACAGAGAGAGGGAGCCATTGTTATAAATCAATAGTAGTTTTTGTTGAATATAAATCCTACATCGGGGAGCTAAGAAAATAAAATACAATATATAGGTGTTTCATTTTAACAACACCGAGACCTTTTGTGTAAAACACAACACCTAGAAATAGGCGTTAAGTTAAAACAATATCGGAGTGGTTAAGAGTGAGATAGTGGCCCGTAACTATGAATATCAAACAATTTCCGGGCACATTCATGACCTGAAATCATTTGGAAGTCCAACCAACACGATAAAGGCACCATTCCACAGACAGCAGCACAATTTCAAATAATCGAAACGCTTTATAGCTTTTTCCTTTGAACCCAAAAGGCCGGCAACACAGGATCAGCTCTAAAATGTCTCTGTTACTTACAAATCGTTAGGATATTTTTGACATTTTGATCCATTCTAAAAACTCTGTCACGTACTGATCACTCAAAATTTAACCACCCATCCAGCACCAGCAAAATTTTGAGGATTTCCAAAACAATGATCACTCAAAAGCTTCTCTGTGAAGCACGTAGCAGCCTGCGTCGAGGATTGAGAAATCGGAACATTGGACAACAGACTGGGTTCAGTAGTGTAAAGGCTTTCCAGGTCCACCAGGGCTCCTCTTCATGCTGGCTCTGCCATCCAAAGCACAGTGCATAAGAAGGAACAATCCGGATTCTCCACCTTAAACTAGATCGGATCAAAGTAGGAATTGGGGAAACAGTTACCAAATCAGGGCACTGCAAAGAGTGTAAAAAGGTCAAGAAACGAGAAACTGAGCTTTCTCAAATCGTCGCCTCACCTGTGCACTCTTTAAATACAAAGAAATGCCTTTGTATTACACCAACAAGCCAGTTAAAGTTCATTCCCGATAGATACAAAAAGGATAGGAAATAGCACACCTCTAAGAATCAGTGAAAGGTGACCCCCGGAAAGCTCTACCAAAGCAACGAAGTTGGCCTCACCATGTATCAAAAATTATCACTAAACAAAAATAATAATAATCCGGTCCTTCTTTTCTAATAAACCATGTCTATATAGCTGCTAGGACATAAAACCTAACTTCCAGACCCAAAAAAAAAAGACGAAAAAAAAGACATAAGCTAACCTTAACGACTTTTTGCAGGACCTTGAGAAAGAGAAAAATATTTCTACAAGTTCAGCATAATTGAGTTTAGAGCTCTAACTTGATTTCTGGTCCTTGAGCATCTATGTATTCTAGAACCTTCTTTGGGATGTTGTTTGTAATCAGAGTCCCACCATTATAGCCATCGATTAGCAACTTCCCTATTTTTGATCTCCACTCCGAGCTATCAGTTTCATTTCTTCTGTCGTGAACAACTCTGCCACGGTACTTGAGCATGGTTCCCAAACCAGTATTGGGTTCCCAACCATATTCCATTAGCACCTGGGCATCGCCTTCGGTCAAGTCATCTCCAACCTTAACCGGTCAATCCAGGAAAAAGATACGGTTAGAACCAAATCAGATATATTACCCTCTAGAATGATAATACAAAATGCCCAAACCGTCTATTCATCCAGATAAGCCATGCTTAAAGCTGAATCCAACTGATTACAAATTGCCCACAAAGAATGGCAACAAAAGACAAAATACAAACTTGGCCAAAAAGCGCGCGTGTGTGTATAACACATCACTACAATACAGAGGCCTTCCAATTTGGATATCTCAACAATAGCACGTTATTCTTAAGCATAAAAATCTATAAATATATAAAATGGGAACTCTTCTTGGCACTCCAAAAAAGTCCTCTTGCACTCCTTTATGAAAGCACACGGGAGAAAATAAACATAGAGAGTGCAAGATAACATTTTTGGAGTGCCAATAACAGCTCCCTCGAATATTTCTCAGATAAAAATAAACTATTAAAGTAAAATAAAAGTTCCGAGTCATAACACAGCCCGACCATTAGACATTTGGACTCAAATTCCAAGTCTAAGACCACAAACACTAATTTGAGAGTGAAGATGCAGATAAAACAATGAATCAACATAACTTTATTAACATGGTTCCACCCCAAACTGGGTTATGTTCCTGGGGAGGAATCACGATCCACCAATAAAGAAACAAGCTCACAATGATTAGGAAATAGCCTCTTCCAACCCCATAAAACTCGCAAACACTCAAACTCACTCAGATTTCCCTCTCAAAAGTTGAACCCTAGAGTGAGAAAACTATCAAAATATAAATGATGATCACATAAGGAGGCTAAAAAACTTGAAGAACCCTATTTAAGGCTCATAATAACCCTTTGACCAATTTGTCAACGTCTTAGATTCCTACTCCAACCAGGAGATTGGTGCAAAAGGGACACAGCAAATGTGTCAAACAACAGCAGTCTGAAAACCAACAACACACTCAAGCCTACACTACAGTATCTCAAAAAACTACTCTGAACGCTCGAGTGTAAACACTGCTGTAACATGATTTCCCTCTGGACGCTTGAGCATTATCCCTGATGTTCGAGCAGCAATTCCAAATCCTACATTTCCACAGCTAGTTTTGAGCTGTTACTCCAACACAAACCACAGGCTGGATGTAGGTTTCCAGCACAGCAGGAACAATGATTATGGTTTGAACCACTCCCTACCCAGAAAACCCAAACCGAGTTGGCATTCTCCGACAAATAATCCATCTCCTCATCCGTCGCATCACAGCTATGCCTAAAAAAGATTGGCCCCCTGACAGGGCAAGAACAATTGGTTCACGCTCTCCAATCCATATGTGCGCATCACGCGCCATTAAGAAGAAAATAAAGAGAGGGCTTTCCCCTCTGAACCAAATTGCATGCTAACCCTCCCACGAGCAAAATCTAAGGTAATTATTGAAAATTGAAGATACTTCCTTTCACCAAATTGCATATGCAAGGATGAAAGGATAACGGAATAACCTACAGAAACCCATCACATAATGAACCGTTTTGACTTGGAATCCCTAACCCTCTGAAACCAGAGGTAGTATTATGATCATGGTAGATAAAAAATGTGACCTACAAATTTAGGAGGTAAACTGAAGTGATCCACAAATCTAGGGGGTAGTTTGGCAGTCTACTCGTAAATTAATGATAGATCAAAGTTGTGAGTTCATTAAACAACTGTCTCCATTGTTTGACACATTTATACCAGCAATCATCTCATAAATGTTTTAAAATCATTACCGATAATGCTTTGTCCTCAATTAGTGAAATCCTGCTACAGCTGGTAAGCTTCATTGCAGTCACCAGGCGCTTGATCTGCCATTCAATTGGTAAAGAATCTAATAGCTCAAAGAAGTATGTCGCATATCCATATTCGGGTCGTTCCAGCACAATTCTGCAGTCAAGTGATAATCAAATGTCAAATCCTCCAGTTCAAGTTGAGAGGATAAACCAACCTTAAGAAAAATATGCAACTCATGCACACCTATTATGTTTAGCAAAGACAAATATAAATGACTGAAGGTCTCGGCACCAACCCCATTCAACCGGCCAATTTCTGAACTGCAGATAACGGCTCTGTATAATAAAATGAAATGGGATTTATTGTAAACAAAAAGATAAAAGTCTTGCAGGCAGATATAGGGAAACGTTAACTGAAATAATTAGCCTGTTATCATGCTGACGAACTAATCATAAGAAACCTATTACCTGCTCCACAAGTGAAATTAGACAAGCCAAGCAATAAGTAACTCTTGAGCCCTTGGTGCATCGTATCGGAGCAAACTTAAAAAACGGCTGACGCTGTGAGAAAAGCTGTCCAAAATGAAGATGCTAACATTAGAAAGACATTAATGCAAAACAGAAACTCATACAGAATATTCACTATCTATAATTTTAAGAAGCAACGAACATATTATTACTCAATAAGATTTCATAGCAGTGGGCCACAAATGCACTAAAAAAGCAAACAACAAACAGGAAGCAAATATAAAACAATTTCCACTACCCACATGAACCCTACTCCCAATTATTTGGCATACTGCAGCTTCCCAATCTTACAAAAATTGAGGGGAGCTATCCTTTAACTCTGTTGACATGGAGGCCAATAATGAAGACCAAAATCTGAGCCTATCTTCAGAAATTTTCCTATTCCTGTGCACCCAAACAACCCAAGAAAATGGCCAAGAACGTGCAAACCTTTCAAACAAAAAGAGTAAACCCCTTTTGGAATAATGCAAACCATCCAAATTCCCTTCCACCAACAGTGGAGAAAAACATGATCTGTCAAATTCCCCCACTCTTTACACACGGTACAACAGAGAAGGGAAAGCCTACCCACTGCCCTCTTTTCTGAAGCATCTCTTCTACCAAGACAATCGCTTCATAACAACCAAACAAGGAGAAGTTCTTAAAAAGTGTAACAAGATGGTTTTTAAAAAATTCTCATCATTCTCACAAGCAGCCACAAGTTTTCTTTTCAATTGCTTTATAGAACAATGTGTCCAAATGAACCCCTTTTCATACGTTAAAATTATTAAATAAGCCCTCACTTCGTCATTAGTTAATCAAGAATTAAATATTGTTCTTCAAGAAATGTACCCCTGGCAGTTTCCTTATAGATAATTCACAATTGCAGTAGCACATCTGTTGTGTACTAAATAAAAGCAGCAATATTGGCCAATAGGAGGTTCGCACTAGATCCTATGGGGAACTCTAGGAATTTGAAAAGAATACCAAAATACACCCACCCCCACCCCCTCCCCCCGCGAACAAAATCACAAACCGTGATGGGGTAAATGTTTTTAATATTAATCTTAACAATGAGCCTGGAATGATTGAAGGTTATGCTACAAGGAAGCTGCAAGAACAATACATAAAATTGTTGTAACAAGGCTAAGACGAGGGAAACCTCATAATACAAGAATTGTGCCAACCTTTGATATTACAGCTTCAAGCTCCGCAAAGTTGTCTTCACATAAGGATTCCTCTAGAGCTTCATCACTCTCAATCTCGCCGTAAAGCCTGATTTCATTAACCAGCACCCCCTTTTCAACTAATACCTGCCATTTATCATTTTAGGAGTCTTCATCCAAATGGTACTGAAAATGCAACTGTGAGAAACATGGAGTACCTGCAGTAGTCCTGGAGCATCTTCCTCCAACGCCGTTTCAATGGAATCCCTGCAGTTAATTTCACACCTATATCCTTAAGAAAAGTGGACATAAAACTAAGTGGAAAATGACCTACATAAACATAACAACATACGTGGCAGTCTTTTTCCTTTTTCGTGGACGAATGACGTTTATTGGCTTAGCAGATTCTGAGGCAATAGGACTATACTTGGCAGAAGGCACAACTTTAACAAAACATCCATGACTCCTAGATATGTTCAATTCAGAGCCATAACCAGATGCCAACAGATTCAACCGATCACGCAGCCGCATATGGTCAACCTCATCTTCATTAATTTCATTGAAAACTCTTGGTTCATTCTTTACGGGCGGTATGTCAAAGGAGAACTTACCCCCAGCATTTCTGTCCTGATTTTGGAAGACACCGTCATCCCAAGGTTCATCCTTTACTTTAACAGATGTTGACGGGGTTGAACAATGCCTTCTACTTGTGCATGTAGGCACACAGTCCTGTCCCCCACATGAACTTAACTCCATGGCATTAGGAGGCATTCTCTCAGATGAGCATTTCTTATCACTTTCATAACCTTTTCCACCATAATTGGACTTATTGGAATTAACTGAATATTGATAGGTTGTAGAAAATGCTTCAACAATGACATTATGAGGTGAACTAATCATAGAAGTTCTACAAACAACTGAACTATTTCTTCCTGAATTGTCATGAAGTGAACTGGTAGCCACTAAAGCTTCTCCACCGGCACTACTAGTATCTGCCTGTCCTTTACAAGCAAGCTGTTGCATAAGGTCTTTTGACAGTGGCCCTGGAATATCCTGTATTATACAATGTTAGAAGATACTTCAATAATCAGAAGAAATTCAAGTATATTATATCCAATTTTTATTTCAAAGCAAGTCTTCAAAGTAATATTTGTTTTTTATGAGTTACGCCATATTAATTGTGGACCTCGAGTTCACCCAGTCTTGTGCTGTGTTTTTATTATTTTTTAACTAAATTTTGTTTCTCGTGAAAAAGGAAAACCCCACGGGTCAACTTTAAGAAATAGAAAGCAAAGCAACGAGTTCTGATTGTCAATGGAACAATTCTGACTTTATCTCACTTGTCAATCATTCCCATCCAGGTACCATTTCGTAAATCTTTGAGGAACACGGTATAGTAAGGTATGACATTGTCTATTAACATGATTTTTTTCATAAACCCTACTTCTGAGCTCAACAGTAGCCACAAGCTTCTCAATAATTAATGCACACATATAATTCTAAAAATAAACATAAGGATAAAAATATTACCTCAATAAGTGCTTTTTCAAACCCGAAGAGTTTCCTGCAAAACGCCATAAGTAAAATAACTAAAAAAACCTAAGAATTTATCCCTTTACAGCAATATGAATTACATAAATACATTCAGGGATGTTTATAAATTTCACAAACTGATATTCAATATACAAAAAAAACCTGAACAAATAAAATTTGTACTTAGATGGTATACTTTTTTACAAGAATAAATTTTTTGTAAGATCACCAAAGTTGAGTTTCAATCAAGGGTGGAGAACACATTCTTTCAACAGTGAAGGTGAAAGAATTGGCACTTGGGTGTGAGGCTTTGCCATTGAGTTTAATGATCTTCAATTTGATTTGATTCAATTGATTAAAAGAATTTATGATAATTTGGCCACTCAGTTCTACACACAAATCATTTTGATGAGGCATGTGGCACGTGTATTTTCTGTCAGACCCATTACCTGCATAAATCAAAATGTCCAACTCTTGAACTGGTGACTATTTATTCTAACAAAATATTTCACTAAATTGTTGATGCATGCATATCTCCCAATTTGACGCACGACGTACACACATACTTGTCACATGCAGCAGTTTTTGCCTGTTGAATTGAAATTCTGTTTTCCTTCAACTGTCATGGTACCCGCATTTGCCACAATTTTTGCTCCTTTGACTTGCTAACTTGTTTCTTCATTTAACAAGCTTTAAATTTCTAGTTACATTAATGAAACAATGTTTCTTTCCACCAAGAAAATTCTCTCCTTTAAAATTTGTCGACTGCATGACCACTAGCCAATGCAAAAAAAAAATATCACAAATAACCATTTATAATGTCGCTTAACTTTAAAATTAAATTCTCAAATCTTCCCACATACCTTCATGATGAAAGATCACGACAGAACATAGTTGAAGGGTTTGGTTTTGCCCAACCTTTGGTTGAGCAAAACATTTCAGGTTTTCAGCTCAATGGACTATGCCTCCATTTTTTCTTTCTTAACATCAAACTTTTGATTGAACTACCATTTTACAGGTCTTTAGCACAGAAAGCTTTCTTCCAAACTCTAACCTTAAGAAATGGGCCTTTTAATATTATCTCACTGAAGAGGAATCCCTTATTTTCATATGTCCTTGATTTGATTCTCTTCAATTTAATTTGATTTGATTAAAAGAAGACTTAATTTACTTATTTGGCCTCTCAGGTGTTGGCACGTGTCATTTCCTAAGACCCGTAACTTGCAGAAGTCAACTTTTACCAGTCAAAGAGTCAAAAGTTAAAATTTTTTATTGTTCATCAAAATGCAGTGAATTTTGTAAGAAGTTTTGAGGTCTGCAACTTGCGTGTAATTGTGTGAGGAAATTAATTTTAAAAAGCAAAATTGTGCCAAGTCATAAAATCATCAAGGAGGAAATGGCACCTTGATTGCAGCATCTTTTGTCGCTCTTTGAGGGAAATGTGGTCCAGGTGATCATAAGTAGAGTGATCAGAGATCTCACTTTTCATTTGAACTGCTAACACAGAAGAACCAGCAAAGCCATTCATACCACCTCCAGATGAACAAAAGAAGCTGCCAGAGTACGCAACCTTTCCTTTGGCATAAACTTCTAATAGTGACGGACTTTCAGGTAGACTGGAAACATTGACATCAGTTTTTTCTAGTTGAGCAACATTAATATTAGAATCAGTACAGACGATCTGCTCTGAAGAAACAAAAGTATTTACTTTTGTCCCAGTGCAGTCACTATCCCCAGGCATTTCCACATTTTGGCTGCAAGAGTCATGTTGTAAATGCTGATCAAGTGAGGGATCTGCCACAGTTTTACAGCCTAAGAGTTCAGATGTAGCTCCACTAGAAATTATAGAATACTGATTTTTTTCTTCTTCCAATAATTCAACTCCGACTTCTCTGACAGAAGGAAAAGACGAAACATCCTACAAAACAAGCACATTCTATTAACCATGCCAAAAAAGAAAAGAAAACGGTGGAGGTAAGAACAAACATCAGGTATGACAAAAAATAGGTGCCAACTCAAACTGCTTGCACTGAAATTATTTCCAATCATCTTTTCCAGGCAAACTGCTTCCTATTTCAGCCAGTCTCATCGATATTCAAGCTGTAATTTGACCCTATCTTCAGCCTAAAGCACATTGCTAAAACGTCAAATAAATATATAAGTAAAATATACAAAAACTCTTCCAAGGAAAATGCCTCACAAAGTTATGTCAGTTGAGTTTTTCTCTTCAAACATTTATGTTGAGAATATCGCGTTTAAGAATGGGAAAAATAGAACAAACTCCGAAAATCGAAAACAAATAACCAAGATAAATAACACCAAGAATTTACATGGTTCGGCAATATGTGCCTACGTCCACGGGACAACAACAACAATCTTTCACTATATGAATAATGAATACAACCAATAATCTTGCCAAATCTCTAGAACTAGGACTTGACGAAAAACCTGAAAGAACAAGAACAAGAAATACACTATCTCTTTTCTTTTCTCTCGCACACACTTTACAATATTCTCTCACTCTAATCCCTTGAGTGGTATACAATTTATTGTTTTGCTCCCTTCAAATCAAAACTAGTACAATAGCCCCTTTATATAGACATAATAAAGGTCTTCTTCAATAAGGATTATTAATCCTAATTGGAATCTAGTTATGAATCCTACTCCAATTGAGAAACTAACTCCAATTGGGTAAACAATTCCAATTGGGAAAACAATTTAATCCTCTAAGACTATAATTCCTTATAGACTTAGGACAACTTATCATGGGCTGGAAAAACCTAACAATTTAAGCATAGTTTTCATAAACATGAGAATGGTCCACTTTGATTTGTGGACCATCTATAGTGTCTCACCCATACTTCCAGTGTTTTAGGTACATTCTAATTTCGAATCACTTATCTTCTCATGTCAAATTGACAAAAACTCTTATTTTCATGAATCTATCCAGTGTCTTGCGTATACTTCTAGCTACATTCAAATCTTTACAAGACAAATAACATTGCTATGTTACACGACATTCTAACTGGATTCTCATCTTGTTCGTAAATAGGCAATGAAATGAAATATATGGAAAAGGTGGATAAACAAACATAACGATAACTAAACCTCTACCCCATCCAATCAAGCAATTTTCTAAAATCTAGTACCTCCTCTATGTTATATAAATGCAAATATACTTTTCTCCACATGTGCAGAGACTTTGTAAACTTTTCCAGTGAAGACAATTTGTTAAAATCCAGTAGCCCATACATTGCATATAAGCAATACCTTCTCAATATTGGCCTTGCACTCACAAAGAGTTTATGATTTTTGACCAAATAATTTCGCACATACGCATGATAACTCCATAACTTCTATGACCTAACATTACATCCTAAGACCCTTCATATAAAATTCAATACTTTTCTGAATTTCAGATGCCCAAATAGACTTCCAATATCCATATTCTTCAATGTTAAAACGATAATTAAATTGTCAGAAATTCAATATTGAATCCATAGATTCTTCAAGTATATGTCCTTCATTTGTTTCCTTATATGGATCATTAGTTTCAGCTGCAAGATACAATTTTCATAAGAAGAAAATATCATGCATCAACCCATCATCTCTATTATTCGAAGATGACACAAATGGGCACAAGCATTCTGTATCTTCATGGATCAAAGACAATAATCAATCAAACACTAAATTAACGACTAAAAGGATAATCAACTACAAACTGTTTACGCCAATGATTATAGACCAGTTCAATGTCAAGAGCAGGGCCATTTGTTATTGCCTAGCTATATCTTATCATTAAATGGTTATGACACTACTGTAAAATTTCAAAAGAGAAGGAATTTGGAATCATATTACTGAGCGTTATAAGACAAGGCTTGAAGCATTCACCTCTTCAATGCTTTGAGCTCAATTCAATCATCACAATATAATACCACTAACTATGATAATAAGAAAATAAATAGTGGAACTAAAATGTTGAGATTAACAAATTACTTGTGACATGGAGAGCTCATCTTCTTCTTTAACTGTAACACCAATGAGGGACCTGTAAACCCCAAAGACGAAGCTTCCATCATTAACTTTAGAATATTACTGACATACATCAAATGAACATCAAAAAATGTATGCGTGTGATAATATGTACATACAGATATATATATATATATATATATTAAATGGAAACAAGGAGCTCACTTCAAATTTTGCTTTCCAACGAGTAACAAATTGCGCCGTTGTATCAATGGAAGATAGTCAAGCTCATCAGACGAACCAGCACCATCAATTTTAATATGATTACCATTTGAACCACAAGAAGTAATAGCCATTTTTGGGTGCACCTTCTCTCCACTTCAGTTCAGGTAGTTAATTCCCATAAGTTACTGGTTGAATAACACTTGTGGCGCATCAGAACAACTCTACAGCTCCTAAATATCAACACGCAAATCAAACACAAGAAAAGTTTCAAAATTTAGAGTTTAATGGCAAAAGCAAACTATGCTAGGGTTTGAGATGTGAGAGAGATAAAAGAATAACGACATATAACCATATCATGCGGAGCGATTCAAGCGCTTCAACCGCCCAGATACTGGTGCGTCAGTGTGTCACCGCAGTTTCTAATTCGTGCAACACATTTGCTTATTATTAATCTCTTGGGCTAATTATTTTGCCACATTTGCTTATTGTTAATCTTTTGGGCTAATTAGTTCACCACATTTGCTTATTGTTAATCTCTTGGGCTAATTAGTTCACCGTATTTGCTAATTACACCAAAAAGAATCAGAAATCAACCATACTTAGGAAACAAACATCCAGAAGTTAACTTAAACAGGCACCACTGCAAACAGAACTTCAAACCAAAATTAAAAAATAACGAAAGAGCGGGAGGGTTTCGTATTCTCACGCTTTGCCTTCTCCCTCTAATCTTCCGGTAGCAGCACAACCATCAGACAAAGCACAAGTAGGCGGAGCGAGGGACCGAGAAATTGGGAAAATGGAGGGTGGAATGGACTGAGCGGCTGAGATAGGAGGTGACGAGTGGAGTCCGGGGTGCTGCGGTGCGGGTGCGGTTGGGAGAGGGACCGAATTAATTTTTCCTTTTTGCCAATTTAATTTAGAAATTGTTGCTACCAAATCCAGTAAAGTTGTTATGCGCCCTTCAGTTAATTCCAACAAGGACCCCTAAATTTGTCATCGTATTTCATTTTAGTCCCTGTATTTTTATTTTTGTTAATGAATTCTTTAAATTTTTCTCTTGCATTTTTTGTAAGAGTTTGTGGTGTAATTCGTTAAAAGTATTCACTCTTGCATGTCAGATTCCTAGCTTGTCTCACAACATTTTTTTTTTAATTTTGTGTTCGCAACATTGTCTTGCATAATTTTCGTTTGGCTGAATATTAAGATGTTATTCGCACTCTAAAACAGTCATTGTGTTGTCTTTATAAATATATTTTATTTTTGAATATAGAAAGTTTAGAATACACAATTAATTTTTTCGAGTGTGAACAAAAACATAATTTTTATTTTCATAAATTTATAAAACTAAATGTCTTCAATTTAATCAAATTGCGGATTTACTTAAATGACACCTTTAAAGGTGAATCTAGATGTGTTCTTGTGGAGCATCAGAGAAAATAGAGTATTGGAGCATTAGACTCTTAATTATGATGGATTGTAGTTTTGGCCTTGAGTAATAAATTCCTTAAATTTATTAGTTGATTGGTCTATCTGTTCTAATTATGTAAGATTTGTCGTCCTTGGTAAAATGTTGTTGACATGTGAATTTGGCTTACCCTTACCTCGATCAAATCTTCTCCCTCAAGTGTCAAAGGCTCAAAACACACAAACAATCAACGACACTCTACCATGCCTCCTTACTCGCCCTCATGCTCCTCTTTCTGAATCGAGAATCGACCAAACTAAATCGAAAATAACCTTCTATTAGTAGGTTAGTTGAGTATAATGAGCTAAATGATGTAATATTTAATGAGTCAAGTATACGCGGTTTGATTCTTAACCATAAACATAAAGCTTGCATCGCACATACTTGGATCATCAAGTATTGGCTTGTATTACAAATCAAAGAAAAATCAAAGTACAAGAGAAACAAAAGTCAAAATCATTATCTATCTCGGAAATAGCTTACAAGTTTATTTTCAACGATTGATTAGACGATCAACTTATCTTAAAAGTTACTAACATATGGGCACACACAAAGTGTGTGAGAATTTTTTTTTTTGTTTTTGAAATAGAAGGAGAGAGGAACAGAGTGATAGAGAATGTGGGAGTGGGAATTTTTTTTTTTAAATTAGAGATATGTTAGGATTACATGTAAGTGAGGTTTTGAAAAAAAAAACAGCAAAATTTGGTTGTGTGAAATTACATTTCTGCTCCATATTTCTTATTCATGTTATGTTTTAATTAAAGAGTTAAACTGGTAATTTCATAAAATTTTAGTTGACAGTGAGTATTTTATTAATTAGTAGAGATAAACGAATCTTACTATAAAACGTTGAATTGCAATGTGAGAAAATTAAAACATTATAACCCATTTGGAAATAAGCCTATCGTGGATGGTGTGGAAAAGGTACACGTAAAAAAAATATAAAAGGAGAGCAAGGGGGGAAAGGAAAGGAAAAATAAATAAAAAAAGCAAGAGGCAATACAAATGAGAACCGCCCCTCCCCTCTCTGGCCTTCTCCCATTCTCCGCTTCGTACATTCAGTCGGGTCAAGTTCTCCATTGTAAGATTCCAACTCTCTCTCCTCTCTCTCTCTCTCTCTCTCTAACTCGCTAAGAGCCGCTCACACCCACACCGCAACACACTCGCACCGTCGCTTTGAATGCATCGATTGCTGTGTATTTTTTTTCTCAGAGTTTTGCTTGTGGCGGGAACGCACTTTTGGCGACATTGTCGCCGATTTGTTCCTTTTTCCGGTATTCTTTTGATTTTTATTATTTTCTGCAATTGCCTATTGAGCCTCAATGCATTTGTCTAATTGTCAATGAAACGTGAATCGCATGCCGGTTTGGTCAATTGGTATTTGTGTCCACAAAGCGCGGCGTTTCTGGAATCTAGGGTTTCTGTTGTTTGGCTACCGGAACTGGGTCTATTTGGCTGGTGAGAATATTGGGTGTTGAAAAGGAGAGAGCGAGAGAGATTTTGTATTTTGATTTGTTTTCGAAAAATGAACGAATAAGCTTTCGGATGAAGGTGTTAGGGGTGAATGGACTTAAAGCTTTCTCTTTTCGTTTTTCCATGTGTGTTTGGTACCTTATATATCATGCCATGCGTTGATCCGTGCTTACTGAAGATGTTGATTGTTGGGTTTGGTTGAGTGGATTGTGTTGATATGAACCGATGTTAGCTTTGTCTTTCTTTTTTCGTTCTAACGGGATGCGTCTATGTGCTTGGGATCTTGTTACATTGCTTATCTGGTTTTTTTTTTTTTTATGCTCCGCTTCATTTCTTGGGAAATCGAGGAAAGTGAAAATTTCAAGCCATATGATTTAAGTCGATTTAGTTTTTCACGTACTGAAATATCTTTATGTGGGATGTTGTGTGTGTTTTCTTGTTTCAGGAACTGAATTAACCATATGCAAGTTTGTGTGCCTTGGCATTGCATCAGCACGGAGTAACAAGGATGCCTCTATTGAAAAGAAAGCCGTTTCCCTTGGCTGAACTACCTGATGATTTGGAGTCTCATGAGCTTGTATACCAAGTTCGAACTACAAAAGAGATATTTCGAGACTACGGGTATCCTTTTTTTAGCCCTTGGGAAGCTGTGTGGCTTTTTTGTTTTTCTTTTCTTTTATTATTGTAGATTTGTTTTTATTTTGGATCTCTCTAAGTTTTAGTACATTACTGTGGTCTCAGAGGCAATTAAGTGGAATTTATGCAAACAAGGTCAACCAAAGTGCGTTATGTCTTTGACTTCTTAAAATATTGGTAGAACACCCTTTAGCTTCTCAAGTCTCCTGCATTGTCACAACCTTTTGTTTGTCTGACTTAACATGGAACAGTGAATATCTGAACCGGATAAATTTGTATCGCCAGAGAATTTGGATGTGCAAAGTCTCTGGAAAAACTAATTTGACTTATGAAGAGGCTTTGCTATCAGAAGAACGTGCTACTGAGAAGGTTCAGCAGTTTCCCAAGGAGCTTGTGGCACCTGCACTACAGATTATCCAATACAGTAAGAACTCTCGACTGCGATCAATGAATATCTTGTGCTTTGAAATAATCTTTAAGTTTTCCCAACTCAATAGTTTCAGATAATTTTTTTTTTGTGGAGATTAAGTGCAGTTTTGGTGACAGTATATGGATGAGCTTTGTCTGTCTATAGGCTAGTTTCTAACTTTCTGTTTATGACATGGGGGGAAAATCTTGTATGGATTCCCCTTCTAACATAAATTACTCACATTAGCATACCTCTGAGTTCCTTACATATCAAAATACTGTTACATGATCTTCCTCATGCATGTTGCAGATGAATTTATGTGGTGGTGCATGCCTGACCATTGGTTTTCTTCTTTTCTTGCTTTGAGAACCTCGCCAATTGTGCTAATTGTTAGATTTTTCTTGTCAGATTTGGATGGGGAGTATGTTGGTGGAAAAGATCCCTTTTCAATAAGAATTTTGTACCCTTTTGTTCGACAATATGAATATATGCTGTAGGGTTTTATAGTTATGCTGGCAGATGTTAGGTTGATTAATCTCTTATTTCCACCTTGTCGGAGACTGATGTTGGTAGTGAAGGGTAATCAAATTTCATACTTTGGCTACTTGAGATGATATATCAGTTTGATTGTTTCCTTATCTGTGATGTATTTTCTCTAAGTATGTATATTAGCAATGTAGATTTTTAAACAGGTATTATGCTCCTTTCCGGTTCAATTTTATCTCGATTCCCCCTCTTACATTTCCAAGAATGTTAGCATGACAGTCATGTCCCAGTTTAGTGAAGCTGAGGATTTTAAGGACCCTGCATTAGTGTCTTGTGGCTTACTAGTAGGGTAGTGTATAGACCTTGATGTATGTGAATAATGACTGTTTACCTGTAACATGGGGGTTGAATGTGAATTTTGTGCATGATTGGGAAGTGTATCTGGATGCTGATGAAGACATGATAAGCTAGATGTGCTTATCATGACCTTGAGCCAATGCTTCTGTATAGTTGCAACATTCTCGAAATTCTGCATAACTCATTAATTTCTTGTCCTGACAGGTATGCTTTCGTTGAAAGATCTTGCTGACATCATAGCCACAAAGTTGCAGGATCACATATATGTGGGTGCTGAAATGTATGGGAGGAAGGGTGATGATATGTATCCATGCAAAATATCAAAGGTTTTTGAAGAAAGTGTTGGAAAAGTTGAATATGAGGTAGCTTGGCTTGACAGGAATAAGGAAGTTATGGAAACTTCAGTAATAAATTGGGAAGACCTGAGCCAGAAGAAGCCACCATTTAGTAGAAATTTTTTGAAATCTTTTATTCGGGAATCTACATACCGAAATGCTCCTTGGGTGCTCCATGGTAAACTTGCACAAATTCATGGAATCTCAACAAGTGTTCCGGAGAACTTAAGGGGCAAAGTCTCTTTCAAGGATGGTTTACTAGTCTGCAATAAGAGAAGGAAAAACGAGGAGGTATAATATTCATTTACTTGTTGAAGTGATGACATTATCTGCCTGTCTTATATTTTTTATTATATCCAGGAAGCAAAACATGAACGTCAAAATTTTAAAAGGAAAAAAGTTGAAGGTTCAGCTATAGAAGGTATAGTGCAAATATTTGCTTGATTACATTTTTGTTAGTGGTGGTGCCCTGTACATGGGTGTTTGCTCTTAAAATTAAATGTTTTGCATGGTTGCAACTCTAGTAAAGTTCGTCTTTCTGTTATTGTATCTTGAATTCGCAGAAGGTGACGAACCAGCAGAAGAACCTATCAAGTATCCAATTGATGACCTTTTGGTACAACCAGATGCAGATGATCCAGTTTTCACGGATCGCCCTTCGCCATTGACAGACTTTAATGTCCCAATGGAATGTGTTGGTGACCTTTTGATGGTTTGGGATTTTTGTTCTTCGTTTGGTAGGCTTTTGCACTTGTGGCCATTCTCCCTTGAAGATTTTGAGAATGCTATCTGCCACAAGATGGGCAATTTGATTCTTCTTGTGGAAACTCATTCGGCTCTTCTCCGGTTGCTCATGAAAGATAATGACGAATATTCTTCAACCATACGGAAAAGAAATCGAAAGTTGAAGGTCATACGCCACTTGCAATCTATTATTTAAATATCTATGTCAATAGAATCCTTGTTTCTTATTCCTGTTCTTTTCCTTGGCCATATATTTTTTGGAATTTATGCCCTTCTGATTTCTTTCTTATATTTTTTTTTGTTTGATTGTTCTTTTTAATTTCAGTTAACTCTAATTACTTGGACAGAGTATTTGTGCGATTTTCTAGATATGGTGAACAGTTCTGAGTTACGTGGTTACATAGCAACTATCAAGCGGGGGCATTATGGCATTTTAGATGCTCATGCTAAATTGCTAATCTTGCGAGAATTGGTCAGTCATGCACTTGAAACAAATACTCTTAGGGAGAAGTTGGCTAAGTTTGTTGAACAGAGGCAGGCACTTGGAGCCACAATAAGGGGGGAAGCATTGGAGGAAGCTAGAAAGAAAAGAGAAGAGAAAGATCGTTTGAGAGCAGAGTATGATCCCAATCAAGTTGTGGATTTGGAGAGTAATGGAAGTGCATCAACAAATGGTAATCATATGAGACAGAACGGAGACATAGAAAAGAAAAGAAATGGTGAAATCCAAACATCTAGACAGAATTGTGCATCAGAGAAAAGGTCTTGATTCTGCTACAAGCCTTCATTGATATGCGTGTGTATGTGTATCATAATGATTTTCTTATGGGTTCAGGTTTAACAATGTCTTTTTTCATTTCTAATAGTGAGAGCAATCAAATTGACAGTGCACCAAAGAAAACGGCCAGGAAACAGAACTTGGAAGTGGACATCCCAATACCCAATGGGAAGGGTTTATCTGAGAAGGACCCACATGAACGGTCCAGGGATGATAGAAAGGAAGTCGCTGGAATGAAAAGCAAAGAACAGAGGGTTTGATCTATCTCCTTATTCAGTTCTTTTCTGTGCCTGTGTTTCTGTTCTTGCCTTCTTATGAAACTGCTTACTACAGAAGGAATATTATGAGCGGGAGATTGAGAAGCGGGTTATACGTACCAATTCCTTGGGTAAAGACCGAAATTATAACAGATATTGGTGGTTCCAGCGTGATGGAAGAATATTTGTTGAGAGTTCTGACTCCAAGCAGTGGGGGTATTACAGTAGTAAGGAAGAGGTATTCAGCTGTTAATATTTTACTAATTGGTTGTGTTCATTTTCTCTCGTTTTCTCTCTTTATTGTTAAATTTGTTTTCTACTTGACATTTTTGAACAGCTGTATTTGTTGATCGGCTCGCTGAATTGCAAGGGTGAGAGAGAGAGGGCACTTAAAAAGCAGCTGGAAAAATTCAATAGCAGAATATGGTTAGTCTTCATTCCCTCTTGCAGTTGATGCTCCTGGCATGAACACACTCAATTAAATATCCTTTGTCTTTGGAAAAACTTTGAGATTTATGGCCAGCATGTCAGCATGTATATGATGGATTAATGTCAAACATTCAAATCCTGATTTAAGAATGATTACATAAAGGTTCAATTGATAAGGTAGAGCAAATGATGATTGGGGCCGGCCCCAATAATGTGATCACTAAGGCTCTTGAGAGATATGAGTTAAGAATAAAAGAGACACACCTTTCTGTTGTTAATTCAAATAGTTTTGGTAGGATGCTGTGTTGAATCCTCAAATTAGTTGGAACACATAATGAAACGTTTGTTATTCTTACTGTCATGCATAAAATTGACGACTCCTAATAGAATAGATAAGAGGAGTTATACCCCGCAGGGAAAAATATATTTTGAAATTGTCCCTTTTATTATAATTTAAATTGCATCACTTTTGTTGTCGGCTAGTTTTGTTGCCCCGTCCCTTTTGTTATTAATGGCTGCAGTAGTGTGATATTTCAGTAGGAGCAATTCAGCCATGTATATTTCGCGTTTATCTGAATAGTTTTGGTTTGAAATGCAATTTTTCACAGCCTGGAAATGGAAAAGAGATCAAGGGACTTGGTTCAAGAGGTTGCATTGGAGGAAGCAGTGCTGCGAAGGTCTTCTCGTGTAAGAGCCCCACCGAAGAAAAATCCTGCCAATGCTTTCCTAGAGTACGTTAACAAGTGGAAGGAAGACTAATTGAGCTCCCATTTTCGGCTTTTCTCTTTTCGGTTTTTGAGTCCATTAGTCTAGTGATTGCCTGGCTTTGAGGTGTATCTCTGGAGTTGAGGAGGGGGGGGGGGGGGGGGGGCAAGGAAAGCGGTGACGGATAAGTAGGAAGGAGAGGAATAGGGATGGACCAGTTTTCTTTTGTTACTGTCAATTTTTTGGTATCCATGCCTCTAGCAGTTCAAGTAGACAGACTTGTATTTTTTAGCTCAATACTCAATTTGAGCAAATACTCAATTTCTACAATTTGAGGGATCAAATTATGAGGTTATGGTCATTGCTTCCTTGAAAATTTCTGTACTCGGTTTATATAAATGAGTCGAACCTGAGACCTCCATCTTATTTGGTCGTATTTGGCCCGCGTAGTAGCCACCCCCTACCGACCTACGTTGATATTATTATCTGGTTCTGGTCTTAAGTCAACTCGGTAATGTATTTATGGGCTTTGGTTGAATGATTCTACCAATTTTAAGATAGTTATCGGCCTAAAGTCAAACTCGAGGATTCTTGATTGATCAATCCAATCTGGTTCTGGACCGCATATTACATTGAGCTTGGGTCTTGATGTCGAAGTGCAACCAACCCTTTACTTTTATTCGTACACGTGGATTGTATTAATGTAGAGGGGGGTGAATAGGTTATACGTATGTTCATAACCAATTTTAAAAGTTTTGACAACTTCGACAACAAGAAACGAATTTAGAGTGCACAACAATTTAGCAAGATAAAACCCCACCACTTTGGGAAAGCACTTAGCCAGTCATAAGATAATCCACTAGTCATGAAATCACAAACACACAACTCGACGCAACACGACATTGGACATGAGTTTCAAACGCCGTGGAGCATGAATCGTAAACTTTAATCTCTCATGAGGTGCCTGACTTCTACCATAAGTCTGCCACAATTAAAATAAAATTTAAAGACAAAATGCTTCGCATGCGTCAAATTATAATCTTTAGAGTGTTTTGCAAACTTTTTTTCATCAAGCGGTTCGAAAATTTGACGTTTAAATTTTATATATAGATATCTAAAGAATATTTGTAAATAAAATCTTACATAATATTCATACGTACCATCATAGCCGAATTTCTAGTTTAATTGTGTGGTAAATTTACGTGAAAAGTCAAGTAGAGTAAACAAAGAATTCACGTGTTTGTAATAGGACATCACATTTAGTAGATCATTTTGTATTACGCGAAAGTGACCTTCATAGATAAGATCGCTTTAAGCCGGATAATACTTTAGCATGCAGTGTAAACATTTTCACTAGAATTTAATGAAATTCCTTTGAAGAAAAACACAAAGTACAGATAGAAAGGCAAACTTTGTTTTGGAAAACGAGGTCACATGGATGTCAAGAAAAACTTGCTGAGTGATCTACAACCACACATTATCACATACTGCGAGATGGAAGAAAATGGATAAGGATCATTTCTAGATTTTTTTGTGGAGATCCGAAGTTCAATCAATCGCTTCTATTTATCATACATCGTGCGATCAATTTTTTTAGGTACTATTTATCTTTAATTTTAAATTTAAAATTTAAAATAATTTCTAATTGTACGATGTACGATGAACGAACATAATTGATTAATCCTTCAGATCTTCACAAAAAAGATTCGGAGAGGATCATATTCCAAATAAACTACCTTTACCGAATCTGGAATCTGCGGTAGCTAGTATGGGCCTTAACTTTGAGAGGTCACGTCACTATCACTATGAGTAATTAATTGATTGTATCCTTTTGCTAGTTGTGAAGGATTTACCATACAAAATGTTTATATTATAATTTATTATACAAAGATATTTTGACAAAAAAATTAATAAGATATAAAATTATTTAGTTATTGAATTGATAAAAACAAATAGTCGAAATCAGTAAAAGAAATTAAGCGTCTATCTATTTATTATAACTAATTAACTAGTTTTTATTTGATTTTTTTAAAAGATACTTTTTAGAAAGTGTTTTATAATATAATTGGTTGATAAAATGTATGGTGAACCGATGTCCTTGCGTACGAATTACTCCACACTTTTTTTCTGGAGCCAAGTATATCCAAATAGGGGAAATCTAGCACCCTATATACCCCTCATTCCTGAGTCAATCACCAAAAAGGGCAAAAAGCACTAGGGGATACATATATACATATACATACACACAGATATATACACATGTATATACATCTAATATATATACATACACATATATATGAATAGATACTAGTCCTGTGCATTAGGACATTGGAGGAGGGGACTTACCAGTTGGAATGAGGCCCAGTCGTCACAAACCAGTTTCATCTTTATCCTCCATTTTAGTGGGATTAATACTCGTAGTAACTTTGGCAGTAATTTTGTTGGCAATCTCAAGCGCCTTCTCATCTTCTTCTTCTTCAGAGATAACATCGACAGTAGCTGCTGCTTCAGCAGCAACTGGAGACTCTCTTCCTGCTTTATCATCCGCTCAACCACAACCTCCACTCCTAACTACAGCGGCCGCAGCTCCAGCTCCTGCTCCTGCTCCTGCCCCTCAAATATTAGTGAGTCGCGCTCTCTCTCTCTCTCTCTCTCTCTCTCTCTCGCTCTCAATTTTCTTAATTATATATCTCAAGTTAATCTGGTGTTTTGTTGATTAGGCAGCTGATGTGTTGCAAGAGACGATAATCCAGAAAGTAGAGGGAGATGTAACTAATTATACAGCTAAAAAGAATGATGACGTTGCTAATAGAACAGTGTTCATCAGCGGCAGCCAGCTTGATAAAGTAGAAGCAAGTTTGGGTAGAGCAAGGTCTTCCATAAGAGAAGCTGCTCTAGTTAGGAATAAAACATCTACAAATCAAGACCCTGATTATGTTCCTCGAGGTCCCATATATCGCAACCCCAACTCCTTCCACAGGTACGTTACTTAGAGAAAAATCGACTTCGATTAATTAGTAATTCAAATTCAAATTCACAGTCAAGCTAGCATATGAAATTATTAATAAATATTAGGAGTTATTGGATAACCATTTCGTTTTCACTAAAACGTGAAAACCAAAAAGTGAAGAAAAATTCTTATATTTTCAAAGTTTAAGTTTTCATTTTTTCAAAATAATAAAGCTAAACTTCCTTCTTGAGTTTTCAAATTTTAGTTTTAAATTTTCAGTTTTTTTTTAAAACTGAAAATAGTTACCAAACAAGTAAAAATTACGAAATGGTTATCAAACGGACTCTTAATATATTAGTTGTTATATATATCATAAAAAAATAAAATGGAAAATGGCATGCAGGAGTTACCTAGAGATGGAGCAGGTGTTCAAGATATACGTATACGAAGAAGGAGAGGTTCCAATATTTCACGACGGACCATGCAGGAGTATATATTCATCGGAGGGAAGGTTTATTCATGAGATGGAGAAGGGCAAATTGTACCGTACAAAAGACCCTCACAAGGCACTTGTTTATTTCCTTCCATTCAGTGTGGTTAACATGGTTCAGTATATCTATATGCCTGAAACCTTTGATCGAAGTGGCATGAAGCTTGCTGTGGTCGACTACATCAATCTCATCTCTCACAAACATCCCTTCTGGAATCGAAGCCTCGGTGCCGATCATTTCATGTTGTCCTGTCACGATTGGGTACGTATCTCACCTCTGTTAATTACCTTCTACATACACTATATCTACCTTCTTTTTATAATTAACTATATGCACTCCAAACCGAATAATTTTATAATCTTATGTTTACTCGTAAATGCAATATGGGAGGCTAAATAAATTTAAAAAAAAATACTTGATTTTTATTGGATAATACTTGCATACTCCTATTGCGAATAACGTTGTTGATTGTACAAATTTCATAATCAAAATTGTTCAATTTCTTAATCTTCATTTGGAGATCACCCCTACAAAATCATTTCAATAGAAGATCATTTAGTCATTAAAATGTATGGAACAAATGGACAATGTAGGTACAAAGTACCATATTCATGATAACCCGTTCATTTATTTAATACATTTAATTAGATGATTAAATGATCTCGAATTCAAATTTTTTTTTATAAGATTGATTTTCAAATGAAGATTAATAAACTGAACAGTTCCGATAGTTGATTTTATTTGGTCAAGATATGTTATTCACAAATGAAAGTGTAAGTGCATCTTCATATTGGGATGCAAAGTCACTTGATTTTTTTTTTCTTTTTAACTACCAACCCCTTGCTTGATAGTAAAATAACCGTTTATTAGCTTCCAAATGCATACAAGGCCAATACCAGCACGCAATCTGACAATCCTCTCATTTTCTCATTTGTCTTCCTATATGTCTCTTTCATTTTGCATGTAAAGGGCCACCACTGCAATTTGTGGTTTAGAGATATCTAGCTAGCCACCCACCTTCTATGATTATATTCTCTTTGATAGAAAAAATAAAAATTAGCCATGATGGAATACTTAAGTAGGAAATTACTAAAGTTTTAGGTCGTTCTAGAGTATGGAATATTCCGGATCTTAATTAATTTTAAACAAAGGTTTAAAACATTTGGAGTATTCTCATATATACGATTGTATAATGGTTAATATTTAGTAGTGACTAGTCCAATTGCGATGGCGATGTCAACGTGGCACCAAACTTCAATTTCACGAGGGTTGAAACCTCCTTTAGGAATGTGGTGGGTTGGGGGAGCACTTCATACATCGAATAATAATAAGGAAAACTAATGAAAAGGGCTTGAAAACTTTGAGTTTTAACGATAAAGACAAAATAAAGGGTAAAGTGAATAGTACAAAGATTGACTTTTTAGTGTAAAAATGTGGTTTTTCGTTAAAGTGAACAGTACCGGGAGCTTTTCGTTAAAGTTCCCATAATAATATTCTTCTTTGTTTCTTTTCTGGTATATCTCTGACTTTATGTGGTGTCTATTATCTGTATTTATTTTAATTTTATTTTCTAGTTAACACTTATTAACAAAATGCCAATAATTCTTACAAGATATATAATTATTATTGATCTCAACCGATGTCTTTATCCCAACATCATCACTCGATTATTTTTCTTTCATAGAAAATAGAATATCTCTCATGATTATTATTGTTATTTATTTTGGAAATAGATTATTATCATTATTAATGAACTATTAGAAAACTCATTTTCTTAATTGTTTTGCTTTATTAAGTTGTTAAATATTTTAAACATATAGATCTAAACTAATATAATTTTGTGGTTAATATGCATTTGGTCCTCATAGGTCCGACTTTAGGAGACTGCAATTTTAATATTTTTATTTGGTTGTTGCAAATTTGCAAGTCCTTTACCAAAACAAAATTTCAAAATTCATATTTTAGAAATTAGGAAGTGTTTGTTTGTGGTACCAGCAATACAATACAGAGACTTTCTTTATCAAGTGGCAAGTGCCTTAGTGGCCATTGTCCTTTTCCGTATTCGATGTTTTTCTTTTTCTCTTTTTACTTCGAAATTTCTGTGGGAAATGCACAATAATAACACCTTTTGAATGAGCTCCTACAAAATTGACGTTGGTACAAAAACGGCTATCTATATTCAGTAAATGTTTCATCCATATTTGGTAGATATTGATAATATAGAGTTGCTATTTGCATATTTATAAGTCAATATAACATTGATATTTGGTTGCAATATAATTGTCATTGCGTTGATATTTGGTTGCAACATCGTCCTGCACGCCGTTTGAGTCGTTCCTTCGAGTCATTTTTGTCGTCGGTACAACTTGATGTAATTTTGTAAGTGCTCGTTTTAAAGATGTCATGATTGCATTTCCTTTTTCTTTTTTTTTCTTTTTTTTTTCGATTTGAATGCTATTATTAACATTCAAAAATCTCATTGTGTACTCTAAACATTCTATATTTATAAAGAAAAATATATTTATGAGAAGTGTGGAATACAATTTTTAGGATATCAATAATAGCAATCTTTGATTTTTTTTTTTACATTAAAAAACAAATATTTGAACTCTGAATGTATTCTAATCTTAACATTCACTCTGCCTCACGAATCACGACTGACCTTTCCTTTCATTTTTGTTCTATCTTCAGTCAATTGGGTCGTTATAATAGAACACACCTCAACAAATTAAGGTCTAAATCAAATTTATTAGTTGAAATATTACATTTTGTTTCTTCTAGTTCTCTTATTGCTAAGTTCGACGGTTTGAGTGTATTAGTTGGTTGATGATATAATTGAGCCCTTGTTCATTTTACAGGGACCAACTACGATGTCCTTCGTCCCCAACTTATTCCACAACTCCATCAGAGTTTTGTGCAATGCGAACACTTCAGAAGGATTCAATCCGTTGAAAGATGCGTCATTTCCAGAGATTCATTTGAAAACATCGGAGATGCCAGGAATTGGCGGTCAGCCTCCATCGAAGCGATCCACACTAGCTTTCTTTGCAGGGCGTCTACACGGCCACATCAGGTACCTTCTCCTAAACGAATGGAAAGGCAAAGACCAAGATGTGCAAGTTTATGACCAACTTCCTCAGGGAGTGTCATACGAGAACATGCTCAAGAGTAGCAAGTTTTGCTTATGCCCTAGCGGGTACGAAGTGGCAAGTCCAAGAGTGGTGGAAGCAATTTATGCTGAGTGTGTGCCGGTGTTGATTTCAGATGGTTACGTTCCTCCATTCAGCGATGTTTTGAACTGGAAGTCATTTTCTGTACAAGTTCCGGTCAAGAATATATCCGACATCAAGACCATATTGACAGCCATATCGAGCAGACAGTACCTCCGAATGCAGCGGAGGGTGAAACAAGTGCAACGACATTTTTTGGTGAATGGACCCCCGAAGAGATACGATGTTTTCCACATGATTGTTCACTCCATCTGGCTCAGACGCTTAAACATTCGCATTCAAGATGTATTCACCTAATTGAGCTCATCTATTTGGCTAATAAAAAGAAATCCTTCAAGATGTTTTCCACGTGGTTGTTGCTGCGTATCATCCGATTGTCTTACGAGGACAGATGCCTATGTACGTCTAACAAAATAAGTTCGACGCAGGCAGTTGCGGGCACATAAGCTGTTAACCAATTTTCAGACATAACATAATTATATAGAGATATATATTCATAATACAAACCTGAGGTCATAAGATATAAGATCATATATGAAACATGTGATCAAATATGGCAGAAGCCTCGGCAGCTATATTCTCCAGCTTTCTACAATACTAACAGATCAGAAACCCTCACCATATCAACTATATATAAAGAAAAAAACTTAAGAAAATAAAAACCTGGTCAGACAAGGCACCCCTCGAGTACAACAGTCATTCAATCCATGCTTCCACTGCGAGAGCTACTGGCATTGCGACTAAGTAACGAGAGACCCCTCACATGGCCAGCCAAACCAGAACCATCCGTCCTGGTTTCCTGGAAGTATTTTTCCCTCTCATTTTCTTTCTACCCCCATCCAAAACTGTTTCTTCCTATTCCAAACAAAATCAGATGGCTAAAATATTTGTATTAGTAATTGTTGTAAGATTGAAGCATATTTAATAATTTTTCATTATTTATCGGATTCTAAATATTTTTAAGTTAAAATGTTCATAATAATAAATTAGGATAATCTACATAAATTTATTTTTAAAGAAGTTACCGCAAAAAAAAAAAAAAAATCTAAATTCATTCTTCAATAATCTCGGGCTAAAATTTTAAAGCCAAAACCATTAGAGGATAAAAACTGTTTTTATGGGTTAAAGCTTAAATTTTTTAGGCTAAAAATTTAGTTTTGAACCCATAAAAACAGTTTTTATCCTCCAATGGTTTTGGCTTGAAATTTAGTATTTATCCTCAACCAGTAGAGTTGGTCTTAGTGGATACATATGGATAGGATATGTATATATGGATACTAGTGCTGTGCATGTTTGGTGGATGTACATCGAGCTAGCCTTTAAGGAATTAGCTAGGACACTAGGAAGAGATTATCAGCCGGAGAAAAATGAGGCCCAGTCGTAACAAACCAGTTTCATCTTTATCCTCGATTTTAGTGGGATTAATACTAGCATTAACTTTGGCAGTATCTTTGTTGGTAATCTCAAGGGCTTCCTCCTCCTCCTCATCTTCGTCTTCTTCAGAGACAACATGGAAAGTAGCTGCAGCTTCAGCTGGTGGTAGTAGTGATATTAATACTACTACTACTACTTACTCTCTTGCTGCTTTAACATCCACTCAACCACCACCACAACCTCTACCTTTTAGTTTCTCTTCACTAAATAACCTAAATACAGCCGCCCCATCTCCAGCTCCTGCTCCTGCCCCTCAAATATCAGTGACTCTCTCTCTCTCTCTCTCTCTCTCTCTCTCTCTCTCTCTCTGTATGTTAATTTCTTAATCATGTCTTTATACATATCTTAAGTTAATCTTGTGTTTTGTCATTAATTAGGTAGCTGATGTGTTGCAAGAGACGATAATCCAGAAAGTAGAAGGAGACGTGATTAATACAGTGGATAATGATGTTGTTGCCAATAGAACAGTGTTCATCAGCGGCAGCCAGCTTGATAAAGTAGAAGCAAGTTTGGGTAGAGCAAGGTCTGCCATTAGAGAAGCTGCTAAAGTTAGGAATAAAACATCCACACATCAAGACCCTGATTATGTTCCTCGAGGCCCTATATATCATAACCCTAACGCCTTCCACAGGTACATTATATAGACAAATTAAACTCGACTAGATTAATTAATGATTTAGATTTACAATCTACCTAACAACAAAATTAAGCGTCTAAATTAGAATTATTAACAAATATTTAGTTAATTAATTGTTGTTAAACAATATAATAATTAAAAATAAAATAAAATAAAATGAAAAGTTGGCAGGAGTTACCTAGAGATGGAGAAGGTGTTCAAGATCTACGTATACGAAGAAGGAGAGGTTCCAATATTTCACGAAGGGCCATGCAGGGGTATATATTCATCAGAAGGAAGGTTTATTCATGAGATGGAGAAGGGAAAATTTTATCGTACAAAAGACCCTCACAAGGCACTTGTGTATTTCCTTCCATTCAGTGTGGTTACAATGGTTCAGTATATCTATATGCCTGAAACCTTTGATCGAAGTGGCATGAAGCTTGCTGTGGTCGACTACATCAATCTCATTTCTCAAAAACATCCGTTCTGGAACCGAAGCCACGGTGCCGATCATTTCATGTTGTCCTGTCACGATTGGGTACGTACATCATATGTTATCTTCTAATTACGTGTGCTAATTTTTTTTTTTAAAAAAAAAAAGCTATATGCACTTTAAATTGAATATTTTATAATCTTACCTTTACTCGTAAATACAATATATAGGTGGCTAAAAAAGCATTAAGAAAATCACTTGATTTTTCTTTTTAGTTACCAACTCAATGTAGCACAATCTGGCCCTACTATCTTTTTCTCATTTTTTGTCTTTCTATATGTTTGTTTCAATTTGCATATGTATATGAAGGACCACTGCAATTCGTAGTTTAGAGATATATATGAAGCAAGTTATGTGATCTCCTTGCCTGAAGAAAACATGATTGGCAAAACCTTTGTTTCCAATACCTCAAAATTTGTGAATGGGTACAATTTTGAAGTTTGTAAAGCTTGACCGAATTTTGATTGGAGAAGATTTTTCTTGTCCTTCTATGCCTCTAACATGCTCTTGCATCAACAATGTAAAGAGCGAAATTTCACCATATTCTTCAATTTTATTACTACACTTTTACTCGTTGAAAATCACAATAGTCTCCTAATGATGACTCATCAAGCGCGCCCCACTGGCTCAAAGACACTTTCTTTGCCTGAAGCAAGCGCTGGTGCTTACGAAGCCCAAACCATTAATATTAGTAGTGTGATTAGATTAGGTCCTTAGGATTTTATTTCCTTTGTAAAGAGATTAGGGTTTCATTTTCCTTGCCCTACAAGGGAATGTATCACTATAAATATGTCTCCACAGGGATAAGAATACATAACATAAAATTCCTTACAAGTTCTATCTCTATTATTTAACAATAAGAGGGTCAGTAAATTGGGTAATGATTAATCAGTACCCAAGTATTGTACCCTCCAAAAATGACACCAAGTTGAAATAAATACAAAAATGACCCATTCTTATTCAGTAGATACTTAATCGATATTTAATAAATTTTGTTGATATGACATCAATATTTGGTATTCATACTTCAATAACGTTGTTAAGATGTCGTTGATATTTGGTTGATATATTGTCTTCCACATTGTTTAAGTCACTCCTTCAAGTCAATTTTGTAGTTGTTACAACTTGTGCCATTTTTGTAAGAGCTCATTCTAATGGTGTCATTACCGTGCATTTCCCCTTTTTTTTTTTCAATAATTTAAATTATGTTATTGTCATTCAAAATATTTCATTATGCATTTTAAGCTTATGTATTTAGAAAAATGCAATTGTGAGAAGTGCAAAAATGATATTGTTGAAGTACCAAAAATAGCACCCTTAGATTTTTGTTTATTAAATTAAAGAGAATCGAACTCTAAACTTATTCTAATCTTAACTCATTACCTAACTCAGTCTCATGCTGACTTTTTTCGTTGTTTTCCTTCCTACTTTTCTTATTGCTAAGCGACGGTATGAGTGCATTAGTTGGTCGATAATATAACCGAGTCCTTGTTCATTTTACAGGGACCATATACGACATCCTTCGTCCCTGATTTATTCCACAACTCCATTAGAGTTATGTGCAATGCGAACACTTCAGAAGGATTTAATCCGTCGAAAGATGCGTCACTTCCAGAGATTAATCTGAAAACATCGGAAATGTCGGGAATCGGCGGCCAGCCTCCATCGAAGCGATCCACACTAGCTTTCTTTGCAGGGGGTCTACACGGCCACATCAGGTACCTTCTCCTAAACGAATGGAAGGGCAAAGACCAAGACGTGTTAGTTTACGACAAACTTCCTCGGGGAGTGTCGTACGAGAACATGCTCAAGAGCAGCAAGTTTTGCTTATGCCCTAGCGGGTACGAAGTAGCGAGTCCAAGAGTGGTGGAAGCAATTTACGCTGAGTGTGTGCCGGTGTTGATTTCAGATGGCTACGTTCCTCCATTCAGCGATGTTTTGAACTGGAACTCGTTTTCTGTACAAGTTCCGGTCAAGAATATATCCGACATCAAGACCATATTGACAGCCATATCGAGCAGGGAGTACCTCCGGATGCAGAGGAAGGTGAAACAAGTGCAACGACATTTTTTGGTGAATGGACCCCCGAAGAGATACGATGTTTTCCACATGATTGTTCACTCCATCTGGCTCAGACGCTTAAACATTCGCATTCAAGATGTATTCACCTAATTGAGCTCATCTATTTGGCTAATAAAAAGAAATCCTTCAAGATGTTTTCCACGTGGTTGTTGCTGCGTATCATCCGATTGTCTTACGAGGACAGATGCCTATGTACGTCTAACAAAATAAGTTCGACGCAGGCAGTTGCGGGCACATAAGCTGCTAATAAATGTTGAGATATAACATATATAGATATATGTATATTCATAAGACAAACCTGAGGTCATAAGATAAGATCACATATGAAAACATGAGATCAAACATGGCAGCTATGTTCTCCAGCTTTCCACAACACTAACAGATCAGAAACCATCGCCATATCAACTACCAATATATAAAGAAAAAAACTTGAGAAAATAAAAACCTGGTCATACACGAGAGGCCCCTCGAGTAAAACAGTCATTCGCTAAAATCCATGCTTCCACTGCGAGAGCTACTGGCATTGCGACTATGTAACGAGAGACCCCTCACATGGCCAGCCAAACCAGAACCATCGGTCTTGGTTCCCTGGAAGTATTTTTCCCTCTCAATGTGTTTTGCAGGTGGGGGTGGAAGATGCCCATTTGCAGGTGGAAGATGCCCATTTGATTCATGCAATGGCTCTAACGAAAGTGGTCGTATAAGTGGACGGTTCAGCCGTTCTGCTGGCTGGGTTGATCCAAGCAAGCCCAAGTGGGGGCGCTCGGCTGATTGCTCTTCATCCTCAGGCCTTACACAAGCCTTTCCTTTCCGTAGCCTGTAAAGTTTTTCAGTAAAAGACAACTGATTTCAGATCACCAAATCATACATGTTTGTAGACATCCCCATACCGAAGTTGTACGATATTTTTTCAAACCATAGTTTGCAGTGATCATAAAGATTAAAAATGTTCATACAAGGAAAACCTTAGGCCCATGTAGTTGAACATACCTTCGGACAAGCTGCTCAGCCTCCTCTTCCTCCTCAGCCTCCTCTTGGTTAAGATGGTTAACAGTTGGTGTAGGTTTACAAGAAAGTAGGAATTCATGTCTTGCAAGAACCTTCTGGAGCTGCTCATTTAACTCAATAGCCCGAGAAACGGCCTTCTCATCCCTAGGAAAATTAAAGACAAGGTTCAGTTGGAGCTACAAATACTACAGGTTATACATGCAGGCATGTTTGTTTTAAAGAATGGGCAGCATCTGTACATATACTTGTCCCCTAAACCAAACTATCATATTTTAAAGGACTAACTACGGATCCCATCAGAGCCATACAAATATTTAAGACCACATTCCAATATCCCATCCTTCAAAGTCGAAAACAAAACAATTCGGAAAGTGTTCTCAATCCCACAGTTTTTCCAGTCTTGCAATATCAACTACATCACCATAGAAAATAGGAAGTTCTTCCCTTGGAGCTAAAACCAAAATGTCAATGAGCATAATTAGTACAACAGTTTAACAATGTCCAAGGCTCTTGAGCCATCTAGGTTTTATATATCTGCACCTGAATGTGCAACTATGGATTTCAACAAGAAATTTATGTAGTCCAATTACTATCACCTAATTGGAAAAACTTCATTCGCCTTTACATATTTCTTCAGCTTTAGATTAAACATCAAAACACCACCCCAAGCAGGCGAAACTTCTCATGACATTTAAAAAGTAATGCTACCCCTGTATCCTTAAACAAAATCCAACTACATATTGCTAACGAGGTAACTGAAGCAACTCAGTATCTGGGGGAACAAACTCACCCCGTCTAGAGTTAAACTTATCATGTACCTAATGAGATTTAATTACCATATCAACAAAATTTAGTATGAGTACAGTGCTATGCAACCAATAACTAAGGAAAATTGTTATACTTTACAGAATAATAGAAGCCTTACCGAGAAGTCATCACAAGATGCATAATTTTTTGCTTTTGGAAAGAACATTGTTCCACAAGATCAAGTGTGAATTCATCTTTTGCCCCCTATAGAAACATATATCTAAGAGTCAACATTACAGAAGGTAATTTAAACATTAAAGGTCACCTTTAAACATCAACTTGTCAACCAACCAGACATACAATGTAATTATGTCATAATCATCATTTGATTCATTTTAATACAAGGTACATGCCCCTGGGGGTAACCCCATGTCCAACGTGAAAGATGAGGACACAATGCAACGGAAAAATGACTAAATGTGGCTTAAGAACAACCAGGTTATGGCGAAGATGAATCCAGACATCCCAATTGGATGGCTTATTTTGCACAATGAGTTTTCATGAATGAATTCCCTTTGAGAGTTATGAGGTGACATCTGTTTTACATTTTCCTAAGAAAATCAATATATTTTGTTGTATGGTTTACATGAATGTAAGCAAGGCCCCAGCAAGAAACAGTAAATAGTCTTGCAAAGTTCTCCTACCTTCTGTTATCTCATGAACATCTGGAATTTTTTTTTTAGTTTCATCTTTTACTTTTCTGTTTGTATTTCTAAAGACTTCGCCATAACATCAGAAAAGAACGTGATGATCACGATGTCACCATTTAATATAGCAGAACAGATAGGTTACATTAGTTTATATAGCTATCGCATACTACAGAATGCGTACAACTGCGTTCATGTGACAAACCGTGGTTGGTCAAGATTGACTCAAACAATGACTGCATAGAGAATATCTGGGTAAGTGATAATCATGTAAATTAGCTCCATTACGAGCCTCTATTCATGTCAGAATTATCAACTGAGCCACCAAACTCGGACATTATTTTCTGATTAGTCTCCATATGTCTGCCCACAAGTTTCCAGCCAAGATAGCACGCATTAAAATGTCAAGAACAGACTTCCTCTGAGACAAGTAATACCTTACATTAATCTTTAAACTTTAAGTCTTCAACCTAGAAACAACAAAGCTAACTTAATTCTATAGTAAGAAAATTTGACCCAAAATCAAGGACTAGACTTGAATGCCCCAACTCTCACTCCCAGTGATAACAGTGTCATCGACACAGACAATCAAAATTGCAATGTCATGATCTGTCTCCCTCTATTCAAAGAATGTTGAATGCTCAGTCCCGCTTCTAAACTTGTCATGAGTAACCATTATTGTTCTCAACCGGTCAAACCATGCGGAAGGGGGTTGTTTGTAGGGGTGGGCTACCTTGCTAACAAATCAGCTAAACCGAACAACACAACCCGGGTTGGTTTTCTTCCGTTCTCTCTTAATTTTCACACTAGGGTCACAATCCAAACCCACCGGCTCCATTTAATGATAACTGGTCACTCTGAGGACCAGTAATAACCAAACCAACAATGATTCAACTACCTGATAATACTTATTAAGTCGTACCATTTCCTTTTAACCCTAATAGGCTATAACTTATCCACTTTGTTCTGGTCACTCATCCCTCTCATCAACTTTCACATCTTCCCTCTTTCACCTACTTTGTAAGTACCTCCCAACGCCAATACTCTTTTAGCTGTATAGCCTCCTTCATTTTAAAGGTTTAGTAAGTCGACTAACCCAAGTCTTATTACTTTCTGCATTTAATGCATGCCTGTTGTTTGCATGTAAACATAAAATGTCATGTACTGTTGTGTTCTAACAGTGGTTTTAGTAATCTACATCTTTCTTCTGAACTATATGTATCCATACGCATGCCTGGTAGGCACACTGTAAAGGTACGAGGACTCTAATTGGACTGTATCCTCAAAGTACAGAACCAAGGAATAAGTATAATAATCCTTGAAAAAAGGGACAGATTTTCGTAAGAGACGGAAAAGGAATAGGCAATGCAGCTTACGTTGTCCACCCACATTAGAAATTAACAAGAAAGAGTTCCACACTCAAGCAGTAAATTAATTCCATTAGACAACTTTTGGCATGCACAAGGCTCCTGTTCATTTCCATATGTGAGGTTGGGGTTGAAATTCACTTTTAAGCTAAACATCAGTTATGATAAGATAACCACCTCCTAACACAAACTTCCCATCATCAAGCACTAACTTGACTCTTCAAGTATTTATACATGTCATCTTTTCCAAGTCAATCATAAAGAAGAAACAAACCAGCTAAGTGATAAAAAATTTAAACCATTGTAAACTGGACAATAACTACTTAAAAGGCAAGGAAAGATATGAAAAAGCAACGGCTTTTGTGTCGTATGGCAATGAAAGCCGCTGTGCAAGTGTGCAACTCATCTTTTCCAGAATATAAAAAGCAAACGGTAGTCCACAATCATACCTCAGGATGCTGACCATCAACAGCATCAAGAACTTCCTTCAAAACATCTAATGCATTACTAGCCTTCTGAATAATACTGCATAAAATAAGTACAGAAAAATCAAAACACGTGCTATCAAACTACACACACTAAGGAAAAAAAAACCCAGCATAACATGCTTAACCCCTCATTCACAAAATTTATCGTGCCATCGGTACAAATAAATTCAGAAGAAACAAAAATGGATACACAAGGAACAACTCAATGTAAGGATTTTAGAATTTTTGAGTAATGGAATATGTTTGTACCATACTTAGGGCCTCCGTATTTAGATCTCATGAAAAATACTTGGGGGACTTAACCCATCATTTATGTATTGAGGAGCGAGCCCTTATTCTATAAAAGGGACTCCCTCACCATCATTAGAGAGCATCGCCGCCTGCTGAGCAACCGCCTCGCCGCGAGCATCAACTCTAGCCCATCATTTATGTATTGAGGAGCAAGCCCTTATTCTATAAAAGGGACTCCCTCACCTTCAACGCCACAAGCCGAGCCAACCAAGGCAACATAAGCCACGAGCAGAGTAGCCTCGCAATATGTGCTACTTCTAGTTAAGCATCATTTCAGATTAAGCACCGCCTCATATCGAGTATCAGTCCTAGACAACATCTAGTTACTTCGGCCCACACATGGACTGAATTTCAAGTCTCCAGCCAAAAGACTCTCTTGACTGAAGACTTGGGGGGCTACTGTTTGTACCATACTTAGGGCCTCCATATTTAGATCTCGTATAAATACTCGGGAGACTTGAATGTAATTATGTAATAAAGGAAGGGGCAAATATGTAAAAAGGGGAGGAGCCCTTAGTCTATAAAAGGGCCTCCTCACCCTCACAATTGGAAGAGCCTCCTCACCCCCTCAAGCCTCTCAGATTGAGAAGAGCTCTCTCTCTCCCTCTTCAACATCTCAGAGTAATACAATATCAGTGCGGATGTAGCCCAAACATTGGGGTGAACCACGATACATCTTGTGTTATTTACTTTCTTGCAGATTCACGGTCGGATTTACGTTGTTCCAAGACCTCCGGTTTTGTGCATCAACAGAATATAGAAACTGGAAACTTCCTTTGTAAGCTTTCAATTATATTTCTGAATAGTTAATTTGTACACTGTGAAGACATATATATATAGCCTTTGGCTATTTACAAAGATACCCCTTAACTGCCTAACCTTATAACAGTTCTAACTAATCACAAACATTAGCACAGCTAATTACATTTAGAGATAACAAACTATTTAACAGTAACTGAAATGGGTGACTTATCATTTTCCCTAATACACCCCCTCAAGCTAGAAGGGGAACCAGAACAGATTCCAATTGGAAGCTTGGAGCACAGGAACTGAAATCGACTTTTGGATAGGGACTTGGTGTGAAGATCAGCTAATTGGTCTTCACTGCAAACATACTGGACTTTGAGAAGATTAGCTAGAACCAATTCCCGAATATAGTGGTAATCGATCTCAACATGCTTTGTACGAGCATGAAAGACAGGATTAGATGCTAGGGAGATTGCTGAGATGTTGTCACGCCAAAGTGTAGGCAGTGTAGGGATGGGGAAGTGAAGATCTCTGAGGATTTTGCAAACCCAAGTGAGTTCTGCAGCTGTATGAGCTAATGAGCGATATTCAGCTTCTGTAGAGGACCGTGCAACAGTACTTTGTTTCTTAGCACTCCAGCTAATGAGATTGGAGCCTAAGAACACACAATAGCCACTTGTAGATCTTCTATCAAAAGTGCAGCCAGCCCAGTCAGCATCAGAGTATGCTGAAAGATGGATTGGACCCTTTGTGAACCACAAACCGTGGGAAAGAGAACCTTTAAGAAATCTGAGAACTCTTTTAGTTGCCTGAAGATGTTGTTCCCTGGGAGCATGCATGAATTGGCAGATCTGGTTGACAGCAAAAGCAAGATCTGGTCTAGTCCAAGTTAGGTATTGTAACCCTCCAACAATAGAACGATATTCAGTGGGGTTGGACAAGAGAGGCCCACTGTTATCTAATTTCTTGGAACTGAGTGGTGTGCAGCACGGTTTGGCACCCTCCATGTTGGTTTTCTTAAGAAGATCAAGTAAGTACTTGGTTTGATGAACAAAAATTCCTTGTGAGGATCTGTGTACTTCTAAGCCCAAGAAGTAGTGTAAAGGACCAAGATCCTTTACTGGAAACTGAGAACCGAGTTGTGTGATAAACTGTTGACAGAGTTGAGAGTTAGGACCGGTTACTAGAATGTCATCAACATACACAAGAACAATAACCAAATGAGGACCATTAAGAACAAACAAGGAGGCATCAGATGAAGATTGTTGGAACCCCAGAGAATGAAGAGCTTGAAATAGTTTATCAAACCAAGCTCGAGGAGCTTGTTTTAGTCCATATAGGGATTTCTTCAACTTGCAAACAGAATTAGGCGAATTTGGATCAACAAACCCGGGAGGTTGGTGCATGTAGACATCCTCCTTTAAGTCACCATGAAGAAAGGCATTGCTTATATCCAATTGATTGAGAAACCAATTATATTGGACAGCAAGAGTGAGTAAGATCCGAATTGTAACTGGCTTGGCAACCGGACTAAAGGTCTCTTGGAAGTCAATACCTTCTTGTTGATGAAAGCCCTTTGCCACTAGACGGGCTTTATATCTGTCAATAGTGCCATCAGCCTTTTTCTTAACTCGAAACACCCATTTACATCCAACTACATTTTGGGAAGGATGAGAGGGGACAATTGACCAAGTACCAGTAGAGATCAATGCATTATACTCATCTTGCATTGCAGCTCGCCAGTGAGCATGCTTAGAAGCTTGCAGGTATGTACTGGGAACAAAATCAATGTCAACATGAAGAGGATGCTTAGTTGCTGTATAAGCTTGAGGTGTAGATTTATAAATGCCAGCCTTCGATCTTGTGATCATGGGATGAGAATTAATAGGAATAGGAGGATGATTTGACTGACTTAAGGGCAAGGGGGAGGATTCTGAAATCTACAACGCACTAGAACGCCCTTGTTGACGATCCTTTACTCCGACAGCATCTAAGGTTCCTCGAACAATGTGATATCTCACACCAGGTAAATCCTTAACCCTTCCCCCTCTTACTAAGACAATAGAATGTTCTTGTAAATTATGGCCAATACCAGGTATATAAGCAGTGATTTCAAATCCAGAGGTTAAGCGTACTCTGGCAACTTTACGTAAGGCAGAGTTGTTGCTAGTAAATACCACTATTTTTTATTTTGGATCTTCCAAATCATTCCCGCAGGAGGTCCGGACCCATTTTTTTCTGATCCTTCGATAAAAAGATTCATTATCTTCATAAAAAATAGGAGGTAGAACCAATAAAGATTTCTTTTTCGATTCATCTCTGGAGTTGAATACCTCATTCAAGAATTGTTTTTGATCCAATCCAATAGAAAAGGCAAATCCCTTATGATACACCAGATCCGGCTCGGTTATTGATAGAGTGAATAGATCTGCCATTTCTTGAAATCTCTCTTCTGATTCAAAAAATCAGAACTGGAAGAAGCAGGGACTGAAATGGGTGACTTATCTCAAAATCATCAGGCAAACCATGAAGGGTGGCTGCAATTAGGTCGCGATCAGAGACGGAGGCACCAGCAGCTTGCAAGGAGTCTGAGATTTCCTTAATTTCTTGAAGATACTCAGATATGGAGCGAGATCCTTTTTTAACAGATTGGAGACGCGACCTCAATTGATGAATATTAGCGTCTGAAATTCCACCAAACCTCTGTTCAAGCTTCAACCAGAGTTCGCGAGACGAAGAAACCCCAACCGTGAAAGGGATGATTTCCTCAGAAAGTGTGGAATTGAACCAGATCAAAAGATTTTGATCTTTTTCGTACCATTCCTCAAAGGTAGGATTAATGCTGCGATTAGGTAGGAATGGCGATGGACATGCTTCAGTTCCATCAACAAGTCCAAGAAGCTTGTAGCGCTGGAGAATTGGGCCAAACAGCACACGGCATGGCAAATAGTTCGATCTTTTCAGCTTGATCGGTACCATGCTGCTGATGTTGTGGATTGTAAGGGAGGTGTAGGAACTCAGAGGACTTGGATTTCCAGAGGAATTAGGGTTTTGAGTCGACGGAGAAGATGATTCAGGCGGTGACGAAGATGATTGCGCCGCCATATCTTGCAGAGATGATGATGCAAGAAAAAATCGGAGAAGAGAGACTGAAGAATCAGAGGAGAAGAACAGAAAAGTCGATCAAGAATCGATCGATCGATCGATCGAGTCGGTTGAGCGGAAGGATCGATGCTGTGAAGCAGAAATGGCGTGATACCATATAGAAACTGGAAACTTCCTCTGTAAGCTTTCAATTATATTTCTGAATAGTTAATTTGTACACTGTGAAGACATATATATATAGCCTTTGGCTATTTACAAAGATACCCCTTAACTGCCTAACCTTATAACAATTCTAACTAATCACAAACATTAGCACAGCTAATTACATTTAGAGATAACAAACTATTTAACAGTAACTGAAATGGGTGACTTATCATTTTCCCTAATACAGAATACATTCTTATTTGCATTACGATAAGAAAAATGTGAAGGCCTAACTATTAATTACGAGAAAATATACAGGCCTATTAAATAGGTCAACAATGAATGGCTTCACATGAGAGCACCAACGTTCGTAATTTGCATCGGTTAATTTAGTCACCAGATTGGAAAAACTTATTTATGTACATTAGTTTTTATAACAAGAGATGGATAACCAAGAATGACGGACTATAGTAATGGTGGTTTTTTCTAAACTGTTGACTAGTGCAGTAAAAACCATTTGAATGCCCAAGTATATTCAAATAAATGTGGACGGTACCTAGATTCAGGAACAATATGTGCCTCTGCTTGAGGAGCAACCCCTTCATGTATAGATGATGCTAATTCACCATTAGGTGAACTTTTCTTAGCTGATTGTGGCGTGGGGCAATTCGTAGTGACCTGACGAGGCCCTTGATGGAACTCTAGTCCAGCACTCTGAAAATATTTAATTCTGTAGAAGTTAGGATAACATCTAATGTGAAAGTATTCAGAAATTTAAGACACAAGATGTAGTCATTTCCTAAATATCTTTTACCAATAAACCACACCGTACTAAAAAACTGCAAAATATGTTCTTCAGGAGTTGACCAAGAAGCAGATGTTTCAATTATATGAAAGATTACAACCATGACACCTACCAATACACTAATCTAGTTTCAGAACAATTTTCACCCTAAAGGAGGCCAAAATTGACATTTTTCTATCATGTGCAGCATGCCTCACAACTTGTAATTTTGAAAATTATTGAAACTTCAGTGTGTGTGGTCGCGTATTTAGCTAAACAATTTAAAAGACAGCATTCATATTTGAACCCAAAATGGGCCCTCAGGTGAGCTATCCCCAGTCCCCGGAGATCTTTCTACTATATGATCATTATATAAGCAAAAGAGCTTGATTTCTATATGTTATTCGGACATCGGCATGTGCTTGGTGCAATGAAAACAGATTTGAATATATAAGGGCTCTCCAGAACACAATCGTATGTTAAAATTACACTCAAAACTGGACTTTTCATGAGGAAGAAAATCTTCTGCAAACTGATGATTGCATTCAAACTTAGAAAAAGTATTATTAGTTGTCAACTGGAAACTTTATGTCAACATCATACCACCACTAGTTTACCACCTCAAAAGCCCATCACTCCACACCATTTCCCCCAGAAACATCCAACTTATTCATCTGAATCATTCCATCAACACTTACTTTCTTAAAATGGCCTAATTGCCACACACAAAATTGGTCTTTTCATCAACAAGATTACTTACAATTATTGGCATAACTTTGATTTCTGCCCATAATAAAATGACAAAATCTTCAAATATTTGAAACTAATACATCCAAACGCTTTTATTGCAATTTACAATTGATTGTGATGAACAAATAACAAAGAGCTCTATTATCTATAGACCTCGAAGTTCACATGACATACTTGGTAAAATCTACTCTATTCTCCAGCTACAACATGCCAAGAATCTAAACCAACCTACATGTGGAACAATTCTAATTTGGTTTGTTCTCATAGTCATAAAATGAGCGTCTGAGTATGTATATTACTTGTTTGTACCTACCACCAAGTCATAATAAGCAGTATAATACTGTGGGAACTTCCCAGAAGCACCACCAAGGGATGTCTGTGTGGCATCTAGAAGTAGAAAGATGCGCTCTCGCACTGGCAAGTCTGACTGCAACCACATAAAAATGCGAACTGGATAAATTAATTATGAAATCAGCCAATTGTCAGCCACAGAGTAAATGAGAACAATTTTACACCTTTTTCTTGACTATCTTTACTAGAATAGGAAGAAGCCCAACATCGACCACCTGTTTATGAATATGTTCTCCTATGTTGTTCATCAACATCTCCAGCAACTACAAAATAAAAGGATAAATGGATGATATTACATCTAACTACATAACAGTATAACAATATAAGTATAAAAAAAATTTAAAAAAAACTCAGGTTTGAATGTCCCTTGATGTGCACAATTCAAGGAAGAAGAGAAGGGTAGGAAGGTACAAGAAAAACAACCAACATGATGGCTAACATAAACCAAATATCATCACAAAATCAGGCAATTACTCACCATAACTGCATAAAGTTGAGAATTTGCATGTTTACTCCCCAGTCGTTTTTTTATTGCTTTAATGACATCTCTAGCTTGCCTGCTCCAACCCAAAATTCATAAGTACTTAAAAGTAATTTCAGCTCAAATTTCAATTTCCAAGCTGTTAGGTGTAGGTAATAAGAAAGCAATTTATTAAACTTGTATGTGGCTAGAAAGGGAACGTCTGAGAAGAACTTTCCAGATACAATACTCAAATCAACATATAATACATATTAGTTGATTCAGAACTTCCAACTCAAGGTCATAGGTTTCTTCGACAAAGTCGTATAGTCCCAATACAACGATGAAACCTAGATACAAATGTGTACAGTTCTTAAGGGATTAGCCACAAATGCTTATGAAAAAAAAATTCAATCCTTTTTTTGTCAAACTTAAATATCCTAAGGTCCTAATAACGGTGATGAAACCTAGATACAAACAAATTATGTGCAATCCAGTTTATTAGTGCAACCATCAACATCATATTAAACATGTCGCCCATAAAGTATGGATATGTAAAATGGCATTAAGCTGTTTCACACTATACTGAACCAGAAATACCTTCTAATACATTGTCCCCCTTCCCAAGAAAATTAAAGGTTGTAATTAATGAACTCAGAAAAATCTTAGAACTACAAATCAAAATAACAAGCACACATGCATTCATAATGTGTTACCCTTTCTTCTTCTGAGAGAGAGAGAGAGAGGGAGGGAGAGAGAGAGTGTGTGAGTATGAGAGAGAGAGAGGGAGAGATTTGGAAGCTTTTAGAAATTATACCTATGATCATGCGCAACTAATTCACATATTTGAATATTCTTCATCCAGTCCATTTCAGCCAGTTTTTCGCTTGTAGCAGAATTGACAAGCTCAGCAGCCATCTTTTGGTTAGTTCTGGACTTTAAAAAGTGAAGAGAAAGTAAGAATATGAACTAAAGATAAATTCAATCATTGAGGTATAAGTTCAAGGAAAAAGTGCCTATGCATCCTATGTTGTTCCTACTTGCACGCCTCTTGTGATTTCATAAAGTGTCTATTTGTCATATATCATTGATAAACATGGACACAACTATCCTCCCATAATATTCACCCCCCAACCAAATCCATCTATTTTGACCATTACGACCATCCATTATTGTCTCATTAGGCTACAAGGCTAATCGTCATACAATCTTCACATAAAAACCCGAACTAAGAATGTAAAGAACTTTCCTATAAAAATCCAATTTCAAGAGTAAAAAACTGTAGGTCTGAAATGTCAGAGGACGAGATGCCCCTAGAAACCCAAACTAAGTTCCATGATTCAGAAAGACAGTAAATTTTGTTACAATAAGAGATCCTCTGAAACAAAAGCCGGCAAATTTGCAAAAGAACAAAAAAACAAATTTAGTGCTTCCCGAAACAATGAAGAAGCCGAATTTCATAAGAATGCCAAAGATCGGAACTTTATCCCACAAAGGCTCTAACCACCATCCCCCAAAACAGTCAAACATAACCAAAGAACAGCCACCAGACCCTAAGAAAGTAACTTCAAACTCTAAATTACTGCATTTCGGTCAGAGAAAAAATCATAAGTAGTCGATCCTACAGCCATTCAGTTGCCTGATCCTACAGCCATTCAATTGACTATTACTCCAACCTACCTAGTAGAAGAATTTTCTTCAATACTACGACCCATTCATATACACATACATTTTTATATACTGAATAATAAATAAAAAAGTAAATAAAATATCAAAAAGAATTAACCTGAGACGGAGAATTGGAATGTCAGCAGCAGGAACTTGAAAACTGATGGCCCTTCATATGCTAATGCCACTCTACTCTGCAAGCAAACATTTTTCACATATTTTTCTTAACAACAATAATAAAACAATTAAATTCAATAAATATAATTGAAGAAAACGAAGGGGGAAAAAGGAAAACCCTTGGATTTCACTCCCGAGACGAAAGAAGAAGAAAAAAGGACGATACACACACACACACACACATATATATATATATGTATGTATATATATTACCAGTAAAGAAACAGGGAGAGGAAGAGGAAGAAGAAGGAGATGAGCTGGTAAATCCTCAAGAGCCTAAGCATTTTTCCATGTACCCAAAACCCACACAGATCAAATCGAAGAGAGTTTACAGTGATTTGGTAGTAGAGCATATATAGTATGATTGATTCCCGTTATTAACAACAAATTATGTATTTAATAATATTACAAAGCTTACTTAAATAAGTTTAATTTAAATAAATAAATAAAAAAAGGTGATAGAAAATGTAAAAAGAAAGTAGGAAAAGTTTGGATAGCCAGAGGGGCTTGATGTGGGATGACGAATCTTGTCCCGTCTTTCCTTCCTACTTTACTTGCTAAGCTTAAAAAGATAGAAATTATAAATGATTGATAGAATATAATATATGGAGTTGTCCAAGTATTGGCACCGCCAGGGCCCATCGGGCTCCATATTTCCTCGAAAAAGTAAAAACTTGGGTTTGGGTTTTCTCACAACTAGAAGAAAATTATTTTTAGCGGAGTTTGGGCGAGAGACTAAAGTGGTGTCTGGATGGGCGACTTCTTGATAAGTTTTCGTGTTGTATTTTTCTCTATGTTTTTTCGTTATTTTTTTGCTTATTTTTAGCGGCTCATTTATTTTCTCGTTTCTGCGGTTCTTGTAGGGAGGAAGGCCATAAGGTTTGTGGAGTATGCCCCCCAAAGCAATGGTTGTATACAATTACGAGGCATAATGTGATCGTACCAACTCACATGCACACTAAGAACTAAAGCAGTTTAGATGAGAGTAGTATTAGGATAGGTGACTTCTTGAGAGTCTTCGTGTTGCATCCCCTTTATTTTTTTTACTTTTTCTTAATTTGTTGCCTATTTTTAGCGGCTCATTTGTTGAGTGCTATTAAGCCCACTTCAGTGTCTTATTTCCACACCCACGATTAATTGATACTCGTATTGACAAATTTATCCTAGTATAAAATGACCTTTAAATACCTGAAGACCAACCAATCATGTCTTGCCACATAATTATTAGTTATATTTTAGTTATATTGATTCTTTTTATACTGATATTAAAAAAAAAACCTAAAATATCATAAATAAATAAAAAGAAAAAAACATCATGAACCCCACAAGCTTTCCTAGAGAAGGAAGTTCAGAAATTAAACTTAGAGATCTTTTGATATAGGCGCCTCATTTTTGAATTTTTTAGATTAAACATCCATGCCTTTTAGTGATTTGATTAAACTTTTTTTTGTCATAATTTTGGTGCTATATGCACATTATATTGTAACAAATTTCCTATAATCTAGCCTTTTAATTACACTCTCATCCGTTAGAGATAATTGTAAAAAAAAAAAAAAAGTTGGTTAGATTCAATTTATTTTCACAATAATGCTACAATTTAGCAATAATTATCTACGATTTAAGATATTTTCTTTCCAAAATAGTTTAAAATATTTTTAAATCCCACAAAATCAAACGTACAGAAATAAGTTTTTCTTTTAGTACGTTAAGAGAAAAATATATTGAGAATAATATAAACGTACCAATACACAATGTGTACAAAATAAAACGTACCAAAATAAAAATAATGTACCAATATTAACAATATGTATCAAATCAAACGTACCAATATTAACAATATGTATCAAATCAAAAGTACCAAAATTGCAAATAAACGTACCAATTAATGATTTTTGTAAATTCAAACGTACCCGCAGATAATATATATGTAATGTATTGTACCTAATAATAATTCGTCAACAACTATACTTAAAAAAACAGCAAAAAAAATAATAATTTGACAAAAAAAATTGAAAAAATTACACAGAGCTTTTATGTTGATCACCAACCATTTGGAAAAAGAAATAATATGAAATGTTTGCATAACAAAAAAATATTGTGATCGAAAAAACATATCTGGAAGAAGAGAAAATATAGTTTAATTACTAATATCTCCATTAAATAAGGAAAAGTGCATCATGCAGATAAAAGGATAAATTCAAAAATTATTTTAATTAAAAAAATATAATAATGACATGTAATTTAGCTTGAGGTGGTTATTGGTCAAAACACTTTAATCAAAATTTAAAAATACACAGATGTTTAATCTAAATTATATAAAAAAAATTGTAGGGGATTCTAGGAAGAGAGTGAATTCGGACTTGACAAAGAAAAGCCTCGAAGCTCGCAATAAAGCGCATGTTGTGGAATGTGTGATCAAGTTTCATCAGAGAGTAGAGCAAGTTAGTCTTCAAGACTATTATAATGTTGAGATAGATAAAGAGAGAAACTCATAGTCCATATTACATTAAGGAACTTACGGATCCGACACTCGTTGAACTCCGATCTTGTCCACTCTTTCCTTCTTACTTTACTTGCTAAGCTTAAAAAGATGGAAATGATAAATGATTGATAGAATATAATATACGGAGTTGTCGAAGTAGGGGCACCGCCAGGGCCCATCGGGCTCCATATTTCCTCGAAAATGTAAAAACTTGGGTTTGGGTTTTCTCACAACTTGAAGAAAATTAACTTTAGCGGAGTTTGGCCGGAGATTAGAGTAGTGTCAGAATGGTTGACTTCCTGATAAATTTTCGTGTTGCATTTTTCTTTTTGTTTTGTCTTTATACAATGGTTGTATACAATTACAAAAGATAAACTAATAAAAGTAATCATACCAACTTACATTCACACTATAAACTTAAGCAAGTTTGAATGAAAGTGGTACTAGAATAAGTGACCTCGTAAGAGTCTTCGTGTTGCATCCCCTTTATTTTTTATTTTTTATTCTTCTTGATTTTTAGCCTATTTTTAGCGGCTCATTTGTTTTCTCGTTTCGAGGACTCGGGGCTCTTGGGATATGATGATGGCCGATTAATTTAATAATAATAATAATATCTAGCTGCTCTCGTAGGGAGGAAGGCCATAAAGTTCATGGACCATGGCCAAACCAAAGGTTTTAACAATTACTAGGCATGAATTGTCGAATGCGATCATACCAACTCACATGCACCGGAACCGGATTCCAACAGAACTCCGAAATTAAGCGAGATTGAGCGAGAGTAGTACTAGGATAGGGTGACCTCTTGGAAAGTTCTCGTGTTGTATCCCCTCCATTATGGGGTTTGACAACGGATGATAAATGTACTAATAATATCTAACGGCTCTTGTCGGAATGCCCAATAAGGTCATACAAAGCAATGATTATATACAATTACGAGTCATAAACTAACATATGCGATTAATGAAGGCACACTACTATACAAATTAACTGTTAAATCTTGTGCACATTTTCATTTATCTCAATGGATGAATGTAGCTAACTTGACATAATTACTTGATTTTAAGCTTTGGCCGTCTTTTAGCGGTGAATCCGAGTTTGACACGCCCTCTTTTAGCCTTATTCGGCTGTATCTTGACTCGCCTGCGTCGAAACATTTGCCACCAATGCAACTTCTTCTTCTTCCTAATAATGCAACTTCTTCCTCCTCCTCCTCCTCCTCCTCCTCCTCCTACTCCTCCTCCCTTTGACAAGTAGTTATTGGATTTCTTCGAATGCCTTATGTGCCTCAACAGCCCTTCCAACAGCGCATGAAAATGCCCAACCTCCCCCTGCTTATTATGCAACATGTTTTTCACTTTCACCAATGATTTTTTGCTCCCTCTGCTTTCTCGGGTGCCATGCGGGTTTTCGTGGCTGTCAAACATCTTCCTCCGTAGGTGTTTCCACCCAGAATGGCCGCGATCATCATCACTATTACCATTTCTGTCATAGTGGTGATGGTGATGGTGATGGTGGTGAAATATGAGTCCCAACCTGTTCTTGAGCCTCCTAAACCGTCCAACTGACTTGTCCGGATATCTTTTTCGGCTATAGAGATCATCATCATCCTCCTCCTCCATTGATGAGCTACATCTACTATTCCGTGAACTACTACTAGCACTTACTTCTGCCGCCGTATTTATCGACCTTGTTGAGGAAGAGAGATCACTTCTCATTCTCATATGAATATCACGAGTACGTCTCCTAGATAGGCCTCGACTCCAGGAATCCTCCTTTGAGTATTCATTACTACCAGCGCTGCTTTCAGCTTCAGAATTTGTCTCACTTGTCCACGTCGACCAAGTTTCGGAATCAGTACAACCTGAGCTAGTCTCCTCCTCCATATCCAATACTTGCTTTCGTGGCATTCTCTTCTTCTGTCGGCCTGCGTAAGACATTTTGTGTGTCCTACTAGGCTTGTGTTCATCTAACAAAACTGGCTTCACGGTCATTGTATGATGTCTCTGGTTTGTCACTAAACTAATTTTCCGAGTTTGACTCGTCAACTTCTTACAACTAGGTCCATGTCCAACAGAAGAAGCTATGGACTCAGGTGGCACGAACCGATTAGATCTTGCAGCCCCTATTTTTCTAGTAGTTGCATTTTGGACTGGAGTGGTTTTCCATGTTTGATCAGGTGTCTTAACGTGCATAGGAGCCTGATTTGGAGTAGGGACCCTTAGACCATTCACATAACCTGCCATCTTCTCATTCCGACTCACTGGTTGACTTGGAGGGAACCTCCGCGATCCAAGTCTCTCCATCAGGCCCTTAGAGGAACCATGTTCCCTGGAAGTAGAAGCATACCTCCCAGTCGGATCTTGAGACAGTAGTTGACTCGCCTGACGAGTTAGCAACTGAGTTCCACCCAACAAAGGAAAAGACTTGTCCATACCACTCAGCTCTCTTCTAGTAATAGTAGTAGGAGCTACCTGTTCTTCTATCTGCGCTGTAGGAGTAGGAGTAGAAGGACTAAATGAAATGTCACGCTTGAAAGAACCATGTTCATTAGCATCGTTGTTGAAAGAATTCGCCATCCCAAAAGAACTCAACTGCACAGCCAAAATGCGCGACTCAATTTGTTTGATTGCATTTGCAACTACTTTAGAGTAATCACTGCCCTCATCTGACTTTTCCTCACTCTGGCCAATCGGGTACAAACCGACTTCTTGCTTGCTAGCCATTCTTGCTGGAGATATTGGGGAACAAACACCAGAACTAACAATGCTTGGATTTCCAAGAGTTTCACTGATGTCATTCCCTCTCTCTGTGGACTTTGTATTAGATTCTTGTATCCTTTTAGCATGCTCATCGAGAATATTGAGATGACTACGCCAATCATGTTGCTTATCTTGACTAACACTGTTTTCGTCAGGTACCTTGACTCTGTCATTGGAGAATTTTGTTTCCTTGGCTGAGTACTGTTTCTTCAGATTGTTTTCTAAGCATATTCGACACACTTTCTTTTTCTGTTCAGGCATGTCCGATGAGATGCTTACTTTAGACTCTGCAATTTCTCTCTCAGGCTTCAGCTTCTTCAGTGACCCATCCTCCTCAGGAGCGAACATGTATTTTTTAGAATCCTTTCCATCATCATTCAAGACTGCGTTAGGAGAAGATTTCACTGTAACTGTTGGGGAAAGAGGAGAATTCTTCTTAGGCACAGCCTTGGGTTGCTCTGGTTGAGAGGGGCAAGGTTTGCTACTACTAACAGCTGCCTGAGTTGTTATCATCTGCAAAACCAAGACCGTTAGAAACAAAGTTAGAAATAAAAGTCACAGGATGAATTAATTATACCGTACAAATCCTATGTTGTAGAAAATTATAAATTCACAAGAGAGAAGCAGGTTAAGAAAATCACAAAGCAGAGCTAATACTGCAGAAGTGCACCGATGCCTCAAAAGTACCTTCAAATGAGTATTGAAAATCTTTTCAGCAGCATCATCTAGAAGATCTTTTAACAATTGTCGCGCTCTCGTGTCCAAAGCTTTTTCCACCTTCACGAAGATAATATCAGGAACCAAAAGAACATAGAAAGTCATGCTATAAACCGAAAGAGCATAGAGTGCTAACTTACATTGTTTGAATTTATATGTTGCGGCCAGCCTTCGCCATTTTGGAGGAGTCCATATAACTGTCTCAATGCATAGAGATCAGACAAGAGTTCCACAGGATTCATGCTTTCTCACTGGAACCGAACCTGTAAGCATGCATTTCCAACAAAGATGAAGTTTACAAACAATGAATTGAGTTATAATAAGGGAAGAATGTTCAGATATCACTAACTGGCATCAGTAGGTAATTAAATTTGATTTTGTTCACTTGACATCAATGTTTACTTAGTACTTACAAGGAATAAGAATTGTAATCGTTTTATTTTTTAAGTTCCTGCGTTTACTAAAGTGTAGGTATGTGAAGCGTTTCACTCCCTAACTTTTCCCCGTGTTTACTTACACATATGAATTCGGAAAACTATAGGTTTCCTTTTGAAATTCTTAATGAAATACCTCAAAATCAGGAATCATATCAGTTAGGGGTAGTTGATCCCATTCCCTTCCTTACTTTCTCTATTTCTAAGTTTTCCGATTCCTTCCTTTTTCCATTTTTGTTATCCGATTCCTAATTACTAAACAAAGAAGGCTTATACCATTAAAAGAAAGAATTTGGGAAAGAAACATGAAATTGATTGATTATTCAACAAGTGGCAGTGTTAGTGTCGCATACTGACAAAGAACTTATCATCTACCAATGTTTAGGCGAGGGACTTCCAAATCTCGAGAAAGGAATGCCCAACATGATCACTTCAAAAGTTATGTAAGAGGGATTTGGAAATTACCACTCCAAAGTTCCAAATCTATGTCGAATTGGAGTGGTCATTTTCAATTCTCTCTTACATAACTTAGTAATGCTCATGTAGACTGTAGTGCATTTCTAATCACTCCTATCTAACATTTTTACGGTCCATAAGTTGGTCTTAATACGACCCCAAACAAATTGCAAATGATTCCTTTCAAGTAGTCATTTGCAAATTTTTAATCCAATCTTTGAATCTAGAAAATAGGAATTCCGGGAAATTAGGGTTATTCTCAACCATAATTTACCAATTTTCAGCAAAAACTGGATTTTCTCAATTGCCATAAACTCAGTATCAGTCGAGTTAAAATCACATTCTAATAATCACGTTTTCACTAAACAAATTGTGAATATGATGATGATGATGATGATGATAATAATAATAATAATGAGAGAGGGAGAGAGAGAGAGAAATTGGAGTGGGGCTTGATATTGATCACAGAAATTCTAGAAATTGAACAGGCAACATCAGAAAAGCAAAATATATAAAATTCCAAATACCGAAAAATGCGAAAATGCAGTTAGAGAGAGAGAGATAGAGACCTGAATGTGGTTGTGGTTTGAGCCTAGTTTACGTGCACTGCTTGAGACTTGTTGAGGGGAAGAGGGAGAGAGAGAGGGAGGGAGGGAAATTACGTTAAGGGTCCGATGACAGGGTAGTTGACGACTTGATGGAATAAGGAAAGGTTACAACCCATTTGCAAGCGAACTGGAGAAACAGGAGGGAAAACTGCCGCTTTTGTTTTTTTTACTTATTAATTGATTGCTCTCAAACTGTTATTTAGTCTTATTTTAGCGGGGCGTTTCTTTGTCCTCACTAAATTTCATTAGACTAGATTAGATTAATTTTGAAATGTTGATTAATTTTAGGATCTGGGTTCTCTGAGATAAGTGTGATGTGGGTTTTCTAAAATAAGTATGATTGTTTTTTTGTTTGTCGAAATATAAGTATGATTGTTAGCTTGGAAATTCATGAGGTCAATTAGAAGTTTTCTTAACTAAAAATTGAAAATAAAAATATAGTCATAGCTAGTCCGATACTGCACCAAACGTTTCACAATTGTAGTACGGCTTAGTCCATGTCAAGCCAATTCAATTTAGTCTCTGAAGCTAATCCAGTCTGAGATAGTCCGGTACAACAAACGCACTATGAAAGTGTTATTTTCATCTCATTAAGTCTCAGTTCACCTCATTTTTATCCATTTTGTCAAACAGACATTAAATTACAGAGTAGTATGAACATTTCATTTTGACACAACTTTTTGCCTTTAATATGCCCACTAAAACAATCTAATTTCCGTTTTTTGACAACTCTAATTCAAACCCATGATTTTCTCAAAGTGTACGACGAATTGTCATTGTTGCCAAGAAGATTAGTTATCAACGGAACTCAAGAATTGGATTCTCAAGCCTGAACTTTTTTCTCCTCTTTCACATGACCTTATAAGTTGTGTCCCCAACTTTTCACGCCACAATTCACATGTGCCCTAGTAAATATGTGATGATCAACCAAATTTCTCATGTAAGTGCCACGCGACCAATCAAGTGGCTTATCTTTGCTTGTGTAACAAATGAAGTGTCCATACTACCCTTTAATTAAACGTTTACTTGACAAAATGGACAAAAATAGAGTGAACTAAGAGCTAATAAGACGAAAATAAGACAAAACCAATTCAATGGGGTACACTGATCAATAAAATAAGAAAATATACACAAAAACTTACAGATGTTTTTATTTCATTTGCATGCGATGTCATAATGTTAGTGTACTCATGTCTTATAAATCATTATGACGAGAAAGGGGTCTAGTTACGTTGGAGGACTTATATAACACGAGTGCACACGTCGCGTAGTAATAAAATAGAGACGTATGTAAGTGTTTATCCATGTGTACTTATTTCGTTGACGCAGAAGACGACATAGCGGCAGCTTGTGTGTTGGTGAATTCCAGGGATTAAGTGGCGCGACCTTACTAGTTGGGGAATCAAGGGGAAAGTGAGACGTTGCTGGAAAAGTAAGGGGATGAATTATACAGTAGATGGGGAGAGCGAGAGGTGGATGGGCGGGAATGAGGGTGACACGCCACCATCAAGCATTGCAAAATCCAAGGAAGAAGAAAGAAAGAAAGAAGACAAAGGCAGAGGTGTTGATGATGACTCGATGATGATAAAACAGATGTGTCCTTTTCCATGGACCTCAACCTGGAAGAAGAAAAACCTCTCTTCCAAATTAAGATTAAAATTAAAAATAAATTAAATCAAAATTAAAAGACATAAAGAAAGAAGCTTTGCCCCCTGCTTCCTCCTCCTCCTCCTCCTGAGTCCTGAGAGCTGCAGCATCTGCAGGTTGGTTGTCTTCTACTTATTTACTGCCATTCGATTCATTTTTTTCAATTTAGTTGTACTTGTAGAATACAATTTCTTTTGAATATATGTATTCCTTGCAAATTGTAATTGATAAGTGACTACAAATGGATTGGGTTTAGTTGGTAGTAAATCTATTTCCAGTTTCTTGGGATATCCTTGGCCGTTGGGTGGGTGAAGGGTCAGCACTCATCAGCATCAGCAAGCAAGCTAAGCAAGTGTGTTCCATCCCAGTTGTATTGCCCTTTAAATTAAGGGGTACTTTGAATCTACATACAAATAGAGACAGAGTCCTAGGTCTTTCTCTCTCTCTCTCTCTTTCTTTGTTTGGGTTGGTAACTTGGTAGTTGGTGCTGGAATACTGGTGGAGGTTGGTTAGATCAAAATTTGGACTGTATATTTTAAGTGAATTCTAAGCAATTCTGCTGACGATTGAACATTTGCTATACAGCAAGTTACTCAACTGGGCTCTGATTTAAATTATCGTATCTTTGTTTGAACCTGAAGTTTCAAGCACAACTGTGTATCTGGGGTCTCGAGTCAAGGTGGCCTGTTGCTTTCTAATGGTGCCTAACATTATCATGAAACTTTGATGATAATGTAGGCCAAGGCTCTGACCGAGATGCTGCGGCGTTGCTGATATTCCAGATGGACAGGCGGAGTCGGCTATGGCAAAGGAAGTCATCAGACAAGAGTCCTGGCGACACTGAGAGTTCGGGATCCATATCTTCTCACTCTGAAAGATTTTCTGATGATCAGGTTGATGGCTTTCGCATTAATTGTTCTCGTACAATTCAGTTTGCATTTTGAAGTTTGATTACTAATTGGATTGTCGAGTTGCATGAATGTCGCTGATGTGAATGTTTCTGCTTAACATTTTGTTACTTAATCATTTGTTTCTTTCGATTGCACAAAACCATTTTTTTCATCTCTCTCTCTCTCTAAAATTGTGAAAAAGCAAGAGAATTCATTGTCAACAAGTTAAAAGCTTTCCTTGTTGTTGAGTTCCACTTGAATCTGTTTAAGTGATGTTATTGACCAAACTCAAATGTTTCTTACTTTGATGTCAAAGGCAAATCCAACTCATGGCATTCTATCGCCAGAAGTCGCTTCTAAAGCTCCACCCGATGATCGACAAGTTAATGGGAGTGTTGAGGCTTTGACGGAGAAATTATCCGCTGCTCTTCTTAACTGTAGTGCCAAAGATGATTTGGTAAAGCAGCATGCTAAAGTTGCAGAAGAAGCTGTCTCAGGTTTTAACTTTTCTGCTTTCCATTTGCTCCCACTATATTTTACTGCAGTTCGAAATTTAGGCTACTTTCTTGAATCTTGTTGTGCATAATGTGCATTCTTTACTCTGAAAAAAGAAACTCTAAGGATGTGAATCTCAAAACTAATAACCGAAATTAGAGAAAACATGTAAACGATATAAATAGAAAGCTAAAGTGTTTCTCAACTGCATTTTCTTCCTATTTCTCAACTGCATTTTCTTCCTATTTTAAGGCACATTTTATTATGAATGGTATTTAATGACTATATATCCGCATTGTTCGCATACTTATGCAATCTGCCATTACTTGATTTTGCTGAAACAGTTTTCTTTTTCCAAGAACAAGAATTTCATGAAAGTCATATTCTTAATGTTTCTTCAAGTATTTCTACAATGGATGTCGTAGATACTTTTACATTGTATTGCTTTTCCCTATTTTAAAAAGGGTCTCATTAGTTGTTCCTCTATTCCATTATAATGGTAGGCTGGGAGAAGGCTGAAAATGAAGCGGTTCGTTTAAGACAGCAACTTGAGGCTGCAAATAAGAAAAAATCAGCTCTTGAAGACCGAGTTGGTCATCTCGATGGAGCACTGAAAGAATGCGTGAGGCAGCTTCGACAGGCACGAGAAGAGCAAGACAAGAATACCAATGATGCTGTTGCCAAAAGAACTCGTGAGTGGGAAAGTTCAAAGTCCATGCTTGAGAGTCAGATTGTTGAGCTCGAAGCACAACTTCAAACTGCTAAATTGGGAGCTGCTGCCTCAATTGATTTTGATTTGCTTTCAAAGCTTGATGCTACTGAAAAAGAGAACTCTGATCTTCAACTTAAGCTTCTTTCTCGAGTGAAGGAGCTAGAAGTCAGGACTATTGAGAGAGATTTGAGCACCCAAGCTGCTGAAACAGCCAGCAAGCAATATTTAGAGAGCATAAAAAAAGTGGCTAAGCTTGAAGCTGAGTGCCGTAAGCTAAAAGTCTTGACTCGCAAAGCATTACCTGCTAATGATCACAAATCCTTTTCTGCATCCTCAGTTTGTGCAGAGTCTTTTACAGATAGCCAGTCAGATAGTTGGGAGAGGATAGTGGCAATTGATCTGGATACACACAAAGTGAGTGGCTTGGAGCATGATCCAAGCCAGTCAGATTCACGGGCTCCTGCTCAAATAACAGAACCTGGCCAGTTTAAGAACAAGAAGAGGTTTGGAAAATATGTCCCTTCCGTAGAAATCAATCTCATGGATGATTTTCTTGAAATGGAAAGGCTTGCCGCAACTCCAGATACAGAAAATGACAACTGTCGTCAACCTAGCGTTAGGGAAAACCCTTTAAACACTGAACTTGAAACCATGATACAAAGGACTTTGGAACTTGAGGGGAAGTTAGAGAAGATGGCAGCAGACAAAGTGGAACTCGAGATGACTCTGACTGAGTGTAAAAAGCAGCTTGAGACATCACAGAGTCAACTTACGGAGGCTGATACGAAGTTGGAAGACCTTAAAAGACAGTTGGCTCATGCAAATGACTCGATGTATGATGCACGGGAAGAAGTAAAGTCCTATCAAACAATGAGAGAAGTTGCAGAGTCACAACTAAGAGCTGTTCAAAAGGAATACAACTCCGTGCTTTTAAAGGCTAGTTCACTGGAAGAAGAGGTTTCTAAGGAGCGAGATTTATCAGCTGAAAATGTGGCCAAATGCCAAAAACTGGAGACTGAGCTATTAAGTATGAAACGTGAAGCTGAGCTCCAGCGTGAGGATGAGCTCCAACGATTGCGCAGTACTAATGGTGAATTGAAGATAAAGCAGGTCGGTTTTCTTAAACACACTAAACCCAATTTTCAAATTATAGTAAATGAAACTATGCATGTTGGAATAGAAGGAAAAGTGAGGAGAATATATATGTAGTGGAAATGAGAATGGTAGATGGATGGTAGGATTGAGTAGAAAAGAGAGCTAAACATTATGAACTCATTGGGAAACAATATATGGTGTAGGTATAGTTTAAGAATAAAATTAGGCTTAGGTGGTATGCGATCTAATCAAAGTAAGAATAATAAAAGAGATTAGAGATTATCTTTCAGATATGTTGGTTTTTGATGTTGTATTCTTGTTTGTGGCAGGAGAAAGAGCTAGCATCGGCTGCGAACAAATATGCAGAGTGCCAGAAAACAATTGCATCTCTTGGCCAACAGTTGAAGTCACTTGCAACACTGGAGGACTTCCTGGTGGACTCTGAAAGGCCATCGGAGCTCATCGGCGCGGGGATACAGTGTGGAACAAAATGATTTACACCCAAATCTGAGGCTAGTATAAATTTTGAAAACAGCAGATGATTAGCCAAATCCTTCAAATATTGGTGGGTTTAATGAATTTGGTGAGCTTTTTGCTAGATTTTGAAGGCAGCAAACGAGAATTGTAATAGAAAAATTGTAGATAGGTCTTTTAAGATTCATTGTATAGCAATAACTGTGGAATCAATGCCCCAATCTACAGTTTGTATTTACATACGTGGTGGTAATGTTGAAACAAGGTACAGTACAATAATACATTGGAAGGCACATTGTTTATGGAATTTTTTTTAATACATTCGATATTAATTCGATTCGAATTTTCTTTTAGCTAAAATGGAACCTAAAAATATCATTAGACCGTAGCACTAAATGGTTTTTTGCGGAAAGTTTTAGATTGTGGGACATTTTATAACAAATTTATTCTCAAGGCTGTAACTTCAAGGAATTGAATAAAGGCCAAATACATTGTTTCTCACTCCAGGAAAAGTACTTTGCATGAGGTGCATGTTGGTCCATGTGAATCACATGTGCTTCTTGCCATCCTATTTGCATATGTGTGTTAGGTATGAAACTTTGTCACACGTGTGATGACTTGTTGAGAGCAACGGGACCAAGCATGCTTTCATAAGGCATTGGACAATATTAAAAGAGACATGTCGATCACGGTCTGAAGTTGTAGACTACTCCTATGTGCATTTATAATGGTCGTTTGTAACTTCAAGATACAAGCCTCTTGATAAAATTAAAAGTGTGTTTTTGTCTACTTGTATTACAATCAAGTGGTATCTATCTCTACTTGTAAATGGGTGATCTTGTGTGGCTTGCCAAATTCCTCACACCCTATATATATATATATATATATATATATATATATATATATATATATATATATATATATGAAGGTTTTCAAGAGGGCCAAATATATGCGCCAAGCAAATGGTGAACCTTAGGGTCAAGAGGGCAGATGTGCTACTCTCTCTTATTTGGGCTTATGAGAAAGGATAAAGAATTACTGGGTTACTGGGTAGAGGCGGGAAAAACTATTGGGCCAATTTTAATTGTGGGATGTGATGTTTATTTTTGTTAACAAACAACATCATCCACACTAAGAGAGAGAGGGTGGGCTTAACCTCACAATGAGCCATCAATAATATGGTTCAAATTCATATTTGGCGAGAATTGACCTCTCACTTACAAGTAAAGAAAAATACCACTAAATCGTAATATTAAGTGACTACATCTTTTAGTTTGTTAATTCCTCGTTCTTAATGTTATTATCCTTAGATTTCTTGTACCTTCATTACTTGTATTCGCATGAATACAATCACAATATTATTATTATCATTATTATACGTGCTTGATAAGTTCGATACGTAATTGTCACCTAAATTAAGGAAACAACCTTCTTGTTGGGACGTTGATGTGTATTGTTTTGAGCACCAATCAATATACACGAACAATAAATAAGAAAACCAACCAGGCATTAAATTTGAAATGCTCATGTGAAGTGGAGATTCCACCTCAAATGGCCAGGTTCCGCCAAAAGGCACTATCATCAGTACTTCCACTTTGCAGTTTACGTACTTGACCAGAAAACCAAACGTAAAATTATTAATAAGTGGAAATTTGCGTACTTACTTGACAACCAAACGTAAAATTATTAAATTGTTTCATCAACGTAAGAAGAAAAAAAAATAAAGGAGGCAGCAGGTGAGAGTAAGACAGTGACTGGTTGGTATGACACTGAAAGTTGGGTTCATGTAATATAGGGAGTAGTTTAACTTATTTATAAGTTTATGCAAGATCATTTCTCTCATTAATGTGAAATTCATTATCAACGGGGTAACCTAGAGCGCGTGTGGCCGTTTGGCTTCACACGTGGGACAATCTGGCTTTGATACCATGAAGAAAGTTGGGGTTCCGTTATAAAACTAATTGCCAATATGGGAAGTAGCCAAACCTACTTATAAGCTCATGCAAAATCCCTCATCTCATCAATGTGAGATTCGTTCTCAACAACAACTACATAATTTCAATAACGTCTCATACCAATAAAATAATAACATGTAAGTTTTTATTGACATTTTTATTTTTTTTGACACAAAATACCACGCCGCGATGTCAGAGTTGTTCTCAGCAGGTGGAGGATAAAATGTGCTTTTAACAGGAAAAAAAGGTCGGATCGTCTTCGATTGCATCGACGGAGAAATAAATAATTCCAAACTTTAGTGAAACAACTGCTGCCTAACTTTTCCCTCCCTCCCGCCAACTCCCTACTCTAGGGGAAATTTTTTATTATAACGGAACACAAGTGGTATATGTGCTTTAATAGAAGTGGTGATAAATTTTATTTTTTAAGTTATTAACTTTCTATCACACATATTCCACCATTTATGTAGGAACACATGTACCATCTCATGTATCGGTCATACCGAAAAATCTCTTATACTCTACTACTAACTCCACGCTCTCTCCCTCTCCCTCTCCCTCTCCCTCTCTCCCCCTCTCCCTCTCCCTCTCTCTAACTAACATTTAACTTACCCTCTCCCTTTTCAAGCAATCATGCAATCATCCAATCATCCATCCGTGAACAAAAGCAAGCGCGAGGGTAGTTGTATGTTAGGCAGTTAGGCTCTTTCAGTTTTAGTCTGTCGTCTGTCCCTCTCCCTATTTATTAATAAATAATTACAAACAATTTTCCTCTCCGTATTAATAAGTATTATCATCATCATCAGCATAATCATCATAGGCTCATAGTTCATGGGGATCTTCTTTTCCAGTTGTTAGAGTTTCTTGCCTTCTCCGCCATCCCTCCCTCCTTTTCTCCTCCCCAGTAATATATATATACACACACACACATACGTATATAACTGGGGAATATACTGGTTGTGTTGGTGTTTTGATTCTTAAAGTGTGTTTGTAATAATATATATATATAGTTTGGGTATATTGATTGTGGGAATTAAAACAGAGGAATTAATATGAATATGATGAAGAAGGAGAGTAGAGTGGTTTACCAGGCTGCAAAGGAAGTTGATCTGAGTGCAGGGAGCTCCCAAACCTACTTGCGAGCCAATGTCAAAGGTCCCTTCCCTTCCCTTCCCTTCTACTTGTATATATCTTCTTTCTTTTCTTTTCTAGCTACTTTAATTATGTTCTTTCTTTTTACTTTTAATTTTTTTATAATTTGTGTATGATCATCGACTCGATACATCGTTTTAGACTGTCAAAGAAGCTGCAGGTTGTCTATTAACTATCAGTCTTCTCAAATTTGGTGATCACTGGATTAACACTGGACAAAACATCCAGTGATTTTCTGTGCTTGATTTGCTTTAGGGCTGGTTTGGTATTGTTGTGTTTTGAAAAAAAACTGTTTCTGCTGTGCTGTGAGAATAAGCGGCTGTAAAATAAAGCTATAGAGTGTTTGGTAAACTTTTTTGTAAAAATGCTTTTGAAAAAAAAGAGCAGTATTCTAGTGTTTGGTAAATTTTTATGTAAAACAGATGTGAAAAAAAGCCGGTTTTTCAAAGCTGGGTTTTGCAGCTTCTTGTTTTTGGCTTTTTTTCACCCAAAACTGTGAAAAAAAGCTGAAGTTGAATGTTTACCAAACACAAAAAAAGCTCCCAGCTTTTTTTGATACCAGCTTTTTTCAGAATCGCCTCAGTACCAAACCAGACCTTAATCTACTGTTTCTAAGCATGTGCTTTAGTGAAATTTAGAAATTTTCGATTTGTTCAAATGTGTGTAATGTATCTACACACTAAATCTCTTTTGCTCTGTAGCTCCTCGTGTGGCTGGATTTCTGGTCAAGGTGTTCGCATGGTTTTTGGAGTCCCGGATCTTTGGAACCTTGATATTGTACATACTCAAAAGAGATAACTTAATTCATAAGGTACACACCCACTTTTTATATGTCTCTTGTTTTTTCCATTTAAAAAGCATGAAAGCATTCGATTGTCACAAGCAAATCCACCATCCTATCCAATAAACCGATCAAAATTGGATTGGATCAGTCAGCTTGGTCGGGTTGGATGTGTCACCGTTGTACTTTAGTATTAAGGTTCTTCTGTTTCCACCGAAATGCTTGCTCATTATATGCAACTCCCTAAAAGGAATTTGCACAACATTTTTGTAATGAAGGAGCCACTATATCTAGTTGATCACTGCACGCCCATCATCCGTTCTCAGTTGCTGAGAAATTCTTTGAACTTTGCAGCTGGTCTCAAATGCTGAGATGGAGGAGGCACCTGTGTATGTTCCCATACATCCATTTGACGGTATGTATTCTTGACCTTATCTTTGTCACTAAATCCCTCTGAAATAGTCTATCACTTTGTATCACATGATCAAGAAACCAGCAACCGTTAGGATGTATTATGTACTTAATCTAATGTTAAGGTACCGAATTACTACTTACCCTTACAAATGAAATTTTAATCAGCTGCTACATAAGCTAAAGCTGGTTGGCAATGGAGTTACTGACCTGATCCCGTTGAGCGGAAATTGATTTTTTTGTGGAAAATAGCACTTGCATCCATTTCAATTTCACCATCTGTTGTCTTAGAAATGATTTTTACACAGTGATGAATTTGGTCTCATTTTGCAATTTGTAATGAGATTTAGTTTTAAAATCTTGTTAATGCAGATGAAGAGGAACAAGATGTCAAACATGTAGGGGCTGATTTGTCTCCACCCGAACTAGTTCAGCAGGCAACGGAATGTCTGCCTCAGTCCTTAGAAAAGAGTCAAAAGACATTTAATGGTTTAAACTCCCCTTTTCGTTATTGGACAATATCGGATTATTCAAGAGCCTATACCTCTGGAGATGTAACTCCTCGAACGGTATGTAATATTTTTGCCACTGTTCTTTTCTTCTTTCAATACTCTCTGCATACTCCATGTACTGTTTTCAAAGTTATTTGTGTTGATCAGAGCCAAAGGCCAAAGAGATTAGCGCTTATTCGCATTTTATTTTTGTTTCGACTCAGTTTTTATGTTTCCTAGTTATAAATCCCCAACTACAATTAAAAATAAAACGCATTCTGTACTTCCATACCCTCATAGGCCTTTTTTTCTGCTATTTCTGCAGGTTGCGGAGCGCCTTATAGCTGCCATCCGTGAATCTTATACTCCATCATTTCAGATGTCATTTTTTATCAACTATGATGCTGAAGATATTTTAAAGCAAGCAACTGAATCCACTCTTCGGTATGAACAAGGTACTTGTGGAGACTTAATTGTATTCTTGAGGACATGGTAATACACCAGCATTTGTGGTCGAATGGAGAATTTTTTTACTACTCACCTTGTAATGAAATGCATTTCTACACTGATTTTCATCTCTCTCTCTCTCTCTCTCTCTCTCTCTCTTAAACTGGGAAGTTTCAGTCGCAGATACTTAAAAATCAAGACTCCTCGGTTTTGAAAGCATGTTAAACTTCGGTGGTTTTTCCAAGTCATATGGGCCAACTATTGTTTCTTATTCCCTGCCAAATCCTGCTACACACTCTTATATCATCCGTATTACGCTTCCTTTCCAGGAGTGCCTATTTCAGCTCTGGATGGGGTACCAATTGCAATCAAGGATGAAATAGATTGCTTACCGTATCCCACTACAGGTAACTTACGTTTCAGGTTTTCCGTTGACAGGACAATTCATGTCAGCCAACATTCATATTGTACACATTATAATCACGGTCTCTTTAGTTCAAATTTGAGTAACATTTTCACAATCTGAAAACCGATTACTAGGAGGTACAAAATGGCTGCACAAATTAAGACCTTGCACAGATGATGCATGCTGTGTTAAGTGCCTCAGACTATGTGGTGCAATAATTGTTGGGAAAACCAATATGCATGAACTTGGAGCTGGAACAAGTGGGATAAATCCCCACTACGGGTAAGATCGATCTAATACTCCACATTATATTACCAGAGAGAATTTTTCCTTATCCTATAGAGGTCTTCCTATTTTATCAATATATCTGTTTTGTTCTGAGTCAATATCAACTGAGATACGAGACTCCATGCCCTAATTGCCGGAAAAATATCGCTGTCATATTCTTTTCTCAGTTAGTTCCGTGATCTCAACTGTTATCAGCATGTTTATTTTAAGTCTGCTGTACTGTAGGACGACCAGAAATCCATATGATCGCAGCAAGATAGCTGGAGGCTCTTCTAGCGGATCTGCTGCAGTGGTGGCTTCCGGATTATGCCCTGTTGCTCTTGGTGTTGATGGAGGAGGTAACTTATTTCTCTATTGGAAGAAGTTCGTGTTGTAATATAATTTTCATTTATCACATTAATTATCATCGATAACGTCATTTTAATAACGTTGTGAGAGAAGAGCAAAAGGGTCTATTTTTAGGTAGAACCAGAAGGTGAAAGGAGAGCAAAGTTAACATAATGGAGTAGGGAAATTTGGAAAACTTATGTCCTCATGCCTGCATGTGTGTGTTTGTGTGTGTTGGAGATAAATAAGTATTGTGCAGGAACTGAACAGTGTATTTCATTTGTAACATATGATTAGGATCTGTACGGATGCCTGCATCTCTTTGTGGTGTTGTTGGTTTTAAACCCACCTTCGGGCGAGTACCTCATTCGGGGTAAATTAGTTGTTCAATATTCATCTAGTACTCTCTCTTGTTTCATTTGTTTGAAGGTTTATTACCATCATTCCATACTGATTTGGTTTTTTTTTTTTAGCGTTCTTCCTCTAAATTGGACGGTTGGGATGGTTGGAATACTAGCAGGCACTATTGAGGATGCATTTATAGTGTAAGTAATGCTCTTTTTCTATGTGTTTGTAGAGGCCTTTTACGATATTGAGGTTACAGCTTTTGCATTTCACGATCTGCAGCTATGCAGCTATTAGTGCGCGACTTCCGCCACATCAACCTACTGTATCAGTAAGAATGCTGCTCTGCATATTGATTAAAGCTATTCGTTACCATATACGTCTTTTCCTGTTGTGAACTTATTATCGGATAATTGGCATTTGCTTTAAGTATCCAATTTCAGACTCATATTGTTTTCGTAGCAGTCTTAGCGTTCACCTTTGCTTACCTTAGTTGTTTTTCTTTCCATGCTTGTGATTTTTGATTGAAAATGTTCCGGCAGCCCAAAGTATATTTTCCGCTGTTGAATCCAACAAAGCCTATATCCGGTATAAAATTGGCAAAGTACGGAGAGGTAAGTGACCTGCAGTTTCTCTACCTTATCACATATATGATGAAAAATTACATTTCAAAGATAAGTGACAACTCGTTTTTATGTATTAAATGAGTTCTCGCTAACATTCAGTTATTTGATTATCAAAACCACTAATTGGCTCGATTAGTGGTTTAATGATTGCAGTGATGATATCAGAGAATGCTGTTCTAATGCCCTGGACAGGCTTCACAAGCATTACGGCTGGAAGGTACTCGCTGTCAATTGCTTGCTTCAGAAGCACTGTGAAAACCTGTACACTTTCCATGATTACTACATAGTCGATACAGGAGCCGCTATCGATTACTTTCTAATTTTTTTGATTTTCTTCTTCTTCATCTGTAGACTGTAGAGGTGACCGTACCAGAGATAGAGGTGATGCGCCTGGCACATTATACAACAATCGGATCTGAGTGTACCGCTTCGCTTAGTAATTCTCTTGAAAATCTGTACGTTGTTGACCACCACGGTTTTCTCTCAACTATCCTTTTCTAACAGACAAGAAATCCAAAATGCTGACATAACAAACTCATAAAAATAGGGATTACAAAGAGTTGGGATGGGATGTGAGGGTAGCGCTTGCGGTCTACGGTTCTTTCAGCAGTAAAGAGTATATAAAGGCTCAAAGAATCAGGTAATCTTTGGAATATATATCGTTAACTGCTAAAATTTCCAATTATTTTTCGTGAAACAAGCGATATTACACTTTAAACTAAAAGTTTCAATTTCATCAAACTAGAACCTTTTACAAAGGTGTCAAAGTGGTCTATACATCAAAACTCAAACGCTTAATTTACAAGTCCTTTATATTCATTTGAGAAGTGGTCTGTATATCCACAGGAACCGGCAGATGCAGTTTCACATGAATATATTTGCTCATGCAGATGTGATTGTTTCTCCGACAACAGGGTAACAGACTGATTTTACGAGATAATACATGAAACATCAGATGACATTTTGAAACATGTGTTTTCGATTGAATCTAATTAACGGACATAACAGGGTAACTGCCTACTCGATTTTCGATGATGCTCTACAAACCGGCGAGCTTGACTACATAAATGGAGGTATGAATGAATCGACACGCCCAGAGTCACAGATCCGCTACTTAAATCAGCACCATCGATCAACTGCTTTCATGTTTTGATAACATTAGTAGAGTGATGTGATTACAATAAACGCTTACAACGGAATCTAATCAGTTTTCATTTACGCAGCTGCGCTTGTTCGATACTCGATAGCAGGAAACTTTCTGGGGCTACCGGCAGTGAGTGTTCCGGTATGCATGCATGCACGCATCATCTCGTCATTACTACACACAACCTTTTAATTACTTAAGATTAATATTAAGCAGATAATTGTTGTGTGTGTTTGTGTTTTGTTTCCTTGATAGGTTGGATACGACCGAGCAGGGCTGCCAATTGGTCTGCAGCTGATAGGGAAGCCATGGTCTGAGGCAACGCTTATTCACATAGCCTTTGCGCTGCAGGAACTGTATGTCTCTGAGTACAGAAAGCCGGAAGTTTACTACGATGTGCTCAACCAACAAAAATAATTAAGTTTTGTAATCAAGGAAGAGTTGGCAGGTAATTAGCAGCAGATTGTTCAATTTGTAATGGTAATTTACACACCATTGACACCAAGACCGAATCGTATTGATAAATAGTGAGTGTTTGTGTGTTCATAATTATGGATTAAGTTAATAAAATGAGAACTGTTCGTGTGTGTTTCGAAGAAAAATGTGGAAGGAATTCTATATTTTTTTCATTTGAAGTCTTTACATAATATATGAAATTTCAAATTTATTTTACCGTCGAGTGACGATACAGATGTTGGGTTAAAAACATGGTAAAAAAAAAGGAAGGAAAGGAAAAAAGATGGTCCGACCTACCGGATTCGAACCAGTGACCTAAGGATTTCTGTTATATTACAACTACAGTCCTCCGCTCTACCAACTGAGCTAAGGTCGGTTTGATGTTAAAGAGCAAAGCTATATCAAAAATAATGATATGTCACCCTCATAACTGAAAGAGTGTTGGTTCGTTTCCCATCATAATTAGAAATTAGGGGTGATTTTCAAAAAATGGGATCAGAAATAATGCTTTCAAATTTTAAAATCGGATTACTTTTCAATTCGGAATCCGAATAATTTTGGAAATTTCAAAACCTAATTCCGAAATTCATATATTTTACAAGTATTTGAATATCGTGGTATTTGATACATTCTGATGTATAAATTCATTTAGTTTGTGGTATAACATCTCTCTATCTTGCTGAAAGAACTAAGTAAAACTAACGAAAAGTCCAAAAAAACATCCATTTTAATGAAAAGTCATTTTTAAAGGTATAGTGAATAGTACCGGAAAAATATATAAATGTGGTTTTTAATTAAAAATGAACCGTACCAAGAATGTTTTGTTAAAACTCCCAAGGAACTATGATGGGGTGGTTTAGTCTTTACCAACCTTCTTTGCTTTTGACATTTTGGTGCCCTTATCTGACCTTTTGTCACACTTTTTCCACGAGCTCGTCACAAATCCACGCTTTATACCCCTTTTTCACTCAGATGTCAATTCTTGTCACAAAGTCTTCAACTATGACCCCCTACTTTTGGCCCATCACGTCTCTCCTCAGCAGCACACTGATAGTGTTATGTGGTTTTAAAGTCGCATTTTGCATTATTTGATAAGATTATGACTGCACAAGTCGGCTCCCTCACTCCTATTTTCCGTCCATCCAGTTGTTCTGTTGGTTCGTTTTCTTAACGGTGGGCTTGCTTTAGTTTTATGTGGTTTTAAAGTCGCATTTTGCACTATTTGATAAGATTATGACTGCACAAGTAGCTCCCTCACTCCTATTTTTCGTTCATACAGTTGGTTCTGTTGATTCGTTTTCTTTAACGGTGGCCTTGCGATGGCGGCCCAACTGATTTGGTGGAGGTGGTTGTCTTCAGTCTCCAAATTTAAGAAACCGATCACCTAGAACATACTTCTCCAACTGATTACCTAACGATTATATACCAATATTCAAATCCAAGTTCTAGACGCGAGGTGGTTTCAATTGTTTTGGACTACGAATTTAACAAGTAATCGTAATAATCATCCGTGTACAGTGTACTTTCCCACTGCTGGAACAATTTTCCCAGCAACCAAACAGAAATCACATAACAAAAAATTACCAGGAAAACAAAAACGGATCCATAAAATAGAATTGAAGAGACAAAGCTTTACTAAGAAATCGAACTTATATTACTTGAAAGTAAAGGTCCAAATTACATCAATACTAAATGCTACCATGAAAGACAATTAACCCTAATTCCCAACATATCGACATGAAATTCCCAATTTAACCCCCGAAACCGTAGAGGGTCCTTCCTTGCCTCTTCAGAGCGTACACCACATCCATGGCGGTCACGGTCTTCCTCCTGGCGTGCTCGGTGTAAGTCACGGCATCACGAATCACGTTCTCCAGAAAGATCTTGAGCACTCCTCTGGTCTCCTCGTAGATCAGACCGCTGATACGCTTCACGCCACCTCTACGAGCGAGACGCCGAATCGCAGGCTTGGTGATACCCTGGATGTTGTCCCTCAGAACCTTCCGATGTCGTTTCGCCCCTCCCTTGCCCAAGCCCTTGCCTCCCTTCCCTCGGCCTGTCATTTTCTCGGGAAAATATTTTGGTTGAGAAAGTTTGATTTTTGGTGGGGTGGTTGGGGTTTTGGGTATTTAAATTGTTGGGGGTTAGGGGCTTGCAACTTTGAAAGGTTGGCGGGGTTGATGTTGGCCGTTAGATGCGGGTGCTCATCGAGGGCTTGAGAGCATCGATCCGCGTCATGTTGTGAAAGTGGATTTCTGTCGCTGATGGTGTGTAAATCTACGGTTGAGAGCGGTTCGACCTTGGTATGGCACGGATTGTGCTTTTTAGCGATAGTTGGCTTGGCGGCGTTTGAAAGGTGAGCCCAACAGCGCAGAAGGATTTGGGGTTTGAAATTTGAGTTTTATTATTATTATTTTTTAATTATGCGCACTACCCGATTTTGATTATTTTCAATATTTGGATTAAAATTTTAAAAATTTAACTTAGGGAATTTTAATTTTAATTAAGAAATCATTAAATTTTATCATATTCGATCCTAACCTTTAAATTTAATGTATTTAAAATTTTAAAATTGTCTAAATTTTAAGTTTTAACTTAAAACTTATTTTAGACTTAACCATTGAAAAAAGATTGAGTTAGTTTTTTTTTTTTTTTTTTTTTTTAATAAACGATATTATCTACAATAAGAATGAGGGATGAACTTAGTTTCATAATGGGCTAGCAATAATCTAGTTTAAATTCACTTTTAGCAAGAATCGAACTTAAAACTTATCTCACTTACAAGTGAAGAATAATACTAGTAAACCATAATATTAAGTGACAAGTTAGTTTAAACCCCAAATTTTGATAGGTGGGCCTTTTAATTTTGGCCTAAATTCTAGGTTAAACTAACCCAAATTTTAGGTTTTAACCCTTAACTTATTTTATGTCTAACTATTACACTATGTTTGGATGGGAAATAAATTTGGAATTTGGATAAAAGTCAGAATTTATAAATTGACATGTACGGTCCGGTAGTATTCCTCTACACTTGAAAAGTGAAAGGTCTTAAGTTCAAATCTCGTTGATGGCGAATTCGATACCAAATTAGGTTGCACATTGTGTGGCTTTGTCGAACTCCCCCTCCCTTGATGTAAAAACATCGATGTACTGAAAAGAAAAGAAAAAAATTAAGTTTTATCCCAATGATTTGAGACGGTCTTAGACCAGATGTTGCTTCACTTTTATGGTGATTTCGCTTCACCCTTAGGTGGTGACCTGGGCTTCGCATTCGTCTTGAAGCAAAGAGACGGTGCCGCCACTGTTGCCACCGCAAAAGCTAACTAAACGGAGGTGTACTACCGGACTGGTTTTCTGTTCTCTCTAGATGGTCTCCCTGCTTCACTTGCTGCAAGTTTTTTTTTTTTTATTTATTATTTTTTTTTTATGTTGGTTTTCCCAGAACCTTGTCTCAGGCTTTTTATTATCTGCAGTGTTTGTACTTCATTCGTACCCTTTTTAATGAAGTTTCATGCTTCAGAAAGCAAAGCGCAAAGCCGGTTTTCGGGCTCGCTCACATTGAGTGCATAACAAAAGGAACTAGCTTCATAAATATGTACATTGTGCGCAATGACAACTGCGAAAACATGTGCAAGGAGAAGATGTACCATGCCTAAGATGCCTTGCCTGCATACTTGTACCAACTCACATGCCCATGAGGACAAGAAGATCATCGGCCCCTACATCCCTCCGATCCTTTGCAGCCTTCCCCCGAAAAGCTTCCTTTGCAAGTTTCTTCTTTTTGTCTTGCAACTCTAGTATCCTCTCTTCTATGCTGTCTCGAGCAACAATCCTCACAATCTTCACATCTTCTTTCTGCCCAATCCGGTGAATGCGATCCATTGCCTGTTCCTCAACTGCTGGGTTCCACCATGGCTCCAACAAATACACTCTACTTGCAGCTGTAAGGTTTATACCTGTTCCTGAAGCCTTGAGACTTGCAAGCAAAATCGTGGGCGCATCTTGTCCCGTCATCCCAAATTCTTTGATTACTTGTGCCCTTTTCTTTGCATTCATGGACCCATCTAACCGCAAAGTCTTAAAACCAGCTGATTTGAGTGGCTCTTCAAGATATATCAGCATCTTTCGGAACTGGGAAAACACTACTGATTTTGTAAGTGGGTTTTGCTCCCTCGATGCAACAAGAAGTTTTAAGAGAGCATTTACTTTTGACGACAAGGTTGTTTTCGAGGATGCTGTGTTGTCGCTGTCAGAAGCTGTTTGAGGGGCTGAGAACAGATCAGAATGTGATAAAGCATGGCGGCAAAGGGGACAGCAGGGTTTTGTGCGCTGAAGGGTTTTCAGAATACAAGCTTGGCAAAAAATGTGAGCACAGCAAGTAATAACAATATCCGTTGGCGGAGAAATGCAAATAGGACAATCAAAATCTTCACCGTCCTGCAGCACCTCAACAATCTTTTTCAGCAGCTCAGGGTTCTTGGACGCATCTGCATAGAATTAAGTACAGAATAACATAACATGTGAAACAGAAATTTGATATTAACTCAGAACATTGCACTAAAAGAATTATATTACTTGATACCAAAATGCATATTCCCAAGATAATTCATTAGTAGCTGAACATATCAACATTGAGCTTCTTTTTGAACTCGTCATACATACTTTTATTTTTATTTTTTAGTACATCGATATTTTTTCACTAAGGGGTGGGGAAGTTCGGCTAAGCCACACAATGGGCAGCCTAAGTCATACATGCTTATATCTGAAAGGTATATGATATCTAATAGGATTATAGGAAACAAATAATATGGTGGCATATGCGAAGGTGAGCGTCATTCATCACATTAAAAATTTTACTAAGTCACATGACACTATAAAAATTGAGCAGCAGCAGCTCAAAGTACTAATAATTTTTAATAATAAATCTAAAAACCAAACACAGACACCAATTTCCAAAGGTTATGGCGGAAACATAATCCTAAGAATAGAGTTGGACGTGAAATTCAGCAGAGGGAGAATCCAAGAAGGTAAATAAGTAGAACAGAATCCTGACAAACTTTAATTAAGGTTTACTGATGAAAAAAAAATTATGACTGAGAGAACTGTAAATAAATATAGCAGTGAAAGGGTTCCATTGATACTATGCATGTGAGTGAAGTTGCATAAAACAAATATAAACAAGATGCACAACTATAACATCCTTTCAAATACCTTCAATATTGTTCGAAGGGAGAAGTGATTTGAGATCAGAAGGGCACAATGCCACATCAGTACAGATCTGCCGAAGTCGTAAGATGATGCTAAGTACAGTGGAATAGTTGCGCATTACACTATCAGCATCAATGTAACTCCTCACAACACTCTTTGCTTCTCCTTCCAGCTGATCATACAGTTCACGTTCTTCACCAGAGAGTTCCACATAACAAATCTCTAAAGTTTTAGGAGGTAATCCAATCAGCCCTTTGTCTTTTGTTCTTCGCAAAGAAATGGTTTCCATTAGAACCTGAACTATCACACAACGTATTAGGAACTTGGATTTTTGGAAAAAAAAATAAATAAATAAAACAGATAACATGATTCTGTCTCATTCATTTTCTGTTAACTATTAAAGAATAGGGGGAAAAAAGTACGAAATAAAGCACCAAAAAGCATGCATGAAAATTAAATCCAAGGACTATTAAGGTATTTGATTAGCTTTATAAAGAAAACAAAGTCTTGGAGGTAAATCATGGATCAACCATGTCATCAATCATATCTTTCTGATCATCTAATACTTATTTCAAAGGAAAGAAATTTGCTATCCCAGACCCTAATAACAAATTGAAGGTATGCGGGTGAGCGGCCTAATGAAGTTTGGTTATATTAGTTAATGAGATACTAAAGTTCATTTGCTAAAGAACAATTCAAGTAACTCATCTTGACTTCAATCTAGATGCCGTATTTTGGGGTCTAGAGCGAAACCCAATCTTACCACAAGCTTTTCATAAAAATTAAAACAAAAAGTGAAATAAAATACAATGTCAAGACATTCAAAACAGAACCCAGGCACACTTCAGAAGTCAGATACACTTCCACATTAGACCTTGTATCATATGTGGGAAAAGAACATAAATAACGTAAGGATGATTCTCAAGTAGAAAGAAAATAATAATAATGATCTATTATGTTCAAATCTTGTCCCAGCACAAGGAGAGAACTACATGTAATGCAAACTTCCATTGCCTGCATCTGTTTATAACAAAAAATAGAAAAGAAAATAAAGGTAGAATGGAATTACCTGCAGCCGTAAGAGCCCTTTTTGGTTGCCATGAGCAAGTGGGCGCTGCACCAAGCTTTGCCAGTAGCTCTTAATTGAAAAAGGCTCAAACCGCAAAAATGCCATCAAAGAAAACAAATCAAATGAGCTATTCTGGATGGGTGTTCCAGTAACCGCCCACCTTCGCTTAGCCTTCAAACTAGTAACAGCTTGACTTTGTTGAGCATTAACATTCTTAATCATGTGTGCCTCATCCAAAATGACCCTCCACCACTCAATCTCTTTAACAGGGGATTCCGTCCAAGAATTTTCAGTAGCCAAAATACTATATGTAGTCAACACTATATCATACTCCTTAAGCTCCTCAGCATTGCTAGTCCGCTCTCCGTAGTACATATACACCTTCAGTCTACCCGGCCTAGTGTGTTCTCCTAGTTGCGTTACCCAAGTCGAAAATACAGAAGGTGGGCACACAACTAATGTTGTCTTGGTACTACAATACCCCAAAGACTTATCATCTACACTCAAACATTTTTCTTCCACATTGCTGCCAGCACTGGCATCCTCAGTTTTGCGTTTTTTCAGTGACCCGGTGCCTTTTTTACTTGGGGCACCCCTCTTACCTTTCTTACTAAAAGAAACAGACAAAGACTCATCCTCACCCATTTTGTTATCATCTAGTACGCTTACATCTGAACTACCATATTTATCAAACGCAATCAAAGACAGCAAAGTTAAAGTCTTACCCAACCCCATATCGTCAGCGAAAATCCCACCTCTTAGAGGCTCCGGTCGCTTATCAGTGTGGTAATTGGTCAAGACATTCACAAAAGAACCACCTTTCTCTTCCCAAAAGGGAGGCAAGTCACCAGAATTCTCTCTATGCACCAACCATCCCAAGCCTTCTTTCTGGTGAACAAACAGCTCTGATTTGATCACTTGATTTGGAGGTTCCAATGCTTGTAAGGCCCCCTTTCTGCTCGCACTCTCCTCCACCAGCTTGAAAATCTCATCTACAGTCTTGGAACCCCGCTCAGCCTTCTTCTCCTTGACAACCACCGACTCGGATAGAGTGAAAGACGCATCGGAATCGGAAATCAGCTGCAACCCAGATTGCAAAATTGCTGATTTCGCAGAGGGAAAGGCTTCAAACCTTGCAAAGATGTGAACTTGGCAAGGAATCTTGAACCTGTTGGGCTTAGAGCGCATATTGGGCACAATGCCTTCGACGGAAATCAAATTCGAGTCGATCAAGGGGGCAAGGACGGCGGCGACGGAGCGTTCGATGTGACCCACTTGACGCGTTTCGGTATTAAGGACTTTGATGGCGTTGGATTCGTAGGGATTGAGGGGTTCGCGGACAAGACCCACCATTTCTCGGCCACTGATGGTGCCTGAATAGTATTGAATTCCAACGATGCTGGCGATGACGAAGCCGAGCATGAAGGTGTCCGAGGAAGAAGAGAGAGACTGCGAGTCTTGGTCCTGGGAAGAAAGAGCGGCAAAGTCATCGGCGTCGGGCGGAGGGTCTTGCCACTGATCGAGGGACATGAAGAGTTTTACGGGATCTTCTTCCTCCATTGCTTTGATGTGATTTCTTTCTACAATTTGGACGATGAATGGCGGTTTAGAGTTTAGACTCCCTAGAGTTTTCGGTTGAGGGGAGAGAGAGAGAGAGAGAGAGAGAGAGAGAGAGAGAGGGGAAGGAGTCGGTGCGTCGGCTTCTGATTCGGTGTCGCAATCGTATATGAATGTGATTGAAACTTTGAATGGCATCGAAAGGAAGGGTGCGGTTCAAGGAGAAGATGACACGCACCATTTAGAGCCAAGACTGTCCAAACACCCGTTACTCGGCTTCAAATGGGTAGACACGTTATGAAGTTAAAGAATATCACGCGACATCTGAATGCAGAAATGCATGGGCGCAGAGCCTAACAGGTCAGTACGTGCCGACACGCCCATGAAATGCAATTCATTTCAGAAACATCACATTTGATTTCACATGTTTATATTTCGCATTTTTAAACTTTTTGTTTCCCTCGCACCGCACGTTAAAAGGCTGTATTCCTCTGCCAACGATAGTTGGTTCGGTTGGTAAGTACGCTCTTGTTGGGATGGGTTGGTTCAGTTGGTAAGGATGTTCTTGTGGGGATGAGTTTAACCTTACAATAAGTTAGATGTAGTGCAAATTCACTTTTGACAAAAATCGAACATAATACCTCTCACTTACAAATGAAAAAGAATACTACTAGACCGTACCATTAAGTGATCATTTATATGTTAAATATGCACTTGGTCACGAATGATAATTTCATACCATCGGCCGTGACAGAGCATCGAAAACCCCAAAATAAATCAGGGCCACAGACCCAATAAAGCATTGTGGACAACGACCCAATAAAGCATTGTGGACAACGACCCAAAAGCAATGGTCAAGACCCTTGACCCAATATCGCATTAGGGGTTAAAGACTTGAGATCAAGGCTCAAAGATACAAATATAGGCCGAAGACCCAAGATCGAGAGTCAAAACTAGAGTCGAAGAGCCTAAGATTGAATATATGGTTGTCAAGATTATTTGTTGTACTTATTATTAAAATAGTGAAAGTTTGTTGTTGTTGCTTTGTGGACATATACAGGCACATAGCTTAATCACATAAATTTTTTGGTATTATTTGTCTTGATTATTTGTTTTTAATTTATGAGTTTGTTTCGTTTTCCCATTCTTAAACAAAATATTTGTGGAGCTGAAAATAATTCAAAGATTCATGGAGCTGACACGTGATTTTTATCTACACGAATTGATGAGATCTGGTGAGACTCACATTCTTTCACGCACAGTTCAACCATCAAGAAGAATTGTGATGCTTAACAGTTTCTTCAAGCTCCGTTGCACATGGCAAGGAGATAAGACAAATGAATTAGAGGTAGAATTAATAATTAATTCATATCTTTAAGTTTTCTTCATCGAAGACTAATTCCTTCAAGCAAGGAATTACAATCAAATCCAACCAAGGATTCTACAAGATAATTCTAATATATGATTACTTTAATATTTATCCGGGATAATTTCCCACTCCATCCAACGGATGACACACCTTAGTCAATTGGATGTTGATACGTGGTGCAAGATCCCTTACACCATGGCTAGCCTAGCTTATATAAATACGCAATTCTACACTAATTTTTGGTAAGCTTTTACTACTCAGTTAAGCTCTAAACTCTTTATTTTCATATAAACTAACTTACGCATTAGAGATACATTAACCAACCCCCCAACACTTCTTAGGTGCGTAGTTTTGGTCTTTGATCAAATGTGCTTAATTGTTTTGTAGGTACAATTTCGTCAAAACTAAAGACGATGGATTTTCACTACCACAATATTCACAAACCACCCCCCTACTTACACAAAACTTCAAAATGTGCATTCAGAGTTCTTCGTGACGAGTGATTTATAAGTGTGCAAATTTCAGTCCATACACATGTGGAGGTATTTCTTCTTGTAAGAAATTTCGATCCAACACCAACGGAAAAAAACTTGCTTTACAATGAAAGCATTGCGTCCCAGGTGGTTAGAGTCTTCCTCTTCAACCCAAAGCTTGTCAAGCTCAAATCCTCCCATCTACTATGTCACATCCCAATCCCGACATATGTTCAAGATCGACACGTGACGTCATTAAGTATCCATAAATCCAACAGACCCTGCCTCGGGGGATATGTACAAAGCATAATTCAAGATTCGAATTGCGTAGTAATTTTCATATACTTTATGGATGCATTTAACCTCCTCGTTAGACTGCCTACGTACCCTAAAAAGCGATCAAGCAATTCGTAGTTCACCATTCACTACACTCCGACGTTTATCACAGTACGTTCAAGTAGAAAAGCATAGCATTCCCCAATTATTTATTAGAACTTGACAAGCATGAAATTACTAGGTCCAGAGCTGCATAACAAACCCACATGACATTCAAGATTTACATTCCATCCATCATATAAATCACTATGTTTTCAACATGATACCTCAATCCACAACATGTAACATATCCAAGAACCAACAAAGCACAATATTATTCTCAAACCACATTGATCTACTAATTTATTCATAATAATAACAATCATGCCAATTAATAACAACAATCACTATGTTTTCAACATGATACCTCAATCTACTAATCATATCCAACGACACTCCACAATTAATCAATTCCATGAATCAAAATGCACGATATTAACGTTTGACTACATTAATCGATCGATGAAATAACATATCATTTCATGAATTTAATTAAAGAACTCTACATAATTCCCTACTTAGATTATAAGTAATACAATGGTAAATTTCATTTATATTCACAAGATCTAGTGTGGTTAATCCCCATTCACTCGAATCTAGGGTTCCAGACTAACTTATGAAAATGAGTAAGAGCAAGGATTTCAGACTACTCAACATAATCCAACTAAAATATGGCACCTACCAAAATGTTCTAAGTACCACTAATCCTCATCACCTCTGGTATGCATATGGTTCCCCATTGCGGATATACCAAGTAGAACCGTAGGCATAATCTAAGCGTGCAAGCAGTGATCACCCATCGTAAATATACCAAGTATGATCACCCATGTAATACGTATGGTCCCCCATTGCGGATATACCAAGCAGGACCACATCCTAACTCTAGGTAGTGATCACCCATCGTAGATATACCAAGCCTGAACACTCATATAATGCGTATGGTCCCCCATCGCGGATAAACCAAGCAGAACCATATGCATAATCTAATAACGTAGGCAGTGATCACCTATCGCAGATATACCAAGCATGATCACCCCTAACAGTCCCCCATTGCGGATATACCAAATAGGACTGTATCCTATAGCTCTAGGTAGTGATCACCCATTGCGGATATACCAAGCATGATCACTCATAGAATGCGTATGGTCCCTCATCGCCGATATACTAAGCAGAACCATAAGCATAGTCTAATCGTGCAGGCAGTGATCACCCATCACGGGATATACCAAGCATGATCACCCCTGAAATACGTATGGTCCCCCATCGCGGATATACCAAGCAGGACCATCCATGTACCACTGCTACATGGTGCAGTAAATTCATCACACATTATACATAATTGTACGCATACACGCTATTGATTCCACGTATCAACCAAGCATCTAGTCATATGGAGCACAACACAAGGAATTCCCTTGATTATTATTTCTACTAAAAATCTAATAAAGTACCTGACTCATCTTCTGACTTTCATCTCTATCTCACACTAGGTAGTAATGCTAAGTTCATATATCCAAATAATTATCAAACAATATTTAGATCCCATAATAATACGAATAATAAAGAATAATACTTATAATGGAGTTTCCCTAGAACCTCCTACCTCGTGTTTGAGTACCTTTGTCAACACAAGTCCTCCAAACTTTCTAGCACAACACCCGAATCTAAACCAATTTACAAACACATGAACAAATAAAAACAAACACAATTAAACGCATATTAGCAAGCATGGAAGTGAGTAATTACAAATTATTAACTTGTGTAGCATAGACATTATTTTAGTACAACTTATACTTCAAATAACAACACTAATATAAAGCAAAAGTAATTTAAAGAAAAACAGGAGAATGATTGAGTACTATAGAAACAATACTCCTCCACAAAAGCTGCATAAAAACTGCTTTGATCAACCAAATTTAAACTAACTTTTGAACGCTCAATCCTGAACTAAATGGTACAAACTTAAATGTTTTTGGAGACTTGTTTTGTGTAATTTATAACCACATAATGTTGGTAGAAAACGGAGCTCTGAATTGGAAGTAATGCTAACTATATAATGGATCCCAAAACTAGAAATGCAGAACTTGTTGTCTGGCAGCTTTGTGACTCAAATTTGAACATAGTTTTGGTCAACCAAAACTCAATGGAATTAAGTGAAATCAGATGGGTTTTGATCATGGACATGTCTATTTTCAAAACACACAATATTAGATCAAAAGGAGCTCACAAGGACATATAAATCAAGAGCCAAAGTAGGCTACTTGAAACATAGTTTCTCTCTGCAAAATGAATAAGTTTTCTGCAATGTAAAACCCATACTCGTTTAATCCAGTTTACAATTTCCCAAACTATCCAGGAATCATATTTCACTTCTATTTCAATGTGTTAGCTTACTTATATCATGTTTAATTCTTCATCTTTTAGCCAAAGACTACAAACAATTCAATAAAATTAAAGTATGTACCATTCCTTGTTCTTGTCCTGCCCTCCAAACTCCTCCAAAGTTGTTCATCCATCTACCACTTAGCTACTAAGCTCTTAAATCAATGTCACCACCACAACTCCTCAACAAGAACCCCTGAATTTTGAGTTAAACACATAAATCTCAAACTTATTCGAAAATGAAACTTGAAATTCGAAATATCCACTTACATATCCTAGAAGTGCATGAAAAGAGGAGTATTTTTCCCTCTTAGGTCGATGCCTATCTCTGGTGAGGTTAGCCGGAATAGGCGAAAAACACCACGAAAACCGTCGAAGCTTCTAGGCTTCAATATATGGGCACGCTTGGTTCCAGCATATGGGTTTGGTATCAAATTGAAGAGGGTTTCGCTACGAATAGATAAACTTCGACCGTGCATGATTTCGTTGCCATACGAGAAAGTTATGATTAAATGAAGTTTTTTGGAGTGAAGGAGAAATAAAGAGGAGAAGAACACATCAGCTTTTGCACGCAAGGAAGAAGAAAAAGGAAGCCATTTCCACTTTAATTTACCAAAATGTCCTTTTATTTAGAAAATTCGTAACTTTCTCATTCGAATTTCAAACTCCAATCCGTTTGCACTTACGCGTTCATAGTAACACGTGATATCTAAATATTCCAAGAACAGTAGAAAAATATGAAAGAATAAGATGGGCATTTTCATCTTTTAATCATTTCAAGAAAAAAATAAGGGTAAAGTACAAAAAACTACCTCAACTATTGGTCTCACGACACTTCATACCTCATCTTTTTAAAATGACAATGTCATACCTCGTTTTACGAATTTGTGTCAATGTCATACCTCCGTCAGTTTTTCTGTTAAGTGTTGACGTGGCTTAAATAAATTAATAAAATATTAAAAAATTAATTAAATATTAATTAATTAAATATAATATTATAAAAAAAATTAAGAATAAAAAATAAATAAAATGGCCTAGGGTGCAGGCCCTTTCCTCTACCCGCACAAACCTTCTTTTTCTTTTCGACAGCCACCAAACCCAGAAACCTTCCTCCACCCGTCCCTCAAACCTTCCCCAACCCACCTCCATCCCCCACATCTTCCCTTCCCCTACCTCTTACCGTCCATTTCGAACCCAAACCCTAACCCAAACCCTAACCCTAATTCCCCATTTTCAAACAGAAGCCCTCGACCCCATCGTTCTGATTCTCTCACAGAACCCTAACCTAGATCAGCATCCAGTCCCTCTGAGGTTCGCCACCGAGAGCTACTGCATGGAGAAAGGACTTAGATCCAGAGCCTACACGGAACTCAGGGAATCACTGCTAAGGAGGAAATACATGAGCCCATATGAGTCCAAAGAACCCGAATCGAAACTGACCCCATTGAAGAAACAAGTCAAATTTCAGACCCATCTGATCGATTCTTGAAAAAAATATTCCGTTCTCGCTCAATCGATGCATGATTTCTCAACCGTGCTGCTGAAAGAGAATCTCAAGCCGTCGTCTAGGCTTCTTTCGATGCAGGAGATAACTCCGCCAGCGAAGAGTTGGGCGAAAGAGGCGGACGGGGTTCTGTCGAATTGAAGGGGGAGTAAATCGGCGATCGCGGGAGATAAGAGGTACAACCCACCATCTCTCTCTCCTCTATCTCTCACATTTCTCCTTTCTCGCCGAACACCTGCATCCCGAAAACCCAGAAACCCTTCCCATCTTTCCCACCCGTCTCCCCCACAACCTTCCTCCACCATCATCTCTCTCATCTCTCTCTCCTCCGTGGCCCGAAAATTGACGAAACGTCGACACTTTTTCTCCCAAATGCCATGAACTCCCTATCCTCCCTCACGAAGCTATTGTGTGTCCTACCGTTGGTAATTCTGAAGCTTGGATTCTCCGCCACCAAAAACCCGTCGTCGTCCTCGTCGAGCTCGAGATGAAGCACATGCTCGTTACCCGCCACATCAGAATTCGGCGATGTATGACTCACTCATCGACGACCTGGCGTTCTCGAACGCGTCGAAATTTTTTCGATCATTGTAGTTCAAAATGAGCAGGGTGCATGAAGAGCTGCAGGTAGCCCAGATAGAGAGAGAAGAGAGAGAGAGAGAGAAGAGAGAGATAGATGAGAGAGAAGGTGGTGGAGGAAGGTTGGGGAGACGGGTGGGCAAGGTTGGGGTTTTCTGTTTGAAAATGGGGAATTAGGGTTTGGGTTTTGGTTCGAAAGGGATGGGAAAAGTTAGGGGAATGGAAGATGTGGGGGATGTGGGTGGGTTGGGGAAGGTTGGGGGGACGGGGAAGAGTTTGGGGGTTGTCGAAGAGAAGAAGAAGGTTGGTGCGGGTGGAGGAAATGGGATGCCCGCACCTCTAGGGGAAGGGAAGAGGTGAGGGATGAAGGTGGGTTGGGGAATGTTTGGGGGATGGGTGGAGGAAGATTTCTGGGTTTAGTGGTTGTCGAAGAGAAGAAGAAGGTTGGTGCGGGTGGAGGAAAGGGGAGGCCCGCACCCTAGGCCATTTTATTTATTTTTTGTTTTTTTATTCTTAATTTTTTTTTATAATATTATATTTAATTATAATATTTAATAATTAATAATTATTTAATTTTTTAATATTTAATTAATTTATTTAAGCCACGTCAGCACTGAACAGAGAAACTAACAGAAAAACTGACGGATGTATGACATTGACGCAAATTCGTAAGATGAGGTATGTCATTGTCATTTTAAAAAGATGATGTATGAAAGTGTCATGAGACCAATAGTTGAGGTAGTTTTTTGTACTTTACCCATAAAATAAACATGTCAAAACTAAGAATACAAAATACCTAATTTTAAACAGTCAAATCTGTAAATGAGGTTTCACATGTTAAGTGTGAATTAATACAGTAATATTCCTTACATTAAAAACATAAAATAAAAGCAAATGCAATCACTTAATATTTTGGTCTAGTTATATTTCAATACACATTTATGTGACAATTATTACATTTAACTTCTACAAATGGTGTATTTGATATAATTTATTATGATTGACTCATTGTGTGTCTTTGTCACAGCCCGTCCCGAGATTTTCATATCGAGGGTATGAAATGACGGAAATGCCCTTGACGTTGTTAAGGTATGAGTGTGACATTAGTTGGTTTAACCTTATATAGATTAAAAGAAGATTATTTATGTAAATTGGATTATTGATTTGGTATTTGGTTAATTGTTGGTTAGGGATCAAGGATTAGAAAAATGGATGGTGGGGATTGTTTTAGACCTCACGCACTCTCTCTCCCTCTTCCCCGTCTCTCTCCCTCCTCCCTCGCGACACTCTCACTCTCTCTACACACCCATAACGTACGGCATACACCCAAATCCTCCAAAAACTCGACGGATCGAGGCAACCAAGGTATGCATCTTCATCATTTCGACGTTCTAAGTTCATTGGTGCTAGTTTTAGGAAGTGAAACCCTCGAAATCACGTGGAACCCGAATCTCCATTTTTGAGTTACTGTTCATGCACACGTAAAATGTCGTGTTTCAGGGAATTCTAAGCTTGTAGTGAGCTTAGTGAAGTCCTAAGGAGGCTCGGAGTACTTCGTTTGAAGGATTTGGACGTCGGGATCACGTGGTTCCATTTTGGCCGAATTTCTTGGAATTTTTCCGGTGAGATTTCTTGATTTTTAGAGCCTTAAACTAGTCTATCGTGATTCTTCATGTTTGGGGCTTCAATTTGGTATAAAATACGAAGAAAATGGGTGAAAAACGAAGGAGAACAAAGAGTTACAAAATTCGCCGGAAACCGGCCGCCGGAAAAACCAGTCCGGCGAGCCTAGGAGGAAGATGATGCACGTGGGGGCGCGTGTCCCCGTGCTTGTCCTGGCGCGTGGGGGCGCGTGCGGCCTCCAAAATTTTTTCTAAAAATTGTGCGACGTCCGTGACGTCGAGTAGGTCGATGTGGTATATTCATATACCCAAATTGAGCATCGTATGAGAAATTATTACGAAATGTTGGTGATGTACTTTAAATAATGTTATTTTAGTTGTTTCGCATATAGGTGACACTTATCCCGAGGACGAGCGCATCCAGGGACGTCACGGGGGCTACGACCCATCGACTTACCAGTGAGTGGGCAGTTTTGTTTTCGTATTACCTATATACTATTATTTTTCCCAGAAAATGCATTTATTCGAAAATATGTTTTTCAAATGCCATGCGTAGAATTATTTGAAGAAAATATGAATTGTTATATGAATTATATGATTAATATATGATGCATACATATGCATGGTGCTGTGGAGGCACAGGTAAGTCAGGTGAGTTCATTATTCATTGAATTGTTTGATGTTGAGACGTTTAAGCTCATAACCTGCACCCTAGGTGTTAGTGCTTATATTATTCACCACACCGCACGCTCGTCTTGGATCCAAGTAGGTGGATGTCGTACAGACCATGTGAGGGTTCCGACATGCTAGTCGTATAGATCACTAGATGTGATTCCGACTAGTGGGTGACCTTAGTTATGCGCGCTGTTGATTGATGAGAGAAGCACTAGAGCGTATTTTTACACCTTTCATCGTACAGATTACCTTACGTAGTTCCGAGTGATGTGCAGAGTAGGGCCGTATAGGTAACTGTGGTGACTCCGGCTGAGTGAGATATTGAGCTATAGAATTGATCGTATAGGACCAACTGCAGGGTCTCCGATTGATTCCTTATTTCACCTGATTTATATTTTGATTCATGGCATGACATATTTTTCTTGAAAAATGTTAAAGAATTGGGATTTGAGTTTTGAGATTATATATGGTTTTATATATACTATTTTCTGGGAAAGTATACATGTTTTACAGTGAGGGGTTAGAAGTGATTTTAATGAAATGTTTTGGAAAAATCTTAGTTTTACTGACCCACTCATTTTGTTTTGCACCCCTCCAGGTTCTAGTTAGCTGTTTTCTGGTGGCTCTCGAGGTCTATTTCCGGCATTCTGACAGACACTTAACATGTAGAACTCACCCGAGGGTGATGTACTTTTGTTTTAGTCCTACTTGACTGCACCTAAACCTATGCTCTGAATTCATGTGGTTACTTTATAACTCATCTTGCTATTCTATTAGGTTGTTCAGCTAGAGTTGATTTGAATTCCTTATTATGAATGTTATTGTTTTGCTTCCGTTTCGCACTTATGGTTACGTCAAGCTCACGTGACGGCCAGCACGCCTGGATCCTCTGGATCGGGGTGTGTCAGTCTTAGTCTAAATCTCTCACACTTTAGTTTTAAAATATCGATCCAAAAAGAAAATTTAAAAAACCAAATGCAAAAGTGTAAGGTTGATAACTTTTAGCCATTTACTACGGTCTAGTGTTATTACTTTTCACTTATAAGTGAAAGGTCTTAGTTTCAATTATCGCCAAAAACAAGTTTGAACCACATTATTGCTAGCCCATTGTGAGGCTTAACCAACTCTTCCATCTCTTTAATGTAAATAATACCGTTTGTTAAAAAAAAAATACAAAACTTTTGAATCTCAAAGGCGTTTACAATCTAAGAATCGAAGTAAGCAAAAATCTAGTTACTAATTGTTAGGAATCGAAATAAAAAATGTATAAAAAAAGAGAGGTGAATTCTAAGGTCCCAAAACATGTTCAAAAAAGGAAAAAAAGAAAGGAAAACTAATGAAAATAACTTGAAAATTTTAAATTTTAATCAAAATGACAAAAATGTATTGTAAGTGAATAGTACCTGAAGTGATTTTTTAGAGTAAAAATGTAATTTTAATTAAAAGTGAACAATACTAGAAGTATTTCGTTAAAATTCTCAAAAAAGAATTGAAAAGCAAAAAGGACATTTTTGTAATTGGGGTGGGGGGCATCCGCTCCATCTCCCACGGGTGACGTGCGTTCGCGTTGAATTCCGAAAAGGCCAGAGCAAAGACGCGTTCTTTTGCTTTGGGTACGCGAAAATGAAAATGCGTGCCCTTTTCTTTCCCTGTTTCCTCCGTCCCTTTTTTTTTTTTTTTTTTTTTTGTGAAAAAAATATAATATATATATATATTTATTTACTTCCTTTCCTTTAGATACCGTTTGGTACGTAGGACGGGACGGAACGGAATGGGACGAAGCATTATGTTCCATGTTTGGTGAGCCTGAAACGGGTGGAACGCGCTGTTCCACGGGACGAATTTTAGATGAATTTTCGTTCCGCCTCACCCACTGGAACGACTCGTTCTACATTCGTGGAACATAAAATTATAACCTCTTCGTCTCCTTCTTCTTCCTCGTTTTCATCCGAGGGCATATTTGCTCTCTATCCGTTCCGTCCCATTCCGTCTCATTCCGTTCCATCATGTCCCGTCTGCATAACAAACGATACCTCATTCTCGCAAGAAAATTAATACTTTTATATTATTATTTCGTGAAAATTACAATAATAATATATGACATCTGAATTCAATTCCCTTTCTCAACTCCAATTCTGATATCTCAGGTGATCGTTGTCGACCGTAATTCGCGCAACCTCGAAAGTCCTCTATCTCTCTCTCTCTCTAAAGAAAATTCACTTTCTGAATCGCTAGGGTTTCATCGTCTCCTTCTTCCGGTACTTTCACCTTGTAGATCTAAATTGGATTTCTTTGAATTGCATCTTCCATTTCTAGATCCCACTCTTTTTCTATCATTTTTTGTTTGATAATTGATTTCTCAGCATGTATTTATTTCTTTTGGAATTGTTTATTTCCTGCAAATACATTGTTTCATATTTTCATTCTGCTTGAAGGAGGTGTGGTGGTTTTTCATCAACTTTTTGTTTGAATTGTTTATTTGTAATTATTTTTGCAATATTATGATTCTTTGTGACCGAAAGGTAACGATTTTGAGTCGTGAAAACAGCCTATTTGCAAAGCAAGGGTAAGACTGCGTAGATAGACGTTTTCTCCGACCCCTGCAAAGCGGGGAGCCTTGTTGGCTTGGGGCCGCCCTTTATTTGTGGGAAAATTTGAAAACAATATAGGTGGAGAATTTTGACACTCATCATTAAATCTGGTATAGCAGCTATAGCTCAAGTTAGACACAACAAAATTTCGATGTACCTGCCTACCTGGTGATCATTGTTTAGTTACCAGTTTTTTCATATTGATGGATCATTTGGGTTCACGTACATTTTCCGGTTCCGCTGTTTACAAGGATGCTACATTCCCACAAGATAGATATAACTTATAGGGCAACTTAAAAGATAGATTAATAGGATTATTGCTGTTCTTAAGTGTAATTTTCATATTATTCTCGTGCATCATATAATCATGGAGAACTGGTGGCTTCTATTGTATCTTGTATGCTAACCGTTTTGTAGTTCAATCATTTAGACTCTTAAATCCAAGTTAAATCTTGCTTTGTTTACTTGATGTGCTCTGTGCATGCTAATCATTTTGTTTCTCGTAAATCAATTCCTTTCACAATCAGGTTTCCTATACATAATCTATATGTTGCCGAGCAATTTCATGTTTTTAGTTCTGGACAAGGAGCTGTATTATAATCTGGGACAAGGAATGGTATTGGAAGTGGAGAGTTAAGTCATGATGGTTGATTTGGGCCTTTCACTTGCTAGGTTTGTGACCGCTGCGGATGGTTATGGTCCATTTCTCTTAGGGTGGCTGGTCACTGGGTCATTCG